>CM039674.1:520620518-521951614 GCA_022496015.1 Hordeum marinum
TTGCAAAGTAGACAATGATAGTTAGCTAACAACAATCATGCAAAAACAAGTGATTGGCTATGGATCCTACTAGTGGAAATGTTGTCAGTCCAGACAAGTGAGGAGGCTTGTGAAGCTAGTCCCTAGCGCCTTGCCAAACATCCAATACAAGTTTGAAGATAGGAACAAACATGGAAGACATAAGAATCCATTGATTCGAACTATGATAGATGCTCAACATTAAGTTTCAATGTAGGCAGGATAGAAAAAGTAGAAACATTACAATACTTATTAATGTGTTGTTCAATGTCTACTTGGTGATAGAAATACCTTGACCTCTCCGTTCAACATTCCAAAGTACACAAAGAATACATTACTCGTAATGTATGGTTCATCACCGCTTTGTGACAGAGTAATAACTTACCCTCTGCATCCAGCGTTCATTATTACATTTCTGAGATACTTATATTTTTAGACATTCAATCGATTTGCCAAACTACTTACGACAGTCCCACATTTTAGCATAAGCATTTACTTCTCCCTCGAGATTTGGCATGTTCTGATAGTTTATCCATAGAACAACTGCATAGCCAGAGCAAACCAACCACATTGGCGATCCATAGTGGCAAGAGTCCGAGCCCCATGGTCACATCAAGACATGAGTGAATGGCTAGGAGTGGAAATCATACACATACACACTATATATCGCTTAAGTCAGGCATGCAGACTTACGAAGTCCACATTATCGTGTTGCCGAAGTACGGAAACATCATCTCCATACCACTGACATTGTGTGTGTGGTGGGCGCGGCACCGCTTGGCCAAGTGAACACTCAAATGAAAATTCAACCTGACATTTCTTGCACCGTTCGATCTTCATGGCTTCGTTAGACTAAAATTTTCTACTTATTCACAATTACATTTTTTACAATAGTTTATATTGTACTTAGCACCTAAACAACGATATAAGTAAATGTTAAGATACATTACTTCTATTGTATAACTTAACATAAACCATGAAAAATACAATTCTAAATTTAAAACATGTATTACACGAGTTTTTTACATAGTTTTTTTTCCTTTTTACACTTCCTGTTATTTATTGGGGGTTTAAAAAATTATTCTAGATCAAAGGGGAAAAAATGACAAGTCTTTGTAGATTCATTTGTGTGAATTACTAAAATATGTTGAGAGTTGTATTGTTGATTGAGGTTTATAGAAGCATGCATGTATATTTTAAGTGCAAGTAAAGATAAAGGGTGATTGTATTTCTAGTAAGTAGAAAATTCTATAATATAGAAAATATCGATGAGTGGTTAGTCATGTAACTTTTACATTTTTTAGTAGTTCTTCCCATGACCAAATACGGGTTTCATGTTCATGTGTGCAACAATTAACTAGGGTGACATCCCTAATTTGTGCATGGTATTGAATTAGCATCATCCCGCTCAACTCGCAACAAATACATTTATTTGTTTGGTATGCAACATGTACTAAAATGCTTGTTTTGTACTTCATATAACCTTATTATTTGTAACAAATTTGCATGGAAAGTTTGCACCGAATTTTTTCTTGGTTTGACACCTTACTTTAACACGATGAAAATTAAATCAAGTAATCAAGATGTGATAGTATTTTGATTTGGAAAAGTTTAGCCTACTATGGTAGATTTAATAAATTCAATAGATCAAACTCGGAAAATGAGACGCCCATAGTTGGACATATTTTACTGCCCTAAAGTCAGCCCTATGTTTGTGATCAGGCAAGCCATATCTTTTGGACCCTTGTGTTGACGAATGAGATTATGATATAGACCAGTTTTGCCATCTCAGAAGAATTGCAAACGTGCCCGGTGGTGCAGACCTAGAAGATGCTCTCTTTTCTTTTTGTTTTGTGTCAAATACATATGTATGTATCACTGTATGTTCATCCAATAACATGACAAGTGTGTGACTACTTATCTTCAAATGATTGTTGATAGGGAATTATTTTGTAATGTGCAGAGAGAAGGTTTTTCAATCCTAGTCTCTTTATTTTGCACATGCAAATACTTATCTTATACGTCCCAAACAACAACAACAACAACAACAACAACAACAACAACAACAACAACAACGACAACAACGACAACAACGACGACAACAACAACAATACCAAATAGCCAAGTGAACACTCAAATGAAGAATCAATTCAACATTTCCTGCGCCGTTCGATCTGCATGCCTTCCTTAGACTAAACTTTTCTACTTATTCACAAATTTCAATTTTTTGACAATAGTTTATATTATACTTAGCGATTAAACAATGATATAACCAAATATTAAGATATATTATTTATATTGTATAATTTAACATAAACCATGGAAAATACAATTCTTAATTTCAAGCATATATTACACGAGTTTTTTACATAGTTGCTTTTCCTTTTGACACTTTATCTTATATATTGGGGGTTTACCGAATTATTCTAGATCGAAGGGGGAAAATGACAAGTCTTCATAGATTCATTTGTGTGAATTACTAAAATACGTTGCCATTTGTGAATATTTTTAATTTCTTTCAATATCATGGTTGAGAGCTGTAAAGTTTATTGAGGTTTATAGAAGCATGTCTGTCTATTTTAAGTGCATGTAAAGATAAATGGTGATTGTCTTCGTACTAAGTAGAATATTTTAGAATATAGAAAATATCGATGAGTGGTTAGTCATGTAACTGTTATATTTTTTAATAGTTCTTCCTATGACCAAATACAACTTTCATGTTTTGGTGTCCAACAATTAACTAGTCCGACAGCCCTACTTTGTGCTTGGTATTGAATTAGCATCATTCTACTCAACTCACAACAAATGCATTTTTTTGTTTGATATGCAGCATGTATTAAATTTTTTGTTGTACTTTATAAAACCTTATCACTTGTAACAAATTTGCATGGAAACTTTGCGCGTCTTTTTTCTTGGTTTGACACCTCACTTTGACTCGATGAAAATTAAATCAACTAATCAAGATGTGATAGTATTTTTATTTGAAAAAGTTTAGCCTACTATGGTAGGTTTTAATAACTTCAATACATCAAATTCGACAAATGAGAGGCCCTAGTTGGACATATTGTACTATCCTAAAGTCAACCCTATATTTGTGATTAGGCAAGCCATATCTGTTGGACCCTTGTGTCGATGAATGGGATTTTGATATAGACCGGTTTTGCCATCTCGGAAAATTGCAAATGCGGCCGGTGGTGCGGACCTAAAAGACAGTTAAATACATATGTATGTATCATTGTAGTCTTTCCTTGAAAACTCTCATCTCACGTGGTGTACATGGTGGGCACTTGTCGGTGATGGTCTCTCGTTCCTTATTCCCCGAGTGCATTACATTAATATGTCAAGCACACGGGAACAAAGGAGAAGTGATTCCCATGACAACCGTCGGTATTCTTCCTCTTCGATATTTCAACCGTATATGGTCGACACTCCCTCACTAATTTTTCAATCGTCTTTGATTGATACTTGTAAACTGTGTTGGGATTTTCCCTGAAGAGGAGGGGAAGATTGCCCGTCAGAGATGCATATGCCGCTGCATGAAGGCAACGTCCTCCCTGCACTGGGGCCACATCGGTCCTTAGCTCAGGTATCGAAGGAGAAGAAAGGCCTACAGGAATGCTATCTGAATTTCTCAACCCGTTTTAACTCTCTTAGTACCGGGTGTGTTTGTTGATGCCAACGTTAGTTCACTCAACCTTAAATGCTGCTCCCTCTGTCCCACTAGTAGTGTAAAAAAACATCTTACATTATGGGACAGAGGGAGTTTAATTGTTGCCTTCGTTGTTGTGGACCAGTATTGATGGGGGGATAACCCCGGGGTAGCCTCAAACGCTCCCTTGCTTTAGCCTTTCAAGCACGATTAAAGGGCAGGCCGCTTCCCCAGCAGTGTGGCTACGCCCTGCTGGTTGCGTCCCTCCGGTCCGGGCCCGCCGGCTGTGCTCCGCCGGCTACGACGTGCTAGCCGGCTGGGGATGTCGCCGCCTAGCCCCTAGCCGGCCGGGCATTGGATACTGACGTCAAGACCTGTGCGGCAACAGTGGACCCCATCCCATCAGGGGTCAGCGCCCGCATGGCCATAGTGAAGACGTCAGGGCCTCTGGCCCAGGCGGACAGCGACCAGGCCTCCGACAGTGCCGGCACGCCTCAAAAACTCCACTACCTGCCCCGGCATGGCTACAGGTCGGCCGGCCAGACCGCTGACCCCGGCCGAACGCCGCAAGACGACGCCACAAGGGGCGACCCGTGCCTCGACGCGACCGGCGTTGGGACCCACCGCGCAGGCCCCGCCGGCTCCCGACAAGACCCTTCAGTCGGCAGGGCCTACCAGCGATAAGACCCCACAGCCGGCGGACCCCATAGCCGGCCAGAGAGGCTGTCGGCTGGGGCCCCCCATGACCTTTTCTCTCATATTGTAGTCCGGGGGGTTGGCCTATAAAACCCCCCGGGGCACCCCCATGCAAGGGGGTCCCCGGTCCGATCCATCCTCCTGTTCACCACATTCACGTACGCATAGAGGTAGGAGAGCGACCAACTTCTTCTTCCTCCTCGATCACATGGCTCCAGGAGCATCGTTGTAACCTCACCATCACCTAATCTAGACCAAGCAGGACCAGGGGCATTACCTCCCATGGAGGCCCCTGAACCTGAGTACATCGCGTGTCCCTCTCCGTTTGTGCCTAACCCTGCTCCCGGAGTCCGCCGGCATCCTTTGGCCCCTCTCGATAAGCCTACCCATGGCATCTGCCGTGACGAAACCACGACAGTTGGCGCCCACCTTGGGGCCGTCAGTGGCGTCGGCCGAACTCACGCTTCGGGCGGGGCCCTTCACCACCTCCCCCGGCCGCCTCGCGTCCTGGAAGAACCGCGTGCTCTTGGGGCTTGCTCCGGCAGGCTCTGCGGGCAGCGCAACCGATGTCTCTGACAAGTACCTCGGTCACGACCTCGCGCCCGACATTGCCACCCTCGCCGGGCAGCTCAGCAAGCTGAGCCTCGCCAAAGAGCCAGCGGCTGACAAGTACCCTAGATGGGTGCTCAACTACACCGAGCCTCCCTCGTCCGTGGGCGCGCTCACCACGGGCAAAACCGTCGGCTCCCACACCCGCGTGGGAGTGATGGTCGCCACCTCTTCCACCACTTCACGCCGCATGCGAGCGGTCGAGGCCGGCGCAGCCACGGCTCGCGCCGGCACCTCCAACCCACTCGCTACGACCCTCCGGGGTCTGGGCACTCCCATTGCCACAACGGCGGATCCAACTATCGCCAGAGCCGAGCTGGAGGCAGCCCGCCACCTGCTGTTCGAGGACGCCGGCGCCCTCATCGTCGAGCGGCGCCGGATGGAGGCCATGCAGCGGGAGTACAACTCCACATACGGTCTCACTCCGGCTGGCCCTGAGCCTAGCCAGCGTGGGGCTGTGCGGGAGCACGGCCGCGTGGTCGCGGAAATCCTCGGCGGCCGCCTCCCCGTCTACGACAACCCCGCGGCCAACCAACGCGCCGCCAAGGTTGCCTACGAGGACTTGGCAACCTTGGAGGGCGAGGAGCAGGCCGCACGCAAGCGCCACATAAAGGACCTCATCGACACCGCCAACGCGCAACAGGCCGGCCTCACCCCCGATGGGGCCGTCTCCGAGTTCCCCCATCCCGAGGGCGACGATGCTGGTGCTGCTGACCGCCGGCCGGCTCAGCACTCCAGCGCCCCTCATCCCTCCGGCCGGAACTCCCGGGGGAGCAACGTTCAGCGCCCTCCCTCGCGCAGGAAGGAGCAGCCGGCTGTGAACAGCCCACACAACAACAACCCGGCCCACAGCAACCGCCGCGACGAGGCACCGACAGGAGTCAGCCGGCGCACCCGCGAGCGCACTCCACCACCGTGGCAAGAGACCGCGCGGTCCATCCCACCGGTCGTCTGTCCTTAGCTTGCAACCCGACTTGGACCGCGCGTCCCCCACAGCGACAACGACGCCCGACTCTGTCTCGACCGGTTGGCGCAGTTGGCCCTCCTTGAGGAGGAGGGATCGATTGGCCCGGCCTGCTTTGGCCCACGGATCCGTAACGAGCCCTTTCCGTCCGGCTTCACCCTTCCTCGCGACACCCCAAAGTACACCGGGGCCACCAAGCCGAAGGACTGGCTGATCGACTACACCACCGCCGTCGGTATCACCAGGGGGAACAAGCGCGTAGCCGTCCGCTACATCCCCCTCATGCTGATCGGCTTGGCCCGCACCTAGCTGAACAGCCTTCCCGCCGACAGCGCCAACACCTGGACGGACTTTGAGGAAGCCTTCATCCACAATTTTACCAGCACCTACAAACGGCTTGGCCGGCCCCCTGAGCGGGCCATGTGGGTCCAGGGGCCGGAAGAACCCCTCCGTGACTACCTCACGTGCTGGACCGAGCTCCGCAACTCCTGCGAGGGGGTGCACGAGGTACAGGCCATCCAGTACTTCATCGAAGGCTGCTGTGATGGCACCCCTCTCAAGCACAAGCTCTTGTGCTCCGAGCCAACCTCCCTGGCGGACCTGATGTCCAAAGCGGACAAATATGCCACGGCCGACTACTCAATGAGGATGAAAGCTAAGGCACCGGCCAAACCGGTTGTGCCCCCCACCGCGCCGTGGGTGGTGGCCAACAACCGGCAGCGGCGGGACGGCAAGCGCAAGAACGACCAGCCTGACTCCCGCTACGCGAGCCGATAGGTCGCCTCCATCGAGGAGGAGCAGCCGGCTGGCCAGGCCCCCGGTCAGCGCCAGCGCACCGGCAAGGCTGCCTGGCAGCTCAAGCTGACTTTCGAGCAAATGCTTGACCTCCCCTGCCAGAACCACTCCGGCACCAAGCCGACCACGTGCACGCTCCGGGAGTGCAGTTTTTCACAGCGATTGGCCTAGGGGGACGGCCTCCCGGCTCCTCGCACCGCCAGCCCGCGCACCGGCTCCAGCCTAGGCTCCGGCTCTGGCTCCTAATCCGGCCCAAGCGATCCCGACCCCGGCTCACAACGACGGCCGGCTACTCGACCAGTACCCCGAGCATGACGGCTGCTACGTCGTCTTCACCAGCAAGGAGACTGACAAGCACTCCCAGCGCCGACTCCAGCGCGAGGTGAACGCCACCATCCCCGTGACTCCCCAATTCATGCATTGGTCCGAGAAGCCAGTCACCTAGAGCCGGGCAGACCACCCGGCCGTGATGCCAAACCCCAGCAGCTATGCCCTCGTCCTCGATCCCACCATCGCCTTCGAGAAGCGATCGTGCCGCTTCTCACGGGTGTTGATCGATGGGGGCAGCAGCATCAATATCCTCCACCTTGACACTCTGCTCAAGCTAGGGCTCAAGGTGGAGGACCTAAAGGCAAGCCGGACCATCTTCCACAGCATCGTGCCGGGCAAGTCCTGCACCCCCGTCGGCAAGATCAAGCTCGACATCCTCTTCGGCGACGCCAGTCACTTCCGCCGCGAGCCGATCTCGTTCGAGGTGGTCGACCTCGACAACCCCTACCATGCGCTGCTGGGCCGGCCAGCTCTCGTGAAGTTCATGGCTATCCCCCACTACGCCTACCTCAAGCTCAAGATGCTGGGCCCCAAGGGCATCATCACCGTCTCCGGCAAGTACCAGATGTCAATCGCGTGTGCGGGAGACGGAAGCCGGCTGGCCGAGGCCCTGGAGATAGCGGAGGAGAAGCGTCAGCTCGACCGGCTGGTGGCCCTCGCCTCTGCCCAGCCGGCCATGCCAGCTCCCCCATCCCAGTCGGTTGGCGAAGCCTCGTTCCAGCGTCCAAGGACACCAAGAAAGTGCCGCTCGATGCGGCCAACCCCACCTAGTGCATGACCATCGGCTCCCGCATCGACAGCAAATAGGAAAGCGAGCTTGTCGACTTCCTCCGAGGGATTCGGGACATCTTTGCATGGTCCCCCAAAGACATGCCGGGTGTTCCAACGAAGTTCGTCGAGCACAAGCTGCACGTACGGTCGGATGCGAAGCTGGTCAAGCAACCCCTGCGCTGTTTCTCCAAGGAGAAGTGGCGCACTATCGGAGAAGAGATCGCCCGGCTACTCGCAGCCAGCTTCATCATGGTAGTGTTCCACCCGGACTGGCTGGCCAACCCAGTCCTGGTGTTGAAGAAAAACAGGACCTAGCGCATGTGCATCGACTACACAAGCCTGAACAAGGCATGCCCCATGGACCCGTTCGCCCTGCCGCGGATCGATCAAGTTATCGACTCCACGGCCGGCTGCGATCTGTTGTCTTTCCTGGACGCCTACTCCGGCTACCACCAGATAAAGATGGACCCGGCCGACCGGCTCAAGACCTCCTTCATGACCCCCTTCGGGGCCTACTGCTACATCACCATGTCCTTCGGCCTGAAGAACGCAGGCGCTACCTTCCAGCGCTGCATGCAGAAGTGTCTCCTGCCTCAGATAGGTAGGAACGTCCATGTCTACGTGGATGACATCGTCGTCAAATCCAAGAAGCACTTTAGCCTCCTTGACGACCTCCGGGAGACATTCGCCAACTTGCGCGAGTACAAGATCAAGCTCAACCCGGAGAAGTGTGTCTTCGGCGTCCCAGCCGGCCAGCTGCTGGGTTTCTTCGTGTCCGCCCGCGACATCGAAGCTAACCCTGAGAAGATCCGGGCAATCGAGCGCATGCCCAAGCCTGTCCGGCTCTGCGACGTACAGAAGTTCATCGCCTGCCTTGCCTCCCTCAGCCGGTTCATCAGCCAGCTGGGCGAGAAGGCCTTGCCCCTCTACGGGCTCCTGTGCAAGTTGGTCCTTGTCAAGTCGGGCCGGGACCTCTCGAAGAAGCCAGCCCTGTTTGATTGGTCTGACGAGGTGGACGCAGAGTTCGAGCCCTTGCTCGCCTACATCACGACAACCACGCGCGTTGTTAGCATCGTCCTGGTGGTGGAGCGGCCGGAGGAGGGCAAGGCGCTACAGATGCAACGCCCTGTCTACCACCTTAGCGAGGTCCTCTCCGCCTCCAAGCAGAACTACCCCCACTACCAAAAGATGTGCTATGGCATATACTTCGCTGCCCAGAAGATCAAGCAGTACTTCTAGGAGCACGTCATCACCATCGTGAGCATAGCACCGCTGGGCGAAATCATGGCCGGCCGGGACGCCACCGGCCGGATCGCCAAATGGGCCATCGCCTTGGCCGACTACGAGATACGGTATGAGCCCCGCACCGCCATCAAATCCAAGGCGATGGCCAACTTCCTCGTCGACTGGGCCGAGACCCAGTTCGTGCCGCCTCCGCCCAACTCCACGCACTGGCGCATGCACTTCGACGGCTCGAAGATGCGAACCGGCCTAGGAGCCGACATCGTCCTGTCGTCTCCCAGACGAGGCCAGCTCCGCTACGCCCTCTAGATCCACTTCACCGCCTCCAACAACGTGGCCGAGTACGAGGCCCTCGTCCACGGCCTCTGGCTCGCTAAGGAGACCGGTATCCAGCGCATCATCTACTTCGGCGACTCCGACCTCGTGGTGCAACAGGTCTCTGGCGAATGGGACACCAGGGACGCCAACATGGCCAGCTACCACTTCCTCGTCCAGCAGCTCACCGGCTCCTTCGAGGGCTTCGAGTTCCACCACGTCCCCCGCACGGACAACGAGGCGGCCGACACGCTGGCCAAGATCGGCTCCACCCGGCAGGCCATCCCAGCTGGCGTGTCCCTCGAGCGGCTGTTGAAGCCCTCGATCAAGCCTTGTCCCGAATCTGAGTCCATCTTCGTTCTGGCGAGCACGAATGGCACCTCGGCGGAGCCGGCTGCCCAACCAGCCCCGCCGGTTGCGGAAGCTCTGCCGGCTCCGTCACCACCTGCCTCCGCGCCGGCGCCTTCCACCACGACGATCGAGCCATCCACATCTACGTGCGCTGGCTCCGAGGCCATCGACGTCATGATGGCGCACGACGTTCCGGCCGCTTCCTCACCCCCGGGGGCTGGCGAGCTAGGCCCAGGGGCTAACGATCCGGCCCCGGCGGCTGAGCTGGCCCTTGTCTCGGCTCCATCATGGTCCCAGCCCATTCTGGTGTTCCTCCAGCGCGGCGAGCTCCCCTCCGACGAGGCCACTGCGAGGCAAATTCAGCGCCGGGCCCCGGCCTACGACATCATCAACCGCGAGCTGGTTCATCGCGGCACCACCGGCGTCTTCCAGCGCTGCGTCAAGCCAGAGAAAGGGCAAGAGATCCTCCTCGACATCCACCAGGGCGAGTGCGGGCATCATGCTGCCTCCCGGTCCCTGGTGGCCAAAGCGTTCCGCCACGGTTTCTACTGGCCAACCGCCCTAGAGGTGGCCAAGGAACTAGTCGACAAGTGCGAGGGCTACCATCGCTTCAGCATGCAGAGCCACCTGCCGGCTACCGCCCTCCAGACCATCCCCCTTTCGTGGCCTTTCACCGTCTGGGGGCTGGACATGGTGGGACCCTTCAAGACCACCCGAGGCGGCATGACGCACTTACTGGTTGCTGTGGACAAATTCACCAAGTGGACTGAGGCCCGACCAATCAAGAAACTGGACGGCCCATGGCCGTTCGGTTCATCGAAGACACCACGGTCCGCTACGGCGTCCCCCACAGCATCATCACCGACAACGGCACGAACTTCGCGAAGGGTGCGCTAGCGCGTTTCTGCTCAATGCGGGGCATCCGGCTCAACCTGGCATCTGTTGCGCACCCAATGTCAAACGGCCAGGTCGAGAGGGCAAACGGCCTGCTCCTATCCGGCATCAAGCCCCGGCTCATGACACCACTGGTCTGCCCGGCCGGCTGCTGGGTCGAGGAGCTGTCGGCTATCCTTTGGAGCCTCCGGACCACGCCCAATCGGTCGACCGGCTACACTCCGTTCTTTCTCGTTAATGGGTCCGAGGCGATCATCCCCACCGACATCGAGTTCGATTCGCCTTGGGTTACCCTGTACACTAAGAAGGACGCAAAGGAGGCAAGGGAAGATGGCGTCGACATCCTCGAGGAAGCCCAAGAGCTGGCTTTGAGCCGGACGGTCATCTACCAGCAGAAGCTCCTGCACTACCACAGCAAGCAGATCCGGCCACTCTCCTTCCGCGAAGGGGAATTTGTGCTCAGGCCGATCTAGCGAACTCCTGGCCAGCACAAGCTGTCCTCCCCATGGGAGGGCCCATTCATCGTCAGCCAGGCACTGCACAACAACGCGTACTACCGAATAGATGCCCAGAAGCCGTAGAAGCACAAGAGAGATGCCTCCGGCAAGGAGACGGAGCACCCATGCAACGCGGAGCTCCTCCGACTGTTTTATTGCTAAGAACCAATGTATGTATCCTCCCCTTTTGGGCTTATGAATACAATGGGGGTCCCAAGCCGGTGCTTGGGGCATGCCCCTTTTCGTTTTCTCCAAAGTTTTTTCCTGTTGTTCTAAGGCGCTTCAACTGGGTCTGGCTCCCGGGCCCGGGGGCTCGCCCGGTTCCCTCCCGAGGTGGACAAATTGTGTGGGCAAGCAATCCTTCGCCTCCCCTCCCTAACCAGCTACAGACCGGCTCCCGGCTGTCCGGCTGAAGGGGCCACGGGGTACGAAGGAACTTCCCACACAGAGGTCATCCCACGCACGGCAACTGGACCAGCCTAACAGAACCACACTACTCCTAGTAACCGGCCTCTGCCGACTCAACCTAGCCCTAGCCGGTTGACTCTAAGAGTTCACCGATTTTCCCCAAGGACGAAGCCCCGTCCCTGTCCCAGACCAGCTCCCGGCTGGCCGGCAGGCGGGGTGGAAGCCAGAAGGAATCCCGGCGTGCGAATGCATGTCAAAAGGCAAAAGGCGAAAGAAGAGCCGACACGCACATTATTCAGCAAAGAGTAAATGACATAAAACTCATACGATAAAAGAGGCCCATGACCACAAGTTCATTACATATATTACAAATAAACCCACAATGGGTGGAATTCCGGTACTAAAGCAAAATGCGGAAAAAGGGAAGGCCTAAACGATGGCAGCTTCCGGCCGGCCCTCCTCCGGTGCCGGTGTTTCTGGAGCCGGCGGCGTTCACGCCTCTGAGGCCAGTGGTCCTGGCGCCTTCGAGTCCGACGCATCCGGGGCAGCCGAGGTAGAGTCTCATACGAGGCGTAATCATCGGTGTCGGACTCCCCGTCCTCCGTCTCAGCTTTGCTCCCCTCCGGGTCGTCCTAGGCGAGCCCATATTGGTCCTTTTGGATCGCCACGCCGTCCGCACCACGCTGGACGTACTCGTCCCACGCGGCGAAGACACGAGTTCGCTCGCCCGCGCCTGCAGCTCGCCTGCCACCGCCTCCAACTCCGCGTCGGTGCCGGCGCGCTGAGCCGTGAGCAGACCCAAGTCAAGATCGGGGTACCACGACCTGGCCGGCGACGCGGAGCGCCATCTCCGCACCGGCGCATGCCGCGGAGGCCCTCCAGGCGTTCACCCGCGCGGTTCTGAACTCTAGCCACCTGGACAGCCGGTTCATGGAGCCCGGATCCACCGCGCTGGGCAAGAGGGTGCGGACCAGCGCCAAGCCGGCCGCCTGGAGCCGCCTCAGGGCGCGGACAACCTCTGTCAGGCGTGCATCGGTGGCAGTCCCCACCTCGTCCGGGGTCCAGGGGGCAAGCTGCCCAACAGCTTCCCCCTGTGCCCGCCGGGCCTCACGGGCGGCCTCCACGGCCGCATCCGCACCTCCTGCGTGCCGAGGAAGAGCCCTAAGAAGAAGACAGGAAGTAAGCAGGAGGCAAGCAGGAAAACCCGGAGAAGAGGACGCAAAAAGAGAAGGGTAGAAAACTTACAGCGCATCATCTGGTCCATTTCATGACCTTGCACCTGAAGCTGCGCCTCCCTGGCCGACGACTCCTGGCGCTGGTACTCGTTCTCGTCCCAGGCCGCCTGCGCTTCCTTAGCCGCCTTGGCCAGTGCGGCGTCTTGGGCCTCCAGCTTCTCGCGGAGCACCTTCTCCCACTACTCCGCCTCCCGGCAGACAGCCACCTCTCGGTCCGCCAACGCTTGGCGATGAGCCGCCTTGAGCTCCTTCCGCACCGCCCTCGCCCCGTCCGCCTTCTCGCGGAACCGGCGGCACTCCGTCGCCACGGAGTCTTGCTCCTCATAGAGGCGCACCACCTGATGCCGGAGGCTGACCGTCTCGGCGTGGGTGGCTTTATGTGAAGAAACCTCAGCTGCCAGAAAACAACGACAAAGGGATTCAGCCCGCCTCCGCTGTAGCCGGCCTGATTCCCGGGGGCTACACCCCCCACTAAAAGTACAAAGGCCCGTACCTTGCAAGTCTGCAGAGACGACGGCGGGCCGGTTCTGGGCCCCTCGATACAACCCCAGTAGGGTGTTGTACGCAGCCACCCGACGGTCGTGCGCCGCCTGCAAAATAGCAACAACACAGCTGCTTTAGGCTAGACCCGCCTGCACCCCAGCCGGCTCGAGCCTCGGGGGTCTACACCTAGTGGGTGTGCTGGCGCGCCCCCACTGGAAAGAAGGAAAGAAGGCAGAAGACAGAAGAAGAGGAAAGAATACTCACTGCGACCGCCTGCTCCAAGCTCACCAACCGGTCGTTGGCGGCCTGGGCGTCCTGCGTCGCCTGGCCACGACAGGCGGCGAATGCGTCCACGACGACGGGCACCACCGCCCCAAGGGCGTTCGGCGGTTCGCTAGAGGACGATCCCCCGGCCGCCGCCCAAGTCTGCTGCAGCCGGCCCCCATCCGCAGGTCCTCCCTCATCGGAGACCACACGGGACCGGCCCCCATCATCGCCACCACGCCGGGGGTTGCTGTCGACGCGCCTGCCTCAGGCGCTCTGCCTCCGGCGGCTCCTGGACGGCTTGCGTCCGACGTCGGCACTTTAGGGGCCAGCATCCCCGATGCCGGCACTTCCGGGGGCGGCACCTCCGCCCCTGGCGGCACGTCGCCCGCCTCCGGCGGCGCGTCGTCCGTCACTGGCTGGGCGGCATCGCGGTCCCTCTCCGCCGCGTCCTCCGCGGCCTCCACGCCGGCCTTCACGGGTCGCCCGGGGCCATGGCAGTCCGTCGACCTCTTCTCTGGGTCACTCGGGAACGTCTCCCACGCGCCGCCAGTGGCCTCCCCGCTGGCTCCCTCTTGCTTCCCCGCCGCCTCTTCCCACCGGCGGCGCTCCTCGGCGCGCCACTCCCGCTCGGCCTCCTTGAGGTCGAGCCATGCCTGACGCTCCCTCGCCTCGGCCGTCGGCGGCGGTGCCGCCCTCTCCGTCCCGCCGCCCGGGGTTTTCCCTAGCACGCGCGCCTCCCTGGCAGCAACAAGATAAGGGAGGGGAGGGAGGAAGGCTGGGGCAAACTGAGGTGGGAGGGAGACGAACTTACATGGCAACGACGAGGACCGCCCACCTTGAGGGTCCCGACGGGGCAATTCTCTGCTTCTTGCTCCCGCCTCCGCGGCTGCCGCCCGGCTGCGCGGTCGCCACGCGCTTGGGCGCCACCTTGGAGGCGGCCGTCCCTTTCCCTTTGTCATCCACGGCCGGGCCTCCCCAGCTGGAGCCGCCGCCGGCTTGTGGCTGGCGCCTCCGCGGCGCCGTGACCTCCCCCTTCAAAAACTCGGGCTCCTCCAGAGCCTCTGCAGCACGAGGCGGCTCCTTCTCAGCATCGTCATCGGGCCAGTACCGTAGATGCGTTTGGGGAGGGGACTCACCCATTGATTTGGCCTTGTCGGCCTCCTCCATCTCTGTCTCGGCGTCGCCCGTCTCCGTTGCGCCGGCTCGCCCAGAGACGGCCGGCTCCAAGTTGTCGGCGTCCTCGACCTCCTCGAGGTCTGACTCCGCTGTGTCGGGCGCCGGCTCCACGTAGTTGTGCAGGAGCGGGAACTTATAAGGGAAGGCCGGGCAGCGCGCCGTTAGACCAATGGGGGAGGAACACTACAGCAGCAAAAGAGTGGGGGAAGGAGCCGGTTGAGTGCTTACCCACGGCGCCCGAAGGCTCCGGCTATACGGGATCTTTCCCCACTGCCACTCGCCCTCCTTCATCTTTGCCGTCGTGATGGCCTTTACCTTCCTTGCCACATGAGCCGGCTTCATATCCTTGGTGGAGAGCCGGCAAGGGTCATGGCGTCCCCCCATCTGGTAGATGAGGTGCGGCCGGATCTGCAGCGGCTGCACCCGGCATGCCATCATTGCAACCAGCAGGTCGGTAGCTTTCAACCCCTTCGGCCCGGTCAGCTCGAGGAGGCGCTCATAGAGCCGGTCGGCTGTCTCGGGCGCCTGGGGCGGCGTCACCTACCAGTTCAACATTACAGTCGGCGGATGGTTGACGAAGTCGGGGAGGTTGATGTAGTCCTCCTCCGGCTTCATGTTCTTCACGTAGAAGAACCCCCGCTGCCAGTGCTTCATCGACTCGTGCATCGGGAGCTTGGGGAGGCCGGTTCCTTTGCAGATGTGGATCGAGGCGCCCCCGTAGGCTGTCATCACCATCTTCTGCGTCGCGGGGTCCTTCGCCCTCTGCCGCTTGAGGAAAAACAGCCGGCACCAAAAGTCGAGCCTTGGCTCGACCCCCAGGTATCCCTCGCAGAAAGTGACGTAGGCCGCCAGCTGCAGGATGGCGTTGGGGCGAGGTGATGCGGCTACAGGCCGAAGCGCGTCAGGAACCGGCAGAAGAATGCGCTCACCGGCAGTCCCAGCCCGCGGTGGAAGTGGTCGATGAAGACCACGACTTCCCCTTCCCACGGGGCCGGCGAGTTCTCCGCCCCAGACGGTAGTGCTTCCAAGAACTCCTCCACCAGAAGCTTGCGGCGGTGGCGGAGATGCTTGATGAAGGTTTCGTCGACATCGCTGCCGTCCCACGCGCCCTTGCTCGCCATGGCCGTGGTAGAGGTCTGCGGTCGCAACGGTGGCGCAGTTGCTCGGCGGCGGCCTGGGCTTCCTGTGGTGGCGGATGGCGATGTGGACTGCCTGCGGGGCCTATCCTCCTTGTCCCTCTCTGTCTCTCTCTCTCACGGCAAGGGGGGCAGGGAGGCGAGATCGAAGCGACGGGGGCGTGAGGGGGCAAATGGGTCGTTCCTTTTGTCCCCCTCCCCCATTTATACCCCGCGTGGGCGGTCGTGGGGAGCGAACCCATCGCGCACGACCCCCATGACTCTCGAAGCGCGCGGGGCGGTCATCATGGCGCTCAGGAACCCCAACCGTCCACCCGTGCCATATGAGATCCGCGCACATGGATCGAGGCTGCGGTCGTGGGGGCCCTGCCCCGCGGCCCGGTCTTTTCCGTCGCGTAGCCTGTGAGGCTGCGGCCCGCTCCACCCTCCGCGTGGCGCAACTCTTCTGCCCAGTGGAGGTACTCGAAGTGGGGTGCGAGGTTTCGGCAGGTTTAGGAGCCGGCCGCCGCTTGCTGGCGTCGCCCGGCTCTTGGGGCGTCCCGCAGCGCAAAAATGATATTCAAGCCGGTGGAGGACCGCCATGACTCGCGGCGGCCCTCCCCGGCTTCGGGGACTATTGACAGGGGAATAAGCCCGGGGTATCCTCAAATGCTCCCTTGCTTTAGCCTTCTAGGCACGATTAAAGGGCAGGCCACTTCCCCTAGCGGTTCGGCTAGGCCCTGCCGGTTGCGTCCCTCCGATCTGGGCCCGCCGGCTATGCTTCGCCGACTACGGCGTGCTAGCCGGCTGGGGATGTCGCTGCCTGGCCCCCCAGCAGGCCGGGCATTGGATACCGACGTCAGGACCTGCGAGGCAACAGTGGACCCCATCCCATCAGGGGTCAGCGCCCGCATGGCCACTGTGAAGACGTCAGGGCCACTGGCCCTGGCGGACAGCGACCAGGCCTCCAACAGTGCCGGCACACCTCAACCACTCCACTACCTGCCCCGGCATGGCTACAGGTCGGCCAGCCGGACCGCTGACCCTGGCCGGACGCCGCAAGACGACGCCACAAGGGGCGACCCGTGCCGCGACGCGACCAGCATCGGGACCCATCGCGCGGGCCTTGCCGGCTCCCGACGGGACCCTTCAGCCGGCGGGGCCTACCAGTGACAAGACCCCACAGCCGGCGGACCTCATAGCCGGCCAGAGAGGCTGCCGGCTAGGCCCCCCCATGACCTTTTCTCTCATATTGTAGTCCGGGGGGTGGCCTATAAATCCCCCCGGGACACCCCCATGCAAGGGGGTCCCCAATCCAATAAATCCTCCCGTTCACCACATACACGTACACATAGAGGCAGGAGAGTGACCAGCTTCTTCTTCCTCCTCGATCACACGGCTCTAAGAGTATCGTTGTAACCTCACCATCACCTAATCTAGATCAAGCAGGACTAGGGGTATTACCTCCCACGGAGGGCCCTAAACCTGGGTACATCGTGTTTCCATCTCCGTTTGTGCCTAACCCCGCTTCCAGAGTCCGCCGGCGTCCTTCGGCCCCTCTCGATAAGCCTACGCATGGCATCTGCGGTGACGAAACCACGACAAGTATGCTTGATGATAAGCTGAGCCATTGCCAGTTCTCGAGCTTGCATTGGTTCTTCCCTTGAAGAGGAAAGGGTGATGCAGAAAAGTACAGATAAGTATTTCCCTTAGTTTGAGAACCAAGGTATCAATCCAGTAGGAGTATCAAGATGAGGCACCAAGTAACCTGCACAAAAACAAACAAACTTGCACCCAACGCGATAAAGGGGTTGTCAATCCCTTCACGATTACTTGCAAGGTGAGATCTGATAGTGATAATAAGTAGATGTAAATAAGTAAATAAAATTGCAGCAAGGTAGTTTTGGTGTTTTTATATTTAGATCTGAATATATAATATGTGAAATAGACCCGGGGGTCATAGTGTTCACTAGATGCTTCTCTCATGATAGCAAGTATTACGGTGGGTGAACAAATTACTGTTGAGCAATTGATAGAATCGCGCAAAGTCATGACGATATCTAAGGCAATGATCATACATATAGGCATCACGTCCGAGACAAGTAGACCGATACTTTCTGCATCTACTACTATTACTCCACACATCGACCGCTATCCAGCATGCATCTAGCGTATTAAGTTCATAACAAACGGAGTAACGCTTTAAGCAAGATGACATGATGTAGAGGGATAGATTCATGCAATATGATATAAACCCCATCTTTTTACCCTTGATGGCAACAACACGATGCGTGCCTCGCTACCTCTTCTGTCACTAGGTGAGGACACCGCACGGTATGAACCCAAAACCAAGCACTTCTCCATTTGGACTCCGTTTGATATTCCACCTGAAAAAGATCAAAAACGCGGAAAAAACAGGAACTCGTACTCGGCACTTAGTTAATAAGTTAGTCCCAAAAATCATATAAAATAGCATATTCACGCATATAAAACATCCAAAGTTGATAATATAATAGCATAAAACAATCAAAAATTATAGATATGTTGGAGACGTATCAAGCATCCCCAAGCTTAACTCCAGCTCGTCCTTGAGTAGGGAAGTGATAAAGACTGAATTTTTGATGTGGAATGCTACCTAACATATTTGTTCTATGTAATCTCTTTATTGTGGCATGAATGTTCAGATCCATAAGATTCAAAACAATAGTTTAATATTGACATGAAAACAATAATACTTCAAGTATATTAGCAAAGTAATCATGAACTTTTGAAATAACAAGGCCAAAGAAAGTTATCCCTACAAAATCATATAGTCTGGCTATGCTCCATCATCCCCACACGACAAATTTAAATCATGCACAACCTCGGTATTGGCAAAGTAATTGTTTTTGCACTCTTACTTTCTCAAACCTTTTTTCAACTCTCACGCAATACATGAGCATGAGCCATCGATATAGCACTATAGGTGGAATGGAGTGTGGTGGAGGTTGTGAGGCAAAAAGGAGGAGATGGTCACATCGACTCGGCGTATCAATGGGCTATGGAGATGCCCATCAATAGATATCAATGTAAATGAGTAGGGATTGCCATGAAACGGATGCACTAGAGCTATAAGTGTATGAAAGCTCACAAATGAAAACTAGTGGGTGTGCACCCAACTTGCTTGCTCATGAAGACCTAGGGCAATTTCAGGAAGCCCATCATTGGAATATACAAGCCAAGTTATCTAATGAAAATTTCCACTAGCATATGAAAGTGAAAAAACAAGAGACTCTCTATCATGAAGAACATGGTGCTATTTTGAAGCACAAGTGTGGAAAAAGATAGTAGCATTGTCCCTTCTCTCTTTTTCTCTCATTTGGGCTCTTTGGCCTCTCTTTTTTTATTTGGGCTCTTCGGCCTCTTTTTATTATTATTTTTTTGTTTGGGCTCTTTGGCCTCTTTTTTTATATCCTAACATGGGACAATGCTCTAATAATGATGATCATTACACTTTTATTTACTTACAACTCAGTACTTAGAACAATAATGACTCTATATGAATGAAAGTGATGGCACATGTCATGAGACAGAACGGTGAAGTTGCATGGCAATATATCTCGGAATGGCTATGAAAATGCCATAATAGGTAGGTATGGTGGCTGTTTTGAGGAAGGTATAGGGTGGGTTTGTGCACCGGCGAAAGTTGCGTGGGACTAGAGAGGGTAGCAATGGTGGAAGGGTGAAAGTGCATCTATACCATGGACTCACATTAGTCATGAATAACTCATATACTTATTGCAAAAGTTTTATTAGTAATCGAAACAAAGTGCTAAACGCATACTCCTAGGGGAAGGGTTGGTAGGAGTTAACCATCGCGCAATCCTGACCTCCACACAAAGGATGACAATCAATAAATCAATTATGCTCCGACTTCCTAACATAGCGGTTCACCATACGTGCATGCTACGGGAATCACTAACCTCAACACAAGTATTTCTAGATTCATAACACCCTACTAACATAACTCTAATATTATCACCTCCATATCTCAAAACTAATCATGACGAATCAAACTTCCCTTACTAATCAATGCACTTGAATATGAAAGTTTTTATAATATCCCCTTTGGATGCCTATCATATTTAGGACTAATTTCATAACACATGCCAATTACCAAGTTACTTAGGGAGAGCACTCTCCAAATGATATAAGTGAAGATCAATAGAGTTTATTTCTACAAAATATGACACCATCGTGCTCTACAAAAGATTTAAGTGAAGCACTAGAGGAAAAGTTATCTAGCTCAAAAGATATAAGTGAAGTTCATGGGAGCAAAATTACCAATCTCAGAAGATATGAGTGAAGCACATGGGAGAAGAATTACCAATTTCAGAAGATATAAGGGAAGCACATGTGAGCAAAATCATCAAGCTCAAAAGATACAAGTGAAGAACATGTGAGCTAAATTTCCAAGCTCAAAAGATATAAGTGAAGCACATGTGAGCTAAATTGCCTAACTCAAAAGATATAAGTGAAGCTCATTGAGTATTCTAACAAATTCACGATGAGTGCATGTCCCTCTAAAAAGGTGTGCAGCAAGGATGATTGTGATAAAATGAAAAGAAAACACTCCTATAATACATGACGCTCCAAGCAAAACACATATTATGTGGTGAATAAAAATATAGCTCCAAGTAACGTTACCGATGGATTGAAGACGAAAGAGGGGATGCCTTCCCGGGGCATCCCCAAGCTTAGGCTTTTTGGTGTCCTTGAATTTAGCTTGGGATGCCTGGGGAATCCCCAAGCTTAGTCTCTTTCCACTCTTTATTTGATTGTCCATAAGAACATCACCCAAAACTTGAAAACTTCACAACACAAAACTTAAACAGAAACTCGTGATAGCATTAGCATAAGAAAACAAACCACCAACTTTTTGTGTACTGTACTAAACTTAATTTCCATTTAGATTGATGTTATATTACTGTATTCTCACTTTCCCATGACTCTTACCCCCCGATAATAACCATAGTTTCATCAAAATAAGCAATCAACACAACAAAAATAGAATCTGTCAAAAACAGAACTGTCTGTAGCAATATGTATATTTCGTACAGATCTGCTAACTCCAAAATTCTGAAACAATTGTGAAAATTAGGGAAATTTTTATATCAATCATCTGCAAAAAGAATCAACTCAAAATCTCTTTCTGGATAGGAATGAAAAATAATTTCGTGAGCACAAAGTTTCTGTCTTTTTCCAGCATGATTAAACAACTATCACCAAAACTAATCATAAAGGTTCTACTTGGCAGAAACACTAACTAAAACATAAAAAACACAATCATAACAGAATCATGATGGTGTGGACTCAACAAAATATAAAGTGAAAAGCAAGAATAAATCCATTCATTCGGTTGCCTCCTAAGAAGCGCTATCGTTTAACGCCCTTAGCTAGGTGTAAGGCAATAGAATTAAGTATTGTTATCTTTAGTGATCAAACCATAAGTAGCTCTTATAATGGATTCATAAGGAAATTTTATTCTCTTTCTAGGAAAATGTTCTATGCCCTTCTTTAATGGAAATTGAAATTTAATATTCCCTTCCCTCATATCAATAACATCACCAATAGTCCTAAGGAAAGGTCTACCAAGAATAATGGGACATGTCGGATTGCAATCAATATCAAGCACAATGAAATCTACGGGCACAAAGTTCCTATTTGCAATAATAAGAACATCATTAATCCTTCCCATAGGTTTCTTAATAGTAGAATCCGCAAGATGCAACTTAAGAGTGCACTCATCAATCTCATTGAAATTAACCTAGAACATCACATAAAGATTTTGGAATTGTGGAAACACTAGCACCCAAATCACACAAAGCATGGCATCCATAATTTTTAATCTTGATTTTTATAGTAGGTTCCCACTCATCATGAAGTTTTCTAGGAATAGAGATTTCCAACTCAAGTTTCTCGTCATGAGATTTCATCATAGCATCAATGATATGTTTAGTAAAAGCCTAATTTTGGCGATAAGCATGTGGAGAGTTTAACATGGATTGCATCAAGGAAATACATTCAATCAAAGAGAAACTATCATAATTAAATTCCTTGAGATCCAAAGTTGTAGTTTCCTCACTATTCAAAGTTTTTATATCCTCTACTCCACTTTTAGTGTTTTTAGCATCAAGATAAATAGACTCCGAATCTTTGGGGTGTTTCTCAAACAAAGTGGATTCACATCTAGCCAGATTGACATTAGAAAACAAGGATTCAATAGGAGTCACATCAAGCACTTTAAGATCTTCGTGATTCTCATCACGAGAACACGCCTTTTTGAGCCATTCATGTCTAGCACGAATTTGGGTGGTTCTTTCTTTACTCTCATTCATAGAAATAGACATAGCTTTCAAAGTTTCATCCATATTAATCTTGGGAGGAACACATCTTAATTTCAAAGCATCAATATCAAGAGACATTCTATCAACGGTCCTAGCCAAGTCATCAATTTTAAGCAGTTTTTCTTCTATGGAAGCACTGAAAATCTTTTGCGAATTAATAAACTCCTTAATATTACTCTCAAGATCAGAGGTTATTTTATTATAATTTCCATGAGAATTGTTGTAGGAATTGCCAAAATTATTAGAGGGATTACTAGGAAAAGGCCTAGGATTAAAGTTACCTCTATAAGCATTGTTGTTACCAAAATTATTCCTACCAACAAAATTAACATCAAAATTTTCATTGCTATTCTCAATCAAGGAAGATAAATGCATATCATTTGGATCTAGAGGAACACTTTTACTAGCAAACATCTTCATTAAGTCATCCATCTTAGCACTCAAAGATTTAATTTCTTCTATGGCATGCACTTTTTTACTAGTAGGTGACCTTTCGGTGTGCCATTGAGAATAATTTGTCAAGATATTATCTAAAAGTTTTGTAGCTTATCCTAGTGTGATTTACATAAAAGTTCCACCAGAAGCGGAATCCAAGATATTTCTAGAAGCAAAATTCAAACCAGCATAGAAAATTTGTATAATCATCCAAAGACTTAGGCCATGAGCGGGACAATTTCTAACCATCAATTTCATTCTCTCCCAAGATTGTGCAACATGTTCATGATCTAGTTGCCTAAAATTCATAATATCATTACGGGGAGAGATAATCTTAGCAGGTGGAAAATACTTGGAAATAAAAGCATCTTTACACTTGTTCCATGAATCAATACTATTTTTGGGTTAATATGAAAACCAAGTTTTTCTCGATCTCGTAGTGAGAACGGAAATAGCTTCAATTTAATCATATCATTATCCACATCTTCTCTCTTTTGCATATCACATAACTCAATAAAGGTTTTAAGATGGGATGCGACATCTTCATTTGGAAGACCGGAAAATTTCTCTTTCATAACAAGATTCAACAAGGCAACATTAATTTGATATGATTCCGCACTAGTGGCGGGAGCAATTGGAGTACTAATAAAATAATTGTTATAAGTATTACAGAAGTCACACAATTTAGTGTTTTCAGACATGGTGACTTAGCAAGCAAACAAGCACACAGGCAAAGAGAAAGCAAGCGAAAGAAAAGGGCGAACGAAAAAGGTAAATAAAGAAAGGCAAATATTTTTGTATATTTTTGTTTTAGAAGTGGGGCAGAGGAAAATGAGAGGCAAATGGCAAATAATGTAAATGCAAGAGATGAGTTTGTGATGGGTACTAGGTAGATGCTTCACTTGAATACTCCCCGGCAACGGCGCCAGAAATTCTTCCTACTACTTCTCGACCTTGCATTGGTTTTTCCCTTGAAGAGGAAAGGGTGATGTAGCAAAGTAGAGATAAGTATTTCTCTCACTTTGAGAACCAAGGTATCAATCCAGTACGAGTATCAAGATGAGGCACCAAGGAACCTGCACAAAAACAAACAAACTTGCACCCAACGCGATAAAGGGGTTGTCAATCCCTTCGCGATTACTTGCAAGGTGAGATATGATAGTGATAATAAGTAGATGTAAATAAGTAAATAAAATTGCAGCAAGGTATTTTTGGTGTTTTCATATTTAGATCTGAATATATAATATGTAAAATTGACCCGAGGGCCATAGTGTTCACTAGAGGCTTCTCTCATGATAGCAAGTATTACGGTGGGGTGAACAAGTTACTGTTGAGCAATTGATAGAATCGCGCAAAGTCAGGACGATATCTAAGGCAATGATCATACATATAGTCATCACGTCCGAGACAAGTAGACCAATACTTTCTGCATCTACTACTATTACTCCACACATCGACCGCTATCGAGCATGCATCTAAGTATTAAGTTCATAACAAACAGAGTAACGTCTTAAGCAAGATGACATGATGTAGAGGTATAGATTAATGCAATATGATATAAACCCCATCTTTTTACCCTTGATGGAAACAACATGATGCGTGCCTTGCTACCCCTTTTGTCACTAGGTGAGGACACCGCACGGAATGAACCCAAAACCAAGCACTTGTCCCATTGCAAGAACTATAGATCAAGTTGGCCAAACAAAACCCATAAATTGAAGAGACTTACAAGGATTTGAAATCATGCATATAAGAAATCAGAGGAGACTCAAATAATATTCATAGATAATCTGATCATAAATCCACAATTCATCGGATCTCAACAAACACACTGCAAAAGAGAATTACATCAGATAGATCTCCATGGAGATCATGGAGAACTTTTTATTGAAGATCCAAGAGAGAGAAGAAGCCATCTAGCTACTAGCTATGGACCCGAATGTCTGTGGTGAAATACTCACGCATCATCAGACAGGCAATGGTGTTGATGAAGATGGCCACCGGAGATGGATTCCCCTCCGGCAGGATTACAGAACGGTCTCCCGATTGGTTTTTGGTGGCTATGGAGGCTTGCGGCGGCGGAACTTGCGATCTAGGTTTAATTCTGAGGGTTTTGGTATTTGTAAGGCCGTCTCGCGTCGAGAACAAGTAAAGAGGGGCCACGAGGAGGTCACGAGCCTCCTGGCTGCGACATAGGGGGGCCCGCACCTGGCAGGCTCCTGGCTCCCTCGGGCGGCCTCTTCGGTATTTTTTGCTTCTGGTATTTTTGACATTTTCCATAAAAAATCACGATGAAAGTTTTATTCCATTTGGACTCCGTTTGATATTCCTATCTGAAAAAGGTCAAAAACACGGAAAAAAACAGGAACTGGCAGTGGGCACTGGGTTAATAAGTTAGTCCCAAAAATAGTATAAAATAGCATATTCATGCATATAAAACATCCAAAGTTGATAATATAATAGCATGGAACAATCAAAAATTATAGATATGTTGGAGATGCTTCTGCCATGACTTAGTGCAAGGCCTAGTATCTGAATTGTTGCAACTATGTTTGCCGGGCATGTTTCAGTTTTCTCCTAGAAAATGGTCGAAATTGATGTGGCATGTCTTTGGTGGTCTATTGAAGTCGATGGCGCCTTCTTATCCAGAAGACTACATGAATGGTTGCCTTTTATTTTCTAAATTCAGCTTGAGTGTTTTAGAATTGGTATTCGAATAAACCTTTGTTTCTTCGCGTCCATGTGACTGATGAATAAAATGAAATATGCCCTTATTTACCTCAAAAATAGCACACCATCAGTCTCTATTTGGCACCGGAGAACCTCTCCCGATCTCGTGTGGCGCTTGATTTTGTAAGCGGGGGTACGGTAGAGATTGTAGCGGGAAGGGGGAAACAAGAAGAAGGAGAGATGAGCTAGGGACGGGGATATGAAGAGATAGCAAAATGGGCCGCAAGTCAAAAAACAAAAACAAAATGGGTCGTGTGGTGGATAGTAATGAGAGTGGGGCCCCATGGCATGTGGCACGCGTGAGCAGCGGGTTCGGCACCGGGTTTCAGTGCACGCCCAGGAGGAACCCCAGCCGCACTCAGCTGCCCTGCGATGGAATCTAGAGCATCTCATCTCCACTCGGCGGGCTCTGGAGCATCTTCCTCGCCGGAGTTGTTCCCCCATCCATATCGAGCTCGTGGGGTGGCAGCATGGCTACGTGGCTGCGCGGCAGCCGACGGCGATGCAGGAGCGGCGGGCGGGGGCGATGCAGGTGGGAGCCTTGTTGGGTGGGGGAGTGGCCACGTGGGGTCGAGGAGTGGGTAGTGGCCTAGTGAGGACTGGGAAATAGGGAATTGGGGTTGGGGTCTTGAGAATTAGTGGCCTAGTGGGTTTGGGTTTCTCTTCAAATAATGACCGGTATGGGCCACGTGTCATAGCCAGGTTTCGCGGGTTAAAGGGTATGGGTTTGGCACCTCCATAGCCGCCTCTGCTAGACCCGATGGGTTTGGTTTTGCTCTGATAAGAATATCCATGAGTTTTTTTCTTAATGAAACCCTCCCCATTTGATTTGATGCGGGTACCCGTCGGGTTAACGGGTCTCGGTTACCCATTGCCATCCGGAGTGAGGAGGAAGCATGCCCAGCGCTACGTGTGACATTTCTCAATGCACGATCAGTCGCCCACCAGATGTGAACCATTTCCTGGTTTATCGACACAGGAGAGCATGTCATCAGGAGCTGTGGGAGGAATGTCTGTATATTGAGATGGAATGGAAGTTTTGGGAGATCTGATCCTTAGTAAGCTATATGACACTATGACTGTCCAAAAAAAGATTAATGCAAAAAAAAATCACAAACCTCATCATACAAACCTTTCAGACAAACCGATTTTTACATGTTTCTGCAATAGCCATGTATTCTGCTTCAGTGGTAGATTGGACAACTACAGGCTGCAACGTGGCCGTCCAACTCACGATACAACCATCAATAGTGAACACATAAATTGTAAGGGGTCTTACCTTGTCCAAATTGCTGGAAGCAAAATCTCAATCCACATAACCAGCTAGTCCCTCATCGGTCCTGTAGAATTTCAGACAAGCATTACGTGAAAATCCACGGATAGTGACCAAACTCATTGCAAATGAAAAATCAAGCCAAAACATATTTTGTTTACTTGTTCAACATGGTCTGAGCGCTTATTCAACATTTTTTGTATAAACGTTCAACATTGACTAAGCACTTATTCAACATTTTGCAAATACTTTTTCAACATTTTAATACTAAGTCAACATTTTTGAAACAGTCGTTCAACATTTTTTAATACTTATTCAACATTTTTAAATACTAGTTCAACATTTTTAAAATAATTGTTCAATAGTTTTTAATACTTATTCAACATTTGTACAATATACATGTTCAACAGAAAAAAGTGGCCGTGGCCTCCCGCGCGTCTGGGATGGGCCATTTGGGCTCCACCCTGACGCAAGGCTTCCCCTCTGTGCTCGCATAATGCGAGACATAGCGGTGCCCGTCCTACTTTCCTGGTTGTGCGACGAAATGCACCTCTAAGACGCGGTGGTTTCACTGAGCTCTATAGCTCTATTATAATGCTCTGCTCCGCTCGTTTTTCCTTCTTTATTGTGGAGCTCGTTAGCTCAGCAAAAATCAGCCGGCTACTGGTTCAAAAAAAAAGCGGCCTTGTTTCCCATAGATTACAAAATTCTCAAGGATTCATAAAATGCCCACAAATATAAAGATTGCTCACAATTTTCTAAAAAAATGTCATGGATTAAAAAGTGATCATAAATTAAAAGAATGCCCAAGAATTCTGAAATGGTTACAAATTGTAAAATGGTTCAACAATTTGAAAACTTTGAGAATTTAGAATGTCCCCGGATTTTTTTTGCACATTTAAAATATGAATGAATATTTAAAATGTTCAATTTTTTTGGCACGTTCAACAATATTGCCAAAAATTTATAGATGTTGCAAATTTGAAAAGTGCGCATAAATTTCTAAATGTGTGAATTTTTAATTTTTTGGAATATTAATTTTTTATAAGAAAATACACTTGTCAATTGTATAAAAATGAAAAGTATAAAAAAACTAAAGAGAAAGATAAGGAAAAAAACCCTGATGAAAACCTAAGTAAAACCTGAATAAAAGAAACAGAAAAAACAGTATTGCATGAAAATAGTTGAAAACACAAACACAAAACAAAATGTCATAAACCGCAACAATAAACCTACAACTAGTCGGCCGTTTTGTAGTTTTTTTATACAAAGAATAAGACGCGAGATCTTAGAAAATTAGTACTCCATCGGTTTCATAATGTAAGACGTTTTTGTTGACTCAAAGGATTTCTATGAAAACCAATTTTTCTTAGTTTGGACAGGGAAAATATAGAAAACACATATACACGTCCGGCCTCCCAGCTCATCCCACATGTCATGACCACTAGTAGAAAACAAGGGTTTGATCCGAGCCAGATTAGAGCATTAGTGCAGGTTCTATTACGAACCGGGACCAATTGGTGCATCAGTCCCGGTTCGAGCGGCCAGGGCGCCGACCGGACCTCGGCAGGAACCAGTCCCAGTTCCTCTGACCCCTTTAGTCCTGGTTCTAGACACGAACTGGGACTAAAGGGCCTCACTCTTGGCGCAGCCCCTTTAGTCCCGGTTTTAGCCACCAACCGGGACTAAAGAGGCTGCTCGCCCCTGCCCGCTCACTCCTCTGTTTTTGGCCGGCTGACATGTAAGGAGGTGTGTTGCTCTCTGTTCTCACCTCCTATGCACATGAGGTGTTCGATGAAATGCCGGAGCCGCATTTAACCTTTCTCCTATCCAAGCTCGACCTCCAAGCTACATTTTCCCCAAGATTTGTCTAGGTTTGGCGATGCACCAACTACACAAGTGTTCTAAAAGGTTAGCAACTTCATCGTTTCATCTCTCACTGCTAGTTTAGCTCATTTCAAATGCCGTAGAAGTAGAGTGGTTTGTGGGTTTTAGTGGAGGACTGTATGTGAGAGTTTTTTTGATTTAGACGCACAATTAGAGCTGAAATTAACTTCTTAGAGTCTGCACATGTGTAGGGTGCTGTCCCCGTACCCGTCCTCACCGCCGTTGATCGCCCATGACGATAACGTCGCCGACAGCACAATGGTGAGCCTCTTGTTCTTATCTTCTTTTTGAAAGAAAAAACTTATTACTTATATGATTTAGATAGATACTTGTCTAATTTTCTTACTTTTATTATTGTTCTGATTATATAGTACCATTGTTTTGGTATCCTCCCCCGTGGGCCCTCATCCGGTCTATAATTCAGACGTGGTATATTTTCTTTTAAAACTATTTGTTTCATTTAGTGTTTTTGATAATTATGCCAACAAAAGTGACATAGATGTCTTTATCTAGGAGGTATGTGAACCGGAAATGCCAGCTGACCCTATCATCGAGAGGTTAAATTTGGTTGAAAAAGAAAACAATTACTTGAAAAAAAATTAACAAGAGTTGAAGAGGAGAAGATGAAATTGGAATTTCATGTTGCGGATGTCATCGAAGACGAAACTAAAACTAAAATTAAAATTTGGTTGAAATGCTTGAAATATAGCAAATGAAGTCAGAAAAAGGTTGAAAAGTGATGATGTGGCTTTGAATGGTGCATACTGAATGCAGAAAAAGTCTAGAGTTAAAACATGTTAAAAAATTTAAATCATTTTGTAATAGACGAGTTTTTGTCCGAAACTGTGATACTTTGAAAGAGATTGTCCAGTTTGTACACGAAGTGCATCAAGTTTTTCCCGTAACCCTGTCAACTTTTTAGCACATGCTATGTGGGTGAAATTATGATAGCATGCCAAGTTCCAACCATTTAGGAGTTCATTTGTAGTGCTTTTCAAATTTTCGGGGTCATTTTAGCTCAAAATAAATCATGAAATGCATGAGAAATAGCAAATGAAGTGAGAAAAGGGTTGAAAATTGATTATGTGGCTTTGAATGGTGCATATTGAATGATGGAAAAGTCTAGAGTTAAAATATGTTTAAAAAAATGAAATATCTTTGTAATAGACGAGTTTTCGTCCGAAACCCTGATACTTCGAAAGAGATTATCCAGATTGTACACGTAGTGCATCGAGTTGTATATTGCCATGTTGTAATATTTGCAGAAACTATGGACAAAGACTTAGAAAAAGAAGAGTTTTTCGGGGATATTATCCACGACGGGGATATCGCCTTGTCGTTTCTCAACTTCACCGATGGTGAGGAAAGAGAGGATGATGGCTCCGTTGAGGAGGAAGGAGATCATGACGGCTCCGGTGATCAAATGGAGGAGGAAGGAGATCATGACAGCTTCGGTGATTGAATGGAGGAGAAAGGAGATCATGACGGCTCCAGTGATCGAATGGGGAAGGGGGCCTTAACTGTTTCAAAGTCCGATGAGGTATATATATATATAGGACAAATGTTTGGTACGACCGGGTGTAGTTACTCCCACTTTTGTTTCGTATGCTATAGGTAGTATCTATCATTTTGAAGTGTATGTATACATAGTATGTAGTATATAAGAATGTTTAGGTAGTATATAGATAAAAATTTTGGTAGTATGTCTCATATTTTGAGCATATATTTTTTTACGTACAGATATGTACGTATTTTATAAATATAATAAAAACATGAGTCAACTTGCAATTTTTTTCATAAAATTCACTTTGGAGTATGTTAGATATAGTATATGAACATACTAAAAATAATAAAGTAGTATATATATACTACCACATGATAGTATATGAGACATGGGAGTAACTACACCCGGTCGTAGGATGTATTTTCTCTCTCTCTCTCTGTCTATATATATATATATATAAATTAAGCCTCTGCTGACTAGATGCATCCATTGTTTTGTATGTACATATATTAACACTTCCTTCTTTTAATTAGCCATACGGATCGAGCCAAACATCGGTAAGGAGAGGAGGCCCGAAGAAAAGGTTGGACCTGGATGAAAGGTTCACGATTGAACAAGTTTCTCCAGAAGGCAAATCGATTGCTCCCAAGCAGACAAAGGACAGATTGATACATCGGTGCGTAGTTATTGTTAGGGACAACGTCCCGATCAGCATTCAAGAATGTAATAGGAAGAAGGACCCTAAAGTTCCTTATTTCCACGATAGACTCAAAGATGATCTTTGGAACTCTCTTATGAGGAATTTAAGCCTACCGCCAGAGGAGGATCTGAATAACCCAATTATACAGCGAAGGGTCAAGGCATTTGCTCTTAAGAAGATGGCAAGACTATTCAAGAACTGGAAGAGAGTATTGAACAAAAAGTTTGTCGAGAAAGACGAGACTCCAAAATTCACCGGTCAATACTTGAAGATGAGAGATCACTGGCCCGCATTTGTGGCCTACAAGAAAACGGAGAAGACTAAGAAAAGGCCACTTACAAATAAGAAAAATGTTGCAAGGAAGGAGTATCACTATGTTACGGGGTCAAGTGGCTATAGTAAAACCCCGCCTACATGGACCAAAGCTGAGCAAGACCTGCTTGCTAAGATGTTCAACCAGCGACATTGCACTGGCTAGATTGGGCAAGTACTTGGTTCTTCGGGGTTGGAGGAACTTTGGACCCAGAATCAGGAAAGTGTGTTCCTTTAGTCCCGGTTCAACATAGACCGGTACTAAATGCCCTCCACGTGCCTGGACTAAAGGGTTTTTTCGATATTTTTTTATATTTATATATATTTTTCAAATCTTTGAATTATTTGACAATTTAATCTCTAATCATCCTTAATCACACTCATTCCAAATCGTCTAACTTCCCGGTCGGTCACCCATCCTCTCACTGCTCCAGCCCGAGCACGCTTAACTTTCAAGTTCTATTGCCCCTGGTTTCCAAGTTTGCACTTGTTGTTTTCGTGACAATAGTAAGCTATCAATCCTATTAACCCTTAGGTATTGATGTCACATGATTTAATTTTTAGAATTCCAAATAATTATTAAAATAAACATAATAAGTAATAATAATATTGAATTTCAATGAAAATAAAATAACTAATAATACGATTTTATTCATTTTTTTGCCATTTATTTAGTTAATATGTCATAATTAATATCTTTAAATCTGTAAATTGAAATTTTACAAATAATATATCCGTTATTATCCGAAAAATGTGAGGAATCCAAATATGACATCATTTAATTATTTTTAAATATTTTTTTTATTTTGCCAAAAAAATCTTCTTTTTGAAATAACTCCTTTTTTACTTCTGGCATTTTAAGAATCTGAGAAAAATTCATGGGGTAAACCAGGTGAAATCGAGTCCCAATTTTTCTCTATATTAAACTTTTTTTCGATGTCGTATGCAAAAATTATGACCATTTTACATTTTTTCGTTTTTTTGCAAAAACAGTGAAAATTCATATTTCAAATTTTCTGTACTAACTACACACTAAAACCTAACTACTCCCTCTGTTCCTAAATATAAATCTTTTAAAAGATTTCACTAGGAGACCATATACGGAGTAGAATAAGTGTATCTACATTCTAAAGTATGTAGTTCCCTAATGAAACATCTAAAAAGACTTATATTTAGGAATGGAGGGACTACATCTCAAAGGATTTTATTTTTTAAGATTTTATCATTTTTGTTTATTTTTGACAAAACTAAAAACGACGGTCCACCGGGGGGGGTAGAGTTCAAATTTTTTAGAACCGCTTTATTCCGGGTTGGTGTCCATCCAATCATACCGTCGACTACATCTGCTAGCACCATCCCAGCCAGAGTCACAATTACGTTAACCAAGCCAGAGTTAACCCTTTCTAACTTCATTTGCTATTTTTCATGCATTTATTGATTTTTTTTGAGTTGCTATTTTCATGTATTTAATGATTTTTTTGAGCTACGTAACCCTGAAATTGAAAAACCCTACAAATGAACTCTGAAAAGGTTGGAACTTGGCATGGTATCATCATTTCACCCACATAGCTTGTGCTAAAATTTTAAGAGGGTTCTGGCAAAAACTGGATGCACTTCGTGTACAAACTGGACTATCTCCTTGGAAGTACCAAGGTTTTGGACGAAAACCCATCTGTTACAAAGGCATTTCATTTTTTTTAACTTATTTCAACTCCAGACTTTTTGTGCATTTAATATGCACCATTCAAAGCCACATCCTCAAATTTCAAACCTTTCTAACTTCATTTGCTATTTTTCATGCATTTAATGATTTTTTGAGCTACATGACCGTGAAATTGAAAAGCCCTATAAATGAACTCTGCAAAGATTGAAACTTGGCATGACACCATCATTTCACCCACATAGCTTGTGCTAAAAAGTGAAGAGGGTTATGGAAAAAACTGGATGCACTTGTTGTACAAACTGGACCATGTCCTTCGAAGTATCAAGGTTTCGGACGAAAACTCATCTGTTACAAAGGCATTTCATTTTTCAACTTATTTCAACTATAGACTTTTTGGGCATTCAATATGCACCATTCAAAGCCACATCCTCAGAGTTCCAGCCTTTCTAACTTCATTTGCTATTTTTCATGCATTCAATTATTTCTTTGAGGTAAATGACCCTGAAATTGAAAAACATTACAAATGAACTCTAAAAAGGTTTAAACTTGGCATGGTATCATCACTTCACCCGCATAGCTTGTGCTAAAAAGTTGAGAGGGTTACAGCAAAAACTGGATGCACTTCGTGTAAAAACTAGACCATCTCCTTCAAACTGGACGGACTATTTCTAAACTCAAGTTATTCAAAATCTAGGGTTTGAAGCAAATTTGAAAAAATTCATCATTAAACCATTCAAATTTGAAAACTAATGGCACAAATAGAAACTGGACAACATTTTGAGTCTAATGCAAAAAGAATCACTCAAAAAAAATCAAATATCCTAAAAGATATACACAATTTAAAATAGAAACTTTTAGAACCCCTTTAGTTCGGGTTGGTGTCCCAGTTGGAGACACCAACTGGTACTAAAGCCTCAACCCCTTTACTACCAGTTCGTGGCACAAACCGGGCCTAAAGGTCCGGAAAGAACCAGGACTAATGTTGTCCGTCCCGAACCGGGAGTAATGGTCTCATTAGTGCCGGCTCAAAACCTAACCGGGACTCATGCTATGGACAAAAGGTCCATTTTCTACTAGTGTTTATTCCCGACAGAGAGAAGGACGAGCTGTCAATGGCCCTCGGGAATCCTAAACACCCTGGACGAACACGAGGCACATCAGGCTCCATTCTGTGGAAGGTTGGATTTCGTGACATCACCGGTTACAGAAGCCGACAGAGAACGAAGGAGGAAGCAAGCGAAATGCAGAAGAACAATGAAAGATTAGCTAAACTAGAGGCACTTCACAGCCAGCGAGCTACCGGCCCACCATCTCAGCGGCATGAAGATCCTTCATTGCATACTACCCACTATGCTACCCCACCATCTCAACGGAGAAGCAATGTGGCTTCCACGGAGCTTGTTTTGCCCGATAGCACGGCTCCTCGCTACCCCCGCTGATGATATCACGCGTAATGAACATTGTGTGCTAATGGTGAAATGCCATAACTTGACCTTTAAGGTGGCGGTATTGCCTCAAGGGCTTATTTCCAACACACCCCTACCATTTTTTGAGAGAGAATTCCACCAAGCTACTTGTGTTGATTTCAATGAGAAATTCACTCCAACTATCCATCGACCCTTTGAGATTTAATCCCACCCGTGTTTTCCACTTCAACCTTATCAAAATTTATAGCCAAATCTTGAGAGAGTTTGAATGTTGAGGAGATTATCCTTTGAAGCACAAGAGAAAGATATTCATAATCAAGAAACCTTATCTTGTTGCTTTTGGAGGGTGTGCGCCTCCTAGATCCGCTAGGTGTTCTTGAAAATCTTCAACTTTGTGAAGAAACCAAGAAGTTTGTACAAGCCCGGAGATTGCCACTTTGTGAAGATCTACCCTAGTGAGGCTAATACTTCATGGGAATAAGCCATGGTGAAATAGGTTGGTTGCTCCTAACTGGATCCTTTGTAGTTTAGTGTCCTTTGGGGTATGTTCCTTCATGGAATCTCACAACCGGAATCCTTTGTGATACTAAATCCTTCATGGATTGAAGCATCAATCAACGTGGATGTAAGATAGAGCCAACTATTAGAACCATGGGAAAAATCTTCACCGAGCCTATTGTGTTTGTGATTCTCTCAACTCTACTTCTCTACCTTTGCACTTGAATGTATTACATTCCTCTACCTACTACTTTAGATATGCATGTTTAGGATGTTCTATAAATTGCTAGAAAAGCTTAAAATCTTACAAAAATTGAAAAATTGAGAAAGAGTCCATTCTTGAGCTTAGTAGTATATTCACCCCCCTTTAGACACACTTCTATATCCTACACGTGGTATCATAGCTTGCTATCCTTTGGAAAGACCTCCATTAGAGATTACATGGAAATTTGACTCTTTGCTTTGGCTTAACCGCCCAGGGGAGTATAGCATCTATGGAGAGAAGTTCCCATTGTAGAGGTCCTTCATTTGATGGTTCTAACTTTGCTAGTTGGAAGCATTAAACGAGAATGCATATTCTTAGCCTTAATCCAGTCATTTGGACAATCATTCGAGTTGGTTTGCATGGTGATTTGCTTCAATTACATGAACCGGACCGTGATGTTATCCTGAATAAATGAAGATGTTGCAACATAATTCTTAAGCATGTGATATCCTCTTCAATGCTTTTTCCCCAAAGAATTCAACAAGATTAGCCGTCTTGAGAGTGCTAAAGAGATTTGAGACACTTTGGTGGAAAGACAAGAAGGAACCGACACTACAAGAAAGACACATCCATGACATTTTTTCCCGAATGGAAATATTTTCTCATGGAAGTGCCACTTCCATGGATATAATAGTGACGAAAACATGTATCATCATGGATGTGGTGGGTACCTACTTCTATAGCAAAAAAATATGACATAAAATGGAAATTTTGTTCGGGATGGCCCGGAGGCGCACTTGCATGCCTTTCTTTGGGCCTTCCATGACATACGCAATCATGGTAGAAGCGAGGGCGATGATTTTTAAGGGATTTCTTCGCCTCACATGGTATACGGTGGGTGGTCGAGCACGAGCAATGCAGGGGTATTTTGCGTGATCTTGCACGTGTGCGAGGCTTTACCTTGCTGAACCTGAGCGATCGATGTGAGACTATTACCTGAATTATCAACACATGATTTAGAACAAATTTTGAATTCCATTTTTTGTGAATTTTATAACAAAAAATCTTCACAACATTAAAATGGAAAAAGAAAAAAACGAAACTAGAAGTGGTGTGGGGGCGCTCGTTTGGTCGACCTACGTGGCGAATAGGAGTGGCGGTAACCGAAGGTGGGTTTTATCAAGAAAAAAAAGTAACTGAAGGTGGGAGGCCGTAGGGGAAAGAGGCCGGAGAGCGCATAGATCGGAAACCATGGCGGTGGTGGATCTATCGAAGTTGCTTAAGGAGAAGCGGTTCTAGGCCGCCTCCTTCCTCATCGCGTGGACGGTGGCGCTCCAGGTTCCACTACCTCATCTCCCTTCCCTTTGCTCTAGAATGGAATCAATACGGGATTTCTAACGACGGCGGGATGGGAAATGGCACTGTTTGCAGGGGCATGTTATGTGGTTGAAGCGGCAGTACGCCTTCAAGCACAAGTTCGGCGACCAAGGCGAAGCCCCAACAAGGTCACCGAGCAGCCGACCGAAGACAACACCAGACTCGCCGGTGAACTCACAACCGACGCCGAAATCATTAGATGGATAGCTAAGTAGATGGATGAGAACCAAATCCCCCTTTTATCTCGTCCTGCTTTTTGTAGACCTGAAGATCACCAAGGCATCTATCTATCTCTGTGTAAGAACTACTGTAGTTCTTGGCATAAATATTGTTTTTGTTGTTATCACCGGTGTTCATCACGGCTAATTAGGACACCTCTTACTCTTGTGAAAATTGAGTTATCACCATTCCAAAGCTGCTTTGCTTGGTGGGCTCAGCCTGACTATATCATACAATAGTGGCCTCCTCTCGACACTGCCTGACTCACTCATTGCTTTGTTTTTAAAGAGAGGATCATTGAATGTGTCGGGGATATACCCCGCGGTATGACCCGAAGACAGTTCTAAGCCGACAAATAGTTCTTAGCTAGCAAACAATTTCTAAGCCGGCAAACAATTTCTAAGCCGACAAATAGTTTCTAAGCCGGCAGACAGGTTCTAGGACGGCAAACAGTTCTAAGCCGGCAAATAGTTCTAAGCTGGCAGACAAGTTCTAAGCCGACACACAGTTATGACCCGTCAGACAGTTATGACCCGTCAGACAGGTTAAGTTCCATAGACGAGTCTCTGAAGATGAGTATTGCTACTTCTTGAGCTTGCGTTGGTTTTTCCCTTGAAGAGGAAAGGGTGATGCAGCAAAGTAGAGATAATTATTCCCCTTAGTTTGAGAACCAAGGTATCAATTCAGTAGGAGTATCAAGATGAGGCACCAAGGAACCTGCACAAAAACAAACAAACTTGCACCCAACGCGATAAAGGGGTTGTTAATCCCTTTATGATTACTTGCAAGGTGAGATCTTATAGTGATAATAGGTAAATATAAATAAGTAAATAAAAGTGGAGCAAGGTATTTTTTGTGTTTTTATATGTATATCTGAATATATAATGTGTAAAATAGACCCGGGGGTCATAGTGTTCACTAGACGCTTCTCTCATGATAGCAAGTATTACGGTGGGTGAACAAATTACTTTCAAGCAATTGATAGAATCGTACAAAGTCATGACGATATCTAAGGCAATGATCATACATATAGGCATCACGTCCGAGACAAGTAGACCGATACATACATATAGACTCCACACATCGACCGCTATCCAACATGCATCTAGTGTATTAAGTTCATAACAAACGGAGTAACGTCTTAAGCAAGATGACATGATGTAGAAGGATAAATCCATGCAATATGATATAAACCCCATATTTTTACCCTTGATGGCAACAACACGATGCGTGCCTCGCTACCCATTCTGTCACTAGGTGAGGACAACACATGGTATGAACCCAAAACCAAGCACTTCTCCCATTGCAAGAATCATAGATCAAGTTGGCCAAACGAAACCCATAACTCGAAGAGACTTACAAGGATATGAAATCATGCATATAAGAAATCAGAGGAGACTCAAATAATATTCATAGCTAATCTGATCATAAATCCACAATTCATCGGATCTCGACAAACACACCGCAAAAGAGAATTACATCGGATAGATCTCCATGAAGATCATGGAGAACTTTGTATTGAAGATCAAAGAGAGAGAATAAGCCATCTAGCTACTAGATATGGACCCGAAGGTCTGTGGTGAACTACTCACGCATCATCGGAGAGGCAATGGTGTTGATGAAGATGGCCATCGGAGATGGATTCCCCTCCGGCAGGGTGCCAGAACGGTCTCCCGATTGGTTTTTGGTGGCTATAGAGGCTTGCGGCGTCGGAACTTTTGATCTAGGTTTAGTTCGGGAGGTTTCCGTATTTATAAGACCATATGGTGTCGAGAACAAGTCAAGAGGGGCCACGAGGGAGTCATGAGCCCCCTAGGCACGCCCTAGGGCGGGCGGCGCCTCCTAGGCTCGTGACCTCCTCGGGCCTCCTCTCCGGTATCTTTTCCTTCTGGTATTTTTGATATTTTCCATAAAAAATCACGGTGAATGTTTTATTCCGTTTGGACTCCGTTTGATATTCCTATCTGAAAAAGGTCAGAAACACGGAAAAAACAGGAACTGGCACTGGCCACTGAGTGAATAAGTTAGTCCCAAAAATAATATAAAACAACATATTCATGCATATAAAACATCCAAAGTTGATAATATAATAGCATGGAACAATTCAAAATTATAGATACGTTGGAGACGTATCAAACGTCGCCAAGCTTAACTCCTGCTCGTCGTCGAGTAGGGAAGTGATAAGGACCGAATTTTTGATGTGGAATGCTACCTAACATGTTTGTTCTATGTAACCTCTTTATTGTGGCATGAATGTTCAGATCCATAAGAGTCGAAACAATAGTTTAATATTTACATGAAAACAATAATACTTTAAGTATAATAGCAAAGTAATCATGAACTTTTGAAATAACATGGCCAAAGAAAGTTATCCCTACAAAATCATATTGTCTGGCTATGCTCCATCATCCCCACACAATGAATTTAAATCATGCACAACCTCGATATTGGCCAAGTGATTGTTTTCGCACTCTTACTTTCTCAAACTTTTTTCAACTCTCATGCAATACATGAGTGTGAGCCATGTGTATAGCACTATAGGAGGAATAGAGTGTGGTGGAGGTTGTGAGGCAAAAAGGAGGAGATGGTCACATCGACTCGGTGTATCAATGGGCTATGGAGATGCCCATCAATAGATATCAATGTAAATGAGTAGGGATTGCCATGGAACGGATGCACTAGAGCTATCAGTGTATGAAAGCTCACAAATAAAAACTAGTGGGTGTGCACCCAACTTGCTTCCTCACGAAGACCTAGGGCAATTTGAGGAAGCCCATCATTGGAATATACAAGCCAAGTTATATAATGAAAATTTCCACAAGCATATGAAAGTGACAAAAGAGGAAACTCTCTATCATGAAGAACATGGTGCTATTTTGAAGCACAAGTGTGGAAAAAGATAGTAGCATTGTCTCGTCTCTCTTTTTCTCTTATTTTTTTTTGTTTGGGCTCTTTGGCCTCTTTTTTTTATTTGGGCTCTTTGGCCTCTCTTTTTTTATTTCCTCACATGGGACAATGCTCTAACAATGATGATCATCACACTTTTATTTACTTACAACTCGATACTTAGAACAATAATGACTCTATATGAATGAAAGTGATCGCACATGTCATGAGACGGAATGGTGGAAGTTGCATGGCAATATATCTCGGAATGGCTATGAAAATGCCATAATAGGTAGGTATGGTGGCTGTTTTGAGGAAGGTATATGGTGGGTTTGTGCACCGGCGAAAGTTGCGCGGCACTAGAGAGGCTAGCAATAGTGGAAAGGTGAAAGTGCATCTATACCATGGACTCACATTAGTCATGAAGAACTCATATACTTATTGCAAAAGTTATATTAGTAATCGAAACAAAGTGCTAAACGCATACTCCTAGGGGAAGGGTTGGTAGGAGTTAACCATCGCGCGATCCCGACCGCCACACAAAGGATGATAATCAATAAATCAATTATGCTCTGACTTCCAAACATAGTGGTTCACCATACGTGCATGCGATGTGTCACGCCCAAGATGTGGTCTTATCATTATTTTCGCACGAGGGCCTCAACAGGGATAGAAGCGCATCTCGATGCGTTCACAAGAATGGATATCATTACAAGTACATGTACAGAAGTGATGAGTATATGGAATTAGCTTACACTCGTCACAAGCTACATCAGAGTCACATCAATACAACATGTTCAAACATCATACAGAAGAGTAGGGTCCGACTACGGACGAAAACAAATGACAAAATGACATCCATCCTTGCTATCCCAGGCTGCCGCCTGGAACCCATCCAAGATTGACGAAGAAGAAGAAGAACTCCAAATCAAATCAAGCAACGCGCTCACGTTCAATCATCAATTACCTATACCTGCAACTATTGTTGTAGTAATCTGTGAGCCACAGGTACTCAGCAATCTCATTTCCAAGTGTATCAAGACTATTAAAGCTTAATAGGTAAGGTATGGTTAAGTGGTGAGGCTGCAGCAAGTGACTAAGCATTTATATGAGTGGCTAACTTGCGAGTACAGAAAGTAAAGTATGGTGGTCTACGCATAACGGACGTGAACTCGTAATGATCACTAACTGATCCTAAACACCTACTTACGTCGAACATAACCCCACCGTGTTCTCTTTCGGATAAGGACTCACGAGAAGAGACAGTCACGATCACGCACACAGTTGGTGTATTTTCTTAGAGTTTACTTCAATTTTGCTATGACCGGGTGTTAAACAAAGTATCCAAGTTTGCCACATAACCGCGGGCATGGCTTCTCGAAAAGATTTAACCCTGCAGGGGTGCTCCAACTCATCCATCACAAATTAACCACACGCAGTGGGAATCACCTCGACCACGGATCTTGTGATCTTCCTAGGCAATTCCAAAGGAAATCCAACACCTCGAGATAGCCCGACGAATAATTGGAATTCCTCACTCAAGACGTTCGAGAAAGGTAAAACAAATCCAGCAAGGCCGCACGACGTGCCGACAATCCCGATAGGAGCCGCGTATCTCGTTCTCAAGGCACGACAGATGAGCTACGCGTACAGTGGCCTGATAGAAATCTCCCGAGTTGCCCCGGGTTGGCCCCACACAGTGCTCTAGTTTGGACCAACACTCAAGAGGAGCACTGGCCCAGGGGTTGATTAAATTATCCACGGGTGCCGGTGCGTCCCTATGCAAGTTCATTAATTATTAGGCAAATGTTGTACCAATGTTGGGCCTTGCCAGACAAGTTTTATCCCAAACCAAAAATCAAGGGGGTCCCCATAAAAACCCCGAGCATGTTAGGAGCGCTCATTTATAGAACATAACACCGGTTCACAAGTAACTAGGGGCGGCAAGAGTGGAACAAAACACCTAGCTAAAGGCCAAGCCTTCCACCCTTACCAAGTATATATGTGCATTAAATTAAATAGAAGCAAGATTGTGATATAACAAAAGAAGGTCCATGTTGGCACATGCAGCTAGAAACGCTATATGAAGGGCTGAACAAGCGGTAACATAGCCAAACAATGGTTTGCTGGGATGTGGAGAGGTTAGAGGCTTATCATGGCAAAGTTGGGAGGCATATCAACAAGTGGTGGGTAGCGAGACATAACGATAAAAGATGAGACAACTAGCATGGCAATGATAGTAATGGTATCCAGAGAAATGTATCATCTTGCCTGAGATCCCGCTCGGAAGAAGACCAAGTCCATGAAGAAGACGAACCAACGTAGTCGAACGAGTCCTCACACTCTGAACGCTTTCGCAACTCTATCGAAAAGAAGCAATCCGAAACACACAATCAACACAAGATACACCACAACATATGCATGACACGATCCACAAACAAATATGATGCATGTCCGGTTTAATATGCAATGCATGAGTTTCACAACAATCAAATACTACACATTAAGTGAAGCTCAATATGCAACGAGTTGCATATTGACGAAACTCCACATTAGAATTATTTAGTTCACTCCCGTTAGGTACACGACAATATTAAATGTTGTTAAACATGGCAAGAGGTGAAGCATAAGTAAACTATCTATCTAGGCATCTTAAATGAGGTCAGAAACAACTTATAGCATTTCCGAAACGACCTCATATGTTAATTTCGAAATTGGTCCAGATCTGAACTAAACATATTTTATATTTATTAAACAGCAGAATAAAGCATACCATGACATTATATATGTCATTCTAGTCGATTTACATATATGAAACATCTCAAACGGAGCTACTGTCTAAAAGATATGAGCAACACAAGATGCACATGTCATGAATGCAAATGCATGGGAAATGCAATCACAAACATATCAAATCATGAATGCAGCAATTTATTATGAAACTATATAAGATTCTAAGCAAGTTTCATATATGGAATGACCAAAACGGAGCTACGGTTCAACCACAATCAACAAAACAAGTTTTAGTTGAAATCTGCCAAAAACAGCAACATGGCATTTTGCACACATGAAAACAACAGGTTACACGATTCCAAAACGCACAAACTAAGCATGGGGCAATAGCATACAACATCCACTTCATTTCATCTTCACAAATCATATTCAGAACATGCATGGATCACATGGTAGGAAGCTCACAAGAAGTCTACTTGATAACAGTTTCAGACTTAGTGAAAATAGCATTTTTTGACAGTGCAGTTATTATCACGAAGGCATATTGACAGCAGTAAAACTATATGCTACAAATCATATTATGGCATGAAACTTAACAGCATGCTAGAGGACAATATCAACTACAAATAACTCCATTAAACCTACCACAAAAGAGTTCTAGATCACTAGCAAATCACATGGCAAGACAGCAACAAAATATAACAGATTCAGACTTGGAAATATTTTGGACCCTCAAAAATAGCAGATTTTTATAGCAAGTTGACAACAAGAAAACAACACCTAAACATGCATTTCTATGACAAGCAAAATGTCCATGGGATAGAACACATATCAAAGAGCAACTTTCATGTTCAAACTTAATTCATAACATGCATGGATTAAATCCCACAAAAATGACAAAAGGGCATCACGACATAAATGGCATGCACACAAACATGCTCAAATGACAAAACTAAATGCACAAGTAGACCACATGGATTATTCTACCCCGAAAACATATATAATATGCACAGGTTCATGTGGAAAATTAATCACAATTAAATATGCGAGTATTAGGCATAATCATCTTAAAGAAAATCATTATGAAAATTAAATGCAAACATCATGAAAACAATTTTATCATGCATGAAAATGCGGTGCAATTGAGATGAACATTTTTAATACTTCATTTTATTAATTTCGATGCACGGTTAAATAACTATGAATTAAACCATATTAAATAGGTCATCACGCAAATCGATGCAAACAGCAGGTTTAAATATTTTAAACATGCATGAAAATTGGTTATTGTGAAACTAGATGAAATTCTACACATTTTACATGTTAAAACTATTTTAATACGACTTACGGATAATTAATTATAACGCTTCAAATACGTGAAATAAATACTAAACAAACAAAGGGGGGGCTGCTCACCCTGGGCCTATTGGGTCGGCTCGGTGGGAGGCTGGGGCAACGGCTGGGTCTGACTTGGCGCTGGCCCGAAGGGAGGCCGGCCCACGCTGGCTGTGGCGCGGGTCAACGGGCGGGCGCCCTCGTCCTCCTCGCTCCTCCCGAGCGGGAGCCATGGCGGCGGCTGGCAGCGCTTGGCAGGGCGGCGGTGAGGCGCAGGGGGGTGGGGATGGCCGGAACGGGCTCAGGGACGACAGATCCGGTGACCTCCTAGCCGGATCTGGCCGGAGAGAGGCCCTGGCGACATGGCTGCGAGCGGCGGCGGCTCGGGCTCGAATCCTCCATGGCGGCAGCGCTTGCGGGAGGAAGAAGGCGGAGTGGGGTGAGGAGAGGAGAAGGAGGAAAGGGAATGAGAGGGAGGAGGGCAGCGGCCGGCCTGGCTCCGGCGGCTCTGGCGAGGGCCGGTGGTGGAGCGGCGGGATCAGGCACGGGAGCTGCCATGGGAGGCACGAGGGGACTAGGGGCTATATATAGGTTTGGGTCTAGGGTTAGCTGACGCTGTCCGTTTTCGGACCGTCGGGTGTCGACTCGATGGACCGGAAGCAGAGAGGGGGTTATGGTGGCCGTGCAAAGGGGCTAGGAGGGGAAGAGAGGGAGAATGGTCACTCGTGGCACAGAGGTTTCAAAACACCGACACGTCCGACGATTACCGATGACCGCACTGCTACGGATGACCGACAGGGTATCAAACAAACACAGAACGCGACGAAATTTGTCGGGCAGTCTACCTAGACTATAGGAAGACCGCATGCCAAGTTTAAACTCAATCCGAGAATATTTTTTGCATGCGCTTAAAAATGGTTTTATTTAAATGGTGCCGTGGGCACATGCGTGTGTGGTTGGTCTCAATGGGCAACGGCAAGAACGGAGAGAACCGGCAACTACGAATGGATGCAGGTTTTTGAAAACGAGAGACGATGCTATGCAGATGATGCGAATGATGCGATGATGAATGCAACACACAACGAAACACAGAAAAAAATAGAAATATAAGGGGAATCTTCTGAAGCGTCGGTCCCGGGCTGTCACAACTGTCCTCCACTACACGAGGATCTCGTCCCGAGATTTAGAATGAAAAGGGGAAGAGAAAGAGCAAAAGGTAAAACGTAGTTCCTTTTCTGACAAATGAGTGAAACCAATGAAACATGAAGAATGCAAAGAGATGAAGAATGACATGACGAACAACAAGAATTCACAGGAAATTTCGGCAGCACTTCGGTAGGAAAGAGAGGCAAAAATTAGATATGATGGAAAGAAATTGAAAGAGAGGCACCAAACTTCGGTTGGAATAGAATCAAACTTCATAAAATGGAAGGATCATGAAAAGATTTCACAGCCTCCGGTAAAATGAATAACCAAAGAAAGGACATGATCTTAATCAAACTAGATGAGAGTTGAAAAGAGCCACACCACTATGCCTCCGGAACAAAAGAATAGAAGCTAGATCTTTGGAGAGAAGAGAACTGGAAAGAAAATGACAACTTCCAGCACTAATGGATTTGAGAAGCACATTGGAAGAAGAGATTCAATAGAGTTGTTGGAACATGAACAACAAGAATAACAAGCTTGTTGTGGACTTACGGAAAATATCTCAAAACTCTGAGGTGACAACCTACCACAACAGAAACGATTGATTGATTAAGAGCAACAAGTTATGCAAAGCTTCTTTCACCGAGAGGAGGAGGAAACTTGGATCAATTATAACACCATGATAGCAACAATCCTTAGAAAATGCTTTAGGTGAAATTCAATCCAAGATAACTCCGAGAAAGGAATGATGGGTTTACTTATCTCATTCTTGACAAATTCCTTCGAGACTATTCATAGTCAAGAATTTAATAACACCATCTCAAAATACAAGGAGAAGGAATTGAACTTAGAAATCCAAGATAAAGAACACTTACCACCTCCAACAAGAATCTTGATGAACACTTGAAAATGAAATAAATCATGATAAACCAACATGAAGGACCTCCAAAAGAACTCTGAAATGACAGGATGATAGAAATAATTGAAGGTTGCAAAAAGAGCAAGATTGGGGCCTCCCAATGATTTAGATGATGCTTCAAAAAGAGATATTTGAGCAACCTGGACTCCGGAAAAGAAAAGATGACCACTTGGCATAATGAATTTGAAACATGAAAAACTCCGGAAGAAAGATTGAGACCACTTGAATGAACAAGAATAAGAATTATGATATGACTATCCTTCATCAAGTTAAATTGATGACAAACAATGGATTTCACACCCACTTATTCTTTTGGAAAGATAGGAAAGATAGATAGAGCACAAACTTGAAGAGGTCTTGCATGAGAACACCGGTAAGAATTAAAAACTAAAGAGGATAATACAAATGAATGATATAACATGAGAACGAAGAGAGCATGATCCACCTAATAGAAAACTGAACAAGGCACCAGAATAACTGATACGAACGAAGGAACAACAATTGAGAAGAATTTGAGAACGGAAGATGAAAGCTTAGAAGGAAGAAATCTTCTGAAACGATGGCCTTCGGAGGATCAAGAAATGAAAACAATTATGAAATGCACCGGATAGATATGGGAGGAATTACTCATGATCAAAAACAATTTGAGATGATAGGAAACAGCTAAAACCATGAATCTTTGGAAGAACGAACAATGATTTGAGAGAAACTCTCCTTCGGTCTTCAGTGCTGAGAAAGATGACGAGAAACAACACCATGAATTACTGAGATACCCCGGAGCAATGAATAAAGAGAGGTCAAGAAGGCATATGACAGATGAAATTCATTCTTACATCATATTAAAAGAACTTGAGAACATCTCCGGAAAGATTAGAAGAACCAGGTAGGATCCTGGGAAAAGACCTGTGGGTTATGGGCCCACTGAAAAGAAACCACCGTTGAAACAATTGATTACAAGAGAGATTGCACCGGTACAAATTAAGAACTTGATGATATGAGACCCTTGAAATAATTTAAGAGGACAAGAATGAAAATGAATGTCTCTGAGATATCTTCAACACTCCGGATAGAATAGAGAGGGATGAATAAACAAGAGAGGCTTGATACAAATTCCAACACGAAAAACATTTAATGAATGAAAAAGACCTGATGAACACCGAGATCTATAATAGAATCCACCGGAAAAGAAAACAAAGATGAATACTACTAAATGATAACTTGAGCACTGAGCATCTTCCTAAAGAATCACCGGAGAAGAATAACAATGAGAACAAAGAATATGAGGATCGATCTTGAAATTGAAACTCCTGAGAATATCCACAAGAAATCATCGGAAACAAGATAGAATAGAAGATAGCGGAAGCATTACAAGAATAGAAGACACTTGAATGATATTTAATCATTGAAGAAAAAGGGTGGGAGGGCGGTAAAACAAAGAAAACTTGGAACAGATGGAACAACTCCGGAACGAAATATGAGGATTGATCTTGCAATATTTAAGAGGATAGAATGACCTTGAAGAGAAGCACACCGGTAGGAAAAGAATTGATATGATAACTTGATTGAACAAAAGAATTAACATTCCCACAAAAATATGAGAACACTAATTAGCAAGATATGAAATCACCACTTGACATCGAAGCAACTCGAATTACCATATTCAAAATAGGCTTACGAAACAAGCCAGAACAAATACATACGCACTATGTACTTGTTGGAAAGATAATTCTAGGTAACTACTTGAATTCCCACCTAAGAACTTCCAAAAACTTTCTTGTTTATGTGATTCGGATTGCGGAATCAAGAACCTACCCTAGGTAATCAGCCGCAACAGCATCCGCAACCGTCCACACCATAATTCAAGAAATTTCGCAAACTTGTCTAATCTCGAATCCTCGAACCCACAACGATACTAAACCATGGTGGTACCCCGGACGCCGCCCCAGTATTGGGTGACTCCGACCTTATCTCACCACGATAAGTATTGAAGCAATTTCGAACATCCTCCGTCCTGAGATACTAAGAAAACTGAATGATAGCGATGTGCCAACATTCCCTAGAGCTCGACTCCCCGGAAGAAATCAAGTGAGACAGGAGGCACCAAGACAGAACCCTATCACATCGGCATCATATAGTTTCCGAAATACCCGCGTGATCCTAAAAAAATTGAGCGAGAAGAGGAGTAGAATCAAAATTCCTAAGTCGGATACCTCACCAGAGCATAGAAGAGGAGTAAAAAGAATTCTACTCTCCGATATAACTAGACTCAAAACAGTTTTCACTTGACACGACTCGGCCAAGTTCGATCAATCAAGGGGGATCCTAGGTCGGTACAGGCTCTAATACCAACTTGTCACGCCCAAGATGCGGTCCTATCCTTATTTTGGCACGAGGGCCTCAACAGGGATAGAAGCGCATCTCGATGCGTTCGCAAGAATGGATATCATTACAAGTACATGTACAGAAGAGATGAGTATATGGAATTGGCTTACACTTGCCACAAGCTACATCAGAGTCACATCAATACAACAACATATCCAAATATCATACAAAAGAGCAGGGTCCAACTACGGACGAAAACAAACGACAAAATGACATCCATCCTTGCTATCCTAGGCTGCCGCCTGGAACCCATCCAAGATTGACGAAGAAGAAGAAGAAGAACTCCAAATCAAATCAAGCAACACACTCATGTTCAATCATCACATTACCTGTACCTGCAACTGTTGTTGTAGTAATCTGTGAGCCATAGGTACCCAGCAATCTCATTTCCAAGGGTATCAAGACTATTAAAGCTTAATAGGTAAGGTATGGTTAAGTGGTGAGGCTGCAGCAAGCGACTAAGCATTTATATGAGTGGCTAAATTGCGAGTACAAAAAATAAAGTAGGATGGTCTATGCATAACGGACGTGAACTAGTGATGATCACTAACTGATCCAGAACACCTACTTACGTCGAACATAACCCCACCGTGTTCTCTTTCGGATAAGGACTCACGAGAAGAGACAATCACGGTCATGCACACAGTTGGTGTATTTTATTAGAGTTTACTTCAAGTTTGCTATGACCAGGTATTAAACAAAGTATCCAAGTTTGCCACATAACCGCGGGCATGGCTTCTCGAAAAGATTTAACCCTGCAGGGGTGCTCCTAGTCATAAAGGTTCTACTTGGCACAAACAATAATTAAAACATAAAAAACATAATCATAACATAATCATGATGGTGTGGACTCATGAAAATAGAAAGTAAAAAGCAAAAATAAATCTATTCATTGGGTTTCCTCCCAACAAGCGCTATCGTTTAACGCCCTTAGCTAGGCGTAAGGCAATAGAATCAAGTATTGTCATCTTTAGTGCTCAAACCATAACTAGCTCTCATAATGGATTCATAAGGCAATTTTATTGTCAATCTAGGAAAGTGTTCCATGCCCTCATCATTATTAGGGAGTTCTTTAATTTTATCAATAATTATACTCCTAGATAGGCAACAAAGATAATCTTTACTGATGATAGGTGCTCTTAAGATATCAAGATAAGTAGGGTGAACACTCAACATTTTAAGATCTTCATCTCTCTTACTAGGTGGTTCACCATTATTTTTAGGAACATAAACAAGCTTATTAGCCTTATTGTGGGCAAAATTTGGAGTGTTCTGAATGGCAGAAAAAGTGGAACCCAAGTTGGTTATAACATCCTCTAGTTTGCCAATTCTAGCGGAATCATGATCTAGCTTTTCGTTAACTATGGGTTCCTTCTCCTTTAAATTTTTCAGAGTCATTCCCACCTTGGATCCATATTGAGTGTTTTTATTGTGGATCTTTTTATCCAAATTTTCAATAAGTTCTATCGTAGCACCTTTATTTTCAATAATATCAATCCTACGCATCACATGTTCCAAAGTCAGAGTAGTTCCATTAACCATGGGTGGGGGTGAGCCTACCAAATTTAATAAAGCACCATAAGAATCAACGGTATGGCTACCCAAGAAATTTCCGCCTACTATGTGATACGTCCATTTTGCATCATGCTTTTATATTGATATATATTGCATTATTAGCTGTTATTACACATTATGGTACAATACTTATGCCTTTTCTCTCTTATTTTACAAGGTTTACATGAAGAGGGAGAATGCCGGCAGCTGGAATTCTGGGCTGGAAAAGGAGCAAGTTTGAGATGTCAATTCTGCACAACTCCAAAAGCCGTGAAAATCAACGTGGAATTATTTTGGAATATATAAAAAATACTGGGCCAGAGAAATACCAGAGGGGGGCAGCCAGGAGGTCACGAGCCTGCCAAGCGCGGCCACCCCCCTGGTCGCGCCTCCTGGGCTCGTGGGCTCCTCATAGCTCCTCTGGCCCCCATCTTCTCCTATATGGAGGGTTTCGTACGAGAAAAAATCAGAACAGAGGTTTTGGGAGGAGACGCCGCCGCCACGAGGCGGAACTTGAGCAAAACCAATCTAGAGGTTCGGCAGGGCTGTTCTGCCGGGGAAACTTCCCTCCCGGAGGGGGAAATCGTCGCCATTGTCCCATTGTCACCCCAGATAGACACGGGCAAGACATACATCAAGTGTTCTTAAAGACTCAATCTGATAAGATAACTTCAAAGGGAAAACTCAATTCATTACAAGAAGGGAGAGGGGGAAGAACATCATAAGATCCAACTATAGTAGCAAATCTCACGGTACATAGAGAACAAGACATCTCAAGAACACAAAAGAGAGAGATCAAACACACAGCTACTAGTACATACCCTCAGCCTCGATGGTGAACTACCCCCTCCTCGTCATGGAGATCGTCGGTATGATGAAGATGGCCACCGGAGATGGATTCCCCCTCCGTCAGCGTGCCGAAACGGGCGCCCGATTGGTCTTTGGTGGCTCTAGAGGCTTGCGGCGGCGGAACTCGCGATCTAGGTTTAGTTCTACGAGTTTCTCTATTTATAAGACCATGTGGCGTCGGAAACAAGTCGAGAGGGGCCATGAGGAGGTCACAAGCCTCCCAGGCATGGCCAGGGGGGTGGTCGCGCCTCCCAGGCTCGTGGCTCCCTCGGGCCACCTCTCCGATAGTTTTTCCTTCAGGTATTTTTGATATTTTCCATAAAAAATCATGGTGAAAGTTTTATTCCATTTGGACTCCATTTGATATTCCCATCTAAAAAAGGTCAAAAACACGGAAAAAACAAAAACTGGCACTGGGCACTGAGTTAATAAGTTGGTCCCAAAAATAATATAAAATAGCATATAAATGCATATAAAACATCCAAAGTTGATAACATAATAGCATGGAACAATCAAAAGTTAAAGATACGTTGGAGACGTATCAATGACCTAAGGTTTATCAATCCGTGGGAGGTGTAGGATGGAGATGGTCTCTCTCAAACAACCCTTCAATCAAATACAAGAAATCTCTTGTGTCCCCAACACACCCAATACAATGGCAAATTGTATAGGTGCACTAGTTTGGCAAAGAGATGTTGATACAAGTGCAATATGGATGGTAGATATAAGTTTTTGTAATCTGAAGATATAAAAACAGCAATGTAACTAATGATAAAAGTGAGCACAAATGGTATTGCAATGCTTCAAAAAAAGGCCTAGGGTTCATACTTTCACTAGTGAAAGTTCTCTCAACAATAGTAACATAGTTCAATCATATGTAAATACCTCTCGTGCGACAAAGAGTTCACTCCAAAGTAACAAATAGTAGATAAAAAACGAAGAAATTGTTGTAGGGTACGAAACCACCTCAAAGTTATCTTTTCTGATCAATCTTATGAGCTATCCCTATAAGTGTCACGAAAAGCCCTAGAGTTCGTACTAAAATAACACCTTAAGACACACATCAACCAAAACCCTAATGTCGCCTAGATACCCCAATGTCACCACAAGTACCCATGGGCTTGATTATACGATATGCATCACACAATTTCAGATTCATCATGTTCAATACAAAACAAAGAACTTCAAAGAGTTCCCCCAAAGTTTCTACCGGAGATTCAAGACGAAAACATGTGCCAACCCCTATGCATAGATTCCCAAGGTCACGGAACCCGCAAGTTGATCACCAAAACATAGATCAAGTGGATCGATAGAACATCACATTGTCACCACGAATATCCCGTCGCAAAACATACATCAAGTGTTCTCAAATCCTTAAATATTCAATCTGATATGAAAACATCAAAGGGAAAACTCAACTCATCACAAGAAGATAGAGAGGGAAACACTCCATATGATTCATCTATATCAATAAAGCTCGCGGCACATCAAGATCGTGTCATCTCAAGAACAAGAGAGAGAGAGAGAGAGAGAGAGAGAGAGATCAAACACATAGCTACTAGTACAGACCCTCAGCCCCAAGGGTGAACTACTCCCTCCTTGTCACAGAGATCGCTAGGATGATGAAGATGGCCTCCGATGATGATTACCCCCTCCGGAAGGGTGCCGGAACGAGCTACCGATTGGTTTTTCATGGCTACAGAGGCTTGCGGCGGCGGAACTCCCGGTCTAGGTTTCTTTTCGGAGGTTTTGGTATTTATAGGAATTTTTGGCGTCGGTCTCACGTCATGGGGGGCCACGAGGCGGTGATATGCTCGCTAGGCACGGCCAGGGGGTGGCTGTGCCTGCCAGGCTTGTGACCTCCTCGTGGCTCTTCTGGCCCAACTCCAATGCTTCGGGGGTCTCTTTTGGTCCCAAAAAAATCATACTAAATTTTCAGCCCATTTCGAGATCTTTTATTTCTGCACAAAAAACGACACCATGGTAGTTCTGCTGAAAACAGCGTCAGTCCGGGTTAGTTCTAAAAAAATCATACCAAAATCATATAGAATTATTGTAAACATGGCATGAATACTTAATAAATTATAGATATGTTGGAGACGTATCAGTTGCCTCATATGCTTCACCTTTTTAATGTCTTTCGTGAAAATAATGGAAAGGAAAATTGTGCTCAAGTGTTAGAAGAATAAGTTATTAAAATGTTTGGCACTAAATCTTTGAGTCATGAGCATGATTGAAATGTTGTTAGTATGAATTCATTGAATATCCATGATTCTAATGATATGCAAAGCCACAAGTTTGGGGATGCTATATTTGATGAATATTATAGTTTTAGTCCCCCAAGTTTTGATGAGCAAAACTATTATAATGATGGTATGCCTCCTATCTATGATGATTATGATGATGAAATGTAAGCTATAAAGAGAGATAGTAACCATGAAACTTGTCGTCATGATTTTAATATTCAATGTGGTTATGTCAATCAAGTATCTCATGATAGTTATTTTGTTGAGTTTCCTCCCACTATTATGAATGAAAAGAAAATTTCTTATGTGGAGAGTGACAAAATTTCTATGCTCGTAGATCATGAGAAGAATGTTCTATGTGATAATTATATTGTTGAATTCCTTCATGATTCTACTGAATACTATTATGAGGGAGGAATATATGCTTGTAGGAATTGCAATAATATCAAGTTTCCTCTCTATGTGTTCAAATTTTTGAAGATATGCTTGTTCTACCTTCCTATGCTAGTTTATTCTTGCTCCCATAAATTGTTTGCTCACAAAATCCCTATGAAGAGGAAGTGGGTTAGACTTAAATGTGCTTGTCATTTAATTCATGATGCCCTTTTGCATGTCTCAAATATTATTCCTATATGAGCATCATTGAAATCATCATGCCTAGCTAAAAGGCATTAAAGAAAAGCGCTTCTTGGGAGACAACCCAACATATTTACCTTATGTTTTAATGTTTACACATGATTAATATACTGTATTAATCATTTTGTGTCTTTTATTTCAATAAAGTGCCAAGTAAAGCCTTTGGGATAGTGTGGATACTTGCTTGTTTGATTCTGTGCAAAAACATAAAGTTTTGCATCCAGTATATGAATTATGTGATTTTACTGGAGCGTCAAAAGCTTCTGAAATTTCTACACATGATTGATATATAAATTACCTACGTTTTCATAATTTTTCAGAATTTTTGGAGTTGTATAAGTATGGTGATTGTTCAGATCACTACAGACTGTTTTGTTTTTGACAGAATCTGCCCTGTTTGCATAGTTTGCCTATTTTAGTGTTCCCGTAGCTTATATTCAGTGATATAAATTATGGAAATTATAGAATACAGTAGGTATTTTGTGAGAAAATTATGAATCTTGTCTTGACAGTACCTAAGTGAATGATCTTTATTTACTACTCTAACCCATCTCACGAAGTTCCGTTGAGTTTTGGGTGATTGAAGTTTTCAAGTTTTGGGTGAGATACCGATATGAGGTGAATAAGGAGCAGATAGTACTTAAGCTTGGGGATGCCCAAGGCACCCAGAAGGTAATAACAAGTAAGACTCAAGCATCTAAGCTTGCGGATCCCCCGAAAGGCATCCCCTCTTTCGTCTTCAACACTATCGGTATATCTCACTTGGAGCTATATTTTTATTCATCACTTAATATGAGTTTTGCTTGGAGCATCATTTTATTTTGTTGTTCTCTGTTAGTTGTTATTTATATTTTTGTTTTTTAATAAAATTTCCAAGAAATGCCTTAGGATGCTTGCATTGCATGTTTTGATATGTGCTGGGTAAAAACAGAAACTTCTGTTGTAGTGTTGGAATTTTCATATTTTAATGGAACGTGGAAAGTTTCTGAAATTTTTATACAGTATTTCATATAAAGTGTTTATCACTTCCTAAGTTTTCATAATTTTTTGAGTTACATAAGTAAATTGGTTTAATAAATTTCTACATACTGTTCTGTTTGGACAGATTGCTGTCATAGTTTTGTTATCTACTTATCCTATAGTTTTAATAGCCTATATTGGTAGATATAAATTGTGAAAATCATAGTATAGAGTACCTAATGTTGTAAAATTATTGTGCAACTTGTCTTGGCAGTACATGAAGTGTTGATTTGTTCTTATGTCTACTAACCTATCTCACGAGTTCTTTTTGAGTTTTGTGTGGATGAAGTTTTTGAGAATAGGTCGAAACCATGATATGAGAGGATCGAAAAAGATACAAAATCTCAAACTTGGGGATGCCCAAGGAACCCCAAGTAAATATTTCAAGAAGTCTCAAGCATCTAAGCTTGGGGATGCTACGCATCCCACCTCTCTTCATCAACAATTATCGGTTAGCCTATGTTGAGCCTAAATTTTTATTCGTTCACATGATGTGTGCTATTCTTGGAGTTCTATTTTTCTTTTGGTTGATGTTTAATAAAATACTTAAGAGCTGAAAATCTTTATTGACAGAGAGATAATGTCCTCACATAGCTACTTAATTTTTTGACTACTCATTGATCTTCACTTATTTGTTTTGGAGTAGTTTTGTCATTTACTCTCGTGCTTCACTTATATCCTATGAGTAAATGGTTGAATGAATCGAATATCATAAATATGAAATTATATATGTCTTATATGATTATCCCATGGGGAGTAATGACTTCACATATAAGTATAGGTGGTAAAATTTATTGAAAGTTAGCAAACACCGCATTGGTCACTTGAACAATTCGTGAAAAAATATTGAAGGAAGAGAGATTTCACATATAAATTTACTATCTTGGACATCTTCTATGATTGTGAATACCCATTAATTATTTTCAAACTTGATAAAATTAGTTGAAGTTGTACAAGGAAGACAACGTAATGAGTTATGCTTGGGTATATTTGTATAGAAGTTATATTGGTAGGGATCCTCCAACATGTGGTGCTTGCTTCCGCCTCATACTAGCCAAAACTTCTGCACCAAGTAGAAATATTACTTGTGCATCCAAACACCCTTAAACCAGTTTTGCCATGAGAGTCCACTATACCTACCTATGGATTGAATAAGATCCTTCAAGTAAGTAGTCATCGGTGCAAAAAGTAATAAAAATTGCTCCTAAATATGTATGACCTTTTATTTTAAGGGAAAATAAGGGTTGTATGAACTTGTGATGGTAAAGAAATAAAACCAACGGATTGCATAATAAAGCTTGCTATCACAAAGGGCAATACCACATGACGTTCCTTTGCATTAAGGGTTTGCACATCCAAAAACAAAAAGCACATGACAACCTCTGCTTCCCTCTGCGAAGGGCCTATCTTTTACTTTCTAATACTTACCTTTATGCAAGAGTCATGGTGATCTTCACCACTTCCTATATTTCAACTTTTTCTCTTGGCAAGCATCATGTGGTGGGGAAAGATCCAAGATTATATGGAAATTCAAATATATTTGATCATGAATTATTATTGTTTACAATTATCTATATGATAAATAACTTGGGAGGCGGAACTTTAAGCCCCTATCTTTCTCTGTGTTCGACGGATGCCATTTGCTCTAAAATCATGCTTTGAGTGTTAGCAATCATGGAAGACTATATGATAGTTGAGTATGTGGAATTTGCTAAATCAAAGCTCTTACATAGATCCTTCCTGAAAATAAGATGAATTGCAATTGCTTGGTGACTGAAAGCATAGTTTGTAAGTTTTCAAGAAACTATATGGTCTATACTTTAACATGTGAAAAGCTTGTTACTTCATCATGAGAAGTTTTATGAGATGAGATAATGTTTATGATATATAATGATGCTAGAAAAAGTGTTTGGAACTATCATTGATCAGACTTGTGCACTTGCTAGCATTCATACTTCATAAATTATTTCTTTTATCATTTACCTACTTGAGGACGAGCAAGAATTAAGCCTGGGGATGCTGATATGTCTCCAACGTATCTATAATTTATGAAGTATTCATGCCATGTTTACAATAATTCTATATGATTTTGGTATGATTTAATTAGAACTAACTCGGACTGACGTTGTTTTTAGCAGAACTACGAAGAATATTATTGGAAAATATAAAAAATACTGGAGCAAAAATATATCGGAGAGGAGTCCCAAGGAGGTCACAAGCCAACAGGGCGTGGCCACCCCCTCGCTACACCTAGCAAGCTTGTGGGGCCCTCGGGAGGCCCCTTGACGTGATTCCAACGCCAAGTGCTCCTATAAATCCAAAAAAAAACCAGAAAGAAACCTAGATCAGGAGTTCCACCGCCGCAAGCCTCTGTAGCCACGAAACACCAATCGGGAGCCCGTTTCGGCATCCTGCCAGAGGGGGAAATCATCATTGGAGGCCATCTTCATCATCCCGACGGTCTCCATGACGAGGAGGGAGTAGTTCACCCTCGGGGCGGAGGGTATGTTTACCAGTATCTATGTGTTGGATCTCTCTCTCTCTCATGTTCTTTAGATGGCACGATCTTGATGTACCGTGAGCTTTATCAATATAGATGAATCATATGGAGTTTTCACCTCTCTATCTTCTTGTGATGAATTGAGTTTTCCCTTTGAAGTTTTCTTATCGGATTGAGTCTTTAAGGATTTGACAACACTTGATGTATGTCTTGTGATGGGATATTTGTGGAGACAATGGGATGTTCTATTGATCCACCTGATGTATCTTTTGGTGATCAACTTGCGGGTTCTGTGACTTTTCGAATCTATGCATAGGGGTTGGCACATGTTTTCGTCTTGAATCTCCGGTAGAAACTTTGGGGCAATCTTTGAAGTTCTTTGTGTTGGATTGAACATGATAAATCTGAAATTGTGTGATGCATATCGTATAATCAAGCCCATGGGTACTTGTGGTGACATTGGAGTATCTAGGTGACATAAGGGTTTTGGTTGATGTGTGTCTTAAGGTGTTATTTTAGTACAGACTCTAGGCTGTTCGTGACACTTATAGGGATAGCTCATAAGATTGATCGAAAAAGATAGCTTTGAGGTGGTTTTGTACCCTACAGTAATTTCTTCCTTAGGTCTCCGCTATTTGTGACTTTGTAGTGAACTCTTTGTCACACGAGAGATATTTACATATGATTCAACTATGTTAGTATTGTTGAGAAAAAATGCACTAGTGAAAGTATGAACCCTAGGCCTTGTTTCTAAGCGTTGCAATACGGTTTGTGCTCACTTTTATCATTAGTTACCTTGTCGTTTTTATATTTTCAGATTACAAAAACCTATGTCTACCATCCATCATACACTTGTATCACCATCTCTTCGCCAAACTATTGCACCTATACAATTTGCCATTGTAATTTTGTGTGTTGGGGACAGACGAGATTTCTTGTATTTGATTGCAGGGTTGTTTGAGAGAGACCATCTTAATCCTACACCTCCCACGGATTGATAAACCTTAGGTCATCCACTTGAGGGAAACTTGCCACTGTCCTACAAAACTCTATGCTTGGAGGCCCAACACGAGTCTACAAGAAGAAGGTTGCATAGTAGACATCAGTTACCAACCGGGACTAAAGGTCCCATCCCACGGCGCACGCTGCCGACCACATGGCAGGGATTTAATCCCGGGTCATGGACAACCGGGACTAAAGGCCGGGGGCCTTTAGTACCTATACATTAGTCCCGGTTGGGGAACCGGAACTAAAGGCCCTTCCCAACTGGGACTAATGCCCTGTTTTCTACTGGTGTTAGGATGATCAAAATCGAAGTGACCAACATTCATACAACCAAGATGAATAGGAAGCGTGGTGGCATCTTATGTGATCACGGTACAAGGTTTACCAGAGAATAGTCTGTCAGCTATGTTGGCAATAGCATAGGTACCAAGGGCGGGGGGCGAAGAGAACCATTTTCCTACTCGCTAAGACGAGGCGGATCAATAGGCAATGTTCTCGATGGTTACTAACATGTTAACAACAATAGTAAGAGGGTGTTACTGTCACAGTTGTACACCGGGGTGTTTACACAAGAAGATAATACTTACTTCTTAGGCCATATAAATTGCAAGAAAGGTTAAACAAACCAATGAAAAGGAAAATGCAATTATTAGATTAATTAGACCAATGAAAAGGAAAATGTGTTTAAACACATCACTAGTGGAGAAATGGCTAGCCACAACTCTTGTTCGTGGTGCGATATTTCTCACCAACGCCACCACTATTTTCTTCAAATAGCTATGTTGTTGGACATTTTCAAATGTCATAGCTATTTTCTTACTATTGCGTTGCAAATTAGGTCTGGCATTGCACATTAGGCCTATTAGTCCCACGCTAGCACTAGTCGGTTTTAACATCCCGCCGCGGTAAAAGAAAACGTATCCTGTCGGGACTCTCGATCCCCAAATCCACCGGCCCGTCCTCCTCTAGAACCCCGCCGTTGCCCCGCCTGACACCGCCGCCGCCTGATGCGTCCCGTCTCCGCCCGACGCCGCCTGTCTCCGCCCGATGCCTCCCCGCTAATGCCGCCCGTCTCCGCCCGACGCCAGAGTGTCTGCTATTTGTCATGTCTTATCCATAGAGGTATAGAAAGAATTATTGTACCACCATTCAACTACTAATTAGGAATGTCACTTATTGGGGTGTTGGAAATCCATGCATCTCAAATAGGATTCCAAACATTAGATTGGGGTGATATGATGTGCTCCTGTGTCATTTGATCCAAGTAATACTTAGTACTCTATCAGTTATCATCACAACATATTTAGTACTTAGTACTCTAGTCCATGTGGTTCCAAAATATTTCTAGAGAAAGCCCTAGGTATAGTGTGTTTCATTGATATGAAGTGTTCATACTTAGAACAATAATTATGTCTTTGTTTCATTGATATGTTCTCAAAAAAAAATTGATTGAAGGTGCGAGATTGGGGCCGGTACACTGCTATTCCAACTTCTAGTTTGGCAACTCAGGGATTTTGATAGACATGATGAAAAACCTATTCTTGAATGATTGATTTTGAAATACCTATTCTTTAAAATAATTTGGCACGATCTTATTTGCCAACTATGACTTTCTAAGAAGTTTCCAACTATAGTTTGACAAGTAATATGTAATTGTACCCCAATAGCATGACAAGTAATAGCTTGACAACCATCACAAACTAAGTTCTTTTTTTGTAGAAACTTAGTTCTTTTTTGTAGAAACTTCGTTCTTTTTTGGCATGCAGTTGATAAGTTTCAATAGATATTGTTAATTAAACCAATGTACGTGAAACAATCAAATAAATAGTTGATGATACACGATACATCTCCAACGTATCCATAATTTTCGATTGTTCCATGTTATTATATTATGATTCTAGGATAATTTTTGAGTAATAATTTACCAATTCATATTATTTTTTAGTGCTAACCTATTGACCCACTGCCTAGTGCCAGTTGTTGTTTTTTGCATGTTGTTTACTTTTTAGGTTTATAGTACTAAACGAAGTCCAATTTCCCCGAAACTTTTTTATGATATTTTCGGGACCAAAAGAAGACCTGGAAGCTTCGGGAGAAGAACTGAGGCCACGCGAAGGAGGCACAGGCCAACAGGGTGCGCCCAGGGGGTCGGCATGCCCTGATGGCTTGTCCCTCCCTGGTGGCCCTTCTACCCCCGTTCTCTGGCATATAAATTCACATATATTCCAAAAAACCTAGTGGGCATACCGAAACACTTTTTACACCACCACAAGTCTTTGTTCCGCCACAAGTCTTTTTGTCATGAACTTAATAAGTAGAGACGGAAGCATAGAAGCGCTCTTGAAGTGAATTAATAGTAATAGGTGCAGGAAGAAGTCGGACTATTTGCTTATGGACGTGATGCCTATACACACACTAGTGGACAATGGGGCATTGGTCCCGGTTCTGATGGGCGTTTAGTCCCGGTTCAGCAACCGGGACTAAGCAATCGGGACTAAAGGCCCTCACCTATAGTCCCGGTTGTGTTACGAATCGGACTAAAGGAGCTCCACGTGGCCGTTGTCAGGCGCCTAGGCAGGAGGACCTTTACTCTCGTACTAAAAGACAGCCACACGTTAGCACCAGCCAAGCGCTGGGTTTTTTTAAAGGAGGGGTTTAGGGGTTTCATATTGTGTTTCCCCCTTTTCTTTTTGTGTTTATCATTTAATTCTTTTACATTTAGGGCTTTTGTTTTTATTTTATGTTTTCCATTCAACTCCACGCTAACTACTACATATAGCAATGAAGGAAGCATTACACAAATCGTGTCATGAATATAGAGAGAAGTGACCTATCTTTCTTCATGCATGGTCAAAAAACAAGTTTTCATATATCTATTCAACGCTAGTACATATAGTACACGTTCATGCATATATAAAATGTAACATCTCTGCTAATCCCTATCTAATTACCAACATTCACTACCAATTCTCGATGGTATTCTCCGGTTTTAGCTATGATCTCTTCAAGGAAGAATCTCTCTAATTCCTCTTGAATTTCTCGTATACGAGCCTCTGGTAGGAGTTTGTCCCTCTTCCATTCGATCTAATTTAAAGAAGGGGTCTCTCTCTATATATATGTATATGTATATGTATATGTATATGTATATATGTATATGTATATATGTATATGTATATATGTATATGTATATATGAATGAAACTCAACACAATTGATGGTAATAAAATAAATTTGTTAATGTTGTTTACGTACTTCAAGTTGTTCAAATAAGCTGTGTGTCTCAGAGGTCGTCTAACTCATGAACTTGCAATCGTAGTATCCACATAAGTTATTTCTGGATCCCTGCCTCGAGCACTTTACGAGAATAGAGTTCGGTCAAAATAATAATCAATCATGATAGTGGTATTGAAACTACAATCAAAGAGATGCAAGGACCTAACTAATACTACTTACAGTGAGTTGTTCAAATCGCAGCTCCTCTCTCCATTCACCCTTAGCGTGCTTGGTGAACTTTTTCCAAACCCTGCCCGGCAAAGAAAATGAATAAAGCAATTATTAATTACTTGATATCAGAAAATGAACGAAAGTTACCGATATAGTGTGATAATGATTGAAATTGCCTCTAGAGCATTTCTCTCAGGTTCGCCCACAACTCCATGTCTTTATGTAACGAGTCCATGACAAGTACTTTTACTACGTCAAGCTGAATGACTAGCAGAATAAAGTGGAACATACGCATGCATAGCTCATCAATTACACTTAACATCGAGTAATCAAAACAGAATGATGTGTACAAGCCAGTATAACACTCACCCAAAGTTGTAAGGAAGCAGTATTTCCCTTTTGGTTGATTGTTTAATTAACGCCCTTAGCAAGATCTTCTCCACTTCCTTAGTGTTCCATTTTACCGTAGCTTCATAAATAGTATTTGGGTTCGAGGAGATCTTCTTTTTGCATAATATATATAGTGAGGATAATTATACATGCAATGAATGAGTGGAGCTCGAGACTTAATTATAGAAATGGTACTTACAAACAAAAGCAACTGACGACAGATTTGTTGATGACATCTTGATTGTATAACTGGAATAATTCTTCAAACTGAATGAAAATCTCCTCGTCTCCATTGAAGTAACTCTCATCTTTAACCCCCACAATGATATAGTCGGCCCCTTGCTTTGAGGCTTCCAAGTACCACTCATGCAATCTTCCATCATCGTTGGTAGATGCTGGAGCTCCTCAGGTTTGACGAGAGGTTTCCCCTGCTCGAATCTAAAGGACAGCTCAGCCATTTCGAACTGTACCTCATCGCCTAAGTAATCACCAAGAGTGAAACCAGGAGCAACGGCCGCTACTTCTGGATCATTAGAGATATCGGCAAACACCTTCAGCGGGGGGCACGATTGGTTTTCCTGTTCGCCTAGCTGGGGAATTGTTTTCCCCTTTGCACTGTTGCCAGTACTTGCTGACCGATGTTCTGAAACTCTATATGACTTCACAATAGAGCGGTCATAGTTTGAGCCGGAGGTGGTTTCGTAAGGTTATTCAGACAACACCTCACTTTTACCGGATCTATTTTCTCCATTGGAATTGGACGTTTGGATGCAAGCTTCCGTTTCACGTCGGTAGCCACACTCTCATTCAATTCCTCATCACTCATGTCATATGGTAACTTGGCAGGAGCCTTCTTGACGCTACCTGCTCAAGATTTTATTCGTTGTTGTACTACTAGCCGCCGGAGCGGCGGCGGATCTCTTCCGCCGCTACTGAGGCAGCGGAGGAGGCATAGTTAGCTAATGCGACGGATTCTGCTTAGGGGACTCTTACGTCGCAGTCCGGTAACGCGGCGGAGGATTCTGGTGGGCCTCCTCCAACGGAGTCCGCTGACGCGGCGGAGACAACTGAGGCGGCGGAGTGTGCTGACGCGGCGGAGACGACTAAGGCAGTGGAGATAGAGCTAGACTGTGAGGAGTTTGATGAGGGGCCTTCTCGAGCTGAGTCTGCTGACGCGGTGTCTTGTTGAAGCACGATGTTTTCCTTTCTTCATAGAATGATAGTCCGTAGGGCATATCCCAGATGAGTCTCCCCTTCACCTGTAGGGTACTCAAGGTCCAGCCCCTCAAAATTCGTTGGTAACTTCATCCACCTCGACAACAGCATAGCCATCAGGAATCGGATTCCAATAGAAAGTTCCATCAGGTCCAGGAGGTAAGACATAGCCAACCGCCACCTTCAAGGTTATGTTCATGCATTTCGCAATTAGCTCACAATGTTCCCTCTCCATGATATCAGCCAGAGGGTAGTGAGGAGCCATGATATTAGGCCAAACGAGCTCCATGGATAGGGGCGAAGCCAAGATTTAGGGGGGGGGGGGGGGGGGCAGACCGTGATGATCCCATTTTTTTTGCCTCACATACTACCCAATAATTTTATATTCAAGTATCATTCACATTTAACTTGTCTAGACACACAATTTTTGTTTGCAGCTGGACCGAATCTACCGATAATTAATATTGGTCAATAGTTTCGTATACACGCCTAGAAGACGTGATACTCAAACTACTCTAAAATATGACATGAAAATAATGTTATAAAACATTTTCATATGAAAAAATAAGATATACGAACAAGAATAACCATCTATTATCAAATGGTTGGCTTTTAGTTTGCATTTATTTTTTAATTAGAAAAAGTGATCGACGTTGCCATATACCTAGAGAATCAAATCCAGCCCCTCCTCAATGACGTACGGGTCCAAGGTTTTGAATGATTGTAAGTGCCTAGATCCTAGCGCAGCGACCCATCAGAAATCACACAGCTAAATTAACTAATATCAGATGAAGAAGTTCAGCATGATACACGATGAGAATATAGAAAGATTAACAGATAATGTCATGTGTTAACCTTGGCGGCAGCCTGGAAAATTGGTGCAGGCCCCTGCTCCCCCCCCCCCCCCCCCTCTGTCACTATCCGTGGAATCCATGCTGCTTTTTCGCTGAGATGGTGGGGCAGTTTCATGGACAGTATCGAATAAAGGATCTTCGTGCTACTGAGATGGTCGACAGGTAGCTCACTAACTGGTAAGTGTCTCTAATTTCTTCTCCTGCAATGCTAATCTTTCTTCTTCCGGTCTGTATGAAAATCATCCGGTTTGCATGAATTCCATCCATTCTGTCTTATTTCAAAATGTATTCAAATAGCATTGGATGGCCAGCTCCCGCATGCATGTCTGCAGACTGATCCGTCGGTCCGTAAACGGATACAATGCCCGTTTCCGGGTCAGCGTTGGAAATGCCATAACCAAAAAAATATGGCTACATGCATCAACCAATGTAGAGCATGGGTTATATCCTCCTTTCGTACAAAAATGTTTTAAAGACCTACACGTCTCTACTCCCTTTGTGTACAAATAAGTGTATTATAAAAAAATTAAGATAGATTATGGAGTGAAGTAAAAATTGCATTGAAAATATGCAAGCCACCACCTCTCTCTTCTTTAATTACCCCAACCCAATGAGCTAAGGGTATGTAGAAAGTGGGGAGACCATGTGTTAAATGTTATTGGTCTTGATTACTGTATAATGAGAAGGAAGAACTTTTTCTATTTTAAAGTGCATTGAGAAGATAGAGGTATAATTTTTTGTGGACAAATTTTGAATAACAAACATACACTTATTCATGGATGGAAGGGGTATGTTAAATCTCGTTAATAAATTATTAATCCTTGTTAGGACCAGCTCGAAGTTTTCATCGTGTGGTTGGCGATTGAAAACCCTAGCCGTTGCCAGGAGTGTCCAACCTTCCAGTGTCGTTCTTCGCGTCTCCCTTCCATTGATGACATCGTCGGTGGTGAGGGGGCCACTAGATCCCGTGTGTATGGATTGTATAGCTTTAGGTTTTAGGGCCCTGGTAGCTTGGGTTTTGGGTCAGTCGACATCTTTACTTCAAGGGCGGCGATGGTGATGCTGAATAAAGAAGCTCCATATCCTTCTCTAGTGAGGCGATCGGTTCTATGGTCGGTGATGGATTTGGGAACTAGTATATTCAAGTGAGGATGCCATGGCAGCGGCAACATCCTTGTGGTGGACTTGTGCCCTCGGGCTCCGCCGTTCTGACGTTGTCTGCTCTGACGCAAAGCTTGTGAGTTAGTAGATCTAGAGTTCGGGAGTGCCAGATCTGGTGTTCGATGTCGTGTCCGGGGTGCTGTCTCGAACGGCTATGGCTTCACCTTTGGTGAGCTACTTTGGAGGTTTGCAAAGTTGTATATCAGTGATGAAGCGGCATCGAGTTCGGATGAAGAGATTATTCGTCGCATTTTTCTTTGGTGGTTGCTGCGGTGGTGCCGGAGGCAGGTGACGTGCATTGGAGTCATGCTCAAGGGGTTCGTTGATTTGATTATAATTTTCTTTCTATTATCTTTCTAGTTTTGTATCTCATGGCTTGTACCTTGATAGCTATTATATGAATGAGACACACGTATTGTCAAACAAAACAAAATATCGTTAATAAATCTGGTATGCATGGTAACGTACTCCAGTTGTTTTACACGAAATGGAGCAGTGTACATACGTTGGAAGCAATTGGGTGGATACAAATAAGCCTAGATATATCCAATTATAGGACAAGTATTTCCGAACGGAGGGAGTACGACGCAGGGCCAACCAAGCGCGCGCCGGCGAATTTTTTTCAGAAATAGTACCATTTTTATAGCAATTTTGAAAAAAAGTGTGCGAGTTAAAAAAAATACGTAACTAGTACCCTGTCGGCCATTTCTGGGCCGACCGGAGGCCAGTCGGCCTACTCTGGGCCGAAACAGGCCAGTCGGCCTACTCCTGGCCGAGGGCCCACCTGTCGGCCACGTGCCGGACAAAAGGTGGCCAGATAAGGCCCCATCGGCCACCTGTCTTCTTCCTCCTTCAGCTCCCATTTTTCCCTAGTTTTAGGCCGAAATCCCCCCCCCCCCCGATCTCCCATTCCCTCCACTCATTTGCCGTTTCAATCCGATGAATTGATAGATCGTGTGTTTCTCCCCCGCCCTACGGTTTTATTTTTCGTAACGGTGTACTGGTTTGTTCGTGTGGAGGAGAAGATGGTGTGGTGGTGGAGCTTGCAATGGTGAGAAGGTGGAGTGGTGGAGAGGAAGAACAAGGTGGAGAGGAAGAAGGAGTGCACTCGCGCGTCGAAGGTATAAATTTTTGCTGTTATTTTCGGTTATTTTTTGTTATTTTTGCAATGTACGTACAATTAGTTTGTGTTATTTTTAGTAGCGTAGTTATTTTAGGTTACTTGTGTTAGTGTAGTGATTTTAGTGTAGTCATATTAGTGTAGTCATATTAGTATCGGGTTTTAGTTTATGTTTTCGTAGTGTAGGTTTAGTTAGTTTAGTCATAGTAGTGTCGGTTATTTTTTTGTCGATATATTCGTTACAGTGTACGTTTTTTTAGGTACATTACAGTGTACGTTTTATTTTAGTGTAGGTTTTTTTAGGTATATTACAGTATACATTTTATTTTAGTGTCGATATATTCGTTGCGAATAATGCGAAGCTGGCATTGTCTGATAGGTTAAAATGTCCGAATCCGTAAATCTGACTGTGTATTACGGCTCTGGTACTGTTCGATATAATCAGTTGGGGGTTGATCTTAGCGAGTTTAAAACAGTCAAGATGACACTTTCAGATCCGGACAGACTAGACATTAGGCAGTTAAAGTATTGGTTGAGTACTAGTTTTAGCCTCGACCCCGAAGTTTGTGCCGTCAGTATTCATGCCTTGTAAACCAAATACTATAAAAATGTCAAGTGGGATTTGATTCCGATAGATAGGAGCCAGCATTGGTTGTCTCTGTTAAGTCGTTGCAGAGACCAAAGAATCCATCCTTATGCCCTAGTGCAACTAGTGGCGAAGGAGGAGAACATCGTACCGCCAACCATGGGGTATGATCCAGGCCAGAGTAGTCAAGTGGCTAACGAGATTTATGTATCCGGGTCACAGCCAACGGATGTGAATGATACTCAAGCTGACAATGAGTCAGATTATGTTAATGCTGGTCAGAGTATTCAATCGGTAGTATTAGCTGCCTCTGGTGTTGCTGATGGGGACGAGGAAGGCGAGGAAATGCAGAGGATGATGGGGGAAGAGGACGAGGATGGGATTGCAGAGGAACTTGATTCTAAAAATTCCGAGGATGAGGAGGAGGTACCAATTCCTGCTGCATGGGAGCAGGACATATCCGCCGGCTTTACTGTCAACGATGGCCATGAGACTCCATGGCAATATAATCTGAACCAAGTCCAGATCGGGGCTATGTTTGACACCAAGAAGAAATTCAAGTATGCGGTGATAAAGTGGGCTATGTCTTCCCAGAGGGTTTTCCGGACACACATATCTAGTCCAACGAAATATACCATCAAGTGTGTTGAATCAGGTTGTCCTGCGAAGGTGCACGCCCACGTGCTAAAGTATCACATCCACTGGGTTGTGACAAATGTTGTACCGCATAATTGTGTTAGGAAAAACATGTTGGCTCGTCATCCAAACCTTACTTCAACTCTCATAGCGCAACTCATGTATACTGAGATAGTAACGAAGAAAGATATGGAAGCAAAGCACATCCAGACAGCAATGACGGTCAGATGGAAGTATGACATTCCATATGGGAAGGCTTGGAGAGCTAAGCAGAAGGCTATGGAGGAGAGGTTTGGGACGTTCTTCGACTCCTATGATAATGTTGTGCGTCTCCTTGACATGCTGAAGGAGAGGAATCCCGGCACTGATGTTAACATTCAGTACACGAGGTTGGAAAGCATACCGGATTACAAGGTGTTGAAACGAGTATTCTTCTCTTTCGGTATGTGCACCGAAGCTTTCAGGCATTGTCCTCCTGTGATGTTTGTGGATGGTACATTCCTGACTGGTCAGTACAAAGGGCAAATCCTGACTGCTATTGGTGTGGACGGGAATAACCAAATCATCCCACTAGCCATGGCATTTGTGAGGGTGAGAACTTTCCGAGCTGGGTATGGTTCTTTTGTCAAATTAAAATTGCGATCGTGAAGGACCGATCAAATATGTGTCTCATTCATGACAGACATCCCGGTATATTGAAGGCGTTGAAAACACTGAGTAATCCAACTGCTGACGAGCCAACACCTTGGAAGGACTTGCAAAGCCGGTGGTGCATGCGCCATCTGGGTGCTAATTTTTTCTCACAGTTCAAGAACAAACAGTTGATGAACTTGTTCAAGAAGTTATGCAAGCAGAACCAGCGGCGCAAATACGATTTTATTTGGTCCAAACTAGATTAATTCACTAAGAAGCAGGTCGTTGGTAGGAAGAAAATGGAAAAAGACCAGGTTAAATGAACAACACTCATTGCGGAGATGGAGGGCCAGTTGGTCTTTGTGACTTGCCAGCAATTGACCCTCCTAATACGAAGAGAAAGAAGGGCAAGGCAATAAAGAATTTTTCTGAGTGGATAGAGAAAGAGCCTCCAGTGAATTGGTCCTTGCTGCATGACACCCATGGAGCTAGGTATGGCCACATGACAACCAATCTTGCAGAGATCTATAACTTTGTTCTCAGAGGGAATAGAGCATTGCCACTGACAGCTATTATGGAGGGTGTATTCCATGGCACTATGAGGTATTTCAGAGAAAGGCATGAGTTAGCAAGGAAGCATATTGCAGATAATCAGAACACTCCTTACTGCAGTTGTGTCATGAAGTACATGGCTGAGAAGATAAAGAAAGCAAAAAAGCACCGCGTCACACTCATAGGTAATCAGGAAACGAGGTATGAAGTTCAGCTTCCTACTGATTGTTTTGGTTTTGCAAATGAGGTGAAGACGCATGAGGTTACAATTGGAGCAGAATTTTATCCAACTTGCGAGTGTACATGCAACAAGCCTCAGTTTTTGCACCTACCTTGCTCACATGTGTTGGCTGCCTGTAGCCAGATTCAGTTGGACGCTATCTCCTTCGTGTCTCCGTACTATTCAAAGGAGACAGTACTCAATGTCTACACAGGTGAGATGACAGGGTTTAGAGTCGTCGGCAATTTCAACAAGGTAAACGATGGTGATAGAGTATACATCCCGGATCCTGCACTACGGCGAACTAGCAGGGGCAGGCGTAAGGTAAAGCGCATCCGAAACGATATAGACCAATCTGAAGCTAGTGGAGCAACCAGGCAATATTTGCTCTGTGTGGCGTATGGGCATAGGATGAAATATTGCCCCGACCTGAAGAAAGACGGTGCTTCCACATCGACGAGTGCTTCCACATCGACGACTGCAATAGCAGTTGCAAGAGGAGGTCCTGGCAGTCGTGGTGGACGTGGCTCTCGAGGCCGAAGGGGAGGACGAGGAATGAATAACTCAGAAGCTACATAATCTGTGGGACTATGTTTTTATTTGTAATATGTGGGACTATATTTTTAATTTGTAATATGTCGGACTATGTTTTTAATTTGTAATATGTCGGACTATGTTTTTATTTGTAATATGTGAGCCCTATGTTTTTATTTGTAATATGCCAGACTATAATTTAATGCCTTTCGGATACTAAGTTTTTATTTTTAGTATGCAAACATCTATGTTTTATTTTATAATATGTTTGTACTATGTTTTCATTGCAGATATGGCTTCGTATCCGATGCTTAATGCTAATATCGATAGAGGGCACCGAGGCACACTTACGGAATCGGGCACGAACTTAGATGTGTTGATCACTTGCACCCCAAAGTCTAACTAGATGATACACCCTGCATGGGTTGATAGGTATGTGTCGGTAAAATCACTTAGTACTTCGACATCGTTTTCATAGAAGCTAATTGTAAGGTACATTCTGTTCATTTTGTAGGCTGAATTGGGCTGGACTTCTACCCTTGACACGACTAGTTGAGGATACATTGGATGAGTGGCTTGATCACCCGAACTTGGATGACGCGGGTGAACCAATGCAGCTGCACAAGAGGCCAGTATCACACTTCTCTTACGACAGGTCACTCCTTAGCTGCTTAGTAGATAGATGGAGACCAGACACACATACGTTCCACTTTCCCTGGGGAGAGATGGCTCCTACTTTACAGGACGTGTCTTACCTGTTGGGATTACCTCTCGCCGGTGCTGCCATAGGACCTTTAGAGGTGGAAACTAGTTGGCTAACATCTATACATGCCCGTTTTCTAGCTGCGGTGCCAACTACGGTTACCCTAGACAATGATAATGAAGACATAGAATCTTACAACACGTCTTGCACATCGACGATCCAGCACCACAGTAAATACAGACGCACCGGAATCAACGGCAGCACAAGGGCCACCCGGAGCTCGGCAATATGGGCAAGCCATTACCTGCAGACTGACAGTGACAAATATGAACTAAATCCACTACCGACTTGACAGTTCTCATTCGATTGAGTTGGAAGCAAAAAAATATACCATAGGCCGGTGAAGAACGCTCTGATCTATTGTTTACGCGGGTAGGATAACAAAATGGGTGGTCCAGCGAGGAGATTGGCGAGGCGGTGGAACCACCGGAGAGCAACGGGAGTGAGAGGGGAAGAGAGGAAGGCTAGTAGACGGGGGAGGGTGAAACGCGTGGCCAGAGGAGGAGGAAAAGAGGATCGAGCCTTATCCAGGGCCCCATCGGCCTCCCATTGGCCGACAGGTGCCTTTCGGCCTATCCCTGGCCGACAGGCCTCTCCCCTGGCCTCTGATTGGCCGACAGGGGCTCTTCGGCCTACAGGTGACCGACTGGTCACTGGTCGGCCTGATGGTGGCCGACAGGTCCCTGTTCGGCCTGCTACTGGCCGACAGGGTACTAGTCTTGATATTTTTTCAACTCAAACACCTGTTTTCAAAATTACTATATTTTTAATTTGTAATCCGTACTAGTTCTGGAAAAAAATCCGCGCCGACACTCTGTTTTTTTGAATTTGGTAAATAAAGCAGAAAAGCAAAGGCATGACGACGACCAAAGTCTTACACCGCTGACGCGCACCCCCGCCCCGCCCCTTCTCGCCTCCCACCTTTCCTCCTTGCATTCCTTGGCCTCGCCGCCCATGTCTTTGCGCGCTAGCTAGCTACAAAAAAGATCATGTCTTTGCGCGCTGCCCGCCGGCGTTGTACGGATGCGGCAGGGTGGTATGCCCAGGTAGCGCAGAAAAAAGATCATCTTGGCGCCGGCGTTGCGCTGCCCACCGGCGTCGTACGGATGCGGCAGGGTGGTATACGCAGGTAGCGCAGAAAAGAGATCGTGTCTTTGCACCAGCGCGACGCTGCCCACCGGCGTCGTACGGATGCGGCAGGATAGTGCATGTATTATACTCCCGTAGTATTACTATTATGGATTGAAAGGCCCAACTTGATTGCAAAATAGAATGTTGGCATGTTGGAAAAATGCGCTCTTTTTGTGTGAATTTGTATTAAAAAAGGAAGGGGATTTTTTTTTGGAAGTCTAGTAAGTAGCTATGCAGAAACAGTGAACCTTTTGTGAAATGGCATTTATTTACTTTGGAACGCACATGTTCACTACCAAAATCGCACCCTATGCCGACGGCCCTGGCCGTCGGCATAGCCTTGATTCCCGTCGGGACAGGCCTTTGTCGACGGCCCCCGTCGGCATAGGACCGTCGGTAACATATACGTCGGCGTAGCTCGGGAGGGTGTCGGCATAGGTTCTATACCGACGGTGTCCGTACATCTATGCCGACGGCCCGGGCCGTCGGCAACGTTCCCGCCTAACGTCGGCCGCCGTCAAGTGCTAACCAACGGGTGCTTCGGCCGTCGGCAACGTTCCCGCCTAACGTCGGCCGCCGTCAAGTGCTAACCAACGGGTGCTCACCACGTGTCAGCAACTGGGCGCTCCTGGGGCAGAGGCCGTCGGCATAGTTTGAAACTACGCCGTCGGCATAGCCCTTCCCCAGGTGTGCCCAGTTGCTGGCACGTGGCAGCTATGCCGACGGCCTAGCCGTCGACTTAGTTTCAAACTATGCCGACGGCTAAACCGTCGACATACTGCCATGTGTCAGCGGCTGGGTGCTCACGCCAGCACTAGATTGTATTTGATTTTTTTTCTTCTTTCTATTTGTTTTCAGATCAATTCAATTCAAATATACAACAGATATATATGATGGAATAGACATATAGAACACATCTAAGTATCATCCCGCACCGTCACAACAATATACGCATAAGCATCATCAGAATCAACATAAGCATAAGCATATAAAGAAGCACACAAGTCATCTAAAGGACCATCAAAGACCACAAGTTTATCATCATCATCACCACACACAAGTCATCTAAAGAAACATAAGCATAAGCACACCAGTAACCGATAGACTTAAGCACAGGACGTCGAGCACCGCGGAGGTCGTCACCGCCAAGATCGCCGAAGCCCAGGTCGTCACTGCTAGCGGCAGCGCTACCGCCAAGATCGCCTCCACCTCCGCCTCTGTGGATCGGAGTGGTCGGGCTCCGTGACTTAGGAGTGCTGCGAAGACCACCGCCAATGGTTGATCTATCGGTTCCCTGGATGTTGAAAAGACATACTAACGGGATATATGACTATGTTGAAAGGCATGATATGCTTTGCGTGAATAGTTGGGGGATGTACATACCGGCGAGGGGTCATCATGCTGCTGTGCCACAAACTCCTCAAAGGTAAGCAGCATTGGTTGTGCTGGAGGAGGTGGTGTTGCTGCAAATTGAGGAACCCGTCCGGCCGCCATCTCCTCAAGAGCGCGTTGCATCCTGGCATTGTTCTGCTCATGGTATGCATAAAGGCTCGTGTGCCACGTCATGGTCTCCTGGCGTGTGTACTCCATGTAGGCCTACGGTATGACATGATGGAACTCATAAACATCTCAATGCTGGAAAATAAAGTGAGCAATGTAGATAAGGGGGAAAATACTTACAGATTGCCACTCCTGAAAGAAGGACTATGAATGTGCACTGGTCATGGGCGTGCTCGTCTGCTGGCTCAGGCTCGGGTCGGTAGCTCGGAGTGATGGGGAACGTTGCATGGGAAACAAAAAAATTCCTACGCACACGCAAACCTATCCATGGTGATGAGCATCTACGAGAGGGAGAGTAGATCTACGTACCCTTGTAGATCACTAAGCGGGAAGCGTTAAGAAACGTGGTTGGTGTAGTCGTACTTCTTCGCGATCCAAATCTCCGAGCGTCCCTCGATCTAATCATGAACCGTCCCGCGAACCAATCACGAACCGTCCCGCGATCTCGTCACGATCCGTCCTGCGATCCGATCATGAACGTCCCATGGCCTTGATCACGATCCTTTCGATCTAGTACCGAACGGACGGCACCTCCGCATTCAGCACACGTGCAGCTTGATGACAATCTCCACCATCTTGATCCAGCAAGAGGAGGTGGAGAGGAGAGAGAGTTCACCGGCAGCGTGACGGCGCTCCGGTGATGGTGGTGGTGGAGCAATTCCGGTAGGGCTTCACCTAAGCACTGCAGAAAACCGATCTAGAGGAGCACCGGTGGAACGGGTAGCACGTGGCCGTAAGTTGTGTCCCGTGTGCTAGCTCTGCCCCTCTATTTATATGTTGAGCCTTGGGGTCAAAACTTGGAGCAAAAACCTCTACAAGGTCGATTTTGCCCGCACAAGGTCGGTTTGGCCCGCAAGAAAAGAGTCCAACTCGGATCCCTGCAGTCCCGCGCACAAGCGGTAGTACCGCTTCACGAGCGGTAGTACCGCTTGAGCGGTAGTACCGCTTCACGAGCGGTAGTACCGCTTGAGCGGTAGTACCGCTTCACGAGAGGTAGTACCGCTTGAGCGGTAGTACCGCTTGAGCGGTAGTACCGCTTCACAAGCGGTAGTACTGCCATACTGCTTAAGGCAGCAGCAAAACTTCCTTTTGCCCTTTCCAATACCTCGTGGGTTTTACCCCATTGGTCCATATAAAGTATTGCTGTACCCAAACACTTCGGTAAACATCCGGAACCCCTTCCGGTTAATTCTGGAACTCTTCCAGAGATCAAAACACTATTATAAAATATATCAATCTTTATCTCCAGACTCTTCCAGAGATCCTCGTCATGTCCGGGATCGTATCCGAGACTCCGAACATCCTTCGGTCACCACCATACATAACTCTATACTACCGAAACGTCACCAAACCTTAAGTGTGCAGACCCTGCGGGTTTGAGAACTATGTAGACATGACCGAGACACCTCTACGGCCAATAACCAATGGCGGGACCTAGACGTCCACATTGGTTCCTACATATTCTACGAAGATCTATCGGTCGAACCTCTATGTCAAGGATTCAGTTAATCCCGTATAACGTTCCCTTTGTTCTTCGGTATGTTACTTGCCCGAGATTCGATCGTCGGTATCTCCATACCTAGTTCAATCTCATTACCGGCAAGTCTCTTTACTCGTTCCGTAATACAAGATCCCGCAACTAACAATTAGTCACATTGCTTGCAAGGCTTATTGCGATGTTGCATTACCGAGTGGGCCCCGAGATACCTCTCCGTCACACGGAGTAACAAATCCCAGTCTCGATCCATGCCAACTCAACAGACATCATCGGAAATACCTGTAGAGCACCTTTATAGTCACCCAGTTACGTTGCGACGTTTGATACACACAAGGCACTCCTCCGATATCCGTGAGTTGCATGATCTCATGGTCATAGGAACATATACATTGACATGTAGAAAACAGTAGCAATAAACTGACATGATCATATGCTACGTTTGTAGTTTGGGTCTTGTCCATCACATCATTCTCCTAATGATGTGATCCCGTTATCAAATGACATCACATGTCAATGGCTAGGAAACCCTGACCATCTTTGATCAACGAGCTAGTTCACTAGAGGCATACTAGGGACACAGTGTTGTCTATTTACCCACACATGCAATGTGTTTCCAAACAATGCAATTATAGCATGGATAATAAACGATTATCATGAACAAGGAAATATAATAATAAACACTTTATATATTGCCTCTAGGGCATATTTCCAACAGTCTCCCACTTGCACTAGAGTCAATAATCCAGTTCACATCACTATGCGATTTACATGGTAATGAATCGAACACCCATACAGTTCTGGTGTTGATCATGTTTAGCCCTTGGAAGAGGTTTAGTCAACGGGTCTGCAACATTCAGATCTGTGTGCACTTTGCAAATATTTATGTCCTTCTCCTCGATGTAGAATCGGATGGAGTTGAAGCGTCGCTTTATGTGTCTGGTCCTCTTGTGAAACCTTGGTTCCTTGGCTAGAGCAATGGCACCAGTGTTGCCACAGAACAGGTTTATTGGATTCAGTGCACTGGGCACTACTCCAAGATCTGTCATGAACTGCTTCATCCAGACACCTTCCTTCGCTGCCTTCGAGGCTGCGATGTACTCCGCTTCGCACGTAGAATCAGCTACCACGCTTTGCTTGGAACTGCACCAGCTTACCGCTCCCCCGTTAATAATAAATACGTATCCGGTTTGCGATTTAGAATCGTCCGGATCAGTGTCAAAGTTTGCATCGACGTAACCCTTTACGATGAGCTCTTCATCACCTCCATAAACGAGAAACATGTACTTATTCCTGTTAAGGTACTTAAGGATATTCTTGACCGCTTGCCAGTGCTCCACTCCAGGATCACTTCGAAACCTTCCGGCCATACTTATGGCAAGGCTGACATCGGGTCTTGTGCACAGCATTGCATACATGATAGAGCCTATGGACGAAGCATAGGGGATGACGCTCATCTTTTCTTTATCTTCTGCAGTTATTGGGCATTGAGTCTTACTCAACTTCACACCTTGTAACACAGGCAAGAACCCCTTCTTGGACTGCTCCATTTTGAACTTCTTCAAAACTTTATCAAGGTATGTGCTCTATGAAAGTGCTATTAAGCGTCTCGACCTATCTCTATAGATCTTAATGCCTAATATGAAAGAAGCTTCTCCTAGATCCTTCATTGAAAAACTCTTATTCAAATATTCCTTCACACTTTCCAGCATTTCTATATTGTTTCCAATCAGCAATATGTCATCCACATATAACACTAGAAACGCTATAGAGCTCCCACTCACTTTCTTGTAAATACAAGCTTCTCCATAAACTTGTATAAACCCAAACGCTTTGATCATCTCATCAAAACGGTTATTCCAACTCCGACATGCTTGCACCAGTCCATAAATGGATCGCTGGAGTTTGCAAACTTTGTCAGCATTCTTTGGATCGACAAAACCTTCGGGTTGCATCATATACAACTCTTCCTCAAGGAAACCGTTCAGGAATGCCGTTTTGACATCCATATGCCAAATTTCATAGTCGGAATAAGCAGCTATTGCCAACATGATTCTGACAGACTTAAGCATCGCTACGGGTGAGAAAGTCTCATCGTAGTCAACTCCTTGAACTTGTGAAAAACCCTTTGCCACAAGTCGAGCTTTATAGACGGTGACATTACCGTCCGTGTCCGTCTTCTTCTTAAAGATCCATTTGTTCTGAATGGCCTTGCGCCCTTCAGGTAATACTTCCAAAGTCCATACTTTGTTTTCATACATGGATCCCATCTCGGATTTCATGGCCTCTAACCATGTCTCGGAATTCGGGCCCATCACCGCTCCTCCATAGCTCGTAGGTTCATTGTTGTCCGACAACATGACCTCTAAGACAGGGTTGCCGTACCACTCGGGAGTAGTACGCGTCCTTGTCGACCTACGAGATTCAATAGCAACTTGATCCGAAGCTTCATGATCATCATCATTAACTTCCTCCTCTATCGTTGTAGGTTCCACAGAAATATCTTTCTCCGCTGCGCTACTTTCCGGTTGAAGTAAAGGTTCAAGAACCTCATCAGGCTCTATTTTCCTCCCACTCAATTCTTTCGAGAGAAACTCTTTCTCAAGAAATGTTCCGTTCTTAGCGACAAACACTTTGCCTTCGGATCTGAGATAGAAGATATACCCGACTGTCTCTTTCAGGTATCCTATGAAGACGCATTTCTCTGCTTTGGGTTCCAGCTTTTCAGGCTGAAGCTTTTTGACATAAGCATCACATCCCCAAACTTTAAGAAACGACAACTTTGGCCTTTTGCCAAACCACGGTTCATATGGCGTCGTCTCAACGGATTTTGATGGTGCCCTATTTAAAGTGAATGCAGCTGTCTCTAATGCATAACCCCAAAACGATAGTGGCAAATCGGCAAGAGACATCATAGAATGCACCATATCTAATAAGGTTCGATTACGACGTTCAGACACACCATTACGCTGTGGTGTTCCGGGCGGTGTCAACTGTGAAACAATTCCACATTGTCTTAAGTGACTGCCAAACTCGTAACTCAGATATTCACCTCCTCGATCAGATCGCAGAAATTTAATCTTCTTGTTACGATGATTCTCAACTTCACTCTGAAATTGCTTGAACTTTTCAAAAGTTTCAGACTTGTGTTTCATCAAGTAAATATACCCATATCTACTCAAGTCATCAGTGAAGGTGAGAAAGTAACGGTATCCACCACGCGTTGCAACATTCATTGGACCGCACACATCTGTATGTATGATTTCCAACAAGTCACTTGCCCGTTCCATTGTTCCAGAGAACGGCGTTTTAGTCATCTTGCCCATCAGGCATGGTTCACATGTGTCAAGTGACTCAAAATCAAGTGACTCCAAAAGTCCATCAGCATGGAGCTTCCTCATGCGTTTTACACCAATATGACCTAAACGGCAGTGCCACAAGAAAATGGTACTATCATTAACAACTCTACATCTTTTGGCATCAATGTTATGAACATGTGTGTCATCACTATCAAGATTCAATATGAATAAACCCCTAACATTGGGTGCATGACCATAAAAGATATTACTCATATAAATAGAACAACCTTTATTCTCTGACTTAAATGAGTAACCGTCTCGCAATAAACAAGATCCAGATATAATGTTCATGCTTAACGCAGGCACTAAATAACAATTATTCAGGTTCATCACTAATCCCGATGGTAATAGAAGAGAGAGCGTGCCGACGGCGATCACATCAACCTTAGAACCATTTCCCACGCGCATCGTCACTTCATCCTTTGCCAGCCTTCGTTTATTCCGTAGTTCCTACTTTGAGTTGCAAATGTGAGCAACCGAACCAGTATCAAATACCCAGGCACTACTACGAGAGCTAGTAAGGTACACATCAATAAGATGTATATCATATATACCTTGTTTGTCGTTGGCCGCCTTCTTGTCAGCCAGGTACTTGGGGCAGTTCCGCTTCCAGTGACCAGTTCCCTTGCAATGAAAGCACTCAGTTTTTGGCTTAGGTCCATGCTTAGGCTTCTTTGTAGGAGTAGCAACTGCTTTGCCACCCTTCTTGGTTTTACCCTTCTTGCCTTTGCCTTTGCCATTTTTCTTGAAACTAGTGGTTTTATTGACCATCAACACTTGATGTTCTTTCTGGATTTCAGACTCTGCGACTTTCAGCATCGCAAACAGCTCGGCGACTGACTTGTTCATCCCGTGCATGTTATAGTTCATCACAAAGCTCTTGTAACTAGGTGGCAGCGATTGAAGAACTCTATCAGTGATTGCCTCCGGCGGAAGGGTAATTCCCAACTCAGCTAGACGGTTTGAGTACCCAGACATTCTGAGTATGTGCTCACTAATAGACCCGTTCTCCTCCATCTTGCAAGCATAGAATTTATCGGAGGTCTCATACCTCTCGATCCGGGCATTCTTCTGAAAGATAAACTTCAACTCCTGGAACATCTCATATGCTCCATGACTTTCAAAACGTCTTTGAAGTCCCGGTTCTAAGCCATACAATATGGCACACAGAACTATTGAGTAGTCTCCAGCACGAGCCTCCCAAGCGTTCTTAACGTCTTCGGAGGTCATGTCTTCTGGCTGGTCACCAAGCAGTGCATCAAGGACATATGACTTCTGGGAAGCCGTGACGATAATCCTCAGATTACGGGCCCAGTCAACAAAGTTACTTCCATCATCTTTCAACTTAGCTTTCTCTAGGAACGCATTAAAATTCAGGGGTGCTACTGCGCGAGCCATTGATCTACAACATAAATATGCAAAGGTTACTTAGACTATTGTTCAAGATAATGAGTTTAGTTAATCAAATTACTAAAGCTCCCACTCAAATTGACATCCCTCAGGTCATCTGAGTGTCACATGATCCAAATTCACCAACTCAAGTCCGATCATCACGTGAGTCAAGGTGGCTTCAATGGTGAACATCATCATGTTGATCATATCTACTATATGACTCATGCTCGACGTTTCGCTCTTGTGTTCCGAGGCCATGTCTGTACATGCTAGGCTCGTCAAGTTTAACCCAAGTGTTCTGCGCGTGCAAATCTGGCTTGCACCCGTTGTATGTGAACGTAGAGTCTATCACACCCGATCATCACGTGGTGTCTCAACACGACGAACTTTCGCAATGGTGAACACTCGGGGAGAACACAATTTTTATCTTGAAATTTAAGTGAGGGATCACCTTATAATGCTATCGTCGTACTAAGCAAAACAAGGTGCATAAAAGGATTAACATCACATGCAATTCATAAGTGACATGATATGGCCATGAACTTGTGTTTAAGATCTCCATCTTCCAAACACCGGCATGATCTCCATCGTCACCGGCACAACACCATGATCTCCATCATCTTGATCTCCATCAACGTGCTGCCATTGGGGTTGTGGCGCCAGCCCTGCTTCTACTTCTATTGCTACCGCTTAGCGATAAAGTAAAGAATTACATAGCGCTTAATGATTGACACGCAGGTCATACAATAATTAAAGACAACCCTATGGCTCCTGTCGGTTGCCGTATTCACCCACGTGCAAGTCGTGAAAATCTATACATCACATGATCATCTCATACATCACATATATCTCATCATGTAATTGGCCATATCACATCACAACATACCCTGCAAAAACAAGTTAGACATCCTCTAATTGTTGTTGCATGTTTTACGTGGCTGCTACGGGTATCTAGCAAGAACGATTCTCACCTACGCATAAACCACAACGGTGATACATAGATTGCTTTTCAACCTTCTCAAGGACCGCCTTTGTCGGATCCGATCCAACTAAAGTAAGAGAAACTGTCACCCGCAAGCCATCTAAGCAACAAGTTGCGTCGAGGGAACCGGTCTCTTGTAAGCGTACGAGTAATGCTGGTCCGGGCCGCTTCATCTCACAATCCCGCTGAACCAAAATCCGACCAAGGGAGGAAGCAATCTAAGCATCAACGCCCACAAACCTTTTGTGTTCTACTCGAGATCTCATCGAACCATCAACCTGGCTCTGATACCACTGATGGGGAACGTTGCATGGGAAACAAAAAAATTCCTACGCACACGCAAACCTATCCATGGTGATGAGCATCTACGAGAGGGAGAGTAGATCTACGTACCCTTGTAGATCGCTAAGAGGGAAGCGTTAAGAAACGCGGTTGGTGTAGTCGTACTTCTTCGTGATCCAAATCGCCGAGCGTCCCGCGATCTAATCACGAACCGTCCCGCGAACCAATCACGAACCGTCCCGCGATCTCGTCACGATCCGTCCCGCGATCTCATCACGAACGTCCCGTGGCCTTGATCATGATCCATCCGATCTAGTACCGACCGGACGGCACCTCCGCGTTCAGCACACGTGTAGCTTGATGACGATCTCCACCGTCTTGATCCAGCAAGAGGAGGTGGAGAGGAGAGAGAGTTCACCGGCTGCGTGACGGCGCTCCAGTGATGGTGGTGGTGGAGCAATTCCAGCAGGGCTTCAGCTAAGCGCTGCAGAAAACCGATCTAGAGGAGCACCGGTGGAATGGGTAGCACGTGGCCGTAAGTTGTGTCCCGTGTGCTAGCCCTGCCCCTCTATTTATATGTTGAGCCATGGGGTCTAAACTTGGAGCAAAAACCTCTACAAGGTCGATTTTGCCCGCACAAGGTCGGTTTGGCCCGCAAGAAAAGAGTCCAACTCGGATCCCTGCAGTCCCGCGCACAAGCGGTATTACCGCTTCATGAGCGGTAGTATCGCTTGAGCGGTAGTACCGCTTCACAAGCGGTAGTACTGCCATACTGCTTAAGGCAGCAGCAAAACTCCCTTTTGCCCTTTCCAATACCTCGTGGGTTTTACCCCATTGGTCCATATAAAGTGTTGATGTACCTGAACACTTTGGTAAACATCCGGAACCCCTTTCGGTTAATTCCGGAACTCTTCCAGATATCAAAACACTATTATCACATATATCAATCTTTATCTCCAGACTCTTCCGGAGATCCTCGTCCAGATATCAATACACAGTGTTGTCTATTTATCCACACATGCAATGTGTTTCCAAACAATGCAATTATAGCATGGATAATAAACGATTATCATGAACAAGGAAATATAATAATAAACACTTTATATATTGCCTCTAGGGCATATTTCCAACACGGAGATGCGTGTAGGAGATAGTCGGAGTGATAACAGCATCGAGAACCACCTGGCGACCATGCTTCTTGGGCCCCATGGCCACCACCACCCTCTCATCCAGATCCGCACTCATGGGGTCAGATGTGCTAGGATGTAACCTGAGATACTCCTGAGAGTAGGCCTGCTTCTTCTCCGCGGTGTTGCCGTAGTACTTGGGCTTGCCAGGCTTGGCGCTCCTCCACCTATGGGCGATCTCCCACGCCTCGATGTGTGAGAGCGGCCGCTTCAGTTTCTCCTCCTGCACCACCAAACAGAGGTTAGTCATACATAAGAAAATGACGGTAAATAGAAGAAGAAGAATGTTTAATGAGGTTAGTCATACATTAAGTGCCTTGTGGAGAAAGTGGTTTCGGTTTCCCTGAGCATGTACTCCCTCCGTCCCTCGGTTAGCCTTGTTTTTGATGCTCGTAGCCGCCCAGGCTCCATCCTTATCACACCAAACATCCACCAATGCCGCCCAAGACTCGTCTTTTCCATAACACCAATTTGGACACACTTACATAATGAAAGCATAATGGCATGTCAACACGAAACGGTAAAATGTACCACAAACATCGGAATGAAAAATCTTTTATACTTACCGCCAAGTACTGGTCCCTCTCCAAGGTAATGCCCATCCTCCGCGCTTCTTCCTTGGTCATCTTCACACCAAGAGCGTCATGATAGTATGTCGAGATGGCCACATAGTGTGCCTCATACTGCATCTGGCGGGCCTTCTTCTTGCATTGGCGCAGCACGATCTCGTCGGCTCTAGCCTTGTGCTCCAGAAGAACTCGATAGAATTTCTACAATCATGCATGAAACAAGAATGGAAGAAGCCATGAGTTAAATCATTCATGAAACTAGAATGGACTTGTGCTTCTGAAGAGAACTCACCCAGAAAGTAGTGATCACGGCCTTGGCATGGGTCTCATGCTCTGCGTGGAGGGCCGCTTTCTAGTGGTCCCAGCTCTTGGCCAAAACCCAACTGTCTGGGTGCCTGACTGGATCCGGACAGTACAACCCCGGCCAGTATAACTTCAGCAAGACGGTGATGAGGCCGTTGGGAATGTGGACCCCTTTAGAATATATACAGTTGCTGCAAAAGAATGAACTATTAGCATGTGACAAGCAAAATAAATAACAACCGGAATGAGCATGTGACAAGCAAAATAATGAAATTATTATAAAGTGACACTTACTCTTTTCCCGTGGGCTCAATGAGCCACTTCTGCTCCTCAATAGCAGGAACCTGCTTTGGTAGCTTTGCGTTACCACGCAGCCACCCCTTGTTGTTACCACCCCCTCCCTGCCAGCACCATCATCCCCGCCACCACCATCCTCCTCGCCTGCCTCCTCCTCCTCATCCTCAGCCCCCTCCTCCTCCTCGCCCCCATCTCAAACCTCCGCCTCCTCCTCCTCCTCCTCCTCCTCCTGAACCTCCTCATCCTCCTCCTCCTCCTCCTCCTCATAAGAGGGTACCTCACTAGAGGAGGGTACCTCACTAGAGGAGGGCCTCGAAGACAACACCCCTAAGTCGGTGAGGTTGCACTATTTCTGGCCGCGACCCCCTTGCCCTCTAGGGGCTCTCCCACTGCCCCCTCCTCCTCTAGGGGCACCTCTCCCTCGACCTCCCTATGAGGAGTCATCCTAAAGTAGTCGGGGGGTAGGATTACGTGCTCGACCACCCCGACTAGGCATGCCGATGACCTTGCATAGGAAACCCACGCCGTCGGCCTTCCCCTTGCCCATGTTCCACGAACCTGCATTGAAAAGAGAATAAACAATTAGTACATTAATAATGAAGGAAAAAGCATTATGAAAAGCATTAGTAATGAAGGAAAAAGCATAGTAATAAATAATGTGAGTCCAGTTGTGCGTCTCACCATATCCCTCGAAGCCTTTGGCTTTGGCTTTGCCTTTGCCTTTGCCTTTAGGCTTGAGAGCTTTTAGCTGAGCAATAACATCTGCCCCTAAAAACGTTGGAATCTCGGTTACTTCATGGACAACTCGGCCTTTCGTGAAGTTCTTCTTGTCTTTCCTGTCTGGATGGTCTGGAGGGAGGAACTGTCGATGCAGGTCAAAGGCTACATACTTGCCACCCTTACTCAGCCAAATCATTCGCAGAGCCTGCATGCACACTGGGCATGGCATCTTCCCACTGGTACACCATCCGTAGAATAGAGCATAGCCGGGAAAGTCATGCATGCAATACTGCAACCAAACTTTCATCAAGAAATTTCTCTGCAGATCACGATCATATGTCAACCTCGGAGAGTACCAAGAATGGAGCAAATCATCCACCAGCGGCTGCATAAACACACCCAATTGCTTCCCCGGGTATTCAAGCCCCGGAATGATGAGCGACAAGAACATGGTCTTCCGTTGCATTAGGGCACCGGGAGGGAGATTGAGCGGAATTACAAACACGAGACAGCAGCTGTATGGGTTGGACGACATACCATATGGATTTAACCCATCACCTTATATGCCAATTCTAACATTCCCAGCCTCGGCTGCTTCCTCGGGGTATTCTTCATCGAACGACTTCATGCTTCTGCTTTCGATGGATGTATGATTTTATGCGGATGGTACCTTATACCTTGCTTGTGCCACTTCATCATTTTGGCAGTCTCCTCCGTGAGGAAAAGGCGCTGCAGTCTTTCAATGAAATGGAGATACCGAAGCACCTTTGCGGGGATGTCAAGCTGCCTCTTCTCACCATCCTCACCGACCACCTCAAGGTACCAAGACGAACCGCACTCCCTACAGTACTTGTCATCCGCATACTCGTGCCTAAACAAAAGGCAATTCTTCGGACAAACATGTATTTTCTCATAATCCAGAGAGAGAGTGCCTTCATGATTTTCTTTGTAGCGTACATGCTTTTCGACAGTTTATGACCCTCAGGGAGGCTGTTAGCCCATACTCCTAGGAACGCTTCGAAACATTTCTGGCTACAACCATACTCAGCCTTGACTGCAACCAGTTGCGAGATGGCATCCAGTTGAGATATTTTTGCACCCGCATAAAGAGGTTTCTTCGACGAGGCCAAGACATCCAAGAAGGCCTTTGCGGTTGCCTCCGGCTCCTTCGGTTCAATCTCTGAAGGTGTCGCATTTGCCGTTTCTGCAGCAATGACATCATCTAGCATGTCCCTGACCCCGTCGTCCTCATATCCATCGATGCGTTGTCGCATCACCTCCTCTCTACCACGGTCCTGCTCGGCTATGTTTATCGGCGGCATGTCAAAGTCTGGCATATATTTGTGCGTGCGAAGGTGCTCACTCATGTCCTTCTGATTTTTACGGTGACGTCTTTCACATCTCGCACAAGGGCATGGTGGGATAATTCTCATTGGACGACGGAATATCTCCTTCAAATACACATCGGTTTTCACGATCCACTCTGATGTTACTCGATTCCGACGGATAAAACCACTATACATCCACTGATTATCTGCCATCCTCTGCTTTTTTGCAAGCCACACAACATAATTAAGGATTCACTTACATTAATCACATCAACTTTTCAGTTTCTACCGCGTTGAATCCACCTACATCTCTAATAGGTAAAGATGGGTCCTAATCCCACCCGAAGATGTGTAGATTGAGTACGTTCTCCATTCTACCCCGTTCCGAGGCAAAATTTTGGCAGCACCTCCCCGCTGTTCTCCAGATACACATCTCGACAAATAGCCGAGAGAATGTGCTCCAGAGAACAATGGGGAGGCGCCGCCGAAATCCTATCTCGGAACGGGGTAGAACATGGAGAACATACCCAATCTACACATCCTCGGGCTATCCGTGGAAAACGCTGGACCATCCGAAAGATCTGTGGTGATAAATATGCAATTGAATGCATATTTATCGATGCAACCCTTTCAGACGGGAGACGCCTAGGATACGCGACTTGACTTGAGAACGAAATCTAGTGACATGATTAAGAAAGCATAGAAGGTTAAGGCAGATTCATAGCTCACCCTCGATTGTAGAGGAAGTAGTCGAACAGCAGAAGGACGATCAGGGACCAAGAGCTAAGACGTCGACGATCACTCCTTGGAGATGCAACACCACAAAGCCTGTAAAGTTTATCCATAAAAAGACTTAGGTCATCACATCACATACAAAATTGTGCCACCTAACCGCCATTCATTCATAACGGAGGAGATGGGTTTGTAGCTCACCCTCGGATGTAGAGGAAGTAGTAGATCAGTGAAGAGACGATTAGGGACCAACGCTTGCGATGACAGTCACTCTGGGGAGATGCGTCAAAACCAATCCTACAAATTCCACCGTGTGAAAATATATATCATCACACCACATACAACATTCTTTCATGACAAAATGATAAAGACATGCAAATAATTCACAAGTTTACATAATTATAATCACATTGAGTACCCCACTATCACATCGAGCATATTTAAACATTTACACATGCATTCATCCACTTAAAGAACACCACACAACCTACAAATTGCACCGTGACCAAAATTAAGAACATCACAATATCTTCATCATCATCATCATCTATCATCATCTAACAATCATCATCATCTATCATCTCTTCCGCAAAAAAATCATCATCTAGCATCATCATCCACTAACTATATCTACATTCCATCCATCTATGCATCCATCCACCTAAAATAGTAAAAAACACTAAAAATGAAGCAAAAAACTGCACACCTAGAGGTTCGGCTCGTCGTGGGAAGGGGGACGTCGGACCACCGGAGCCGGTGCTCACCAGTAGAGGAGGGCCGGCAATGGGGCACCGGACCGTTGGAGCCGCGGCCACTTCACCACCAGCTGCGGGGCAGGAAGGGGGCAGGGACGACCGGGCCGGTGCGGGGCGGGAAGGGGCGGCGAGGGGCGACCGGGGACGGCCGGCGACAATGCGGGGCGGGCGGGGGCCGGCCGGCAGCGCTGCGGGCGGGGGACGGGGGAAAGAGGGGTGGGGCGAGGCAGGGGCGTCCAGTGGGGGCGATGCTATGGGCGGGGGATGGGGCGAGTGGCGTGGGGAGGGGCGGCAACGACGGCCGGTGGCGCTGCAGGGCGGGGGACGGGGGCGAGTGGCGTGAGGAGGGGCGGCAACGAAGGCTCTGAGCCGCGGTCGGGTGGAGGCAAAGGGGTGGGGTAGGGCAGGGGCGCCCGGTGGGGGCGGCGCTGCGGGCGGGGGACGGGGCGAGCGGCGTGGGGAGGGGCGGCAACGACGGCCGGCGGTGCTGCAGGGCGGGGGACGGGGGCAAGCGGCATGGGGAGGGGCGGCAACGGCGGCCGGCGGCGCTGGCGGGTGGAGGTAGATCAGGGGTGCGAGAGAAAGAGAGGAACGAGTGGAGGAGGAGCCGGCCTCGAGGGGATAAGGTTCCCCTATGCCGACGGCCTAGCCGTCGGCATAGGTCCACGCACCGCCACGTCATCGATCCGTGTGACCTTCTCGGTCCGTGGGTGTACCTATGTCGACGGCCTAGCCGTCGGCATAGATTTTGCTATATTTTCTACTTTAATTATTTCTTTTCTTTTTTGATTATTTCTTTTCTTTCTTTCTTTCTTTTGCTATATTTCCTTTCTTTCTTTTTTTTCAAAACAAATTTGATGAACTTAAGTGTGTCTTATGTAAAAAAAACATACCTCAATTATATATCGATTGCCTCCCCTCACGAACGGCGGCGGCAACGGCGATGAGGGGGGGTCCAACCATGGATCCGCATGCCATGAGCTTGCACCCACTATGGCACTTTCGACGTGTAGGAGGGCCTAGATAAAGACCTTGCGGCATAGCTACCCCCAAACTACACCCGTCCCGTCTAACCCTGACAAACTTGACCGGTGGGTCTACACCTTTGACTTTCACCGGAGGGGGTTTGACCGATGGACATTTTCACCTGGATGTGATAGCCCAGCCCCTAGGTACACTTCATATCAAGGTCCGGGCACAACCCACACCAAGATTCCCTCCGTTACTGCCCGACGTGGTTGTTCCCCCCTCCGTGCGATGATGGTAGCGACGTCGGTGAGGGGGGTCACACCACAAAGCCGCGAGTCGGGTTCTTGCACCCACCACCGCACTTCCGGACGTGTAGGAGGGCCCAGAGAAAGACTTGGCGGCATAGCTACCCCCCAAACTATATCTGTCCCGTCTAACCGTGCGAGAGTTGACCGAACGGTCTACGCCTTTGACTTCCACCAGAGGGGGTTTGACAGAGGGACATTTCTACCTGGCTATGATAGGCCAGCCCATAGGTACACTTAGGATCAAGGTCCGGGCCCAACCCACAGCAAGATTCCCTATGTTACTACCCGACGTCGCCATTTCCACCCTCCGTGTGACGGCGGCAAGGACGTCTCTTATGGGGGGCATGATACAGAGCCGCATGCTGGGTGCTTACACATGTCACCACTCTTCCACACGTGTAAGAGGGCCTGGCGCAAGACCTCGCGGCATAGCCACCTCCAGGTCCCCGTCCCGTCTAACCCTGATATTGTTGACCGAACGGATCTACCCCTTTGACTTTCACCGGACGAGGTTTGACCGAGGGACATTTTCACCTGGTTGTGATAGGCTAGCCCATAGCAACATCTTAGCACAAGGTCCGGGCCCAACCCACCGCAAGATTCCCTCGGTGTCGACCCGATGCCACATTTTCCCAACGTAAGAGGGCCCAAGGCAAAACCTGGCAGCATTGCCACCCCCAGGTCCCCCGTCCCATCTAACCCTGACACTGTTGACCGAACGGATCTACCCCTTTGACTTTCACCAGACATGGTTTGACCGAGGGACATTTTCACCTGGTTGTGATAGGCCAGCCCATAGCAACATCTTAGTACAAGGTCGGGCCCAACCCACCACAAGATTCCCTCGGTATCGACCCGATGCGACAGTTTCCGAACATAAGAGGGCCCAGCGCAAGACCTGGCGGCATTGCCACCCCCTAGGTCCCCCGTCTCGTCTAACCCCTAACACTGTTAACCGAATGGATCTACCCCTTTGAATTTCACCGGACGGGGTTTGACCGAGGGACATTTTCACCAGGTCATGGTCGTCGGCGTCGATTAGGCCGTCGGCGTAAGCAGTTATTCTGGTAGTGTTCCTATGGGCTGACCTAACACAACCGGGTGGAGAGTTCCACTGGTCAAAGCCCGTCCGTGCAAAGTTAAAGGGCTAGATCTCGTGGTCAAACGCTACAGGGTTAGGCGGGACAGGGGCCCTGGGGGGTAGCAATGCCACCGGAGCGTCGCACCGGGACCTCATACATGTCGTATGGTGTGGTGACATGTCGAAAGAGGTGGCACGTGTCTCCGGGGTGTACCCCCCTCATGGACGGCGCCGCCGGCAGCACCTGGAGGAGGTAAACGGACGCGTCGGGTCTACACGGAGGGGATCTTCCTATGGCTTTGGCCCGGATGTTGCTCCAAAGTGTTCCTATGGGCTGACCTAACACAACCAAGTGGATAGGTCCACTGGTCAAAGCCCGTTCATGCAAAGTCAATGGGCTAGATCCCGTGGTCAAACGCTACAGGGTTAGGCGGGACGGGGGCTCTAGGGGGTAGCAATGCCACCGGAGCGTCGCACCGGGCCCTCATACATGCCATACGGTGTGGTGGCATGTCCAAAGAGGCGGCACGCATCTCCGGGGTGTGGCCCCCCTCACGGACGGCGCCGCCGCCGGCACCTGGAGGGGGAAACGGACGCATCAGGTCTACACGGAGGGGAGGTAGCTGTGGGTTTGGCCCGGATGTTTCTCCCAGGTGTCCCTCTCGGCTGACCTGACACAACCGGGTGGAGAGGTCCACTAACCTGACCCCTCCAGGTGTCGGCGGTGGCGCCGTCCGTGAGGGGGGCACACCCCGGAGACGCGTGCCGGGCGTTTGCAACTGCCACAACACTTTCAGACTTGTGAGAGGCCGCCTATGCAAGATTTGGCGGCATGCTAGCCCCTGGATCAGTGGACCTCTCCACCCGGTTGTGTCAGCTCAGCCCAGAAGGACACCTAGGAGCAACATCCGGGCCAAACCCACAGCTACATCCCCTCCGTGTAGACCCGACGCGTCCATTTCCCCCCTCTAGGTGCCAGCGGTTGCGCCGTCCGTGAGGGGGGCACACCCCGGAGATGCGTTTCGCCTCTTCGGACATGCCACAACACCACCCCGCATGTATGAGGGGCTGGTGCGACGCTCCGGTGGCATTGCTACCCCCCAGGGCCCCCGTCCCGCCTAACCCTGGAGCGGTTGACCATGAGATCTAGCGCTTTGACTTTCCACGGACGAGCTTTGACCAGTGGACCTCTCCACCCGGTTGTGTCAGGTCAGCCCACAGGGACACCTGGGAGCAACATCCGAGCCAAACCCACAGCTACATCCCCTCCGTGTAGACCCAACGCGTCCGTTTCCCCCCTCCAGGTGCCGGCGGCGGCGCCGTCCGTGAGGGGGGCCACATCCCGGAGACGTGTGCCGCCTCTTCAGACATGCCACAACACCACCCCGCATGTATGAGGGGCGGGTGCGACGCTCCGGTGGCATTGCTACCCCCTAGGGGCCCCGTCCCGCCTAACCCTGGAGCGGTTGACCACGCGATCTAGCGCTTTGACTTTCCACGGACGGGCTTTGACCAGTGGACCTCTCCACCTGGTTGTGTCAGGTCAGCCCAGAGGGACACCTGGAAGCAACATCCGGGCCAAACCGACAGCTACATCCCCTCCATGTAGACCCGATGCATCCGTTTCCCCCCTCCAGGTGCCGGCGGCGCCGCCGTCCGTGAGGGGGGCCACACCCCGGAGACGCGTGACGCCTCTTCGGACATGCCACAACAACACCCCGTATGTATGAGGGGCCGGTGCGACGCCCCGGTGGCATTGCTACCCCCAGGGCCCCTGTCCCGCCTAACCCTGGAGCGGTTGACCACGAGATCTAACGCTTTGACTTTCCACGGACGGGCTTTGACCAGTGGACCTCTCCACCCAGTTGTGTCAGGTCAGCCCAGAGGGCCACCTGGGAGCAACATCCGGGCAAACCCACAGCTACATCCCCTCCGTGTAGACCAGACGCGTCCGTTTCCCCCCTCCAGGTGCCGGCGGCGGCGCCGTCCGTGAGGGGGGCCACACCCCGGAGACGCACGCCGCCTCTTCGAACATGCCACAACACCACCCGGTTGTGGTAGGTCATCCCATAGAAACACTTGGGAGCAATGTCCCCTCTGTATAGACCCGATGCGGCTGTTTCCGCCCTCCAGGTGCCGGCGGTGGCGCCGTCCGTGAGGGGGGCACACCGCGGACGTGAGGGGGTCACACTCCGGAGACGGGTGCCGGGCGTTTTCAACCGCCACAAAACTTCTGTCGAATAGGTGTTTTTGATTTTAATAAAATATAAGGACCTATATTCAAAAGAACATGACGGCACATTATATATTAACGTGCTTGAAAAAAATACAAACTATATATATTCATAATCTATGGAAAAAAATACAAACTACATATATATTCATATGTATGTTTATATTTACACATGCTACATGTTAGTTAATATAATAATACATAAAAAGCATAAAAATGTAAAAAAAATCTAACTATGCCGACGGCATTGCCGTCGGCATAGCTACGGCCAAGGGCGGGCGGCGGGCCACGGATCGCTGACGTGGCAGGTATGCCGACGGCAGCCGTTGGCATATACGCTGGACGGTGCGCCGCGGATCGGTGACGTGGCATGCGGACCTATGCCGACGGCCGCACGTCTCCACCGTTGGCATAGCTCTGACGACGTTGGCCGCCCGTCACGCATGGGGTCGTCGGGTCCACGATTATGCCGACGACGAGTGTATGCCGACGGCCGCTGTCGGCGTGCTCGCATCTAGGCCGATAGCCTTTCTGTGCCGACGGTAGCCGTCGGCTTAGATCGGGGTAGCCCGACGGCCTGGATACGCCGACGGCCAGGACCAGGCTGTCGGCATAGCTACGACTAGGCCGACGGGGGCCGTCGGCATTGTTTTGGCCGTCGGGTTAGCATCTTTTTCCGGTAGTGGTTGGCCATAACATTGTTCTGCAAAGTAAAGACCTTGTCTGTTCTTACTTGTGCAGGGTCCCCTTACATAGCAAACCAATGTTTTTACACAATCTTTAACAGAGAAAAACATAAACCTTACACCTAAAATTGTACATAGTTCTTGATATGGTGTGTTATGGTGATACTCCGTATTTGAAATGCAATTTCTTACTTGTGCAAGGTCCCCTTACATAGCCAGACCAATGTTTTACAAAATCTTTAACACAGAAAACAAATAAACCCTACTCCTAAAATTGTAGTTAGTTCTTGATATAGTGTGTTATGGTAATATTTGAAATGCAATATGTACTGGGCAGCAGAATATGTATGAAATCGCTGATATATGTGATATAAAAGGAATGGTGATGACATTTTGATTGAAATCTTCATTCTAATGCATTGCATAATACTGTGGCCAGCAGAATATATACGAGATCGCTGATATGTGTGATATAGAAGGATGGTTTAGTAATGCCATTGTGATAATTTCAACCCAATGCGTTGCATAATAGTGTGGCCAGCACAACTGGCGCCTGGTACTAGTGTGTGTCAACTGTCGATATTGAACTCTGCCACGGTGACTGTATATTGTTGGTTTGCCTTGAATAGGCTGTCTCTTAAAGGAAGATTTACATGCTTATGTTTTGACTTTTGAGCCCGGTGAGGGATGGAGAGAGGCCACCTTTTCTTTATGCCCAGAAATAATGGCATTAGCATTGGTTTAAGTCAGAAGGTGTGCTCTTTTACAGATACAGTTCTTTCTTTTTAATTCCCTGTATCATTTTTAAACTGTTGCTCATATTCTGGGACATCTATTACCAACTGTGGCTTTGGGGTTCGAATTTCTATGCCTATGTATCTTGGTTTTTATGGTAAGATAATGGTTATATTAGTTATCTTGGTAGATACTGCATGCCTTGAGCTAGCTCAAATGCGGTTTGGTATTTAATATCGTGGACTCTACCTGAGAACAAATATAACTACAAAAAGTTGTTTTTCTACCTGGAATTTACAAGTGGAAAATAGTCCAAGGATATTGTGGTTGTGGAGTGTTAATTATATTCTGGTTTGTTCTCTTCAGGTTCACTTTGTACCGCATTAAGATGGATCAGTCTGTCGGTCAGAGGGCCGTGTACCCGTACATGGCGACATGGTGCAATGCCGCGGCTTTGATCGCATATGCCGCGCCGGTGCAGAACTGGCTTGTGCTCATCATCAACATCTTTGCAGTATTCGTCGAGGCCATCTACTCGGGCATCTACTACTACTACGCGGAGGGAAAGGCACGGATGATCGCAATGTTGACGTTGATCTGGGACGCGGCATGGGCGATTTTCCTCCTTTCGCTGTACTTGGGCGTGTTCTCTGGAGGCCGCCATGAGGACACTCGTGTCTTGGTCTTCGGGGTGTTCGGAGCTGTGACAGCCTTACTGATGTACGCGCTGCTCCTGTTCGATACGGTAATAATTCGCGCATTACTCGATATGAAGGATACACAAGTAGTATATGACTGGTTAGTATCGAATGTGAACTAACAAGTTTTGCTTTGTGTTGAAAACTAGTACACGGCCTGGACGACCAGAGACCTGAGTCAAATGAACATCCTGCTGGTCCTTTCGTCTCTTCTCGATTGCATCTCCTGGACAATATTTGCGGCCAAGGCAAAGCCACTGGACTTGTTCATTCTGGTATGTTAGATGCGCCATCAGTTTTATGTGTCACGAGTATTTTCTAGTGTCTCCAGGTTAAGTTTTCTCTCTGATTCAGGTGTCCAATAGCTGTGGCATTGCGCTGATCACCTTCTTCCAAGCAATTGTGTGGGTGGTTGTTTACATCAAGGGCAAGCTGGTTCACGCACAGGCAGCCATGATAGCAGCGGCAGCGGCAGCAGCACAGCGTTGCGCCGTGGAGCTTGCAGTGGTCGGACTGTAGGATGGCTTCACCAAATAACTTTGTCTGTAGGATGGCTTTAAACAGGGAGGGAAACGCATTCCCCTGATGAGTAATTTTGTTTCGCCAACGAACATCCTAAGCTTACATGCTCAGCCCATCAGAACCTTTGCATGTTCAGCCCATCAGAACCTTGGATGCTCAGCCCACCAGAACTAACCAGGGACGGAAATGCATTCCCCTGATGAGGTCTCTTTTAAACTACCTACTTACTTAAGTATCGAGTGGATGTTAGTGCAACTTATCTAAACATTGCTAGTACATGTGAAAATGTTTCTTAGTTTTACTTTGCTTTGCTGTTTTAAATTCAAGCACAATTCTGGAACTGTCACCGACTTCAAAACAGCAAATAACATTATAAAACTCACCAATGTTAACTCATATGTACACTATTGTTCAAAAAACAAAACTCATGTGTACACTAACTTGTAGCAAAAATATATTAGTACATGATATTTGCTGATGCGTTTGCATAACCATTAGCATTTGCATAACTCCAAATGTGAACTCGCAAGTGTTCAAATGTGGAGTATTATACTCCCTCCGTTCCTAAAATTTGTTTTTGTAAACATTCAACTACGGACTAGATACGAAGCAAAATGAATGAATCTAGACTCTAAATTATGGCGATATACATCCGTATGTAGTCCGTAGTGAAATCTCTAAAAAGACAAGTATTTACAAACCAAGGGAGTAACACTGATGCGCATGCGTAAGCATTTACAAGGAATTAACTTCTGCCAGACATTTACATTACTTCTGTAAGAGCAATCTACTTTCCACACTAGAAAAGAAGGCAAAGAACAGGGTGGAGAAAATAACTATGAAAAACTAAAAGCAAGAATCACTTTCATGGGCCAATGTATGTAAATGGTAGTCACGATTAGCTAAAACCTTGACTGGCAAGAGAGCCTTCACACACTGTATGAGGCCTCAATTCCACTTATAATCAAGGTTTCATTTTGTGTGTGTCCGAGTCAAAGTCAGTGAGTCGCAATCTCACGATCCATGCCATCGATTTGTCAACCATGTGAACATTGTACTGCTGGTACACCCAGTGGCGAATCTAGAATCACACTGGAGGGTAGGCTCCATATCATATTCCTAAGATCAATTCATAATTACAATGCAATTGTTGTATCTAAAGCATCTCAACATAATTGTCAAGTGGATATTTAGTTGAAATATGGTTTTTGGAGGGTAGGCTTGAGCCTATTGAAGCCTCACTAGTAGACTCGCCACTGGGTACACCCTTGCCATGTTCCCCTGCCACCATTGTTCTGCCTGTGTCTCACTGAACCTTTTTCGGCTGCACCACAAAGGCAAATAATGAAATGATGAACCAACTCATCACGAATGGGCGACAAAATGAAAAGGTACATGAGTCAATGTAAAACATTCTCTTTTGAAAAGGTCCAGAATTCCAGCTGCCGGTATTCTCCCTCTCTGTGGAAACCTTGCATATTATGAGAGAAAAGGCATTAGAATCACTCTCCAAAGAATTATTATTCAACAACAAAAAAATAATAGTAGTAAATCATGATGCAAAATGGATGTATCAGCCTACATCTCTGCCATACGAGTGTTCTCTGTGTTGATCTCTTCCTGGATTGCAGCTATCTGTTCCTGAAGTTTCTTGACCTTGGCGCTGCGCTCTGTTGTGTTCTCCTCTGTTATGGGGGGCAGAAGGGTGCTCAATGCAATTGCCAATTCTAGTAGAGTTTCAGCCGGTGGCTTGCTTGAGCCAGCTCTACCTAAAGCCGAGGTCTCGCCCTCAGTCCTGTCACCGGCGATGGTGGAATTATGAATCATCGCCGACCCGGACGCGTTACTTCCTTCCATGAAAATGGCTGCGCGACATGGCGGCTCGAGGACCTCCGGGTCGGTCTCCTCGTCAGTATAGCCTGTCAGAAATTGGAAGGATCGACTCATTTTTGCCGACCGATGACTCGCCGTCGGAGTAGGCAAGAGTGTCGCCACCAGACGCGGAATTTCTGGATAGATCGACTCCCCAATTAAATCCGATAAAGATGTGGTTCCGGGAGGCTCGTGCCGAGCTTGCCGAGCCTGGTTGAGAGCATCGAGCCGGCTCGTTGATGTTGGTGAAGATGTCCGACTCGAGCTCAGATTCGTCTACTTTGCCGATGAAAATATGCTTCCAGGCAACATGTGCCAGGTCGGGTTGGGATCATTGAGCCGGTTCGACGATGTCAGTGAATGTGTCCAACTCGAGCTTAGATTCGCCGATCTTGTAGATGAAGACGTGGATCTTGCCAAGGGGACATGATACCCGAACATGATTGAGCCAGCCTCGGAACCCCAGCCAGAGTCGTCGATGTAGAGCTTGCCACGACGACTCTTCATCATCCAGCAGATCGTGTATACTTTAATGCCTATGAGGGCTCCCTCCAAGAACTCAACACCATTGTGTGTTGGCCCCAAGGTGGGCGCTTACTGTCATGGTTTGTCATGACAGATGTCCTCGTGAAAGGACTAAGTCTAAGAGCCATCACAACTAGGTGGTTGCTTAGATGGGGTTGATCGGGAACTAAAGACACGCATTTATCCAGGTTCAGTTTGGCCCCCTCTGATGGAGGTAAAATTATACGTCCTTATTGAGTGTTACTGATGTTGATGATCTTGATTACAAGGATGCAGAATCGCTAACCAAGCTCTCAAGGGTTTCTTGCTTGGATCTGTCCTTAGGACGCCCCGGGGCTTGCCCTTATATAACGAGGCAAGCCTCTGGGATTACGGTGAAGCTATGTCTTGCACGATTACAACTCCTAATCATAGCAGGAGTTCTCCCTAAGCCGATCGTGGACATGTCATCTTACATCTTTTAAGCCTTTGATCCGGCGCCTCCTGGACCGGTTGGCGGCCCGGTCCCTCGGGTCCTTCTGGAGTGTCAATCATATTTCACCACATATTGGTCGCCTTATATTTGGGCCCGTGCCCGAAATGACTCGTCCCGATAAAGGATGACTTATGCCAAGGGAACATCCCCAACAGCGGCACTGCAGCCCAAAGTCGCGACATGGCGGTGACCAGTTACTCGATCGGCGAAGGGATGTGCGGGACTCAGAGAATATCGTATGATATACTATCTTTACTAATAATCATAATGCTCAACAATCATAACTTCTTCAGAGCGGCTATAATTATTGTTCTTTTTGTATAATTTTGGATGTCAATGATGTACCAAGCTGACCTTTTGGATATAATATCACCGTCAAGAGGAATGGATCCGTTGTCCAGCGAATGGTCCACAACTATGTCACGACGTTCTGCAATGTTGCAGCTTTGGTTGCCTATGCCACACCCGTGCATAACTAGTTTGTCGTCATCATCAACCTGGTCGCACTATTCGTGGAGATCTTCTACACTGTGATATTCTACCTCTATGCTGAGGGGAGCACCCGCCGGATCACTGGTTGGATGATTATGTCCGAGATTGCTTGGGTGATCTTGCTGGCTGCTTATGTTTCTTCAATGGAGGACGCCATCAGGGCACACATGTTTCTTCAGCATCCTGGGATCCATCACTACGGTCCTCATATACGGTCTTCTGCTGGTGGACATGGTACATGATTCATGTGTGCGTTGCTCGGTCCAAAATAAAAATATACAACTAATGATTTGTTGAGCAGTTGATCGATGTGCTCTTATTTCTGTGCAATGCACCGTGTGGATCACCACGGGCCTGAATCAGATGAGCATCCTTCTGGTGCTCACATCACTTCACAATTTTGTGTCCTGGACCATATTTTGGCACCAAGTCCAATCCTCATGACTACTACATCTCATGTGCTTGTCTATTGGTGTGTTCCCGCTGAGCTTGTTTGTTGTTTGCTTTCAGGTGCCCAATGCCTCTGACATCACATTAACTTTTGGTGCAGCAATCGTATAAGTGACCCCCTACATCATAGGCCAGGTTGCGGACAGGATGGCTGTGCAGGCACGAGAGGCGAGGAAGCAAGCATGGATGTGTCGCACCATCGAGCTGCCACCAGTAGTGTAGAACCGCTTCGGCTAAAGGATTGTGTGTGCTATGCTATGTATACAGTAACTAAAGCTCCTCCAAACCATTTTGGGGCCGGGGCCGATGTAAAATAATCACTTTTTGTACTGAACATTTATACTAGTTTTAAACTAAGTGCATCATATTATAATTTTAGTTAGATAAGAATGCTTTCAAATAATATATTCATTGTTACACAATTGTAATATAATCATTGAATTTTTTTGGTTCTACAAAATTTAAATTTTACTTCATCCATTCCTAAATATTTGTCTTTTTAGAGATTCAACTATGGACTTCATACGAAGCAAAATAAATGAATCTAGACTCTAAACTATGTCTATATACATACGTGTGTAGTCATAGTGAAATTTCTAAAAAAGCAAATATTTAGAAACGGATGGAGTATGATTTACCAAATCTTTTTATTGTTAAAAAATCCTTCAAAATAATTTATAATATTGCATAAACTATATAGTGTATACACATATATTTGCATATCTATGTGTTTGTTCATATATCTTTTACGACTAACATGCACTAGTAGAAAAAGGCCCATTTGTCCCGGTTCGTAAGGCCCATTTGTCCTGGTTCCGGAACCGGGACTAAAGGGTCGCGACTAAAGCGCATGATCATTAGTCCCGGTTCACTTACGAACCGGGACAGATGGGGCTCCACGTGGCCGCTTCGCCGAGCCCAGGCAGGAGGGCATTTGGTCCCGGTTGGTAACACCAACCGGGACCAAAGAGCGTCCACGCGTCAGCAGCTGAGGGGTTGTTTTTTTAAGAGGGGGGGTTGAGGGTTTTGGAGGGTTAATTTAGGGGTTTCATATATTTTGTTAGGTAGCTAATAGAGAGAAGTGACCTCTCTTATCTCCGTGCTTGGTCACGACGCTATGTACTATACTTATAGATAGAACATATGACACAATTTAATCATTATTTTCGTCAATGAGACATCATATCATAAGTTGGTCACTGATCATAATCACAACTCCTCCTCATCATCATCATCATCAACTCTAACACATTGTAGCACATAATAACACATTGTACCTAGGACCTACGTACTCCTATCTCGTAGGACCTACTCTACCCTCTCTTAGGTACAATATCATAAAACAAGATAGGCCCTGACTCTCCATTATGGAGAACGGAGATCATCATGTCTCTCATTCTTGGCCTACGCACAATGTTGCTTCCAAGTAGCTCTCTACAATTGAGCATACATTTTTTCCAATATTTGATTGTCATGACTCCATCCGTTTTAGAAATCCGGTATGGACAGGAGTGATGCATAGGCTGACCTGGCCGTGGTAGCCCTAAGCTCGTAACAACAACGCGACCTCTCGAAAACATCAGATGAGGCACACAATCCTGTGGGATTTTCTGTTGAAAACATAGTAATAACTTTGTAGTTAGCAATGTAGTTTAGTTTTAAAACAATTTATGCAAAAGATGCACTCATGTCGTAATAGTAGAATTAAAATCTTACCATGCAATCTCCATGGATGTTACCGTAGTTCACCACGTGCACTAGTGGCACATATTGACCATAATGTGCAGGAGTTTGATAATAGCTATTGTAATTCTCAAGATGACTAAGAAATGTGGTAAGATGATCTTTCTCCTTATAAATTAATTCTGCTTCATCACTATAGTAGTAGGTTCTGTCTACCATCTTTCGTACATTTTTTGAAGAATGAAAATAAGTTGTCAATGCAAATAAGTTGTCAAGTATTTTTAAATAAACAATATAAATTACTTAATAAATATGGTTGAGAAACTCACATAATGGTAGAACTGGAGGCGTCTGCACATCGACCCAGATGTTGATATTACCTTCAATTTCATCTTCCGAACGAATATCAAAGGTGATAAGCATATTAGGCTCAAATGCATAGGCCTTGCATAGTGCTTGCCAATTTTTGAATTCAAAATAACAATAGGTGTCTGCAAGGTACAATTTTACCGCAAAAGTAAAACCATGCTCGGTTCTCAAGTGAACTATCTTTACCTTCATATCTTTTTAGTATTGAAACCAATCTTATCCAAAACAGCAATTCTTGCATGGCAGGGGATACGCTAGTAGAACAGTAAAAATTAAAATTAGTTATAAGTTGAAGCAAAAGAGGCAGAAGTCATGCTTAATTATGAAAAAAGGCTTGTCATTCTAACTTACTGTATCCACTTTGAAGGTCGCATCCAGCATGGTGCTGAAGCGTCTACCATCAACTAGGAAAGTCTTGTCACACAGGCCGCGCTCGTCTTCGCAGTATTCGCACATACCGAATTCACTTTCGTCGTCAGACATTTCCTATGTTCATAGTTGAAACATTTAAAATCGATCGAAGGAAACTACGAGAAAACTGATCAACATACACATCACTATTACTCAATATGCAACGGGTTGACTTTAGGTCTGTCGAGTCTTTCCTTCCTAAACTCTCATCTCACGTATATGGTGAGCACTCCCTCTGATATTGCGACCGTCGGTGATGGTGGCTCCTCCATTTGTCCCCGAGTGCATTACACCAAAATGTCTAGCACACGGGAATGAAGGAGAAGCGACCCCCACGACAACAGTCGGGATTCTTCCTCTCTCTCTCTCTCATATATATATATATATATATATATATATATATATATATATATATATGGTGGACACTCTCCCTTACTGAAAGACACACAATGAGCCGAAACAGACCTAAAGTCAACCCGTTTCATATATCAAGCAATGACATAGAAAAAATTCCCTATGTTTTATCGGAATGACTTGTAAATCACAAATACATTTATAATGAACTCGAATATAATATCACTAATACATCATCCCGAATAATCCAGTTCAAGAATTACGACACGCTTTGGATCTTAATTAATGTGTGTGTGAATTTTGGTTCGTCGAGGCTTTCCTTAAATAACTTTCATATCTCATGGTGTGTTGGTGCACACTCTCTCACGTTGATACGATGGTGTATATATGTTGGTGTACACTCTCTCACAGTAATAGTTCGACCGCCGGTGATGGACGCCTCCCCTCTTCTCTTCTTGCGCAATATATCGACGAGTATATCGCAAAGAAGAGAAGAAAGAGGAAGCGCCCCCCACGACAACAGTCGCGATTCCTCCATCAAGAACACACATGAAAGTCACACAAGGAGCAACAACAGACAGAAAGTCACACACGCATTATATCGATAAAATATCAGTAATACATTAATATTTATAATGACCTCGAATATAATATCACTAATACATCATCCCAAATAATCCAGTTAATGCATCATCAAATATTAACTAATACATCTCGAATATTATCATATAAGATCACTAATACAGATCCAATATCCTAGAATCCAAACTGGAGGACGGTGAACTTGGTTCACTAGCGGTCTCTGAGTCGCCGGCGGTGGACACCCAAAGATAAGGAACCATCATGGCGTCCAACGCCGCCATGTAGCGACGGACGTGCTCGTCCTCCTCCCTGATACGGCGACGTACCACCTCCGCGGGTGCCGGCTCCCTCCGCACCGAAAGTGGCCCGCGTGACCGCCACCACAGAAGTTCTGGGTCGACAATGATACCTACATTCCTCGTCAACCTTCAAGCCCGGAAAGGTAGCACCTCCCAATGCTAGCCCAGCGGAGCCCAGTCCCGGACATGGCACCTATCAAGCAGGCGCTCGCGGACTACTCGACGACGAGGATGCGGGCCGGGCATTGTCGACAAATTCCTATGGAGAATGTTTTCTTATCGTTTAATCACTATTTTTTTATAAAACCCAAAATCAACATACAAATACTAATCTAACATAAACATACTAATCTAACATACACATACTAATCTAGCTAACATAAACATACTAATCTAGCTAACATAAACATACATAAACATACAAAATCAACATATATTTAAAAAAATTGCAATGAGCCGGGGCGGCGGCGGCTCACAGCGGGGGCGGCGACGGGGCGGCGACCGTGGCGGGACGGCGACAGGGGTGGTGGGCTCGGGGCGGCGACGGGAGCGGGGCTGCGACGGGGGAGGCGACAGGGGCGGCGGGGGAGGCGACGGGGCAGCGGGGGAGGTGACGGAGGCGACGGGGGCGGCGACGGGGACGGCGGGGGAGGCGACGGGGGCGGCGGGGGAGGCGACGGGGGCGGCGGGGAGGCGACGGGGGCGGCGGGGGAGGCGACGGGGGCGGTGGGGTAGGCGACGGGGGCAGCGGGGGAGGCGACAGGGTAGCGACGGGGGCGTCGACGGGGACAGGAACGGCGACGGCAGGCTCGGGGCGGCGACGAGGGCGAAGTGGCAATGAAAACTGCGAATTTTCCTAAGTGCTTGGTATATAGAAGGGGAATAGGTCCCGGTTGGTGGCACAAACCGGGACCAATTCCTCCCTTTAGTCCCGGTTGGTACCACCAACTAGGACCAAAGCCCTGTTTTCAGCAGCCCAAAGGGCGGGAAACAGGGACGTTTGGTCCCGGTTGGTCGCACCAACCGGGACTAAAGGTGGCGTTGGTCCCGGTTGGTGCCACCAACCGGGACCAAAGCCCTGTTTTCAGCAGCCCAAAGGGCGGGAAACAGGCCCTTTGGAAACAGGCCCTTTGGTCCCGGTTGGTGGCACCAACCGGGATGAAAGAGGGGCATTGGTCCCGGTTGGTGCCACCAACCGGGACCAATGGTCCCTTTTCGACGGTCAGCACGGAAGCAGCAGATGTTTAGTCCCACCTCGCTAGTCGAGGGGAGATAACACCAGTTTATAAGCCCCAATGCGCTTGACCTGTCAAGCTCCTCTCATAGTGAAAATAGATGTCCTTATACACGAAACTTGACCTAAATTAAAAATGCTAGTTAGGCTCCTAACTAGCACTTTGAATTTAGGTTGAATTTCAGTGTAAGCGCATCTATTTTCATTTTTGCTATTTTTTATGTTATTTCTTTGCTATTTTTCCTGCTATTTAATATTAGTTTGTTTTAACATTATAATCAATTTGGTAATTTTTAGGTTTTATATAATTTTAGTTTCAAAAATACTAGAGGTTTATAATTTTAGTTATTGATTTTTTTGAGCTAAATGACCCTAGAATTCAAAAGCAATACAAATGAACTCTGAAAAGGTTGAAAGTTGGCATGGTATCATCATTTCACCCACATAGCATGTGCTAAAAGGTTGAGAGGGTTATGGCAAAGCTGGATGCACTTCGTGTACAAAACGGACAGTCTCTCTCGCAGTATCAGGGTTCCGGACGGAAATTCATCGGTTACAAAAGGAATTTCATTTTCTTGAACTTATTTGAACTCCAAGCTTTTTGTGTGTTCAAAATGCACCATTCGAATCCACATCATCAATTTTCAACCCTTTCTGACTTCATTTGATATTTTTCATGCATTTACTGATTTTTTAAGCTAAATGACCCTGAAATTGAAAAGCACTACAAATGAACTCTGAAAAGGTTGAAAGTTGGCATGGTATCATCATTTCACCCACATAGCATGTGCTAAAAGTTGAGAGGGTTACGGAAAAAACCTGGATGCACTTCGTGTACAAAACGGGAAATCTCTTTCGAAGTATCAGGGTTTCGGACGAGAACTCGTCTGTTACAAAGGGATTTCAATTTTTTCAACTTATTTGAACTCCAGACTTTTCGTGTGTTCAAAATGCACCATTCAAAGCCACATCATCAATTTTCAACCCTTTCTGACTTCATTTGGTATTTTTCATGCATTTACTAGTTTTATTGAGCTCAATGACCCTGAAATTGAAAAGCACTACAAATGAACTCTGAAAAGGTTGAAAGTTGGCATGTTATCATCATTTCACCCACATGGCATGTGCTAAAAAGTTGATAGGGTGACGGAAAAAACTGGATGCACTTCGTGTACAAAACGGGCAATCTCTTTCGAAGTATCCGGGTTTTGCACGAGAACTCGTCTGTTACAAAGGGATTTCAATTTTTTGAACTCGTTTGAACTCCAGACTTTTTGTGTGTTCAAAATGCACCATTCAAAGTCACATCATCAATTTTCAACCCTTTCTGACTTCATTTGATATTTTTCATGCATTTACTGATTTTTTTTAGCTCAGTGACCCTAAAATTGAAAAGCACTACAAATGAACTCTGAAAAGGTTGAAAGTTGGCACGATATAATCATTTCACCCACATAGCATGTGCTAAAAAGTTGAGAGGTTTATGGCAAAAGCTAGATGCAGACAGAAACTCATCTGTTAGAAATGGATTTCATTTTTTTATCTTTTTTGAACTCCATACTTTTCGTGTGTTCAAAATGCACCATTCAAAGCCACACCATCAATTTTCAACCCTTCCCGACATCATTTGGTATTTTTCATGCAGTTATTGAGTTTTTTGAGCTAAATGACCCTGAAATTAAAAAGCACTACAAATGAACTCTGGAAAGGTTGAAAGTTGGCACGGTATCATCATTTCACCCACATAGCATGTGCTAAAAAGTTGAGAGGGTTACGGCAAAAGCTGGATGCACTTCGTGTACAAAACGGACAGTCTCTTTCGGAGTATCAGGGTTCTGGACGGAAACTCATCGGTTACAAAAGGCATTTCATTTTCTTGAACTTATTTGAACTCCAGGCTTTTTATGTGTTCAAAATGCACCATTCAAAGCCACACCATCAATTTTTAACCCTTCCCGACATCATTTGGTATTTTTCATGCAGTTATTGATTTTTTTGAGCTAAATGACCCTAAAATTGAAAAGCACTTTTTTGTTTCATTTTGTTCTCAGCCACAATCGGAATTTAAGAAAAAACTGAATTGAAAAGCACTACAAATATATAATAGCTAGAGAGATATGTAATATATAATAGTTCAGATATCCATTACAGAAAGTACTCGTCCAAGCGAACACTACTAGCTAGTGTGAATCAGAATCTCCCCATGGTGGTGGTGGTGCGAGGTGACGCTGCCCATAGTTCACAGTTCGAATCTTGCAGTACAACTCATATGCAACGTATCCATATTTTGCTGCATACTCAATGTTGATAGGGTGAAGTGGGGTCCTCTCCCACTCTTTGTGCTGCGCCGGAGGAAATTTGGTCTTCATATCTCCGTAATAGTCGTCGATCAAGGCGACTATCATAGAAGCCATCGAAGTCCTCTCATACTGAAGCCTGAATATGTCTTGGATATCAATAAGGCAGCCAGCTGGTATCTCAATACCGAAGTTGCGCCTCATCTTCAGCTTGTCATTACTTACATCAACGCTAGCAAAATGTATGCCGCTGCGTAGGAAGTCCATGAGTGTTGGGCAGTGCTTGTCACTACTACAACATCAACAAATTAAAATGGAACAAATGTTAAATACTGCTGCAACAAGTATATTTCGATAGAATTATAATATGCAACTATATAAAGAAAAATTATTTCGTTGCAACAAAAGAGGAAGACGTAGAGTTTTTGCTCCCGGGCTCATTTGAGCCCGGTGAACAGTAATATCATAAAAAATCAGAAATTATTTCACTACAACTTAAGAGCAATTGATCTTTGCCATAGGATTCAAAATAGAACATATATATTGCTATATCCTATATATATGCAATTTTCATATCCTATGAATTGATGAAGAAACCCTAAATTAACTATATGTTTTGCAACAAGGAAAATTGTTTCACTACAAACTTAAAAGAAATATTGATCTTTCCCAAAGGATTCAAAATGGAACATATTATTATCCTATGGAATTTTCATAATAATCTATAAATTATTAATTGATCAAAGAAAACCCTCAAAACTCACCTTGCCCATTGGAAGATCATGACATGTTTCTTGAAACATAGCTGGATGACGGCAACATCTTCTTGCTTGGCCGTGTACTCGAGATCAAGCCCTATGAACTTGTCTTTATCATCCGCCACTTGAAGCCATTTCTGCAAAAGGGAAAGAAAACGCGACACCATGGTGTTGTCGTTCATGTAGACGACATCGAGATTGGTCGTGCCATGTGCGAGCACCTCCCCGTAGCGAGTGATTGGATTCACGGTAGAAGATATGGGGAAGAAGAGAGGAGAATGGAGGAGAAGAAGAGAGGAGAATGGAGGAGAAGAAGAGAAATGGGTGAAGTTACTGTAGCCCTCGCCGCGGAACAGTTTATTTATCCTGCCTGTATCTCGGAGCGTGAAACGTCGTGGGATGCGAAACGTTCGAACCTTTAGTCCCGGTTTGAGCCACCAACCGGGACTAAAGGGGCTCGCACCAGGCGAACGGTTGCCCCTTTGGTCCCGGTTCCAGCCACGAACCGGGACCAATGGGTGTGGGCCAGGAGTGAGGCACATTGGTCCCGGTTCGTGCACTACAGGAATCAGCCACTTTGCCGTCAGCCATCCCGGACGGCAAAGGAATGCATCCCGGACGGCAAAGGCTTTGCCGTCCGCCAGGAGACGGCCAACCGTCCGGCTAAATATGCCACGGTAAAGGGCACTTTGCCGTCAGCTAGCGGACGGCAAAGACCTTTGAATCTTTGCCGTCTACCAGCGGACGACAAAGGGCCTGGACGGCACACGTCGCCACTTAGCTTCGTTAAGGTCTTAACGGCGTGCTTTGCCGTCTGCTAGCGGACGGCAAAGCACCATTTTTTGCCAGCCTAGGTGGGTTCTTTGCCGTCGGCTGGCAGATGGCAAAGAACCTTAGGTCTTTGATGTCTGCCAGCGGACGGCACAGAACCCACCTAGGCCAGCCCCAGGTTGCACAGGCAGCTGCCACGTGGCAGCTTTGCCGTCTGCTGGCTGACAGCAAAGCTCTTTGCCATCTACCAGCAGACGGCAAAGAACCTGTATAGCCCCAGTTTTTTCTGTTTTTTCTTAAATTCATTCAATTTCACAGAATTTCATACATATATATATACACATTTCAAAATACTTTCAACAAGCATACCAACACATATCCAACAACAAGTTACCAACACATATCCAACAACAAGTTTCCAACAACATATCCAACAAGTCTCCAACAACATATCCAACAAGATATCCAACAACAAAGTTCATCATACACAATCAAAACGAAAAGGAAGCACAAGGAGAAGAGTAGACTCCATCAATGCAAGCTTCCTCATCTAAAGCAAATCTGCAAATTGGGAAAGAAGAAAGTTAGAAGAAGAAGAAGAAGAAGAAGACTAGCTAGAAGAAAAAGAAGAAAAAGAAGAAGAAGAAGAATTTATCTTCTCTTTCTTTTTCTCCTCTCCTCTCCTCTTCTCCAAGGTAGTAATGCCATTTTCTAGCTAACTAAGCATATCAAGTCATTTTGGAGGGGAAAAACTAAGTATAGGTCATTTTATAGCTATCCTAGGTAGAATATATCATTTAGGAGGTAAGTAAGGTTATTATGTTTTTTTGAGGAAACAAAGCTATGTATAGGTCATTTTGGAGCTAAACCAAGGTTACTATGCCATTTTTACCTAAGTGAGCTAATTATGTCATAAATGAACTAGCTAAGCTAATTATAGATCATTATTGAGCTATCCTAGATAGTTATGCCATTTTTTACCTAAGTGAGCTAATTATGTCATAAATGAACTAGCTAAGCTAGCTATAGATCATTATTGAGCTATACTAGGTAGTAATGCCATTTTGTAGCTAACTAAGCATATCAAGTCATTTTGGAGGGGAAAATGCTAAGTATAGGTCATTTTATAGCTATCCTAGGTAGAATATATCATTTAGAAGGTAAGTAAGGTTATTATGTATTTTTGAGGAAAATAAGCTAAGTATAGGTCATTTTGGAGATAAACCAAGATTATTATGCCATTTTTTACCTAAGTGAGCTAATTATGTCATAAATGAACTAGCTAAGCTAATTATAGATCATTATTGAGCTATCCTAGGTAGTTATGCCATTTTTTACCTAAGTGAGCTAATTATGTCATAAATGAACTAGCTAAGCTAGCTATAGATCATTATTGAGCTATACTAGGTAGTAATGCCATTTTGTAGCTAACTAAGCATATCAAGTCATTTTGGAGGAAAAAATGCTAAGTATAGGTCATTTTATAGCCATCCTACGTAGAATATACGATTTTCTAGCTAACTAAGCATATCTAGTCATTTTTGAGGAAAATAAGCTAAGTATAGGCCATTTTGGAGATAAGTATGTCATTTCTTAAGCTAAGTATGCATTTGTTAATGAAAACACTTGGGAAAACTTACCATCAACACGGAGGTGAAGAACCGGTAGGGTTTGGGCCAGGGTGAGACATAGAAGAACCGGTCGGGGTTGCGGCAGACACAGAAGGATCGGTCGATGCTTGTTGGGAGGCACATTGCACCAAAGATCATTTGCAATGTATCCTTAGCATGATGCAACTCAAATGTCAATACTAGTAACTAACAACCATTTACATGAAACTCATCGTGGGTGCTATAGCAATATGGGGCATCAACGGAGGGGTCTGGCCATTGTTCTAGCACACGGTCTGCACATTTTGTTTTCACGAGTCATTCATATTAGTTAGTGATGAAACGAATATTACGTGCATGATTTGGCTAATATGCAGGAGAAACTTACCACGAGGATCTCGTGTAGGGCCCGGTGAGACGCGTCCTTCCGGTTCCTCTCGTCCTCCAACAGCCCAGCCGTCCTCTCCTCCATGTCCCTCTCCCTCTGTGCCGCCTACCTGTTTGCCTCCGCCAAAAGCTCTTGGGACCTAGCCTCAATGGCGAGCTCCATTGGCCGTGGACGAGGCCTTATCTCAGGATCAGAGCTCGTCTGGCGCTTCTTGATCTCCGGGAGAGTTCTAGGACAACGTATCAGTCCATCCTCAATGGCTATCGAGCCATGGGGCCTCCCACCACTAGATATCATCACGAGCTCTGGATCAAAAGGACTCTGGCTCGGGTTGAAGTCCTCCCCTTTCCTCGCCTTCCCCTCATCTCTGTACCTCACGAGCTTGTTGTGGGAGGAGATGTTGCTGAAGCTCAGTGGATGATCGAGGTCATCCTCAGAGAATGCCTTGGCCTTCTTTTATGAGGCAGTAAGGGCCATGGCATAGAGGTCGAACAGAGGTGGCACCTCCTTCTTGTTTTCTCACGCCTAAAAGAGGTGAACAAAATATTAGTTAAGGGCTCAAGCTAGCATGAAGAATGAAATTGCATGAATCATGAAGCAAACCACATACCCAGTTATCCCCGTACTCAAACGGGTTGGAGATCCCTTGATGGTGTGGCACACCTCTCATTTGGGCACGCTTCTCCTTGGCCTTGTTGTGTTCGGCTAGCCATTCGGGAGAGCACCACTCATCCACCAATGCCTCCCAACAGTCCATCCTATCCACACACCATCTCGGGGGCACCTAAGTTAGACAAGAGAAATTTCAGTGCTACGCCTACGAATCAAATCAAAGAAACTAAGTACAAGGCCTTAAGAATAGATAATTACCTTCATAAACTTCTCCTTACTCAGATAATTTTTGCGGCACTTCTTCTTGTCCCTCTTAATGTTACTCGAGGCGTAGTAGTCTCAAATAGCCTACACCCGAGCCTCGTGCCGTAAGTTCTGAAGTAGGCGCTTGCACTCGGCTTCGAGAACAACAGCCGCTCTCGCCTCGTCTTCCTCAAGACACCTGTAGAAGGTGTGCAATCAAACAAGACAACACATTAGACACTGATTAGTACAATCACTAGGTGGTGTTGTCTGTAAAGGAGAAATTACCCAAAAGCAACGGATCACAATGTTAGCCACCGTCTGGCAAAAGACACCATCGACCATATCCTCCGGCAGGGCCGGGGCAGCCCTGTACAGCTCCCAGGTCAGTGCTACCTGTGGAGACTCACCCTCACCGGGCAACTGGACCTTCCCCGGGAAGTGGTGCTGGAGAAGCATACCACGGACCTGGTTGGGCCTGCGGACACCATGCTTGTATTTCCAACCCCTGTAGTAGGACAAGGCCAACACATTAGATATTAATTTGAAGAAACATGAAGGCAAAAGGTTAAAAAAGAGTAAATGCACTTACTTCTCCGCATTAGGCGCAATCAACCACCTCTTCTCGCGGGTCGTCGCCACGGGCGGCAGCTTTGTACAACCACACGGGTAGCCCTTCTTGTCCTCCTCAACCAGCTCACCCTCGCTATAGGTGTCCTCACACAAGTTGTCCTCGCCACCATCAGCATGGCCACTAGCCTCCGGAGTCACGTGGGACGAAGACTCTAGGACCTGAGTCTCCTGGGACGAAGACTCTCGGACCAGAGTCTCCTGGGACGAAGGCTCGGTGACCCGAGGCTCGTGGACCGGAGTCCAAGACGGGTCCAAGTTAGACGGGTCCACCTGAGACAGAGCACTCTTGTGGTCGGGAGAATCAGCTGGGGGTGGCGGCAAGGAAGGCGCAACAGCCTTCCTACCTCTAGCACCTCTCTTCGGCTTCCCCCGACCTCTCCCGGTTGAAGAAGAAGCGCCCGCCGGTGTCTGCATGCTGTGTACCAGCGCTCTTCGGAGTTGCTAGGGTGGAATAATAGCACCCCTCCCAGCACGCGTCGAGGAAGGAGGCTCAGAGCCCTCTCGACCCCCCGCCCACCATCTGTCAACACCTGCAATGACAAAGAGTGAATGAAATTCGTTCAACATAAAAAAATTGAATACCTAATAAGATGAACTAATTAATAATATATATGTACATAATAGTAATTGGTATTACATCGTGGGTGGATGTACATCGGTATAATGTGTGTGTGACTTTCGGTTCGTTGAGGCTTTCCTTAAGTAACTCTCATATCTCATGGTGTGTTGGTGCGCTCTCTCTCACACTGATATGGTGGTGTATATATGTTGGTGGGCACTCTCTCACAGTAATAGTTCGACCGTCGGTGATGGACGCCCCACCTCTTCTCTTCTTGCGCAATATATCGACGAGTATATCGCAAAGAAGAGAAGAATGATGAGGCGCCTCCCACGACAACAGTCGGGATTCCTCCATCAAGAACATACATGAAAGTCACACAAGGAGCAATGATAGACCGAAAGTCACACACGCATTATACCGATGCACAACATTTAAATCCACATGATCAACATAAATATGATGTTTTGTATAACAAAATCGAAAAATATATGACCTAACTCATAATTCACAAATATATGACCCGTGTCGTGTCGGGGTCGGGGTGTCTGGGGTGTCATGTCGGGTTCGGGGTGTCGGGGGTGTCGTGTCGGGGTCGGGGTGTCGGGGGTGTCATGTCGGGGTCGGGGTGTCTGGGGTGTCGTGTCGGGGTAGGGGTGTTGTGTCGTGGTCGGGGGTGCCGTGTCGGGGTCAGGGTGTCGGGGTGTCATGTCGGGGTCGGGGTGTCAGGGATGTCGTGTCGGGGTGTCAGGGATGTCGTGTCGGGGTAGGGATGCTGTATCGGGTTAGGGGGTTTCTCGACGTCGATGAAACCCTAAATAGCAAGTATCATCGGTGCGAGATACATATGGTGCTCGGCGTTGAACACTAGATCCACTTCCCACAAGTGACACCGACGCCCGGTGTCCTGCGCGCAGCAATTGTTCTGGGGGCCGATGACGGTCGAACACCTTGGCAAATTTGTCTGGCAGCCTCTGCGATGAGGATTAAAGCCAAGTTTTGAAACTTCAAACAACCAAACCGACTTGAGTCAGTTAGGGTGCTTCAAGTTTCAACACTTGGCTTTTAATCGTCATCACAGAGGCTGCAAGGCAAATTCGCATAGGTGTTCAACCGCCATTGACCCCGAGAACTGTTGCTGCGGGACGCCGAACGTCGGCGTAACTTGTGGGACATGGATGTATCTCGCACCGACGATACTTGCTATTTAGGGTTCAATCGACGTTGGGGTGTCATGTCGGGGTCGGGGTGTCGTGTCGGGGTTGGGGTGTCAGGGTGTCGTGTCGGGGTAGGGGTGTTGTGTCGTGGTCGGGGGTGCCGTGTCAGGGTGTCGGGGGTGTCATGTCGGGGTCGGGGTGTATGGGGAGTCGTGTCGGGGTCGGGGTGTCGGGGGTGTCGCGTCGGGGTCGGGGTGTCGGGGGTGTCGTGTCGGGGGTGCCGTGTTGGGGTCGGGTGTCGAGGGTGCCGTGTCAGTGTCGGGTGTCGGGGGTTCCATGTCGGGGTCGAGGTGTCGTGTCGGGGTCGGGGTGTCGGGGGTGTCGTGTCAGGGTCGGGGTGTCGGGGGTGCTGTGTCGGGGTCGGGTGTTGGGGGTGCCGTTTCGGGGTCGGGGTGTCGGGGGTGTCATGTTGGGGTCGGGGTGTTGGGGTGTCGTGTCGGGGTCGAGGTGTCGGGGATGTCGTGTCGGGGTAGGGTGATGTGTCATGGTCAGGGGTCCCGTGTCGGGGTGTCGAGGTGTCGGGGGTGTCGTGTCGGGGTCGGGGTGTCGGGGGTGCCGTGTCGGGGTCGGGGTGTCGGGGGTGCCGTGTCGGGGTCGGGGTGTCGGGGATGCCGTGTCGGGGTCGAGGTGTCGGGGTCGGGGTGTGGGGGTGTCATGTCGGGGTCCGGGGTATCGTGTCGTGGGGTCGGGGTGTCGTGTCGGGGTGTCGTGTCGGGGGTCTGGGTGTTGGTGGTGCCGTGTCGACGATCCTGGACCCGGTTACGTCGGCGCCGACGCACCCCTCTTCCTCCTCTTCTTCTTATTCTCCTTCTTCTTTTTCTTCTTTTCTTCTTTTCTTCTCCTCCTCCTCCTCCTCCTTTTCTTCTTCTTTTTCTTCTTCTCCTTCCTCTTCTTCTTCTTCTTTCTTCTTTATAATGAACTCGAATATAATATGATGGTGTCGTGTCGGCGTTCCCCGACCCGGTTACATCGGTGCCGACGCACCCCGTCGCCGATCCTCGACCCGGTTACGTCGGCACCGACGCACCCCATCGCCGATCCTCGACCCGGTTTTCCTTTTTCCTTTTCTTATTCTCCTCCTTTTCTTCTTCTTCTCCTTCTCCTCCTCCTCCTCCTCCTCTTCTTATTCTCCTTCTTGTTTTTCTTCTTTTCTTCTGCTCCTCCTCATCCTCCTTTTCTTCTTCTTTTTCTTCTTCTCCTTCTTCTTCTTCTTCTTCTTCGTCTCCTTCTCCTCCTCTTCTTCTTCTCTCTTCTTCTTCTTCTTCTTCATATCCTCTCCTCCTCCTCCTAACTAACTAACTAACTTACTAACTTAACAGAAAAACTAACTAAACTAAACTAATAAACTAAACTAAACTAATTAAACCTAAATCTAAAAAAACAGAAAAAACTAAAGAAAAAAAACTAAACCTAATTAAACTCATCGGGCGACGGGGCGGCGGTGGCGACGAGGGCCGGTGGGGCGACGCTGGCGGGCGACGGGGCGGCGCTGGCGACGCGGGCCGGTGGGGCGGCGGTGGTGACGCGGCGGCGGGGGCGACGCGGCGACAGGGGCACGCAGCGGCGGGGGCGATGCGGTGGTGGGGGCGCGCGGCGGCGGGGGCGACGCGACGGCGGGGGCGACGCGACGGCGCGGCGATGGGGGCGACGGGGCGACGCGGCGGTAGGGGCGACGCGGCGGTAGGGGCGACGCGGCGGCAGGGGCGTGCGGCGGCGGGGGCGACACGGTGGCAGGGCGACGCGGTGGCGGTAGCGGTGGCGTCGGGGGTGGTGGGCGTGGGCGGCGGGATGGTGGGGCAACTAGGAGGAGAGAGGGAGAGAGAGAGAGATAGAGAGAGGCGGGCCGGGGGGCGTTAGCCATTAGTTAGCGGACGGCAAAGAGGGGGGCCGTTAGGTTAAGTTGTGGGTTGGGTCGTCAGTGGGCCCCCTCCCTCTTTGTCGTCCGCTAGCGGACGGCAAACCTCCTTTGCCGTCCGCTAGCAGACGGCAAAGAAGTGGCTGATGGCAAAGCCACCCTTTGCCGTCTGTTAGCTCTTTGCCGTCTGCTTTCTGCTAGCTGATGGCAAAGCCACTCTTTGCCGTCCGCTAGCAGACGGCAAAGATGTGGCAGACGGCAAATATTCTGATTCCAGTAGTGGTGCCTAGAACCGGGACCAAAGGTTCTAGACGAACCGGAACCAATTCCCAACGTGGCCCGCCCGGCCCCCTGGCCTCACGAACCGGGAATGTTGCACCCATTGGTCCCGATTTGTGACTGAACCGGGACTAATGGGCTGGCCCGGCGCGAACCGATGCCCTATTTTCTACTAGTGATGGTAGATATTCGTAAGTCTAGCATACGCACTAATATTTTAATAGTGGTTTCTATTATATATATTAGGCAACCATATTCATAGAAACTTCTAGAGTATATCAAATGTGACTTGCATGTTGGGTTTAGTAATAGAATCATCAGAAAACCAAAATTGATTGTACTTTTGCATGTGATATGATTGTCTGACATGCTCATCTAGATTCACTTGGCTTGATTTGGTGCAAATGAGACTTCCTACCCATTTATCAAATGAAAAAGTATGTATTGGTTTAAACATTGAAATCTTGTTATCATAAAAAATATTATGATACTAAGACATTCATCATAAAGGAAGATAACATATTTAAACTCAACTTCGCCAGTAACATTGGTTTGCCTCCGAATGAAATACACTATTAGTATGTGTTGTTTGTTTGTGCTCATTCAAATTAAAGATCTATTTTATGCATTTAATAGTCTTTCAGATGTAATGTATAATTGTATAGTGTTTACTAGTTTAATTTGTAGGGGGGAGGGGGGCTTCCCTCTTCGAGCCCTGGGCGGTCGCCCCTTTTGCCCGACATATGGGCTAGCCCTAAGAGTAACAAAGATGAAACGTTTATCATGTTCTAATGCAAAGACGACTTGAATAGGGAGGGAAGCAAATTCCTCTGTGCCGCAATATTTAAGACCTAGAGAATTTTGTTTTGCGGATGAAGGGTAACTTTGATCGAACCCCATGTCTTATCTCTACCTAATAATAATAAAGCAAATAGTGTTTCTGTCCGTTCACCGTCATGAAGTTTGCCCCTAGAGTTTGAATGAATTACCCATATGCCATTGATAAGTGGGGAAAAATGATTCGTTTTTTTCTTTATAAGTCTACCGCTCTCCTGGTTCAAGAAGGGTGGATCCACAAATATATCACAAGTTCACGGCCATCCCAACTGGTGCCTCAAACCTGCAGACCCAGGTTCGATCCCTCACCAACCCCATTTTCTCCCCCCCCCCCCTTTTCTCTCTCGCCAGCAGCCTGACTGGGCTGGGCCGGCCCAATTTGGCCTTGAGCCCTTTTTATTCCTTTCGGCGTTATTTGGATATACTCTGATGCATTAAAGGAATGCCAAACTTGAAAAAAAGTTTCCATTAGTACAAAAAATGTTCAATGCATATCGAAAAATAACAATATAATTTTTAATTCTTTTTTGATCGTTTTGATCATGCGTTTAATGTTTCCAACGTATAAGAAAAATGTACACAAAAAATACAATGTATATCAAACAAATTAGGCATAACAAATTAATTAAAAAAATGTTAATCATGTATTCAGAAAATTTCAAACATATATAGAAATTATTCTTGATGTATATCAAAAATGTAGAATGCGTATACAAAAAGTAGACATCAAAACTATATATGTTTTGAAAAATGTTGACCATGAAATTGGAAAATATTAAACGTGTAAATATAAAATGTTTTTGATGTATAAAAAATATATAATGTTTCTGATACAAGCTTTACGTAAACCAATGGCTTAACTTTGATCTTCATATTGTTCCAAACTGTTTTCCTAACAGAAAAAAGTAATAAACATGCCGATGCGTTGCAACGGAAAAAACATGCCCGTGTATTGCAAAAAACATAGAGATGTGTTATAACTACTCTTGTCTAATCTTATTGCCTCGGTATGAGAAGTTAAAAAAGTGGTCGTACCTAACTGAACCTCTATATTTAGCTACCCGGCGCCCCGGCTTCCAAGACCCCAACCACATGAAACACCAGCATGGACAGAAAGACGCACACCGAACAAAGCCACTAACCCAGACGAAGCCCATGGCCACGACCCTCGCTTTCCAAGAAACAGTGGCGGAGGCACGGGGTGGACAGGGTGAGTCATGGCCCACGCTGAGATTTGAAAATAGCCTCTGTAGGACTGTAGCAGAGAGGTAAAAAAATAGAAGAAAAAATAAATGTATATGTAAATTGCACAATTGGCCCACTCTGGCCCAATGGGCTAGGTCCGCCACTGCCAAGAAAAAGGACCATCGGGGATCACCACCCAACCATGTCGGGTCGAGACAGCAGACTGCACCGATGGTGGAGCACCCCTCGGTCGTCAATGCGGTGGTCGCCGGCCCACCAGGCCATGAGCACATCTCCACAAGACGACGCATCACCTTGGTCGTCACCTTGAGCCGCATCCCTCGATGGTGCACATTAGGGTTAGAGCATCTCCAGCCGTCCCCCCAAGAGCCCCCCCCCCCCCCCCCAGGGGCCGTCTTTTTGCGCCGGCGGTTGAAAATCGGTCCAGTCGCACCCCCAAGAGCCCAGTTTTCGTCGGTTAGGGCCTAATTTAGCGCCGGCGTACCCAGGCCGAACCCGGCGCGCTAGAGGGCGCCTGGGGGCACTAGGCGAAACGTTTTCGCGTCAAATCTCGGGTGGGCCAGCCGAGTCAGTGACCCCCGAGCGCGCGTCGTCATCTTCGTCTCCTCGGTTCCCACGGGAATCGAATCAATGCCAAGGCTGTCCGTCGGTCAGCCTTCCATTGATGAGCCGGCCGATCACGGGGCGGCGCCGTGCGTCCACATCCTCCCACGCGTCTGCACGGGGCCGCCCGCTCACCGCTATAAAAGGCAACCTCACCGGTGCGTTTGCCACACCTCGCCTGCAATCTCCTCTCCTCTCCACCTCGCCTGCGATCTCTCTTCTTCCCACGACACACCTCGTCGTGATCTCTCCTCTGCCCGCACCGCAATGGCCGAGCGCTTCCCCGGCGACGGTGCCGCCCTCAACGGCTTCAGTCGTCGTCACCTCCACGAGGATGAGGGCCACCTGCTGTTCGAGGTGGAGTACCCGGCCCCGCCAGACATGCGGGCGCCCGACAACTGGCGGTTGAGCGCGGGCGGCGGCCCTGTTCCACCGGTGCCCACCGGAGGCGAGCAGCGCTCGGAGATTGCCCGAATCAGGTCGTCGCTGTCCGCGGAACACCCCGGACAGCACCGGACAGCACCGGATTGTGGACAACCTACTACGAGCGCTGTCGCGAGGAGCAGCTCGCCTTCACCAACGACGGCCACGCGACCCCCCGCAACAACAGCGAGGGCTGCCGGTGTTGTGGATTTGTCACGGCAGATGTCCGGGTGAACGGACTTAGGTTCGGGGCAGAAACGCAACTATGTGCCGGCTTGAAGGGGTTGATCGGAATCGAGAGACGCGATGTTTTACCCAGGTTTGGCCCCTCTGATGGAGGTAAAAGCCTACGTCCTGCTTGTCTTGTATTGATGATGATGAAGATCTCTCGGTTACAAGGGTGATAATTGCTACCTCTAATTATGAGAGCCTCTAATCTATCTATCTCTAATCTCTTGTGTTGTCTAAACTTATGGACTTGTGTATCTTCTCCCTCTAGGGGTACTCTACCCCTCCTTATATAGGTGGAGAGGGTAGGTTTACAAAATAGAGTCCTACTAGGAGTAGGATTAGGACTAGTCTCTCACGAATCCTATTCCGGGTCTTGTTTCCCTTAAAGGAATCCTTCTCTCTTTGGGCCTTCTCTTGTGAGACGCCTGGTGCCGGCTCACCTGCCGAGTCTTGGGCTTGGTCACCTGTGAGTCGCCCGCCGGGTCGTTAATAAAATGCCATGTCTCTCCCGGGTCTCCTGAGAGTCGTCTGGCCGGGTCATACCGCGGGGTATATCCCCGACATTAGCCCCCAGGTTAGCTTGAATTTATTCATGATAAGCTCCTGAAATAAGAGTAACCAACATGTTAAGTGGCCGGCTTGCTCCTTTGTCCAGTTTATAAAAATGGCTCCTCGGAAATCTGGGTCTTTTCTGCATATGAATGAGTCGTCTTGATAATCATCTTGCTTGTCAATGTCCTTTGAAAAATATTGAGAATAGAACACCCATATGCCATTGAGTTGGCTTCCAATACTCTCGGCGGGTCATCTCCGCCGGGTCATAATCATTGATGATGCCGGGTCATTATCGTTGGGTGACGTCGGGTCAAATAACTAGAATCCAGCTGACTTGATAAAAATATTGGGATGAAAAATCCATCTGATGTAAAACTGGACTTCCATTGTTGTGAAGCAGGGCGGCTTATAAAATCTGGCGGGTTATGATCTTTTGATGACGTCGGGTCATAAATGTTGGTAATGCCGGGTCTAACAACTGAACTCCATAATTAACATCTTGAAAATTCTCTTCAAGGTTTTTGATATGTCCATATTACTTGTAGCCCCCAAGCTCCGAGATTATCCATGATAACTTGGTGCTTTTGCAATAATATTTTGGACTGTGTAGCCCCCAAGGGCCGGATTGACATGCATGCAGCAACCTGGGACTTATAACTGTCTTTATACCTTATGAAACTTCGGCGAGTGTAGCCCCCAAGGGTCGGCTCATCAGAAAGCTCCGGCTGGTGTAGCCCCCAAGGGCTGGCTCATCAGAATGTGATGCGCCAGGTCTTCAATTTGAACCTCATAATCTTTTTAAATAGCTGAATACTGTAGCCCCCAAGTGCCGGGCCGCACGCCTGCAGCGACTTGGGACTTTAGAAAATTGGATCTGAACGGTGTAGTACCCAAGTGTCGGGTCAGTAAGAATTAATGGGCTGGGACATAGAAAAATATAGAAAGGCCGGCTCATCTCCTTGAGATAATAGGGTCTTGTTGACAATGGTGATTTGAAAACCGGCTTGCATTAGCCCCCAAGTGCCATGGTGCGTGCTTGCAGCGACAGGGAACTTGCATAATTGATATAAACTGGCTTTGAATAGTGTAGCCCCCAAGTGACCGGTCGTCTGCTTGCGGCGACTCGGTACTACGCAAGAATAATATGACTCACCACAATTCGTTGAATGAATCCTTGACCGTTGTTGTAATATAACCCGGAATGAATATCCTTGAATAATTCCTTTGTCTTTGACATGAAATCCCTGCTCGTGGTTATGATGCAACCCGACAAATATATATTTGAAGAAATCCATGAGTGTTGTCTATTACTACAGAGCACAATTAAAGAAATCCGAGAACCGGCCAATTATATGACACGGCATTATATCTGACAGGGCGGCTCTTGATATAATAAGTTCTTCGAGCCGGCTTGATAAGCCGGCATGACATGTGAATATGATGAAATACATGATGCAATGTATGATGCTATGTATGATGCAAGATGCAAATGTATGATGTATTGTTAAATTTTTAATATTTTTTGGCATAAAGCCGGCTGATAGGCATTACCGCCGTTCAATAATACGACGCAAAGCGCCGGCGGATAGGCGTTAGAAACTATACCCGTAGGTAAGAAGCCGCCCTCACCGCGACTCATTTTCCTGAGCCAGATTTTGGCTCCATCAGCTAATAGGCATTAGAAGCTGTACCCGGAGGTAAGAAGCCGCCATTCACCACAGCTAATTTACCTTAGCTGTTTTTACATGGCCTTACGCCGGCTAATAGGCATTAGAAGCTGCACCCGGAGGTAAGAAGACGTCGTTCGCGGGTCATGAGATGTTAGCTACCCGTCGGTAAAAAACCTCTCATAACCGCGACTAAACTGGTTAGCTGGAGATGGCATAAAGCCAGCTGATTGGGTGTTAGAAGCGGTACCCGTCGGTAAGAAGCCCCCTTTTCAGCAATACGGCGTAACCTGCCGGCGGATAGCGTTAGAAGCTGTACCGGCTAAAGGTTGGAAGCCGCCCTCGCCACGACTAATTTACCTTAGTCGGTTTTTTGTGTGGCATGACGCCTGGCTAATAGGTATCTACTACCGTTTGCTATCATCGGTTGAAGCATCAACCGGAATATTTTTTGAACTCTTCTTGTAAGTCGCTATCTTGTAAACCGCCATCTTGTATAAAGAAACGGCAGAAGATCCAAGTGATGATCCAATAAATCCGGTCACCTATGTTTGAATGGTGCATCACGGTGGTTCATCCTCTTGAGCAACTTTTAATCTTCCACCGGTAATGTAATAGCCCCCGGGATTGGGTTTTCTCTTGCAAAGACCCGGGGTTCTCGTTGAAAACGACCAAATGTGTCTCAATATGTCTATAGCCCTCGAGTCTTAAGTTGACTCGAAGAGGCGGCTTGAGAATCTCCACTGAAAGTTGAAGTTGGCCATGGCAGGTTATAGATGATCCCGTATGATGTGTTCCAATAATTCGGTTGATGGTTCTTCCCAGATGTTTGTTGAAGTGAACCAAATTGTAGTGATGGCAATTTGTGCGCCTATCCGTCAGGCGGCTTATATTGATGAGCACCACACTAATATGTTGATGTAGATCAGACTATGGGCGGCATCTTGCACGCGTCCGTTGGGCGGCTCACATCGGTGTATGCAGCCGTTGTCGGGTTGATGTCGACATAACGAACACCCGCGGCATTGTAAGCCGGTGTTGTTGTCAAAGACGCCACGGCGTTGTAAGCCGGCGCGGATGATGAAAATCGACCATGGCATTGTAAGCCGGCGCGGGTGGTGAGACACGGCCACGGCGTTGTGAGTCGGCACGATGGCGAGAGACGGCCATGATGTTGTAAGCCTGCGCGGGTGTTATAAGTCGGCACGGACGGTTGGGTCATCCGCGGGCCTTGTAAGCCGGTGCAGACGGATGAGTCGGCCACGTGTTGATGTAGACCAGACCGCAGGAGTAGCATGCGTGCGTCTTGTTGAGTAGTTTGTGTAAACGGGCGTGGTCCCGGTGACTTGATGCAGACTGGACCACAGGAAATGGCGGCTGGCGCGCATCTGTTTGAGCAGTGCGGCATAGACGGACGTCGGTGCCGAATGACGCCAGCAGCACGCTCTTCATCGCCATGGTACGATAATCAATTTTACAATGTATGGTTGTCCTGCATAAAAATGATCACGTAGCCCATAGTAATTGTTCTTTTAAAGAACTTAATATATATTGAAAAGTAAAGTAGACAAAGGCAAATAGCACCTGGTATATGTGCGGGATGCGGAGCCGGTCGTGATAACGAGGCGACTGTAACGATGAGTCGAGTGCCACGGAGGAGAAGCGGCAGTTTGGCTACTGCGGCTCCGAGACGGTACCGGGCCGGGGCGGCTCGGCGATGACGGACCACGACGGGTCGACAAGGCAAGGTCCCCTGGTTTTTTTTACGACACCCCGCTTTTTCCTTATCTTCCACCTGACCGCACAGAGCTGCGGGTCACGGGTGAGCGCGGCGAGGCTGGCGAAGTGGCAGATGCGGGTTAACGTGGCGGCTGGCGCGGGAGAGCCGGAAGCCATGGCAAGGGCCGGTGGCTACGGTAGGGGCCGAAGGCCGTGGCGGCTGGCCGTGGGAAAGCCGGAAGGCGCGGGAGTGGTTGAAGGACACAGGGTCAATGGGGACCAAGTGCGGGGCGGGCGAAGCCGAGTCGGCCACGGCGCCTCCTGTGGCTCGGACGTGCGGCAGCGGAGGTAGGCGCAGCGTTAGAGCGGCGATGCAGGGTGGCTCGAGGCAGGAACAGCTCGAAGATGGCCTGCAGGGGCAGAGGTAAGATGCGGTTGCCGCCGGCTCGGGTGAGGGGAGCCGTTGTACACGGCGGTTGCGGCCCAGAGATGGTGCGCAGCAGCCGCTGGCGGGAGCGTGGCGGCAACGGGACGAGGCCATAGTGGCTGAGGGCAGAGCGGAGTAGCACGCGGTGGTGCAGCGGCGACTCAACCACGACGGCTCTCTGGTGTTGTGGCGACGCTGTAGAATTTTAAATTGACCCGAAGAAGGCAAACTCAGCGGCGGCTCGGAGTCGTACTGTAAACAGGCCTAGGCAGCAGGCGACTCGGAGGCAAGCGTTCAAGGTGAGACGAGGCCGAGTCTAGCTCAACGTGCGACGGCGGATCCCGGTTGGGGCGGAGCTTGCTCCGGTTGCAGCTTCCGACAGTGGAGGTCGGCTCACAGCGGCCGAGGCGGGTGAAGCGGGGCAGTTTGTTCAACGGGGCAAGGCGGAGGTGGGTCATCAGTACACCCTGACGGGGCTACGGTGACGTGGCGACAGCATGACAAGGGAGGCAGTCGAGGGTGAAGGCAGGGCCGGAGCAGGCTTGCTAGTGTGTAGCATTGGTGACTCGACTCGGCAGGTTACAGGTCGACGGGCGGCGGTTCACAGACCTGCGGTGAGCCGGACCGGTGGCTTGGGGTGACGAAGGCAGCGTCCAGGGGAGGTGGATGCGAGGTGGATGCGGACCCGCGACAGTTCGAGGCCACTGCACCGAAGAAGTCTGGCTCGGTGGGGCGAGGCGTACAGAGGCGAGGCGGACCATAGTAGAGGCCGCGCGAGACGGAGCTGCGAGGACCACGGTGGCCCGGCGGCTCGGACACGCGGAGGCGCAGTAGAGACGAAAACGGCTCGGAGAGGGATTGCCCATGTAGCCTTTCTTTCCTTTTCTCTTGATCTTGAGATTTCCAGCCGGAAATCAGACGTGGAGCAACTTTGAGTTGATGGATGTTTCCGTTGCAGCAAACTGTGACCACTCAACCTTCGAGATTTGATGCAGTATTAGCCACAGTGGAAACTCGGCTGCCTCAATAATTGATTTGGACACGAAGATGAGCCATCAAATCCTGCGAAACCGATGGATCACACGACGCGGCAACAGTGCAGACAAATAACCCTAACCCTAATGTTTCGAACTCAGATGAATTTTGTATCTTCCTTTCCGACTGCCCATTGAGACAATCTAGATCTTTTTCTCGTTGGATCTTTCTTTTATCTAGTCAATTGCGAGCTTCTCGTTCCTAGGAGAATTCCCTTCAAGAACATAACACCATCATGCTATTTGCCCCACGGTGGGCGCCAATTGTCGTGGATTTGTCACGGCAGATGTCCGTGTGAACGGACTTAGGTTCGGGGTAGAAACGCAACTATGTGGCGGCTTGAAGGGATTGATCGGAATCGAGAGACGCGATATTTTACCCAGGTTCGGCCCCTCCGATGGAGGTAAAAGCCTATGTCCTGCTTGTCTTGTATTGATGATCATGAAGATCTCTCGGTTACAAGGGTGCTAATTGCTACCTCTAATTACGAGAGCCTCTAATCTGTCTATCTCTAATCTCTAGTGTTGTCTAAACTTGTGGACTTGTGTATCTTCTCCCTCTAGGGGTGCTCTACCCCTCCTTATATAGGTGGAGAGGGTAGGTTTACAAAATAGAGTCCTACTAGGAGTAGGATTAGGACTAGTCTCTCACGAATCCTATTCCGGGTCTTGTTTCCCTTAAAGGAATCCTTCTCTCTTTGGGCCTTCTCTTGTGAGACGCCTGGTGCCGGCTCACCTGCCGAGTCTTGGGCTTGGTCACCTGTGAGTCGCCCGCCGGGTCGTTAATAAAATGTCATGTCTCTCCCGGGTCTCCTGAGAGTCGCCTGGCCGGGTCATACTGCAGGGTATATCCCCGACAGCCGGCGTTGGTGGGGCGTCCCCGGACGCACGCTCGAGGCCGTCCTCGAGCACATCGAGGCCGGCAACGAGCTGCATCTCGAGTACCCGGAGGTGCCGTCCGTCTCCCGTCGGAGGGGCTCGTCGTGGCAGCCCCGGCGCATGGAGACATCGTCGTCCTCGGCCTCCCAGTCCTCTCAGTCCTCCCAATCCTCTGGCGTGCGCACGCCGCTCGCCGCCGTCAAGCCCGAGCCTGGCCTGCTGGCGCCGCTCGTTCGACACAGCGGACGCAGCGGTGGTGGCATCACCATCCACGAGTCGTCCCGTCGCCGCGTGCCCTCGCATTCCCGCGGCCACCTCCGCCTTGTTAGGCCCAAGACCGAGCCTGACACGCCGGCGATGAAGGAGGAGCACCTCTCCATGGCCGCCGACGATGAGACGGCCATGAAATGGGCGCGCGACGACTACGTCCGCGAGGAGATAGAGCGGCAGCGCCGGGCCCTCGAGGAGATCGAGACTCGCCACCGCGCCCGCCGCGAGGAGGAGTTCGCCGGACTCATCATCCTCGACGACGACAGCGACGAGGAGGCGCCAGGGCCCTCCAACCCCGACCTGCATCGTACCGGCGACGCAAGCCAAGGCTGCAGCAGGGACGGCGGTCGCGGCATGCCAGACGACGACGGCAGCGACGGGGACGGGGACGACGGCGACGACTACACCAACTTCTACAGGCTCATCGGCATGTAGAACGCGGTGGCACGGCGACGGGGCGGCGGCGACAGGTTTAGGGTTTTAGTCAACGTAGCTTTTTTTCGATTTTTTGTATTATGTTTTTAATGAAAAACCGACTGTTTGGGCTATATTTGGGTCGTTTCTACGCCCATAGTGAGCTGCAAAGCGGCATTATGGAAAACTCACGGGGACGCGACTGGATGGCCAAGCCCCCCAGACCGATTTTAGCGCCGGCACATCCCAGGTGACGTTAAAATGGGTCCCTGGGGCCAACGGCTGGAGATGCTCTTAGAGTCGCATAACTTTTGCTCCGTTACTTGCCGGGCGTATGGAGAGGAAAAAAAAAAGAACTGGGTCCAATCTTGACGTACTGTCAGATTATTAAACCACACTTCTGAAACTCTTACAGTCTTCAAATCAGCAAATGCAATTAGAAAACTCACCAGGGACATGCCCGCGACCTCTCCATGTTAACTAGGAAGGAGTAGGTATGTACAATAAACTTTCTACGGGAAAATTAGTAAATGGTATTATAAAACTGACGTCTTTGCATAAGCATTTACAAGGCAAGGCAGTAACATCTACTAGTACTTACCAGACATTTACATTACTTCTGCATGAGCAATCTACTTTCCACACAAGGGGAAAAAATAAAAAATAAAAAATGGTAGAGAAAATAATTGTGCAAAACTAAAAACTCTTGTCTTGTCTCTCCTAACAGCAAGAATCTCTTGTCATGGGCCAACTTAAATGGTAGCCACGTTAGCGGAAAACCTCGACTGACAAGAGAGCCTTCACGCACTGTATGTCGCCTCAACTCCACTTGCAATCAAGTCCTTTTTTTTTTTCTGTACAAGTCAAGTCAATGAGTCGCAATCTCGCGATCCATGGCCACAATCGATTTGTCAACCATGTGAACGTTGTACTGCTGGTACACCCTTGCCCTGTTCCCCTGCCACCATTGTTCTGCCTGTGTCTCACTGAACCTCTTCCGGCTGCATCCACAAAGGCGAATAATGAGTTGAACCAACTCAACACACATGACCGACCACAAGAAGGATAAAAAGACCCGTGACTAGATACAATAGTTCCCTTTCGAAAAGGTTTCCAATGCATTTACCTGAACCGAACCCGCTTGAGATCTCTGGCCCCTCCAGGCAAGGCAGTGAGAGTGATATAAACGCCCGGTTCATCTTGCTCTACCCATTCCGCCTCGTGTTGGGATTCTGCATCGGGTGGTACACTTCCATTACTGGTCATTTCTGGATGGCCTTCCTTGTTCCTAACAGAACTTGATCCATTAGGAACAAGCAATCCGTTAGCACCATCTGAAATTTGTTCTTGTTCTCCGGAACTTCCTGGGCTGCCCAAACTTTCAGTAACCATGGCTGATATGTCACTTGGTATAGGAGTTCCAGGAAGGGGTGGTAGCCTGCCGTTCTTGACTACTCCTCCAGGTAACCTCTCAGCCATCCCCTTCAACTATCATGGAAGAGAAACTGGCAACACTTAGACGGTAGGCATAAACATGTTGGTAGGAGTGACAAGAGCTCTCTCTTTCTAGCAAACAATAACTTTACCAATTCCGGCTAATAGATACTTGGATAATGTGAGATTGCAACTTTTAATTGATTATAATTATTGAAACGGTTAGATTTTGCGCTATACCAAAAACCATTCAATTCAGTTGCAGAGCATACACAACATAAAACATGAGCTAGATATGGATCACAGTTGCAGATATTTCCCTCAGTCCATAAGATCCATCATAATAGAGAAATTGATTCAACAGAGTTGTGCATAATAAAGTTTCTCATTGATAAGATAATAATAATCATAAATTAATTATATGGCCTTGTACAGACATTACAATGTTGCATGTATACAAACAGAATAAGCAATCTTACCTGTACAGTAAGTGACTTGATTACTTCCTTTGCTGCCTTGCACTTCGCGGTTTCCTCCCCGGCAATGGCAATAGCTTCCTTCAATTGCTTGGTAGTTCTCTCCAATTCAACTTCGAGATGTTGAGACTTCCTAGTAAGATTGTCCACCTGACAGTGAAGAGCTTTACTATAACAGCAAACAGATCCTCGCTTCTAAGGGAACTTTCCTTGATTTTTTGCATGATCGAACTTGAAGAGATAACAGATAGTATACCTAAGTAGTGTTTAGAACTGCTTCCATATTAAATAGATTGATAGTTAGTTAATATAAATTTATATGTTACAGTTGAACAAGTAATATGTATCATGTTAATGTTAACAAGAGGGTATAACTAAGTACACCATAGAGGCATAGACTGACTCACAAGGGTAAACAGGAGCACACTTAATAATGCTGCCTGCTAGCACTAGAAATCGACATATCTCTGCAACAAGTAAGCTGAAATTCTAGGACACTAATAACAAAAAAAAAACAGCATGGTGCAAACCTGGGACTTCAAACTTAGAACTTCTTGAGTTTGACTATCATTTGTCGGCTTGGTGCCATTAATGACACCTCCAGGAGAAGTTAGACTCCTCAAAGTAGGTGTTGGTGTTGTAGAACGTGGAGGACTTGACCTTCTTGAAACAGGTGATGTGGCCCTAGAAATAATTCTGGATCCAGGGACAGATGCTGATAAAAACTTCTTTGAAGATCCAAACACAGGATTGAAGGATCTTGAAACGCCGCCATTTGGAACAGGGGACACACGAGTGCTGTTGAATTCGAACTTCTTGTTTTTCTTTGAATATCTACTATCCATGTGCTTAAACGATTCCATTGAAGAGATTCTTGACAGTTTAGCATTTGACCTTGTTTCCAGCTCCTCATCAACCGTGTCACTGAATCCCTGTACAACAGCTCCCTGCTTAGTTGAAGAGTACACATCTGTTCCAGGTCCCTTAGTCAGCTTGCTGTAGCAGCTATCACAAACACGGTAGGGTTTACTTTGATTTGGTGCCAATGAAGCCTTCAGAGATTTCTTACAGCTGCAGGAATGACAAAATACCAGAGCACAGTTATAGCAGTTGTGGCGTTTTCTCCTCAAGTTAAAAGGCTGACGGCATCCTGAGCACATTGACTGATCAACTCCAGATACCCATTTATGAATGCATATTGCTGCAGTGAAGTTAGATCCACAAACAACACTTCTGACTTGCTTATCTTTCAGTGCTTCAACCAACGTAGGAGTATTCTTATCATCAGTATTGCCATGACCTAACCGACCATTTGCACCTTTACCCCATGTGTATACCTCGGTCCTAGAGGTCAAAACAGCTACATGGTAAGCACCGCAAGAGATCTCCTCGACAAAATTTTTGTGTAGCTTTCCTTCAACACTTACAGGAAGCATACCGTCTGCTTGTGGATTTCCAAGTTGACCATAGACAGAACTCCCCATTGTATACACATTTCCTGATGTTGTAAGAGCCACTGTCAAGGAATGACCGCAAGCAACCTGACAAAAATTGGGCTCCACCAAAGCAGCCACACATGTCGGGACAAGTTTCGATTCCTTATCACCATGTCCTAAACGGCCTTTATCGCCATCACCCCATGTAAATATCTTGCCAGATGAACAATTGCTAGAGCTTGAATTCCCAACCATGACTTCTACTACTGCAGCAGTGTGCCAAACACCACAAGCAGCCCGCACTGTCCGAAGCCCTTTGAGAGATTCCACTTCCTTGGGGACTGAGAGACTCTCACGGTCTCCATGGCCTAGAACCCCAAAAGAGCCATCTCCAAATGTGAACAGCTGCCCAGCAGAAGTTACTATGGCTGTATGCCAAGGGCCACATGAAATTGATGAAACATGTATACCCTCCAGTGGCCCATGCAGCTTTTTTGGTACCCATTGACTGACATCATTACCATGGCCCAAAAGCCCAAATTTGAAGGCGCCGTGCCCCCATGTATACAGATCTCCAGATAGTGTCACAGCACAGGTGTGGTATTCGCCGCATGCTACCAGCTCAATGTTCATATGAGTAAGAGCATCAATGAGTTTTGGATGCGCCACATCACAATCTACACCATGACCAAGCCGGCCACCCGATTCCTCACCCCAGGAGTACATCTCGCCTTGTTTACTGACGAGTGCAGCATGCCTTCCTCCACAAGATATATTCTGCACATCAAGCCGCACAGCAAACTCTAATGGTTTAGGTACAAGACAATCAACTTTTGCACCTGAGGAACTTCCAATTCTTGAGTTACCACCACCAAGAATTCCTTCCCCAGTTCCTTCTCCCCATATTAAAACATCACCTAAAGCGTCACCGTCATCATAACCAGAACCATGACTTGACGAGCTAACAGCACTTGAATAACTGATCCGGAAGGCATCAATTGGGATACCTCCGGAATTCCCATTTGTGTTGTCTGATTGTCCAGAAGACATAGAGTGGACTGATGCTGCATTAGAATCTGATGGGAAGAAGCCCCTGGGGGGAGCTGCATATAATGCAACATCAGAAAAGGCCTTCTCCAAGCCATTCTTTGGTGGACTCCCATATGGACTACAGAACCGGTAGTTGTCATTGAAATCCTGGTGTACAGCATCTATCAGAACTCATCTTCATGAAGTAATGGTATTATCAACATGATGAAAAAGAAGTATGATCTCATAGAATTTTGGAAAAAGAATATACTTCAAATTCACAAATTCAGACAGGGATAGTAAGTGCTACCTTGTGGAGACTGTCACTGCTGCTGAAAGGAGAACTCAACGGAGAACTCTGTCGCGTGTAAGTCCTTGGACTAGTTGCAGCAGACGAAATGGTATCACTTCTTGAGCCAGTTCTCCATTTTCTTTGATGACTTCGTGAAATCAACGTTTTCAGTCCAGCAAACCACACTTCTGCCTCATCTTTGTCTTTACATATCTGACATCATTGAGTCAATTATATTACCATGTAAGCATAACACTTGTATAAGCACAAAAGGAAGAGAACGGGAAGAAATAAACATGGAATGTGGATGGCAAACTTACAATGTCCAGTGATCTGTCATGCGAAATTAGAGAAAAGGACTGGCATTCCTTCTCAGGTCGTGGGTATCTCTGAAATATTGCCTAGATTCCAGATATGAAAGAATGAAGGTCCAGTCAGTAAGATTGCACAGCAACTTCAATACAAGGGGGTTACTTAATGACCAAGATCAAGTATCCCACACAAAGATTAAATAATTGTACCATGACAAGGGAATTCACGCAGATGCTAAGTAACTTCCCCGGCAGAATGATCAACTTATGACAGTTTCAAATTCATGCCAAAAAATCTATATTGAGCCAAATTATGCAAATGCAGCATTAATCGGACTTATTAAATGCAAAATTGAGTACTGCCCGCCTCAAAGTTTGATAAGGCAGAAATCTAACTCGTCCAAGCTGAAACCTAACTCATCTAGCTGTAGAATATCAGAAGAAGCAATTCAACTGTGCAAATCAGTTTACCACAGAGCAAGCGTTTGTCCCCACTCCCCAGTAATGAGAGCATTCATCAACCAAAAATTTCTCTACAAGGTTTGTGAATTGTGGTTTAGAGTAAAAGGTCCATACATATGCATCACAGAGAGTTGGCAAGCAAACACCAACAGCAAGTCAGGTAAAAAAGTCCACGATATTTACAAACACTGATAGGATCCCCTTCTAGAAATTCCATTTTTAGGATAATTAACTTACAGTGCGTTGGCCAGGCATTATCCGAGACACATGGCTCAACCTTAGATGCTTCTCCTCTTTCCCTGAAAACCATATCAATATAGACTCGTCCTGTAGAAACAAAGAACAGTCCTTAGAAGTGAGACAATCAGGAAGAACTTCAGAAATACAAAGTTACGGAGCGGAAATAATCTCACATTGGATAACCGAAATGGACAAAATTTTGGCTTCCCTCTGCGCCCATATTTCAATAAGTAGGCTCCTTTCTTGAGAGCAGTGATAGCCTACCAAAAGCCAGAATCGACCAAAAGAAAGGTTGTATCAGGCCTCGTCTGGCATTTCAATATATATTATACAAAAATAAATTTGATCAGGAACATCCAACTTTCAGATGCCAAATGGGAAAGTAGAATAGCATGCCATAACCATAAACTATTTTTATTTCATGGAAGTGTTTCTAAAAATAAATTTAAAAGAATTCCCAATTTAAATCTCATCAATCGCAGAAGCATAAAAAGGGTACATATGCCCTGTAACCCTGAGAAGCCGGTATCAAAAGTACACGGCATTTAGGGCAGAAGTTGATCTACTCAGGGAGCATGAGGCACAACACACCAACAAACTATCGTGCATGTAGAACGGCATACAGCATTCCAATTACTGGTAATTGAGATGACAGATATAACTGGTTGCCAGTTCTTCAGATTGACATTTTCACTAAGCAAGAGCTGCCCTCTTGTCTTCATTTCACCTTCTATTTGAATATTATATGTTCTGCCATCTACTTACAAATCCAGAGAAGTTGAATTTACAGAAGCATAACAGTATGCACATCCAGAAACACGTTCTTCCCCTGTTTTCTGTTCCTATATATGGAGAAACGTGCGTTCTGGATGATGCATTTTTCGTGTTTTTCTTCCCCTGTTTTTGTTTTACTTTTGGAACCTGAACTGCCGTTTGCTACTGCAATCGGATCCTGTAAGACGGTTACCAGGTTTCATTGTAAATGGAACGGGGTGGGCTTCATCTAATTGAAATAAAGAAAAGCAGCAGCCTCGCTGAAACTGAATCCTCTCGAGGGAGTACTCGAGTCCACACGAAAAATAGGCTTACGATTCGACCTCGCAAGACGACGGCAACAACAAACGAGTGTCCCCCCGATGAGGCGCAGTGAGTGGCGCTGAACCGGAATGGACACCCCGAGCTCGGTTCTGCCACGGGGAAGAGCTGGAGCGGCACAGAGACGCCCGAGAATAGCAACCAGCCCCGCGAATTCCGCCACCATTGAGCGCATCAAACACGAGCGGGAGGCAGCAAGCACGAGACACCACACATGACAGAAACCCAAACAAAAACATACTAGTATTATGATTATCTACCCACCCGCCCAGCAAGCAAGCAAGCAAGCAAGCAGAGACAGAAACAAGCGCGGAATTGACCCATTCGAGGAACTCCCGGGCGCACCTGCTCCAGGTCGCGCTCGACGGGCGGCGGCCCCGCCCGGGCGCCGCCGAGATCCGACGACGCGTCCGACATCGCCGCGTCAGCCCCGCCCCATCGCGCCCGGCGACCAGGCCTCGCGTCCCTCGCCTCCGGCGAACAAAGCGCTGCCGGTGCCCCGGGCCGCGAGGCGCGCGCCAATGGTGCCGGGCTCGCCGACGGCCGGCGGCCGCTCTCCGCGGGGAGAGAGAGAGAGGGGATGAGCTCCCGGGCGTCCGGGGGAGGGGAGGGGAGGCGGGGCGGATCGAGGCGCGAGGTGGGTTCGGGGGCAGAGATCCGAGAGGAAGAGAGGAGCAGCGGCGGAGAGAGAGAAAAGAATTTAAGCTTTTTCTGCCTTGGAGGAGTAGAGTAGAGTATTGGCGATCTGATTTTGTTTTTGTTTTTTGTTTGGCACTCGCTTTTGGCCTCTGGGTCGGGGCGACTGAGTACTGACTGACTGGTGATGATTTGGTTGGGTTTGGGTTGGGGGGCGTCGGCTAGCTAGCCCGCGCGATCTGACTCTGGCTCCGACCGTGCGGTGCGGCGCAAGTGGAGCTATCCTGTCGCTCGACTCCACACGTGGCGTGCAAATATGCCGACGACGCTTTTGTGTTTTGAGAAGGCATACATATATATATACGTTAGGCTCATCAGGGAAGTAAAAATAATGGAGTGAATAAATTTTTATTTTTTTTGCGGGTGGAGTGAATAAAATCTTGATGGGGTGTATTCACTTCATTACAATTTAACTGGAACTAGTTTAGCGGAGTAAAATGAAATGAAATATGTCCTTACAACACCGATCGACCATCACCGCCGTGAGAACAACTCGCTATGTCGCTCTCCCACCAGAACCGGTCTAACCTTATCGACGACGCGACCTAAGAGACCGATCTAACTAAGCTCGACCCCTATGCGTCTGCGAATGCGTATCCTCAATTTTATACGTAAAGCATATATACATGAAACATGCCATCTGAATACCACGAATTGACATGCTTTCATACAATGAATGAAATGACGGTGAAAGAAGTTGGTCGTCCTTGTCATTGCAGACTTCCTTGCGGCAATGTCGGTCAGAAAACGGATTGAGACGGATCTACTCATTGCCGAAGTTATCTGATTCATCAGCGTCATTGTCCTTTTCCTTTTGGGGCCAATCCGGCAATGGCATGGACCGTCCTGCCTTCATTTTTATCATCATCTTGACCGTCCTCCCTTGTCGTTTCTTTATTATGTCGACACGAAGGGGTTCCTCCATCACTGCCTCACAGGCTGGCATAATCGCCTCCCTCTTTGAGGTGCACACGCAGTCATGCTAGTTATAGACGCCCTAAGGGCATCTCCAAGACGGACCCACAAACCGCCCACATCTGTTCGGACAGCGTTGTCTGGGCCGTCGAAGCCATCCAACGTGGGCCTGTATCGGTGTGCGAGGCGGTGCGGATGCGTTTTCTCCCGTAAAACGGAGAGAAATTTGGGGGAGATTTGCAGGAGTTCGGACACAAAACACGTAGGACTCTGACATCCCTGTCCCATCCAAAACACTTCCCAAACCCCGCTCCTCCATCCTCTCGTTTTCTCTTCTTCCTTGTTTCTCTCTTGCCTTTTCCGCCGCTTCACCACCCCGACAGCCACATCACACCCCTGTCGGAACTCAACGTCTCCTTCACCTCCAGTGCTCCAACAGGGCTCCACTCCTCTTCTCCTCCGTTACCATTCAACCCCTGTCATCGGACTGCCCTGCCAGGTACCATCCGCTACTGTTAAACTCACCATGTCCAGCAACTGTTCGATGAATCGTTGGAGTAAAAAACAGTTTTCCGTTCCTTTTTTTAGCAATGAATTCCAATTTTGAGTACGTATATGACTAGTATGTTGAGTCGTTCAACGACTCGTCAGATGAGGAGGAGTACTCCGATGAGACGGCAATGATGCAGTCAGTCATTGAAGACGTAGAGCGTCCGGAGGAGCATGTTCTCAATTTCAAGGGCATGCCCGGGTCTCACAATGACATCAATGTGTTGCAGCGATCATCCTTGTTTGCAAGGTTGGCTGAAGGAAAATCTCCTGCTTGACACTATACTGTTAATGAACATTATTACAACATGGGCTACTATCTGATTGATGGTATCTATCCTCCATGTGCTATCTTTGTCAACACCATCTCTAACCTAGTTCGTCAGAAAAAGGCTCACTTTGCCCAACGGCAAGAAGCTGCTAGAAAGGACGTCGAGAGAGCATTTGGAGTTATGCAGGCCCATTTTGCAGGTGTTTGTGGACCTGCTAAACAATGGGATCCGGAGACCTTGTGGGAGGTGATGCCATGTTGCGTGATCATGCACTACATCATCGTCGAGAATGAGGGTGTCAATGCTGCTGCAGCTCTAGAATTTGAGAACATGGATGATCCTATCCAACTTCCTAACCAGAGTCCGGCCACATTTGAAGAGTTTATTCAAATGCATGAGCAAATTCGACATCAACCAACTCACAAGCAGTTGAAGCAAGATCTGATTGATCATCGGTGGCCAGTTAAAATGGAAAAACAATGTTAGGATGTATTATTTGAACTTTTTAAATTTGAAATACCGATGCATTCGTGTAACGGCTATTTTGAACGTCTATATCCTATGTATGCGCCTATTTAATCATGCGGACTTTAAAAAAATAAGAAAAAAAGGACGAATGTATGAGGCTATTTTTTAATGACGGGGTCTCCTGCATTTGAATATGTGACCGGTTAAAATGGAAAAACAATATTGGGATGTGTTATTTGAATTTGTTTAAAATTTGAAAATTTGAACATCTATATACTGTGTATGCAGCTATTTGATCATGCGGACTTGAAGAAAAATGAATAAGGTCGAATGTATGCAGCTACAGTTTCATGTGGACTGGCCTGCCTTTACGCGTGCGGAAATGGAAGAAAATTTTCGTTTTGCCGTTAAAGATGCCCTGACTACTTAGTAATGCTGGTTGGGCCCGTCCTGGAGGCTGGAGCTACTACTCTATGGAAAGAAGAACTCTTGTACATTGGCTGTGATGTACGTTAAGTTGGCAGACGTTTTTATCAACGGCTAGATGTCTTGATGTTGCACCAGTGTTTCTGAGAGTTTAGACAGGGGTTTTGCTAACCTACAGTGTCACAATCTCGCGCAATGTACCTCTGGTACAGGTGAACGTAGTCTCGAATTTAATGGCGATGACGATAGCTTCGTGGAAGGGACCACCAGTGCAGTGCGCTAACTAATCTACTACCTGGTCCCAGTCTCGAGCGACTGTCGGATCGCGATGGTTCACTGCATTTTCGTTTGAGATCTATCTTGTCATGAAGCATTTTCGTACTCTGCATTTGAGATCGGAGCCGGAAAATGAGCACATGCCCGTACATGGAGATGGATGAAAATGTACAAGTACTTAGTACGCAGTATGCGTCCACGTACGACCGTTTTCACTGACATGCATGCTAGCCTTTTTCAGTCTAGACCGACGTTTAGCAAATCAACGTAACAAATATAACCCCCTCTCAGAAACGAATTGTGTCTTATGTATGTGTATCGCATCTAGATAAACACTCACTCCGTTTCAAAATAAGTATCGTTGTTTTAATATTAAATTTATGCTAACTTGATACTAAGTTTGCGACATTTATCTTGAGATGAAGAAAGTGTATAAATAAGATAAGTAATTTGAGATGAAAGAGTATATAATATGGCTACGCATCCCTGCTGTCCTACGTAAGGTGTCGCTTATACTATTCAGAAACACGTCAAGCTCGTTAGCTCAACCGACACCCACCTAATCAATTCTCTTGTGTACACTACCGGCCTTCGCTTTCGTGCTCTCACTGCGATATGAACGTGCGTATGCCTGCCCCTCGATCGATCGCCTAATTTCCGGCCGGTTACCTATCCACGTGACGCTACCTACGTACGCGTACATGTCGCCGTCGCAATTATTTTTGAACAGGTCCTTTTAGTTCCAGGGTTGCAGTTGGGCTGATTTTGCGGTCACCTCTCTGCCGAAAGAGACATGTGCATGCATGATCGCCGTGGATAGTGTCTCCGACGTATACGTACGTGCACTGATGGCCTAGCTGCCGGGATCGGCAGATCGATAGGATTATAGTGATTTCTGGAAGAAATAAAAAACACTTCATCCTTTTCATATTATTTGTTTTAGATTTGTCTAGATACAGACGATCGAGTACTAGGATTATAATGCCACCTATTGATATCATATACTTCCTCCATTTCATAATGTAATGTACCGGTGTTTTTCGAGATCTAAATTTGATTATAAATTTAATCAACATGAATGACTGCGACGGGAACAAAAATTATATCAATGAAAACTTCTTTCGAATACAAATTCAATGCTATAATTATGAAACGGAGGAAGCAATACATATGAATTCCTCTCTCCCGCTTCACACCTCGAAACACGCTGTTATTACATGGAGACGGTGGGTGGGTGGGTGGTAGGCAGAAGCACTAGCTAGTGCCTAACGGTCATGACATCGTGTGACATCCCTTTTCTAAACAAAAGTTGATAAAATCCAATGCGTTCATGTTAGTTGGTACTCTAAAGGGTCATGATGTCAAAAATCGAAACAATCAAGACTTTTCATAGATTGGATGCAATTACTAATTCATGATCTAACATATACAGAATGAAAACTTTATTATCGATTCTACAAGAATTTTTAATAGCTATTATTCTTTTAAGTTACCTATTATTTCACGGAAATGATGTGCGGATTCCTGTTCCCACTCACATAACTCAACCCCACGACGCCGTTTGGGAGCCGGGGAAACATCACGCTACTACTCTGGACGGGACGACTAGCAGACTGTAGACGTAACCACCAGTGATCCCGCCAATGACATGATAAAACTGACGGGCCAGCCAATCACGTCCATGATAATTTACGGAGGTAATTATTCTACTGGTGCTTGAACTTGCCTCAAATATGTACTTTAATGTCTGAACTTGTAAAATACATCGATCTCATTCCATAACTTAGCATGAACGTGCAAATATGGTTCAAATTGCAATTGTATACATCCACAGACTAATGAGGCACGTCAGCCTGGTAGGGGGCCACTGTTAGCGACCGGACGACATGGAGGAGGACGTGGGGCCTGTTTTTTTTGTGAAACCCCCCTCGAATAATTTTCCTCTTACAAAAAAGCTTTCGGATAGAAACAACACAATTTGTTGCAATTGTATACATTCACAGACTAATGAGGCACGTCAGCCTGGTAGGGGGCCACTGTTAGCGACCGGACGACATGGAGGAGGACGTGGGGCCTGTTTTTTTTGGAAACCCCCCTCGAATAATTTTCCTCTTACAAAAAAGCTTTCGGATAGAAACAACACAATTTGTATAAAATTAAAAACGGGTCAAACTAGGGTTCGAACCATGGTCCGTTGCTTGCTTGTAAGCGTACCTAGCCATTAGACCAAATCACATGTACATGATTAAACATATTTGGATACATTAGATACTAAGTCTGATCAACATATATGAAAAAAAAATATTCCAAAAAAAATGTACTTTGTCAATGATTCAAACCTGCACTCTAAGGCCAGATAGCAGCCACAAATACCAATCCAACCCACAAAATGTAATATTACAAAGTATAATTTATTTTTATAACATAATGTGCTCGTGTGGGTAAAACGACCGCAGTGCTACCCATTTTCAACGTGTTAATTTTTCCATTTCAAAAATTTGTAAAAAATACGCACCTGTTATAAATAATACACACACAATTAAAATAAAATGCATTTATAATTTTCATAGAATTTCATAAAATATATACACAATAATTTAACAAAAATAAACATTATTAAATTACTATAATTACGATAGTACTTTTATAATATTAAAAGTGCTAAAATTTTCAATAAAGTATTAAATTAATTCTAGAAAGTTATGTATATTTATATAAATTCTTATATATGTTTAAAATTTTCCATGTTTGTAATAAAATAATCATGTAGTATATAAAAGTTTTCATGCTTTAAGAAAATGTTTGTATTGTTTTAAAATTTATATAGTATATAAATATTTGTGTGTTTAGAAAAAGGATCCCAATGCGCCCTCAGATTGTAGATCCTCACATGAATACTATTTGAATTATACAAATATGTTTCTAATTCATAAGTATTTCAAATTATATGAATGTGTTTTTAAATACAGTAACATGTAATATTTTAAATTATATTTGTTATACAGTCATAAATACTACTAATACTTTAGAAACATGAGACCTTTTGGTTGGAGTAATATCTGAGGCTGTTATATAACCATTGGTCGGATATATGAGTCACAAATCTGGCACTATATTTTTCTGGATTAAATTCCTTTAATTTATGTTGTTCAACAAGGTGTGTATAAAGCATATGAACCCTTTTAAGACATGACATGTAAACGTTCGACTGGCTAGCCATGTCTACATGTTAACTGCTAGTCACAAGTTCGAACCCCCTAGCAGACCATTTTTTTCTCTACGAGGGCCTACATATAAGAAAAAATAATTTCAGGTGGTTTTCCAAAAAAAAACTAGGCCCCATTTCCATACGTATAGTCGTTGATAGCGGGCCACTTGGCACACTGGAACGCCTCGTCAGCATTGTGGAACGTATATAGATGTGATTTAAACCGTATTTGCATATCCATGTCAAGTTACGTAACCAATTCGATGTATTTTTCAAATTCAGACACTAAAGTGAACATCCATGACAACTTCAAGCACCATCGGTGTATTTACCTCTAGTTTACCACCGCCGGCGGGCGCCCACCACCCAAAGCTAAACCTAACACAAAAGGTACTCCCCAACGATGCGTGTGCATGTCCAGGTGACAATTCACGTACGAACCCATACGTACTCTCTCTGTATTCTGAGCATTTTAAATTTAAGATTGTTTAGATTACTACTAGAGAAGTACTCCCTCGGTTTTTTTTTGTAAGACGTTTCAGACAGCCTGTTTTGTACTGTTTTAGACAATGTCTGAAAATTTAAAACGTCTTATAAAAACGAACAGAGGTAGTACATACCTACTACTAGAGTAGATCAAATCAAAACAAACCACGCATGTGGATGTGGATCCAGACGTCGAGTTGGATTGATATGTAACTGTAGCCGGCCCTCTTCTATCGTCCAATTCTAATGCAATTTTTTTTCACAAAGGCTAATTCAAAACAGAAAGCTCCGCGTAGTGCAGCACTGGACCTGCAGGCTGTGGGCTCCGACCGGGGGTATTAAGCACGGCCGAAGTGGCGCCGTTTGGTTGCCTTTGAAGGGTCCTCCTATATGGCGCTACAGGCGCCCGTTCGCGCTACTGGCGCCTACAGGGCCCCACGTTGGGCCGGCCCACAAAAAGGTTTGGTACATTATGAATTATTCGGAAAAGGATCATGATTTGAAAAAAGTTCTTCATTTTGAAAGAGAAGTTCCCAAACCTGAAAAAAGTTCATTGATTTTTTTTAAAGTTCATTGATTTTGTAAAAAATCATCAAATTGGAAAAATGTTCACAGATTTTGAAAAGAAAAAAAACAAATTTGAAAAATGTTCATCGGCTTTGAGAATGGTTCGTCAATTTTGATAAAAAGTTCAGTGATTTTAAAAAACGTTCATCAAATTTGAAAGAAAGTTAATAATTTTTTAGAAAAACTTCATCAAATTTGAAAAAAGTTCATAGAATTGGAAAAAGATCATCAAATTTGAAAAATAGATCATCAATTTTTTAAAACATTTCATATAATTGAAAAAAAGTTCACAAAAAACTAAAGAAGTTCATCCATTTTGAAAAAGGTTCATGCAATTTAGGAAAAAGTTCATCAATTTTGAAAGAAAATTTACAAATTTGAAAATAAACCCTCTTATTTAAGAAAAAAACGGAAAAAGAAAGAAAATTTTAAAACCAAATAAAAAAAGTCCAGAAAATGAGGAGCAAACCAGGATTCAAAAACCGTGAACGGAAAAAGCAAACTAAAGGAAAGGAAAAAAGGACAAGGATGCAAGTGGGTAAGTTGTCCTAGTGGTTGTTGTCGTAAGCTAGGAGCCGAGAGGTCGCCGGTTCGAAACCAGTTTCCTGCAGCATTTTTGTTTTTTAACAGAAAAAGGAGAATGTGTATGTGGACCGGCCCAAAGCGCACCGAGGGAGAGCTGCAGGCGCCGGTTTGCAAAATTTGCCTATAACCGACGCCTGCGGCGCTAAATACGAAATGCCGCTTTTGAAGGTCACGAATTCGGGATGAGTGAGACTCTGTTCAACAAGACGTTTTTCAAGGTTTTAGTCACTTTGTGGGCTATATGGTATGCCCGGAGGAAAGCAATCCATGAGCATGAATTCCAAAGTCCGTTGTCGACACATCTATGCATTAGCAGATACTTGGAGGACCTCAGGGTGTTAGATATGTAGGCGAAAACCAGAGATAGGGTCGAGCTGCTGCAAACTGTTGCCCGATGCGATTGAGCTGCTCCAATCTGCGTCAGTGGTGCGTCCGAGCTCGGGCCTCCCCCTTGCCGCAAGAAGCTCGGGTCTTTGCGCTCTGTTTCGGCTCAAGTTCAGTTTATCTAAACTATGGCAACAATTTAGTCCAGTTTATATGAACTATGGTAATTCACTTACATACATTTGTTGACCTTATGAATATTTATATGTGTTCATCTCAAGTTTAATCTATGCTCGGATAGATATAGTTCTAGATTGTGCAAATCGCATTGTTTCCCTACTATACTTGTGCATTGTAGGTGTTTGATGATATTCTCTACTTTTGATGGAGCAGTTGGTACGTAGTCTCGTTGCTTTGTACCCCCTCCCACTCTCGATCGAAGGCCCCTCCACCCCCGATTTTTATCTACCGGACCGCCCCACCTCGTTCCCGATTTTATTTCTTTACCGGAAACAAATCGCTCCACCCAAGTCATTTGTCCTCTCTCCTCTAATATGTACCTTGGGCTGACCAGAAGGTGTATGGTTGGTGGAGCGCCTCTTCCTCGTGGGCCCCACTGTGATATGTGCGCTGAATGTGTGCATTCTATGCGCCTTGGGGTCGGTCTCCTGGGAATCTCCCAGCGGATTGGATAGTCCAATTGCTAAAACCGCACATACCCATAATAATTGGAGTGTCTTTGATGAAGTCAAGTCGATCTTCGATTTTGATGACCAAGAGTGACTCGATGGGGATGGCTTCCAGCTTCTTCTCCTCTTCCTCATCTTGACCTTATGAAGAACTTAAAAAGTTTATGTTTAATGAATTTTATTCATATATTTTAGAAATGTTAAATATGTATTTAAAATGTTATTCAACTATACAAAAATGTATAATTTTAACGAAAAATAGAAATCAAATACATATTTTAAAAAGTGTTAATCATGTATGTTAAAATTCTTAAAATTGCATAAAAGATGGTTTCAATGTATACCAAAAATGTATAATGTAAATGAAAACAATAGACATCCAAATAATATATCCAATTAGCAGACATGATTAGTTGTCACTATGGATTAATTAACAGCGTCATGAGAAGAGTAAAACATACGTGTATTAGAGCATCTTTAAGCGGATCCAACTTTGTCTCCATGTGTTCAGGTGGACAACTTGAGAGAGAGAGAGAGCTTACCCAACCGGACACCCAAATCATCTTCATATAACTAATTGTCGCATGATCTCGAAGAAAGCCTATATTCGGAAGAAAATGAGGGTGTCCGAGCGTGTCTTTCAAGTTTGCCATGTCCGACGCAGCCCACCTGAACTACTTCCTCCTCTTTCTTTCCTTTTTCTCTTTTCATCCTCCAATCACATGCATGTGTCCAGAGCGAGGACTGTGTGCTCGGACAAACGAGGGTTCAACACGGACACACCTGGACACTATCTTGGCTTGTCCGTGGACAAATGTGGAACGAACTTGTCCAAAAATATTCATGCATTCCAAAAAATATTCATATGCCATTTAAGTAAACTTTATGCAATGTAATTTGTTGTATAATTTAAAAGATATATTTTAACATTCAAAAGATATATTTAAAATCAAAATGAAATTAGGAAAAATGTTCACACATTTCAAAGAATATTTTTGTGATATTGAAAAATGCTAATATATTGTAAAAGAGATATTTCTGTATTATTAAAATATGTCATACAATTCAAATAAAATGTTCAACATATATTTTAAAATGTTCTACATTTTATTCAGAAACATTGTTAAAACATTCATTTGGAAAAAATGTTGATTATTTTGAAAGATGTTCGACGTGTATCATAAAAAAGTAAGCATACATATGAAATATGTACAATATATATTGAAAAAATCAACATGTATTTGGAAAAATAGCGAAGAAACCTGATGAAAACTAAAAAATAGACTAAACAAAATCGATAAAAACACATAGAAAGAAAACATACTCAAACTTCTAAAAACCAGACCTGACCGGTACATAGAAGCTCCCCAAAACCAGACCTGTCAGCTACAATACAGGACTGAATCACTAACCTCGAGCCAGAGGCAAGACCGGAGGATCTCTCGGTGCGGGCAAGACAAACTCATTGGCGATGTGTGCCGGCTACATATCCGAGCGCACCGTGGGCCGGTATGGGTAGAGAAGAGTCATTTGACGTTTTTGGCTGAACAAATATACAAAGCAGTCAGAAATCACTAGTGCAGTCCTGGCCTTACTGTTTGGCCACATATGCTGCTGGATTTTTCTCCAAATTAACACAACCTAGAGAAAACTTAAGCATGCCAAAGAAAAGTAGAAGTGTCCAACAGGCGCACCTATGCCTCGCATCTAGCGAGACGTCGGGTGCACACTTGTTAGGCACCTCTGTAAACAGGCTGGCCCAGTGCTGGCTAGGTCACTGCCTTGCTTATTTTTCTGTTTTTCAAATTTTTGTTACTTTTGTTTATGTTTTAATATTCTAAATATATATTATAAAAAATATTTTTAAATTTTAACCAACATATGAAGTATCATAAATTTGTATAAACAAATGATTCTCATGTATACAGAAAATATAAGAAAAAGTTGGTCGTGTATTTAAAAAATGTTAATAACTGTTTGAAAAATGGTAAATGTGTATATAAAAACACTTATGTATGAAAAATAATGTGTTTACGAAAAATGTTGATCATGTATTGAAAAATGTAACCATGTAGAAAAAACGGTTCTAGTTGTAGAACAAAATTGTACAACGAACATTAAAAGAAAGTGGTCATGATTTATTTTAAAGAAAATTATTATATATTTAGAAAATTCTAAAAATGTATACAAAAATGTTCCTGATATATATTAAAATTTTATGTGATTCATTATAAAAAGGTTACTGTATATAAAAAAAATCATAATGTAGAGCAAATATTCACCAGACACCAAGAACAACATTTACAGTTGAGAAAACTAAAAATGGAAGAGCGCTTAAAATTAAACGTAAAGGGAAAAGGATGAAAACTGAAATACTGGAGAGAAAGGACAAAAACTAACAAGTAACAGAAACTAGCCCACTAGTTAACTCCTTCAATTTTGCCAATATTGTGTCCATGGCTGTCTGGGAGCGACTTTGTCTCTCTATTAGAGAGACCAAGCATTCGCTCGCCTCAAGCGCTCCTCTAGATGGGTCGGATCAACACTTGCTAGTGCACACTGTTTTCTTTCTTTTTTCCCTATATTACTTAATTTGTTTAAAAAATATAAATATTAAAAATCGTTCCCTATTTTTTTGGAATCAATATAATGCTTTCCTTAAATTTTAAAAATGTCTACGCACATTAGAAAAATATTAATGATGTTTAGTTTTTTTGTTCGTGCAAGTTTTAGAAAATTCTGATAGCATTCAAAAAACTGTCTGTGAACCTTAAAAATATTGATGTGTTTCAACAAAGTGTTCATGGCATATTTAGAATTTTTGATATAACATAGAAAATTGTTTTCATAATAATAAAATATTTTGTACCACTGAAAAAATGCATGTAACTTTAAAAATGTACATACACACCCAAAATAGTTTATACAAAGTATTTTGTTGCCCAACTTTTGAAAATAGTTTATGAAATTCAGGAAAACTATTTGGGAAGTTTGAAAAAAATAAGCACACATTTCGAAAAATGAATTTTCACATTTAAGAAATCTTACTATATTGTAAACAATATATTTTGTAATATAAAAATGATTCATATAAGTAACATAGTATACAACATATATTTTAAAAAGTTAATAAAGTGTTGAAAAAGGTTAACCAAGCATTTGAAAAACGTTAAACAAACATTTGAAAAATGTTAGTTGTGTATATAAAAATAGTTTTTGTCTATACAAAATAGTTGGACAAAAAAATATGTGTTTACAAAAAGATGTACAAAAAATGTTAAATTTATATATTAAATAGTTTCTTGTATATAAAAATATGGTGTGCATAAATAATATCAGTATTATATTTATAAATATTCAGATATATAAATAACATTGCCTGCTGTAGAAAAAAGTGTACAATGTACTTTAAATAGATCTGACATGCGAAAACATAAATTTGAAATAAGTTTCTTATGTATTTATAAAATGTTGTAAATCTCTATAAAAATGTTTCTGATGTATATCAACAATTTACATTGTGTGTGGTAAAATTTGTATTGCCATAAAAAATACTCACTATGTATTTGGATATGTTGCTCATATATACAGATATTTTGAATATTGTGTTTTTTGACAAAATTCAATGTGTTTATTTTTTTATACCTATGAGAAATATACATTGTCTAAGGCAAAAATGAGATATCCAAACAATATTGGATTTCTAAGAAATAAAGAAAGAAACAAAGAAAAGTGAAGAAACCCAATATAAAACAAAAAGAAAGAGAATCAAAGAAAAGCAAAAAATGAAACAAAAACCGATGGGAACCAATGCAAACGATTGGAAACAGAAAAAACTAATAAATAAACAAAGAAAAAATGAAACCTGTGAAACCAAGAAATAAACAAAAAATAATGAATAAAGAAAGAAAAGAAAAGAAAAATAGTGATAACCAAGGCTGAAAAAAGGAAATGAAGAAACATAATAAGGAGGAGAAGAACCAATGAAAACCGTGAAAGAAAAAAGAAAGCGAGTGAAGAAACATAGAAAACCAAAAGAAAATAAATAAAAGATAACCCAGTTAAACGGGAGAAACATCCTAGACAACTACCCCGAGCGAGCGAACAACCAACGAAAATGGGCTGGGCCGGTACCGTAGCGCTCAGTAGAAACTTCGGGCTAGAAAATAGGTAGTCTCGCTGTAAACCAGATATAGTTATCGCGGTGGTCAACCTCCTAAAAGAGCAACATAAATGGGGCAGCACAGGCCCCTGTTTCCTAATATTTTTTCTCGGGTGTTTGAATAAAATATATTACTTCATATCTGTGAATAAAAATATTACATTAACCATGTACTTACATAATATATAAAAAACCTTTAATTCGAAATAAAGAATATTATGACTGTTTTTAGTTTGTTCATGTAGTTAAAAACATTGTGTTAGTGTGTACAGTATTAAATAAATTTGACGGTACTAATGATGAATCACATGAGCTGTCGGTGGTTGCTTATAGAAAAGAGAGGCGGTATGCCACACAATTTAAATGATGGCTTGCTGAGTTAGTCCCTTTTCTAAGTTTTCAGCCTCTCTCATTTTGTCTTTCCTTAAGCCCCGCCTATACATACTTTGTGTTGCTTAATTTATAATAACTACCGTGGGGAGTTTCCCCGTTGTTGTATTTTTTGTGTTTTTTCTAGATCACATATTATTTTCTGTTATACTGAAACAAGTTACACAGATTTGAAAATATTTATGTATTTCAAAATAGTGTGCATGGCTATAAAATACATTGCCATCTCAAATGAGATGCTTATGTATTTTATAACACATGTCAATGCTGTAATTGAAGAAAGTGTTCACGATGATAAATAAAAGTGAATAGGAACATAAATGGAGTGCATGCATTTAAAAAATAAATAAACAGAAATACGCTTTAGTAGAAATACAGCTAGGAAAGCATGTGACAAATGTTAACAAAATTAAGGAAAACATGTGATAAGATGAATGGTAAGTACTATCTCTGTACACTTTTATAAGACGTTTTAGATCACTACTTTAGTAATCTAAAACGTCTTATGAAAGTTTACGGAGGGAGTACTTTGCATATACGACACCATGTTTTAACTTTTGTCATCAGCGTTAAGCAAGGTCTTTTCCCCATCACTGATAAGTTAAAGAATCGTGTTTGGGCTTTTGTTGTGCGAACTAGATTTAGTTTTTCTTTAGTTTTTGTATTCTTAGAGGCCAACAATGATGGAATACAAATCTTTCGACTATATATCAGTTGGGCCGACATGGCAAAGCTGGGGAGTATGTGGTGTTTTAATGCTGGCTATCCACAACTCGATCGGTGATTGTCGTTCAGAGATTTGGCTTGAGCTATATGTAAAAATGGCGGTGTCAACTCGTTTTGATCAGCAGACAGCAGGTCTCTTATTTCGTCCTTTTCAGCTATCGGCCCTCCAACCATATAGTACATGACGATTCAGTAGTTAGATGGTCTACCTTGCACGGAGTCTCTCTTAGGCTAGAGTGTGTCGACAATCTCAGTTACCACCTATTGGGGCGGCAGGTTCATCCGGCTCTTCAGTACTCTCAAGGTTATTGTACATATCTTGTACACGATGATGGAAACTTCACAATGAGGTAAAGCAGAAAACTTGGGAGGGCCTGATGAAGGCATGTAGCTTTCACTTTTATGGGGGATCATTGTCTGTTCTTGTGTTTTTACATTTTTAATCCAACATAATTTGTTCAGTTAAGCAATAATTAAAGTCAGATCCTATACACAATGTGGGAAAAAGAGGTCCAAAATAGTAACTACAAAGTTGAAAAGATGGGACGGTCACACTAATGGTTATTATGCGACAAACGCAAAAAGGTCTCTTCAGAAACCAGCTGCTATCATCGTCAACGTCGGTCGGGCTGCGCCGATGCACCTTTCTCCCACTTGGCAATTTAGCAAGCACTCATGTCTACGTACGACAGACACGGAAGAAAATTTAGACCGAGCTGGTGGCTAGATCTCTAACATGGCTCCCTCTTCCACACACAAGTAGCGTATGAGAGCGTATAGTGATTAAATATCATTTATGTAGTGATGACTATATATATTTGTGTTGTTGTGAGAACGGTACGTATATCATGAACACTACTGATGGCTAGATGTTTTTGAAGACCATCCCCCTCCCGCCTTCAGCCGCCAAATTTGTTTACCCAGTTTTTGGAAAGCTAAATTTATCCAATTTAAACTCATGGTGTATGTGCTTACAACTATGGCGTTGCTTTTGCATTGATGATAGGCAAATACATGTGTTGAAATTGTGTCGAATATTTGTATAAGGTAGGTTACAGTTGAATTTGGATTGTGTGCGGATAGGATACAAAGACATGTTCCAGTACGACACTTGTATCCCGAATCTTTTATATAATGAATGGGCAGACACACAATGTAACATATGTCAACATAATAACACTGATATGCAAGGAGAGTTGGCAGTATGTGCTGGCGTCCTGATGGCTAGGGTGCAGTATTATGAGGGTGTCATACAGAGGAGCGTCCATAGTCAGACGCCGGGAATGTAGCACTTTGTTAAAAATTTATGTGTCGTGCTTTGTGTGATTGCTTAGGGCATCTCTAGTGCCGCCCTGCAAACGGACACGGTATTTGTCCGCAAATCTGTCCGGACATTGATATGGCAGCCGCCCATTCAACTATACCCGCATAAAAATCTGAACAAAAAATTTACCGCTCGGACTAGCGTGAGCATTTGAAAAAAAGAAAACAAAATATATCACTTGAAATAAAAACACTATTTAGTGCCTTCGGCCATTGGCTAATGGCCTTCCCACATTGTGACTCGGAAATTTGGTTCCTTGAGCCACTGTGACCAGCTTCCGCCATTGCGAGCACTTAAAAACAAAAGAGTGGAGCGATCTCTTCCCCCCGAAACCCTATCTCATCCCGTGCCGCCGCCCGCGTGGCGACGGGGAGGCTCGCCGGTCTCTGCCCCCAGCCCCCCTCCTCCTCCGCCCCCCTCCCCCGCCACCGCCAGGGGGCTCGGCCGAGCAAAGCTCGACCGGAGCCGCCGGCGGCGGGGTGATCACGTTCCCTACTAGATATGGCACGGCGCGGGCCGTCTCCTCTGGCTAGGGCGCAGCGCGGGCGCCGGGCGCGGTGGCGGGCTTGGCCCTGCTGGCGCCCCCCTACGCTTCGGGCGGTGCGGCAAGTGGTGGTTCGCGCGGGGGCGCCATCGCTGCGGCTTTGGCACACGGCGGCTCCCTACGGCGAGGGCTAGGAGCAGCACAGCCAGGCGACCCTGGGTCGTCGGGTGGTGGGTGCTGGCGGCGGTGATGCTTGGCTTGGCGGCGGTCGCCGGTGGCGGGTGAGGTGGAGGCGTTGCTCTTTGGCGATGGGGCGGAGTGGTGGCGCAGCGTGGCTGGTGTCGCGTGACGTGGCTTGAGACTACGTCAGAATTTCCCCAAAGATGAAGGGATGTTGCAACACAACGACGGTAAGTGTTTTCCTCAGTTATAAAACCAAGGTATCAATCTGTAGAGGAAGATCACGCACCCACGTAAACAACACCTACACACGAACAACAACTACTTGCAACCCAACGCAAAAGAGAGGTTGTCACGTTCTCTACGATAATAAGATAGATTAGGTAATGATAGGTACGAGAGATAGATCTCTTAAAAACACAAAATAAATAGAGTAAATATGCAACAATATATTTTTGGGTTTTTGGTTTTGTAGATCCGAAAACAAAGATTGCAAAAACGTAGATCGGAAAGCAATATGATGGAAAAGTTGACCCAGGGCGTAGGGTTCACTAATGGCTTCTCTCATGAGTATAGCGCACGGTGGGTGAACAAATTATTGTTGGGCAATTGATAGAAAATCGAATAGTCATGACGATATCCAAGGCAATGATCATTATATAGGCATCACGTCCAAGATAAGTAGACCGACTCCTGCCTGCATCTACCACTATTACTCCACACATCGACCACTATCTAGCATGCATCTAGTGTATTAAGTTCATGGAAAAACGGAGTAATGCAATAAGAACGATGACATGATGTAGACAATATGTATTCATGTAGGAATAGACCCCATCTTGTTATCCTTAATAGCAACGATACATGCAAGTCTTGCTGCCACTTCTGTCACTGGGAAAAAACACTGCAAGATCAAACCCATCACAAAGCACTTCTTCCCATGGCAAGAAAAATCGATCTAGTTGGCCTAACTAAACCAAAGATTCGAAGAAGAAATACAAGGCTATAAGCAATCATGCATATAAGAGATCAAAGAAGACTCAAATAATATTCATGGATAGAAACTGATCATGAACTCAAAATTCATCGGATCCCAACAAACACACCGCAAAAGTTTACATCAAATAGATCTCCAGAGAGCATTGTATTGAGAATCATAAGAGAGAGAGAGAGAGAGAGGAAGCCATCTAGCTACTGCCCACGGACTCGTAGGTCTATGGTGGACTACTCACGCATCATCGGAGAGGCATCTATGATGAAGATGAACCCCTCCGTGATGGTGTCTAGATTGGATCTCAAGGTTCTAGAACTTTCAACGGCTGGAATCATGTATCGTCCACTCCCCTAGGGTTTTTAGAATATTTGAGAATTTATAGGCATCATAGGCGGTGGAGAGGGGCCCCGAGGAGGACACAACCCACCAGGGCGCGACCTGGTGGGTTGTGGCCTCGTTAGCCCACTCCCCCAACATTTCTTTAGTCCATTGGGTGTCTTCTGGTCCAGAAAAAATCTCCAAAAATTTTCATCGCAATTGGACTCCGTTCTATATTGATTTTCTGCCAAGTAAAAAACAAGCAAAAACAGCAAATGACACTTTGGCACTATGCCAATAGGTTAGTCCCAAAAAATGATATAAATGTTGGAAATATGCCCTAGAGGCAATAATAAAATGGTTATTATTATATTTCCTTGTTCATGATAATTGTCTATTGTTCATGCTATAATTGTGTTAACCGGAAACCGTAATGCATGTGTGAATACATAGACCACAACGTGTCCCTAGTGAGCCTCTAGTTGGCTAGCTCGTTGATCAATACATGGTCACGGTTTCATGACCATGGACATTGGATGTCGTTGATGACGGGATCACATCATTAGGAGAATGATGTGATGGACAAGACCCAATCCTAAGCATAGCACAAGATCGTGTAGTTTGTTTGCTAAAGCTTTTCTAATGTCAAGTATCGTTTCCTTAGAACATGAGATTGTGCAACTCCCGGATACCGTAGGAATGCTTTGGGTGTGCCACACGTCACAACTTAATTGGGTGGCTATAAAGGTGCACTACGGGTATCTCTGAAAGTGTCTGTTGGTTTGGCATGAATCGAGACTAGGATTTGTCACTCCATGTGACGGAGAGGTATCTCTGGGCCCACTCGGTAAGACATCATCATAATGAGGTAAATGTGACTAAGGAGTTAGCCACGGGATGATGTGTTACGAAACGAGTAAAGATACTTGCCGGTAACGAGATTGAAAAAGGTATAGGGATACCGGCGATCGAATATCGGGCAAGTATCATACCAGTAGACAAAGGGAATTGTATACTAGATTGACTGAATCCCCGACATCGTGGTTCATCCGATGAGATTATCGTGGAGCATGTGGGATCCAACATGGGTATCCAGATCCCGCTGTTGGTTATTGACCGGAGAGGTGTCTCGGTCATGTCTACGTGTCTCCCGAACCCGTAGGGTCTACACACTTAAGGTTCGATGATGCTAGGGTTATAGAGAAATGGTATACGTGATTACCGAAGGTTGTTCTGAGTCCCGGATGAGATCCCGGACATTACGAGGAGCTCCGGAATTGTCCGGAGGTAAAGATCGATATATAGGAAGTCTTGTTTTGGTCATCGGAAAGTTTTCGGGCTCATCGGTAGTGTACCGGGAGTGCCGGGAGGGTGCCGGAGGACCCCCGGGAGGGGTGTGACGACCAAAGGACCTTATGGGCTGTTAGATAAAGTGTGCCAGACCTTATTGGGCTGGGCAAGACCTTTTCTAAAGGCCCATTCACATAGGGATAAAGAGATAAGGCAAAAAAGGAGTTTGAAAGGAGGAGATCCACCTCCCTTGTGGGAGGTGGACTCCTGCCCTAGCTCGGCCGAACCTCTCCTCCTTGGAGAGGTGCCAAGGCAGCTCTCCCTCTCCCTCCTCCTATATATACTTGAGGTTTTGGCTGTTTTGAGACAAGATTTGATCTCTCTCTCCCACGGCGCAGCCCTACCTCTCTTCTTCCTCCTCCGCAGTGCTTAGGCGAAGCCCTGCCAGAATACCTTGCTGATCCACCACCACCATGCCGTCGTGCTGCTGTTGGAGCTCTTCCCCAACCTCTCCCTCCTCCTTGCTGGATCAAGGCGCGGGAGATGTCACCGGGCTATACGTGTGTTGAACGCGGAGGCGCCGTTGTTCGGCGCTAAGACGGAGTCCACCGCAATCTGAATCGCTACAAGTACGACTCCACCAACCGCGTTCTTGTAACGCTTCCGCTTAGCGATCTTCAAAGGTATGAAGATGCAATCTCTCCCCACTCGTTGATGGTTTCTTCATAGATAGATCTTGGTGATCATAGAAAAAAAATGATTTACAACTACGTCTCCCAACAATAAAGTGGTACTAAAATGATGGTAAAACATCCAAGAATGATAATATAACATCATGGAACAAGCAAAAACTATAGATATGTTGGAGACGTGTCAGCATCCCCAAGCTTAATTCCTACTTGTCCTCGAGTAGGTAAATGATAAAAACAAATTTTTTGATGTGGAATGCTGCCTAACATGTTCATCACATTGTGTTCTTTATAGCATGGACATTTGGACTTTTTATATGGTTCAAAGCAATAATCTAGTATTGACATGAAAACGTTAATACTCAAGCATATCAGCAAGCAACCATGTCTTTCAAAATATCAATGCTAAAGCAAGTTATCCCTAGCCCATCATGCTCAATCATGGATCCATTCACAATACACACTCAAATATTCGCTACACCTAATGCTCAAGTACAATCATAGTGCCCTCTAGTTGGTGCTTTATAAGAGAAGATGGAGACTCAAATTTGAAGAATAAAAATTGCATAAAGTAAATGGATAGGCCCTTCGTAGAGGGAAGTAGGGATTTGTAGAGGTGCCAGATCTCAAGTGTTTAAATTGATAGAGAGAAATATTTTGAGTGGCATGCCTTTCCTGTCAACGAAAACGACTGAGAGATTTCAATATCTTTCCACACTAGATGCATCATAGGTGGTTCCCAAACAAAAAATAAAGTTTATTCCTTTTTCCACCAAAATTTCACTTTGGATGGCGGGCGTATCCACGGTTGCCTTCCATACCAACACTTTCCAAGGAATTTATTATTTGACAACATATAGTAAATATTTTTTCTTTTTCATTTTGGGACAGGGAATCCCTATTACCGCCATACTCTCGTGCAATTACAAGTGAATAAACACTCATCTTGAGAATAACACATCTAGCATGAAAAAAATATCAGTCACCCCCTACCGTTTCATGAGCAGTATGAGCACACAAAAAGGAAAATTTATTTTGAAAGTTTAGATATGGCACATACAAATTTGCTTGGAATGGCATGGAAATACCGTATATAGGTAGGTATAGTGGACTCATATGGTAAAACTTGGTTTAAGGATTTTGGATGCACAAGTAGTATTTCTACTTAGTACAAGTGAAGGCTAGCATGAGGTTGAGAAGCATCCAACTAAGAAACAAAAAATCACATCAGCAAGCATTAAGCATAACTAACAGTGAATAATGCATCATAAGTAGGATGTAATTTCGTAGCACAACTATTAACTTTCGTGCTTGCATTGGGAATCACAAACCTTAACACCAATATTCTTACTAAGCATAATTACTCATCAACATAACTCACATATCACTATTTTCATGTATCAAAACTATTACAAAGAATCGAGTTTAATTTGTCCAATGATCTTCATGAAAGTTTTTATTATATACCCCTTGAATATCTATCACTTTGGGACTAGTTTCATATATTAGCATTGATTTTTGGCAAGCTCAAACAAATTTAAGTGAAGCACATGAGCATACAAGTTACATCTCTCAAAAAGGTATAAGTGAAGCATGAGCGGATTTCTTCAAAATTTACTAGCTCTCATATTAATCTAAGTGAAGCATGAGAGTATTTCTACAAAAGTTTCCAAGCACACCATGCTCAAAAAGATATAAGTGAAGTACTAGAGAAATTCCTTTACTCAAATAGATTCAAGTGAAGCATAAGGAGCAATTCTAACAAATCATAGCATATTTTGGCTCTCTCAAGTAGGTGTGTGCAGCAAGTATAAAAGCAAACAAAGCAAAGATACAAGACGCTCCAAGCAAAACTCATGATGCGCTATGAATAAAAATATAGTTCCAAGTAGTATACCGATGGTTGTTGGAAGAAAGAGGGGATGCCACTCGGGGGCATCCCCAAGCTTAGTTGCTTGTTTCTCTTTCGATATATCTTGGGGGTGCGGTAGCATCCCCAAGATTAGGCTTTTGTTACTCCTTATTCTTTCATCCATCGTGATCTCACCCAAAACATGAAAACTTCAATCACACAAAACTTAACAAAATCTTCGTGAGATGTGTTAGTATAATAAAGCAAATAACTACTTTAGGTACTATTGCAAACCCGTTCATATTTTGTTATTGCATTATACCTACTGTATTTTAACTTTACCATGGCTTATACCCCCCAATACAAACCATAGATTCATCAAAACAAGCACACAACGCAATGAAAACAGTATCTATGTCAGACAGAACAGTCTGTAGTGATTTGTAATATACCCATACTTCTGGAACTCTAACAATTCTGAAAAACTAGGACAACATAAAGGATTTGCATAGTAACACTATGTTAAAATTTCATCTCAATATCATGTTCCAGTAAAAATGAAAATCCATATACTGGACGTAAAGTTTGTGTTTCAGATTCAGCATCACTTCTACTCATCCCATGAATCATCCTAAAGGCTTTACTTGGCACAAACACTAAATAAACCAAAAAAATACAATCATAACAGAGGCATAATTGTGTCAACACACAAAAACATAAAGTAAAAAAGCAAAAAACTTATTTATTCATTGGGTTGCCTCCCAACAAGCGATATCGTTTAACGCCCCTAGCTAGGCATAATGGATAGATTGAAGTATTGTCGTCTTTAGTTTTGGATCCATAGGATGCACTCATGATTGATTCATATAGTGACCTAATTATAGTTCTAGGGAAGTGTTCCATACCCTTTCTCAAGGGAAATTTAAACTTAATATTTCCTTCTTTCATACCAATCACGACACCTATAGTGCGTAAAAATGGTCTACCAAGTATAATGGGGAAAGACGGATTGCAATCAATATCAAGCACAATAAAATCAATGGGCACATAATTCCTATTTGCAAGAATAATAACATCATTAATTCTTCCCAAATGCTTTTTAATAGTAGAATCCTCCAAGTGCAAATTAGGAGAGCATTCTTCAATGTTGGTAAGACCAAGCACATCACATAGAGATTTCGGAATCGTGGAAACACTAGCACCCAATCACACAAAGCAAAGCATTCATAATTTTTAATCTTGACCTTAATGGCAGGTTCCCACTCATAATGCAATTTTCTAGGAATAGAAATCTCCAACTCAAACTTTTCTTCAAAAGATTTCATCATGGCATCAACGATATGTTTAGTGAAAGCTTTATTTTGCTCATAAGCATGGGGTGAATTCAACATGGATTGCAGCAAATAAACACATTCAATCAAAGAGAAACTATCATAATTAAAGTCTTTGCAATCCAAGATAGTGGGCACTGTCAGTGTCAAAACCGGCAGATCTCGGGTAGGGGGTCCCGAGCTGTGAGACTAGGATCGATGGTAACAGGAGACGAAGGAGGCGATGTTTACCCAGGTCCCGGCCCTCCTATGGAGGTAAAAACCTACGTCCTGCTTGATCATATTGATGATGTGTAGGTACAGAGTTGATCTACCTTGAGATCGAATAGCTAAACCCTAGATGAGTTGTCCTGCTCTACAACCGAAAACCCTCCGGCTTATATAGACGTCGAGACTACCTAGGGTTTACACATGGTCGGTTACACATAGAAGGAAAACATGCCTATACACTATTCCAATCTTGGAGGACACCCCATGATTCCCTAAGCTTCCTTCCTTGAGACAGGGCCTTCGATCAATCCAATGCTCGGTAAATTGCCCATATAGTCCAGCCCATGAGAAACAGGTCGGCCACTTGAGGACCCTTTAAACTAGGACTCCCTGAGTAGCCCCCGTACTAGCCTCCAATGCCAAGGGTCTTGGCTCCAGCTTCGCTTGATCAGAGTCTTCGGCTTGCGAGGCGAGTTCTTCTCCTCAATCAGTGATCGACCGAGTTTAATTCAGCCTTTGATGACATGTAGTTTTCCCGATCAGTAGATCGCCCGAACACCATGAATAGCTTAGCCCTGAAGGCCAAGTGTCAGGGAGCAAACAATGTTCCCTGACAACCTTTCTAACGAAAGGTCATGTCCCACCACGACCATTAAACCAGTCGTAAAAACTCGATTCGCGGTTTGAGGCCGTTTTTTCATCTCCATGATCCATCAATGCATAGATCGTGCTCCGTTTCACATGGGATATGTTTAATCATGCGCGTGTAACGGCGCACACATCTTGGGAAGCGGCGGGATCGTTAACCGGTGACCAACCCCATAAAAGGTAAAAAACCCAAGGCCTAGCCACGCTTCACATTCGCATCCTTTGCTTCCCAAATCTCCTAAGCTCTCAGAGCCTAGATCCAGTTCTTTCGTAACTCCTTCTCCTAGCTCGGCCATGGCTAGTTCTGGTTCCAATGGAAAGTGGGAGGCTTCCATGGTCACAAACAAGGATATTCGGGACCTGAAACAGGCCGGATACCTCCCCACCAATGTCTACCACCGCGCCGCCGAGCCCAATCAGGTGGTTCCCACAACCAAGCCCGGCAAGAGGGTGGTGTTCATCCCCCACTTCATTCGGCGACTTAGCTTCCCGCTCCACCCCTTGGCCAGGGGGCTTATGTTCTTTTACGGGCTCGACTTCCACGACCTCCCGCCGAACTCCTTCATGCACATATCGGCCTTCATCAACGTCTATGAGGCCTTCTTGCGGGTCGAACCACACTTCGGGATATGGCTCAAGGTGTTCAGCATCAAGCCGAAGTGTGTCGCAGGTGAACACGCAGACTGCGGCGGGGCGGTCATCAGCAAGCTCCCGCGTGTCGGATGGCCGTCCGGTACCTTCATCGACACCATCAAGACTTGGCAAAAAGAGTGGTTTTATATCACCGAGCCAAGGGAAGAAGGTCAGGCTGCTCCGGCCGAGTTCAGATCCGACCCCCCCACAAGATTGACCTCATGGCTCCGAAAGGGCCTCGACTAAAGGTCGGATGCGGAGGTGGATAACTTGCAGAGGCACATCACCTCAATGATCAAAGGCTAGATCAATCTAGCCAACGTTGTCCAGATTATGCTTCGGCGGCGCATCCTCCCCTGTCAGCACTGGGACTCCCTCATGTGGGCTTATCGACTTCATGATGAGCCTACTGTTCGCCAGCTCTACCGCACTCCAGAGAAGCTCTAGAAGGCGTTGTTCAAAGCTCAAGAGAGCTAGCTAGCCAAGGAGGAGGACCGGGGCCTACATGCCGATAACCCTCCTTCCCAGATATAACATAGTTTCAATTGATCAGTTCCATCTTCCGAAAGAAAAATCTAAACACCTTTCCGATCATCTTTGCAAAAACAGTTGAGCAAGGCCATGGGCATCAACTGCCCAGCACCACAGCCCGAGGACCCTCGGTCCAAGTTTTTATTGGAGATGCTCGTCGTGGCGCCTTACAAGGTGCCAGAAAAGAAAGAGAAGAAGAAGAACAAGAAAAGCCGAGGAGGCCTCCACATCAAGGACCAACCGGATGCTATGTTCGAGGAAACCCATGCCTCCTCTAATCAAGAGGAAGAGTAGGAGGATGAAGGGGAAGGCGGTTCCCCCCTCGCAAGAAAGAGGGCGGCGGCACCGGACGCCGCGGAGGACGTACCTCCTCCTTCCCCGAAGAAGGCGTGTCGGCCGTAGTTGATTCTGTCCGACGATAGTTCGGACTCGGATACCGAGTCCGAAGACTTCGAGAAGGTTCCTCAAAGGAACCTAAGGGTCAAGCCTCCGGCTCTAAGGTAAGAATCCGAAGACTCCCAAGCTATTTATGAAAAGTTTTAGATGTTATTAACATGTGAGTGCCTTTTGATCCGTAGCCCACCGTGCGTTCTCCCCACCGACCAAGTCTCGGACGGGGAGAACCCCCCCACCGAGCTAGCGGAGAGTATGACCATGTCGCATCCCACATCTCTGTGTGCCGCGAAGGATGCCGCAGAGGTGTCATCCCACCAGGCTCCCTTGGAGCCGAACACCAGCGGTGGGGGTTACGATGTCATGGCCGAGGTTAATGCCTCGGCCGCCGAAGACCGGGAGGAGGATCCCCTCCCGAGCTGTCATGCCCAAGATGCGTGCCTATCCATAATAAGGCACGGGGGCCTCACAAGGGATAGATGCGCATCTTGTCGTTCGCAAGTAAAGCATCATTACATCATACATTACAGAAGAGATAAGTATACGAGTTGGCTTTCACTCGCCACGTACTAAATTACAATTCCACACGGAGTACAAACATCAAGATGAAGACAGGGTCCGCCTATGGACGAAATCAAAGATAAAACAGATGCAAATGATACTATCTCGCTTTCCCAAAGATCACGACCATGGTCCTCTACTCATCCGGATAAGTCACATACATCCTGCCCCTTTCCTCGTCATACTCCCACTAGAGCTGCATCAGATCATCCTGCACGAACTCCTCTGTACCTGTACCTAGATTGTTGTAGTAATCTGTGAGCCACAAGGACTTAGCAATCATGCGCCTGGGTACCGAGACTATTCAATCTTAAAGGTTGGGATGGGGTATGTGTTTAGTTTGCAGCAGCACTAAGCATTTATGGTGGCTAAACTTACGTAACATGAAGATAAATATGAGTGGCCTACGATGAACGATCGAATCTAGAATGACCTCTATGAGATCCTGAACACTTACTTACGTCAATCATAACCCCACCGTGTTCTCTCTCGGATCATGTTCACGAGCAGAGGCGATCACGGTTACTCACATAGTTGGTGTATTTTATTAGTGTTTACTTCAAGTTTACTATAACCGGGTTTTAAACAAATATCCAAGTTGCCACATAACTGCGGGCATGGCTTTCCGAAAGATTTGACCCTGCAGGGGTGCTCCAACTAGTCCATCACAAATTAACCACACTCCGCGGGAATAGCCTCGACCACGGATCTCGTGATCATCCTAGGCAACTCCAAAGAAATTCCAACACCTCGAGATAGCCCGAAGAAAGTCAGAGTTCCTCACATAAGACACTCGATAAGGTAAAATAGATCCAGCAAGACCACCCGACGTGTCGATGAACCCGATAAGAGCCGCGTATCTCGTTCTCAGGACACGACGGATAAGCGACGCGTACGGAGGCCTGATAGAAATCTCCCAAGTTTCCCTGGGTTGGCCCCGCACAGTGCTCTAGTTTGTACCAACACTCATGAGGAGCACTGGCCCGGGGGTTGATTAATTATCCATGGGGTTGCAAAGCCCTATGCAAATTTTATTAAGTTATTAAGAAAATGTAGTACCAAATTTGGGTCTTGCTAGACAAGTTTTAATCTCACCCGAATAAACAAGGGGGTCCCCATAACAATCCCGAGCATATTAGGAGCGCAAAGTATGGAAAACATAACACCGGTGACAAGAAACTATGACGGTAACAGCGAAACAAAACACCTAGCAAAAGGCCAAGCCTTCCACCAGTACCAATATATATATATATATATATATATGCATTAAATTAAATAACAGATAATAGTGTGATATGCCAAATCCATGTTATTACATGGAACAACCTGCACCTGCAACTAAGAACGCTATAAGTGGGGGGCTGAGCAGCGGTAACATAGCCAATCAAAGGTTTGCTAGGAGGTGGAGGGTTAAAGGCAATCATGGTAATTAGGAGGCTGACATTCAAGTGGTAGGTAGCTCAATTGTAACGATAAGAGTGAGACACTAGCAAGCAAAAATAGTATCGGGATCCGGGTACGATCATCTTGCCTGTTGGTTCTTCAGTGGAACAAGTAGCGGGATCCTCGTAGTTGTACTCGCCTGGATCTTCGTACTCAGGTTCAACGTTCATATCTACCCAAAATAAACATCAAGAATAAACAAACAACCATGGTGCAATGCACAAGCAAGAATGGTGCATGCTTATTTGAAGAGTTTTTAACATGACAATCCTAACTAGTCATGTTTCACATGCAAAGGATTGGTTATTAATGAATCTGGACAGAACCTTATGTTAATTTATTTAGACATGCATGAACATGGCAAATATGTATGCATCATGCAAAAATGATAAAAATGCATATGAAGAACGTAAGAAACGGAGTTACGATTCTCACGATACGCTCACGACAAGATACGAAGGCAAAACACAAGACAAGAATGACCTGGGCTATTCCTTGGCACTCCAAGGTATCCAATGGATAGGTGATGAAAAACCAACCACAATAGAGCCAAAGATGAAGCAATTCCATGGAGTATAGCTCCCACAAGTCACAAACCAATAAAACAAACAATCTGCCATAAAACAGCAACATAGCAACTTTCATAGCCGATAACTTGAACTACAGGAATCCTACAACCACAACCAAGGTATTTATAGAAACTACATGACATGATCATCAACTTATCCAACTACAAAAACTGGAAAGGAGGCACACATCAATAAGCATGAAGCTCACAAGTTGGCATGATGAAACAGATTTCTGGGACTTAGTGAAAATAACAGCTTTCTGGAAACTGAGTTAATCTGGTAGCATGTTGACAGCAGCAACTAATGGTGTTAGAGACTACCTCATGGCATGAAAATTAACAGTATGGTAGTAGACATCATCTACTTCAAAACACTAGCAATGAGCTTGAGCTAATTCTTAACATATCACAAGATGGCAACCACTCATCATGGCATAAAAATAACAGCAGGTTCTCAGACTTAGAAATATTTAGCATGGTGAAAACAGTAACATTGAGTTAGCTACTTTGCAGCAAGTTTCCCACTTATATGGGTGATTATCATGTCAAACAAAAATACCTTGGCATAATAGGCATGAAACACTAACACTTCCATGTTGGCACATGCCCCAAAGCAAGCATGGATTAATTCATGCAAAAATGAAAAAGTAGCATCACAACAGAAAATGACAGTTTTATAAACTTTCTCAAAAGTGAAATCTAATTGTACCAATGTATTCCTTGGCTCTTTCTACCCCAAAATCATGTATCATACTCCTATAGTCATGTGAAGAAACATGTCAAAAACTACACTAGCAAAGCAACCATCCACTCTCATAAGTCAAAACTTACTCTAAACGGACAAGATCACAAATGGGCCTAACCAGATTTGGAATCTTAGCTTTAAATGGAAATGAACTAATATATCCTACCAAACATGGCATACCAAAATACATAGTGTATGACAAGTGGGGCATGGTCCACTTGTCACACACACACACACACACACCCAAACCCACACATCTAAACCACACACACACAAGCATGCACACACATGGCTCCATGTGCCTAAAGGCATATGAGCACAACCACACCCATGAACACACCACCTATGAGGGTGGGTGTTCATCACACACACACATATATATGCACAAGTGCATATATGCACATATATATGCATGTATAACACACACACACATACACCAATATGCATATATGCACACACACACATATATGCACTACACACCACATACACCACTCCACACACACACACAATCAGAAAAGAAAATCAAAACACCCTACAACATGAAGGTTTGCACATACACATACATACATGGCAATATCAAAAGAAAATAAAACAAAGGGCAAAAAAAAAGAAACAGAACAAAAAAAAGGGGGGAGGTTCGGGCTCGAACCCACGACCGGCTTGTCGACTCACATACGCGCACACCACTATGCTATGGCTACGGATCTCGACAGAAAGGGGGAGGAGAGCAGCTAGACATGTTTGCCGCGAAATGCCTGACGAAACTGACGAAAAGCAACACTACGGCGACAACAAACGCAGCGGCAACTACGGCGGCTACATGGCATCTCCGGCAACACAAACCACCTGTAGGGAGAACTGGGACCTAGGGGAACCCATCCCCGCCTCAAACAACGGCTGGATGCGGCGGCAAGGGGCGCTCAAGCTCAGGGCATGGCGGAGGCAAACACGGCGGAGACAATTCGTGGGCCTACGCGGGGAAGAAGGGCTGCGGGGGAATGGCTGATCACCGAGGGGATGGTCGGATACGCAGGAATGCACGGCGACGGCTCGGCGCAGCCTGAAGAAGCGAAGCGCCTCGCACGCTTGCTGACGGGAGGCGACGACGAGGTGGCGCCACGGAGGATCTAGGACCTCCCTAGCACCGGGAAGGAGTGCCCGCGGCACCAGGAACCACCTCACCATCTCCGATGGCGACGAGCAGGTCACCGGAGGCGGCGACGACGACCCGAAGAAACACTGGCAACACGGCTGCTCTCTGAACCTCTCTCTGAACCTTACCTGAAGGGGAGGAAGCAGCGAAGGGAGAAGGGGAAGAGGGGAGCGGCAGCGGCGCTAGGAGGAAGAGGAACCCTAGGGGGGACGACACGCACGCCGAGAGACTAAATAGGAGGGGACATACAACATTCCTCGGCTTCCGTGAACGCACGGCGCCCGCGCTCTCTCTGCACCACTGACGGAGAAGAAACGGAGCAGGTGGCCGCTTGGTCACCTGGGCTGGGCCGCGCAGGAAGGAGCCGGCCCAGCTCTTCCTCCCTCTCACAGAGAAATAAAAACACAGAGTTTTCCTATTAAATAAAACAGCAAGAAAAGAAATGCTCTTAGAGAAGAACATAAAGGATTTTTGCTAAGGCAAAAATACTTTTGACTAAAAAAATGAGAACTATTTAATAAAATTGACAAGGGGATTTTTTTGAAACAAGTATTTTAAATAGTTTTAAATGAACACCCACCTTGTTGTTTAAACCTCTAATACATATTAAACTCAAACAACAAAAGAACCACACTAATAATTTTTTAAACATTATAGGCTACCTCTTGAACATTTTAGAACAATTTTAACAGCAAGTTAATTTTATTGAATAAATGCCAACGGAATAAGGGGAGAAGTTTGGGTTGTTTGAAAAAGAATAAGAGAGGGGGAAGGAGATGATGCACCACATACACTCCAACCACATCACACAACACAAGAACACACTCAACCACAACAAGGCCACATCACAAACAAAGACATGTCATGATGGATGAAATGATGCATGATGCATGAATGCATGAACAAGACATGGCATAACAAGGTTCAACTTATATCATTAATCTCATGACAACAAGGCTCACTTAAGATACATGCCCAACAAGGTAGGGACAGCACTTGGGCTGTCACACGAGCACTGAGGAGACCAGACAAAGGGATGTCCAGTCCCCTCCAAGGTCAACTCCGTAGCGCACCACGCCTCTAGAGCCACCGGTCCAATCCCCGGTTGGAGATCGGTCAAACCGATCACGACCGGCGCCGCCGAACACTGGGTGGCCAGTTATGGAGGAGGCTCTATCAAGCACCTCCATCTCCAAGGATCACCACACCCTTATGGGTGCGGTTTTGCAAAGCATTCAGTCCGTTGATAGCGGACTGAAGGAGGCTTTCAGCGGTCTCCTGACGGGCTTCTAGGCGAGTCACATAATTTTCTATTTTTGGAATATTAATTTGTTACATTCATGCTATCATTATATATATAGCAGCCCCTGAGCCCTAGGTGAGTTTAAAAAAACTCACCTGGGAGTCAGTCATAAATAGTGTCCGGAATGTTCTAACAACCCTTAAGAGGACCAAACATAGGATCATGTTTATGATAGTTTGGAGGTTTGAATCCATGTAATCTGATATGGATTTATTATTTGTAGGCTTCATCATCAATGGCGGCAGCTAATGGCGCCGAGCTAGATGAGCTAAATTAGAATCTCAAGAGCTCGGAGGATGAGCTTGACGCTGTGAACAAGAGATTCGACGAGGCACAAGGTAAGCCGGATTGTCAAATCCGAATCTTTCATCACTAGTGATTCATACTGTCGATGTAGTATGGTTATATGTTTGAATCTTACACAACCTCGGCGAAGGAAATTGAGAAGCTCAAGGCCGAGCTGTAGAAGGCAAAGCAATAGACCGCGAGCGAGAAGGCAGCGGCTGAACAAGCGGCTGCCGCGTGATAATCCACAAGTGCAAGGAATCATCGTAGCAATTTCCAAAGGTGGAAGTGATAAGTATGGAGTGTCGAACCTACAAGGAGCTAAAGGTAAGATCAATATTATCTCAAGTTCTATCTGCCACTGATACGACTCTACGTACACCGAACGTTTGCTTCCGTCTAGAAACGAGAAATAAAACTATGTTGTGGGTACGAAGAGGATAGCTTTGCATGATATCGGAGAACTAAAATAAAATTAGGTGCTGTTATCATGATATTACAATATATTACAAATAGCGAGTGTGGAATAATGATGGGTTGGTGTGCGGAATTATCCTAAGAAATTGTTAACAAGATCGGAAATCATTATTGCAATTTTATATGAGGGAGAGGCATAAGCTAACATATTTTCTCTACTTGGATCATATGCACTTATGATTGGAAGTCTAGCAAGCATCTGCAACTACTAAAGATCATTAAGGTAAAACCCAGCCATAGCATTAAAGCATCAAGTCCCCTTTATCCCATAAGCAAACAACCTACTTACTCGGGTATGTGCTTCTGTCACCCACACCACCCATCATAAGAGAATCATAAGCATATTACAACACCCTACAACAAAGATTCCTCACACTTGTGCGACATGGAGAGCACCATAGGACAACACCAATAATAAAACACGCAACTCAAACCAATGTATATCATCAATCAACCCAAAGGACAAAAGTAATCTACTCAAAACATCATAGGATGGCAACACATCATTGGATCATAATATGTAGCATAAATCACCATGTTCAAGTAGGTGATTACAGCGGGGTGCGGGAGAGTGGACTGCTAAAAGGAGATGAGGATGGTTGATGTTGATGAAGACGATCACCGCAGCGATGGTTCCCCCGATGGCACTCTGACACCACCGGGAGAGAGGGGGAGAGGTTATCCCCCTCGTGCTTCCTCCTACATGGCCTCCCCCTCTGTGGGGAGAGGTTCCCCCTCTGGTCCTTGGCCTCCATGGTGTTGATGACCTCTCAGGGACGATGAAGATGGCCTCCGGTGATGGTGACCCCCATCGGCAGGGTGCCGGAGAGGGCCAAGATTGGTTTTTCGTGGCTCTAGAAGTGTGCGGTGGCGAAATCCCCATCTAGGTTATTTCTCGAAGGTTTTGAAATATTTGAGGATTTATAGAGCTGAGAGGGAGGTCGGTGGACTCCCGAGGGCCCCACAAGCATGGTGGCCACGACCGGGGGGGGGGGGGGTGGGGTGGGTGGGTGGGTGGGTGGTGGCCACGTCCCTGGGGCTTGTGGCCTCCTCAGCCTTCCTCTCGGGTGACTCTTCGCTCCAGTATTTTTTATATTTTCCAAAAATATTCTCCGTAAATTTTTAGCTCATTCCGAGAACTTTTATTTCTACACAAAAACAACACCACGGTAGTTCTGATGAAAACAACGTCAGTTTGGGTTAGTTCTAATAAAATCATACCAAAATCATATAGAATTATTGTAAACATGGCATGAATACTTCATAAATTATAGATACGTTGGAGACGTATCAGCATCCCCAAGCTTAATTCCTGCTCGTCCTCGAGTAGGTAAACGATAAAAGAAATAATTTATGAAGTGTGAATGCTAGTAAGTGCACAAGTTTGATCAATGACAAATCCAATCACTTTTCTAGCATCAATATGTATCATCAACAGTAGCTCATCTCATAAAACTTCTCATGATCAAGTAACAATCTATTCACATGTTTAAAGTATAGACCAGAAAGTTTCTTGAAAACTAACAAACCATATTCCTAGTCATCGAACAATTGCAATTCATCTTATTTTCAGGAAGGGTCTATGAAAGAGCTTTGATTTAGCAAATTCCACATACTCAACTATCATATAGTCTTCCATGATTGTTGGCACTCAAAGCATATTTTTAGAACAAATTGCGTCCATCAAACACAGAGAAAGATAGGGGCTTAATGTTTCGCCTCCCAACTTATTTATCATATAGATAATTGTCAACAATAATAATTCATGATCAAATATATTTGTATGGATATATATGTCTAGATCATTCCCCAACACATGACGCTTGCCAAGAGATAAAGGCGAAATATAGGAAGTGGTGAAGATCACCATGACTCTTGCATAAATTTAAGTACTAGAAAATAAAAGATAGGCCATTCGCAGAGGGAAGCAGAGTTTGTCATGCGCTTTTTGTTTTTGGATGCACAAACTCTTAATGCAAAGGAACGTCACGTTGTATTTCCCTTTGTGATAGCAACCTTTATTATGCAGTCCATTGATTTTATTTCTTTGTCATCACAAATTCGTACAACGCTTATTTTGCCTTACAATAAAATATCTTACATATTTAGGAGCAATTTTTATTGTTTTTTTGCACCGATGACAACTTACTTGAAGGATCTTATTCAATTCATAGGTAGGTATAGTGGACTCTTATGGCAAAACTGGTTTAATGGTTTTTGGATGCACAAGTAGTATTTCTACTTGGTGCGGAAGTTTTGGCTAGTATGAGGTGGAAGCAAGCACCACATGTTGGAGGATCCATAATAATATAACTTCTACACAAATATACCCAGACATAACTCATTAAGTTGTCTTCCTTGTCCAACTTCAACTAATTTGCTCAAGTTTAAAAATAGTTAATGGGTATTCACAATCATAGAAGATGTCCAATATATTATATTTACATGTGGAATCTCTCTTCCTTCAATATTCTTTCATGAATTGTTCAAGTGACCAATGCGGTGTTTGCTAACTTTCAATAAATTTCACCACCTATAACTATTATTTGTGAAGTCACTACTCTCCATGGGATAAGTATATGAAGCATTTTTATTTTCAGATTTATGATATTTAATTCATTCAACTATTTACTCATAGGATATAAGTGAAGCATGAGAGTGAATGACAAACTACTGCAAAAAGATAAAAGTGAAGATCAATACATAGTCAATTAGTTAAATAGCCACGTGAGGACTCTCTCTTATTCAAAATTTCATATCCAATGATTTTATTGAAACAGCAAACAAAATAAAGATTGCACTCCAAGAACAGCATGCATCATGTGAACGAAAATTTAGGCTCAACATAGGCTAACCGATAGTTGTTGATGAAGAGAGGTGGGATGCGTAGCATCCTCAAGATTAGATACTTGGGAGTTCTTGAAATATTTTCTTGCGGTGCCTTGATCATCCCCAAGCTTGAGATTTTGTATCTTGTTCAATCCTCTCATATCCCGGTTTCACCTATTCTCAAAAACTTCATCCACACAAAACTCAAAAAGAACTCGTGAGAAAGGTTAGTACACATAAGAACAAATCAACACTTCATGTACTTCCAAGACAAGTGTGCACAATAATTTTCAAACATTAGGTCATGTATACTCTCATTTTCACCATTTATATCTACCAGTATAGGCTATGGAAAATATAGGATAAGTAGATAGCAAAACTATGACAGCAATCTGTCCAAACAGAACAGAGTATAGTAATGCATTAAACCAGTGTACCTATGGACGTCTAAAAATTATAAAAATTTAGGAAATTCTAAGGAATTTATATTATAATACTGTGTAAAAATTTCAGAAAATTTCTACGTTCCAGCAAAATATGAAAATTCAAACACTACAACAAAAATATCTGTTTTTTACACAGAACACATAAAACATGCAATGCAAGCATCCTAATGCAATTCTTGGAACTTTTTATTGAAAAACAAGATTATAAAGAACACCTAACATAGAAAAAATAAAATAAAATTACATTCCAAGCAAAACTCATATTATGTGACGAATAAAAATATAGCTGCAAGTAAGATATACCGATTGTGTTGAAGACGAAAGAGGGGATGCCTTCCGGGGCATCCCCAAGCTTAGATGCTTGAGTGTTCCTTTATTGTTACCTTGGGGTGCCTTGGGAATCCCCAATATTGGGTTCTTGTCACTCTTTATTCCCCTCATATCGGTATCTCACCCAAAACTTGAAAACTTTAATCACACAAAACTTAACGGAACTTCGTGAGAAGGGTTAGTGTAATAATGATAAATCATTCACTTAGGTACTGTCAAGACAAGATTCATAATTGTTACCCCATGATACCTAATGTATTATATAATTACCATAATTTATACTACTCAATATAAGCTATAGGAACAATTGAAACAAGCAAACTATGTATGCAAAACAGAATCTGTCAAAAACAGAACAGTCTGTAAAGATCTGAATGATCACCATACTTCCCTGACTCTAAAAATTCTGAAAAATTAGGAAATATAACATAATTTTCATAGAAATTTTATGTAAAATTTAAATAATTTTTTGACTCTCCAGTAAAATCCTAAAATTCAAATACTGGACGTAAAACTTTCTGTTTTTTGCACAGAATCAAACAAGCAAGTATCCACACTATCCCAAAGGCTTTACTTGACACTTTATTGAAACGAAAGGAACAAAACATGATTAATACAGTAGATTAATCATGTTAACACATTAAAACAGAAATTAAAATTATTGGGTTGTCTCCCAACAAGCGCTTTTCTTTAATGCCTTTTTAGCTAGGCATGATATTACAATGATACTCTTCCAAGCCAAATTCCGATGATCATTATATTCATACTCTAAAAGATATAAATGAAGTTCATAGATAATTCTTAATTAATATAGTTTAATAAACATACAAGCTGAAATATATAAGTGAAGCATACGAAACATTCTATAAAGCCATACTCAAAAGGTTTAAGTGAAGCACAAAGAGCATTCTACAAATCCATACTCAAAAGATTTAAGTGAAGAAAAAAGATCATTCTACAAATATATCAAGGACTATCTCATACTATAAGGGAGAATAAAGGAAAAAAACAAACATTAAAGACACATGTCGTGTGAATAAAACAAAAACCGAGGTATACCGATAATTGTTGAAGAATAGAGATCGGATGCCTTCCGGGGCATCCCCAAGCTTAGGTGCTTGAGTATCCTTGAAATATTTACTTGGGGTGCCTTAGTCATACCCAAGCTTGAACTCTTGTCTCTCCGTGTTCTTCTTATATCGATACCTCCGCGATCTTCGAACACTTCATTCACACAAAACTTAACAAAACCCTCGTGAGATCCGTTAGTATAATAAAGAAAATTACTAGTTTAAGTACTGTTGTGAACTCATTCCAAATTAATATTAGCATTATATCTATTGTAGTGCCACTTCACCATGGTTCATACCCCCCGATACAAGCCATAGATTCATCAAAATAAGAGAACAATGCATAGAAAATAGAATCTGTTAAAAACAGGATAGTCTGTAGTAATCTGGAAACTCAAAAAATTCTGAAAATTTAGGAACAATTAAATAAAATGCATAGCAGTACTGTGTAAAAATTTCAGAAACTTTTGACGTTCCAGTAAAAAAAATGTAAATTCACGCACTACAGCCAAAGTTTCTGTTTTTGCACTGCACACACCAAACAAGCTATCTAATCATCCTAAAATTAAATTTTGGCACATTATTTTTATAATACAATGGATATATACAAGGTGATAATTATTTTACATAAGCTTCCATGAAAAATTCTACATGGTTTCCATGAGCATGAACACAAGTGTTCAAGGTCGACCCTCACTTCTCCAATGCACAACCTTCCAATCACTTCTCTTTTTGAAAAACTTCTGAGGCATAAGAAGCAAGTAACTCTTTTTGTATTTTTAATTTTTTTCTTGTTTCTTTCACACACAACTATAGAAAGTAAAAAGGTAAATCAAAATCTATTTAGTGAAGAAAGCAAACAAGCATACATGAGAATATCAACCCCATGCTATTGCTCCCCGGCAACGACGCCAGAAAAGTGCTTGATAATCCCCAAGTGCAAGGAATCATCGTAGCAATTTCCAAAGGTGGAAGTGATAAGTATGGAGTGTTGAACCCATAAGGAGCAAAAGGTAAGATCAATATTCTCTCAAGTCCTATCTGCCACCGATACGACTCTACGTACACCGAACGTTTGCTTCCATCTAGAAACGAGAAATAAAACTATGTTGTGGGTATGAAGAGGATAACTTTGCATGATATCGGAGAACTAAAATATAAATATAGGTGTTGTTATCATGTTATTACAATATATTACAAATAGCGAGTGTGGAATAATGATGGGTTGGTGTGCGGAATTATCCTAGGAAATTGTTAACAAGATAGGAAATCATTATTGCAATTTTATATGAGGGAGAGGCATAAGCTAACATACTTTGTCTACTTGGATCATATGCACTTATGATTGGAACTCTAGCAAGCATCCGCAACTACTAAAGATCATTAAGGTAAAACCCAACCATAGCATTAAAGCATCAAGTCCCCTTTATCCCATACGCAAACAACCTACTTACTCGAGTCTGTGCTTCTGTCACTCACGCCACCCACCATAAGGGAATAATAAGCATATTGCAACACCCTACAGCGAGGATCCCTCACGCTTGCGCGACACGGATATCACCATAGGACAACACCAATAATAAAGCATGCAACTAAATCCAATCTATATCATCAATCAACCCAAAGGACAAAAGTAATCTACTCAAAACATTATAGGATGGCAACACATCATTGGATCATAATATGTAGCATAAAGCACCATGTTCAAGTAGGTGATTACAGCGGGGTGCAGGAGAGTGGACCACTAAAAGGAGATGAGGATGGTGATGTTGATGAAGACGATCACCGCGGCGATGGTTCCCCCGATGGCACTCCGACACCACTGGGAGAGAGGGGGAGAGGTTCTCCCCCTCGTGCTTCCTCCTCCATGGCCCCCTTCTATGGGGAGTGGTTCTCCCTCTGGTCCTTGGCCTCCATGGAGGTGTGCGAAGATGGCCTCCGGTGATGGTGACCCCCTCCGGCAGGGTGCCGGAGAGGGCCAAGATTGGTTTTTCGTGGCCCTGGAGGTGTGCGGCGGTGAAACTCCCGATCTAGGTTATTTATCGGAGGTTTTGGAATATTTGAGGATTTATAGAGCTAAGAGGGAGGTCGATGGACTCTCAAGGGGCCCACAAGCCTGGTGGCCGCGACCAGGGGGGTTGTCGTGCCCCTGGGGCTTGTGGCCTCCTCGGCCTTCCTCTCGGGTGACTCTTCGCTCCACTATTTTTTATATTTTCCAAAAATATTCTCCTTAATTTTTTAGCTCATTCTGAGAACTTTTATTTCTGCACAAAAACAACACCATGGTAGTTCTGCTGAAAACAACATCAGTTCGGGTTAGTTCTAATAAAATCGAACCAAAATCATATAGAATTATTGTAAACATGGCATGAATGCTTCATAAATTATAGATACGTTGGAGACGTATCACTGCGCTTTCTGCTCTAAAAGCCACAAGCACCAACCATGAGGCTCGAGTGGAGGAAATCTAGTAGGAGCTCAAGCATGCCAGCCAGATGTGCAAGGACCTTGACCAGAAAGGCAAGGAACAGGCCATCGAACTATCCACCTAGAAATCCGATCTCCAAAAGGAGCGGGTGGATAGGAGGTTCTTTGAACAGCAAGTCTGCCAAGTTAAGGATATCACATATGGTAAGCCGTATTTACTGCAGCGTGTCTTCGGTGATAGCAGGTCATATTGCTCACCCAAGTGTGGCATTCCTCAGGTGCCTGCTCGGACCTCCAGAAGAGCATAGCGGACGCAAACCAGTTCTATGCTTCGTAGGGAGAAGGAGATGAAGCTCGACTATTTTGGGCGCAATTTTAAGTTTCCGAGCGCTCTCCTCTCCTTGTCGAGCAGCTGGAGTAGCTGATGGTGCTACACCATATGGCGGAGCCGGCCATGAAGGATCTCTGTATTCGGCTATGGCCCGATGAGCCATTGCCGAGCAGCTACTTCATCCTGGTGCAGAAGCTGAGCGACGCCTCACCTCGGATCGATGCACTAAGGCGTTCCTCCTGTATCGAGGGAGCTCGGATGGCCTTTGCGAGGGTGAAGGTGCACTGGCCGGGGCTTGATCCGACGAAGATCGCCACCACCCCTCCGCCCCCTAGAAAGGAGCATAGGTTCCCTAAGCGCTACTTCCCCGTAGTGATGGAGGGTGCTTAGGCAATAGAGGCTCAGTGTTCAAAAGAAAACATTTATGAGTAAATGCGTTGTAATATGTCCGAAGACCTTTTAATGCTTGTATGGTTATGATGCATTGTTTATCATGTCTTTCATGTTTTGCATTTGTTATAACTCCTGTGTGGCCGTTGAAACTGAAAGTTGCGAGTCGTCGGCTTCAGCTCCCATGTAGATACTACCTGAGGTGTGTCTTCCTATGCACTGTGACCCTTAGCCAAGCTATTGGTACCCGAAGGCAGTAGTGTGAGGTGGACAAGGCAATTAGACTATAATGCTTTATTACTTTCACTTAGCCGTATGGACAAACTTGCACTCGCCAGTTCCCAATGGAAACCAACCTGAAGACGGCGTAGTGAGCGAGGGTGGCAGCATGGACGGCGACACTCCCTCTGACTCCGAGGATGAATGCGAGTACTCCGGCGAAGAGGAAGAAGTCGAGTCACCTCCTCGGTGCGAATGCCGCTCCAAGTCCCACCAGGATACAACAGCTGTCAAGGATAGGGCTCTGGGCCCTAGTGAGAAGAACCCGAAGCAGAGCCGCCCATCAACTGTTGAGTCGAGTGAGCGGTCGGCCAAGCAGCCCAAGCAGATCACGACCAAACTCGCAAGGCCCTAGCTCGCATGAGGATGGTTGTACCTGTCGTCTCCATGTAAGTATTTGTTTTCCAATCCTTTCTGTCGACTGTGACCTTGTGTTGTTGCTAACTGAGTGTTGTTTGATCCCTCCAAGCTGCTACTTCTGTAACATCACCTCCTCGAGACGGAGGGGAAGCAATGGACATTGATACTGTTGATGCTGCAACTTCTCACAGAGGTAAACAAGCCTTTGGTTCAATCGTATGAGATTCATTACTTGCAAAAGTTAACACTGTCGATTGACGTTGTAGAGGTCATCCAACTTGAAGACGACGAGGAACAGCCAGACGCCCTGCGCATCCGCACACGAAGAGCTTCATCCGTGCAGCCGGTTCAGCGGTCGACTATAGAGTCTTCCCAGGGGATGGGCGACTCGACATGAATCAGAACTGATCTTACAGTACCTCTGTCGAATGCTCCTCCATCTATCTCAACCATCATGACGCCAAATCCAACCGGACCTGTTCAGACTGCTTCAACCGCTCCAGCTACTACACTGATCCCACCTGTGACGGCTTTCCCTCTGCATCGCGTCCCGGAATATCAAATCGGAGCCATGAAGGAGGCTATGATCCAGGCAGAGCAGATGATGCTGCGGACCAAGGAGGCGTATGGGGCCAGCAAGCTGGCTTACAATGCCAGCACGGCCCTCCGCACCAATGTCCGAGTAAGTTCGATTGTAAGTACATTTCCGATTGGATTCCTGTCTTTTCTTGATCGTACACCCATTGGGTGCTTACTTTCCACTCCGTAGAGTGTTTTCAAATTTCTTCACACGAATAGATCGGTTCTTAATCGAGTAGGTTTTGGATCAGTGGGGGCACTCTGAGTGCACCCACTGGGTTTAGTCCCCGAGACCACTGTCGATTGCTTGCCTTGGCAGGGGTCTTGGAGTCTTTCGTATGCTTGATACGTTTGCTCTTGATCGCACCACTCTGCAGTTACGCTGTAGATTTTATGGACATCATTGATAAACCATGATATGACGCTACATAAGGATAGACTGCACTTCACAGAGTGTGGATGGGCATCACTCGATGGATCGAGTGACAGATACTCCAATGATGGATGTTTTTTGCTACTCGACATGTCGAGAGTTGGCAGATCCAGTGGGGGCACGCTAAGTGCACCCACTAGGTGTAGCCCCCGAGACCGCTATCGAGTGCTTGCACCGGCAGGGGTCTTAGAGTTTGTTGTATACGGCATACATTTCGCCTTAGATCGCACCACTCCAAAGCTACCTTGTAGGTTTCATGGACATCATTGATAAACCATGATATGACGCTACATAAGGATAGACTACACTTCATAGAGTGAGGAGGCGCGTCACTCGACGGGTCGAGTGACGGATGAATGTTCTGACAGGGCTGACCTTGTCGAATGTTTTAGTAACCAGTGGGGACACGCTAAGTGCACCCACTGGGTGTAGTCCCCGAGGCTACTGCTAATCGCAGACGATAAGCCGTAGTCTTGAAAACTTGTAATCTGGATTTTTGCCGTACGCATAGTACTAGCACCACTCGACATGTCGAGTGCATTTTTTTTCTGACGAGTTACTCGACAGGTCGAGCATTAACCGTCTCAGTGGGGGCACTCTGAGTGCACCCACTGGGTGTAGTCCTTGAGACCACCGTCGGGTGCTTGCACCGACGGCGATCTTGAAAGAGACTGCTTTGAATTTGTCCACGGCACGCAGAGTGCCAGAGCCACTCGACATGTCGAGCGGACTTTTGCTTGAATTTTTCTTCCTCCTGACATTATATAACGTTGTTCCAGGGTAATAAGACAGTCATTCGACGGTACTCATTGCCCAGCCGACCGTCCGTGGTATTACTTGCCGATTGAATTTCTTTCTTTTGTTGGTTTCAAAGGGCTTGCGAACTTGGAACGCAGTACAAGGATCTTGAGAATGAAAGGAACCGACTGCGTGTGGATCTGGAAGCCTCCAACAATGCTCTGGATCAAGCGCGCGCTGAGCTGAAGTCTCTGGGAGGTAATTACCGTCGACTCTCTGCATTCCCATCTTCACTTTACATGTTTTGAACTGAGTGCTCTTACTCGAACAGACGTGCGCAATGAAAATTGTTGACTCCAAGTGCGACTCAACAATGTTGTTTCTTTAGATTCCATGAAGAAGGCACTGGAGGAGAAGGACAAAACACTCGCCAACGCCCAACAGGTGGCCAGGGATAAAACCGAAGCTGCAGATCGGAAGCTGGCGGCCGCCAAGAAGCTGGAGGAGGAGAACGCAAAGCTGAAGCAGGAGCATGTGGACCTCGTCAAAAGGGCCGAGCAGCTGAACAAAAGGAGCAATAGCCTGGAGAAGCACTTGGGCGAATTCTCGAGGAAGATGTACATCATGCTCGACGGTGACTGTTTCTTGTCCACTGAACTTTGTAAAATCCTTGAAGGTCATAACTTGCCGATTCTCCTCCCATTCCCACTCTTCAACAGAATTCTGCCAGGACTTCGAGAAGGAGAAAGAGGAGATTGATCCCAATTTGGATCCCACTAAGTCACCTGTCGCAGATGCGGTGGCCATGAACATGCTCAGACTCAATTTCCGGCTCCAGGGCGTTCATGCATATCTTGTCCGACTAAAATCTGCAATGTAGAGAATTGACAATGAGCTATGGCCTGAGGACACCCTTCAGCTCGACCTCAACTCCATGATGGCTCGCCTGAACGAACTTCCAAGTCGAGTGCAGGCCTGGAAGAAATCTGTTGCTTGCTATGGGGCCGACGTGGCGCTATCACTCATCAGGGTCCATTACAGGGACGTGAGGGAAGAGAAGTTGAGGGAGCTCCGAGTGGTTAACACGAAGAAACTCCAGTTTGAGGACTTCATGAAAACCTTCATCAAAGCAACCACCAGAATCGCAGACGACATCGACTTGGACATTTTGTTGAGCCAGCCAGCCCGTCAAATGCTTAAAAAACTTGACCTTTAGAAGAAACACTTTTATTCGCCTCGGTATGCCGAGTGGAACTGTATCCTTTAAAACTTCATTCAGGCCTTAGGCCTGAGCACATTTGCTTCTTTACGAAACATTTATCCGCGATTTATCCTTTGGATTTTATCCGTATTTGGATTTTAATCGCTTGTTCGACTGTATTTGCTTTTTGACTTAGGCGAAATATGTTCGCAGCTAAGCCCCCGAGTGTGAGGATTGCTCATCACTCGAAGTAGTTAGAACCTTAGCGAATGTCGATTCGCAGCTAAGTCGTCAAGTGGATGGACTACTATCCACCCGACAAGGTTTTTAACTTAGGCGAAACATGTTCGCAGCTAAGCCCCCGAGTGTGAGGATTGCTCATCACACGGAGTAGTTAGAACTTAGGCGAATGTCGATTCGCAGCTAAGTCGTCGAGTGGATGGACTGCTCTCCACCCGACAAGGTTTTTAACTTAGGCGAAACATGTTCGCAGCTAAGCCCCCCGAGTGTGAGGATTGCTCATCACTCGGAGTAGTTAGAACTTAGGCGAATGTCGATTTGCAGCTAAGCCATCGAGTGGATGGACTGCTCTCCACCCGACAAGGTTTTTAACTTAGGCGAAACATGTTCGCAGCTAAGCCCCCGAGTGTGAGGATTGCTCATCACTCGGAGTAGTTTAGAACTTAGGCAAATGTCGATTCGCAGCTAAGCCGTCGAATGGATGGACTGCTCTCCACCCGACAAGGTTTTTAACTTAGGCGAAACATGTTCGCAGCTAAGCCCCCGAGTGTGAGGAATGCTCATCACTCGGAGTAGTTTAGAACTTAGGCGAATGTCGATTCGCAGCTAAGCCATCGAGTGGATGGACTCCTCTTCACCCGATAAGGTTTTTAACTTAGGCGAAACATGTTCGCAGCTAAGCCCCCAAGTGTGAGGATTGCTCATCACTCGGAGTAGTTTAGAACTTAGGCGAATGTCGATTCGCAGCTAAGTCGTCGAGTGGACGGACTGCTCTCCACCCGACAAGGTTTTTAACTTAGGCAAAACATGTTCGTAGCTAAGCCCCCGTGTGTGAAGATTGCTCATCACTTAGAGTAGTTTAGAACTTAGGCGAATGTCGATTCGCAGCTAAGCCGTCGAGTGAATGGACTGCTATCCACCCGACAAGGTTTTTAACTTGGGCGAAACATGTTCGTAGCTAAGCCCTCGAATGTGAGGATTGCTCATCACTCGGAGTAGTTTAGAACTTAGGCGAATGTCGATTCGTAGCTAAGCCGTCGAGTGATGGACTGCTATCCACCCGGCAAGGTTTTTAACTTAGGCGAAACATGTTCACAGCGAAGCCCCCGAATGTGAGGATTGCACATCACTCGGAGTAGTTTAGGACTTAGGAGAAAGTCGATTCGCGGCTAAGCCGTCAAGTGAATGGACTGCTATCCACCCGACAGGGTTTTTAACTTAGGCAAAACATGTTCGCAGCTAAGCCCCCGAGTGTGAGGATTGCTCATCACTCGGAGTATCCCCAAATATGAAACTGTACGATCGGAATCGACAACAATATGTAGGAGTCTCGATTTGCATAGATGAAACATTTTATTACATCAAACTCTTCGGTCTCTAAGTATAAAAGTGTCGAAGCAAATCTACATTCCAGGTCCGCGGCTCGTCGATCCGTTTCTTGAAATTTTACATATGATAGGGTCTTTTGTTCAACACTTTGGTAACGATAAAGGGACCCTCCCATACCGGAGCAAGTTTATGAGGCCGCTATTGATCCACTCGGAGCACCAAATCTCCCTCATGAAACGCCCGACTCTTGACATTCTTCGCATGGAAACGCCGCATATCTTGCTCATAGGCTGTAGTCCGGATCAGAGCCATTTCTTGTTATTCTTCCAAGAGATCAACACCATCTTGTCTGGCTTGTTCAGCTTTAGCTTCGGAGTAGAGTTCCACCCGAGGAGAGTTAACAAATCACTCGGAGGGACAACTTCGGCTCCATAAACCAGGAAAAAAGGTGTCCGTCTAGTCGACCGATTAGTTGTCATCCTCAGACCCCACAAAACAGACGACAACTCAGTTGCTCAGGCTCCGGCGGCATGATCCAAATCGCGCATGAGACGAGGCTTCAGACCTTGCAGGATGAGACCATTAGCCCGCTCAACTTGTCCATTGGTTTGAGGATGTGCAACATATGCATAATATACTCGGGTGCCTTTGGAGTTACAGAAGTTCCTGAATTCTTCCGAGTCAAAGTTAGTGCCGTTGTCTGTGATGATGCTGTGTGGAATGCCGTATCAATAAATTATCTCCCTCATGAATGTGACCGCCGTGCGGGAGTTCAGATTCTTGATTGGCTTGGCTTCTATCCACTTGGTAAATTTGTCGACTGCTACCAGCAAGTGAGTGAATCCACCTTTTCCGGGTCGAAAGGGACCAACCATGTCGAGTCGCCAAATAGCAAACGGCCAGGCAAGAGGAATTGTCTTCAGAGCAGATGCCGGCTTGTGTGACAAGTTTGCATAGAACTGGCATCCATCACAATGATCAACAATTTCTTTAGCCATCTCATTAGTTCATGGCCAGTAAAAACCAGCTCGGTGTGCTTTATTGACAATCGTCCTTGAGGACGCGTGGTGGCTGCAAGTTCCCGAGTGAATCTCATCCAGAATCATTCGACCTTCCTCTGGGGAAATGCAGCATTGTGTAACACCGGTCGCACTCTCTCTGAACAGCTGATCTCCCATCATAGTAAAAGCCTTGGACCTGCGCACAATCTGTCGAGCCTCGGTTTCATCTTCAGGGAGCTCTTGTCTGAGGATATAGGCAATGTAAGGCACATTCCAATCGGGAGCGACAACCAAAATCTCCATGACCAGATCAATCACAGTAGGAACATTGACTTCAGTCGGATCAGTGGAACTCAAAGCTTGTGGGGACTCTTCAGTGAAAGGATCTTCTTGCACCGAAGGAGTGTGCAGGTGCTCTAAGAACACATCACTGGGGACTGGCCGTCGAGTGGAGCCAATCTTTGCTAGTTCGTCGGCCGCCTGATTTTTCAGTCGGGGAACATGATGAACTTCCAGGCCTTCGAATTTCTTCTCCAACTTTCTGACTACATTACAGTACCCAGTCATCGTGGGGTTTCGAACATCCCACTCTTTCATCACTTGATTCACCACCAAATCTGAGTTGCCATAAACCATCAGGCGCTTGACGTCGAGTGAGATAGCCATGTGCAACCCATATAAAAGTGCTTCATACTCTGCCTCATTGTTGGAGGAATCGAAGTGAATTTGCAAAACAGAGCTGAGATTGTCGCCCTTTGGGGATATCAAAATCACACTAGCACCGGACCCATTCAACATCTTAGAACCGTCGAAGAACATGGTCCAATGTGCCGAGTGAATCTGGACTGGCTGTTGCTGTTCAATCCACTCGGCCATAAAATCTGCCAATGCTTGGGACTTGATTGCTTTCTTGGCTTCAAATATGATGTCAAAATTTCCAAGATCAATTGCCCACTTAGCCACTCGACCTGATGCATCTCGGTTGTTGAAAATATCAGACAGAGGAGCATCACTGACGACTGAAATCGAGTGGTCTTGGAAGTAATGCGCCACCTTCTTCGCTGATAGGTAAATACCATAAACCAGCTTCTGATAGTGTGGATATCTTTGCTTTGAGGGGAAAAAACTTCCGAGACATAATAGACTGGCCGCTGGACTTTATAAGCTTTACCTTCCTTTTCCCGCTCGACGTTTAGCACTGTACTAACGACCTGATTAGTGGCCACGATGTACAGGAGCAAAGGCTCTTTGCTGCAAGGAGCGGCAAGCACCGGCTGGGTGGAGAGCAGGGCTTTGAGCTCAACAAACGCTGCTTCGGCTTCAGGAGTCTAGTCGAACGTGTCGGACTTCTTCATCAATTGATACAAAGGCAGAGCCTTCTCACCAAGACAAGAAATGAACCGACTCAATGCTACCAAGCAACCTGTGAGTTTCTGAACGTCGTGCACTCGCACGAGAGTCTTCATTCGGGTAATGGCGCTGATTTTCTTAGGGTTGACATCAATTCCTTGCTCGGAAACGAGAAAACCGAGTAGCTTGCCGCCAGGGACGCCGAAAGTACACTTGGCCGGATTCAGCTTTATGTCGAATCGCCTTAGATTGGCGAATGTCTCAGCCAAGTCAGCCAGCAGGTCGGAACCTTTGTGGGACTTGACCACTATATCGTCCATGTACGCCTCGAGATGCCGAGGGATCTAGTCGAGTAAACACTTTTGAATCATGTGCATAAAAGTAGCGCCGACATTCTCGAGACCAAAAGGCATAGTGATGTAACAATAACACCCGAATGGGGTGATGAAGGCCGTCTTTATTTCGTCTAGGCCATACAAATGGATCTGATGGTACCCAGGGTAAGCATCCAAAAACGATAAACGTTCGCACCCCGCAGTCGAGTCAACAATTTGATCTATGCGGGGGAGCGGAAAATGATCTTTCGGGCATACCCGGTTGAGATGTTTGATGTCAATGCACATGCGCAACGACTTATCTTTCTTTGGCACCATCACAACATTCGAGAGCCGCTCGGAGTGGTAAATCTCCCGAATGAACTTGGCTTGCAAGAGACGGGCCACATCTTCTGTGATTGCCTTGCGCTTCTCCTCCGCTGAGCGACGCAAATGCTCCCTGACGGGTTTGGCTTTCGGATCCACTCTCAGACGGTGCTCAGCCATCTCCCTGGGAACCCCTGGCATGTCAGCAGGCTTCCATGCAAATATATCCCAGTTCTCACGGAGGAACTGGATGAGCTCGACTTCCTATTTGCTATCGAGTGTTGATGAGATATTCGTCGAGGTAGCAGTAGGATCCGTTGGGTGGATGTGCACCTTCTTCACTTCCCCTCCCGACTGAAATGCCGACTCGGAAGCCGGTTTCTTTGCGCGAAGCAGATCAGCAGGGTCAACGGTTTTCTTTTACTCCTCCAGCTCAACCATGGCCATCTGGTGATCGGCGATCTTGGAGCCTTGCTGGAGGCATTCTTCGGCCTGCTGTCGATTGCCGATGACCATGATCACGCCCTTAGGACCTGGCATCTTCAACTTGAGGTACACGTAACATGGTGAGGCCATGAAACGTGCATACACGGGTCGACCCAAAATAGCATGGTAGGCACTCTGGAAATCCACGACTTCAAACGTCAACTTTTCTTTTTGGAATTTTTTGTCATTCCCAAATGTCACATGCAATGCTATCTGGTCGAGTGACTTGGCCTTCTTTCTTGGGATGACCCCGTGAAACTGCATGTTGCTTTCACTCAGACGGGACATCGGAATGCCCATCCCTTTCAGGGTATCCGCATAGAGAATGTTCATGTCGCCGCCACTGTCCATGAGGACCTTTCTAAGTCGAGTGTCCCCCCCACCGGATCAACTACACGAGCCTGTCGACCGGGAGTGGCCACATGAGCAGGATGTTCTGTCTGGTCGAATGTGATAGCATATTGGGACCACTTGAGGTAGGTGGGGGTATCTGGTACAACCATGTTGACTTCTCTATTGATGACTTTCAGATGACTCTTGCTCTCGACATCAGCAAAGATCACCAGTGTAGCAGTAACATCTGGGAATGTTTCTTTATCTTCATCTTCATCACCCTTCTCAGGAGATTTATCACTCGACGGGTCCCCTTTGAATTGCTGGATAAGGGTCCGACACTGCCGAGTGGTGTGCTTGGGCAGAATCACATTGCCTTCCGCATCTTTCCTCGTGTGAATTACACACGGCTGATCCATGATATCAGTCCCTGACTGATTTTTTTCCTTTCTTGGGGGCATACTGTGCTTTAGCTTTCCCCTTGTTTTTTGTCTGAGTCGTCAGTGCGGCTGCTTCTGCTTGAACCGGACCTTCAGTTTTACGCTTCTGTTTCCGATTGTTATTTCCGCCAGTCTCACTGGCGACTGCCTTGCCTTTGCCGCTGCGGAGGCGGTCTTCTTCCTCGCCATTGGCATACCAAGTGCCGATTTCCATCATCTTGTCGAGTGAAATATCACCCGTTCGCCCAAACTTCAGATATAGCTCTCTGTATCTCACACCGGCCTTGAAAACACAAACAGCCTGGTGTTCTGACACATTCTCCACTATATGATGCAGAGTGGAACACCGCTGAATATAATCTCTCAAAGTTTCATTGGGCTTCTAGACACAGTGCTGTGAGTTAACCAGACCTGCCGGACGCTTGCAGGTGCCCTCAAAGGTTCGGACAAACACTCGGGCAAGATCCTTCCAGCAATGTATACTGGAAGGAGCCAAACGATTTAGCCAAGCTCGAGTTGAACCATCTAACATCAAGGACAGGTGCTTCATTGCTACATTGTCATTTCCGCTACCAATTTGCGCAACCACTCGGTAATCATCTAACCAAGTCTTTGGCTTTGTTTTGCCAGTAAACTTCCCAATCCCCGCCGCTAACCTGAAGTTGGAGGGAATCTCTACAGAACGGATGGCTCTGCTGAAACACTCAGGACCAGAAACCACAACTAAGCTACCACTCGGAAAATCTCTGTCGTGTCCTTCCCTGTGGGCTCTGCCCCTGTCAATCTGCTTCTGAACAAGGAGGTCGCGGGCGTCAAAACCTACATTCCGCTCATCACCGAAGGAGTGCCTATCGTCCTGGTGCTGGGGCACGTACGGACCACTCCGCGGAGGAGTGGGCACTCGACGGTGGTCTTCGCGGTGAAACTGATCTCTGACCTACTCTTCACGGAAACCTCCGTCCCGACGGCGCAAGGGCGATCCAGGGCTGTGTGCCGACTGGACGGTCTCTGCCCTGGGTGAATTGCTGTGTGTCCGGTTACGCGACTGAGACACAACAGAATTCTGACGCTGCGCTGCATCTAACAGAGCTCTGATCTGCATCAATCCTCTACCAGCCTCTGACCATGATGGCTGAATAGAATCTGCTATCCTAGCAGCAGCTGCAACATTTAGTACAGGAGTTCGATATACCTCAACGTTGTCATGAGATCCAGTCGGAAACAGCTGTCGCCGATGTCGACTGGGACGTGGCGGACGCTGGCGAGCGTGCTCATCAAGTTCCGCCTAGAGCTCTTCCAGACGAATGGTGCGGCCTCCAAAGCTTGAGCCTCGGCAGTCGTGCCGATGATGGGAGTATGAAGAACCTCCCCCTTGCGGCATGGCTGCTCATTCGACGGACCGCCAGCCTCGCGCCTGCCATGGCCAAAGCCAGGCGGTGAACTCTGATGAGAGCCCGCCATCAAGACCTCCGCTGCGGGATCGCAGCTTTCACACTCGGAAGGCACGTCGAACGGATCGGAATCCGACTCGAACACGCCGTGAAGGGACTCGGCGGGCTCGAGTGCTGCAATCTGCGGAGAAGAAGTTTGACGCGCCACTGCGTGTTTGACCCAGCACTGAAGTCGTGAGCAGCCGGACCGCTTGCAACCGCGAACAGCGAGGAGAGCCGACGCATAAGGAGTCGATGGCTGATGCAGCAACGCGCCGCAGGAACTCGCGCGGAAGTGTGTGGCCCCGCGGACCGGGAGCACCTCGACATCGAGAGGCGCTTCCTGGAGCCATGCCGAATCATCGGCGATGAAGGTGAGCGCTCTGAAACGGATCTCGTGGCCCAGAGCAAAAACACCGCCGGAAGACATGTCGAAGGATGGAAAATGCAACCTCGCCGGAAGTCGCTCAGACACCGGCCCCATGGTGGGCGCCAACTGTCGTGGGAACGAGCCTGACAATAGATGGTAGGGGTACGTAAGGAGAGGGCAGAGTCCTAGCTACGGCGAGGGTGTACACACGGATGTATGAGTTCAGACCCCTCTCGTGGAGGTAACAGCCCTACGTCTCAGTGCTCGGGAGCTTTTTCGTGTGGAATAGTGAAATTACAATGGTTGCGAACCCTTGTGTAGGAGGGGAGGGGCGGCTTATATAGAGTTCGCTGCCCCTCATAATTACCTAGCATCTAAGGGTCCGATCGTGGCGTTAAAGTCTGTCGTTACTAGTAACGTACGTAATAAAAGCTATTAATGACGATTGGACTAATGTCTGTCCGTTGGGCTCTTGATGGTGCCTTCTGATCTTCTGGCGTCGAGTGGGAACGAGGTCTTCCGAGTGACACGCGCCTGCCGAGTGAAGAAAGGAGCCTCCGAGTGGATAACCTATCGAGTGACTTAAGCGCCACACAAAATCCGGTCGGAAGCTTGTTTGAGATCTTCAAATCCTCCAATGTAGTGTCCTTAGGTAGGGTATGTCGGTCATACCTAGGACCCTACCCTAGGAACTTATCCTCGTCAACGACCACGGAGGAAAGTACGATTCTATTATTTCTGAGATCAACCAAGGAGCTTCTGTTTCTAATTGTAAATTTACTTTTCGAGGGTCGTTCGTCGAAGAACGATGCTCATAATATAGCTAGATCTTCGCTTTCTTTACAACAGGGGGGGGGGCATCTTTGGCTTGTTCACCCCATGCAAATTGTATTTCACAAAGTGTGACCTATTGATCAATAAAGTGTGGTTTTACTTTAAAAAAAAAGTAAATCGGCTAGGCGCCTAAGATTTCAACTCTAACAGCATGTGCACGTACGTGTCTATCCAATCTCGATATCTCATGCACGTATGTACGTCGTACGTCATCCTGTTGATGCAGTGCACGTATACGATAGCTTCTCCACAGGGCGCTTGCATGCACATCTACGTACGCTAACTAACTCTAATCAATAGCAGCACGAGCGAATCGTACTCCTACACAGAGTACACACTGGCCGGCGCACGGAACGGTTTATTTATTCGTGGCCGGAAATGGTGGCTGGGGCTAGCCATATTCAGGTATGTCACCATCCAAGCTAAGGATTGATCAACGTACAGCCTTGCATTTTACCTTTAATTAATTCTGGTTGGTGACGTCTGACATACTATATGCATGCACACCTGTGACCACACAAAAAGAGCAACGGATATTATTATGTTTAAATAAAGACTTTTGCAGGGACTGTCTTAACACTGCTGTCGATGTTTGAGCGCCACAGATTGGCTGTATAGATTAATTAACTGGGTCCGGAGGAGAAGTAAAACGTACTCCTTCCATAATTCATCTCACAAAAATCAAATAATTTTAAAATACTAAGGCATGATGCATTAATTTTCATCTTATTTTTAGAATCAATCAATAAAAAAGTAGGGTTAATGACTTGAGACTAACTAGCACGACATGCATTGGTCAATTAATTGCATGTAAGGGTATTAATTAACAAATTAACATTAATTTCTCTCGTTTTCCTTTCGTCTTGACCATGGTGCATAACCTAAGATGACTTATACACCAAGATGGAGGGAGTACGCATTGCCGAATTTCTTTTTCTTAGCTCGTATTCTTCACACTTCACAGCAGCAGGACACGGTAAACTTATATAAGCATCCGTATTAGCCAATCCTTGGCTAGCTAACCATGCAAACAACTCAAGGATATACAACCCTACAACCAACCTGTATTTGCTATAACAGTTTTGCTAAGTCTCAATCGGCTGAGACTTCGAACAATTATGCTATATGTCTTTGATCTTGTATGGAGATTCACATAAAATTTTCTTTTCTTGTTTTTATATACTATATCACTTGATCGAGACTTGATTAAATGTTAGTCAACTGAGCATATCCTTACTGTAAGCGAATTAAGCATAGCTCAAATGATTAAACTTTTTTTTATGATAAAACTTAGCCATTAGGATTCAAGTCCTAAACTTGATGGTGGTGCTCGCATGTCGTAATGATGATTTTGTCAATTTCAATATGTTATACCACATCAATATATTGAAGGTGTTCATGGACGTACTACCAGGTATATATTATGCATCATACATACGTACGTACTCCTCACACGCTAGACGATCCAGGAGGTGCTCATGGACCTATATTACTTGCGCACCGGTCACGTCAGTAGCTGGCAAATCGGTACGGGCTGCACGCAGTCCCTACACCTTGTACGGTTGATATGGATGCAATGCAAGAGATCAAGCAAGCTGAGTACTGCTGCACGCACCGACGCACGGCTGTTTCATTAGTCAATGAACGCGTCTACTTTTAACTAGCTAGTTTCATATCTCGGGCCCCAATTCCTTTCCTCCATACACGTATCCGTTCAATTTAATATAATCTGACGTGCAAGCAAGCTAACAGTCGCCGGAAAATGAACCATATGCATATGCAGTTGGAAGAAAGGAAAGTAACAGCGCATTTATCTATACGGCTGTTAGAGCATCTCCAACAGCCTGTTGTGCGGCGCGCTAAAAATTATTTTGCAGTGTATCCATCGCCTGGAAAAGCGTAGCTCCAACAGTCGCGCTAAAATTTAGCGCGCGTAACTCCAGCAGGCGTGTTAAAATGCGTTCGCACACGAACACTCTGTTCTAGATGCATACATATTTTATAGATAAAACGATACATTCATCATAGATAAAATGATAGATATTTTACATAGTTCGATAGATAAACAGAACTACGATGCAACTACATAAAATTAACCTACAGTGCAAACTAGATAAACTACGGTGCAGGTAGAACTACTCCGAATCGTCCTCATCATCATCCTCGGTGGGTTGTCCGAGGTATCGATCCATATGTCACGCCAACGATCATCGTCTACCGTAAAGATCGACTACCCACCTGCTTCAACGGCAGCGCACTGCGATATCATCAGTGCCTTCCGTCGACGCCTGTCCGCCCGCTCCACGCGGCGCCTTGCCGTCCTTTCCGCCCAGTATGCGCGCTTGTTGGCGACGTCCTCCGGATGGCGCCGGCGCCACTCCGCCATGGCTCGCTCGTCCTCTTGGACGACGAGGACGCGGCGTTGCCGCCGAAGGTGCTCCGCATGGTCCTGGTCCGTGATAAGACGAGGCGGAGGGGCGACGGCCTGCGCCTGCTCGCGCGTGTAGACGTTGCGGAAGTTCATCTGCGACCGACGCCGTTCTAGGTGCCACGCCGCCGCGTCGTACGCGCGGGCGGCCTCGTGTGCGGTCCCGAACGTGCCGAGGCCGAGCCAGACGTCGCCGGACTGGATCTCGGCATAGTAGGTGCCGCCGGGACGCTCGCAGACGCCGCGGTAGCCAGACGATCCCCGGCGGCGCGGCGGCATGGTGGCGCGGTGGTAGCGGGGCGAGGAAGCGGCGAGCAAGCGACAGAGGGAGCTGGGAGAGCACGCGTGGCAGTGTGGAGGCCGCGTGGCGAACGCCGCAATTTATAGGCACGCCGAAAGCGGCGCACCAAATCTAGCGCGCGAGCTACCTTCTTTTTCCGCACGCGCAATCGTTTTCTGCGAGCGCTACTTTCCCGCCACCGCTGGAGTGCACGAAAACGTCCCGCACATGCTAAAGTGACAGTTTACTGCGCGCGCGTCACGGCTGTTGGAGATGCTCTTATAGAGAACAAAGAGGGGAATGTGTGTTGATTTAGCGTGCATGTTCACATAAAATAGATGATACCTTACACATATCCGTTTGTTGCGGCAAAGTTTTGCAATATATTTCAAAGACATCTGTTTGTATCGAATATATTTGGGTAATAGTATAACAACAAAACCTGAAATATATATGATTTATTCTATTTACTTGTTGTATATTTGTAACCTGTAAAATGTTTCTTAAATATAAAAATCAAATAAGAATGGAAATTCTCATGAGCATGTTGTATTTGATTATTGTGTAATTTTGAAATATTTCTTAAATGTTAATAGTATATAAAAATGGAAATTCTCATGCATGTTTGGTGTGCTTTTTGCATGCATGTTGCATGGTGAAATGACATATTATTTTTGAAATATTTCTTAAATATAAATAGCATATAAGAATGTAAATTCTCATGCATGTTTGGTGTGCCTTTTTGCATGCATGTTGCGCGGTGAAATGATATACTTGCATGTTGAGAGAAAAAAAATTAGTGGAGACTAGCTATTTAGATATACAAAATACAGGATGTGCCGAAGGCAAAAATTTAAAGTAAACTGTTTGTTAATCATTGTTGGAGCAAAATGTTGTCACTAACTTTCTCTTAGTTCGGAGTGGTAAACTAGTTGGTGCATGCAGTCCAATAATTATTGTTGAACCGGGGAAGACTTCCCAAATTACAAATAAAGCACGTATCTCTCTATTGCAGACATTAAAACGTGTTTTAGGCATTACGGTTATTGTTAAAAAATGAACTCTTACCTTCCATTTTCACATGAAAGGTAAGAGTACGTAATATATTTGAGCCATTGATTTGATTAAGTAGTGGTATGATTAACTCTTACCCTCGTACCTCTCATATGAAAATAGGGGGTAAGAAGGAGCATGTTAAAATTACTCAAAAAAACTATTTTTTTGTTAAATTAGAATACTTAATTGATGATACTCAAAATGAATTGGAACGAATTTTCTGATGTACTTGTAATTATTCTCATTTTGCAAGAGTTTATTTAAATTGAATATCACACTACATTCAGATTAAATTCAACTGTGGCCAAAATGTTTTTGAAATATACAACTTGGATTATTTTTTTGTGAGCCTAATATGTGTTCACTTTGAAAATTTAAACGATGACTGCCTTTATTTCAATATATCAGTTAAATCTTACTGATTGAGCCTAATGAGATATAACGGCAAATTGCCCTATTGCTAATTACACTGCGGGATACAACCTAGACTTTTTTTTTTGAAAAGGAGGATGTATCCTCGGCCTCTGTATCTGGACAATGCATCCAGCCATTTTATTAATTATTCACAAAGCCCTTACAAGGTAATACATCAGTAAGCATGAAGCCACCATCTTGACAACACCGGTCGCTACTCCTATCCCCGTGATGAATGGGTACCGAATGTCCAAGTCTAATACCAAACATACAACACATCAACACCTAACATCTAATATCGGATGCCCCATACAAGCCAAAATACCTGGATTGGGTTACACATCGGTTCGGCACACTTTCAGTGGGCACCACATGCGCATGCTGTAAGGGTCTTTACCTCCTTCATCCATCGATCCATCCTCAAATCAGATATTGTCGTATTGACCTTGCCAGGCCTCTCTGCCATCAACGCCACCACGACGCCAGACAGCGTCGTCCTCCTACACGAGTCCATCGCAATTCATCGGACGCCGAGTCTCCACTGCGTCATGCCGCCAGATCCGCCGCCATCGATGTGTAGGATGAAGCACCGTTCCACCACCTACCGATGCCTAACCACCAAGCCGTCCACATGTTCGTCCAGCCGATGAATGTCTCCAAAGATGATGCCCCCACGGGTGTGACAATGAAAATGCCGCCATCATCCGATCCAAGCGGCCCATCAACGCCTCAAACGAGGGCTACGGCGCCCACGGGCGCTGCCGTCAATGGTAGCCTCCTCCAGATCTATGGTTTCAACCCCGGAAACAATGGAGCAAGGGACGCCCCCACCATCGCCTCCAACGAGGAAATCGACATCCACGGGCGCTGCCGATGCTGGCATCCTCACCCACTTCAGCATGCAGCTAGGCTACCATCTCCTCCTCCACTTGATCCGCCATCGGGAAGCACCACGAGGCAACACCCACCGACCAAATCCCTTTGGACCGACGTTGAAGACATCCAAAGGTAGAGGAGGTCACATGCATCGCTGCGTGACCGGCACCATGGCCACCCACACGTCATCCCGAGGCACCCGCTCAAGATCCACCGTCACAGCCACGCCTCCAAGCCGTAGCGGAGGGACGCCCCGCCGCCGCCATCATCCCCCGCATGGGCTTTGCGCAGCCGGAATCCAGCGACAGCAGGAGGGGAGGGGAGGCGGAGGGGATCGGAGGGATCTGCAGGGGAGGGGAGGTGGAGGCGGACAAGAGGGGAGGGGAGGTGGACGGGCTGATACAACCTAGAGTTGCTGATTAGTATTCCCTCCGTGTCATAATATAATACGTTTTTACAAGTTAAAATAGCTTGTAAAAACATCTTACATTATGAGTGTGGGAGTAATAGAAAAGGCTGAAACAAACTATTTTTCTTTGCTGAACGCATCACCGTTTAGTAACTACAACACCAGCTTTCTTTTATTTATTTTTTGGACGGAAGAACACATGCTTTCTCCTCCAGCAAAGACCCCTCTCTGACCACACGAGTACATGACACAAATGTTATGGTGGTTCAAGCTAAAGTGTTAGAGCATGGATGCATCGTCCTCATAAAACCGCGTGCAGTTAACTTCGTCACCTGTCTATGGACTATGGATCAACTACCGACCGATCACATCGCCCTTATTACGCTACACTGCACTATAAATACATGCGCTGCACGCTTTGCCTTCTCATCCAGTCATCCTCAGCTACTTCACCACGGTGCTAACTACCTAGCGCTGCACCAACCAACCAGTAGTCAATTAATTAAGCAGCACTTGACCATGGCGCCCAAGCAGCTCCCCGCCATCCTCCTCGCCGCCTGCGCCACAATCCTGGCCCTCGCTGCGCCATTGCTCGCCGGAGACCCCGACATGCTCCAGGATTTCTGCGTCGCCGACTACAAATCCCTCGATGGCCGTAAGTTGTGCTAGCTCTTACATCCATAGTTCGCGCGCACATGTATACATGCTTGAGCAGAGAGTAATGCACCCCTGTATGTAATCTATGTATGTGTCCAGCACTGCGGCTGAACGGGTTCCCGTGCAAGAGGCCGGAGAACGTGACGGCGGACGACTTCTTCTCCTCGGCGCTGGCACTCCCGGGCAACACCGGCAACCCGGTCGGCTCCGTCGTGACGGCGGTGAACGTGGAGAAGCTCCCGGGGCTCAACACGCTGGGCGTCTCCATGTCGCGCGTGGACTACGCGCCGTGGGGTATCAACCCGCCGCACACCCACCCGCGCGCCACGGAGATCATCTACGTGCTTGAGGGCTCACTCGACGTCGGATTCGTCACCACTTCCGGCAAGCTCTTCGCCCGCACCGTCTGCAAGGGCGAGCTCTTCGTCTTCCCCCGTGGCCTCGTCCACTACCAGAAGAACAACGGCGGGGCACCTGCCATGGCGGTCTCAGCATTCAACAGTCAGCTGCCGGGCACACAGTCCCTCGCCGTGGCGATGTTCGGTGCTTCGCCACCAGTTCCCACGGACGTGCTGGCCAGGGCGCTACAGATCGACGGCGGCTTGGTGGAGGCCATCAAGTCCAAGTTCCCGCCAAAGTAACTAGCCATGCATGCATGCTATCGGTTGGGTCGGCCCTACGTGCGTACGTGCAGCTAATAATAACGAGGACCACGTAAAAGTGCAGTTTTAATTCGTTTACTTGACAATATCTTTTGTACTATATTCTGCTTCTTTTGTGTCGGTGCATGTTTAGTGAAGGGCCTCGTCGGTTTTACTGTTAACTATTGCTTTTTCGTCATGAACTACTGGTGATTGATTTGTACGTGTCTATTATTGGTGAATACATCTACCTGATTATTCAGTCAATGTTTATGACTCTCTCTTCTAACTTCAATTTTGAGTTAAATACAATACGGGTGCCTTAACTTGTCCGAAGGGATCACTTTGATGCCTAAACTTGTAAAATATATGAAACTAGTGTCATAACTTGTCCGAACGTTCAAATACGGTGCCTCCGTCCGTACTCAGGCGTACACACTGCCCATATGGTGTGGTGTGGCGTTAGCCCACATGTCGGTAACTGTGAGATGAGTGTGATGGTTATCTTACAAAAAAACTCTTTGCACTTTTAAATAAATTTTGAAAAGGTTATCACATTTTATCCAAGCATTGATCCCACATGTCAGGTATGGGTCCCGCATGTCAGCACATGGTATAAAATAATAAGAAAAAAAGATGTGCTGGCAGGATTCAAATGTAGTAAATGGGCGCACAACCTGCAACACGTGTTATAACGACTACAAAAAGAATAGTTGCTCGGAGTGGCCATTTAAAACAATATCAAGAAATTGTCAATGTTTGAAAAAAAGAGCTATTCGACATATTACATGCCATAAACTTTTAAAATGTTAGTGCATTTAAAAAAATCTACATATTTCGGAAAATTCCCACTGTATTAAGAAATTGTAAACATGTTTTTGAAAAATATTTGCCATGCATCCCGAAATAATTACAACATCTATTTCATACAATGTTCAACATGTATTAAAAAAATATTACGTAAAATTATTATTATATTTCGACTAATATCTTTTAGCACATTTATAGAATATATTGTTTGTACACAATAATTTTGAATACACATTGAACAGTTTTCAAAATATAATGTTGTTGGTTTTAATAATTATGTATTTTAAAAATACAATGAATAGACACAATAACTGTGTGTGCTTGTGGTCCTGAATGAAGATTAAAAAAATAAACAATATTTTATAAAATATATTGAACTATTTAAATCCACATAACTCTTCAAACTACACAATAATAAACATAGAAAATAATTTAAATGGACAATAATCACATATTGATAATTATTATATTTAATTGTTGTACATAAAGTACTTGCTGTTAGTCCGCGAGGTCTGAAGATAGCCTGTGGGATACCCATTCATTGACATATTCTATTTGCCTAAGAACTGACACACTTTATTTTTTGATGTTATTAGCATACAGAGCAAAGGCTTATTTAGGGATAAAAACGGAGCGGAAACGGACCGAACTGAATGCTATCAGATTTGTTTTCATATTTTTTTGCAGAAGCGGAAACGAATACAGAAACCCTGAAATGAATATGGAAACAGATACTATCGGAAATAGATACAGAGCGAATGCGGAGCGGACACAAAAACATAAGTGGGAATTGTCCGGAAATTTAAAATACCTTGAGTCGTGTAGAAATAAACATAAAAACGAAAATATAATGAAATGTTACCATGGCTAAAAATAATATGATTATGTTGGCACCTTAGCATGGTATAGTATAGTAGTAGTCGGCAATTGTGTATGGAGTCTAGTTGAGTACATTGTTTCTGTTTCCACCTCTCTTCCAATGGAAAACATTGTTTCTTTTTTGTTTTTGCTTCCCCATAAAATATTTCATTTCCATTTTCGTTTTGCTATTTCCATTTTTGTTTTCATATTTCCTCTCCATTTTCATTTTCTCCTGGAAAAGCGGAAAGTTTCCGCTCCATTTTTATCCCTAGGCTTATTATTACACTCATCTAAACCTCGGGTGGTTTTCTGCATAAAACAACTCCATGCGTTTCATTGGACGCTTACCCCCATTGACATGTGGGCCAGCCACTACGTGTCACGCCAAGCGAGCAACACATACATCGGTATACATGCGGAGGCACCGTATATGCATCGTGCAGACAAGTTATAGCATTACTTTTATGTATTTTACAAGTTCAGACACTAAACTGATCGCAGCGGACAAGTTAATGCACCTGTGGTGTATTTAACTCTTCAATTTTTTAGAGGCGATCTCGTTGTTCCCCCGCAGCTGCCGGCTAGGTCGTGGGTTCCCTTTCCCTCCCCCGGCCGCTCCGGTGGCGGGAGGGTTATGGGACCCCGGATCTTCGTTCTGGCGTGTAGGTAGGGTGTGGAGGTATAGGTAGGGTTTTGTCCGGCGACGCTTGGGTGGCGGAGGTGTTGCTGGAGCGAATAATGTTGTGGCCGCTCATTCCCCTCTACAATGTCGTCCAATAGGGTTTCGTCGCCGAGCTTGCGGCTTTTGGTGCTGAGGGATGTCCAGATTCGACGAGCTTCTGGTTCCTCCGTTCGGTCGGCGACGCGATGCCGATGACCGCACGTGGTGGGGATCTTGTCCTTCGGCGCATCGTCGCTTCCTGCCGTGGCGATGTGGGGCTCGTGAGGTGCTGTGTAGGAAGTACTGCTCATCTGCTGGCTCTTGAGGTGGCGTTGGTGGTGTCTCCGGTGACGGCGGCTGCTGCTGGCTATCCATTTTCATGGGCGCAGGTAAGGAGGGACCTGGACACCTGGTGATGGCTTCGCATTCTCCAGGGCGCTGGTTCTACAGAAGCTCAGCATTGGTGACTTCCCGTCTGCGGAAAAGGCTAGCTCCGGATTCAAAGCTGAGGAGGAGGAGCGGCAGCGGCGCGCCACCGGCTCGTCTTGGACGTCGGCGTCGGCGTCAGGATCCAGAGGAACTGCTTTGTAATCTTTGTTGTTTTCTGGGTCTCCTTGTAAAGCTGGGTCTTTAATATAAATATCACTTCCCGCAAAAAAGAAGAAACCCATCTACCTGATTGCTTGAATAGCAGTGATACTGTTAGCGATGAACAAAAGAACAAGATATAGTCTATCTCCGTCTCTTTGCCGACCCATACCCAAGACTTTAGGTAGACTTGCGTTAGTAGAAAATTACAAATTTTGGATTTATGGAAATACTTCTCATGACTTTTTTGTAGTATTTTTATTTATTTACGAGTGTTGCAATATTTTGAGCTTACTAGTCCAAATCATTTTACACTCTCTTTGCTCATTTTTATTAGTTGTATCAGTTTTATAGGAAAAACTATCAACATCTATAATACTTTTTAAAAATATTTATACAGATTATAAACAGGAACGTATAGAGATAATCCATAATAGAAAGGTATGAGTGCACACACTTTCTAGAAAGTTGTCTATGCCTTCCAAAAAAAAGTGATGGATGAGGCGATTCGGCGCCCAGGCTCAGTTGCACTCGCGATGAACAGAAAAAAATCAAAATAAATTCTATAAAATTCAGAAACATCCTGATTGTTTTTTACATGGAAAATAATTTGGTATGTGAGGTGCACTCCAAATATCAGATGATTTGGATGTCTGAGTAGCTCTCGGCAAAAAAAGACAAATTTGGGATGTAATTTTTTTTGAATTTTAAATTTGGGATGTAATTGATAGGATTCGTTCATGGTTCACGGGGCATGCAACAATGAGATGCTACACTGACAAACCCAACAAGCCATTTAAGGTGCGGAGTCAAAATTACGTGGCACTACCAATTAAACAAATTAAGTTAAACAAAAAATCATGATCTGGACCCGAAGCTCTTTAATTGAGAACAATAAAACCGCAAGTTTGGTTGAATATTCATCGATCGGCTGGCTTCGCATCCGTCTCGTTCACACGAAATAGCTGTACAAAAATTTCTGTGCAAGTGCACACAATATAGTGTAGAGATCACGTGACAATGAAAGGAAAATGCCCGCAGTTGAACAAATAAAATATGTAATAATTCTCTGACACTTGTATATAAATTGCATGCGCGCTAGTTTCAACGGATAACATGATGATGATTTGGACTGACATTTAACATATCAAGCAACCCCGTTTATGCTTTATGGCTCGCCAGAAATGAAGCTAGGGATGGCAAATGCATTGAAGATCCACATGATATTATGAATCGTGTGGTCAGACTTGTGGAGGAGTGGAAGAGAGTGCATGAACGAGCTCCAGCCACACTACAACCGAGAACCTGTGCGAGATGGGAACCGCCGGAAGAGGGGTGGATAAAGGCCAATGCTGATGGCGCCTTTTCCCCAGCACAGGCTAGGGGGGGGGGGGTGCTGGTGTTGTGTTGCGAGACCACGACGGAGCCTTCTGAGCTGCTGCTTGTCACTTTTTCGGGAATGCATCAAGTGCAGAGATGGTGGAGGCAATGGCGTGCAGGAAGGCCATACACTTAGCTGTTGAAACTGGTGTACAAAATCTGCACATTGAGCTTGACAATGCCGGTGTTGTGGCTGCAATCAACAGGCATGAGAAGGAGCTCTCGGTGATGGGCCCGTGTGTTCAAGACATCAAGCAGATGCTCGGACAGTTCATGCAGGTGAAGGTATCGTGGACGAGGAGGAAAGCTAACGGTGCCGCGGATAAGCTAGCGAAAGTAGGATTAGGGGATGAGTTCAGTAATGTTTGGCTTTCAGCCCCCCCAGACTGTATTCTCGAGACCCTGTCGGACGAGATTCCTAGCTACGTTTAAGTAATAAAGAAGCGGCGTTTAATCCTAAAAAAAAAGCAACCCTGTTTGGCCCGAAAAAGAAGTAAAACACTGGTCACTATGGCACCTCTCACGTACATCCCATGAGTAGCTGGCTCTACCAACATGTCACGTACACCAAGCTAAGAGCCTTCCTCTTCTCGCACCTAATTGCTTAACTAGGTGAAATGATCAACCGTTCCGGCCATCAATCACATCATCATCTGCTCTCTCTGTTCAAAATAAGTGTCGTGTTTTCAGTTCAAATTTGTCCAAGCACTTAAAGCCATAAATCACAGCAATACGACAGCAATAAGCTGATAAAGTGATGATAGGAGTACACATAGTCCAAAATGATAGCATCACACACAGAGGACCAATATTGATCGTATAGTCTTGCTACGACGCTACTAGGGTCGGGGAGTTATACTCTATTTTTATGAGGTGATCTTAATTAGTCTAATTGGATATTTTGGCTTGTCGATTGGGCTAAATTTATCGGATCAATCATATTTCATAACCTCAGATACACCGTCAAAAGTTTGGTATAATCCACATCCGTCAGACATTATCGATACCATAAACCGTATCAGCACTCGTATCTTCACCAAAGTACAAACCATATCCTTCAGCTCAGATGCAGACGCGGGTTTGGAACATAAATTATATGCGTACCATTTACATCCCTAGCATTAGAACATCCTCATACCATCAGGGATCAGGCCTTGCAAGCCAGCCGCTCCCACCCGTTATATATACGCCAAGCCACACGGGCACACTCGATCTGATCCGTTGAACCGCTTAGATATTTTATTTTACCAGACGGGCACACTCCACGCCCGCCACATGTGTGTCACTCGGTCGTTATGCCACGCCCTCCCTCCCTTCCCCTGTTCTTCTGCCGTCGTTCCTTCATCAACCTCCACCTCCCCGCCCTGCCTCCGCTCTAGATTCCAAATCGAAACCAAGTCGAAATTCCCGCGTGATCCTGCTTAGCGCCGACCCATGACAACCCGGACCACCCCAATACGAGAACACTATGGTCCTAACCTAGCATCCAGTGCGAGAAAAGCAGATCTGAAAAACAATCCTCCTTGCACGAAAAGAATAACATTTGTAGACTTCAGCGAGGGGCATGCGGAAAGTTACAATGAACTGGTTCTTACTATTCTCCGGAATATACCTATGCTGATTGGAATGACCCTTCCCATGTTGAATCACTTCCGGATCCCATGCACACTACCGGAATCGGTCCATACGCCGACGGCCTGTCCCGTCGGCATAGGGCAGAATACCGTCGGGGTACCCCTACGCCAACGGTCCCCGTTGGCATAGGTCCGTCAGGATCGCGAACGTCGGCGTACCCGGGCGTTTTCGTCAGCGTAGGAAAACCGTCCGCGTAGGTCCCCTATGCCGACCTCCGGCCGTACGACCGTCGGCGTAGATGGGCCGTCGGCGTCCTTTCTCACGTGACGACAGCTGACGGCGGCGACGGAGTTCGACCACCAACCGGAAACTGCCATGTGTTAGGGTCTACGCCGACGGTTACACCGTCGGCAACCGTCGGCGTAGACCCTGACACGTGGCAGATTCTGGTGCACCGAAGTCAGGGTCTACGCCGATGGTTACACCGTCGGCATAGGCCATCACCTATGCCGACGGTGTAACTGTCGGCGTAGACCTGCCACGTGGCAGATTCTGGTGCACCGAGGTCAGGGCTACGCCGACGGTTACACCATCGGCATAGGTACTTTTTTTTGTTTTTGTTTTGTTTCTCGATAATATACAGCACAAATATATCACAAATAGTACACATCATATATATATATCACAGATCCACATCATTATCACCACAATATAAGTATTACCATCACAACATACTGAAATCAATAAAACATACGTCGAAACAACACAACACATGTCTGAACAACATAATATGAATGCATGAAAGATAAGTCATGACCACCACCACCAAGAGGCTTAAGCGTGAGGAGGTCCACCACCAAGACCGCCAAGACCGCCAAAGCCAAGGTCGTCATTACTACCAGCAGCGCTACCGGCAAGACCGTGACCGCCACCTCCTGGGTGGATTGGAGTGACCGGGCTCCGTGACTCGGGAGTGCTGCCATAATTGGCACCACCACCAACGTAGGATCGATGAGTTCCCTGCATGTTTGAAAAGAGATGTTAAAGAGATATATGATAGTGTTGAATGCATGATAAGTAGTTGGATAGTTTGGGGATGTACTAACCGGAGTCGGACAGTGTTGTGCCACAAATTCTTCAAACGTAAGCAGAATTGGTTGTTCTCCAACAGGTGGTGGTGTGGTTCCATTACAGGAACCGTTCCGGCCGCCAGGGACTCAAAAACGAGCTGCATGTAAGTTGACCAAGCACACACGAAGGTTAGAAGAAATAAGAATGCAAATGTGGAAGTCAAATGAAAGAGGCTAAACTAACCTTCATCATGCGACTGGCGTGTTCTGAGACTGCTGCAAGTCTCGCATTCCACGCCATGGTCTCCTGACGTTGGTACTCCATGTAGGCCTTCAATATAACATGATGAAACTCATAAGAACATCCTGCTGTGGAAAATAAAATGAGAAAAAGGAAGATAAGAGGGAAAATTCTTATAGAGTGTTGCTGGGCTATGAGGGACATTGAGTGTGGACTTGTCGTCCTCGGCTGCAGGCTCAGGCTCGGGTTGGTAACTCGGAGTTGTGTGTAGGAGACAAAAGGAGTGACAACGGCATCCAGAACTCGCTGTCGACCATGACTCTTCGGCCCTATGCCGACCACCGCCCTGTCGTTCGTAGCCTCTTTTATGGGGTCAGGTGTGTCAGGATTGTACAGATTATACACCTTGTAGGTCTCAAGGTGCTCGTTGGACTTGCCGTAGTACTTGCCCTTGCCTTCCTTGGGCTTAGTCCACACATGGGCTAGCTCCCACGCCTCCATGTGTGAGAGCGGCCGCTTCAGTTTCTCCTCGTGCACCACCAAGCAGCACCAAACATAGGTTAGTCATACATAGAAGAAGATTTTTTTTTCATGTACATAGATATACCTGAACTTTCTTGTGGCCCCAATGGTTCCGGTTTCCCTGACTATGTGTTCCGTCATTTCATCGATTAGCCCGGTTTTGGATGCTTTTAGCAGCCCACTTTTCATCATCACCGAGCCATGTATCAACCAATGCCTCCCATGATTTTCCATAACACCAACCAGGACACGCCTACATAATGAAAGCATAGTGGCATGTTGACACGAAACAATGAAATTTAACACAAACATCAGAATGAAAAGTCTATTATACTTACCAACATGCATTGCTCCTTAGTCAAGGTAAGCTTCTCCTCCCGCGCGAAATCCTTGGGCATCTTCATGTCACGATAGTTGTAATAATATTGCGAGATGGCCACCCAGCGCACCTCGTACTGGATCTGGCGGGCCTGCTTCTTTGCAGCTCTTTGAGACAGCTTCTCGGCAATGGGCTTGTTCTCCTCAAGAGCTCGATAGTATTTCTACAATTATTCATGAAAACAGAATGGAAGAAGCCATGAGTCAAACCATTCGATGGAAAACTATGGACGAAACTCAAGACTCATGCTTCTGAAGAGAACTTACCCAAAAATTTGTTTCCACGGCCTTAGCATGTTTCGGATAGTCCGCATGGGTAGCCAATTTGTACTGGTCCCAGGTCATAGCCAAAACCCGGTGCTCGGGGTGCTTGACTGGGCCCGGAACGAACAACCCCGGCCAATATTCGTTCAGTAAGATAGTGATGACACCGTTCGGAACACGGGCTTTTGGAGGAACCTCCCAGCCCCTACAAAAGATAGAAAATATGAGCATGTTTACAAGCAAAAGAATTAAAATATGATTAAGAGGCACTTACTCTTTCCCCTTTGGCGTAATGATCCACTTCTGCTCCTCCGTATCAGGTTCGGGGGGGGGGGGAGTCTTGCTCGACCATGCAGCCACCCCTTGTTGTTGCCAACCCCCTCCCCCTCCCTGCCACCACCAACCTCCTCCCCCTCCCTGCCACCACCAACCTCCTCCTCCTCCCTGCCACCACCAACCTCCTCCCCCTCCCTGCCACCACCAACCTCCTCCTCCTCCCTGCCACCACCAACCTCCTCCCCCTCCCCAAACTCCTCCTCCTCCTCCCCCTCCTCGCGAAACTCCTCCTCCTCAGTAGAGGGTACCTCACTAGAGGAGGGTACCTCACTACAGGAGGGTCTGTCACTAGAGGAGGGTACCTCACTATAAGAGGGCCTTGTAAAAGGCACCCCTAAGTCGGTGAGGGGGCGTTGTTTCTGGCCCCGACCACCCCCTCCACCTCTAGGGGCTCTCCCTGCACCCCCTCCACCTCTAGGGGCACCTCTCCCTTGACCTTCCTGTGAAGAGTCATCCTCAAGTAGTCGAGACGGAATATTACGGACTCGACCACTCCGACTGGTAATCGATTTGAGTTTGCTTAGTAAACCCGTGCCATCGGCCTTGCCCTTGCCCATGCTTAGCAAACCTGCATTGAGAAGAGAATAAGCAATTAGTATAAAAATAAGGAAGAAAAAAACCATATAAAAAGACATTGATAAATAAGCATATTAATAAACCATAGTAAAAAGACATGAAATGTACATCTGCTAGGACCCATACACATCATCACTGTCAGTATCACTATCACACATATCATCTTCATTGTCGGACGGAGATGGAGGCTCTTCCTCGTCGTTATCATCTTCATTTAACAAGTTTTCTAGCATAAGTATGTCTTTTTCATTAACAATGGTCTCACCATCATTCCGTGCATCGTCATCGTTTGGATCCACATCATCATCACCCAAGGAGTCATCATAATCGCTTCTGACCACATCATCATCATCATCATCGGGTTGCTCTTGAAAGAACACTCCCTCGTACGTCATGGGGTTAATGTTGTAATAATCGTCATCGTTCGGGTCCGGTAACTTACTATCTGGCGACACCTTTAACACAACTTCCCAACCCTTTAGGCATTCTTTCTGGCATGGGTAAGGCAGATAATAAACTTGTGTGGCTTCGGTAGCCGCAATAAAGGGATCGGCTCCAGCATAGACGGTTGATGGTTTAACTTCGACCAAACCATATGAAGGCGTATGTCTCAGCCCCTTTACCGGGTCAAACCATCGGCATTTGAACATAGGGAGACTTGAGGTTTCGCGGCCACGACTGAAGGAAAGCTCGTATATTGTTCCTACCCTTCCGTAATACTGAACTCCATTTTGGCCAGGGGTGTACACTCCAATATTTATAGTTTTGGGATCAGGCCGGTTGTTCTGGTGCTCCTCTGTATGGAATCAATACCCATTCACATCATACTTTTCACATGTCATGACCGAAGGGTTAAAACTCATGGAAACCCATCTCAATTCGTCATCCATAGATATGTTCCGATCTTTTCCCTACAAGTTTAATTGAAATTGTTTGGTTGATTAATAAAATGTGCAACTAGGTATTTAATAGGGGAATGTGAAAATTACTTTAGCCATGAATCAAGCAACAAAATTTTGCCTTCCAGGGTTTCCATGTCGAAGAAGAGTAAGAGCCTCCACCTGAGTAGGATCAATCATTCCCTTCCACTCCTCATAAATGAATTGACTGAAAGAAGAAAAGCGGTGTTTAAGCCTAGACTAAGAGAACATAGAACATGATGTTGTGCAAGACATAAAGGAATGGTGTGGTGGTATTACCTCATCCACTCCTCCTCAACTTCCTTGATGTTGTGCAAGACATAGAACATGATGTCCTCCCACTCTTGTTCTGGCATGTTATAAGATTTCGAGCACCCAGTCCTGCCACCTTGCCCGCTGAATAGACCGAGCTTGGGTTTATACTTGGGCTCTTCCGTATTGTATCGAGGCACCTTATTATGCAGGCTGGGATTGTGGTCTGGATAGTATGATGTCCTGAGGTTTGACACCTCCTCAAGGATAACTGCCTCAGCTATGGAAGCTTCAATCTTAGCTTTGTTTCTACATTTCTTTCAGAGATGCTTGTTCTGTCTCTCAGGGCCGTACTACAAACGATTCTGCACAGGGCCCCCCAACAATACCTCTTTCGCGAGGTGTAAAATGAGATGTGTCATCGGAGTAAAGAAGCCTGGCGGAAAGGTCTTCTCTAGCTTGCGTATCAACTCTGGTGCCTTCTTATGCAATTGTCCAATCACCTCGGGACATACTTCTTTAGCACAGAGCGTGCGAAAGAAATGGCTTAGCTCCGCAAGCACTCGCCAGACACGCTCGGGGACATAGCCTCGAACCATCATCGGCATTAACCGCTCAATCCATACATGATAGTCATGACTCTTGAGCCCGTTGACTTTGCCCGTTGAAACATTGACTCCATTACTTATATTCGATGCATAACCATCAGTGAACTTCATAATGTGTTTGAGCCACATAAGTACCTCCTTCTTTTCTGGCGGTTTAAGGACGAAGTCAGCCTCTGGCTTGAACCAGTTTCTTCGACCGCCTGTGGGAGGTTGCAGGTTTAGACGTGGTCTATCAAAAAAAATTGTAGATTGGCTCTAGCTTGAACGTTATCCTTTGTCTTATCAGGAATGTTGAGGATAGTGCGAAAAAGGGGCTCCGCGACATTCTTTTTGGTGTGCATCACATCGATGTTATAAGGAAGTTTGAGGTCCTTGAAATAGGGAAGCTTCGTGAAGGGGCTAATGTGAGTCCAGTTGTGTGTCTCACCATATCCCTCGAAGCGTTTGCCTTTGCCTTTGACTTCAGGCTTGAGAGCTTTTAGCTGAGCAAGAACATCTGCCCCCGAAAATGTTGGAATCTCGTTTACTTCATGGACAACCCGACCTTTCGTGAAGTTCTTCTTGTCTTCCCTATCTGGATGGTCTGGAGGGAGAAACTGGCGGTGCTGGTCAAAGGCTACATACTTGCGACCCTTCTGCAGCCAAATAAAACATAGAGCCTGCATGCACACTCGGCATGGCATCTTACCACTTGCACACCATCCGCAGAATAGGGCATAGCCGCGAAAGTCATGCATGCAATACATCAACCAAACTTTCATCAAGAAATTTTTCTGCAAATGTCGGTCGTATGTCAACCTTGGGAAGTACCAAGAATGGTGCAAATCATCCACCAGCGGTTGCATTAACACTCCCAAATTCTTCCCCGGGTATTCGGGCCCTGGAATGATCAGCGATAAGAACATGGTGTCGCGTTGCATTAGGACACCGAGAGGGAGATTGAGCGGAATAACAAACACGGGCCAACAGTTGTATGAATTGGACGACATACCATATGGATTGACCCCATCACCTATTATTGCAACTCTGACATTCCCATCCTCGGCTGCTTCCTCGGGGTATTCTATATCGAATGACTTCCATGCTTCACCTCCCGATGGATGTACGATTTTGTTTGGATGGTACCTTTTCCCTTGCTTGTGCGACTTCATCATTTTGGCAGACTCCTCCGTGATGAAAAGGCATTGTAGTCTTTTTATGAAATGAAGATATCGAAGAACCTTTGCGGGGATGCATAGCTGCCTCTTTTGACCATCCTTACTGACCACCTCAAGGTACCGAGAGAAACCACACTTTCTACAATACTTTTCATCTGCATACTCGTGCCTAAACAAAAGGCAATTCTTCGGACAGACATGTATTTTCTCATAATCCATAGAGAGTGTCTTCATGATTTTCTTCATGGCGTACATGCTTTCCGACAGTTCATGACCATCGGGAAGACTGTTAGCCCATACTCCCAGAAATGCTTTGATGCAAGCTTGGCTACAGCCGTACTCAGCCTTAACTGCCATTAGTTGCGAGATGGCATCTAGCTGAGAGAGTTTGGAACCCGCATAAAGAGGCTTCTTTGACGAAGCCAATATCTCCAAGAAGGACTTTGCGGTTGCCTCCGGCTCCTCCGGCTCCTCTAGTTCATTGTCTGAAGGTGTCGCATGTGTCGCCTCTGTAGCAATGACATCATCTAGCATGTCTCTGACCCCGTCGTCCACATAACCACCAATGCGTTGACGCATCACCTCCTCTCTACCACGGTCCCGCTCGGCAAAGTTTATCGGCATGTCAAAGTTTTTCATATATCCGTGCGTGCGAAGGTGCCAGGTCATTTCGTCCTTGCCTTTAGAGTGACGTCTGCCACATCTCGCACACGGGCAATGTGGGATCATTCTCATTGGACCACGGAATGTCTCCCTCAAAAACACATCGGTTTTGGCAATCCACTCTGATGTTACTCGATTCCCACGAGGGCCACGGGTAAAACAACTATACATCCACCGATTATCTGGCATCCTCTGCTTTATTGGGAGCCACGCCATAAAATTAAGATTTAATTTGAATTAATCACATCAAATATTTATTTTCTATCGCATTGACGACACTGAATCCACCTACATCTCTAATAGGTAAAGAGGGTCCTAATCCCACCCAAGGATGTATAGATTGAGTACGTTCTCCATGCTCTACCCCGTTCCGAGACAAAATTTCAGCAGCACCTCCCCGTTGTTCTCTAGATACACGTCTCGGCAAATAGCCGAGAGAATGTGCTCTCGAGAACAACGGGGAGGCGAAATCTTGTCTCGAAACGGGGTAGGGCATGGAGAACGTACCCAATCTACACATCCTCGGGCTGTCCATGGAAAACGCTAGATAATACGAAAGAGCTGCGTGTTGGAAATATGCCCTAGAGGCAATAATAAATTAGTTATTATCATATTTCCTTGTTCATGATAATCGTTTATTATCCATGCTATAATTGTATTGATCGGAGACTTAAATGCATGTGTGGATACATAGACAAAACCATGTCCCTAGTATGCCTCTAATGGACTAGCTCGTTGATCAAAGGATGGTTAAGGTTTCCTAGACATGGACATGAGATGTCATTTGATAACGGGATCACATCATTAGGAGAATGATGTGGTGGATAAGACCCAAACTACAAACATAGCATATGATCGTTTCAGTTTATTGCTACTATTTTCTACATGTCAAGTATATGTTCCTATGACCATGAGATCATGCAACTCACGGATATCGGAGGAGTGCCTTGTGTGTATCAAATGTCGCAACGTAACTGGGTGACTATAAAGGTGCTCTACAGGTATCTCCGATGGTGTCTGTTGAGTTGGCATGGATCGAGACTGGGATTTGTTACTCCGTGTGACGGAGAGGTATCTCAGGGCCCACTCGGTAATACAACATCACAATAAGCCTTGCAAGCAATGTGGCTAAGTGTTAGTCACGGGATCTTGTATTACGGAACGAGTAAAGAGACTTGCCAGTAACGAGGTTGAACTAGGTATGGAGATACCGACGATCGAATCTCGGGCAAGTAACATACCGAAGAACAAAGGGAACGTTATACGGGATTAACTGAATCCTTGACATAGAGGTTCGACCGATAAAGATCTTCGTAGAATATGTAGGAACCAATGTGGACGTCCAGGTCCCGCCATTGGTTATTGACCGTAGAGGTGTCTCGGTCATGTCTACATAGTTCTCGAACCCGCAGGGTCTGCACACTTAAGGTTCGGTGACGTTTCGATAGTGTAGAGTTATGTATGGTGGTTACCGAAGTTTGTTCGGAGTCCCGGATGAGATCCCGGACGTCACGAGGAGCTCCGGAATGGTCCGGAGGTAAAGATTCATATATAGGAAGTCCCAGTTTGGTTTCTGGAAAAGTTTCGGGCTCATCGGTAGTGTACCAGGATGGTTCGTGATTGGATCGCGGGACGCTCGGTGATTTGGATCGCGAAGAAGTTCGACTACACCAACCGCGTTTCTTAATGCTTCCCGCTTAGCAATCTACAAGCGTACGTAGATCCACTCTCCCTCTCGTAGATGCTCATCACCATGGATAGGTTTGCGTGTGCGTAGGAAATTTTTTGTTTCCCATGCGACGTTCCCCAACAGTGGCATCATGAGCTAGGTTGATGGTTCGATGAGATCTCGAGTAGAACACAAAAGGATTGTGGGCGTTGATGCTTAGATTGCTTCCTCCCTTGGTCAGATTTTGGTTTAGCGGGATTGTGAGATGAAGCGGCCCGGACCAACATTACTCGTACGCTTACGAGAGACCGGTTCCCTCGACGCAACTTGTTGCTTACATGGCTTGCGGGTGACAGTTTCTCTCACTTTAGTTGGATCGGATCCGACAAAGGCGGTCCTTGAGAAGGTTGAAAAGCAATCTATGTATCACCGTTGTGGTTCATGCGTAGGTGAGAATCGTTCTTGCTAGATACCCGTAGCAGCCACGTAAACATGCAACAACAATTAGAGGACGTCTAACTTGTTTTTGCAGGGTATGTTGTGATGTGATATGGCCAATTACATGATGAGATATATGTGATGTATGAGATGATCATGTGATGTATAGAATTTCACGACATGCATGTCGTTGAGTACGGCAACCGGCAGGAGCCATAGGGTTGTCTTTAATTATTGTATGACCTGCGTGTCAATCATTAAGAGCTATGTAATGCTTTACTTTATCACTAAGCGGTAGCAATAGAAGTAGAAGCAGGGCTGGCACCACAACCCCAATGGCAACACATTGATGGAGATCAAGATGATGGAGATCATGATGTTGTGCCGGTGATGATGGAGATCATGCCGGTGTTTCGAAGATGGAGATCTTAAACACAAGTTCATGGCCATATCATGTCACTTATGAATTGCATGAGATATTAATCCTTTTATGCACCTTGTTTTGCTTAGTATGGCGGTAGCATTATAAGGTGATCCCTCACTTGAATTTCAAGATGAACTGTGTTCTCCCCGAGTGTGCACCGTTGCGAAAGTTCGTCGTGTTGAGACACCACGTGATGATCGGGTGTGATAGACTCTACGTTCACATACAACGGGTGCAAGCCAGATTTGCACGCGCAGAACACTCGGGTTAAACTTGACGAGCCTAGCATGTACAGACATGGCCTCGGAACACAAGAGACCGAAAGGTCGAGCATGAGTCATATAGTGGATATGATCAACATAATGATGTTCACCATTGAAGCCACCTTAACTCACGTGATGATCAGACTTGAGTTGGTGAATTTGGATCATGTATCACTCGAATGACCCGAGGGATGTCAATTTGAGTGGGAGTTATTAAGTAATATGATTAATTGAACTCATTATCATGAACATAGTCAAAGTGTCTTTGCAAATTATGTTGTAGATTACTAGCTCGCGCTGTAGCTCCCTTGTATTTTTATATGTTCCTAGAGAAATAGAATTGAAAGATGTTGGTAGAAAAATTGCGGACTGGGTCCGTGATCTGAGGATTGTCCTCATTGCTGCACAAAAGGCTTATGTCCTTAATGCACCGCTCGGTGCGCCACCCCATCTAGCATCGTCTGTAGATGTTGTGAACATCTGACAGGCACGTTTCGATGACTACTTGATAGTTTAGTGCGTCATGCATTACGGCTTAGAATTGAGGCTCCGAAACATTTTGAACGTCACGGAACATATGAGATGTTCTAAGAGCTGAGATTGTGATCTCAGGCTCGTGCCCGAGTTGCGAGATATAGGATCTCCAACGAGATTCTTTGCCTGCAAGATGAAAGAGAATAGATCAATCGTTGAGCATGTGCTCAGACTGTCTGGGTACTACAATCGCTTGAATCGAGTGGGAGTTGATCTTCCAGATAAGATAGTGATTGATGTAGTTCTCCAAGTCACTGTCACTGAGCTACTAGAACTTGGTGATGAACTATAAAATGCCAGGGAAAGAAATGTTGATCCTTGAGCTGTTCGCGATGTTTGACACCGCGAAGGTAGAAATCAAGAAGGAGCATCAAGTGTTGATGGTTAATCAAACCACTAGTTTAGAGAAGGGCAAGAGCAAGGAGGGAAACTTCATGGATAGCAAGTCAGTTGTTGCTCCAGTGAAGCAACCCAAAGTTGAACTCAAACCCGAGACTAAGTGCTTCTATGATGAGGTGAGCGGTCGCTGAAGCGGAACAACCTTAGATACTTGGTAGATAAGAAGGCTGGCAACATTGATAGAAGTATATTTGATATACGAGTTACTAATGTGTACCTTGCTAGTACTCTTAGTAGCACCTGGGTATTGGATACCAGTTCGGTTGCTAAATGTTAGTAACTCGAAATAAAAGCTACGGAATAAACGGAGAACTAGCTAAGGGTAAGGTGACGATATGTGTTGGAAGTGTTTCCAAGGTTGATGTGATCAACATCGCACGCTCTCTCTACCTTCAGGATTAGTGACGAACCTAAATAAATGTTATTTGGTGTTTTGCGTTGAGCATGAACATGATTAGATCATATTTATTGCAATATGGTTATTCATTTAAGTTAGAGAATAATGGTTATTCTGTTTAGATGAATAATACCTTCAATGGTCATGCACCCAGTGAGAATGGTTTGTTGAAATCTTGATCGTAGTATTACACATGTTCATAACATTGATGTCAAAAGATACAAAGTTAATCATGATAGTACCACATACTTGTGGCACTGCCGCTAAATGTCATATCGATATAAAGCGCATGTAGAAACTACATGCTGATGGATATTTGGACTCATTCGATTTCGAATCAGTTGAGTCATGCGAACCATGCCTCTTGGGCAAGATGACTAAAGGACCCCGTTGGATGGAGCGGGCAAGTGATTCATTGGAAATGATACATGTTGATGTATGCAATCTGGTGAGTCTTGTAGCGTGAAGTGGATATCGTTATTTTCTTACCTTCACTGATGATTTGAGTAGATATAGTGTATATTTACTTAATGAAACACAAGTCTGAATCGTTTGAAAGGTTCAAGCAAATTCAGAGTGAAGTTTAAAGATCATCGTGACAAGAAGATAAAAATGATTGCGATATGATCGTGGAGGTGAATATCTGAGTCACGAGTTTGGCATACAACTTAAGACAATGTGAAAGTTGTTTCACAACTAAACGCCACCTGGAACACCATAGTGTGATGGTGTGTCCGAACATCATAGTTATGCTCTATTGGACATGGTGCGTGCTATGATGTCTCTTGTCGTTTTACTACTATAATTTTGGGGTTATGCATTAGAGACAACTACATTCACTTTAAATAGGGCACCATCTAAATCCGTTGAGATGACACCATGTGAATTATGGTTTGATAGAAACCTAAGTTGTCATTTCTTAATATTTGGGGATGTGACACTTGTGTGGAAAATGTTTTCACCTAATGAGGTCGAACCCAAGGCGGACAAATTGCATCTTCATAGAATACCCTAAGATCAGTTGGGTGAACCTTCAATCTCAGATCCTAGTGCAAAGTGTTTGTTGCTTAAATGGATCCTTTCTCGAGGAAATGTTTCTCTCGAAAGAATTGAGTGGGAGGAAGATAGAACTTGATGAGGTTGTTAAACCTTTGTTCAACCAGAGAGTAGCGTAGTGCAGAAAGATGTTTCTGTGAAGCCTACGTTAGTTGAAGAGGAAGTTAATGATGATGATCCTGAAGCTTCAGGATCAAGTTACTATCGAACTTCGTAGGTCGACAAGGATGTGTACTGCTCCTAAGTGGTACGACAACTCTGTCTTGGAGATCATGTTGTTGGACAACGATGAACCTACGAGCTATGGAGAAGCGATGATGGGCCCGGATTCCGACAAATGGTTAGTGGCCATAAAATCCGAGATAGGATCCATGTATGAAAACCAAGTGTAGACTTTGGTAGACTTGCTCATTGGACAGCAGGTCATTGAGTACAAATGGATCTTTAAAATGAAGACAGACACAGATGGTGAATGTCACTATTTGTAAAGCTCGACTTGTTGCAAAGATGTTTGTGACAAGTTCAAGGAGTTGACTACGATGAGACTTTCTCACTCGTAGTGGTGCTAAAGTCTATTGGAATTATGTTAGCAGTTGCTGTGTTTTCAATTATGAAATCTGGCAGATGGATGTCAAAACATCGTTTCCTTAACGGTTTACTTGAGGAAAGGTTGTATGTGATACAACCAGAAGGTTTTGTCAGGCCTAAGGATGCTAAAAGGTGTGCAAGCTTCGGTGATCCTTCCATGGACTGAAGCAAGCATCTCGGAGTTGGAATATACGCTTTGATGAGGTGATCAAAGTTTTGATGTTTATACAAAGTTTACGAGAAACTTGTATTTGCAATAAAGTGAGTGGGAGCACTATAGAATTTCTGATAAGTATATGTGGATGACATATTGTTGATCAGAAATAATGTAGAGTTTCTGGAAAGCATAAAACGGTCATTTGGAAAGTGATTTTCAAAGGAAGACCTGGATAAGGCTACCTAATTGTTGAGCATCAAAATCTATGGAGATAGATCAAGATGCTCGATGAGACGTTCAATGAGTGCATACCTTGACAAGATTTTGAAAGAGTTCAAAATGGATCAGTCAGAGAAAGAGTTCTCGCCTGATTTGTAAGGTGTGAAAGTTGAGTGAGACTCAAAGCTCGACAACGGCAGAAGAAAGAGAAAGGACGAACGTCCTCCCCTATGCCTTAGCCATAGGCTCTATATTATGCCATGCTGTGTACCGCACCTATGTGTGCCTTGCCATGAGTCCATCAGGGGGTACAAGAGTGAACCAGGAGTGGATCACTGGACAGCGGTCAAGATTATCCTTGGTAACTAAGAGACTGAGGAGATGTTTCTCGATTAAGGAGGTGATAAAGAGTTCGTCGTAAGGAGTTGCGTCGATACAAGCTTTAACACTAATCCGGATGACTCGTAGTAGCAATCTGGATACGTATAGTGGAGCAGCCATTTGGAAATAGTACCAAGTGGAGTGTGGTAGCAGTGTTTACGGTTTGACATAGAGATTTGCAAAGTACACACGGATCTGAATATCGTAGACCCGTTGACTATAAGACCTCTCTCACATGCAAAGCATGATCGAGCCCCAGAACACATTGGGTGTTAGATTCATAACAATGTGAATCACATGGTGATATGAACTAGATTATTAACTCTAGTGCAAGTGGGAGACTGTTGGAAATATGCCCTAGAGGCAATAATAAATTAGTTATTATCATATTTCCTTGTTCATGATAATCGTTTATTATCCATGCTATAATTGTATTGATCGGAGACTTAAATGCATGTGTGGATACATAGACAAAACCATGTCCCTAGTATGCCTATAATGGACTAGCTCATTGATCAAAGGATGGTTAAGGTTTCCTAGCCATGGACATGAGATGTCATTTGATAACGGGATCACATCATTAGGAGAATGATGTGATGGATAAGACCCAAACTACAAACATAGCATATGATCGTGTCAGTTTATTGCTACTGTTTTCTGCATGTCAAGTATATGTTCCTATGACCACGAGATCATGCAACTCACGGATATCGGAGGAGTGCCTTGTGTGTATCAAACGTCGCAACGTAACTGGGTGACTATAAAGGTGCTCTACAGGTATCTTCGATGGTGTCTGTTGAGTTGGCATGGATCGAGACTGGGATTTGTTACTCCGTGTGACGGAGAGGTATCTCAGGGCCCACTCGGTAATACAACATCACAACAAGCCTTGCAAGCAATGTGGCTAAGTGTTAGTCACGGGATCTTGTATTACGGAACGAGTAAAGAGACTTGCCAGTAACGAGGTTGAACTAGGTATGGAGGTACCGACGATCGAATCTCGGGCAAGTAACATACCGAAGAACAAACGGAACGTTATACGGGATTAACTGAATCCTTGACATAGAGGTTCGACCGATAAAGATCTTCGTAGAATATGTAGGAACCAATGTGGACGTCCAGGTCCCGCCATTGGTTATTGACCGTAGAGGTGTCTCGGTCATGTCTACATAGTTCTCGAACCCGCAGGGTCTGCACACTTAAGGTTCGGTGACGTTTCGGTAGTGTAGAGTTATGTATGGTGGTGACCGAAGTTTGTTCGGAGTCCTGGATGAGATCTCGGACGTCACGAGGAGCTCGGGAATGGTCGAGAGGTAAATATTCATATATAGGAAGTCCCAGATTGGTTTCCGGAAAAGTTTCGGGCTCATCGGTAGTGTACCGGGAGTGCCGGTAGTGTACCGGGAGGGGTATTTCGACCCCAAGAGGTCCATGGGCTGTGGGATAATAATAACCAGCCCTTAGTGGGCTGGGAAAACAGCCACAAAGGCCCATGGCACAGGAGAGAAAGTCCTAAAGCAAAAGGTGGAAAATCAGCCAATAGGAGGCAATCCTACTCCAACTAGGATTGGAGGTGAAGTAGGATTGCTTCCCACCTCCTATTTCGGCCGACCCAAAGGCCTTGGATGCCTCTCCTCTCCTCTCCTCCTATATATACTAGTGGATTGGGTGGTTTTTGGACAGAATTTCCGGCCACGTGCTACCCGTTACACCGGTGCATAGTTTCTCCTATAGATCGGTTTTCTGCAGCGCTTAGGCAAAGCCCTGCCGGAATTGCTCCACCACCATCACCGGAGCACCGTCACGCTGCCGGTGAACTCTCTCTCCTCTCCACCTCCTCTCGCTGGATCAAGGTAGTGGAGATCGTCATCAAGCTGCACGTGTGCTGAACGCGGAGGTGCCATCCGTTCGGCGCTAGATCGGAAGGACCGTGATCGAGATCGCGAGACGGTTCGTGATGTGATCACGGAACGGATCGTGATGAGTTCGCGGGACAGATCGTGATCAAGATTGTGAGACGGATCGTGATGAGTTCGCGGGACGGATCATGATGTGTTCGCGGGACGGTTCGTGATTGGATCGCGGGACGCTCGGCGATTTGGATCGCGAAGAAGTTCGACTACACCAACTGCGTTTGTTAACGCTTCCCGCTTAGCGATCTACAAGGGTACGTAGATCCACTCTCCCTCTCGTAGATGCTCATCACCATGGATAGGTTTGCGTGTGCGTAGGAAAATTTTTGTTTCCCATGCGACGTTCCCCAACACTGCGGTGATAAATATGCAATTGAATGCATATTTATCGATGCAACCCTTTCGGACGGGACACGCCTAGGTTACGCGACTTGACATGAAAATAAATTCTACTGGCATGATTCGTAGCTCACCCTCGACTGTAGAGGAAGTAGTCCAACAGCAGAGGGACGATCGGGGACCAATAGCTCCTACGACGATCACTCCACCGAGATGGAACACCAGACAACCTGCAAATTGCATCGTGACCAAAATTAAGAACATCACAATATCTTCATCATCATCATCATCTATCATCACCTAACAATCATCAAAGCATAAAAAATCATCAGTAGCAGCAGCATCATCTATCATCATCAACATCATCATCTATCATTTGCATTTCTTGCATTTTGTTAAATTTTTGCATTTCTTGCATTTCTCACATTTCTAACTATCATCAATTCATCTATCATCTAACAACAACCTAACAACATCCATCTATCAACCTAACAACATCCAACATCCATCCATGCATCCATTCATCCATCCATAAGTAGCAAAATAATGCAAAAAAATGAAAAAAGAGGAATGCTAGCTCACTGCGAGGGGGTGGCAGGGGCTGGCGGTCGAAGGCTGGTGGAGGGCTGGTGAGGCAGAGGTCGGGGCCGGGAGGGCCGGGGCGAGGGCGGGCAGAGCCGCGACCAGCCGTGGTCGGGGCGGCCGACGCCCCTACCAGTAGGGCTCGGGAGGGCCGGGGAGGAGGCTGGGGCGGCGGTGCGGCCGACGGGGTGGGGCGGGGGCGGGTGGTGGGCGGGGGCAAGGCGGGGTGGGGCGGGGGCGGGTGGCGGCAGGGCGGGCGCGGGATGAAGGCTGGCGGGGGGGAGGGGCGGCAGGGCGGGGGCGGGAGGAGGGGGTCGGGGTGACGGCAGGGCGGGGGCGGCGGCGGGGTGGGGCCGGGAGGAGGGGCCGGAGGCGGCGACGGGGTCAGCCGGTGCCGGGGCTGGCCGGCGTGGGGTTGGGCGACAGCGGCGGAGCGAGGTGAGCTCGGGGTCGGGAGGGAGAGAGAGGAGTGGTGGAGAGCAGTGGGAGGGGGTGAGCAGATGGATAAGGTCGACCTACGCCGACGGTTTAGCCGTCGGCATAGGTTTATTAGCCACGTGGCACCTATGCCGACGGCCAAGCCGTCGGCATATCTATTTTTCATTTTTTTAATTGCCATTAGCTTTACTTTATTTTTTAAGTGTCCTAGCAATTTTGAAAATATCCACTATCCTTCCTACCCTCAAAAGACCTGGTGTGATGTTTCGATGGCATAGGTACCCCCCCCCCGGACGCCCCCGACCAGACTAAACCCTATCCCCTCTCCAGGTCCCCCGTCCCGTCTAACCGTGACACTATTGACCGGACGGATCTACCCCTTTGACTTTCATCGGACGGGGTTTGAACGAGGGACATTTTCACCTGGCTATGATAGGCCAGCCCATAGCAACATTTTATAGCACAAGGTCCGGGCCCAACGCACCCCAAGATTCCCTCGGTATCGACCCGATGCCACAATTTCCGAACGTAAGAGGGCACAGGGCAAGACCAGGCGGCATAGCCCCCCTCCAGGTCCCCCATCCCGTCTAACCCTGACACTGTTGACGGGACGGATCTACCCCTTTGACTTTCACCGGACGGGGTTTGACCGAGGGTCATTTCCACCTGGTTGTGATAGGCCAGCCCATAGCAACATCTTATAGCACAAGGTCCGGGCCCACCACAAGATTCTCTTGGTATCGACTCGATGCCACAGTTTCCGAACGTAAGAGGGCCCAGCGCAAGACCTGGCGGCATAGCCCCCCTCCAGGTCCCCCGACCCGTCTAACCCTGACACTGTTGACCGGACGGATCTACCCCTTTGACTTTCATCGAACGGGGTTTGAACGAGGGACATTTTCACCTGGCTGTGATAGGCCAGCCCATAGCAACATCTTATAGCACAAGGTCCGGGCCCAACCCACCACAAGATTCCCTCGGTATCGACCCGATGCCACAATTTTCGAACGTAAGAGGGCCCAGGGCAAGACTTGGCGGCATAGCCCCCCTCCAGGTCCCCCGACCCGTCTAACCCTGACACTGTTAACGGGACGGATCTACCCCTTTGACTTTCACCGGACGGGGTTTGACCGAGGGTCATTTCCACCTGGTTGTGATAGGCCAGCCCATAGCAACATCTTATAGCACAAGGTCCGGGCCCAACCCACCACAAGATTCTTTCGGTATCGACTCGATGCCACAGTTTCCGAACGTAAGAGGGCCCAAGGCAAGACCTGGCGGCATAGCCCCCCTCCAGGTCCCCCGTCCCGTCTAACCCTGACAATGTTGACCGGACGGATCTACCCCTTTGACTTTCATTGGACGGGGTTTGAACGAGGGACATTTTCACCTGGCTGTGATAGGCCAGCCCATAGCAACATCTTAGAGCACAAGGTCCGGGCCCAACCCACCACAAGATTCCCTCGGTATCGACCCGATGCCACAATTTTCGAATGTAAGAGGGCCCAGGGCAAGACCTGGCGGCATAGCCCCCCTCCAGGTCCCCCGTCCCGTCTAACCCTGACATTGTTGACCAAACGGATCTACCCCTTTGACTTTCATCAGACGGGGTTTGACCGAGGAACATTTTCACCTCGCTGTGATAGGCCAGCCCATAGCAACATCTTAGCACAAGGTCCGGGCCCAAGCCACCGCAACATTCCCTTGGTATCGACCCGATGCCACAGTTTCCCAACGTAAGAGGGCCCAGGGCAAGGTTTGGGCCTTGCCCGCTGCAAGATTCCCTTTGTGTCCACCAGCGTGGCCGTTTCCACACTCCGTGTGACGGTGGCAGCGACATCCCTAAGGAGGGACACACTCCGGAGACGCATGCGGGGTGCTTGCACTTGCCACCACACTTCCATGCGTGTAAGAGGGCCCAACACAAGACCTGGTGGCACTGCCAATCCCACAAGTACCTCGTTCCGTCGAACCCTCGCAATGTTGACCGGACGGATCTACCTCCTTGACTTTCACCGGACGGGGTTTGACCGAGGGGTATTTTCACCTGGCTGTGATAGGTCAGCCCATAGCAACATCTTAGGATAAGGTCCGGGCACAACCCACCGCAAGATTCCCTTCGTGTTGACCCGACGCCAACGTTTCCCCTTTCAGGTGCAAGCGGCAACGCCGTCCGTCAAGACTATGTGCAGACTATATATAACATGATTTTTTAGCACCTATACACACAACTAAATAGACGATGCATTGAAAAAACAGTGTGTAGACTATATATAACATGGACATGGGCTATAGACTTCGTAATTAAATTAAATTTTAATACAGGGGAAAGATTTTAAAAAAATATACCTATGCCGACGGTTACACCGTCGTCGTAGATAAAAAAATACACCTATGCCGACGGTGGCTAAAAAATAAACATATATACCTATGCCGACAGTTACACCGTCGACATAGTTACGCCCCAGATCCGCACCTCCCTCAGATCGATGACGTGGCACCAACCGCGGATCGATGACGTGGACCATCGAAGCTATGCCGACGGTGTCTGTCATGGCCGTCGGCATATCTTTCACGGCGTCAAACGAGCATCGCTCATCGAGCGGCCGGGCCCGCGCGATACGCCGACGGGGTGTCTACGCCGACGGTCATCGTAGGCATAGGTGAATCTACACCGACGGCTTTTATACGCCGACGGTGGCCGTCAGCATAGGGTGATCTATGTCGACGGTGTTTAGTATGCCGACGGTAAGGCCCTGGTGGTCGGCGTAGGGTGGCGTATGCCGACGGGGGCCGTCGGCATAGTTTAGGCCGTCGGTAACGACCCTGATTTTGGTAGTGGCAGTGGAAATTTCGTAGTACCACTATAGGAAATGTCCGTTTTTCTTGCCGTGTCCAGTTTTAGCACTGATGTCTAGAATGGACACAGGGTACTTAGGTGTTGCTGTGTCGCTGATATCTAACCTCGAGATATTATCATACGATCATTGTTGTTAAAAGACGCCCATTTCATTGTCAAACAAATAAATATGACGTCCTTCCAATTTTGCTTTGCTCAATTTGGATGCAAACGATTCTCCTTTGATGCAATGCTGACGTGCAAGAAAGACTAAACAGATAGCTCCACATTGATTCACACCAAACGAATTAATTACGAAGGTCGATGGGTGATCTGAAATCCACGTCCGAAGAATCATACATCCGCACGTAGAGTTGTGTGCATCCGTTAACATGGTTCTATCTTGCACACACAAGTAGCGTATGAGAGCGTAGTGATTAAAGATCATTTATGTAGTGATAGCTAGATGGCTAGCTATACCATATTATTTTGCGCAACCCCACGACTAGATTTACCCCCTAAATTTTGCCCGGTTTTCATTTGGAAAGCTAACTTTACCCAGCTTAAACACATCCTATGTGCTTACGGCTAGTATATACGTTTCTTTTGCATACGCAAACAGTGAAGGTAGCCGACGCACGCACGTCTCGATCCGATCTCATATCTCACGCACGTAGGTGCGTCCATCTTTGTTAATGGAGCGTGCTTGCTAATTAATACGCATCACGAGCTGATTGTACCATATTAAGCGCCGGAGATGGTGGCTGGCACTAGCCATATTCAGCTTGCCACCGACCAGTTAGGATTAACCATATGTAATAGAACCTTTTTGTACGGTACTACTTTCTCTGTCTCATAATGTAAAATGTTTTTGCAATGCAATTTAAATTGCAATTATGAGATAAAGGTGGTACCTTCAATTAATGTTGTTTGGTGGCATCTGACATCTATGTGCGTGACCATGCAAAAAGAGCAACGGATTTGATCGTGTTTTAAAGACTTTTTGCAGCGTGTCTTCACACTCTTGTCGATGTTTTTAACACTGATGTCGACGTTTTCCTCGTCATATAGTGCATGCATGATATATCCTATCACCAGACATGATTAGTTATTGTCAGTTGCCACAACATTGTCAGTATGGATTAATTAACTACATCACCAGGAAAAGTAAAACATACACATATTTAAGCATCTTTAACCAAGCGGCTAGCTTGGTAAGCTACCTACACAAACTTGCAATCAATCAGAAAAAAAACCGGACCCAACTTTGTGGCAACGAGAGAGAGAGAAAGAAAGAGAGCTAGCTTACCCAACTCGACCTCTAAATTAAACCCATTAAGCGTCAGGAGAAGGGTGGCACCATCTATGCCACTTGGGGAAAACTGGTTGGTCATGATGAGAAAGCTTTTGAAATATAGTTTTTATATGGAGTTGAGGATTTTTTTTAAAATGTATTTTTCTTTAAAGATGGTGGTGAGGACCCTACATATTTTTTAAATGGAGGGCTATGCGAATCGACGCGGCTGCGGTGATAATTCTTTTTACTTTTTTAAATGGACTTGATGATTTTTTTTAATAATTTTTTAGATGGAAGCAAGGACTCCATGTTTTTTTAAACGTGCATAACTTCATCTCAAATGACGGCACAGGGTGGCGGCCCAACCATTAGTTGTCTTCATACGACTGGTTGTCCGTAAGATCTCAAACCAAGCCCATATTTAGAAGGAAATGAGGGTGTCCGAACGTGTATTTACAGTTTACCACATCCGATGCAGCCCACCTGAACCACTTGCTTCTCTTTCTTTTTCTTTCTCTTCAGCCTCCAATCATATGCATGTATCGAGATAACTTGGAGCGAGGATTGTGTGCCCTAACACGCGTGGGTTCATCGCGGACACGCCTCGACACTGTCCGGGCGTGTCCATGGGCAAATGAGGATCAAAATTGTCCTAGTCTATCTGTAGCTACTCCAGGATATACAAAAATCAATCAACAAAAGGATATACAAAAAGAAGGCTCTAGCTGACGATCCAAAGTATACAAGGATATAGAAAATGCATACAACAGAAGGATGTGTGAATTTGAGTATCATCATCAACACCATCGAGACATGTGAACTGCATGCACCCTTGCATACTTACAGCACATCGACTAGGTGCATTAGTTATTCTTTTTTAGAAGAAATCTTGTAAAAGTTCATTAGAAGTACAAAAACACCCAAACGTAATAAAAATTACATCAAAAACCTTAAATTACCGAACAACCACTATTTGTGTTAGTTTAATTCTTGTATGCCTTGACCGGTACACACTGCTCGGTATTATGCAATGTACGTACTCAGTTCCAACAAGGCAAATCAGAGCTTTATTGTTTCCTCCAAAAAAAAAATCAGAGCTTTATTGTGGAAATTGGTTGCAATATGTTTAAATAAAATTGTTTATATGTTCAACGATGTTTAAATAAAATTGGTAGCAATAGGATATATACATTCAATTGATTAACTTGCGGATATATAGTACACACGTACGTCCCCTGCTGCCGCCCGATCGTGATTACAAAGTTAATCATTAACTAGTATAAATACCCGTGCGTTGCACCGGGCAAGAAAAATGCAAAACCGGCATGTTGTTTAATTATGAGATATAAATTGTAACAAATGTGAATTATAATATTAAATGTTATTATTATAGTTTGAAAAATATAAGTAATGTTTACATAAAAATTGGATGACTTTTTAATAATAGTTATCATTTTTACAAATTTTTAAAATTTCTTGTAAAATATTTTTTAAACATTTTTTCCTCAAAAGGATCTTTTTATTCAGGGGTAATAATGTTTTGTTTTTTGATGGGTAATAGAATTTTTGTGTAAAACATATTTTCCATAATATATTTTTTGAACAATATATTTTCCAACTGGCAGCTTCTTCGCCGGAATTCGGATGCAGCGATATGGCATGGTGGCAAGGAGGACACAACGTGACGTCATGCATGGCTACGCAATCCAGCAAATGAACTTCCCTATTATAAGATCTGCTAACTTGAACAAAACTGTTAGAAATAAAATTTGGGGCAATCGTCTAGATATCATGGACGGTGACATCGGTAAGGTGACAGTTTTTAGGATGTGTTTGGTTCGGGAACGAAGTGAAACAGAATGTCATGGTTCCATTCCATCGGAACGGGTCGGTCCAGTCTTTGCGTTTTGCAGGAACAATTATGAGGAATGAAATGATTATATTTTGGTGTTTGGTTTCGGAGATGGAATGGAATAAAAAAAATATTCTCACCTGATTAAACTGAGTCATACTGAATTAGATTTTGATAAAAATCTGAACTGAACTTATACTAAACACTTGATTACATTGATTCAGAGAATGGTACATTAGACACTGCAGTGCAGAACAAAACTAAAGTTCATGTAGCCACAACTCATCGTTCTGCAAACATCACAGGATTGTAAAATGAATGTACGGGGAACGTAACGAGTGATCAGGGGTTTCATAATAACATTGGAGATTGTTAGTGGTCACTGTCAGTTATTGTTGTTGTTTGCTGCGCAGCTGAGTCGCTACCTAGTGCCTGTATACTGCATGCCACTGCAAACTGCCTGATTATTGTTGTCTCCTGCACCGCGGAGGTTGCATCGTACCTACACACTGCTTGTCGTTGCCCAGCCGGCCGACGGCCCGCACGCCGCCACGACACCAAGAGAGATGAGGGAGACCAGAAGAACAACGTGGGCGAGCTCACGGCGACCGGAGATGGGAACTCAGGTGTGCCCAACTTCCATGACCGGCTGAACAAGACGACTGAGAGGAAGCTGGAATTTGTCTTTCAGGGATACTGTGTCGAGTGACAATGGACCTTAGCTTCTGTCATATAAGATCCTATAGTTTGAAGATCTTATATGACAATCTGTACTTCATGAATTGAAGCAAGACAACTATTGTCATTATTCTTCTGAACAACTAACAAAATGAAATTATCGACATCCAACTCACAATTAGCATGCATACGTCATGAAGCAGGTCCTTCTACTAAAATAAATAAAACTATAATTCTCAACAAACATATTTGTGTTTTGACTGACTTAAGAAAATAGAAGTTTTAGAATGTTTTCTTCCCTGACAGAACCTTTCTTTGCTTCCCTCACACTATTACTTTCAATACAACATATCAGATACCAATAAATTTTTATAATAATTTTGTTTTTATGAAAGAAACATGCATGTGCAGAACGGTAGTTATATCATGTTTAGAGTTAACTACCGAACAATAAATGTCTGGCCATAGCATTTTTGCAGCTTGTTAGACAATCAAGAGGTATTGCAAAAGCAGGAGCGTGTACCAGATAATTTGTAGAATCACAACATCTGGAGGTGTCTTCAAAATCACAGGACTATTCTATATCACATAAAAAAGTTAAATCACTATTAGATTAAGGGACTTCATATTCCTTCTATAAAGTTAGTACTTGTACAATTTTACTTTTACACACACCCAGATGCAGATTTGTATGAACAACCTAAAACGTGCGATTGCAGTTTCAGACTTTTAATACGACTTGATACCAATATGATCAGAACTATAGATGGAGGTGCATACTTCGTGTTTATCCCATCGGCTTGTGATAACAGGAAGGATAACTAAGCACAATGTGCCCATGAACCACACTGCTAATTCAAGTCCAATAAACCATGTGATTTTTCAGTAAAAAGAATGTTATGTGATCAAAATAAAATTGTTATTTAGATATGCATAGTGTCGATCGAAACTACTGTGGCCTTAAGAGAAAGCAGTAGACATCGAGATAGAAACATACTACCAGTAGATAACATAAAGGCCGGGATCGAATATTCAGTAAGAACAATTAAAATACCAAGTCGCCAAATCAAAATTTGTACATTTGCACGCTTGTACAGAGTTTGAATATGCTAAAATGCAGTGGAAGTAAATATCACATGGGTAGCTGATTATATTGTCCTAAAGTGATCTTCTCATGCAGAAATCATATAGAAAGTAAATAGCAGATTATATCGTCCTAAGTGATCTTGCTAGAGAGGATTATCCAGAGAAATGGCAAAGGAGAAATATAACTAACCTTGACCTGTTTGCAACATTTCACCCCCAAGGCAACCTGGGGCATTTACAGGCCCAAATTTTACACACCGCACAGAGTCACCAGCATCATGCCACAATAGGCCAATACCTAGCCACTCATAGTACCATCATTGGCCATTCTTCTGGCATGCTGCATTCCTGGATTGCAGTACACCTGAAATTATAGGAGTTCATAACCTAGACACCACAAAGAAAGCTCCATTGGTTCAGAAAATTCGTTGCTTTTCACCAGCTGCTGTAAGGGAAAGTACCAATCACCCCTTTTATCCTCCCTCTAATATCAACAAGCTGGCAAAGTGGCAATGGATCCCGAGCTTAGCACATAATTTCAACAACTTCCGCATGTCCTGCAGATTATAATGGAAGCGGTGCAGACCCTCTGGAAGGCAAACCGAAGGAAGAACACAAGTTTGCTAGGGAGAAGTGGCTGGGACTGCCCAGACACAAAAGATCGGGAGGAGCAGCTACGATCGTCGGAGCGGGAGCACCGCTGCCACAGCACAGAGACGCTGCTGCAGAGAAGTGACAAGAGGGAATACATGAGAGGTTACGTACCATGGCCGACAGTGCAGCAGAGCTGTGGCAGCTGATTTTGCAGCAGAGTTAAGAAATGTCTGAATGACTACCTACAAGAACATGAGTTGCATCGTCGAGTTTGATTTATTCAATGACCCCAATCCAATTTCTTCACTCCATCCCTACAGACAACAAACATATTATAATGCATATGTTAAGACCTAAGAGCTAATATCGAAGAACAACTGAATCAAAGAAACAATTGAGGTTCTTCCAACAAAAAACTGAAGCACGACAACAGAGTTGATGCCAAATCCAAAACGTGAGCAATGGCCTTTCTGAGTAAAATAGTACGTGTGGCATGAGGGAGAGGGTGGGCATTGGAGGTACCTTGCTGGATCCGGTCATGGCGACGAGCGGCTGGGTGCAGTGGCAGGAGGCAGAGATGCTGGTGATGTGGGGACGAGGCTTTGGCGGCGCCGCAGATGTGGTTAAGGCGGGAGAGGTCAGAGGGAAGGCAGTGGCTGTGGCGCCGGATCCCTCGGTCTCCTACGCGCATCCGCCATTGCCCAGCACCGGTGAGCTCCGGCCTAGGTCGTCGTATCGGCCCTCCTTTCTCCCTTCTCTCCCTCACCTCCGTGTCTCCTTTTTGCCCAGGAGCCGCGGATGCTATGGATCCTCCCGGGAATCCGCACTCCAGGATTCCTCGTCGTCACCGGCGACCACCACCTCGCTGATCGTCTCCGGATCCGCCTCATTGGCCCCTGCAAACTCCGGCCGCCGCCTTCGTTCTGCATCGAGCAGCCCACCGCCTTTAGTCGCTCGAGGAGCACGAAGTCTGCAGGTGCGAGATTCGCCGTGCGGCATCCCCTCCTCCACCAGGCACGACGAATCCACGGCATCAAAATATATTATGCTCCCTCTTGTTCCTGAATGAATATAGGGTCGTATAGTTTTTGGCACAAAAATTAAAGAATACACGTGAAGGAAAAATTTCACAAGTTTTGAACGAGATTACACCTGACTATTTAACATAAAAAATAGAGGAGCTTGCCTGATATAAGAAAATGTAATCAAATCCCTAAAACAAATATCCAAACGCGTGGTGCAACGCAATACATCTTTTATTTTGGATTTTTTTCTCAAAAATCTATACATCTTATATCAAGGAACAGAGGGATATGCACGACTGTGGATCCTACGAGTTAGCTAGCCGTTCTACTTGCTTACTGCATTTATTTTTTGGAAAAGGAGGTTAAAAGCCTCGGCGTTCTACATCAATCGATGCATACCATCGTCTTATTAATTATTCAACATAGGTTTGACAAGAACATACGTCAAGCCACCCGAAGCCACTACTAACACTTATAAACTCGATAATATGGAGTGTTTTCACTCTTCATATCTAAAACCGATGTCGTTGCTGATCCGTTCGCATAGAGTACCAGAACCTATAGTAGGTGTAGAAAACCTAAAGTATACACTGCATGAACACGTTTTATAGGCAACCATGACCCATCTTCAAGAAAGAGATTCACATCATCCTTTCCAGTACGACCATCCCTCGATGCCACCACGACGCCCAACGACACCAACGCCCCGCACTCGCCCATCCAGACGCATATGTCCCCGAGACTCAGCTGCACCATGGTACCAAGACACGTCATCGTCGACATGGTAGATACAACACCGCCCCTCCTGCCAACCTCCACACCGTCGCCTCTACTAGAGATGGCCGCGGAGCCCACCACCCACACCAACTCTCCCACGAACACCCAAACCTCCTGAGACGGTGCCACCATGGAGGGTACCACATGCAGGGCAGGGCGCCGATGCCGCCCAATCAAAGATGGATTTTGGACTTTCGTCCGGGAGGTGGTCGGGGTGGATTGAAGGGACCTCGGCTTTGCCTCCAAGGAGTGTAACAACGTCGAAGTTGTTGCCTAACAAAGATCGCTCCGATATCCATCCTATACCACTAACCTCTGTTTCCTCTAGATCTGACAGCGAACGGAGAAAGGAAACCTACACAGAAGAAAGTACCATCCATGGGGCTCAACCCGCCAAAAGGAAGATCGATGAGAGCCTCTGGCATAGATCCATCCAGGAAGATCGGACCTGGCCAACAACGAGCACCACCATACCGCGCTGGCGACGATGTCAGAGTGCCAGATCCATAAGGATCTGACCTTCTGATCAAACCCAACGACGCACGCGACCACCAAGTCTTGTCCCTCCCACAGCCGCCGTACGCACCACGGGCACGAAGGTTAACATTTGAGAAAGCATAGGCTTTCCTATGCCCCCTTATCTAGCCATCCATTTCTGCATCGCGATTCGTGCATACACCTTTTGTCTTTTTTGTTTCTTGCAAATGAAAGAACATTTGGACTTCAAACTTTGCAGGATGAGAAAACATTCTAACTATAATGTGGGAAAAAACTTTCAGATTTTTTCATGAAATATATATACTAAAAAATGTATTTTTAGTCAAAAAAAATCTCATTTCGTATATTTATGTCGGTAAAAAATAATCTGAAAGTGTTATCTCACATTCTAGTTAGAATATTTTCTCATCCTGCAAAGTTTGAAATCCATATGTTGTTTTATTTGCAAGAAACAAAAAAGAGAAAATTTCAAGTAAGAAGTTAGTTGTATAGAACGGATCTCAAAGCAACATTGGAGGGTAAGGATAAGGGGTGTCTGAAAGCCTGTGCTTCAAAAATTCACATTCCGGGCACGAACACTAGCCATCAACGTGTTGTACACATCGTCGCGAGAATTCGCGTGCAGTGCCGCCACACCGCACGCTAGCCCAGGACCTCCTCCCGAACAGGTCGTCCCGCGTCAGCCGTGTCGCATGAAGGAGAGAGAAGCCTCGCGACCGCCCCTGTCGGCCATGCTTCACCCGATAGCGCTGCGGGGGCGAGGATGAAGGAGAAGCGAGGGAGGTACGCCCGGCGGCAGCTAGGGTTTCCCCCAGTCACCCACGAGGGTGACACGAGGGGGAGGACTCGCTGCACCTTGTAGCTGGCACATCCTAAAGACATGGTACCAGAGTTCGAGCTAGGCAATTAGAGTAGTGCATGTAAAGTTGTTAATGTCCGCATCAAAGTGCAACTAGTTCCAGATCTCGTGGTTGAATGGCCCCAATAACCCAATTCCTCCACTAGTAGAAAACAGGGCATCGGTTCGGGCCGGGCCATGCCATTAGTCCCGGTTCAGTCACGAAGCGGGACCAATGGGTGCAACAGTCCCGGTTCGTGAGGCCAGGGGGTCGGGCGGGCCACGTGGGGCATTGGTCCTGGTTCGTAGGACACCTTTGGCCCCGGTTCCAGACACGAACCGGGACCAATGTGCCTCGCTCCTGGCCCACAACCATTGGTCCCGGTTCGTGGCTGGAATCGGGACCAAAGGGGGTAACCGTTCGCCTGGTGCGAGCCCCTTTAGTCCCGGTTGGTATCCCAAACCAGGACTAAAGGTTCGAACGGTTCGCGTCCCTGACGTTTCGCGCTCCGAGAAAGAGGCAATTGTTCCTCGGCGAGGGCTACAGTAACTTCGCCCATTTCTCTTCTTCTCCTCTCTTATTCTCCTCCATCCTCCTCTCTTCTTCTTCTTCATTCTCCTCTCTTCTTCCCCATATCTTCTACCATGAATCCAATCACTCGCTACGGGGAGGTGCTCGCACATGGCACGACCAATCTCGATGTCGTCTACACGAACGACAATGCCATGGTGCTGCGTTTTATTTCCCTTTTGCAGAAATGGCTTGAAGTGGCGGATGAGAAAGACAAGTTCATAGGGCTTGATCTCGAGTACACGGCCAAGCAAGAAGATGTTGCCATTATCCAGCTATGTTTCAAGAAACATGTCATGATCTTCCAATGGGCAAGGTGAGTTTTGAGGGTTTTCTTTGATCAATTAATAATTTATAAATTATTATGAAAATTGCATAGGATAGAAATATGTTCCATTTTGAATTCTATGGGAAAGATCAATATTTCTTTTAAGTTTGTAGTGAATAACAATTTTCCTTGTTGCAAAACGTGGAAGCCCGGGAGCAAAAACTCTGCGTCTTCCTCTTTTGTTGCAGCAAAATAATTTTCCTTTATATAGTTGCATATTATAGTTCTGCCGAAATATACTTGTTGCAGCAGTATTTAACATTTGTTTCATTTTAATTTGTTGATGTTGCAATAGTGACAAGCACTGTCCAGCACTCATGGACTTCCTATGCAGCGACATACATTTTGCTAGCGTTGATGTAAGTAATGACAAGCTGAAGATGAGGCACAGCTTCGGTATTGAGATATCAGCTGGCTGCCTTATTGATATCCAAGACATATTGAGGCTTCAATATGAGAGGACTTCGATGGCTTCTATGACAGTCGCCTTAATCGACGACTATTACGGAGATATGAAGACCAAATTCCCCCGGGCACAGCATAAAGAGTGGGAGAGGACCCCACTTCAGCCTATCAACATTGAGTATGCAGCAAAAGATGCATACGTTGCATATGAGTTGTACCGCAAGATTCGAATGGTGAACTATGGGCATCGTCACCTCGCACCACCACCACCATGGGGTGGATATTCTTCGTATTCAGACTAGCTAGTAATATTCGCTTGGACGAGTACTTTCTGTAATGGATATCTGAACTATTATATATTACATATCTCTCTAGCTATTATATATTTGTAGTGCTTTTCAATTCAGGTTTTCTTAAATTCCGATTGTGGCCGAGAACAATATGTAATAAAAAAGTGGGTTGTCATCGTTGGCAACAAGCACGCACACACCATGCCAATTTTCAACCTTTTCAGACTTCATTTGAAGTGCTTTTTAATTTAAGGTCATTTAGGTCAAAAAAATCAGTAAATGCATGAAAAATATCAAATGAAGTCAGATAGGGTTGAAAATTGATGATGTGGCTTTGAATGGTGCATTTTGAACACACAAAAAGCCTAGAGTTCAAATAAGTTCAAGAAAATGAAATGCCTTTTGTAACCGATGAGTTTTCGTCCGAAACCCCAATACTTCAAAAGAGACTGTTCGTTTTATACACGAAATGTATCCTGCTTTTGCCGTAACCCTCTCAACTTTTTAGCACATGCTATGTGGGTGAAATGATGATACCATGCCAACTTTCAACCTTTTCAGACTTCATTTGAAGTGCTTTTTAATTTAAGGTCATTTAGGTCAAAAAATCATTAAATGCATGAAAAATATCAAATGAAGTCAGAAAGGGTTGAAAATTGATGATGTGGCTTTGAATGGTGCATTTTGAACACACGAAAAGCCTGAAGTTCAAATAAGTTCAAGAAAATGAATTGACTTTTCTAACCGATGAGTTTCCGTCCGAAACCCCGATACTTCGAAAGAGTCTGTCCGTTTTGTACGCGAAGTGCATCCTCCTTTTGCCGTAACCCTCTCAACTTTTTAGCACATGCTATGTGGGTGAAATGATGATACCATGCCAACTTTCAACCTTTTCAGCCTTTATTTGAAGTGCTTTTCAATTTCAGGGTCATTTAGCTCAAAAAAAATCAGTAAATGCATGAAAAATATCAAATGAAGTCAGAAAGGGTTGAAAATTGATGATGTGACATTGAATGGTGCATTTTGAACACACAAAAAGCCTGAAGTTCAAATAAGTTCAAGAAAATGAAATGCCTTTTCTAACCGATGAGTTTCCGTCCGGAACCCTGATACTTCAAAAGAGACTGTCCGTTTTATACGCGAAGTGCATCCTACTTTTGCCGTAACCTTCTCAACTTTTTAGCACATGCTATGTGGGTGAAATGATGATACCATGCCAATTTTCAACCTTTTCAGACTTCATTTGAAATGCTTTTCAATTTCAGGGTCATTTAGCTCAAAAAATCAGTAAATGCATGAAAAATATCAAATGAAGTCAAGGGTTGAAAATTGATGATGTGGCTTTGAATGGTGCATTTTGAACACACAAAAATCCCGGAGTTCAAATAAGTTCAAGAAAATGAAATGCCTTTTGTAACCGATAAGTTTCCGTCCGAAACCTCGATACTTCGAAAGAGACTGTCCGATTTGTATGCGAAGTGCATCCTGCTTTTGCCGTAACCCTCTTAACTTTTTAGCACATGCTATGTGGGTGAAATGTTGATACCATGCCAACTTTCAACCTTTTCAGACTTCATTTGAAGTGCTTTTCAATTTCAGGGTCATTTAGCTCGAGGCCATTGGTCCCGGTTGGTGGCCCCAACCGGGACCAATTCCACCCTTTTGTCCCGGTTTGTGCCACCAACCAGGACCAAAGGGCCTGTTTCCTGCCCTTTGGGCTATTGAAAACAGGGCTTTGGTCCCGGTTGGTGGCACCAACTGGGACCAAAGGTCCCTGTTTTCCGCCCTTTGGGCGGCGGAAAATAGGGCTTTGGTCCCGGTTGGTGCGACAAACCAGGACTAAAGGGGAGCATTTGTCTTGGTTGGGGCCACCAACCGGGACCAATGCTCCTTCTATATGACAAGCACTTAGCAAAATTCTTAGTTTCCATTCCACTTCGCCCCCGTCGCCGCCCCGTCGCCACCCCCGTCGCCTCCCCCACCACCCCCGTCGCCTCTCCCGCCTCCCCGTCGCCGTCCCCATCGCCTCCCCCGCCGCCCCCGTCGCCTCCACCGTCGCCGCTTCGCTCCCGTCGCCGCCCCTCCCCCGTCACCTCCCCCGCCGCCCCCGTCGCCGCCCCGCCCCCGTCGCCACCCCCACTGTGAGCCGCCGCCGCCGCGGCTCGTTGCAATTTTTTTAAAATATATGTTGATTTTTATGCTTTTTTAGTATGTGTATGCATGTTAGATTAGTATGTTTATGTTAGCTAGATTAGTATGTGTATGTTAGATTAGTATGTTTATGCTTTTTTTAAGTATGTTTATGTTAGCTAGATTAGTATGTGTATGTTAGATTAGTATGTTTATCTTTTTTTAAAGTAGATTAGTATGTTTATGTTAGATTAGTATGTGTATGTTGATTCTGGGTTTTATGAAAAATATTCGACGATGCCCAGTCCGCATCCTCGTCATCAAGTAGTCCCCGAGAGCCTTCTTGATAGGCGCCATGTCCGGGATTGGGCTCCGCCGGGCTGGCACTAGGAGGTGCTACCTTCCCGGGCTCGAAGGTTGGTGAGAAATGCAGGTATCGTCGTCGACCCGGACCTTCTATGGTGGCGGTCATGCGGGCCACTTTCGGTGCGGAGGGAGCCGACACCCGCGAAGATGGTACGTCGCCGTGTCAGGGAGGAGGACGAGCACGTCCGTCGCTACATGGCGGCATTGGACGCCCGGTTTGATAATACCTGGCAGATCTTTCAGGGATCTTACTTGAGTTATGATCCCGTGATGGTTCCTTATCTTTGGGTGTCCACCGCCGGCGACTCAGAGACCGCTAGTGAACCGAGTTCACCATTCTCCATTTTGGATTCTAGGATATTCGATCAATGTTAGTTAATATTTGATGATGCATTAACTGGATTATTCGGGATGATGTATTAGTGATATTATATTCGAGGTCATTATAAATATTAATGTATTAGTGATATTTTATCGGTATAATGCGTGTGTGACTTTTGGTCCGTCGAGACTTTCCTTAAATAACTTTCATGTGTGTTCTTGATGGAGGAATCCCGACTGTTGTCGTGGGGGGCGCCTCTTCTTTTTTCACTTCTTTGCGATATATTCGTTGGTATAATACGCAAGAAGAGAAGAGGAGGGACGTCCATCACCGGCGGTCGAACTATTACTGTGAGAGAGTGTCTACCAACATATATACACCACCGTATCAATGTGAGAGAGTGCGCACCAACACACTATGAGATATGAGAGTTATTTAAGGAAAGCCTCGACGGACCGAAAGTCACAGACGCATTAATTAAGATCCAAAGCGTGCCGTAATTCTTGAACTGAATTATTCGGGATGATGTATTAGTGATATTATATTCGAGGTTATTATAAATATTAATGTATTAGTGATATTTTATCGGTATAATGCATGTGTGACTTTCGTTCTGTCGTTGCTCCTTGTGCGAATTTCATGTGTGTTCTTGATGGAGGAATCCCGACTGTTGTTGTGGGGAGCGCTTCCTCTTTCTTCTCTTCTTTGTGATATACTTGTCGCTATATTACGCAAGAAGAGAAGAGGGGAGGCGTCCATCACCGGCGGTCGAACTATTACTGTGAGAGACTGTCCACCAACATATATACACCACCGTATCAATATGAGAGAGTGCGCACCAACACACCATGAGATATGAGAGTTATTTAAGGAAAGCCTCGACAGACCGAAAGTCACACACACGCATTAATTAAGATCCAAAGCGTGACGTAATTCTTGAACTGAATTATTCGGGATGATGTATTAGTGATATTATATTTGAGTTCATTATAAATGTATTTGTGATTTGCAAGTCATTCCGGCAAAACATAGGGAATTTTTTCTATGTCATTGCTCGATATATGGAATGGGTTGACTTTAGATCTGTTTCGGCTACTTGTGTGTCTTTCACTGAGGGAGAGTGTCCACCATATATAAATATGAAAGAGGAAGAATCCCGACTGTTGTCGTGGGGGTCGCTTCTCCTTCGTTCCCGTGTGCTAGACATTTTGGTGTAATGCACTTGGTGACGAATGGAGGAGCCACCATCACTGACTGTCGCAATATCAGAAGGACTGCCCACATATACGTGAGATGAGAGTTTAGGAAGGAAAGACTCGACAGACCTAAAGTCAACCTGTTGCATATTGAGTAATAGTGATCTGTGTGTTGATCAGTTTTCTCGTAGTTTCCTTCGATCGATTTTAAATGTTTCAACTATGAACATAGAAAATGTCTGACGACGAAAGTGAATTCGGTATGTGCAAATACTACGAAGACGAGCGCGACCTGTGTGACAAGACTTTTCTAGTTGATGGTAGGCACTTCAGCATCATGCTGGATGAGAACTTCGAAGTGGATACAGTAAGTCACAATGACAAGTCTTTTTTCGTGATTAAGCATGACTTCTGCCTTTTTTGCTTCAACTTATAATTAATTTTAAATTTTTACTGTTCTGCTAGCGTATCCCCTGCCATGCAAGAATTGCTATCTTGGATAAGATTGGTTTCAATACTAAAAAAGATATGGAGGTAAAGATAGTTCACTTAAGGACCGAGCATAGTTTTACTTTTGCGGTAAAATTATACCATGCAGACACCTATTGCTATTTTGAATGCAAAAATTGGCAAGCACTATGCAAGGCTTATGCATTTGAACCTAATATGCTTCTCACCTTTGATATTCGTCCGGAAGATGAAATAGAAGGTAATATTGACATCTGGGTCGATGTGCAGACGTCTCCAGTTCTACCATTATGTGAGTTTCTCAACCATATTTATCAAGTAATTTATATTGTTTATTTAAAAATATTTGACAACTTATTTGCATTGACAACTTATTTTCAATCTTTAAAAAATGTACGGAAGATGGTAGACAGAACCTACTACTACAATGATGAAGCAGAATTAACTTATAAGGAGAAAGATCATGTTACCGCATTTCTCAGTCATCTTGAGAATTACAATATCTATTATCAAACTCCTGTACATTATGGTCAATACGTGCCGCTAGTGCACGTGGTGAACTACGGTAACATCCATGGAGATTGCATGGTAAGATTTTAATTCTACTATTACGACATCCGTGCATCTTTTGCATAAATTTTTCTAAAACTAAACTACATTGCTAGCTACAAAATTATTACTATGTTTTTCAACAGAAAATCCCGGAGGATTGTGTGCCTCATCTGATGTTTCCGAAAGGTCGCGTTGTTGTTACGAGCTTAGGGCCACCACGGCCAGGTCAGCCTACGCATCACTCCTGTCCATACCGGATTTCTAAAACCGATGGAGTCATGACAATCAAAGATTGGAATAAATGTATGCTCAATTGTAGAGAGCTACTTGAAAGTAACATTGTACGTAGGCCAATACTGGAAGACAGGATGATCTCCGTTCTCCATAATGGAGAGTCAGAGCCTATCTTGTTTTATGATATTATACCTAAGAGAGGGTAGAATAGGTCCTACGAGATAGGAGTACGTAGGTCCTAGGTACAATGTGTTATTATGTGCTACAATGTGTTAGAGTTGATGATGAGGAGGAGGAAGAGGAGGAGTTGTGATTATGACCAGTGACCAACTTGTGATATGATGTCTCATTGACGAAAATGATGATTAAATTGTGTCATATGTTCTATCTATAAGTATAGTACGTAGCGTCGTAACCAAGCACGGAGATAAGAGAGATCACTTCTCTCTATTAGCTGTCTAACAAAATATATGAAACCCCTAAATTAACCCTCCAAAAACCTCGAAACCCCCTCTCTTTAAAAAAAAACAGCCCCTCAGCTGCTGACGCGTGGACGCTCTTTGCTACCGGTTGGTGTTCCAAAGGCCCTCCTGCCTGGGCTCGACGAAGCGGACACGTATAGCCCCATCTGTCCCGGTTCGCTTACAAACCGGGACTAAAGATCGTGGGCTTTAATCCCGATCCTTTAGTCCCGGTTTCAGAACGGGGATAAATGAGCCTTACAAATCGGGACAAACAAGGGTTTTCCACCAGTGCTCCTTAATTACATGCATCCTTTTGATCCAATCTAACCTGCAAGATAGCTGCTAGTCGCCGGTAAATTAGAGGGAAAGTACCAACGTCTTAATCGTTTAAAAGGGGTAATATGTCTTGGTTTGGCCGATCCTCGATGCATGCATGTTCGTTTAAAAGGCCGCCTGGAACTCAAGGGTTTTATCCAAAGTAGTAATCTGTTTATAAGTTTAAGTTTTGCCTAAGTCAAACCCCTTTCAGTTTGGACAAGTATATACATGAAAAAAAAATACTTAGAGCTAGAACAATATTTCAGTTTCCTTCGATTCTATATAGAGTATACTTCCATCGAAAATTGCTTTTGGAGGCCGAGCTCCATGGAGGCCTCCAAATGCAAACTTCAAATTTCATGAAAATTTGTATTTTGACATTTCAAAAAATTCCGAAAAACAATACATAGATAGGTGAAGGTATAATACACAAATGTGTCAAATTTCAGAACTAAATACGCTAAAACGAGGGCTATGCAAAAAAGACAAATCTGAGGCTTTTTAACACATGATACTATTCATCATTTCAGATCATGAATTTGTCTTTTTTGTATAGGTCGTGTTTTAAAATATTTTGGCCTGAAATTTTACACACACACAGATCACACCTTTGTTTAGTTGTATAAAAAAATTCAGATTTTTTGAAACCAAAATTTTCAAATTCTGATTTTTTTCAAAAAATTTGGCCTCCATGGTGGCCGAGTGCCAAAATGCCATTCTCATACTTCCATACTATATATATATGATCATGTAGACCTTATAATTTTTAATATAAATTTGATCAAACTTAAATAAGTTTGAGTTAGAAAACCTACAGGTTCGACTAATTTACAACAGTTAGTAATTCAATAATTATTGGACAAATCAAGAAAAACTCCCTGCAGTTTGAATAAATCACGTCTCTCTCCCTATTCACATACATTAGCGAGTGAGAATCTGCCGGAGATTCTCACTGCCGGGGGGCCGGGGCTGTACCAGAACTTTTCGGGGGAGTGAGAATCTGCCGGAGATGCCCTTATCCCACTCTGACCGCATGGGTACATCACATAAATGGTCTAGTGACTGACAATTTGAGATCGCCGTTCAACACTAATTTGAAGCTTAAATGATAGAGCATGCATGCATGGTGCACCGGACGGAAACGTTTGGTTCCTAGATGTAGATACACCCTACATGGAAAAAATAATTAGCAATTTTATAAGAAGTCAAAATATTATAAAAATATATTTTCAATAAACTTGACCTTACATTGTATTTGTGAAAAAAATCATAAAAAGATAATCACCTTTTGACTTCTTTTCAATAAAGACATTTTTGGCGAAAATAGTGTGAATAGTGACTTATAATAGAAAATATTTTTTTGTCTTTTTTGCTCTAAAGTCAATGTTGTTTCCTTTTGTGAAAATTTAGTCACCGGTGCGATAGATATTCATATTTAATCTGAAATTATTTATGAACTACTTAAACTTTTTGTTTAATCTTTCCTACTTGTGGCACCAACAACCTTCATCAATAAAAAACTACACCTTTATCCATATGTGGGACTAGCAACCTTTCAGAAGACATCAATAAACAAATACACTTTACTCACATGTGGAACTAACAACCTTTTAAAAGACATAAATAAACAAATGCACTTTACTCACATGTGTGATCTGAAACAAATTAACAAGTATACTACTACTTTCACTCTTGAAGAATACACAAATAACAAAAATCCAAAAATGTTACTCCAACTCAAAACTATGCTCTTTAACTGTGACCATACTCATATTTTAGTTTCGTAGCAACGCACGGGCATCGTGCTAGTTTAAAATAAAAAAAATCCACATATAGGGTGTACTATATCTACAACCAACAAGAACTAAAATGTATTTCCCATGATGCACCCTCCTGATATACGTTCAATTAATTAACTTGGGGATATATAGTACCCACGTACGTCCCCTGCTGCCGCCGATTTTAAACGCAAAATTAATACTGTGGATCCTACAAGTTAGCTAGCCGTCCCACTTGCTCACTGCAGTAGCTGGCACATCGTAATTACGTGCTACACGCAATCACTGCACCTTGTACGATCGATATAGATACAGTACAAGAGTTCGAGCTAGACAATTAGAGTACTGCAAGTACGGTTGTTAATGTCTGCTCAAAGTGTAACTAGTTCCAGATCTCGTGGTGCAAAGATTGATGGATGCCCCAATTCCTCCTTAATTACACGCATCCCTTTGATTCAATCTGACGTGCAAGCAAGCTTCTAGTCCCTGGAAAATGAACCCTGTGCAGTTGGTGAATTAGAGGGAAAGTACCAACGCCTCAATCGATCTCTTATTAGAGGACAAACGGGGTAATGTGTCTTGGTTTGGCCAAGAATTATACGCAAACTAAACAGTTAATTAGTTATTGTTGGAATATTATGTTTGGCCTTTCCTTCAGGCTTTAGATTTGGTATAAGCTAGTGTATGTATTCTTTCCGTTTTTATATACAAAGGTTATAAACTCATATTATAGGAATCAAGGTAAAAATTAATACATACTTTTAAACAATGGCGAATCTAAAAGAAATGGAAGAGGGGCTGGGCTGCCCGTGTGGTACACGCACCACACGTGTATTGGTCTGGGCTAGCAAGTCGTTGGACTGGGCCTTGAGACTAGTAGTAAAAATATATTTTTGCATCGTTCGAGGGGACTCAAGCCTATTAAAGCCCCCCAAGTAGTTTCGTCATTGCTTTTAAAGCTAGCTTTTCTTTTCATTTACTTGGGTCATTAATATATCCCATACATGCAAGAAAGCTGATTGGAGAAAGTAACTACTCCCTCCGTCTCGGTGTATAAGTCATCTTACGAAAACCAAATAATTTCAAAACACTAAGGCGCGGTTCATTAACTTTTACTTTGTTTTTGAAATCAACCAATAAGAGACGTGGGGCGTATGTGTTTTTAATGACTTGCCATTAATTAGCACGACATGCAGTGATCAATTCATTGCATGCAATAGTATTAATTAACAAATTAACATTAATTTCTCTCGTATTCCTCTCCGTCTTGGTCGTGGTGCACAACCTAAGATGACTTATACACCGAGACAGAGAGAGTAATCAGCATTACGACTGCATGGATGAAGAATTAAATAGGTTGCTAGTACGAGAAAATATCATTAATGTTTGTCTCGATTATTGTTGGTAACACTATGCAAGCTAGAATAGCGGATCAACTGCAACTAGTAGACTGTAGAAGTGAAGGCCGAGAGAAACCGAGCGGCATGAAGAAAATCATTGGCTCAAGATCTAGTGGCCCTGATCCTTGCCGAAGGGGAGATACAATCGCCCCTATGTTCGTGTCGTGCCACAACACGCGCGCCGTCCACCGGCCAGCTGCCAAGAGGCAAACAAGACGAAGAGCCGCTGAAGAGTTGCAGGGGAACCGCCTTGTCACCACCATAGTCGCCATCACGGAGAGCAGAGCAACGCCGCCGCCACCAAACACCTTGCCACAAGACCACAACCTCACACGCCCTTTAACGACGCCTCCAAGGAGGACCGAGATGCCAAAGTGCTACCGTTGTTCAGCCAGTAAGGCCAAGGCTTTCGCCTATGATCCTGCGGGAGTAGGAGGAAGGTAGCAAAGAAGCCTGACACGCCCTCGGGAGGGAGATCGACAACGGAGCGCCGCCATCGTCGGGGTCGATGGGAAGTCAACCAGGGGTTTCCCCCATTCTAGGATGGCCACAATCTACCCTCATGTGCCAGCGCTGGCAGCCCGGTGGAGCAACGCCCAGATCGGTGAGGGGGGGGGCATGGCAAAATGGAGGAGACCAGGAAGTAGAGCAGTCGAGGTCGACGATGCAACCCGCAGCAATAACGAGCCTCCACCGCCACCCTAACGGCTAGTGGGAACGGCCAACACCGGCGACGCCATCCGTCGGACAGGATCGACGCCGACCTCGCCAATCAGGACGGCCACCCCAAGATCCAAAGCCCCATGCGTCGCAGAGCAGCGGAGCCTCGCCGCCACCTTCACCGGCAGACACGCAGGAGCGCCGGCGAGCGCCTCGGGTAATGATAGGGAGGGGAGGGGAGGAGGGAGGGTGTGTGGCGGCGCTAGGGTTTGGTCGCTCGGGGAAGTAAACTTCCATACTCTGTATATTTTATGTTGTAGATCTTACCATGTTTTCTTATAAATTTTATCAAACACAAAAAAGTTTGACATAAGACAAATTACAACTACAATTAATTTGAAATATAGTCAATAATTCAGTAATTATTGGACAAATCCAGAAAAACTACCTGAACATCTCTCTCCCGATGCACATACATTTGCAACAACGGCAGCCCACGCCGGCGATCGGGGCGGTGATGGCAGAGGGTAGGCACTCGCCGGCCGCCATCAAGAAAGACCACAATGGCGGGCGGTGGCGTTCTTTGGGGGGGGGGGGGGGGGGGGGAGGGCGGAGATGCTCTTAGGACTCTCTCTGGCCGCATTAGTACGTTACACAAATGGTATTGGTGATTAACAATTTGAGATCGGCGTCCAACCCTAATCTGAAGCTAAAATGGTAGAGCATGCATGGTGCACCCAATACTACACCGTGGAATTAATTCCGTCACATGTCCATGGATCAACCACCGATGGATCACGTCTCCCTTACGCTACACTGCAATATAAATACAGGCGATGCATGCTTTGCCTTCTCATCCCGTCATCCTCAGCTACTTCACCACACAACGAACTACCTTGCGCTGCACTAACCAACCAGTAGTCTATTAATTAAGCTGCAGTTGACCATGGCGCCCAATCACCTCCCCGCCGTCCTCCTCGCCGCCTGCGCCACCGTCCTGGCCCTCGCCGCGCCGTTGATGGCCGGCGACCCCGACATGCTCCAGGACTTCTGCGTCGCCGACTACAAATCCCTCGACGGCCGTAAGTTATGCTAGCCCTTCCGTCCATACTCTCGTGCGGACACATATAAATCATGCGTGAACAGAGAGTAATGCATCCATGCATGCGTACGTGCAGCACTGCGTCTGAACGGGTTCCCGTGCAAGAGGCCGGAGAACGTGACGGCGGACGACTTCTTTTCCGCCGCGCTGGCGTTCCCGGGAAACACCGGCAACCCGGTCGGCTCCGCGGTGACGGCGGCCAACGTGGAGAAGCTCCCAGGGCTCAACACGCTGGGCGTTTCCATGTCGCGCGTGGACTACGCGCCGTGGGGCGTCAACCCGCCGCACACCCACCCGCGCGCCACCGAGATCGTGTACGTGCTGGAAGGCTCCCTCGACGTCGGCTTCGTCACCACTTCCGGCAAGCTCTTCGCCCGCACCGTCTGCAAGGGCGAGCTCTTCGTCTTCCCCCGTGGCCTCGTCCACTACCAGAAGAACAACGGCGGGGCACCTGCCATGGCGGTCTCAGCATTCAACAGTCAGCTGCCGGGCACACAGTCCCTCGCCGTGGCGATGTTCGGTGCTTCGCCACTAATTCCCACGGACGTGCTGGCCAGGGCGCTACAGATCGACGGCGGCTTGGTGGAGACCATCAAGTCCAAGTTCCCGCCAAAGTAACCAGCACGCATGCATGTTGGTTGGGTCAGCCCTGCGTGCCTACGTGCTGCTAATAAAGACGAAGGACCACGTAATAGTGCAGTTTCAATTCATTTGCTTCACAATATCTTTTGCATATTCTAATTATTTTGGGTCGGTGCATGTTTAATGAAGGGCTTCGTCTGTTTTACTATTAATTGTTGCTTTTTCTTCATGAACCTACTGGTGATTAATTTGTATCTGTCCATTATTGTTTTTTAGGATTTAATTAGTCCTATTAATCCCTACTTTTCCTAACTGAGGCGATTGCCTCGTGTCGCTTCGGATGCATCCCTTCGAGGCTATATACTTCCTCCTTTTTTTTAGTCTACATATAAAGTTGAGTCAAAATCAAACTTCATAAACTTTGACTAACTTTATGGGACACAATATTAACGTTCACAATATGAAATCAATATTACAAGATGCGTCATGATGTTAATTTGCATAGCATATAGCTTTAGTGTTGTAGATGTTGATATCTTTTGATATAAATTTGGTCAAACTTTGCATTGCTTGCTTTTGACCAAACCTTATATGCAGACTAAAAAGAAACAGAGAAAGTATATGTGTAATTCCATCATCAATAAGAACAACTGATTTATTTTAAATCTTTCGATTCTTTCTCTCGTTTTACATTCCAACACGTTATCAGCACGCTCCCAGCGGAGCAATTCCATCTACGCGACGGTTCCTGGCTACTCAGCGGAGCAATTCCATCGACGCGACGGTTCCTGGCTACTGCATCGCCCGCTACCGCAGTGGCTCTCGGCCCGGCGGAAGCACTTCCAAGCGGCAGCCTCGCGCCGTACATGGCCACGACCTGTTCACGGCACAGCGCCCCGTTCCGCATCGGCGAACGACCTGTTCACGGCAAGACGGAGTACAGAAGGAAGAGAATCGGAGACTCAAGTCAAGCACCACGCAAATTGGCGTACCAACTTCATCTAATTGCTACAGAGGAACAAGGTGCTACTTTTCCAATCTTCTTCATGGCTACAGAAAATTGCTGTACCACGAACATAATCTTGCTTTGACGCTGGATGGCGGACGAAGGCATCCATGGCAAGTGGCATCGCCTGGCTTCAGTCCCCGCTGGACCAAGCCGGCTCCAGCGGCTTCGTCCCTGCTGTGCCGCGCCCCGCGACCGGCAGTGCACCGTGCTATGCCCGTGCCGTGGCCACGCCCGCCCGCGCCGAGCCGCTGGCCGCCGCCCGCACCAGGTTGTGCCTCCTCCGCCCCCGCTGCGCCGGGACTTGGTCACCGGCCGCTCTCGGCTTCTCCACCGCTGCGCCGCTCGGAGCACGCCTCCGTCCCCGGCGTGGCTATCGATGGCGATGGATGCGGGGCGCGGCTCCCTCCCGTGCGATGCATCGGCCTTTGGGCTCGATGCGGCCGTGGCCCTTGGCCCCGACGAGAAGAGCATCTTCGCTCTCTAATGACGCGGCCGGTCGGCCAACCGTGGGAGTCTCTGCCTGTTTCAGTCTTGTGCGGATTGGGGATCGAGTTGCTGGGGATTTCTTTCCCTTTCTATCTCCTTATCTTTTCGATTGACCGGACTTCCTGCCTGGCGTGGCCATGTGCATGCGGTGGAAATTTAGGCAATCGGAAGGCGTTGCTTTATTTGCTACTTGCTCCTCTGATTGAGCACAGTAGCAGATTATTAGTGTTCCAACACATTCCTAACAGTGATTTCATTCCTGTTAAAATCAGTACATATACTTTAGTACTGTTTTCTGTTGAGTACCAAGGTATTCCAGATCTTAAGCTGATGTAACATATTTTCACGTTTATCACGTGTTGAGATCAATTGCGTTCATTTGCAATTGAGATTTTCATCTCTTGCAAAGATAAATTCAGTACTTCTAAAGTACTGATTTGTGCTTGAGAATTTTCTTCTCTCGCAAAACAATCTCATTGCGATTGAGATTAATTTTTTCTCGTAAAATATTAATTCACTTTGCTGAATTATCGTGCAACTTGATACAAGATCATCTCATTTTGTTTTGAGGTCTATACAATTCAAGGTTTTCACTTGAACATCAAGTTTGCAACATCATCACTATTCATTACAATAGTAGTGTATTTTTGTTGAGTACAATGTATTCCGAAATGTATATATCTCCATGTTCGCTACATGTCGAGATTAATATGTCTATTTGTAATTGAGATTTTTAATTTCTTGCGAATATGAATGGAAAATTTAAGGTGATTTCTTTAAATTGATGCTTGGGATCACAAGGTAGTCACATAGATTTACTGTGTGCGCATATCTATGACTACTGTTAAAGCCTATATTATGTCATTTCGACATTATGATTAATTTACAAAGTGCTCTCCCACAAATTTTACTAAGTCATAACATAAGGCACTACGAATGAGTATCTACTGATTTCATCAGATTATACTCCCTAGTGCTATGAGATCTACTTCATTTTGAAGATTATCTTCAAGGCTAAGCTAAGCACGACGCAAGGCTCCCAGGAGCTGCTTCGAGTGAAATCATGTACACCCTCCGAAAACTTTTATAAGACGTTCTAGATCACTAAATTAGTGAAAAGCATTATAAGAGAGCTTATATCACTATAAAGTACTAGTTATCTAAACACTCTTATATTTCTTTACAGAAGGAGTATTATCCACCTGTTATAAGAAATCAAGTGAAAATTATATCATACGCTCCTATCGACGACACTGCAATGCAGTCGGAAGGGGAAAACAAGAGCAACTTGCAGTTGCTTCAAAAGAAAAAAAAGGCACATATATTCCACCGAAAGGCCATCAGAGTTCTGTTTATTTTTTCTGCAAAAGAATGACTTGAAGGACCTCGTATCTCAAAACAAAAGAAACAGACAAACAACTTCTGGTGACAGTTCAATTTATACTAGCATGCATCCATGCATGCCGTGTTAGATCCTTTCACAAAGGTGAGTTTCGCCAGATAGCTACTCTCGGCGAAATCGTGTAGGCTACGGTGAGGCCGAGCCCCTCCTTCATTCTCGGTGCCGCTTGCACCTTTATTAACCATATTTCTGCAGGCGCTAGAGTCCTGCATGCGGACAAAATATATGCTTTATCGGCAAGTTTCCATGACACATTTCACAATGAAATGCTATGAAACAATGTGATCCACACAAACCTGCAGAAGTTGGAGCATTTGCTCCTCGATGGTGCCGCGCATGGCCAGGGTCTCAACATTTATTGGACGGGTTGCACCCATTCGATGCGCACGACTAATAACCTGTTCCTCCATACTAATCAGAGAGAAAAGGGCGACCCGTCAAAACCGGTCCATCATACATACACAAATAGCGACAATTTGATAGCTAATAAGGGTTAACCGAAGTGCCAAATAACAGTAGGATTAGAAATTACCCATGGTTGATAGATGTAAAGCAGGATAACATATAGTCCATGTAAAGCGGGACAACATAGTTACTGAATGCATAACGTTTGGTAGTCAGTTTTAAATTTCTACGTTTATTCGCATCCCAGCAAAAGCATGTGTACCTATTATATTTTGATGCAGGCCCAAAAAGAAACAGTATGCTAGTAATTGAGCAATTAGATTACCTCCTATCCCATATTGGTTCCATCAGAAAAACATGATTCACAAAACTCAAATCAAGGCCCAGTGCTGCAGTACCATCCATCAGTAAAGCCATGCATGTTGGATCCTCTTTATACTTCGTCAATGCACTTCTCTGAAAAGAATTATGGCAATACCCAGATTAGCCACAAAATGTTTTGTGAGTTATGCCAAGGAGACTTTAACATAATTTCCCTAATTAGCCACACAATTTTGTTTAATTGTAAAAAGCAGGACGTGCAGTATAGTAGGAATTGGGAAGCAAGCAGGTACTGTAGAGAGGTAAACATCAGGCCAGCAGGGTAGTGGGAGGGAAGGGGAGACATTACACATGAAGGGACAGGGATGGGAACAAGATGGAGAAACGTGATATCAATGATCAGCAGTAAGGTTCACAAGCCGAAAAGACCCCCAAAAATGGCATATCTCAGTTCAATAGAAATGTTGCCTTTCGGGGGAAAGATAAGCACACTGTAGCAACTTTACCCAGTAACCTAGATATGTGTTACAGGTATAAAGAAGAAAGAAGAATAACACATACCTTAGTGCCTAAGGGCATGGGGCTGTACATTCCAACATATGTTATTCCAGCAATAGTCAGCTGAACAGAAGGAGACCATTAACCAACTAATTCATACCAAGTACTCCCTCCGTCCCAAAATAAGTGTCGCAGATTTTGTACTAAACTAGTACAAATTTTGTACTAGATCAACGACACTTATTTTGGGCCAGAGGGAGTAAAAGACAAGTATGGGCATTGCCATTTACCTGCTGCTCAATCACATGAATATGCTCCAGAAACTGAGAGAATATAATTACTTTGTCAGGCAATGTCTGTGGTAACCTGGTCTGCAGGTTATTATCATCCTGGTAAGACGATGTAGTAGCAGGACCAGCACCAGTGGTTTCGTTAGTCGAGTGCACATGTTTTATGTTAGCTTCTCGCAAACTTCTCAACTTCTCGATCAAATAAGCAACTTTGCTGCTAGTCGTTGACTGCCAATCTGGATCCCAATCATCCTGCATAAAATGGAGAAAATAAATACTCCCGGAACAAAGTACCTGAAGAAATTGCATGGCATCACATAGCTCTGAGTACAGACCTGCTTATATGAAGGCTGCAATTCAATTAAATCCTTTGGGACTGGCCATTTTGGGTTTGGATTTTCTGGACGTGCACGAGTTTCGGGAGACTGCATCTCGTAGTTATTGCCACATTCTATGCATTTCTCACTATCCAAAGCTACACAATCATGGCACAACAGATGCCGACAAGGTGTGATAACAGGTAAGCGGCACCAATCTCGACACCTGAAGATAGCAAATATGAATGTTTGACCAAGTCAGATTATCCGATTGATAGATAACATGCTTTAGTTATTATTTAACACTTTCATACCTGATACAATCGGTACCATTTAAAAGAGCAAATCTTATGGATTGATATTCCTCTGAAGAAGGATCAAGACCCCCCTGCATCAACTCATCCATAGTTTCTTGTATATCATGACCAGCCTCTGCTACTTTAATATGCCCAGCAACACAGCAAGACAACCGGACATTTCTTATAGTAGTAGTACGGAATTTCCACTGCTTGGGATTCAGAAGTGATTCAACATGGGAAGGGTCATTCCAATCAGCCATCAGTATATTCCGGCGAATAGTAACAACCAGTTCATTGTAACTTTTTGCATGCCCCTCACTGAAATCTACGAATGTTATTCTTTTTATGCAAGGAGGGATGTTTTTGAGATCTGCTTTTCTAGCACTAATCATGGACCTCCGAAGTAGCTCCACAAGACGAACGCGCCCCTCTTCCATTTGAGCCTCAAAGGGCTTATGAATTCCAGAATCCCATGAGTGGTAGTTTTCACCATAAGCTTCTTCATGAAGAAACTTGAGCATGGGGTGAAGATGAGCAACCTGACTAGTCGGCGTGTTCGGTGTAGGCGTACCAGTTAAAATCCACCTGTTTGAAGCAACCAAAGAAACGGCCATCTGCAGTTTGTTTGTCAGGGCGAGACTGGAACCTAAAGTGTGCCCTTCATCCAATATTACCCTAAACCAATGAATCTGCTTTAAAATACTTTTCTTATTTGGTCCCCATTCTGCGCTTAATCTACTAAATGTGGTTATGACAACGTCATAGTCCCAAGCAAGGATGTGAGCAGGCGGCCTTTTATGATCTCCCCATGCATAAACATTAAGTGTATCCGAAGAGACATGACGTTGTATTTGTGTTGTCCAGTGATCAATTAAATTAGCAGGCACAACTATCAAGGTCGCCCTAGATAAATATAACCTCACTAAATCCAGCGGTTTTTCAAGAGCAATTCCAAGTGCAGCCGAGTCGAAGGCCAAATCATCAAGCATAGATGGATAATACCACCGAGTTACACCTTTCTCAATCTTCCTCACAAGACCGAAAGCTTGAAATAACTTGAAATATGGACGGGCACCCTTGCCTGTGGTTGCACGTGCATCTAGAACTGGACGTGTCAATCCAACTGATTCCATTTCTAGATGTTTCCTGAGAGGAAGTTGTGCCAACCACAATAAAGCCTTCTTGGTTTCAGAGTTGATCAAAGAAATATTATCTTTAAATATGTTCGCAAAAAATGATACATTCTGCTCATTTCCCGGCAGCGCATCTTTCTTGTAAAATCCTGGCAAATAGGTTATCTTTCTCTTGACATCCCAGGATTCCTCTGAAGCAGCGCATGTCTTCCGTGCAGCATCGGTATTCATACTGCAAAACCATGCCGTGGTAGAATCAAGAACACTTCCATCTGATAACCTCCGCCACTTTCTGCAACCATCACACTGAACCCATGTCTCACTTAACTCAGACACGGTAGCTCTCTTCCTTTTACTGCCAACTGAATCTTTGCTGTAAGCATCCATGAGGTTTTTCCTAACACTTTTCAAGTTTTTGGTCACCTTTACTACTTGAGTAGCTGGCGTTGGATGAGGATTGCATGATTCTGGTGACTTCTCACTTGAAACATGCATGTTGACCGTCGATAGACCAGGGTCTACTAACCTGCCTCTCTTTCTTGCTGATCTTGTACTGGGAACAGAGTCACCATTATGTGATAGCTCACTTGAACATGGATCTTCCTTAACAACATCCTTCCCCATGAGTCTTTTTGATTCAGACAAACTGTTTGAACAGTTGCTGGTGTTGAATTCATAGTATCCATACTTTTTATCTGGTTTATGAGTGCACCACTTTATATCCACCCCTCTTGGAGGTTCTGCTAACGTTCCATGCGTTTTGAGAATAAGAGACAATGCAGTCACTGTCTTCCCTAATCCAGGTTCGTCACAGAACATACCTCCACAGAAATCGTTTATGGTTGGAGCAATCCCAGTGAATATTTCACCAGAGGTAACATTTATGAAGAAAGGAAAGCCATCCTCAGTGCAGAAATTCTTGCACAGAGGATGCGCTAAGGGCTCAGGGTTTTGCTCTCGCCTCAACATCCATTCGACAGCCGCCTCTTGGTGAGGAAAAAGCTTAAGCTTCATGCAAGGCATAACAGAGGCAGCAAGAGTCCTTATGTGATGACAAGTAGCTGCCACTCTAATCAAATCCCCGGGTTTAAGGCGAATCAGCACCTTATTCAATATATCATCAGGGATAGACCAGATACCTATTTCATCCGATATAACATCTGGTATTATTGTTGTTATCTGCATCCCCTTCTCCACCCTAACACTGGGGAGAACTTTGAAGATTTCATGCAGGTCAAATGACTTGTCTTTATTCGATACAGATGGTATCTGATGAAGCTCGCAGCCAAGGACATGACAGTCAGTGCAGCTCCAAATATACTGGTCATCAGAATGTGGATTGTCATGAGAAGTCCAGTCAAAAGCAAGTAAAGCAGTCCTAGCATCCCAGTTGCAACTGCAAAAGAACATTGCCTTAGACTAGGAGTTAAGCGGCGTCAACAGGGGGATTGCTGATATAGAAAAACAAACCTACCCAAAGGGCTGCTGTACTGATCAACTGTGTGCATAATAAGATAGCTAAAATTAAATGCCGTAACCATATGGGATTACAAAGCTACCATCACACATTTTTGAAATTCTGCGGGGCCAAACCCAAAAGCTTCTTATTAATTTGATTTGAGTCAAATCATGACGATGTATCAACATCTCAGTTGCAAAAACTCCCATCACAACTTAGATGCAAGCCAAGTGCATTACTGAGTACTGACTATGAAGTACCCTAGCAAAATTGACGCCTTACTGACTAGGGAGTAGCAAATACAGAGAAAACTGGAGGACTAAATTCCTGACGCTTCAGATGACAGTTGCAGTAACCCGAGTTACACAAGGCATGGAGCTAATAGTAGTAAGAGTACTAAACTGATACAATCCTCACTAAAATGACAGAATCCTGCCTGCCCGGCTAATAGTAGTAAGAGTGCTAAACTGATCGCAGAGTGCAGAGAGAACCGACAGTAGCAGCACAAAATTCCCGGCGTCAGAAGCCAGTAACCGCGACCACCCTCAGAAGAAGACGATCGCTCGTGGCAACTGAAATTCCACCGGGCAGAGCCAGAGGAAACAGATGCAGGGGAAGGGGGGACTGCACTGACCTGAGGTGCTTGAACACGGCGGCGGCGGAGGAGGAGCGCGAGCGCGGGAACTGCCAGCCGGACCAGGCGGCGACTGGGAGGTACACGTCGACGAGCACCACCGCCCGGGCCTCCTCCGCCCCCCTGGCGACCACCCTCAGCACCCTGCCCTCCACCTCGACGCACCGCGAGGCGACGAGCGCCCTTAGCTGGCGCACGACGCTGCTGCCGCCGCCGCCGGTGGCCCACCACTTGGCGGACCCCCGCGGGGCGAGGCTCGTGCGCCCGCCCGCCGCGTCCTCGGGGAGCAGAGCGAGGGGCGCGGCCCCGCAGGCGGAGAGGGAGCAGGGGGCGAGCGGGCGGAGGGATCCGGAGTCCGCGGCCGGCACGGAGACCACCGCGCGGAGGAATCCGCCCAGCCTCCGGTGCGCGGGTTCGGCGTCCCCGCCGCCCGTGGCCACGACCACGGCCATGCCAGTCGATCAGTAGGTGGATGCTAGGGTTAGGGCTAGTGGTCTCCCATTGGGGGTGTTGCGGGTCGCCGCGGCGGCGGATCGCGCGGGAATTTCGGCCTGATTTGGAGTTGGAGTCTGGGGCGGCGAGGTGGAGGCGGAAGAGGGAACGGCGGCAGGGGAGGGGGAGGGGGGGAGGAGGCGTGGCGTAACGACCGGGCGACCCACGCGGGGCGGAGGTGAGGTGGGGTGGGTAAAATCTCTTCGCGGTTGAGCCTGGAGCGGATCGGCTGTGCAAATGACGGGTGGGGACGGTCAGTTTGCGGGCCCAATATGTATTTTATTTTTTGAGAAGACGGTGCAAATATGTGGGCTGGGTGTGCACTCGATGCGTGTTGGTGTCGGTTTTCAACGACGAGGTCCAGTGTTTTCTTCCCGGGCCGTTCTGTAACCAACGAGCCCACGACAGGGTTTCGTCTAAAAAACGCCCGGATTCCTCAAAAGCAATTGCCTGAAAAAAAAACACCAAGCACCACCAACCCCAACCCTGGTACTCATTTCGCTCAAACAAAATTGTCTCAAAATACAATGTCTCAAAAAAAAGGGTCATCCTAACCAACACGTGTGGAAGTCAAGTAAAAATGTATATGATAAATGTAAGAGCACATTTATCCATGTGTGATTTTGGTAATTGATGACAATCCCTATGGACTAATGGTTGTCTTGAGTTATATTCGAAGGATTTGTTCGTTGTCACTTCTTCAAATCCATCTGTTGGTTTCAAGGCGTGTATATGGTGACCAAGGCGCTATTCAAGGTTATATCCAAAGATTGGTCACGTGAGAGTTGAGCTTATCGCAAGCATGTCTTGAAGAATAAGATTGTGTTAGCATTCATGTTTACCTTCAAGATATCATCTTTAAGAGAGAAGATAAGATACAAGGTTGATCAAGACCAAGTCAAAGAGTGAACCAAGTTGATCAACATACAAAGCATACAAGGTGTACCGAGAGGGATCAAGCTAGTGATCCCATGGTATGCTAAGCATTGTCCATTACGCTTTTGTACTAATCCATGGTCTACGTGAGAGTTCTACGTGAGGTTAGGTATGTTTCCATGGGCTTGCATTAAGAGAAAGATCTTATACAACCCATGGAGGATGACATCAAGTGATGATCCTCATCGAGGTTGTGGTGTGCAAGTTCAAGTGAAGCATTACGGAGAGATCATGCTTGAAGCTTTGATGAGTGGAGCAAGCATCTCGGAGTTAAGCATCTCGGAGTTGGAATATGCAAACTCCAGCGATCCTTCTATGGACTGGAGCAAGCATCTCGGAGTTGGAATATATGCTTTGATGAGGTGATCAAAGTGTTTAAGTTTAGACAAAGTTTATGAGAAACTTGTATTTGCAAGAAAGTGAGTGGGAGCACTATGGAATTTCTTATAAGAATATGTAGTTGACATATTATTGATCGGAAATGATGTAGAATTTCTGGAAGAGCATGAAGGGTTGTTTGAAAGGGGTTTTTTTTCAAAGGAAGACCCAGATAAAGCTACTATTTTATTGAGCATCAAGATCTATAGGGATAGATCTATTCGCTTGATAAGTTTTTTCGACGAAGACATACCTTGACAAGTTTTTGAAGGAGTTCAAAATAGATGGGTCAAAGAAGGAGTTCTTGACTGTATTGTAAGGTGTGAAATTGAGTAAGACTCAATACCCGACCACGGCAGAAGATAAAGAAGAGATGAGTGTCATCTCCTATGCTTTAGCCATAGGCTCTATATAGTATGCCATGCTGTGTACCGCACCTGTGTGTGCCTTGCCATGAGTCTGTCAAGGGGTACAAGAGTAATCCAAGAGTGGATCACTAGACAGCGGTCAAAGATAGCCTTAGTAACTTAAGAACTAAGGAAATATTTCTCGATTATGGAGGTGATAAAGAGTTCATCGTAAAGTGTTACGATGATGCAAGCTTTAAAACCAATCCGGATGACTCTTAGTAGAAATCCAGCTACGTATAGTGGAGCAGCCATTTGGAATAGCTCCAAGTGGAGCATGGGAGTAGTATCTACAAATATGACATGGAAAGTTTGCAAGGTACACACGGATCTAAATGTCGCAGACCCGTTGACTAAAAACCTCTTTCACGAGCAGAACATGAACAAACCCCAGAACTTATTGGGTGTTAATCACATGATGATATGATCATATGGTGATGTAAGTGTTAATCGCATGGTGATGTGAACTAGATTATTGACTCTAGTGCAAGTGGGAGACTGTTGGAAATATGCCCTAGAGGCAATAATAAAATGGTTATTATTGTATTTCCTTGTTCATGATAATTGTCTATTGTTCATGCTATAATTGTGTTAACCGGAAACCATAATACATGTGTGAATACATAGACCACAACATGTCCCTAGTGAGCCTCTAGTTGACTAGCTCGTTGATCAATAGATGGTCACAGTTTCATGGCCATGGACATTGGATGTCGTTGATAACGGGATCACATCATTAGGAGAATGATGTGATGGACAAGACCCAATCCTAAGCATAGCACTAGATCGTGTAGTTCATTTGCTAAAGCTTTTCAATGTCAAGTATCGTTTCCTTAGACCATGAGATTGTGCAACTCCCGGATACCGTAGGAATGCTTTGGGTGTGCCAAACGTCACAACATAACTGGGTGGCTATAAAGGTGCACTACGGGTATCTCCGAAAGTATCTGTTGGGTTGGCACGAATCGAGACTGGGATTTGTCACTCCGTGTGACGGAGAGGTATCTCTGGGCCCACTCGGTAAGACATCATCATAATGAGCTCAATGTGACTAAGGAGTTAGCCACGGGATGATGTATTACGGAACGAGTAAAGAGACTTGCCAGTAACGAGATTGAACAAGGTATGGGGATACCGACGATCGAATCTTGGGCAAGTATCATACCGATAGACAAAGGGAATTAAATACGGGATTGATTGAATCCCCGACATCGTGGTTCATCCGATGAGATCATCGTGGAGTACGTGGGAGCCAACATGGGTATCCAGATCCCGCTGTTGGTTATTGGCCGGAGAAGTGTCTCGGTCATGTCTACGTGTCTCCCGAACCCGTAGGGTCTACACACTTAAGGTTCGATGACGCTAGGGTTATAGGGAAATGGTATACGTGATTACCGAAGGTTGTTCGGAGTCCCGGATGAGATCCCGGACGTCACGAGGAGCTCCGGAATGGTCCGGAGGTAAAGATTGATATATAGGAAGTCCAGTTTTGGTCACCGGAAAGTTTTCGGGCTCATCGGTAGTGTACCGGGAGTGCCGGGAGGGTGCCGGAGGACCCCCGGGAGGGGTGTGACGACCAAAGGACCACATGGGCTGTTAGATAAAGTGTGCCAGCCCTTATTGGGCTGGGCAAGACTTTTGCTAAAGGCCCATGCGGCTGGAGATAAGGAGATAAGGCAAAAAGGATTTAAAAGGAGGAGATCCACCTCCCTTGTGGGAGGTGGACTCTCCCTTTAATTCGGCCGGCCATCTCCTCCACGTCCCTCCTCCTATATATACTTGAGGTTTTGGATGTTTTGAGACAAGATTTGATCTCTCTCTCTCACGGCATAGCCCTACCTCTCTTCTTCCTCCTCCGCAGCGCTTAGGCGAAGCCCTGTCGGAATACCTTGCTACTCCACCACCACCACGCCGTCGTGCTGCTGTTGGAGCCCTTCCCCAACCTCTCCTTCCTCCTTGCTGGATCAAGGTGTTGGAGACGTCACCGGGCTGCACGTGTGTTAAACGCGGAGGTGCCGTCCGTTCGGCACTTGATCGGATCTACCGCGATCTGAATCGCTGCGAGTACGACTCCATCAACCGCGTTCTTGTAACGCTTCCGCTTAGCGATCTTCAAAGTTATGAAGATCCACTCTCCCCTTGCTCGTTGCTGGTTTCTCCATAGATGGATCTTGGTGAACGCGTAGGAAATTTTTGATTTACTACTACGTCTCCCAACAGTGGCATCATGAGCTAGGTCTATGCGTAGAATCTATGCACGAGTAGAACACAAAGCAGTTGTGGGCGTCGATTTTGTTAATATGCTTGCCGTTACTAGTCTTATCTTGATTCGACGGTATTGTGGGATGAAGCGGCCCGGACCAACCTTACACGTACGCTTATGTGAGACCGGTTCCACCGCCTGACATGCACTAGTTGCATAAGGTGGCTAGCGGGTGTCTGTCTCTCCCACCTTAGTCGGATTGGATTCGATGAAAAGGGTCCTTATGAAGGGTAAATAGCAATTGGCATATCACGTTGTGGTTTTGACGTAGGTAAGAAACGTTCTTGCTAGAAACCTATAGCAACCACGTAAAAACTTGCAACTACAAATTAGAGGACGTCTAACTTGTTTTTGCAGCATATGCCGTGTGATGTGATATGGCCAAAAGGATGTGATGTGATGCATTGTGATGTATGAGATTGATCATGTTCTTGTAATAGGGTTCACGACTTGCATGTCGATGACTATGACAACCGGCAGGAGCCATAGGAGTTGTCTTATATTATTGTATGACCTGCGTGTCAATCATAAACGCCATGTAATTACTTTACTTTATTGCTAAACGTTAGTTGTAGTAGTAGAAGTAATAATTGGCGAGACAACTTCATGAAGACACAATGATGGAGATCATGATGATGGAGATCATGGTGTCGTGCCGGTGACAGTGATGATCATGGTGCCCCGAAGATGGAGATCAAAGGAGCAAGATGATATTGGCCATATCATGTCACTATATTGATTGCATGTGATGTTTATCATGTTTACATATTATTTGCATAGAACGACGGTAGTAAATAAGATGATCTCTCAATAAAATTTCAAGAAAGGTGTTCACCCTAACTGTGCACCGTTGCTAAGGATCGTCATTCCGAAGCACCACGTGATGATCGGGTGTGATAGGTTCTAACGTTCGCATACAACGGGTGTAAGCCAGATTTACACATGCGTAACACTTAGGTTGACTTGACGAGCCTAGCATGTACAGACATGGCCTCGGAACACGGAAGACCGAAAGGTCGAACATGAGTCGTATAGAAGATACGATCAACATAGAGATGTTCACCATGGATGACTAGTCCGTCTCACGTGATGATCGGACACGGGCTAGTTGACATGGATCATGTATCACTTGGAAGACTAGAGAGATGTCTATCTAAGTGGGAGTTCATTAATAATTTGATTAAATGAACTTAATTATCATGAACTTAGTCTAAAAATGTCCTTGCAAATTATGTCGTAGATAGCTCGCGCTGTAGCTCCCCAGTTTTATTGATACAATCCTAGAGAAAAGTAAGTTGAAAGTTGATGGTAGCAATAATGCGGACTGGGTCCGTGATCTGAGGACTGTCCTCATTGCTGCACAGAAAGCTTATGTTTTTGATGTACCGCTAACTGCACCACTCCCTCAAGCGTTGTCTGTAGATGTTGTGAACATATGACAGGCACTTTTTGGTGACTACGTGATAGTTCAATGTGTCATGCATTACGGCTTAGAATTGAGGCTCCAAAACGTTTTGAACGTCACGGAACATATGAGATGTTCTAGGAGCTGAGATTGTGATCTCAGGCTCGTGCCTATGTTGAGAGGTATGAGACCTCCAACAAGATTCTTTGTCTGCAAGATAAAGGAGAATAGCTCAATCGGTGAGCGTGTGCTCAGATTGTCTGGGTGCTACAATCACTTGAATCAAGTGGGAGTTAATCTTCCAGATGAGATAGTGATTAAAGCAGTTCTACAAGTCACTGCCACCAAGCTACTAGAGCTTCGTGATGAACTATAACATGCCAGGGATGGATAAGATGATCCCTGAGTTGTTCGTGATGTTTGACACCACGAAGGTAGAAATCAAGAAGGAGCATCAAGTGTTGATGGTTAAGTGAAACCACTAGTTTCAAAAGGGGCAAGGGCAAGAACGGAAAACTTCAGGAATGGTAAGCTAGTTGTTGCTCTAGTGAAGAAACCCAAGGTTGAGCCCGAACCCGAGACTAAGTGCTTCTGTTATGAGGAGAATGTTCGCTGAAGCGGAAAACCCCTAGATGCTTGGTAGATAAGAAGGCTGGTAATGTCAATGGAAGTATATTTGATATACGTGTTAGTGATGTGTACCTTGCTGGTACTCCTAGTAGCACCTGGGTATTGGATACCGGTTCGGTTGCTAAGTGTTAGCAACTCGAAATAAAAACTACGGAGTAAATGGAGACTAGCTAGGTGAAAGGTGACGATGTGTGTTGGAAGTATTTCCAAGATTGATGTGATCACCATCGCACGCTCTCTCTACCTTCAGGATTTGTGATAAACCTAAATAAATGTTATTTGGTGTTTGCGTTGAGCATGAACGTGATTAGATCATGATTAGTGCGATACGGTTATTCATATAAGTTAGAGAATAATGGTTATTCTGTTTACATGGATAATGCCTTCAATGGTCATGCACCCACTCGAAATGGTTTATCGAATCATGATCGTAGTAGTACACATATTCATAACATTGGTACCAAAAGATACAAAGTTAATAATGATAGTACCACATGCTTGTGGCACTGCCACGTAATGTCATATTGGTATAAATCGCATGAAGAAACTCCATGATGATGGATTTTTTTTTGACTCACTCGATTCCGAATCGGTTGAGACATGCGAGCCATGCCTCTTGGGCAAGATGACTGAGACCCCGTCATCCAATATGATGGAGCGGGCAAGTGGCTTATTGGAATTAATACATGTTGATGTATGTGGTCCAATGAGTGTTGAAACACACAGTGGATATCGTTGTTTTTCTTTACCTTCACTGATGATTTGAGTAAATATGGGGATATTTACTTAATGAAACACGAATCTGAAATGTTTGAAAGGTTCAAGGAGTTTCAGAGTGAAGTTAAAGATCATCGTGACAAGAAGATAAATGTCTATGATACGATCATGGAGGTGAATATCTAAGTTATGAGTTTGGTATGCAATTTTAGACAATGTGGAAATTGTTTCACAGCTCACGCCTCCTGGAACACCATAGTGTGATGGTGTGTTCGAACGTCGTAGTCGTGCTCTATTGGATATAGTGAGTACTATGATGTCTCTTATCGTTTTACCACTATCGTTATGGGGTTATGCATTAAAGACAAATCCATTCACTTTAACAGGGCACCATCTAAGTCTGTTGAGATGACACCGTGAGAATTATGGTTTGACAGAAGCCTAAGCTGTCATTTCTTAATGTTTGGGGCTGCGACGCTTATGTGAAAATGGGTTTTTCACCTAGCGAGCTCGAACCCAAAGCAGACAAATGCATCTTCATAGAATACCCTAATGAGACATTGGGTATACCTTCTATCTCAGATCCAAGCGCAAAAGGTGTTTGTTGCTAAGAACGGGTCCTTTCTTGAGAAAGAGTTTCTCTCGAAATAATTGAGTGGGAGGAAGATAGAACTTGATGAGGTTGTTGAACCTTTGTTTCAACCAGAGAATAGCGCAACACAGAAAGATGTTTCTGTAGAGCCTACTCAGTTGAAAAGGAAGTTAATGATGATGATCATGAAGCTTCGGATCAAGTCACTATCGAACCTCGTAGGTCGACAAGGACGCGTACTGCTCCTGAGTAGTACGACAACCCTGTCTTGGAAATCATGTTGTTGGACAACGATGAACCTACGAACTATGGAGAAGCGATGGTGGGCCCGGATTCCAACAAATGGCTAGGAGCCATGAAATCCGAGAAAGGATCCATGTATGAAAACCAAGTATGGACTTTGGTAGACTTGCCTGTTGAATGGCGGGTCATTGAGTACAAATGGACCTTTGAAATAAACATAGACGCTAATGGTGAAATGTCACCGTTTATAAAGCTCGACTTGTCGCAAAGAAGTTTCCGCCAAGTTCAAGGAGTTGACAGCGATGAGATTGTCTCATCTGCAGCGATGCTAAAAGTCTATTAAAATTTTGTTAGCAGTTGCTGCATTTTTCGATTATGAAATCTGGCAGATGGATGACAAAACAAGGTTTCCGTAATGGTTTCTGTGAGGAAGAGTTGTATGTGATACAACCAGAAGGTTTTGTCAATCCTAAGGATGCTAATAATATGCAAACTCCAGCGATCCTTCTATGGACTGGAGCAAGCATCTCGGAGTTGGAATATATGCTTTGATGAGGTGATCAAAGTGTTTAAGTTTAGACAAAGTTTATGAGAAACTTGTATTTGCAAGAAAGTGAGTGGGAGCACTATGGAATTTCTTATAAGAATATGTAGTTGACATATTATTGATCGGAAATGATGTAGAATTTCTGGAAGAGCATGAAGGGTTGTTTGAAAGGTTTTTTTTTTCAAAGGAAGACCCAGATAAAGCTACTATTTTATTGAGCATCAAGATCTATAGGGATAGATCTATTCGCTTGATAAGTTTTTTCGACGAAGACATACCTTGACAAGTTTTTGAAGGAGTTCAAAATAGATGGGTCAAAGAAGGAGTTCTTGACTGTATTGTAAGGTGTGAAATTGAGTAAGACTCAATACCCGACCACGGCAGAAGATAAAGAAGAGATGAGTGTCATCTCCTATGCTTTAGCCATAGGCTCTATATAGTATGCCATGCTGTGTACCGCACCTGTGTGTGCCTTGCCATGAGTCTGTCAAGGGGTACAAGAGTAATCCAAGAGTGGATCACTAGACAGCGGTCAAAGATAGCCTTAGTAACTTAAGAACTAAGGAAATATTTCTCGATTATGGAGGTGATAAAGAGTTCATCGTAAAGTGTTACGATGATGCAAGCTTTAAAACCAATCCGGATGACTCTTAGTAGAAATCCAGCTACGTATAGTGGAGCAGCCATTTGGAATAGCTCCAAGTGGAGCATGGGAGTAGTATCTACAAATATGACATGGAAAGTTTGCAAGGTACACACGGATCTAAATGTCGCAGACCCGTTGACTAAAAACCTCTTTCACGAGCAGAACATGAACAAACCCCAGAACTTATTGGGTGTTAATCACATGATGATATGATCATATGGTGATGTAAGTGTTAATCGCATGGTGATGTGAACTAGATTATTGACTCTAGTGCAAGTGGGAGACTGTTGGAAATATGCCCTAGAGGCAATAATAAAATGGTTATTATTGTATTTCCTTGTTCATGATAATTGTCTATTGTTCATGCTATAATTGTGTTAACCGGAAACCATAATACATGTGTGAATACATAGACCACAACATGTCCCTAGTGAGCCTCTAGTTGACTAGCTCGTTGATCAATAGATGGTCACAGTTTCATGGCCATGGACATTGGATGTCGTTGATAACGGGATCACATCATTAGGAGAATGATGTGATGGACAAGACCCAATCCTAAGCATAGCACTAGATCGTGTAGTTCATTTGCTAAAGCTTTTCAATGTAAAGTATCGTTTCCTTAGACCATGAGATTGTGCAACTCCCGGATACCGTAGGAATGCTTTGGGTGTGCCAAACGTCACAACGTAACTGGGTGGCTATAAAGGTGCACTACGGGTATCTCCGAAAGTATCTGTTGGGTTGGCACGAATCGAGACTGGGATTTGTCACTCCGTGTGACGGAGAGGTATCTCTGGGCCCACTCGGTAAGACATCATCATAATGAGCTCAATGTGACTAAGGAGTTAGCCACGGGATGATGTATTACGGAACGAGTAAAGAGACTTGCCAGTAACGAGATTGAACAAGGTATGGGGATACCGACGATCGAATCTTGGGCAAGTATCATACCGATAGACAAAGGGAATTAAATACGGGATTGATTGAATCCCCGACATCGTGGTTCATCCGATGAGATCATCGTGGAGTACGTGGGAGCCAACATGGGTATCCAGATCCCGCTGTTGGTTATTGGCCGGAGAAGTGTCTCGGTCATGTCTACGTGTCTCCCGAACCCGTAGGGTCTACACACTTAAGGTTCGATGACGCTAGGGTTATAGGGAAATGGTATACGTGATTACCGAAGGTTGTTCGGAGTCCCGGATGAGATCCCGGACGTCACGAGGAGCTCCGGAATGGTCCGGAGGTAAAGATTGATATATAGGAAGTCCAGTTTTGGTCACCGGAAAGTTTTCGGGCTCATCGGTAGTGTACCGGGAGTGCCGGGAGGGTGCCGGAGGACCCCCGGGAGGGGTGTGACGACCAAAGGACCACATGGGCTGTTAGATAAAGTGTGCCAGCCCTTATTGGGCTGGGCAAGACTTTTTCTAAAGGCCCATGCGGCTGGAGATAAGGAGATAAGGCAAAAAGGATTTAAAAGGAGGAGATCCACCTCCCTTGTGGGAGGTGGACTCTCCCTTTAATTCGGCCGGCCATCTCCTCTTTGGAGTAGAGGCCAAGCCAGCCCTCCACGTCCCTCCTCCTATATATACTTGAGGTTTTGGATGTTTTGAGACAAGATTTGATCTCTCTCTCTCACGGCATAGCCCTACCTCTCTTCTTCCTCCTCCGCAGCGCTTAGGCGAAGCCCTGTCGGAATACCTTGCTACTCCACCACCACCACGCCGTCGTGCTGCTGTTGGAGCCCTTCCCCAACCTCTCCTTCCTCCTTGCTGGATCAAGGTGTTGGAGACGTCACCGGGCTGCACGTGTGTTGAACGCGGAGGTGCCGTCCGTTCGGCACTTGATCGGATCTACCGCGATCTGAATCGCTGCGAGTACGACTCCATCAACCGCGTTCTTGTAACGCTTCCGCTTAGCGATCTTCAAAGGTATGAAGATCCACTCTCCCCTTGCTCGTTGCTGGTTTCTCCATAGATGGATCTTGGTGAACGCGTAGGAAATTTTTGATTTACTACTACGTCTCCCAACAGTGGCATCATGAGCTAGGTCTATGCGTAGAATCTATGCACGAGTAGAACACAAAGCAGTTGTGGGCGTCGATTTTGTTAATATGCTTGCCGTTACTAGTCTTATCTTGATTCGACGGTATTGTGGGATGAAGCGGCCCGGACCAACCTTACACGTACGCTTACGTGAGACCGGTTCCACCGCCTGACATGCACTAGTTGCATAAGGTGGCTAGCGGGTGTCTGTCTCTCCCACCTTAGTCGGATTGGATTCGATGAAAAGGGTCCTTATGAAGGGTAAATAGCAATTGGCATATCACGTTGTGGTTTTGACGTAGGTAAGAAACGTTCTTGCTAGAAACCTATAGCAACCACGTAAAAACTTGCAACTACAAATTAGAGGACGTCTAACTTGTTTTTGCAGCATATGCCGTGTGATGTGATATGGCCAAAAGGATGTGATGTGATGCATTGTGATGTATGAGATTGATCATGTTCTTGTAATAGGGTTCACGACTTGCATGTCGATGACTATGACAACCGGCAGGAGCCATAGGAGTTGTCTTATATTATTGTATGACCTGCGTGTCAATCATAAACGCCATGTAATTACTTTACTTTATTGCTAAACGTTAGTTGTAGTAGTAGAAGTAATAATTGGCGAGACAACTTCATGAAGACACAATGATGGAGATCATGATGATGGAGATCATGGTGTCGTGCCGGTGACAGTGATGATCATGGTGCCCCGAAGATGGAGATCAAAGGAGCAAGATGATATTGGCCATATCATGTCACTATATTGATTGCATGTGATGTTTATCATGTTTACATATTATTTGCATAGAACGACGGTAGTAAATAAGATGATCTCTCAATAAAATTTCAAGAAAGGTGTTCACCCTAACTGTGCACCGTTGCTAAGGATCGTCGTTCCGAAGCACCACGTGATGATCGGGTGTGATAGGTTCTAACGTTCGCATACAACGGGTGTAAGCCAGATTTACACATGCGGAACACTTAGGTTGACTTGACGAGCCTAGCATGTACAGACATGGCCTCGGAACACGGAAGACCGAAAGGTCGAACATGAGTCGTATAGAAGATACGATCAACATAGAGATGTTCACCATGGATGACTAGTCCGTCTCACGTGATGATCGGACACGGGCTAGTTGACATGGATCATGTATCACTTGGAAGACTAGAGAGATGTCTATCTAAGTGGGAGTTCATTAATAATTTGATTAAATGAACTTAATTATCATGAACTTAGTCTAAAAATGTCCTTGCAAATTATGTCGTAGATAGCTCGCGCTGTAGCTCCCCAGTTTTATTGATACAATCCTAGAGAAAAGTAAGTTGAAAGTTGATGGTAGCAATAATGCGGACTGGGTCCGTGATCTGAGGACTGTCCTCATTGCTGCACAGAAAGCTTATGTTTTTGATGTACCGCTAACTGCACCACTCCCTCAAGCGTTGTCTGTAGATGTTGTGAACATATGACAGGCACTTTTTGGTGACTACGTGATAGTTCAATGTGTCATGCATTACGGCTTAGAATTGAGGCTCCAAAACGTTTTGAACGTCACGGAACATATGAGATGTTCTAGGAGCTGAGATTGTGATCTCAGGCTCGTGCCTATGTTGAGAGGTATGAGACCTCCAACAAGTGTTACTCTGTTCTTTATGAACTTAATACTCTAGATGCAGGCAGGAGTCGGTCAATGTGTGGAGTAATAGTAGTAGATGTAGTATCGTTTCGGTGTACTTAACACAGACCTGATGCCTATATGCATAATCATTGCCTTGGATATCGTCATAATTATTCGTTTTTCTATCAATTGCTCGACAGTAATTTGTTCACCCACCGTGTTATTTTCCTTCAAGAGAGAAGACTCTAGCGAAACCTATGGCCCCCGGGTCAACTTTCCATATTATATTTTCAGATATATAAACCAAAAATACCAAAAATACCTTTCTGCAATTTATTTACTTTTTTACTTTCCGCAATCTTTTACATCTACCTCTATCAGATCTAATCCTTGCAAATAATCGTGAAGGAATTGACAACCCCTTTATAGCGTTGGGTGCAAGACTTTGATTGTTTGTGTAGGTGCAACCATTGGTGACTTGCTTGTTCCCCCTACTGGATTGATACCTTTGTTCTCAAGAACTGAGGGAAATACTTATCTACTTCGTTGTATCACCCTTTCCTCTTCAAGGAAAAACCAACACAAGCTCAAGAGATAGAAAGAAAGATTTCTGGCACCGCTGCCGGGGAGGATACACATCAAGCCTACCAAGTACCCATCACAAACTCATCTCTTGCATTTACATTATTTGTCATTTGCCTCTCATTTTCTTCTCACACACTTCAAAAACGATTTTCAAAAAATACCAAAAAGATTCGCCTCTCTATTCCCCCTCTTTTGGTTGCTTCTTTCTTGCTGGACCACTATGTCTAGTATTGCCACGTCTCCCTTGTCACCGGATTTTGAAGTTCTTTACTTCAAACAAAAACTAGGGGAAATTGTGAAAGATGCTTGGTATATGCTAATGGAATCTTATCGTATTTCCAATCTAAAAGGGGATGCGAAAGTTTTGCTTAGAAATTTTTGCATTGGCTTAGCTTTGCATCATAGGGAGCTTCCAAATTTCACCTCAAAAGGAAATTTTATTGAGCTTGACACGAATGCCGCTTATGAAGTTTTAGAAGGGATTTTGGGGGTTCCTTCACCATATTAATATTGATACCTATTTATGGGCATCTCCATAGACCGTTAATATGCCTAGTTGATGTGAGACTATCTTCTCCCTTTCCTTGACAACCTCCACCATATTCTATTCCACCTATAGTGCTATATCCATGGCTCGCGCTCATGTATTGCGTGAGAGTTGAAAAAGGTTGAGAAAATAAAGGTGTGAAAACAATTGCTTGACTTTTCATGAGGGTTGTGCATGATATAAATACTTTTTGTGGGGAAGATGGAGCATAGCCAGACCATATGATATGATAGCCAGACCAGGCGTACCTGATATTGCCTCTAGCGGTTTCAGCGGTAGCAGCGGCTGGCCCGACATGGAACATGGCCGCACCTTTGACGGGTACACACTCTTCAAAATCCGCCGTCTGGCTGCTATGTGCTCTGGCTTGTTTGTAGGCAATTGAGCCTTTCTTCCCCGGTCTCTTCCCCTTTATATTGGGCTAACCTTCCAAACCCTTCCTTAAACCCTGCCCAGTGTTGTCGGGCTAAGCACTATACCCCCGACTAGTTTAGCCTGTGTTGAGGCAGCATCTTCAGGCGTGTCCTTTGAGGATTGCATGAAGACAGACTTCTTGCAATCCCTAATAGGACGTTCCTACCCAGGCAGATCATCCATATCCTCATTAGCATGCTGATAGCCCGAGTCGTCATATGACTGACTCATCATATCCAAGTCACCGTCACAGGCGCCTGTATTGAGGAACCGAAGAGGGTCCTCCTCCATCTCATCATCCATTCTTTGTTCTATGGGGACGATTACATCAGCCACCATTGGACCCCCTCCATCACGTTGTCCGCCGCTCTCACCCGGCACTACAGGCGCTGGTAATTGCGTAGGTGGGGTGGTGGTGTCCACACCTTCTTTTTGATGTGTGGTTATTGGTGTGCTCTCGGTCGGCTCCAGACGAAGAAGATTCTTCGGTCATAGCAGCACCCAACCCTTGTAGCTTCCAATCCGCGATGAGGTCTCGTCGTCCTCTCCCCCTAGCCGTACTAGAGGAGGTGAATCCTCGTGCCCCAATTTCACCCTCGACAAGGTAACCCTGAAGTGCCCATTGGGCATCGGCTAGCCGTGGAACGTGAGTTCCAAGGGCTTCGTTATCACCCCCTTTCCCACGTCCACCTTCTGGCCTTTGATCAAGTAGAGTATGGTGCACGGGGTTTCGTCAGCCTGCAAACACATGTCCGCAACGTAAAACATCCGAAAGGCAACGAAAATGGAATATTCTAGATATATGTTGGTGCGACATGTAATTATCGTCAGGTCGTCAAGCTCAGCCGAAGACGAAGGCCCGCCTAGCGCGCCAGAGACCGAGGACAGGCTGCTATGAGCAGGTGCGGGTGCGGGTGCGGGTGTGGGTGTGGGAGCAGGCCTGGTTGGGTGAGCAGGTGATGGTGTAGTGGTGTTGTTCACCGAGTTGCTCCCGACGAAACTGGGCATGGGGAAATCATCTACCGTCTTGTTTGGATTTTCCTTCATCCAGTTGATGATAGTCGGGATCAAGTTAGTAGTGAAATCATTTCTGCACGCATGTACAGCTGCATCGACTTCCTGCTGTAGCAACTCATTTTTCTCCTCGGCTGCTTTTTCCGCGTCCTCAGCTACTTTTTTCTCGAACGCAATCTTCACCTTCTCATCGATGTCCGTCTGACTAAACTTCTTTTTCTGCTTCTTGGTCTCCGGGCCCTCGTTGTAAAACACCTTCCACGTGGCGCAGTCTTCGGCATCGTCCACACGTCCACATTGCGGCCGCTGGCCTAAAGGGAGTCCCTTAAGTTCGTTCAAGGCCCGGTTGAGAGGGGTGTCCACTTGGGCCTCATCGGCGAAGTAGGGCTTTCGGTGGCAAGCAGGTGTTGCTTCTCCTACAGAAGGAACATTAACCGTGTACGAATGTGTAGTCGACTTGATCAGAAGCTAAATGTAAGGTGGTAAAAGAATAATTACCAGTATTCTAATCAATTTCCTCGTGATTTGGTCCGTGTAAAAAACTTGTTTTCCTTGTCCACTTGTAGTGGGCCCTGATGAAGTCATGCTCCAAGGGGTTAGTGAACTTCGGAAGGGGTCTGGGAGACCTATGGCTTCACGTTCCGCGTCCTCCTTATCCCATATGGGCCTTTTGCCAAGGTAGACACGACTTCTGAGGCGATGCTTCCCCGTGTTCCTTTGCTGAAGGCTCTTGAATTTCATAGCCTTAGCCTTGGCTGCCTCGGTAACGCAAGTGTCCTTGAAATTTTCGAACTCCTCTTCCGTAAGTGTCAGATTTTCCTCCAGAATCTTGGACAGGGGTTCCTCAGCCTCAATAGGTCGTTTCACTCTCCCTTTCCAAGAGGCCAAATCGTTGGTGAACATGCCCATGGCATGATTGTTAGTTTTTTTCATCTTCGGATCATCCCACAGTTGTTCTATGCGATCATCCTGGTCGGGGGAACTTGAATCTATTGTGCAACTTCGTCAGGAGCAACTGCCTTAAATGTTCTTTATTCCTTAAGTCATCGTCATTGATGCTTGCGCATTCTTGTAGGATGCATCCTACTTGGTTCCCATAGCACTTGCGAGGTTCTTCCGGCTCTAATGGCTCAAACTTCCTAGGGGCCATCTTTGTGATCACCAGTCATCCGATGCCGAGTTTGTTAGGTTTTCGTATCCTCTGCTTCTTCTTTTCGGTAGCGGCATCGACGCCGGTACCTTCCCCGCCGGTACCTTCCCCGCTAGTATCTTCCCTGCCGGTACCTTCGTCGCTGGTCTCGGCACCGCCATCAGTGCCTGCGCCATCGGTGTCGATGTCGGTGTCAGTACCATCATCGAGGCCGACCTTTAAACCTTGAATGTGCTTAGCAGACAAAAAGTCGAGGTACTGTTGTTCACCCTCATAATCCATCTCGTTTGCATCTTGATCAGAAGGCCCGGTTTCTTCATTGTTCGACATGTTTCCTATGATTAAGTCTCCTCATTTAATTCTAAAACTATTTTAAAAAATGAGAAATGACATAAAAAAGATCTATGTTTGTCGGAATGTCGTTTCCCAGCAAATCCCGGCACTCGATATGCCTGCTTTCTAGCACAAGTCATGCCAAAATTCACGGAAAATTTCGACACGACCTTTGCTAAAAAGTGGACATATCGAGCGCGTGAAATTCACTAGAACATAAATGAATTAACATTCCGGCGAAACATAGGCCACTCGGATCATTTACCCTACACATAATCATCATTTTCCAAATATGACATGTCCAAAACATCACATGTCCAAATATGACATGTCCAAATTCCAAACATGACATGTCCTAATCACATTTCCACATATCACATGTCCACTTCAAATTTGCACATAAAAGGAAAAAAATATAGAACTTGAAGAAAAATGCAAGAAGTTATTTTTCTTCACAATATTTGAAACTAAATTTAGCCTACCTAAATTTGAAACTAAAAAATAGCAACAATTGCTTTAACTAAAAAATTTAAATAGCAACAGTTGCTTTAACTAATGTGTCCACTTCAAATTCTGTTTTTTTTAAATAGCAATAGTTGCTTTAACTAATCTGTCCTAGGTTTCATACTAATTCTAATTAACTAACTAGCACTATAAAATTTAAATAGCAACAATTGCTTAAACTAAAAAATGCAAGAAACCTATATAATCAATTCTGTTTTTTCTTTTAACTACACCTAAAACACATAACCCTAAATTTCTGTCCTAATTTGATGAAGAACCTAATTAATCTACCCCCTAACTAACTAGGGTTCATAATATAGCCAAATTACCTACTAGTTTGATAAGTAGGGTTCATAACTAAATAGATAACCTAATTAACCTATTGTCCTAACTAAAACCTAAGTAAATTAACAAAAGAACCCTAGCTACCAGAGAGAGGAGGAGCGGTGGGGGTCTTACAAAGGGTGCAGGAGCCAAGCCAGGAGGCAGGCCCAACGATGACCGAGGTTGGGAGGGGAGGAAGCAGAGGAGGGAGGTGTGGCGCGCCGGGGCCGGGGTCGGGGTGAGGGCGAGGGCAGGACTCCGACGAGGTCAAGGGCGAGGGCAGGACTCCGACGCTTAAGGCAGGGGCGCGGCAAGGTCGAGGGCGAGGGCACGGGCTCCGATGGCAACGAGGGGGGAGAAGAGAGAATGGGGATTTGGGGGAAGAAGCAGAGGCGGGAAGCAGAGGTGGGCTTAAGTCAACATAGCACTAGCGCGTTTCCTAAAAATGGGCTATAGCTATCACAGGTAGCTATAGCACGTTTATCCAAGAAGTGCTACTACTATCACAGGTAGCTATAACGCATTTCTACAAACTGCGCTACTGCTATTTCGACTAGCTATAGCTCTTTTTTGCAAAAGCGCTACCGCTATAACCAGTACATATAGCAGTTTTTCTGTTTGTTTCTTCTATTGTCTTTTCCTTTATTTTCTCTCCCTTTTCTTTTCTTCTTTTTCTTTTCCTTTTTTTCCAAAAGCAAGAACGAAGGGAGGGTGATACAATGTATATTACTAAGGCGATATATATTGCATCAGTTGGTAGTTAAGTATGTATACAAAATAGGAACATATAGATTACATTGTTTGACCCATGCATAACGGTTAAGTGTGTACACAAAATAGGAACATATATATTACATCATTTGACCTATAATGGTTCCTCAACGTTGATGTTTCGTTTTTGAGTGAGCTTCTTTCCTTTCTTGTTCGTTGAAGAATAATTGAGCCCCTCATTGTGACTTTTCCTTTTTCATGGAGTACAATCTTTCTTAGGTAATGTAGTATTGATTCTTGTTTTGACGTATACTTCATTGTCATCATCATCTTCCCTCATTGGGTTGCCATACTTGTCGTAGTCTTCGTCGTTGGCGACTCCATTCATTCCAATGATGCTCCTTTTGCCTCTCCTTACGACAACACGACTAGGATTGCACGACTCAATTATGAAGAAGCATTGTGTCATGTGCTTAGCGTGTACCAATGGCTCATTTTTTCCGATAGCATTCACGGTACCGCTCTTGGCGTCGGGTATAGTCATGGTAGTGAAGTACCGGTTTTCTCTTTCAACATTCTTAGCCCATCTGACACGGAACATCGTCGTGTTGTGCAGTCCAGAGTAGTCAAGCTCCCAGATCTCCTAGACCCTTCCGTAAAATCTCTTAGTTGCGTCGTTGTCGCTGTCAGTCATGCATTCCATCGTCACCCCTGAGTTTTGATCATCACTGTCCATATCTTTGGCCTCCATGTAGAACGTGTATCTGTTGATATCGTATGCCTGATAGGTGACAAGGTTGGGCGAGGGGCCATGTGCTAAGGCGTATATGAGCAATCCGACCTTAGAGCCCTCTTTCGGGGGCTTAGCAATAATATGCTATTTGAACCAATGCAGGAAAGTGGAGTTGTGCTCTCTAGTAACTGCGGCATCCGTCCTGCGCACCCCCCGGTCACAATACTTCTTTGCGATAGTTTCTTTGTGCAGTGTCGAGAAAGGATCTACCTGGTGTAGGTGTTATAGCACCACCAAGTTTGCTCTGTCAAAGTCGTTGCGTCGATATAAGTAGGCCACATGCAGTTCCCTGCGACCGATGGAGTGACCTTCTCCTTCGAGCCTCCCATCGTGCTTGTTAACTGGCAAACCAACACCAGGCGTCCGGTCTGCGCCATATAGAAAATTCTCGCAGAAAGATATGCACTCTTGTGTCAGCTAGCTAGCCCTAGACGATGCTTCCATCCGGAAGGGACATGTTATGAACGAATCCTTTGATGATCCCATTCATCCTCTCAAACGGCATCATGTTGTGCAAGAATGACGGCCCAGGTCTATCATGTCGTCCACAATATGGGCACACAGATGAACCATGACGTCAAAGAACGCGGGCGAGAAGTACATCTCAAGCTCATTTAGTATGACAACGATCTGTTCCTGTAGCCTTCAGAGCTGCTTCACACTGATCGACTTTCGAGAGATGACATCGAAAATGTTGCAGAGACCAATAAGCGTGTCACGGACATGCTTGTCCATTATCCCTCTAAGGGCAACAGGTAGTATCTGCGTCATCATCACATGACAGTCATGGGACTTCATCCCGCTGAACCTTTTCTTCTCCGTGTCTAGATATTTACTTAGCTTGCCACAGTAATTGGAACTAACTTTGATTCCGGTAAGGCACTTGACGAATTGATCGATCTTAGCCAGAATTAAGGTGAAGCAAGAAGGGGGGACATAATCCTCTTCCTTTACTTTTTCCCCTTCTTCTCCTGCGCCTCTGTCTCCGTCTCTGTCTCCTCTGACTTTTTACGGGGCGGCATGTGCAGATCGACCCTGATCTCCAAATCTTGCAAGTCTTTTCTTGCCTTCGGCCCATCCTTGGTCTTATTCGACATGTTCATCAATGTTACAAGCAAGCTCTCAAGGACATTCTTACAGATATGCATTTGATCAAGGCAATGAGGCGTGTCGAGTTTGTGTCAGTACTCCAAGTCCTAGAAAACAGACCTCATCTTCCATACCTTCAGCAGTGGCTCCGGTACCTTTTTCATCGTCTGTCCCAGCACGGGGCACTATTCCCAGTTTTTCAGCAGCTCATCGATTTTGGCGCCGCTCTGCTTACATGGAGGTCCTCGATTCTCAGCCTCACCATTGAATAGATCTCCACGGTTTCTCCACGGGTCGTCCTTCTCGAGCCATCTTCGATGCCCCATGTACACGATTTTCCCAGACCCGCCATCTTTCCTTCACGTTAGCTGCTGAGACGTTGTATCATCCATGCACCGCGTGCATCCGCAATATCCATGGCACACCTGTCCCGTGACATATCCGTAATCGAGATAGTCGTGCATTGTCATGATCAATGCGGCTCTCATATAGAAATACTCGCCTTTGCTGGCGTCCCATGTCTTGGCCGGTGTTTCCCATAACGTGTCTAACTCCTCTTGAAGTAGCCGCAAATACAGATTAATACTATTTCCTGGTTGTTTCGGCCCTTGAATCAGCATGCTCATGTGTATGTACTTCGACTTCATGCACAACCAGGGGGAGGTTGTACATCCATGCAAACACGGGCCATGTGCTATGGTTGGTGTTCTGGTTGCCAAACGGATTCATGCCATTGGTACACGCATCGAGCATGATGTTCCTTGCATCACATGCGAAATACCAATATTCACCGTTGAATGCTCTCCACTGGCTTCCATCCATGATGTATCCCAGCTTCGGATCATCTCCATCGTCAGGTTTCTTCCTCTCCGCGTGCCAGCGCATGAGCTTTGCTTCCTTGGGATCTACGAAATACCACTGGAGACGGGGAGTGATCGATAAGTACCATACAACTTTCTAGGGAGATTTCTTCCCGTCCTTCTTGTATCGAGAAGCATTGCACATCAGACAACTTGTTTTTTCCGTGTCAACCATCTGATAAATTATGCAATTGTGGATGCATGCATGGTATCTAACATGCAGCAGATCAAGAGGGCACACGATCTTCTTGGCCTCATCCACACTAGTAGAACATAGATTCCCCACGGGAAGAACATCCTTTAGGTACTTGAGAAGCTCATCGAGACTAGTGTCGGTCCATTTGTTTTTAGCCTTCGTCTTCAGGAGTTCGAGCGTGAAACTCAAGCGGGTCACCTCGGGATTGCAACCATGATACAATGGAGTGTTCGAGTCTACCACCAATTGCTGCAGCTTGGACTCCTCTCTAGAAGCAGCTCTCTCAGTACTCGTCTCCTTACGAAGCAGTGCTTGAACATGAGGGTCCCGCACGATTGAACTTAGTACCGACGAATTCTACGGCATGGAGTCCACGTTTTCTCCGCTGCCATGTCCGGCCCCTTCTCCGCCGCCATGTCTGGCCTCTTCCCCACCGCCATATCCGGCCTCTTCCCCGCTGCCAAGTTCGACCCCTTCTCCGCCGCCATGTCCGGCCTCTTCCCCGCCGCCATGTCCGGCCCCTTCTCTATCTCCATTGTCGATCATCTCTTCGTCTTGCCTCGTGTCGTCATTGCCTGCCTCGTCGGCATCCTCAACATCACCATCCTCATCTTCAATTATCCACCGAGTATAGCCATCCATGAAACTGGTCATGAGCAGGTGCGCCATCACACGACCATCGTCATAGGGGTCGATCCAAGCTCATCCTTTGCATCTTCGACACGGACATAAAACCTCTGTCGAGTTATTTTCTCTCATGTCCTACACCGCCGAGCGCAACCACCTGTCCACCACCGTTCCACTGGCCATCATGAACGCCTGAACGGTAATAATAAAAAAATTGATTATAAAAATGCATGCATGCATCAAATTCATACAAAAATTCGGCATGACCTTCCCTAAAAACATGACATATAGAGTTTGCCTAGAATTCGCCAAAACGGAAATAAATCGACATTTCAGCAAAACACAGGCAACTCACAAGCACAATTCCGCGGCAACTCATGCCACACACACAATTTCCATCATATCGCACACATACACATATTTCCATTCTTGCAAAGGCATAAAATTTTAATCACCTATCTCGAGATTGAGCATGGTGATGATGATGTCGATAGGTGTCACCACACACACCTATGGAATGATCAAAAGTGGACAAAGCTCTTCTTGACAAGGCTATAGATCTAGTTTGGGAGGTACATAGGTCACTTCACTAAATGCTAGCTAGATCTACCTAGCTTGCTAGTTTTGGAGGAGACAAGTTCAACTAGTGGAGGGGGAAGGAAAAAGAGAAAGGAGATGCATTAATGGAGGTTGGTGTAGTTAGCTAGGAGTAATAAAGAGAGAGAAAGATAGGTAGAATAAGGAGAGTAATGGGGGGAGAAGTAGTGAGGACGAAGCAAAGTGAGGGAGAGAGGAGGTGGGAGCTAGGGGAAAGTGAGGAAGAGAGGAGGCATCTATTGATGCGCATCTCCATAGCCCGTTGATACGCCTAGTTGATGTGAGACTATCTTCTCCCTTTCCTTGACAACCTCCACCATATTCTATTCCACCTTTTTATTGCTATATCCATGGCTCGCGCTCATGTATCGCATGAGAGTTGAAAAAGTTTGAGAAAATAAAGGTGTGAAAACAATTTCTTGACTTTTCATCGGGTTTGTGCATGATATAAATACTTTGTGTGGGGAAGATGGAGCAAAGCCAGACCATATGATATTGTAGGGATAACTTTCGTTTCCATTATATTTTCAAGAGATACAATTGCTTTGCTAGTATGCTTGAAATGTTATTGTTTCTATATCAATATTAAGCTTTTGTTTTGAGTCTTATGGATCTTAATATTCATGCCACAATAAAGAGTATTACATGGATAAATATCTTAGGTAGCACTCCACATCAAAAATTCAGTTTTTATCATTTACCTACTTGTGGACGAGAAGGAATTAAGTTTGGGGATGCTGATACGTCTCCAATGTATCTATAATTTTTGATGATGACATGATATTATATTATCTATTTTGGATGTTGCATGTGCATTAATATGCTATTTTATATTATTTTTGGGACTAACATATTAATCTAGAGCCAAGTGCCAGTTTCTGTTTTTTTCCTTGTTTTTGAGTTTTGAAGATATGGGATATTAAACGGAGTCCAAACGTAATAAAACCTTCGGAAGGAATTTTTCTGGAAGGAAACAAGTCGATCAAGCTTGGAGTGCACGTCAGGGGAGGTGCCAGGGCACCACAAGCCTAGTAGGCGCGGCCCCCTGACCATGATTAACAGGCTTGTCGCTCCCTGGCGAGTCTCCTAACCCTATTCTTTGGCCTATAAATACCCAAATATTCCCCCAACATCAGAAAGAGCCACACAAATACTTTTCCGCTACCGGAAGCCTCCGTTCCCGAGAGATCCAATCTTGGAGCCTTTTCCGGTAATCTCCTGGAGGGGGTTTCGATCACGGAGGGCATCTACATCAACTCCATTGCCAATTCTATGATGCATGATTAGTCCACCACAGACCTACGGGTCCATAGCTGGTAGCTAGGTGTCTTCTTCTCTCTCTTTGATCTTCAATACCATGTTCTTCATGATCTTCATGGAGATGTATCTGATGTAATCCTCTTTTGTGGTGTGTTTGTCAAGATCCGATGAATTGTGAGTTTATGTTCAGATTATCCATGAATCTTATTTGAATCTCCTTTGAATTCTTATTTGCATGATTTCATATCCTTGCAAGTCTCTTCGAGTTATTGGTTTGGTTTGGCCAACTAGATTGGTAATTCTTGCAATGGGAGAAGTGCTTGGTTTTGGGTTCAATCTTGCGGTGTCCTCACCCAGTGACATAGTAGGGGTAGCGAGGCACGTATTGTATTGTTGCCACAAAGGGTAACAAGATGGGGTTTTCATCATATTGCTTGAGTTTATCCCTCTACATCATGTCATCTTTCTTAATACGTTACTCTGCTCTTCATGAACTTAATACTCTAGATGCAGGCAGGAGTCAGTCGATGTGTGGACTAATATAGTAGTAGATGCAGAATCGTTTCGGTCTACTTTTCACTGATGTGATGCCTATATGCATGATCATTGCCTTGGATAACTACATGATTATTCGCTTTTCTATCAATTGCTTGACGGTAATTTGTTCACCCACCATGATATTTGCCTTCAAGAGAGAAGCCTCTAATGAAACCTATGGCCCCCGGGTCTATTTTCCATCATATACTTTCAGGATCTATACTTTGCTGCAATTTATTTATCTTTTACTTTCCGCACTTGTTTACATCTATCTCTTTCAGATCTAAGCCTTACAAATAACCGTGAAGGGATTGACAACCCCTTTATAGAGTTGGGTGCAAGAGTTTGATTGTTTGTGTAGGTGCAACCATTGGTGACTTGCTTGTTCCTCCTACTAGATTGATACCTTGGTTCTCAACAACTGAGGGAAATACTTATCTACTTCGCTGCATCACCCTTTCCTCTTCAAGGGAAAACCAACGCAAGCTCAAGAGGTAGCACTTGCATCTTTGCATGCTAAAAATCTATTGATATGGATCCTCATCCACTTGCTAATCTTTTCAAAAGACCAAATTATGACGAACCAATTGCTAGTGAGTTGAGTGCACTTGATTATCTCTATGAAGTTTTGTTTGAAAATCATGAATCTGAAATTTTTGATGAAGTATTGAAAGAAGAAATTTATAAGGTGATTCATGATAGTTCCTTGAATGAAAAGCATGATTTCCATGTTGTTAGTATGAATTATCTAAATATACATGATGCTAATGATATGCAAAACCACAAGCTTGGGGATGCTATGCTCGGTGAAGATGATATTTTTTGCTCCCCAAGTTTTGGTGACGACACGTGTGCTATACTTGATCATGAAAAGAATGATTTATGTGATAGTTATATTGTGAGATTCCTTCATGATGCTACTGAAAATTATTATGAGGGAGGAACATATGCTTGTAGGAATTGCAGGAACATATGCTTGTTCGAAGTTTTGAAGTTATGCTTGTTTTGCCTTCCTAGCTAGTTGATTCTTGTTCCCATAAATTGTTTGCTCATAAAATCACTATGCATAGGAAGTGGGTTAGACTTAAATGTGTCTTTCATGCTATTCATGATGCATATTTCAATTACTACTTTTTATGTGAGCATCATTGAAAGCTTTATGCCTAGCTAGGGGCGTTAAACAATAGCGCTTGTTGGGAGGCAACCCAATTTTATTTTTATGTTCTATTTTTTGATTCTGTTTTTGTGTGTTTCCCACATTATTACTTCTGTAGTAATTGTGTTTTGATTTTTTAATTAGTGTTTGAGCTAAGTAAGACCTTTGGGATGGTCTATGGTGGTTGTTGATTTGATCTTGTTGAAAAACAAAAACTTTTGCGCCCAGTCAAGATTGATATACAAATTTCCCAGGGGGTCCTAATTTTTCAGAATTTTTGGAGTTACAGAAGTATACGAATTTTCCAGATTGCTACAGACCGTTCTATTTTTGACAGATTCTATTTTCTTTGTGTTATTTACCTATTTTGATGTACCTATGGGTTGTATCGCGGGGTATGAACCACCGAGAAGTTAGAATACAATATATATTACACCAATATAAATAAAGAATGAGTTCACAACAGTACCTAAAGTAGTGATTTATTTTTCTTATACTAATGGATCTCACGAGTTTTCTGTTGAGTTTTGTGTTGTGAAGTTTTCAAGTTTTGGGTAAAGATTTGACGGACTACGGAATAAGGAGTGGCAAGGGCCTAAGCTTGGGGATGCCCAAGGCATCCCAAGCCATATTCAAGGATTCCAAAGATCCTAAGCTTCGGTATGCCCCGGAAGGCATCCCCTCTTTCGTCTTCAATCCATGAGTAAATTTACTTGAGGCTATATTTTTATTCACCACATGATATGTGTTTTGCTTGGAGCGTCTTGTACGATATGAGTCTTTGCTTTTTAGTTTGCCACATTTATCCTTGCTGCACACATATTTTGATAGATACACGCATGAATTGTGAATTTATTAGAATACTCTATGTGCTTCACTTATATCTTTTGAGATAGGCAATTTTGCTCGACTGCTTCACTTATATCTTTTTAGCACGGTGGTTTTTGGTTTTATAGAAATAATTGAACTCTCATACCTCACTTATATTAGTTTGAGAGTCCTTAAATAGCATGGTAATTGGTTTAGGTTATGAATTTAGTCCTAATATGATAGGCATCCAAGAGGGATATAATAAAAAGCTTCCATATTAAGTGCATTGAGTATTATGAGAAGTTTGAGTCCTTGCATAAAGTTTTGAGATATAAAGATAGTAATATTAAGATTCATGTTAGGAAGTAATTGATAATTGGTAAAAAAATACATGTGTAAAGGTTTGTGATTCCCATAGAATGCACGTATGGTGGACCGTTATGTAAGGAAGTCGGAGCATGATTTGTTTATTGATTGTCGACCTTTGTGTGAGGGTCGGGAGTGCGCGATGGTTTACTCCTACCAACCTCCCCCTAGGAGCATGCGTCTAATACTTTGCTTCGATGACTAATAGACTTTTGCAATAAGTATGTGAGTTCTTTATGACTAATGTGAGTCCATGGATTATACGCACTCTCACCCTTCCACTTTTGCTAGCCTCTCTAGTATCGCGTAACTTTTGCCGGTGCATTAAACCCACCATATATCTTTCCTCAAAAAACCACCATACCTACCTATTATGGCATTTCCATAGCCATTCCGAGATATATTGCCATGCAACTTCCACCGTTCCATTTATTATGACACGTACCATCATTTTCATATTGCTTTGCATGATCGTAAGATAGCTAGCATGATATTTTCATGGCTTGTCCATTTTTTGATGTCATTTGCTATGCTAGATCATTGTATATACCGGTACACCGCCGAAAGCATTCATATAGAGTCGTATTTTGTTCTAGATATTGAGTTGTAATTCTTGAGTTGTAAGTAAATAAAAGTGTGATGACCATCATTATTAGAGCATTGTCCCATATGAGGAAAGGATGATGGAAGCTATGATTCCCTCGCAACTGGGGATGAGACTCCGTACTTTATGAAAAATAAAAGAGGCCAGCGAAGCCCAAATAGAAAAAGAGGCCTTAGATGCCCACCAAAATAAAAAAAAATGAGAGAAAGAGAGAATGGACAATGCTACTATCTTTTTTCCACACTTGTGCTTCAAAGTAGCACCATGATCTTCATGATAGAGTCTCTCCTATTTTGTCACTTTCATATAATAGTGGGAATTTTTCATTATATAACTTGGCTTGTATATTCCAATGATGGGCTTCCTCAAATTGCCCTAGGTCTTCATGAGCAAGCAAGTTGGATGCACACCCACTTAGTTTCCTTTTGAGCTTTCATACACTTATAGCTCTGGTGCATCCGTTGCATGGCAATCCCTACTCACTCACATTGATATCTATTAATGGGCATATCCATAGATCGTTGATATGACTAGTTGATGCGAGCCTATCTTCTCCTTTTTCTTCACAACCTCCGCCATATTCTATTCCACCTATAGTGTTATATCCATGGCTCACGCTCATGTATTGCACGGGAGTTGAAAAAGTTTGAGAAAATAAAAGGTGTGAAACAATTACTTGACTTGTCATCGGGGTTGTGCATGATATAAATACATTGTGTGGGGAAGATGGAGCGTAGCTAGACCATATGATATTGTAAGGATAACTTTCTTTTGCCATTATATTTTGAAGAGATACAATTGCTTTGTTAGTATGCTTGAAATATTTTTGTTTTAATGTCAACATTAATATTTTGTTTTGAGTCTTATGGATCTGAACATTCATGCCACAATAAAGAATATTACATGGATAAATATGTTAGGTAGCATTCCACATCAAAAATTCTATTTTTATCATTTACCTACTCGAGGATGAGCAGGAATTAAGCTTGGGGATGCTTGATACGTCTCCAACGTATCTATAATTTTTTATTGTTCCATGCTATTATATTATCTGTTTTGAATGTTTTATATGCATTAATATGCTATTTAACATTATCTTTGTGACTAACCTATTAATCTAGAGCCTAGTGTTAGTTTCTGTTTTTTTCCTATTTTTTGAGTATTGCAGATGAGGAATATTAAATGGAGTCCAAACAAAATAAAATCTTCGCGATGATTTTTCTTGGACTAGAAGACATCTACCAGACTTGGAGTGCAAGGCAAGGGACCTGCCAGGAGGTCACAAGCCAGGGGCGCGACCACCACCCCTGGCCGTGTCTAGCAGGCTTGTGGCCCCCAGCAGGTCTCCGAACCCTAATTGTCGTCCTATAAATACCCAAATATCCCCCCAATACCAAAAAGAGCCATGCAAATACTTTTCCGCTGCCGCAACCTTCTGTTCCCGGGAGATCCAATCTTGGAGCCTTTTCTGGTAATCTGCCGGAGGGGGATTCGGTCACGGAAGGCATCTACATCAACTCCATTGCCCCTCCGATGATGCGTGAGTAGTTCAACACAGACCTACGGGTCCATAGATAGTATCTATATGGCTTCTTCTCTCTCTTTGTGCTTCAATACCATGTTCTTCATGATCTTCATGGAGATCTATCTGATGTAATACTCTTTTGCGGTGTGTTTGTCGAGATCCGATGAATTGTGGGTTTATGATCAACTTATCTATGAATATTATTTCGTTCTTCTATGAATTCTTATATGCATGATTTCATATCTTTGTAAGTCTCTTTGAGTTATTGATTTGGTTTGGCCAACTAGATTGTTAATTCTTGCAATGGAAGAAGTGTTTAGTTTTGGGTTTAATCTTGCGGTGTCCTCACGGAGTGACAAAGTAGGGGTAGCGAGGCACTGATACGTCTCCAACGTATCTATAATTTATGAAGTATTCATGCCATGTTTACAATAATTCTATATGATTTTGGTATGATTTTATTAGAACTAACCCGGACTAACGTTGTTTTCAGCAGAACTATCGTGGTGTTGTTTTTGTGGAGAAATAAAAGTTCTCGGAATGATTCTAAAATTACAAAAAATACCGGAGTGAAAAGATACCGGAGAGGAGTCCCAAGGAGGCCACAAGCCACAGGGGCGCCCCCCTAGGGCGCGCCCCTGGCTTGTGGGCCCCTCGAGCACTCCCCTGATGTGATTCCAATGCCAAGACCTCCTATTAATCAAGATACCTTCAGAAATAAACCTAGATCGGGAGTTCCTCCGACGCACACCTCCGGAGCCACGAAAAACCAATCTTGGCCCTCTCCGGAACCCTGCCGGAGGGGGTCACCATCACCGGAGGACATCTTCATCGTCCCAGAGGGGTCATCAACACTATGGAGGCCAAGGACTAGAGGGAGAACCTCTCCCCACAGAGGGGGGAGGCCATGGAGGAGGAAGCACAAGGGGCAGAACCTCCCCCCTCTCTCCCGATGGTGCTGGAGTGCCATCATGGGAACCATCGCCGCGGTGATCGTCTTCATCAACATCACCTTCTTCATCACCATCCTCATCTCCTTTTAGCGGTCCACTCTCCCGCACCCCGCTGTTATCACCTACTTGAACATGGTGCTTTATGCTACATATTATGATCCAATGATGTGTTGCCATCCTATGATGTTTTGAGTAGATTACTTTTGTCCTTTGGGTGATTGATGATCTAGATTGGTTTGAGTTGTATGTTTATTTTGGTGTTGTCCTATGGTGCCTTCCGTGCCGCGCACACGTGAAGGATTCCCGCTGTAGGGTGTTGCAATACGTTCATGATTCGCTTATAGTGAGTTGCTTGAGTGACAGAAGCATAAACCCGAGTAAGGGGGTTGTTGCGTATGGGATAAAGGGGACTTGATGCTTTAATGCTATGGTTGGGTTTTTACCTTAATGATCTTTAGTAGTTGTGGATGCTTTCTAGAGTTCCAATCATAAGTGCATATGATCCAAGTAGAGAAAGTATGTTAGCTTATGCCTCTCCCTCATATAAAATTACCATAATGATTTCCGATCTTGTTAACAATTGCCTAGGATAATTCCGCACACCGACTCATCATTATTCCACACTCGCTATTTGTAATATATTGTGATATTATGATAACAACAACTATTTTTATATTTTAGTTCTCCGATTTCATGCAAAGCTATACTCTTCATACCCACAACGTAGTTTTATTTCTTGTTTCTAGATGGAAGCAAAAGTTCGGTGTACGTAGAGTCATATCGGTGGCAGATAGGACTTGAGAGAATATTGATCTTACATTTAGCTCCTTGTGGGTTCGACACTCCATACTTATCACTTCCAGCTTGGAAATTACTACGATGATTCCTTGCACTTGGGGATTATCAGGCACGTATTGTATTGTTGCCATCAAGGGTAAAAAGATGGGGGTTTCATCATATTGCTTGAGTTTATCCCTCTACATCATGTCATCTTACTAAATGCATTACTCTGTTCTTTATGAACTTAATACTCTAAATGCAGGCAGGAGTCGGTTGATGTGTGGAGTAATAGTAGTAGATGCAGAATCATTTCGGTCTACTTGACACGGACATGATGCCTACATGCATAACCATTGCCTCGGATATCGTCATAATTATTCTCTTTTCTACCAATTGCTCGACAGTAATTTGTTCACCCACCGTGTTATTTTCCTTCAAGAGAGAAGACTCTAGCGAAACCTATGGCCCCCGGTCAACTTTCCATATTATATTTTCAGATATATAAACCAAAAATACCAAAAATACCTTTCTGCAATTTATTTACTTTTTACTTTCCACAATCTTTTACATCTACCTCTATCAGATCTAATCCTTGCAAATAATCGTGAAGGGATTGACAACCCCTTTATAGCGTTGGTTGCAAGAGTTTGCTTGTTTGTGTAGGTGCATCCATTGGTAACTTGCTTGTTCCTCCTACTGGATTGATACCTTGGTTCTCATCAACTGAGAGAAATACTTATCTACTTTGCTGCATCACCCTTTCCTCTTCAAGGGAAAACCAATGCAAGCTCAAGAGGTAGTACTGTTGGGAGGTTCCGGCTCATTACGCGGGGCACTAGACACTGCCTTATCTGGTGTCTGGTGACCAACGCCACATGATGAGCGGTATAGTAGGGGCGGTAGTACCAAGCGGTACTACGACTGCCCTAGTACTGCTAAGTTCTGCATGTGGGCGGTAGTAGCGCTCCCAGGGGCAGTACTACCGCTTGTGTGCGGGCTGTGTGGGTAACGGTTGGATTTCTGCCCACCTATTTAAGGGGGTCTTCTTCTTTAATGGTTCTAATCTTTGGAGCTCGAGTTTCCCCTATTGTTGACCTTCTTAGAGTTTGCTAGCCTTCAATACCTCCAATGATTCTTGCTAGTTCTTGAGAGAAAAGAGAGAGGAGATCCAGATCCACATTTCCACCAATCACTTTCTCCTCTATGTGAGGGGAACCCCTTGGATCTAGCTCTTGTAGTTCTTGGTGTTCTTCTTTGTTCTTCCTCTTATTTTCCACCATAGCATTAGTTGTTGTGGTGGGATTTAGGAGAGAAGGACTTGGACACTCCGTGTGCCCTTGCCATTGAATTTGGTGGATAGGTTTGAGTTCTCCATGGTGATACGTGGAAGTTAGAAGTTGCGAAGCTTTTTACTCCTGGGTGTTTGAGCACCCTACAGCTTGTTCCTCTTGGGTGCCTTGGCGCCCTAGATGGTTGGTGATTCCTCGGAGCTCAATCATTGTGGTGTGAAGCTCCGGGCTAGCGTCGGGGTCTCCAATTAGGTTGTGGAGATTGCCCCGAGCAATTTGTACTGGTATCGATGACCGCCCCCAAGGGTTGCCAAAGTGTATGGGTAACGGTGACCGCCCCCAAGGGTTGCCAAAGTGTATGGGTAACGATGACCTCGCTCAAGGGTCCCTTAGTGGAATCACGACATCTTGCATTATGCGAGGGGGTGAGGAGATTACGGTGGCCTTGGTGGCATCTTGAGGAGCATTGTGCCTCCACACTGCTCCGAGCGGAGATTAGCATCCGCAAGGGTGTGAACTTCGGGATACGTCTTCGTCTCCGCATGCCTCGGTTTTCTCTTCCGAGCCCTTTACTTATGCACTTTACTTTGTGATAGCCATATTGTTTCATGCTTTATATCTTTCTATCACTTAGTTGTTTATCTTGCTTAGCATAAGTTGTTGGTGCACATAGGCGAGCCTAGTTTTTTTAGGTTTTGTGCTTGACATATTAAACGTTAGTTTTATTTCGCATTTGTTCAAGCTTAAACCATAATTATTTTTAAGAACCTATTCACCCCCCTCTAGGCGACATACACGTCATTTCAATTGGTATCAGAGCTAGGTCTCTCTTTATTAGGTTTTACCACCTAGAGAGTAAGGATGTCAACTAGGGGATTAGGATTCTCTGACACTCTTAGTTTTGATGGCACACATTTTGATGTTTGGGTAATTCGCATGCTTAATCTCTTTAGGGTCATGGACCCAAATTTAGAGCGAATTGTAGATATGGGTTTTTCTCCTCCAAAGGATTCTCAACACATATCTTTAGAGGATGGGAAAAAAAATCTTATCTCAATCCTCAAGCTTCTAATGTGCTTTTCAATGCTTTGAGCAATGTAGTTATATTTCAACCCATGCCATTCCGGGATGCTCATGAGTTCTGGACAAACCTTCAAGATAAATATGGTATGTCCAAGACTTGTAGGGATGATTTTTCTCCCTACACATCCGGTCGTGTTGTCTTCTCAACTCCATCTACTTCACCTACATGTGGATCGCCACAAGGTAATGATATGGTGAGTAGTGGTGATCATTGTAATGATAATAGTGGGCTTATCGTTGATGATACTTCATCACTATCTTATTGCAATGCTTCATCTTTGGACTTTAACACTTCGAGCACTCTAAATGTTTCACATGCTTGTGTTGATAATCCTTGCATATCATGTAGAAATTGCTTAAATAAATCTCATGATGATATGCTTTCCATGTCTTGTTGTCGTGATAAAAATGCATTGCATTTCTCAAGTTGTTGTGCTAACAATGTAGAGGAAACCCAACACTCCGCGGAACAAGATGTGGAATTGAATGGTGCTTCAAGGGATCCTGCATCATCTGCATGAGAATGAACGAATTAATGGAATTTATTCAGGTGATTAGAATATGTAGGCATGCATGTAATGATTAGACATGCATGCATGCATATCAGAAAAAATAGCTGATGACAGCAATGATTGCATTGAAATTCAGAATTAAAAAAGTTTTGTAGATCAAACCGTCGCTTCGATTCAAAATCCGTTTTCATGTAAAACATCTGTCGCGTCGAGATTTTCGAAACAAGATCCCATGTTGTTATGTTTCGACAACTTTTTTTCCAGATCAAAAGTTATCATGTGTGGACTATGTAAGCTATCATGCCTGCGGTACGTAATTTATCATGGTGCTTGCACTGAAGTTACTAGTGTATCTTTCGACTACTTCTTTTGTCTAGGTAAAAAATTACCATGACATTTACAAGTTAATTATCAGGTCTGCAATACCCCCTTCTAGAACCCGTGTCTTGCCTGGACTGCAAGGTGAGGATCACGTGCATACATGATAAAGCTTGCTTATAAACAGGACTTTCCGGCGCGTGTCAGGCCAGTCCATTTAGGTGTGTGCCGGGCTGGGTCGATACTAGCCCGCTCCGTTGGCCACCTATGATTAGGTCCTTGTTGCGTAAAATACCATGCAATTTATGTAGAAATTATGAGGGTATATTTTTCAACAACTTCGTTCCCACGGGTCAAAGTTATCGTGGTTTTCTACATAAATTAACAGGTATGCAATTGAATATTATCATATCATCACACAAGAGTTATCGAAGTTATGTTTTTCAAACAAAAAACCTAGTCAAAGTTATCGCGGTGTTTGTACGTGAGTTATCAGCTTTGTTGTTCGTATATTATCATGCTATTTACATGAAAGTTACCGGGTATATGATTTTTAACTACCTTTATCGGGGGCAAAAACTTACCTTGATGTTTATATGTGAGTTATCAACTCTGTTTTGCTTATATTACCAACCTAATTACACAAAAGTTACCGGGTTTATTTTTTAATAATTTTTCCCTGAGATGGTTACCGTAGTGTTTATACGTGAGTTATCACTTTTGTTTTGTCTGTATTACCATTTTTACACACAAGTTATCGGTCTATATTATTCAACATTTTTTTTCGGGTAAAAAAGTTACCATGGTGCTTGTACGTGAGTTATCAGATCAGCGGTGCATAAGTACCATGCTTTTATGGAAGTTATCGAAATATATTTCAACACTTTTTCGTCAGGTCAAAACTTACAACGGGTGTTTGTATGTATTATTATCAGGCCCGTGGTGCGTAAATTACTGTGTTATTTACATGTAAGATATCAGGGTATTGTCCAAACAACATTTTCCCAGATCAAAATTCGGGTATCTCCTCGAGAATCATGATATTTTTTATTCCTAAAACATAAGGTCATTTTTGGTATGCACCACCGCTTGGTGGAGAAAAAAAATTCTAACTATCTCTAATCAAAACAATATAGGAGCTGAAGTGGCTAATGGCTAGACTAAAACGGTCCCAACATCACCACGGGAGGAAAAAGACAACCATGTGTAAAACTTACACAAGATAAAGTGGACCCAATCATGAAAGAAAAAAATGACAGGAAAAAAAGAAAATAAGAATGGCTAATAAACCGAACAATTAGCTGTACCAATTTTCAGTTTTGTAGAAAGAATCAAATAATACAGGTTTATGTACATGTCAAATGAAATTAAAAGCGTAACTACACAAACACTCTAGCTAGCTGAGTTTGTAACACCTTCGTGTTTTCATCGTATCATCCTGGGTTCAACTCCCAATAGTCTTGCATTATCTTTTTTGCTTCCAGCGACGCTACGTAGGTTCGATCTACATCGTTCGGATCTAAACACAAAATGCGAACGTTCGGATAAGAAAACCGTTAATTAATAAGATCAATGACTCAGATCTAATGTATACTTTCATCTCTCGTGTGAAAAGTGAAGGTAGGAGGAAGCATGTTAAAATTGCTTTTTTATTTATTACATTTACTGGCGTTGCATATATTACAACAAACTTAATTAGAACGTCATACGAGAAAACATCTACACCTGCATGCAGCTTGACAAGGAACAAATAATAAGTCGCTTCAGTTTCTTTCTAAGGGAAATATGCTTTTCACTCGAAAAGGCAGACGAGATGAGAAGACATTTATGACGTGTGGTGATAACATTACGTACGTACGCACGCTTTTACCGTGCAATGAAAACGCCGAAATGAACCACACGCTACTTTACGCACGCACGCTTTTTTTAATATGCGCCTTGAATGTGTATCACGCTTTGACGTACGTACGTGCTCGTGGGTCGTGACCTACTTTGGCTGGAACTTGGACCTGATGCTCTCCACCACGCCGCCGTCGATCTGCAGCGCCCGGGCCAGCACGTCGGCCGGCACCGCCGGCGCCGCCGCGAACAAGGCCTCGCCGAACCTCTGCGTGCCGGGGAGCTGGCTGTCAAACGCCGAGATCGCCACGGCGGGCGCCTCGCCGACGCTGCGCTCGTAGTGCATCATGCCTCGCGGGAACACGAAGACGCCACCCTTGGGCACGGCCCGGGTGATGTGCCTGCCGGCGGTGGTGACGAAACCCACCTCCAGGGTCCCCTCGGTGACGAAGAGGATCTCGCTGGCGCGCGGGTGCGAGTGCGGCGGGTTCGTGCCGCCCCACGGCGCGTAGTCGACGCGGGACATGGACACGCCGAGGGTGTTGAGCCCCGGGAGCCTCTCCACGTCCGCCGCGGTCACCACGGAGCCCATCGGGTTGCCGCCGCCGTAGACGTCGGCGGTACTAGCCAGCCCGGCAAAGAAGAAGTCGTCCGCCGTCACGTTCTCCGCCCGCTTGCATGGGTACCCGTTTACCCTCAGCGCTGCACGCATACACACACACGCATGCCATCTGGTCAGTAGTAGTCGATCGTTCATGCATGCACTGCATGCACAACGAAATGAGAACAGGTCAGTCACTCACGGCCGTCGAGGGACTTGTAGTCGGCGACGCAGAGGTCCTGGAGCATGCCGGGGTCGCCGGCGAGCGTCAACGGCGCGGCACCGAGCGCCAGGAGGGCCGCGCAGGCGGCAAGGAGGACGGCGCAGAGCTTGGCCATGATTAGTAGTTAATCTGCTTGGTCTTTGGGCTTGGCTTGATCGCTAGCTGGCTGGCAGTTATATAGCTCGTGAGCTAGCTATGATGAGGGCAACTTTCGGCTTGGTGAAGAGGGGGGTGCTTGGGAGGTGGTATTAATAGTTGTGATGGCAGTAGGTTAATTAAGTCCTAATGGAGACGCGTGACGATGGGTCTATCTGTCATGTCTCATGTGATCAGTATAGTTAATGACCAATCAAGTGTGTGAGCTAGAAGAAGAGGAGGCTACATGCGTACGAGCTTGATCGATGGTTTGGGTTGGTGGAGTTTGTTAGGCGATGTACTCCTACGTAGTACGTGGGAGGTGCGACGGTGAGCAGTGCTTAATACTTCCTTTTCAGGACAAACAGGTGTTGCTTGTCACGTTAACAGACGGTCCAAACCATATGGTACGTACGAACTATCCATGCAAAACTGCCACGCATGCAAGCATCTTATACTCAACTCGCGTGCATGTCTCTTTTCTTTTTATTACGTAACGTTATATTTACGTGCACGTTCGCATGTGTTCTGTGTACGCGCGGGCTTATTAGCCTAAACGCAAAGTACACGGGTCTCTTTCTTTTAGTTGCTGCCGATCCTTCTCGTTTTCGATGGTCTTGGGACCATGGTGCGCAGTGGGTCTCAGCCTTTACCCACGAAAGAGTTTTGTTTTCAGATATTATTTTGAGTTTTGTTAGATTTATGTTTTATTTTGAAAGACGAGACATCAATGCCTTTTTAAAAATAAAATAAGATTCTTTCAGTCTAGCCAGGTTTCGATGGTGCGTTTACCATCACCGTGGACGTGTGGAGGTGCGTCTCCGACGAATCTGTTTTCGGTGCACCTCATTACTTTGCCATGAACAAGTAAAACCAAAGTTAAATGAAAATTGCCATGTTTTCTAGGGTAACATGGGGAAAAGGATGTGCAATGACCACATGGATTGTCGTGGTTGATGAAAGGAACTCCAAAATTTACAAGTTTGTTCTCTAGAACCACATGGCATTTTTTTTGATTTGTTAAGGATGACATGGCAAAGAAAATACGGATTTCATTCTTCTCGAGGAGATAGAAAACTTAGGGACCTTTTTTATTTGATGTAGATTCCCTGCAATATGTTTTCAAGAAATCATGACGATATGTTTTGTTCACATTGTAAATTATAATAAAAATGCCATGGTTAATGCAATATAATCGGCGTGATCAATACACATTTTTTATCCAAGGCCAATACAAATATATTTTTCATGATAAAAAATAGACAATTTGACATGGTTAAAACAAAATAATTGCCATGGTCAATGCAATATAATTCACCATGATCAATAGTTCAATACCAAGTAAATCTGCCAAAGCTGAAGTTGCTATCCAGCTGCCGAGATCGGTAGGCCGCGACTTTTGTCGGAGCACAATGCGGGGGACTTCCTCTCTGTCTCTCCCCCCCATAAACCCAACCCGCGACGCTAGCGAGGACATCACAACCCGCCTCGCCTCCGCAGCGTGACCCTGGTGTTGGGTCTGGTGTAGCTCCTCTTCGCCATAGTCCGCCTCGCCTTCGCCTCCGTCGCCCGCCTCATCACCGGCGCATGGTCATCTTGTTACCGTTGAAAGGCCTCGTTCCAGTGGTGCTTTGTCCAAGGAGTGGGCACTGGGTGAGAGGGGAAATGGATAAGATACGCGCAACACGAGGAGATGAAAGCTTGCTTTGTCTAAAGAGTGGATACTGGGTGAGAGGGGAAATGGATAAGATACACGCAACACGGGAAGATGGAAGCTTTCACAACGGCCCTTCATTTTTTCGAACGGAAATAATTGATTCGTGTTGGATCCAACGGTGCAGGGTTCATTTGATCCCAACAGCTAAAAGCCTGACGTAAGATTTTGAGTGGTTTCCACACTTGACGCTAGTGAAACTGACAAGGCCCGTTGCATTAACGAAATTAACCCCCGCCGGCACAAATGAAGGGAACAAACGATTATACTACATCCAAGACAATCACAGTGGTCAAGATTCAGGAACCGCGTCCTGACCCCCGCGTCGCCTTGCTCGGGCGACACGGGGGAATCCAGAGCCGCCGCCGCCGCAAGGCATCCACCACCTGCCCTCTGCATCGCCGCCGCCGGAGGGGCTTCCGGCTAAGCCCGCGCGGGCCTCAGGGATGGTGGCGGCGGGGCGTTTCCTCTGTCCGCGGCGTTGCGGCGCGAGGGCTCCGGCCTCTGGTGGATCTCGACGCGCTTATGTCTGGGACGGCGGCTCCGTTCATGGCGGCGGGAAGGTCACCACATTCAGCAGATCCTCGGCGCGTGGTGCGGTGCTGCCACGGTGGGTGCGCCGGCGCATCGGGCCTCCACATCCTGCTCGCGGCGCTGGTGGACCGATCAGATCTGCTGAATGTGGTGGCCTTTGCAATGGTGTTGGGCCATATTTCCGGTGACCATGGCGGGCAGCAGCGAGGCGGACGCGCTGGGTGGTGGTCCCTGTGTGGCGACGGCGCGGTTGCTGTGCAGGGGTGTGCGGGCTAGCGGAGGTGCGGGCCGGCTTCGGTTGGCTGCGTGAGGGTGTTCGACGGGTCTGCTCCGAGTGCAAGCTTTGCCCCGCTTTGGTCGGCCGGCGGTGGCGGCGTCTACGGCGTCGTTTTCCTTCTTGAAGACACCGCCGTGAAGTTATTTGACCCGCTTCATCCTTGGATCTCGTTTTTCGGGTAAAAGCCTAGACCCATCTGAATCGGACAACGACGTCGTCTCAGCGCTGTTTCTCTTTTTGGGACGTTGCTTTGAAGACCGGTAATCTTACCCTGTGCTTCCTTTGGGCTGGACGTCACGGCGTCATGGCGTCATGGTTGGTCAGTGATGTGAGTGGTTGGTGTTGCAACTTGTGTGGCGACGACTATAATGACGTGCAGAGTTGGGTTGCGGCTTGTCCTTCTGATATCGATAGTCAAGGTCGTCAACGAGTGTGTCTATGCTTGTTTCTCACTGTAACAGAGAATTCGGAGCTGCGTGTAGCGGGCCTCATGCGGCAACGATGACTTCATGAGGATGGTTTGAGCGGATGGTGCTTTTCAGAGGTTGCACTGGGTTAGCTCGGTGCGAGGCGTGCAACTTTCTCCTATGAAGCACATCGACAAAATCAGAGCTGCCGGTCCTCGACGCCTTCGGTCGATTGCTCGGCTTTGGCTGGCAAGGTTGTCATGTGTCGTTCGTTCGAAGGGGTCTTGACTGGCCGTCTGCGGCGAAGTCGGAGTCGCCTGCTCGAGGAGAGGTGATGACGATGACAATGCATGTAGCCTCAACGGTGTCCTCTTCTTGGCGATGTGTGTGGTCTTGTTGGTGTCAGGTCGGCCGGATGCCTTTCTTACGGGCGTGTTGTAACGGTTTTCGTTCGGGTTTTCGTAAATTAACCGGGAAACTCTGTTCTACTTTTTTAATGAACCGAGCCTTAAGAGACCACGTTTCAATTTTTTTTATTAGAACAGCACAGCGCGAACAACATGGAAGCCTGGCCGGCCGGCTACTGCTTTGGAAACTTGAACCGCAAAGTCATTTTTACCGGTGGTGGTAGCTACCCGTGGTATTTTCATCAATGGGGTGTTGTCATATGTAAAGGTATGGAACCATATACATGTGTATATGAAAGTATTTAGGGCAAGACATCTTTTGTATTCTGATTTTACTCAAATCAATGTACTACTTTTTTAATAGTAGGCAGGCATGCAACACCTCTCATCTCTCTCTCTCTCTCTCTCTCTCTCCAAAACATTCATGCATTTTATCTTTGTTTTAGATTGTAGATGCCCAATATCTTCAACTATTATTTTCTATTATTTTTTATATTCAAATTCCTGGACACATAATCCTCAGAAAAAGATCAATCTTGAATATATTTAAACTAATTTAATATTTGCTATTCAATCATACCAAAATTTTAATTTCGCCCATTACATTTTTTTAAAGCATACAATGATATTTCAGTGTGAAATATGTGAAACTTGTTATTTGTAACATGCATGAAATATTGTTTTGAAACTGGTGAAATTATTTTTTGAAATAAGCGAAACTGGTTATTTTCAAACTGTATGAAAATATTGCTTTGAAACTAGCGAAACATGTTTTATGAAGCAAGCAAAAACCTTTTTGGAAATAATTGAAATATCTTTTTTGAAATAATTGAAATCAGTAAATCAAAAATCACAGAAATAAAGTTTTTTCTAACAAAATTTGTGAAATCAGTATCTTAAGGATTCAAATCAGTATTTTGAAATGAGTAAAATTATATTCTGAAATGAGCGAAGAGAGTTTTATGCAACAATTTTGGTCAATTTTGTTCATATGGGATATGTCAACTAGATATTTCGTGTGTGAAACTGATTATTTTGAATATATGAAATATCTTATCAAAGTGAAACAATTTTATGTTTTATGAAAGTTGTTTCTTAGATAAATGGAATATATAAAATAAAAGTAGTTCAAATATATCCAAGATTTATCTTGTTCTAAAGACCTTGTCACCATGATTCCAAAAATATAAAGTTTCAAAACTGGACATTTCATTTAGCAGATATCAATCATTGAAAATATAAGGATGAAATAAAATGCAACAATTTTGCTTGGGGAGAGAGAAAACATGGCTCTTTTTTAAAATAATACATTTATTTTCGTGATTTTGAAACATAATACAAATGTTAAATGTTTTTCAAAAATAGAATCCAGTCAGCTTCGACGAAGCTAACAGGCGCTACCAGTTCCAATCGGTGTCGGCAAAATCAATTAGTACTAATTGGCTTCGCCAAAACCAATTAGTGAATGCTACATATTTTGCACCGTAAATCTATCCCTAGTTTTCTGCCACCTTTTGCCTAGTTTCCTGCCACCTTTTTTCTCCATTTACTCCCGTTATTTTTTCCCGCCATTTTCATAAAGACAACAACATATAATTAAGATAGAAGTCCAACTGAATTAAACGGTAGGACTGAACTTAAACATTACAACTTAAAAAGTACATGAAGGCATCATTGTCATCCTCCGTCGATGCAACACTCTTGCCCTTCGACGATGTGGTAGTCTTGGCCTTGGTGCTGGGCATGAAGATATCGTCTTCGTCGTCGTTGTCGGCTCTCCATAAAAAATAATGTTCCGTTGTATACTTTAGGAATGATTCACTCTTATGGGGTTGCTTCATCCATCTTCCATACAACCTGAGAAGTTCTTTCCGTATCTTCTCAAAGGTCCGTGAAGGCCACTCCAATGAGTTAATGCGTGACCTAGCTTATTCAGTAGGGTGTCACTACTTATGAGTTCATCCCATGAAATTATTCTATTGGCCCTCTATAATTAGGGAAAGAATGGCGGAAAAGAAGATGGTGGGAAATAATGGAGGAAAAAGGTGACGAGAAACTAGGAAGAGGGTGGCGGAAAACTAGGGATAAAATTACACTGCAAAATATGTGGCTTGCACTAATTGGTTTCAGCGAAGCCAACTGGTACATGTAGGCTTTGCCGAAGCCGACTGGATTCTATTTTTGAAAAACTGTTAACGTGCGTATTATGTTTCAAAATCATGAAAATAAATATATCATTTCAAAAAAAATATAGGAAAACATGTGCCATACTTTTCTTGTCACTCACTCTCACCCATTTACTCATAGCTAAAGCTGCCATAAATCTAATATGTACTAGTGTATTTCTTTTCCCACTGTTCGTATTAAGTAGCCAATTAGTATTACTTTTTATACACAAAAAGTTGGCATGAATCTCATAGGAAGCAAGTGAACGGGCGATGATCCATCGGTAGGTACCGGCTCCAGTAAAAATCTATTTTGGAACTTGGACCTGATGGACTGCACCACCCCACCGTCGATCTCGACCGTCCTGACCAGCACTTCCGTCGGCCCCGGCGGCGAACATCGCCTCCGCAACAGACTGTGCCAGGAAGCTGGCAGTTGAAGGCCGAGATTGCCACGGTCGGCGCCGTGCTGCTGTTCCTCTGGTGTGGTGTGGACGATGTCACGGGGGAAGACGAACATCTTGCCCTTGCAGATGGTGCGGACGAAGTGCTTGCCGGACACTACCGGACTGGAGTCACACGCCGACGGCCGGCAGCCGCCGGCATAGACCCATATGCTGTCGGCGTAGGTATATACCGACGAGGGCCTTCGGCATAGCTCCATCGGCAACGCGTACGTCGGCACATCTGGCCATGGTCGTCGGCATAGAAAAATCGTTGGCATAGAAAAGCCGTCGGCATAGCCACCTAAGCCGACGACGTCCATACAACCGTTGACAAACTTTGACGTATGACGGCGGCTTACGGCGTTGTGGTCAAATCATACCCAACCAAAGGCCGCCACATGGCGTCAATATGCCGACGACTAGGCTGTCGGCGTAGATGTAAACTATGCCGACGGCCTGGTGGTTGGCATATAGGTGCCACGCGGCGTCCACTGGTGTGTCGTGGCGCCCGGGTATGTTGACGGCCACGCCGTTGGCTTAGTTTATATCTATGTCGACAACCACCACTACTAGAGAAAACCCTAACAGTAACGCGGGTTTTTGGTGTATCAGTAGCGCGGGTACCTGCGCTACAGATATGACGCTAACGTTTATCAGTAGCGCGTTCATGCGCTACTGATATACCTACTTCGTAGTAGCGCTTTCCGTACCGACGGTACTGCTAAGTCCTTTAGTAGCAGCGTTCTCCTGTCCAGCACTAAAGAACGCTACTACTATATTTTCTCATATCATTTTTTTGCTACTTATTTGCGATGTCTTTGTACAGGTTTCATTCAGTATTTTAATCATGTCATAAACATGCAATATGCTCATCATATCATACACATACTAGTCTGATTATATCATCCAACACAAATCATGTCGTCACGTCATAATCACGATATAGCTATACAAGTTACATGACATGTCTCATCATACATAATGTATTACTTTTTGAGGCGCCGGTTCGTATCCCTCTCTCGCACTAGCGTGAACCTAAACTAACTACTGGCTGTCGCTCGGAAACCGGAAACCGGTACAACTAGTTAAGGAGGACGGTTTAATTACATCACAAATAAAGTTTCGTCATGCATAACTCAATGTTTCGTCATAGAGAAAGCATGGACTAAACGGATATATTGTCATATATCGTCAATCATTCCAACATGTCGTGTCATCCATGCAAGTCAGGGAGATAGTCCCCGAGCACAGTGAAAGGCTTCAGGTCGAGACGCTAAGCGGCTACGCGTGTTCGGACGTCTTCCCGCGACATTTACCCTTCTTCATAGAACATCCCTGTTTTTTCGAGGACCTCCTTCACGATGATTTGGGCAAGTTCACGCTGGATGTGATAGAACTCAGCTCGGAGTCGATGATCCGAGATATCTCCTACGTTCTTTGCCCATTGCAGAATATGGGCATCGCCGGATCTAGGTGACATGCGAAGGTTCTGCTGATCCCGTCTGAACTCCTGCATGTGGTGGAGGACATAGAATCCATCACTCATAGTACCACTCGGTTGCTGGTTCCAGCAGAAGTCAGTTTTATAGCCGAAGCAGGGCGCACAGTTCTTGTCTTCCTGAGCGTGATCTCTCCACCCCGTATGTCGTACGGAAAGATAGCACTATCGAGAACAGACTTGATGTGGGTGTAATCTTTTTCCTTCATGTTCTTCGACGAGTCCAAGTAAAGAGTGTGGTAGACTCGGGGGTAAAGGATGATGAGGACGATGTGCCCGTCGCTGCGCGAAATAAGTACACCTCAAATTAGCCTCCACACGTGCAAATGAAATGATTGAAATCGAAGGAAGGATATCCGATGCAGGAGCTGGTGCTGGTGCAACGCTAGTCAAGCTGCTCCCGAAGAAGTTGGAAAGGGGAAAGTCCGTTGCCTCTTTATTTGGATTTTGCCTGCCCCAACTGACGATATTCGGAACCAAGACACCATACAAAGCTGCAATCTCCTGTTTTGCGGCAGCTACCGCTGTTGTGACCGCAATCGCAACTTTCTTGTCGATGTTTTCTTCATTTAACCTTTGTCTTTCCTTTCTCTTCTTCGTGGTCTCACGGTAGTACTTCTTCCACGCGGTGTCGTCTCCGATGCCGTGGATGCATCCATAAACGATGGCCGAGTGTCCACCGGGAGTCCTTTCAATATGTTCAAGGCCTGGTTGAATGGAGTGTCCCACTTGGGCCTCGCCAACGCCTTAGACGGAACCACTTGGGAAAACCTTATACACAGAGGATTATCAGTAGCGTTGGTCAAAAGAGGACGCTACTGCTACATAATAGTAGCGCAGGGAGACAAACATCGCTACTGCTATGTAAAAAGCAGTAGCACGTTCCAAACAAAAAGCGCTACTACTATAACAGCCACACCGTTGCCAATAGGCTAGGTATAGTAGTAGCGCCCTATGTAAGACCCCACCCCTCCTCTCTAGGTTAATTTACTTAGGTGAATTTAGTTACGAACCCTAGCCAGGTTTAAGCAGAGTAGTAGTGGTACAGTGGGTGAATACTTTGCAAGAGGGCAGTAGGTTAATTGACTTAGGTGAATTTAGGTATGAACCCTAGGTTTTGGTAGGAACCCTAGGTAGCTAGGTTTTGTTATAAACCCTAGGTAGTTATTTTGATATATATATATGAATTTAGCTAGATGTCATATTAGGACAGAAATATTATTCTAGGGAAGTACTGGATTTTTTTCATTTCATCATTATAGAGCACTAAAGTTAACTAAATTTTGTTCTATTAGTAGTTAACTGAATTTTTTTCATTTAATCATTGTAGAGCACTAAAGTTAAATGAATTTTGTTCCATTAGTAGTTAGCTGAATTTGCTTCTCCACTTAGTTTTTGAATTACCTTGTGAAATTTGGACATGTATATTTGGACATGTGGTTGCTCGTGTATATTTGGACATGTGTTGTGGTGTCGAAGATGGATATTTGAAAATTGTTTGCAGGGAATGATTCCGAGTGGCCTATGTTTTGCTAGAATGTTGATTCACTTCCGTTCCTGCAAATTTCAGGCGCACTATTTTTCCAGTTTGTAGCAAAGGTCATATCGAGTGCCCGGGATTTGCCGCAACAGGAATGAATCACTATTCTAGCAAAACATTGGCCTTTCTTATGTCATTATTCATTTTATTAGGTATAGAATTAATTGACTAGATTTAATCGTGGGAAACATGGCTAGCGACGATGAAGGACAGGGTTCTGGTGATTGCAACGTCTACACGGCGATAGATGCCTATTTGAGCCTTCTCGATGAGCAACGGTTGTTGCAGGGCCCACCTCTCACATCCGAGACTAAGACCGACATCTAGACCGGTGCTAAGACTGACACCAGCGTTGAGACTGGTGCTGAGACTAACATCGGCGCCAAGACCAGCACTGAGACTGGCGAAGTCGGTATAGAACCAAAACCAAAGAGGCGATGGCGCCCAAACCAGCTCATCACTCTAGACTGGTGGTCACGGAAGTGGACGCCGGCAATTTTGAGCCAAAAGAGCCTGCGGAAGCACGCATGTGCTATGGCAATCAAATTGGCTGCATCCTACGGCAACCGCCACCATCAACGATGCAAAACTAAGGAAGATACCAGATATGAAGCAGTCCCTCCTAATGAAGCTGCACCAAGTGTTCTTGTTCCCGGGCCGGGATGAAAGCAAGTATAAAAATCCAGATAAAGACCCGACAATGAAGAAGATAAACAGACGCGCCATGGGCAAGTTTAGCGGGGCGTTGTCCGCCTGGAAAGTAAGGATGAAAGCAAGGATCATCGACAAAAATGAACCCTACTCCGAGATTGTAAAGGATAATCTGAAAATTACGGAAGAGCAGTTTGAAATATTCAAGGCGGCTTGCATTGTCGAAGCTGCCAAAGAAGAGTCGGTGTAGATGAAGGGGATTCAAGAGAGGAACATGGGGTGCCACCACCTCCGAAGCCGTGGTTACGCGAGGAAGAGGTCCATATGGGCCAAGGAGGACGGGGAATGCGAAAGTCTGGGCATTCCATACCCCTTGGCGAAGTTCACCGTCCCGCAAGAGTGTGACATCCTCAAGGCCCGGTAGAATTGGGACCCAGTCAAGAAGGTTCTCGAGACGAACGCGGTCACGACGGAGTTCATGAGACTATTGGTAATTTTTAATTTACCCCCTAAGTTTAGCTTCTGATCAATTCGACTGCATGTTTAGTCATATTTGTAAACGATCCTTGTTCCTTTTGCAGAGAGAGCAGCACAGGATCGCGGCCGAAAGTGACTCGCCGTCTGAGGCGTTGGCGAGGCCCAAGTGGGACACCCTATTCAAACGGGCCTTGAACATATTGAAAGGACTCCTGGTGGACACTCGGTCATCGTATGGATGCGTGCACGACGTCGGAGACGGCGCCACATGGAAGAAGTACTACCGTGAGACCATGGAGGAGAGAAAGGAAAGACAGAGGTTAAATGAAGAAAACATCAACAAGAAGATTGCGATTGCGGTCGCAGCAGTGGTAGCTGCCACAAAACATGTGATTGCAGCTTCATATGGTGTCTTGGTTCCGGATATCATTAGTTGGGGCAGGGAAAATCCAAATAAAGAGGCAGCGGACTTTCCCCTTTCCAACTTCTTCAGGAGCAGCTCAACTAGCGTTGCACCAGCACCTGCTCCTGCACCAGCTCCTGCACTGGCTCCCGCACCTGCTCCTGCACTAGCTCCTAAACCGGCTCCCGCACCAGCTCCTACACCAGCTCCTGCACCGGCTCCCGCACCTGCTCATAGCAGCCCGTCCTCCGTCTCAGACGTGCTTGGTGGTGCTTCGTCTTTGGCTGAGCTCGATGACCTCACGGTACCTATCACACCGGCCCTGTTCAATAAATGGGTAATCTCCCATTTCCGTTACCTTCTGGATGTCTCACATCGCAGACATGTCTTTGCAGGCCGACGTAACCCCGTGCACCATATTGTACACCATCAGCGGTAAGAAGGTGGATGTGGGGAAGGCGACGATAGTGAAGCCGAAGGAACAATTGTTCCACCGCCGGCCGATCCCCCTTGACGTCTTCAAGGTTTCCGTGGCCAGTGTCAAACCGGGACACGAGAATTTGTCTCCTCCGGTACTAGGGGGAGACGATGACGAGACACCGCGGCGGCTTGGCGATTGCAAGAGGTGGGTCCTGTTGTGGCCAAAGAGTCTGCTTCATCTAGAGGCGGCCGGGAGCACACCCACGACCACACAGCCTCGACAAGGTATGAACATCAACACCCCACCTACCCAATTAGCGTCGCCTGTCGTGTCGGGTGATAGCGGACGGGCTGAGGAAGAGGCTCCATTAGTCGCTGATGACGTTGCCGCCGCCAGAGAAGCAATGCATAATATCGATGCCATCGTTGAGGATGATGATGACACTCTATAGTATCTCAATACCGGCGCCTATGACGTCGGAGGATTTATGGCTCAGCGTCATGAGTCGGTGCATGAATTGCCGCCTCCAGAGGCTAAACATATAATAGACGACCTTCCGGTAGCAAAGAAGCATAGGAAGAGAGCGAGGAAAGGCAACAAAGCTGCTTCTATGATCCAGCTGCCTTCGCAAGCTCGGGTTCAAGACCGTATACCTGTCATGGGTGCGGCAAAATACCATATCCCCGGTGAACCAATCCTACCTAAGGCAGCGGTAGAGGCCATATACGGCGATCTCAGGAGAATTCATGACGATGTGCTGCGAAGAGATAAAAGCTTGACCGCCTCGCAAAATCGAGGATACCCGCTCTACGTGGTTAACATGCCGTAGCAAAGGTTGCACATCGAGACATTCCCCACGGAAAAGTTCTTCCTTTGATTCGATTACATCTTCACCATGTTTCACTCGAAAAAGCTGGATTTTACATTTGTCCACCTTTTTGCCTTGTACATGAACTACATCATCAGGATTGAGCAGATACCTTATATATGTGTCGCTGACCCATACTTCACGCATGAGAGGTTCTTGGCAGTCTGCAAAAAGCACCATGAATATGCGAGTAACTACATAGCCGATTTCATGGTCGGCAATAAGGACAAGGAGACGATTCTCGTGCCTTATCATCCCATGTAAGTCATCCGCGCGGATATCCTTCCTTCGATTTCAATCATTTCATTTGCACTCATGGAGGATAATTTGAGGTGTACTTATTTTGCGCAGCAACGGGCGCGCCGTCCTCATCATCGTTTACCCCCGAGTCTCCCACTCTCTTTACTTGGACTCGTCGAAGAACATGAAGAAAAAGGATTACACCCACATCAAGTATGTTCTCGACAGTGCTATCTGTACGTACGGCGTACGGGGTGGAGAGATCACGCTCAGGAAGACAAGGAACCGCGCGCCCTTGTTCATGCATGTTGGAAATATGCCTTAGAGGCAATAATAAATTACTTATTATCATATTTCCTTGTTCATGATAATCGTTTATTATCCATGCTATAATTGTATTGATCGGAGACTTAGATGCATGTGTGGATACATAGACAAAACCATGTCCCTAGTATGCCTCTAATAGACTAGCTCGTTGATCAAAGATGGTTAAGGTTTCCTAGCCATGGACATGAGATGTCATTTGATAATGGGATCACATCATTAGGAGAATGGTGTGATGGACACGACCCAAACTACAAACGTAGCATATGATCGTGTCAGTTTATTGCTACTGTTTTCTGCATGTCAAGTATATGTTCCTATGACCATGAGATCATGCAACTCACTGACACCGGAGGAGTGCCTTGCCTGTATCAAACGTCGCAACATAACTGGGTGACTATAAAGGTACTCTACAGGTATCTCCGAGGGTGTCTGTTGAGTTGGCATGGATCAAGACTAGGATTTGTTACTCTGTGTGATGGAGTGGTATCTCAGGGCCCACTCGGTAATACAGCATCACAACAAGCCTTGCAAGCAATGTGATTAAGTGTTAGTCACGGGATCTTGTATTATGGAACGAGTAAAGAGACTTTCCGGTAACGAGGTTGAACTAGGTATGGAGATAACGACGATCGAATCTCGGGCAAGTAACATACCGAAGAACAAAGGGAACACCTTAAGGGATTAACTGAATCCTTGACATAGAGGTTCGACCGATAAAGATCTTCATAGAATATGTAGGAACCAATATGGGCATCCAGGTCCCGCCATTGGTTATTGACCGTAGAGGTGTCTCGGTCTTGTCTACATAGTTCTCGAACCCGTAGGGTCTGCACACTTAAGGTTTGGTGACGTTTCGGTAGTATAGAGTTATGTATGGTGGTGACCGAAGGTTGTTCGGAGTCCCAAATGAGATCCCGGACGTCACGAGGAGCTCTGGAATGGTCCGGAGGTAAAGATTCAGATATAAGAAGTCCTATTTTGGTCACCGGAAAAGTTTTGGGCTCATCGGTAGTGTACCGGGAGTGCCGGTAGTGTACCGGGAGACCATCGGGAGGGGCATTTCGACCCAAAAGGCTACGTGGGCTGTGGGAGAGTAAATAACAGCCCTTTGTGGGCTGGTGTAAGTCCCACACAAGGCCCATGCGGCTGGGAAGAAAAACCCAAAGGGAAAAAGGTGGAAAAAGGCCAAAAAAGGGAGGAATCCTAGTCCTACTAGGATTGGAGGAGGAGTCCTCCTCTCCCCCCCACTTCGTCCGACCCAAGGAGGCTTGGCCCTTGCGCCAAGTGATCTCCTCCCTCCCTCTTATATATACTGGAGGATTTAGGGTTTTTTGCACAGAATTTTTTGCCACGTGCTGCCCGTTCCTCTAGTGCATAGTTTCTCCGTCAGATCGGATATCTGCAGTGCTTAGGCGAAGCCCTACCGGAATTGCTCCACCACCATCACCGCGTCGTCGTCACGCTGCCGGTGAACTCGTCTACCTCTCCGCTCTCTCTTGCTAGATTAAGAAGGCGGAGATCATCATCGAGCTGTACGTGTGCTGAACGCGGAGGTGTCGTCCGTTCGGCACTAGATCGGAAGGACCGTGATCAAGATCGCGAGACGGATCGTGATGAGTTCGTGGGACAGATCATGATAAGTCCGTGGGACGGATCATGATTGGATCGTGGGACGGATCGTGATGAGTTCGCGGGACAAACCGTGATTGGATCGCGGGACGGATCATGATGAGATCGCGGGACGCTCGGCGATTTGGATCGCGAAGACGTTCGACTACACCAACCGCGTTTCTTAACGCTTCCCGCTTAGCGGTCTACAAGGGTATGTAGATCCACTCTCCCTCTCATAGATGCTCATCACCATTGATAGATCTTGCGTGTGCGTAGGAATTTTTTTGTTTCCCATGCGACGTTCCCCAACAGTGGCATCATGAGCTAGGTCTATGTGTAGATGAGATCTCGAGTAGAACAAAGAGTTTGTGGGTGTTGATGCTTAGATTTCTTCCTCCCTTGGTCGTGTTTTGGTTCAGCGGTATTGTGAGATGAAGTGGCCCAGACCAACATTACTCGCACGCTTACGAGAGACCAGTTCCCTCAACCGCAACTTGTTGCATAGATGGCTTGCGGGTGCCAGTTTCTCTCACTATAGTTGGATCAGATTCAACAAAGGCGGTCCTTGAGAAGGTTGAAAAGCAACTAGTGTATCACCGTTGTGGTTTTTGCGTACATGAGAATTGTTCCTACTAGATACTCGTAGCAGCCACGTAAAACATGCAACAACAATTAGAGGACGTCTAACTTGTTTTTGCAGGGTATGTTGTGATATGATATGGCCAATTACATGATGTGATATATGTGATGTATGAGATGATCATGTGATGTATAGATTATCACGACTTGCATGTCGATGAGTACGGCAACCGGCAGGAGCCATAGGGTTGTCTTTAATTATTGTATGACCTGCGTGTCAATCATTAAGCGCTATGTAATGCTTTACTTTATCGCTAAACAGTAGCAATAGTAGTAGAAGCATGTTGGGCGCGACAACGCCGATGGCGACACGTTGATGGAGATCATGGTGTCTTGTCGGTGACGATGGAGATCATGCCGGTGCTTTCAATATGGAGATCAAAAGCACAAGTTCATGGCCATATCATGTCACTTATTATTTGCATGTGATGTTAATCCTTTTGTGCACCTTGTTTTGCTTAGGACGAGGTAGCATTATAAGGTGATCCCTCACTTAAATTTCAAGATGAATTGTGTTCTCCTCGAGTGTGCACCATTGTGAAAGTTCGTCGTGTTGAGACACCACGTGTTGATCGGGTGTGATAGACTCTATGTTCATATACAACGGGTGCAAGCCAGTGTTGCACATGCAGAACACTCGGGTTAAACTTGACGAGCCTAGCATGTACATACTTGGCCTCGGAACACAAGAGACCAAAAGGTCGAACATGAGTCATATAGTAGATATGATCAACATGATGATGTTCACCATTGAAACCACCTCAACTCGCGTGATGATCAGACTTGAGTTGGTGAATTTGGATCATGTACCACTCGAATGACTGGAGGGATGTCAATTTGAGTGGGAGTTCTTAAGTAATATGATTAATTGAACTCATGAACATAGTAAGTAGTGTCTTTGCAAACTGTGTTGTAGATTACTAGCTCACGCTGTAGCTCCCTTGAATTTTTATATGTTCCTAGAGAAATAGAGTTCAAAGATGATGGTAGCAATATTGCGGGCTGGCTCCGTGATTTGAGGATTGTCCTCATTGCTGCACAGAAGGCTTATGTCCTTAATGCACCGCTCGGTGCGCCAACCCCTCGAGCATTGTTTGTAGATGTTGTGAACATCTGACAGACACGTTCTGATAACTACTTGATAGTTTAGTGCGTCATGCATTACGGCTTAGAATTGAGGCTCCGAAAGTTTTGAACGTCACAAAACATATGAGATGTTCTAAGAGCTGAAATTAGGATCTCAGGCTCATGCCCGTCTTGCGAGATATGAGATCTCCAACAAGATTCTTTGCCTGTAATATGAAAGAGAATAGCTCAATCGTTGAGCATGTGCTCAGATTGTTTGTGTGCTACAATCGTATGAATCAAGTGGGAGTTTATCTTCCAGATAAGATAGTGATTGATATAGTTCTCCAAGTCACTGTCACTAAGCTACTAGAACTTGGTGATGAACTATAAAATGCTAGGGATAGAAATAATGATCCCTGAGCTGTTCGTGATGTTTGACACCGCGAAGGTAGAAATCAAGAAGGAGCATCAAGTGTTGATGGTTAGTCAAACCACTAGTTTCGAGAAGGGCAGAAGCAAGGAGGGAAAACTTCATGGATAGCAAGTCAGTTGCTGCTCCAGTGAAGCAACCCAAAGTTGAACCCAAACCCGAGACTAAGTGCTTCGATTATGAGGAGAGCGGTCGCTGAAGTGGAACAACCCTAGATACTTGGTAGATAAGAAGGCTGGCAACGTTGACAGAAGTATATTTGATATACGTGTTATATATGTGTACCTTGCTAGTACTCCTAGTAGCACCTGGGTATTGGATACCGGTTTGGTTGCTAAATGTTAATAACTCGAAATAAAAGCTATGGAATAAACGGAGCACTAGCTAAGGGTGAGGTGACGATGTGTGTTGGAAATGTTTCCAAGGTTGATGTGATCAACATCGCACGCTCTCTCACTAGTAGAAAACAGGGCATCGGTTCAGGCCGGCCAGCCCATTAGTCCCGGTTCAGTCACAAACCAGGACCAATGGTTGCAACGGTCCCGGTTCGTGAGGCCAGGGGGCCGGGCGGGCCACGTGGTGCATTGGTCCCGGTTTGTCGGCCCCCTTTGGTCCCGATTCCAGACACGAACCAGGACGAACGTGCCTCTCTCCTGGCCCACACCCATTGGGCCTGGTTCGTGTCTGGAACCGGTACCAAAGGTGGTCCTTTAGTCCCGGTTCCAGCCACGAACCGGGACCAATGATATGCCTATATATACCCCCTCGCCGGCGAGCAGAGCGCTCCACACAATGCTCTGTTTTTTTGCGGGCGAGGGAAGACCTTTGTGGTGCTCTAGCTCACCTCCTATGCACATGAGGTGTTTGATGAAATGCCCAAGCCAAACTTAAGCTTTCTCCTCTTGAAGCTCTTTGTCCAAACTCCATTTTCGTCAAGATTTGTCTAGGTTTGGCGGTCCGTCCTATCCCATCCCCGTCCTGAAACCGCCATCGATCGCCCGCGCGTGGTGAGCCTCTTGATCTTATCTTTTGCTAAAAGAAAATATACTTACTCGTATGATTTTCTTAATTTTATTATTGTTTGTTATTATATAGTGCCATGGTTATGGAATCCGCCCACGTCGGCTCTCGTCCAGTCTATGATTCAGATGTGGTATATTATCTCTTATATAACTCTTTCACACATCTAATGTCTATGACAATTAATTATGCCACCAACTTGACGTAGATGTTTTTATCAATAGGAAGTAGTTGAACCAGAAATTCCAACCGACTATGCAATTCTGCTCGACAAGTTAACTAAAGCTGAAAAAGAAATCGATCATTTGAAAGAAAAATTGAAAAGAACTGAAGATGACAAGATGGGATTGGAGTTGCATGTTGCCGATGTCGTCACCGATCGCAAGACCAAGATGGATGCAATGCGCTTGAAGCTTAGAAAGATTAGAAAATATGCCATTCATACGGAGGCTTCGTATCATTATGCCGTTGGATCAATTGGTACCTTGGTAGCGGTTATGATTGCATTTGTTGTTGCATTTAAATTTTTTACATAGTTTCGGTGTATGTTTTAATTAGATGCTCTAGAGACCCATATGTTGTTCAATAATGACAACTATGTATGAACTATACATATTTATTTTGGTCATTATTTTACTTTGGCTTTAATGTGATGATGGATTTCTAATAATTTGGTCACTTCTGTATTCATGATATGTTGTAATGGTTTTTAACACACCTTATTATATAACACACGTAGATGAACCGGCAATGGATGTACGGTGACCGACGCACCTCCGAGTATATTAAGGGCCTGCATAATTTTCTCGAAGCGGATGAGGCAAACAAGCAGAATGATTTTATGCCTTGTACATGTACTGTCTGTGAGAATACGAAGTCTTTGTCCAACTCTAAAACCCTTCACTTCCACCTGCTTCAGAAGGGTTTTATGCCACACTATAATGTTTGGACCAAGCACGGAGAAAGAGGGGTTATGGTGGAAGACAACAAAGAAGAAGAGGATGACGACAACTACCCTCCCCCTGAATATGGTGATGCTGCAATGGGGGAAGCTGAAGATCAAGAGGAATCAGACGATGTGCCTGATGATGATCTTCGCCGGGTCATTGTTGATGCACAGAGAGAATGTGAAAGTGAAAGGGAGAAGTTGAAGTTCGATCACATGTTAGAGGATCACAAAAAAGGGTTGTACCCAAATTGCGAAGATGACAACAAAAGGCTCGGTACCACACTGGAATTGCTGCAATGGAAGGCAGACAATGGTGTATCTGACAAGGGATTTAGTTCGCTACTGAAAATAATGAAGAAGAAGCTTCCAAAGGATAACGAATTGCCCGACAGTACGTACGCAACAAAGAAGGTTCTATGCCCTCTAGGATTGGAGGTGCAGAAGATACATGCATGCCCTAATAACTGCATCCTCTATCGCAGTGAGTACGAGGAACAGAATGCATGCCCGGTATGCGGTGCATTGCGGTATAAGATCAGAAGAGATGACCCTGGTGATGTTGAGGGCCAACGCACCGGGAAGAGGGTTCCTGCCAAGGTGATGTGGTATGCTCCTATAATACCACAATTGGAACGTCTGTTCAGAAACAAAAAAGCATGCCGAGTTGATGCACCTGCTGACGGGTCGTAGTGGAGAAAGATCAAGAGAAAGTAGAGCAACTTTACGACTCGAGGAACGTATGGTTTGGTTTAAGTGCAGATAGTGTTAATCCTTTTGGGGAGCAGAGCAGCCAGCATAGCACATGGCCTGTGGCTCTATGTATGTATAACCTTCCTCCTTGGTTGTCCATGAAGCGGAAGTTCATTATGATGCCAGCGCTCATCCAAGGCCCTAAGCAACCCAGCAATGACATTGATGTGTACCTAAGGCCATTAGTTGATGAACTTTTATAGCTATGGAATGGAAGAGGTGTACGTGTGTGGGATGAAAATGAACAAGAGGATTTTGACCTACATGCGTTGCTTTTTGTAACCATCAACGATTGGCCTGCTCTCAGTAACCTTTTAGGACAGACAAACAAGGGATACCACGCATGCACACACTGTTTAGATGACACCGACAGTATATATTTGGACAAATGCAGGAAGAATGTGTACCTGGGGCATCGTCGATTTCTTCCGACCAACCATCAATGTCGAAAGAAAGGAAAACATTTCAAAGGTGAGGCAGATCACCGGAAGAAGCCCACCCTCCGTACTGGTGATCACATACTTGATATGGTTAATGATTTACAAGTAATATTTGGAAAGGGTCCTGGCGGACTATCTGTTCCAAATGACGTTGACAAACGCGCACCCATGTGGAAGAAGAAATCTATATTTTGGGACCTACCCTATTGGAAAGACCTAGAGGTCCGCTCTGCAATTGACGTGATGCACGTGACGAAGATCCTTTGCATGAACCTGCTAGGCTTCTTGGGAGTGTATGGGAAGACAAAAGATACACCGGAGGCACGGGAGGAATAGCAACATGTGCATGAAAAAGACGGCATGCATCCAAAGCAGTATGAAGGTCCTGCCAGTTACGCTCTTACCAAAGAAGAGAAGGAAATCTTCTTTGAATGCCTGCTCAGTATGAAGGTCCTGTATGGTTTCTCGTCGAATATAAAGGGAATAATAAATATGGCAGAGAAAAAGTTCTAGAACCTAAAGTCCCATGACTGCCACGTGATTATGACACAACTGCTGCCGGTTGCGTTAAGGGGGCTTCTACCAGAAAACGTTCGATTAGCCATTGTGAAGCTATGTGCATTCCTCAATGCAATCTCTCAGAAGGTGATCGATCGAGAAATCCTGCCAAGGTTAAGAAGTGATTTGGTGCAATGTCTTGTTAGTTTCGAGCTGGTGTTCCCACCGTCCTTCTTCAATATCATGACACACGTCCTAGTTCATCTAGTCGACGAGATTGCCGTTCTGGGCCCTGTATTTCTACATAATATGTTCCCCTTTGAGAGGTTCATGGGAGTCTTAAAGAAATATGTTCGTAACCGCGCTAGGCCAGAAGCAAGCATCTCCATGGGCCATCAAACAGAGGATGTCATTGGGTTTTGTGTTGACTTCATTCCTGACCTTAAGAAGATTGGTCTCCCTCAATCGCGGTATGAGGGGAGACTGACTAGAAAAGGCACGCTAGAAGCGGACTCAATAATATGTAGGGACGGGCATTCTTGGTCTCAAGCACACTACACAGTTCTATAGAATTCCACCTCGGTGACCCCGTATGTCGATGAACACAAGAATATTCTGCGCTCCAAACACCCGGAGCAGTGTGACGACTGGATTACATATGAACACATCAGGACTTTCGGCAGTTGGTTGCAAACACGTCTCATGGGTGACAACACTGTTTTTGATGAGTTGTACTCGTTGGCCAGGGGACCATCTTCGACTGTATTGATTTACAAAGGGTACGAGATAAATGGGAATACATTTTACACGATCGCCCAAGATGAAAAGAGCACCAACCAAAACAGCGGTGTCCACTTTGATGTAGCAACCAAGAGGGGAAAGGACACATATTATGGTTACATAGTGGACATATGGGAACTTGACTATGGACATGATTTCAAGGTCCCTTTGTTTCAGTGCAAATGGGTCAATCTGTCAAGAGGTGGGGTACAGGAAGACCCACAGTACGGAATGATAACAGTGGATCTGAACAATCTTGGGTACACAGACGAACCATTCGTCCGAGCCAATGATGTGACATAGATTTTCTATGTGAAGGACATGTCTACCATACCGAGAAAAAGAAAAGATAAGGAAGCAAATACGTCATACGATGAGCCAAAACGCCACATAGTTCTTTCAGGAAAAATAAACATCATGGGATTGGAGGGAAAGACACACATGTCTGAAGATTATGAAAAGTTTCATGAAATTCCTCCCTTCAAAGTCAAGGCTGACCCAAGCACCGTGTTAAACGATGAAAATTGTCCATGGTTACAGTGCAATAAGCAAAGGACACACGCGAAGAAGAAGTGAAGACTTTCGCTCCACAACTATATCATTGAAGTGACATGTGAAGAAATGAAATGCCTTTTGTAACACATGAGTTTTCATCCGAAACCCTAATACTTCGAAAGAGATTCTCCGTTTTGTACACGAAGTGCATCCAGTTTTTGCCATAACCCTCTCAACTTTTTATGACATGCTATGTGGGTGAAATGATGATACGATGCCAACTTTCAACCTTTTCAGAGTTCATTTGAAGTGCTTTTCAATTTCAGGGTCATTTAGCTAAAAAAATCAGTAAGTGCATGAAAAATACCAAATGAAGTCAGAAAGGGTTGAAAATTGATGATGTGGCTTTGAATGGTGCATTTTGAACACACAAAAATTCTGGAGTTCAAATGAGTTCAAAAAATGAAATCCCTTCGTAACAGGTGAGTTTTCGTTCGAAACCTTGATATTTCGAAATAGATTGTCCATTTTGTACACGAAGTGCATCCAGTTTTTCTCGTACCCCACTCAACTTTTTAGCACATGCTATGTGGGTGAAATGATGATACCATGCCAACTTTCAACCTTTTTAGAGTTTGTTTGAAGTGCTTTTTAATTTCTTTCAAAACATCGTAGGAGTGGAGTTTAAAAAAAGAATGAGCTAAAAAGCTTTTATAAACCTCTAGTATTTTTGAAACAATAAATATATAAAAATTATGCAACAAAAATTATCAAAGTATTTTTTGTTCAAAACATTAATAGCAAAAAGAATATAATGATAAAACACACTGCAAATAAATAAAGCAAAAAATAAATAAAGCAAGAAACAAAACAAAATAATGGAAATTATGCAACTAAAATTATCAAAGTATTTATTTGTGAAAAAGAATGAACTAAAATAACAGAAGAAAAATACTGGACAAAAATTAAAACAATAAATAAAGCAAAAAACAAAACAAAAAACATTTTGTAAAATAAAAATATGCCGCCTACTCGGCCACCACGGCCTGAATACGACTAGAAAGCCAACAGCTAGTTGGGCCAGGATTCAGGCCCGCAGAAGGACCAGTAGGCCCACAGGTAGAGGAGAGTGCAATTAGGCCCGTAAGCCTGCAGTTGAGAGGAGCTCGAGAGGGTTGGCACAACAGCGCTTATAAACCACTCTCGAGCCCTCTCGGCTAGCATGGTGGGACTAAACATTTGTCCCCGGGCAACACCATCTATTGGTCCCGGTTGGTGGCACCAACCGGGACCAATGACCGCCTTTAGTCTCGGTTGGTTGCACCAACCGGGACCAATGCATCCCTTTAGTCCTAGTTGGTGCCACCAATCGGGACCAAAGGTCCCTGTTTCCCGCCCTCTGGGCTGCCGAAAAGATGGCTTTGGTCCCGGTTGGTGGCACCAATCGGGACTAAAGGGGGCATTGGTCCCGGTTGGTGCCACCAATCGGGACCAATGCTCTGTGTATATAAGCGACAATTTCGATTTTTTTCAGATTTCATTTAGCACTTGCCGCCGACGATGCCGAGCACATCGACGCCGCCAGGCTGCCCGAGCTCGCCGTCGACACCCTCTCCCCTGACGCCCCCTGCCCCGACGCGCCGCCCCGTGCCCCCACGCGCCGCCCCGTGCCCCGACGCGCCGCCCTGCCCCGACGCGCCGCCCCTTCCCCGACGCCGGCGCCGCTCCCCGATGCCGCCCCACGCCACAACCCTGCCCCGCCGCCGCCGCCCCTCCTCCCCGTTCGGTCCGGCCAGCCCCCTTTCCTCCCCTTTCCGATTTTTCTGATTTAATTTGATGATATATAGATGATCGATGATATATGATAGTTAGATGATGATGTCGATGATAGCTGATGATGTTGATGATAGATGATGTATGCTTTTTTTTGTTCATATAATTTTTTATAGCATTTTTGGTCCATGTATATATGTGTGTGTATATGGATGGATGGATGGATGTATATATATAGAAAATTATCATATGATATAAAAACTATCGTTGCTTCCTGTTTTTTTCCATGGATGTATGCTAAAGAAAATTATGAAAGAGTTTATGGGAGGTTTTTGTCAAAAGGTTCAATGATTTGTCAAGGCAAAAAATTGAACTAATTAAGGTATCCCATGTTTTTGTATATATGATATATGTATTTTGTTGGCACCTAGAAGTGTTATCGAGGCCACCCAAACCCTAGAAGCATTGTCGAGGCCACCCCAAACCCTAGAAGCATTGTCGAGGCTACCCAAATTTACCAAGTTAAATGAAGAAAACTCTGGTAACATAGATTTATCAAGTTAATTGTCATGTTTTAATATTTGCAGAAACTATGGATCCAAGAGACGAAGAACAAGAACAGTTGTTGGGGGACATAATCCACGGCGGACGTGATGTCTTGTCGTGTCTCAATGACACCAATGGTCTGGAAGGAGAGGGTTATGACGACTCTAGTGATCGAACAATGGAGGAGGAAGGACATGATCATGATGGCTTCGGTGACCGAATGCCGGAGGAAGAAGGAGACCATGATGACAGCTCCGGTGGCCGATCGGAGGAGGGAGCTGTTGCAAAGTCCGACAAGGTATATATATTAATTAAACCTGTGCTGACTCTAGCTAATTGATGCATTAATTGTTTTGGTATGTACATATATTAATTAACTCTTCTTTATTCTATTATAGCCCTCCGGATCGAGCCAAACTTTGGTAACGAGACGAGGCCCGAAGAAGAGGTTGCGCAAGGATGAATAGTTCACGATCACATCACTCGCGGACAATGGCCATCCGATTGAACCCAAGCGGACCAAGAACGCATTTTCTGCTCAGTGCGGAGCTATTGTTAGGGACAACATCCCGATCAGCATCAAGCAATGGAATAAGCCTAAGGACGGCGCCCCTGATGGTGATTATGTCATCGATAGACAGAAAGAAGATCTTTGGACCGCGCTGAAGGCAAATTTCACCCTACCGCCAGAGGAGGATCCGAATAAGCCAGTTATAGAGCCACGGGTCAAGGCGTGTGCTCTTAAGAAGATGAAAGATCTATTCAGGAGGTGGAAGAATGAGTTGAAATCAAAGTTTGTCGACAAAGGGAAGACTCCAGCATTCGTCGGCTGATATGAGAAGATAGGAGATTACTGGCCCGCATTTGTGGCCTACAAGACATCGGATAAGAGTAAGAAGATGTCAGAGACAAACAAGAACAATGCTGCAAAGAAGTAGTTTCACCATCACACGGGGTCAGGTGGCTACCTTAAAGCCTGGCCGTTGTGGGACAAAGCTGAGAATGACCTGCTTGCTAAAGGGGTCTGACCATAGATACATAACTGGCCAGACCATTCAAGGACTTGGTTCTTCAGGGTTGGGGGAACTTTGGACCCTGAAACAGGGAAGTGTCTTGGACGGATGAGCAACTTGCAATACCCGTGAACAAGCTTCAGAACTATATCACCGCAACGCAGGAAGGGACGTTCATTCCCAATAGAGAGAATGACGAGCTGACTGAGGCCCTAGGGAATGCTGAGCACGCTGGACGAACATGAGGCACAGCAGGCTCCGTTCTGTGGAAGGTTAGGTTTCCTGTCGCAGGCGGTTACAAAAGCGGGGAGAGAAAGAGGAAAGCGGAGCTGAGCGAAATTCTGAAGCTCAATGCAAGACTACAAAAGCTAGAGGAAGCTGAGAGCCAGTGAGCTGCCAGCCAACCATCTCAGCGGCACGTAGCTACCTCAAAAGCTACTACCCCGCCATCTCAGTGGAGAAGAAGCATCGCTTCCATGGAGCCCGTTCAGCCCGACTTCACGTCTCCTAGCTACCCCGTGGATACTATCATGGAGGCTCAACATTGTGAGCTTATGACGAAATGCCGGAACCTCACTTTCAAGTCGGCTGTCGGCTCTGTTGCACCTCCTCAACCCAACGGAACTTTTCACTGTCATCCGATTCCACATGTCTATGTTGTTGTGATGGTGGATGAAGTAATGCCGGAATTTGAGGAGCACGAGCTTGACCACTGTACAGGTGAAGGAGAGAGTAAGCTGGTTTGTGTCCTGAGGACTACATGTCTATGGAAGAAGGAGTACATCAAGCTTCCAAAGTGGACGCCTCCGCCTCCTCCTCCTCAGGCGAATCAGGGCACACCGCCTCCTTCTCCGGCTCCTCCGGCGCGTGGGGGAACTCCGCCTCCTCCTTCACCTACTCCGGCATGTCGGAGCAGTATGCCTCCTCCTCATCCTCGTCGGCAACGGCGGAAGACAGCCGCCGCCGCTGTGGCTCCTCCGGCGCCTAGTAAGCAACGACGGAAGGGAGCTGCCGCCGCTCCGACGGCTAGCAGTACAAGCATAGGCAACAGGGGATACACATACGGTCCATCTCTCAAGCTTGTGGAAAAGTTACCATATGAGAGGACCGAGTCTGAAAACAAGGAGATAAGTCAGGCCGAAGTGAGGGACCATTTTGCAAAGAAAACTCCAACTCCGAAGGAGAAGATAGATCCGGTGAAAGCGATGCGCACTATCCATCCCCTGAAGCAACCACCACCGCCTCCGCCAGATTCCAACTATGAACATTGTATTAAAAAGGCATATCAAGATGCGCGGCGGTCGGGAAGTACTTCCAATGATGCAAAGTTAGCAAAACGAAGAAGTGGGAAAAAATTCCCCAGCTCAGCGAAGAGGCAAACCAATCATGCCCCCCGCTTAAGGTTTCTAGCGATATCGTCGCTAATCATCTAGGGATGGTCCTCGGTACTGAACCTGGTGATTACCTGAGCGATGATGTACTGTTTGAGAAGTTGGAGGTGGACGAATTCAAATACCGGTACGAGCGTCCTCTCGTAAAACCCGATCCTCCTCCTCTAACAACGATGATGCAAAGATTCCATGAATGGTACATGCAAAGCTGCCGCGAGTCTAGGATGGATTCTTTGGTACTGTCAGTTAAAGAGGAGCACAAGCTCGTTGGAATTGATATGTTGAATATTGAATATGAGGAGATATGGCAGTTATACAATCAGAAGGCCATCGACAAAACAATCGTGACTTGCTACTGTCTGTAAGTACTACTTCTGTAATTAAGTCTCACTCTATATATAGCTCAGCTCTTTTATTGCATGTATATATAATTATCCTCACTACTATATTATGCAGATTAAAGATCGTCGAATGCGGAAAAGCACAAATCTATGACATTGGGTTCATTAACCCAAATGTCATACATGAGCATAATATAAAACATTGGCCCACAGAAACCGAGGAGAACTTGCTACTATCGTTGCTTAAAAATCAAAACAAAGGGACAATACTCTTTCCTTACAACTTCAAGTGAGTGTTACTGTCTTGTGCATATTCGATTTCCCTTATTACTCGAGGTTTATAGTAATGTAATTGATGAGTTATGCATGCGTGCGCAGTTTCCACTTTATTCTGCTAGAGATTCATCTTGAGCGGGGAGTAGTAATCATCTTAGACTCGAAACGAAAAGATCCCCAGAATTATGCGGACATGACTAAAATTCTCCAGAAGTAAGTTCAATCAATCATTATCGCATCATATCGACAACTTTAATTTGTTCATTTCCTAATATCAAGTAATTATTTTCTTTGTCTGGCAGGGTTTGGAAAGATTTCACAATAATTTTTCCGGCACTGCCGAAGGAGCTGCGATTTACACAGCTGAAAGTAAGTACTACTAGCTAGTTCCGCGCATCTCCCATTGATTCTAGTTTCATCAATACCATTTATCATGCTTGATTATCAGTTTGATTGAACTCTATTTCTCATAAAGTGCTTGTGGCAGGAAGACGGGACTGATTTATGTGGATACTACGTTTGCGACTTCATCTACAACGCGACGACCCCTAAGCGGGGCTACTCTACAAAACAATTTGAAGTGCGTAAGCAATAATATTCACAATTTTGTTTTATTACCATATATATGTATTGACACCTTCTTCAAATTAGATGTGGTAGATGCACGCTGAACTCCTACCACATGATCGCATACGAGCAATTCAAGAAGAATTGGCAGGATTCTTTCTTGACCACGTCATAAATAAAACCGGAGAATACCATCTGGAAGTGGACATTAGATGTTAGGGATTGTAAGAGATCTTATATTGTATATATGTAGATAGTAGCGTCGGATATATATACGAAAACTTGTTATACGACCAATCTCTCGAAGAAAGAGAGGTTGATCACTTCTATCTCTATATGTTCATGACGATCTTCTGTACTTAATGGTTCCTTCATTTGCTTACTAGCTAGCGTGTCGAGTTCTCTCTATAGTAGCTAGCGTCGACCAAGCATGAAGAAAGAGAGGACACTTCTCCCTATCAATTAGCTAGCTATAACAATATAAAACCCCTAAATTAACTCTCTAAACCCCCCTAAACCCCCTCCCTTTCAAAATAAAAAAAGCAACTGCCAGATGCTGACGCGTGGATGCCTGTTGGTCCCGGTTGGTGTTACCAACCGGGACTAAAGGTCCTCCTGCCTGGGCTCCCCGCACAGGCCACATGGAGCCCCTTCTGTCCCGGTTTGTAAGAGAACAGGGACTAAAGGTTTTGGGCTTTAGTCCCGACACTTTAGTCCCGGTTCTGGAACCGGGACAAATGGGCCTTTTTATACTAGTGTCTCTACCTTCAGGATTAGTGACGAACCTAAATAAATGTTATTTAGTTTTCTGCGTTGAGCATGAATGTGATTAGATCGTGTTTATTGCAACACGATTATTCATTTAAGTTAAAGAATAATGGTTATTCTGTTTACATGAATAATACCTTCAATGGTCATGCACCCAGTGAGAATGGTTTGTTGAATCTTGATCGTAGTAATACACATGTTCATAACATTGATGCCAAAAGATACAAAGTTAATAATAATAGTACCACATACTTGTGGCACTGCCACTAAATGTCATATTGGTATAAAACGCATGAAGAAACTCCATGTTGATGGATCTTTGGACTCATTCGATTTTGAATCGGTTGAGACATGCGAACCATGCCTCTTGGTCAAGATGACTAAGGACCCCGTTTTCTGGTTTGATGGAGCGGGCAAGTGACTTATTGGAAATGATACATGTTGATGTATGCAATCCAATGAGTCTTATAGCGTGCGGTGGATATCGTTATTTTCTTACCTTCAGTGATAATTTGAGTAGATAGTAGTGTATATTTACTTAATGAAAGGCAAGTCTGAATCGTTTGAAAAAGTTTAAGCAAATTCAGAGTGAAGTTTAAGATCATCTTGACAAGAAGATAAAATGTCCGCGATATGATCGTGGAGGTGAATATCTGAGTTACGAGTTTGGTATACAACTTAAGACAATGTGAAAGTTGTTTCACAACTCACACCACCTGGAACACCATAGTGTGATGGTGTGTCCGAACGTCATAGTCGTGCTCTATTGGATATGGTGCGAATTATGATGTCTCTTATCCTTTTACCACTACCGTTTTGGGGTTATGCATTAGAGACAACTACATTCACTTTAGATAGGGCACAATCTAAATCCGTTGAGATGACACCGTGTGAATTATGGTTTGATATAAACCTAAGCTGTCATTTCTTAATGTTTGGGGCTGCAACACTTATGTGAAAAAGGGTTTTCACCTAATGAGCTCGAACCCAAAGCGGACAAATGCATCTTCATAGAATACCCTAAAGACAGTTGGGTAAACCTTCTATCTTAGATCCAAGCATAAAATGTTTGTTGCTAAAACTGGGTCCTTTCTCAAGAAAGAGTTTCTCTCGAAAGAATTGAGTTGGAGGAAGATAGAACTTGATGAGGTTGTTGAACCTTTGTTCAACCAGAGAGTAGCGCAACGCAGGAAGATGTTTCTGTGAAGCCTACGTTAGTTGAAGAGGAAGTTAATGATGATGATCATGAAGCTTCGGGTCAAGTTACTATCGAATCTTGTAGGTCGACAAGGACATGTACTGCTCCTGAGCGGTACGACAACCCTGTCTTGGAGGTCATGTTGTTGGACAACGATGAACCTACGAGCTATGGAGAAGCGATGATGGGCCCGGATTCCAACAAATGGTTAGAGGCCATCAAATCCGAGAAAGGATCCATATATGAAAACCAAGTATAGACTTTGGTAGACTTGCTCGTTGGACGGCAGGTCGTTGAGTACAAATGGATCTTTATGAAGACAGACGCTGATGGTGAATGTCACCATTTATAAAGCTCGACTTGCCACAAAGAAGTTTCCGGCAATTTCAAGGAGTTGACTACGATGAGACTTTCTCACTCGTAGCGATGCTAAAGTCTGTTGGAATTATGTTAGCAGTTGCTGCATTTTTCAATTATGAAATCTGGCAGATGGATGCCAAAACATCGTTTCCTTCCTTATGGAAAGGTCGTATGAGATACAACTAGAAGGTTTTGTCAGTCCTAAGGATGCTAAAAGGTGAGCAAGCTTCAGTGATCCTTCTATGGACAGAAGCAAGCATCTCGGAGTTGGAATATACACTTTGATAAGGTGATCAAAGTTTTTAAATCTATACAAAGTTTATGAGAAACTTGTATTTGCAATAAAGTGAGTGGGAGCACTATAGAGTTTCTGATAAGTATATGTGGATGACATATTGCTATTCAGAAATGATGTAGAATTTCTGGAAAGCATAAACGGTTGTTTGAAAAGAGTTTTTCAAAGGAAGAACTGGATAAAGCTACCTAATTGCTGAACATCAAGATCTATAGAGATAGATCAAGATGCTAGATGAGACTTTCAATGAGTACATACCTTGACAAGATTTTGAAAGAGTTCAAAATGGATCAGTCAGAGAAAGAGTTCTCGCCTGATTTGTAAGGTGTGAAGTTGAGTGAGACTCAAAGCTCGACAATGGCAAAAGAAAGAGAAAGGATGAACGTCGTCCCCTATGCCGTAGCCATAGGCTCTATATTATGCCATGCTGTGTACCACACCTGGTGTGTGCCTTGCCATGAGTCAGTCAAGGGGTACAAAAGTGATCCAGGAGTGGATTACTGGACATCGGTCAAGATTATCCTTAGTGACTAAAAGACTAAGGAGATGTTTCTTGATTATGGAGGTGATAAAGAGTTTGTCGTAAAGAGTTACGTCGATGCAAGCTTTAACGCCAATCCAGATGACTTGTAGTAGCAATCTGGATACGTATAGTGGAGCAACCATTTGGAATAGTACCAAGTGGAGTGTGGTAGCAGTGTTTACGGTTTGACATAGAGATTTGCAAAGTACACTCGAATCTGATTGTCGCAGACCCGTTGACTATAAGACCTCTCTCACATGCAAAGCATGATCGAGCCCCAGAACTCATTGAGTGTTGGATTCATAACAATGCTCATCACATGGTGATGTGAACTAGATTATTGACTCTAGTGCAAGTGGGAGACTGTTGGAAATATGCCCTAGAGGCAATAATAAATTACTTATTATCATATTTCCTTGTTCATTATCCATGCTATAATTGTATTGATCGGAGACTTAGATGCATGTGTGGATACATAGACAAAACCATGTCCCTAGTATGCCTCTAATAGACTAGTTCATTGACCAAAGATGGTTAAGGTTTCCTAGCCATGGACATGAGATGTCATTTGATAACGGGATAACATCATTAGGAGAATGGTGTGATGGAAAAGACCCAAACTACAAACGTAGCATATGATCGTGTCTGTTTATTCCTACTGTTTTCTGCATGTCAAGTATACGTTCCTATGACCATGAGATCATGCAACTCACTGCCATCGGAGGAGTGCCTTGTGTGTATCAAACGTCGCAACGTAACTGGGTGACTATAAAGGTACTCTACAGGTATCTCCTGGGTGTCTGTTGAGTTGGCATGGATCAAGACTGGGATTTGTTACTCCGTGTGACGGAGAGGTATCTCAGGGCCCACTCGGTAATACATCACAACAAGCCTTGCAAGCAATGTGACTAAGTGTTAGTCACGGGATCTTGTATTACGGAACGAGTAAAGAGACTTGCCGGTAACGAGGTTGAACTAGGTATGGAGATACCGATAATCGAATCTCGGGCAAGTAACATACCGAAGAACAAAGAGAACATCTTATGGGATTAACTGAATCCTTGACATAGAGGTTCGACCGATAAAGATCTTCGTAGAATATGTAGCAACCAATATGGGCATACAGGTCCTGCTATTGGTTATTGACCGTTGAGGTGTCTCGGTCATGTCTACATAGTTCTCGAACCCGCAGGGTCTGCACACTTAAGGTTTGGTGACGTTTCGGTAGTATAGAGTTATGTATGGTGGTGAGAGAAGGTTGTTCGGAGTCCCGGATGAGATCCCGGACGTCACGAGGAGCTCCGGAATGGTCCGGAGGTAAAGATTCATATATAGGAAGTCCTGTTTTGGTCGTCGGAAAAGTTTCGGGCTCATCGGTAGTGTACCGGGAGTGCCGGTAGTGTACCGGGAGACCATCGGGAGGGGTATTTCGACCCAAGAGGCTACATGGGCTGTGGGAGAGTAAATACCGGCCCTTTTTGGGCTGGTGGAAGTCCCACACAAGGCCCATGCGGCTGGGAAGAAAAGCCCAAAGGGAAAAAGGTGGAAAAAGGCCAAAAAAGGGAGGAATCCTAGTCCTACTAGGATTGGAGGTGGAGTCCTCCTCTCCTCCCCACTTCGGCCAACACAAGGAGGCTTGGCCCTTGCGCCAAGTCCTCTCCTCCCTGCCTCATATATATACTGGAGGTTTTAGGGTTTTTTGCACAAATTTTTTATCCACGTGCTGCCCGTTCCTCCAGTGCATAGTTTCTCCTCTAGATTGGACTGCAGTGCTTAGGCGAAGCCCTGCCAGAATTGCTCCACCACCATCACGCTGCCGGTGAACTCGTCTACCTCTCTGCTCCCTCTTGCTGGATCAAGAAGGCGGAGATCGTCATCGAGCTGTACGTGTGCTGAACGCGGAGGTGCCATTCGTTCGGCGCTAGATAGGAAGGACCTGTTGGAAATATGCCCTAGAGGCAATAATAAATTAGTTATTATCATATTTCCTTGTTCATGATAATCGTTTATTATCCATGCTATAATTGTATTGATCGGAGACTTAGATGCATGTGTGGATACATAGACAAAACCATGTCCCTAGTATGCCTCTAATAGACTAGCTCGTTGATCAAAAGATGGTTAAGGTTTCCTAGCCATGGACATGAGATGTCATTTGATAACGGGGTCACATCATTTGGAGAATGATGTGATGGACAAGACCCAAACTGCAAACGTAGCATATGATCGTGTCAGTTTATTGCTACTGTTTTCCGCATGTCAAGTATGTGTTCCTATGACCATGAGATCATGCAACTCACCGATATCGGAGGAGTGCCTTGTGTGTATCAGACGTTGCAACGTAACTGGGTGACTATAAAGGTGCTCTACAGGTATCTCCGATGGTGTGTGTTGAGTTGGCATGGATCGAGATTGGGATTTGTTACTCCGTGTGACGGAGAGGTATCTCGGGGCCCACTCGGTAATGCAACATCACAATAAGCCTTGCAAGCAATGTGACTAATTGTTAGTTGCGGGATCTTGTATTACAGAACGAGTAAAGAGACTTGCCGGTAACGAGGTTGAACTAGGTATGGAGATACGGACGATCGAATCTCGGGCAAGTAACATACCGAAGAACAAAGGGAACGTTATACGGGATTAACTGAATCCTTGACATAGAGGTTCGACCGATAAAGATCTTCGTAGAATATGTAGGAACCAATGTGGACGTCCAGGTCCCGCCATTGGTTATTGACCGTAGAGGTGTCTCGGTCATGTCTACATAGTTCTCGAACCCGCAGGGTCTGCACACTTAAGGTTCGGTGACGTTTCGGTAGTGTAGAGTTATGTATGGTGGTGACCGAAGTTTGTTCGGAGTCCCGAATGAGATCCCGGACGTTACGAGGAGCTCCGGAATGTTCCGGAGGTAAAGATTCATATATAGGAAGTCCCGGTTTGGTTTCTGGAAAAGTTTCGGGCTCATCAGTAGTGTACCGGGAGTGCCGGTAGTGTACCGGGAGTGCCGGTAGTGTACCGGGAGGCCTCCGGGAGGGGTATTTCGACCCCAAGAGGTCCATGGGCTGTGGGAGAATAATAACCAGCCCTTAGTGGGCTGGGAAAACAGCCACAAAGGCCGATGGCGCAGGAGAGAAAGTCCTAAAGCAAAAAGTGGAAAATCAGCCAATAGGAGGCAATCCTACTCCAACTAGGATTGGAGGTGAAGTAGGATTGCTTCCCACCTCCTATTTCGGCCGACACAAAGGCCTTGGCTGCCTCTCCTCTCCTCTCCTCCTATATATACTAGTGGATTGGGTGGTTTTTGGACAGAATTTCCGGCCACGTGCTACCCGTTACACCGGTGCATAGTTTCTCCTCTAGATCGGTTTTCTGCAGCGCTTAGGCGAAGCCCTGCCGGAATTGCTCCACCACCATCACCAGAGCGCCGTCACGCTGCCGGTGAACTCTCTCTCCTCTCCACCTCCTCTTGTTGGATCAAGACGGTGGAGATCGTCATCAAGCTGCACGTGTGCTGAATGCGGAGGTGTCATCCGTTCGGCGCTAGATCGGAAGGACCGTGATCGAGATCGCGAGACGGTTCGTGATGAGATCGCGGAATGGATCGTGATGAGTTCGCGGGATAGATCATGATCAAGATCGTGAGACGGATCGTGATGGGATCGCGGGACGGATCGTGATGAGTTCACGGGACGGATCGTGATTGGATCGCGGGACGGATCGTGATGAGATCGCGGGACGCTCGGCAAGTTGGATCGCGAAGATGTTCGACTACACCAACCGCGTTTCTTAACGCTTCCCGCTTAGCAATCTACAAGGGTATGTAGATCCACTCTCCCTCTCGTAGATGCTCATCACCATGGATAGGTTTGCGTGTGCGTAGGAATTTTTTTCCCCATGCGATGTTCCCCAACAGGACCATGATCAAGATCACGAGACAGATCGTGATGAGTTCGCGGGACGGATCATGATAAGTTCGCGGGATGGATCGTGATTGGATCGCGGGACGGATCATGATGAGTTCGCGGGATGGATCGTGATTGGATCGCGGGACGGATCGTGATGAGATCGTGGAACGCTTGGCGATTTGGATTGCAAAGACGTTCAACTACACCAACCGCGTTTCTTAATGCTTAGCGATCTACAAGGGTATGTAGATCCAATCTCCCTCTCATATATGCTCATCACCATGGATAGATCTTGCGTGTGTGTAGGAATTTTTTTGTTTCCCATGCGACGTTCCCCAACACTGCAATGGGCAAAGAACCTACGAGATATCCCAGATCATCGACTCCGAGCTGAGTTCTATCACATCCAGCGTGAACTTTCCCAAATAATCATGAAGTACGTCCCCAAAAAACCAGGGATGTTCTATGAAGAAGGGCAAATGTCACAGGAAGACGTCCGAACATGCGTAGCCGCTCAGCGTCTCGACCTGAAGCCTTTCACTATGCTTGGGGACTATCTCCCTGACTTGCATGGATGGCGTGGCATGATGGAGTGATTCACAATATATGACAATGTGTCCGTTTAGTCCATACTTCTCTATGACAAAACTTTGAGTTATGCACGACAAAACTTTATCTGTGATGTAATTAAACTGTCCTCCTCAACTAGCGAAGATCACTCTAGTTAGGGCATTTTGGGTACGGTGAACTTTGTATGCTTATGATATGTTGCTTCTATTTTTGCCAAGTCTATCTCTTTCTGTTGCTCAACTATATATGTTGCATATCATCAACTCATGTGACGATGCAGGTGCATAGATCATCGATGGCGAAGAAGTGTTACGCCAGGAGTATACGGCGAGTGGCCAGAGTGCCAGGCCCAGGTGTACCGGTTTCCGGTGTTCGAGCGACAACCAGTACTTAGTTTAGGTTCACGCTAGTGCGAGAGAGGGATACGAACCGACACCTCAAGACGTACTACATTATGTATGATGAGACATGTCATGTACCTTGTATAGCTATATCGTGATTATGACGTGACGACATGATTTGTGTTGGATGATATGATGAGACTATTATGTGTATGATATGATGAGCATATTGCATGTTTATGATATGATTAGAATACTGTATGAAACCTGTACAGAAACATCACAAATACGTAGCAAAAAAAGATATGAGAAAATATAGTAGTAGCGCTCTTTAGTGTTGGACTGGAAAATGCTGCTGCAAAAGGACTTAGCATAAGCGCTGGTACGGAAAGCGCTATTGCTAAGTAGGTATAGAAGTGGCGCGTGTCAAAACATGCTACTGATAAATGTTAGCTGTAGCGCCGTATCGGTAGCGCGGTTACCCGCGCTATTGATACACCAAAAACCCGCGCTACTACTAGGGTTTTCCTTAGTAGTGCGGCGAGTCACTTTCGGCCGCGATCCTGTGCTGCTCTCTCTGCAAAAGGAACAAGGATCGTTTACAAATATGACTAAATGTGCAGTCGAATTGATCAGAAGCTAAAATTACGGGGTAAATTAAAAATTACCAGCAGCCTCATGAACTATGTCGTGACCGTGTCTGTCTCGAAAACCTTCTTGACTGAGTCCCAATGGTATCGGGCCCTGAGGATATCACGCTCCTACGGGACGGTGAACTCCGCCAAGGGGTCTGGGATGCCCAGACTTTTGCATTCCGCATCCTCCTTGGCCCATATGAACCTCTTCCCCACGTAACCACGGCTTCCGAGGTGTTAGATTCATAACAATGCGAATCACATGGTGATGTGAACTAGATTATTGACTCTAGTGCAAGTGGGAGACTGTTGGAAATATGTCCTAGAGGCAATAATAAATTAGTTATTATCATATTTCCTTGTTCATGATAATCGTTTATTATCCATGCTATAATTGTATTGATCGGAAACTCAGATACATGTGTGGATACATAGACAACACCATGTCCCTAGTATGCCTCTAATAGACTAGCTCGTTGATTAAAGATGGCTAAGGTTTCCTAGCCATTGACATGAGATGTCATTTGATAACGGGATCACATCATTAGGAGAATGATGGGATGAACATGACCCAAACTACAAACGTAGCATATGATCGTGTCAGTTTATTGCTACAGTTTTCTGCATGCCAAGTATTTGTTCCTATGACCATGAGATCATGCAACTCACTGACACCGGAGGAGTGCCTTGTGTGTATCAAACGTCACAACATAACTGGGTGACTATAAAGGTACTTTACAGGTATCTCCAAGGGTGTCTGTTGAGTTGGCATGGATCAAGAGTGGGATTTGTTATTCCGTGTGACGGAGAGGTATCTCAGGGCCCACTCGGTAATACAACATCATTACAAGCCTTGCAAGCAATGTGACTAAGTGTTAGTCACGGGATCTTAAATTATGGAACGAGTAAAGAGACTTTCCGGTAACGAGGTTGAACTAGGTATGGAGATACCGACGATCGAATCTCAGGCAAGTAACATAACGAAGAACAAAATGAACATCATACGGGATTAACTGAATCCTTGACATAGAGGTTTGACCGATAAAGATCTTCGTATAATATGTAGGAACCAATATGGGCATCCAGGTCCCGCTATTGGTTATTGACCATAGAGGTGTCTCGGTCATGTCTACATAGTTCTCGAACCCGCAGGGTCTGCACACTTAAGGTTCGGTGACGTTTCGGTAGTATAGAGTTATGTATGGTGGTTACCGAAGGTTTTTAGGAGTCCCGTATGAGATCCCGGATGTCATGAGGAGATTCGGAATGGTTCGGAGGTAAAGATTGATATATAGGAAGTCCTATTTTGGTCGCCGGAAAAGTTTCGGGCTCATCGGTAGTGTACCGGGAGTGCCGGTAGTGTACCGGGAGACCATCAGGAGGGGTATTTCGATCCAAGAGGCTACATGGACTGTGGGAGAGTGAATACCAGCCCTTAGTGGGCTGGTGGAAGTCCCACACAAGGCCCATGCGACTGGGAGAGAAAAGCCCAAAGAGAAAAGGTGGAAAAAGGCAAAAAAGGCAAAAAAAAGGAACGAGTCCAAGTCCTACTAGGATTGGAGGAGGATTCCTCCTCTCCTCCTTGGTTCGGCTAAAGCCTAGGAATGGCCCCTTGAGGTCCAAGCCTCCTCCTCCCTTCCTCTTATATATACTAGAGGTTTTAGCGTTTTTGCATTAGATTTTCTGCCATGTGCTACCCTCTCCTCTAGTGCATAGTTTCTCCTCTAGATCGGTTTTCTGCAGTGCTTAGGCGAAACCCTGTCGGAATAGCTCCACCACCATCACCTCAGCGCCGTCGCGCTGCCGGAGAACTCTTCTACCTCTCTGCTCCCGCTTGCTGGATCAATAAGGCGGAGATCGTCATCGAGCTGTACGTGTGCTGAATGCAGAGGTGCCGTCCGTTCATCGCTAGATCCGAAGGACCGTGATCAAGATCGCAAGACGGATCATGATGTGATCGTGGGACGGATCATGATGAGTTCGCAGGACAGATCATGATTGGATCATGGGACGGATCGTGATGAGATCGTGGGACGCTCGGCGATTTGGATCGCGAAGACGTTCAACTACACCAACCGAGTTTCTTAACGCTTCCCGCTTAGCGATCTACATGGGTATGTAGATCCACTCTCCCTCTCGTAGATGCTCATCACCATGCATAGATCTTGTCTATGTGTAGGAAATTTTTTGTTTCCCATGCAATGTTCCCCAACAGTGGCATCATGAGCTAGGTCTATGTGTAGATGAGATCTCGAGTAGAACACAAAGAGTTTGTGGGCATTGATGCTTAGATTGCTTCCTTCCTGGGCCGTGTTTTGGTTCAGCGGTATTGTGGGATGAAGCGGCCCGGACCAATCTTACTCGTACGCTTACGAGAGACCGGTTCCATCTAATGACGTGTAACCTCGTTGCACAAAGATGGCTGGCGGGTGCTTGTTTCTCTTACTTTAGTTAGATCGGATTTGACAAAGGCGGTCCTTGAGAAGGTTGAAAAGCAACTTATGTATCACCGTTGTGGTTTATGCTTAGGTGAGAATTGTTCTTGCTAGATACCCGTAGCAGGCACGTAAAACATTCAACAACAATTAGAGGACGTCTAACTTGTTTTTGCAGGGTATGTTGTGATGTGATATGGCCAATTACATGATGTGATATATGTGATGTATGAGATGATCATGTGTTGTATAGAATATCACGACTTGCATATCGATGAGTACGGCAACCGGCAGGAGCCATAGGGTTGTCTTTAATTATAGTATGACCTGTGTGTCAATCATTAAGCGCTATGTAATGCTTTATTTTATCGCTAAACGGTAGCAATAGTAGTAAAAGTATGATGGGCACGACAACCCCGATGGCGACACGTTGATGGAGACCATGGTGTCTTGTCGGTGATGATGGAGATCATGCCGGTGCTTTCAAGATGGAGATCAAAAGCACAAGTTCATGGCCATATCATGTCACTTATGATTTGCATGTGATGTTAATCCTTTGATGCACCTTGTTTTGATTAGGACGACGGTAGCATTATAAGGTGATCCCTCACTTAATTTCAAGATAAATTGTGTTCTCCCCGAGTGTGCACCGTTGCGAAAGTTCTTCGTGTCGAGACACCACGTGATGATCGGGTGTTATAGACTCTACGTTCACATACAATGGGTGCAAGCCAGTGTTGCACATGCAGAACACTCGGGTTCAACTTGATGAGCCTAGCATGTACAGACATGTCCTCGGAACACAAGAGACCAAAAGGTCGAACATGAGTCATATAGTAGATATGATCAACATGATGATGTTCACCATTGAAACCACCTCAACTCACGTGGTAATCAGACTTGAGTTGGTGAATTTGGATCATGTATCACTCGAATGACCGGAGGGATGTCAATTTGAGTGGGAGTTCTTCAGTAAGATGATTAATTGAACTCATTATCATGAACATAGTTAGTAGTGTCTTTGCAAATTATGTTGTAGATTACTTCCTCGAGTTGTATCTCCCTTGAATTTTTATATGTTCCTAGATAAATAGAGTTGAAAGATGATGGTAGCAATATTGCGGACTGGGTCCGTGATCGAAGGAAAATCCTCATTGCTGCACAGAAGACTTATGTCCTTAATGCACCGTTCGGTGCGCCAACCCCTCTAGCGTCGTTTGTAGATGTTGTGAACATCTGACAGGCACGTTCTGATAAATACTTGATAGTTTAGTGCATCATGCATTACGGCTTAGAATTGAGGCTCCGAAACGTTTTGAACGTCACGGAACAAATGTGTTGTTCTAAGAGCTAAAATCAGGATCTCAGGCTCATGCCCGTGTTGCGAGATATGAGATCTCCAACAAGATTCTTTGCCTGCAAGATGAAAGAGAATAGCTCAATCGTTGAGCATGTGCTCAGATTGTCTGGTTGCTACAATCTCTTGAATCGAGTGGGAGTTGATCTTCCAGATAAGATAGTGATTGATATAGTTCTCCAAGTCACTGTCACTAAGATACTAGAACAAGGTGATGAACTATAAAATGCCAGGGATAGAAATAATTATCCCTGAGCTGTTCGCGATGCTTGACACCGCGAAGATAGAAATCAAGAAGGATCGTCAAGTGTTGATGGTTAGTAAAATCACTAGTTTCAAGAAGGGCAAGGGCAAGGAGGGAAACTTCATGTATGACAAGACAGTTGTTGCTCCAGTGAAACAACCCAAAGTTGAACCCAAACCCGAGACTAAGTGCTTCGATTATGAGGAGAGCGGATGCTGAAGCGGAACAACCCTAGATACTTGGTAGACAAGAAGGCTGGCAACGTCAACAGAAGTATATTTGATATACATGTTATTGATGTGTACCTTGCTAGTACTCCTAGTAGCACATGGGTATTGGATACCGATTCGGTTGCTAAATGTTAGTAACTCGAAATAAAAGCTACAGAATAAATGGAGAACTAGCTAAGGGTGAGGTGACGATGTATGTTGGAAATGTTTCCAAGGTTGATGTGATCAACATCGCACGCTCTCTCTACCTTCGGGATTAGTGACAAACCTAAATTAATTTTCTTTGGTGTTTTGCGTTGAGCATGAACGTGATTAGATCGTGTTTATTGCAACACGGTTATTCATTTAAGTTAGAGAATAATGGTTATTCTGTTTACATGAATAATACCTTCAATGGTCATGCACCCACTCAGAATGGTTTCTTGAATCTTGATCGTAGTAATACACATGTTCATAACATTGATGCCAAAGATACAAAGTTAATCATGATAGTACCACATACTTGTGGCACTACCGCTAAATGTCATATTAGTATAAAGCACATGAAGAAACTCCATGCTGATGGATCTTTGGACTCATTCAATTTCGAATTGGTTGAGACATGCGAACCATGCCTCTTAGGCAAGATGACTAAGGACCCCGTTTTCTGGATTGATGGAGCGGGCAAGTGATTTATTGGAAATGATACATGTTGATGTATGCAATCCAATGAGTCTTGTAGCGTGCAGTGGATATCATTATTTTCTTACCTTCACTGGTGTTTGAGTAGATATAGTGTATATTTACTTAATGAAACACAAGTCTAAATCGTTTGAAAGGTTCAAGCAAATTCAGAGTGAAGTTTAAAGATCATCGTGAAAAAAAGATAAAAATGTCTGCGATATGATCGTGGAGGTGAATATCTGAGTTACGAATTTGGCATACAACTTTAGACAATGTGACAGTTGTTTCACAACTCACGCCACCTGGAACACCATAGTGTGATGGTGTGTCCGAACGTCATAGTCGTGCTCTATTGGATATGGTGCATGCTATGATGTCTCTTATCGTTTTGCTACTATAATTTTGGGGTTATGCATTAGAGACAACTACATTCACTTTAAATTGGGCACCATCTAAATCCGTTGAGATGACAACATATGATTTGATAGAAACCTAAGCTATCATTTCTTAATGTTTGGGGCTGCAACACTTATGTGAAAAAGGTTTTCACCTAATGAGCTTGAACCCAAAGCGGACAAATGCATCTTCATAGAATACCCTAAGAACAGTTGGGTAAACCTTCTATCTCAGATCCAAGCATAAAGTGTTTGTTGCTAAAACTGGGTCCTTTCTCGAGAAAGAGTTTCTCTCGAAAGAATTGAGTGGGAGGAAGATAGAACTTGATGAGGTTGTTGAACCTTTGTTTCAACGAGAGAGTAGCGCAACGCAGGAAGATGTTTCTGTGAAGCCTACATTAGTTAAGAGGAAGTTAATGATGATGATCATGAAGCTTCGGATCAAGTTACTATCGAACCTCGTAGGTCGACAAGGACGTGTACTGCTCCTGAGTGGTATGGCAACCCTGTCTTAGCGGTCATGTTGCTAGACAACGATGAGCCTACGAACTATGGAGAAGCGATGATGGGCCCGGATTCCGACAAATGGTTAGAACCCATGAAATCCGAGATAGGATCCATGTATGAAAACCAATTATAGACTTTGGTAGACTTTCTCGTTGGACGGCAGGTCATCGAGTACAAATGGACCTTTGAGATGAAGACATACGCTGATGGTAAATGTTACCATTTATAAAGCTCGACTTGCCACAAAGAAGTTTTCGACAAGTTCAAACAGTTGACTGCGATGAGACTTTCTCACTCGTAGCTTTGCTAAAGTCTATTGGAATTATGTTAGCAGTTGCTGCATTTTTCAATTATGAAATCTGGCAGATGGATGACAAAACATTGTTTCCCTAGCAGTTTACGTGAGGAAAGGTTATATGTGATACAACCAGAAGGTTTTGTCAGTCCTAAGGAAGCTAAAAGGTGTGCGAGCTCCAGCAATCCATCTAAGGGCTGGAGCAAGCATCTCGGAGTTGGAATACACACTTTGATGAGGTGATCCAAGTTTTGTTGTTTATAAAAAGTTTACGAGAAACTTGTATTTACAATAAAGTGAGTGGGAGCACTATAGAATTTCTGATAAGTATATGTGGATGACATATTATTGATCAGAAATAATATAGAATTTTTGGAAAGCATGAACGGTTGTTTGAAAAGTGATTTTCAAAGGAAGACCTGGATAAAGCTACCTAATTGTTGAGCATCAAGATCTATAGAGATAGATCAAAAATGCTTGATGAGACTTTCAATGAGTACATATCTTGACAAGATTTTGAAAGAGTTCAAAATGGATCAGTAAGAGAAAGAGTTCTCACCTGATTTGTAAGGTGTGAAGTTGAGTGAGACTAAAAGCTGGACAACGGCAGAAGAAAGAGAAATGAGGAATGCCGTCCCCTATGCCTTAGCCATAGGCTTTGTATAGTATGCCATGCTGTGTACCGCACCTGTGTGTTTCATGCCATGAGTCCGTCAAGGAGTACAAGAGTGATCCAGGAGTGGATCACTGGACATCGGTCAATATTATCCTAGTGACTAAAAGACTAAGGAAATGCTTCTCGATTATGGAGGTGATAAAGGGTTCATCGTAAAGATTTACGTCGATGCAAGCTTTAACACTAATCCGGATGACTCTTAGTAGCAATCCGGATACGTATAGTGGAGCAACCATCTGGAGTAGTATCTAGTGAAGTGTGGTAGCATTGTTTACAGTTTGACATAGAGATTTGCAAAGTACACAAGGATCGGAATGTGGCAGACCCGTTGACTGTAAGACCTCTCTCACATGCAAAGCATGATCGAGCTCCAGAACACATTGGGTGTTAGATTCATAACAATACAAATCAGATGATGATGTGAACTAGATTATTGACTCTAGTGCAAGTGGGAGACAGTTGGAAATATGCCCTAGAGGCAATAATAAATTAGTTATTATCATATTTCCTTATTCATGATAATCGTTTATTATCCATGCTATAATTGCATTGATCGGAAACTCAGATACATGTGTGGATACATAGACAACACCATGTCCCTAGTATGCCTCTAATAGACTAGCTCGTTGATCAAAGATGGCTAAGGTTTCCTAGCCATTGACATGAGATGTCATATGGTAACGGGATCACATCATTAGGAGAATGATGGGATGGACAAGACCCAAACTACAAACATAGCATATGATCGTGTCAGTTTATTGCTACTGTTTTCTGCATGTCAAGTATCTGTTCCTATGACCATGAGATCATGCAACTCACTAACACCGGAGGAGTGCCTTGTGTGTATCAAATGTCGCAACGTACCTAGGTGAATATAAAGGTACTCTACAGGTATCTCCGAGGGTGTCTGTTGGGTTGACATGGATCAAGACTGGGATTTGTTACTCCGTGTGACGGAGAGGTATCTTAGGGCCCACTCAGTAATACAACATCACAATAAGCCTTGCAAGAAATGTGACTAAGTGTTAGTCATGGGATCTTGCATTACGGAACGAGTAAAGAGACTTCCCGATAATGAGGTTGAATTAGGTATGGAGATAACGACGATCGAATCTCGGGCAAGTAACATACCGAAGAACAAAAGGAACATCATACGGGATTAACTAAATCCTTGACACGGAGGTTCGACCGATAAAGATCTTCATAGAATATGTAGGAACCAATATGGGCATCCAGGTCCCGCTACTGATTATTGACCGTAGAGGTGTCTCGGTCATGTCTACATAGTTCTCGAACCCGCAGGGTCTGCACACTTAAGGTTCGGTGACGTTTCGGTAGTATAGAGTTATGTATGGTGGTTACCGAAGGTTGTTTGGAGTCCCGGATGAGATCCCAGATGTCACGAGGAGCTCCAGAATGGTCCGGAGGTAAAGATTGATATATAGGAAGTCCTATTTTCGTTGCCGGAAAAGTTTCAGGCTCATCGATAGTGTACCGGGAGTGCCGGTAGTGTACCAGGAGACCATCGGGAGGGGTATTTCGACCCAAGAGGCTACATGGGCTGTGGGAGAGTGAATACCAGCCCTTACTGGGCTGGTGGAAGTCCCATACAAGGCCCATGCGGCTGGGAGAGAAAATCCCAAAGAGAAAAGGTGGAAAAAGGCAAAAAAAAAAGGAAGGAGTCCTAGTCCTACTAGGATTGGAGGAGGATTCCTCCTCTCCTCCTTGGTTCGGCCAAAGCCTAGGGCTGGCCCCTTGAGGGCCAAGCCTCCTCCTCTCTTCCTCTTATATATACTAGAGGTTTTAGGGTTTTTGCACTAGATTTTCTGCCACGTGCTACCCTCTCCTCTACTCCATAGCTTCTCCTCTAGATCAGTTTTCTGCAGTGCTTAGGCGAAGCCCTGCCAGAATAGCTCCACCACCATCGCCTCAGCGCCGTCGCGCTGACAGAGAACTCTTCTACCTCTCCGCTCCCTCTTGCTGGATCAAGAAGGCGGAGATCGTCATCGAGCTATACGTGTGCTGAACGCGGAGGTGTCGTCCGTTCGACGCTAGATCGGAAGGACCGTGATCAAGATCACGAGACGGATCGTGATGAGATCGCGGGACGGATCGTGATTGGATCGTGGGAAGGATCATGATGAGATCACGGGATGCTTGACGATTTGGATCGCGAAGACGTTCAACTCCACCAATCGTGTTTGTTAACGCTTCCTGCTTAGCGATCTACAAGGGTATGTAGATCCTCTCTCCCTCTCATAGATGCTCATCACCATGGATAGATCTTGCGTGTGCGTAGGAAAATTTTGTTTCCCATGCAACGTTCCCCAACAACAACGCACCGCTAAACTTGCCCATGGCGCATCTGTTTATCTTCTTCATTGCCGGGTCTTTACCTGGATTTTTATATTTGATTTCATCCCGACCCAAGAACAAGAACACCTGGTGCAGCTTCGTTAGGTGGGACTGCTTCATATCTGGTATCTTCCTTAGTTTCGCATTGTTGATGGTGGCGGTTGCCCGTAGGATGCAGCCTATTTGATTGTCGTAGCACGCGCGCGCTTCCGCGGGCTCTTTTGGCTCAAAATTATCGTCGTCCACCTCCGTGACCACCAGTCTTGTAGTGATGACCTGGTTTGGGCGGCGTTGCCTCTTTGGTTTCGGTTCTATACCGTCTTTGCCAGTCTCGGTGCCGGTCTCGGCGTCGGTGTCAGTCTCAGCGCCGGTCTCGACGCCGGTATCAGTCTCAGCTCCGTCTCGATGCCGGTCTCGATGTCGGTCTCAGTCTCGGATGTGATAGGTGGGCCCTACAACAACCGTTGCTCATCGAGAAGGTTCAAATAAGCGTCTGCCGCCACGTAGGCGTTGCAATCACCAGAACCCTGTCCTTCATCATTGCTAGCCATGTTTCCTACGATTAAATCTAGTTAGTTAATTCTAGACCTAATAAAATGAATGATGACATAAAAAAGGCCAATGTTTTGCAACAATGTTGATTCAGTCCCGTTGCAGCAAATCCTGGGTACTTGATATGTCCTAGTTTGTAGCACAAGTCATGCCAAAATTCACAAAAAATTTCAGCCTGACCTTTGCTACAAACTGGACAAATAGAGCGCCTGAAATTTGCCGGAACGGAAATGAATTAACATTCCACCAAAACATAGGTCACTCGAAATCATTCCCTGCAAACAATTTTCAGATATCCATGTTCGACACCGCAACACATGTCCAAATATACACGAGCAACTACATGTCCAAATATACTGCCCTCGAATAATATTTCTGTCCTAATTTGATATCTAGCTAAATTTATATATATCAAAATAGCTACCTAGGGTTTATACCAAAACCTAGCTACCTAGGGTTCATACCAAAACCTAGGGTTCATACCTAAATTCACCTAAGTAAATTAACCTACTGCCCTCTTGCAAAGTATTCGCCTACTGTACCACTACTACTTTGCTTAAACCTAGTTAGGGTTCATAACTAAATTCACCTAAGTAAATTAACCTAGAGAGGAGGGGGGGTCTTATAGAGAGGGTGCTCGGGGGAGACGATGGCGAGGAGGGCGTCGAGGATGGCAGGGCCGTGGAGGGGATAGGGACGCGAGAAGAATGGGGAATTGGGGAAGGAGGGATAACCACAAAGGGGCAAGTCAAAATTAGTGGTAGCGCTTTTAAGGTTAACACGTTGCTACTATTTTCTTAGCAGTAGCGCTTGTCAAAATAGGGCGCTACTACTATACCTAGCCTGTTGGCAACGGTGTGGCAGTTATAGTAGTAGCGCTTTTTGTCTGGAATGCGCTATTGCTATTTACATAGCAGTAGCGATGTTTGTCTCCCCGCGCTACTGTTAGATAGTAGTAGCGCCCTCTTTTGACTAGCTCTACTGATAATCCTCTGTGTATAAGGTTTTCCCTAGTAGTGCACGCCGTCGGCATAGTTTATATCTATGCCGACGACATGATCGTCGGCATACCCGAGCGCGAGGACGCACCAGTAGGCGCCGCGTGGTACCTATATGTCGATGGCCAGGCCATCAACATAGTATATCTATGCCGACGGCCTAGCCGTCGGCATATAGGTGCCACGCCGGAGGTGGTGATGACGCCGACGTCAAGGGAGCCCTCCAGGACAAAGAGGAGCTCAATGCCGCACGGGTGGGTGTGTGGCGGGTTCAGGCCCCAGGTCACGTAGTCGACGTGTGCCATGGACATGCCCAGCATATTGAGCCCTGGGACCTTCTCCATGTTGGCCATCGTTATTGCCGACCCGATCGAAGTTGCTGCCGGGTTTCCCCGTGAGGGACAATACGTCGAAGTACAAGTCATTTTTTCTGAAAGATCCAGCAAACAGCTGGCTTCAATTTGATTTAGCAGGAAGCAACGGAAGAACAATATGGGGAGGATCCGAAGATCAAAGAAAAAGGAGAAAAAACGACAACCCTATTGGATGCCCACCAACACCACACTTACACGACGGATCACCCTCTGCCCACAACAGGACAATGCAGCTCCGACTCCGGCAGAGAACACCGTCATTGTTGCCACAGAAACCCGACCGCCCTCATTGCTAGGCAAACACGACCAAACAGTACAAATAACCTTTCACACCTATCATTAGTCCCTCCGGCCGGCAAGAAGCTCTTGAAACGATGCCCCAAGAGGTGCGACGCATGTTGCCATCATTGCCCGATCCCAGGGGATCAAGGTTTTTCCCCGAGCTTCCTTGCATAGTGGAGCGAGCAGAGACCTCTCAACGACGCCTTCAAGAAGGAAGCGGCGTCCGTAGGCGTCACCGTCGCCTGCTATGGCCTGAAGCCGGCATCAAGGTCTTCACCCGACGCTGTACCGCAACCCACCAGCCCATGCCAGACCACCATCATAGGCACTCGCCCGACGGTCTCCGGCCCCATGAGCCCAATGTCCGCCGCAACCTTCAGATCTGAACGCCGGGGCCAAGATCTCTTCGTCATTGCTGCCGATCCATGCCGGATAGCCGCCAACCCCATGCGCCCGACGGTCATCGCGGCCACCCGCAGAACAGGACATCGAGGCCCGATCTGCCACACGCCGCCCTCTCGAGCCCATCCAGTCCACAGCATGTGCGCAGCTGAGGAGTTCGCTCCCTCCTGGCCCTTCTCCCCTGCTGCACGCAGAACTGCAAGCCCGCGCGGCGGAGGTCATCCCGCGCTCCGGCTGGAAGCACGGCCGGGCCTTCGCGTGCCTGCGCCCGGAGCGACGTGCCGCGCGCTCCAGCCCGTAGACGACGTGCCGCCGCCAGACCCGCCTCGCCATCCACGCCGGTCACCCGAGCCAGATCCGCACCCGTGCCACCGGCCGTCCATGCCCACACAAGCACGCGCTTGCGCCAGACCCGCCTCGTCACTCGCGCCAGATCTGCGCCCGTGCCACCGTATGCCCACGCCTGTGCCAGATATGCGCACGCGCCCCGCGTGCCCATGCCCGCACCAGATCCGTGTCACCGAGCGCTCGCGCCCACGCCAGATCCGTGCCCTGCGCCCCGTGCGCCCGCGCCTGTTGCGCCGCCCCGAGCACAGGCGGTCGCTCGAGCTCCCGCCGAAGGTCCCCGGCCCACACCAGCACCTCCGGGCGAAAGGAGGAAAGAGGGGCCGCTGCCGCCCAGCCGTCAAGGCTTTGTCCGGCGACCGATGCCGGTGGCGGCAAGGAGACGGAGCGGTGGTAATCGGACTGCTGGCGGCGGCTAGGGTTTCCTCCGGAGCCACCCGCGGGAGCGACTCGAGAGGAGCTCCGTGGGTTTCTGATCAGTAAGACAATTAGTAGAAGTCATTCCCGATCGCGTTTTCCGTCTTCTTGCACGGGTACCCGTTCAGCCGCAGTGCTGCACGCATGTCTTGGCCGACATTACTTCATGGTATAAACATGGGTACTTAAGCATGGAAGACTCGAATGACGGAGATCACACTTACGGCCGTCGAGGGATTTGTAGTCGGCGACGCAGATGTCCTGGAGTATGTCGGGTTCCCCAGCGAGTGATGGCGCGAGGAGGACCAGGAGGACGGTGCAGGCGGCGAGGAGGACGGCTGGGAGCTGCTTCGGCGCCATAGTCAAGTAGTGCTTCAGTATTTGTGCTTGGTTCTGAGCTCTTGCAGACGATCGATGAGGATGGAAGCATGCAGCACATGTACTTATAGTGCCGTGCAACGTGATGGAGACGCAATCGATGGATGGACATGTGAAGACAAGTTGGTTGGATGTACGGTTTCAGTACATGGCTTTGATCCATGGCAATCTATTGTATACAAATTAAGCAAAGCAAACATCGATTATGTCAGTGTAATATGACCATACGAACGATAACATGTGGAGGTTAGACAGTGAGCAACCGTGCATCGTATTTTTCTTATAATTTTGGAGGTGATAATGAATGCCCAATTGCTAAGTGGGAGAAGCGTACACAATTACAGATCGATAGTCCAAGAAAGACGCAACTGTTTTGTTAAAGAAACTTGTGTTTGCCGCACGGACACAACGCTGAGCAACTTTGTAATTACTAGTATGGTGAGGCTCTTCCTTATTCCAGGTATACACATGCTAAGGATATCACATAGGCAAAATAGTGATATAGCAATTAAGGAGAAAAACGAATATTATCGTGTCTTAGATTCCTAGGGAGCGATTCCTTATGCATTAGTAGTTCAGTAATGCATAATATCATCGTGTCTTAGATTGTCTCATTAATTGACATACATGACACAAAGTAGTCTTCGTTTAATATGCATGCAATGATATTAATTAGCAAACTAACATTCATTAATTTTGGTTTCCTTTTTATCTTGGTCACAGTGCACAACCTAATATGACTTATACACCGAGACGGAGGGAGTATCACATCATCTCTTTTCATTTAATTGTGTGTCACATCATAAAAAAAAGGCTAGTTGACATGCATGATACTATTTATAATACTCCCATTACGACCAGCCTAATTGTTAAATAATTCAACGAGGAATGATTAGGTATAAAAGCTAAGCACCAATGCATAGTAAAAACTAGCTGCTAAGGTTTTTAATGCACTTAACACCTCACGTAAGCACCAATGCACTGGAATTAGATGATAGAATGGATATCTCGATTTTATCGAACCACAAAGGTCAGTGGAAACCAGAAAGGAAGTAAACGTAACCATCTACCTCATAGCACTTGTGACATCATCTACTACAAAAGGGATTTCTGGCAAGAATCAATGTAGCACTACAAAGTTCCTAGAAACCAAAAAGGGATATCCGATATTTATGTGATTTATCGACGTAACCGCAAAGAGTATTTTCTCTAACTAGTTGTAACCTAGAACCTACTACCTAACTTTCTTCTCGCCGCAGTTATACACATCAGGAAATCATGCATGCAAACAATTCCACCTCATCAATTCATGCATGTCTTTCTTTTTGGGAAACAAGTCATGAATCTGAGTCATAAGCTTGGATCAAACCTATGCATTTGATGATTCACATTTCAACATGGCCTTTCTTTGAAGATCAATCCAAAAGCTTTTCTTTTTAAATCATTGTCTCACATACTTCACATATCTAAAAGAATGCAAACTGGGAACACGCTTGCAGCTGCTCTTACACTAACTTTACTTATTTTCAGCAAATATTTATGCATTTCATATAATAAGGTTTCGGCAACAAAGGTGTAGAGTCTCTATCTAGTTATGACAAAGTTCATGGCATTTCAAACAGAATGCCTCATTTTACCTTTAGTTATGACATCAAGGAATTTTTATTTGTTTTTTGTTTTCCAAAATGAAAAGACTGATCCACTTGTTAGTATGATATGTTAACTCAGAAACGTATTCATTATGGGTGTGCCAACTTTGATGTCGATCTACGGGCACAAAGGGTGAAGGGGGAAAGGGGTAGCAGGCAAAAGGAGGTGGGCTTTGCTGTCGGAATAGAAAGAGAATGGATAGGTTGCTCTCCATGATCTATTTGGCTGGATGAAAACATAAGATCTTCCATCACTACTCTCAAATAACCTATTCACCCGCGTTGAATGAGCGTCATGCCCTGTGTTTCTAACCCAATTCCAAACCTATATGTCGCCTTGGTCTGTTGGATCTCCACTAATAGATAGCCTCTACTTATTATAGGGTATTCTAAAGTTTAATCCAAAGAAAAAAAAACTAAATAAACTGCCAAAATCGGCTGACTCTGATTCAAACAAAATTAGTTTTTTTTTTCTTTTTTCTTTTGCTTATCAACTCGATGAACTTGAGATTTGCCAGTTCAGTCTTTTGAAAGTGCCCATAGCGATATCGGGATAGAATGTGTGAGCATGTGTTCATGGGGTGAATGTATGTATGTTGTTTATGAGCACCTGGTCTAGGTTTGTATTGAGTTTCTCAAAAAGAAAACAAATCAACGGTGCAGGACACGTCTGAAAGAAGTTTTGCATCAGACTTCTGAATTATTATTATTATTTAGAAAAGAAGGAAGACCCCCTACATATATATCACCAGCACGCCATGAAGAAAAGGCAATAATAAACAGCAAAATGACAAAAATGTCATAAACAACATAGCATACAAAAGCTGCTAAGCGTATTCAAGTTATACGCATGGACATTAATTTGCTAAATTACGCACGGCTCGACCATGCAGTCGTCAACATCGAGCGCCCTGGCCAGCACGTCGGTGGGAACCGGCGGCGAGGCAGTGAACAATGCATCAGCCAACTTCTGCTTGCCCGGAAGCTGGCTGTTGAAGGCCAAGATGGCCGCGGCCGGCGAGCCGTTGTTGTTTCTCTGGAAGTGGACGAGGCCGCGCGGGAAGACGAACATTTCCCCCTTGCAGACGGTGCGGCCGAAAAACTTGCCGGAGCTGGTGACGAAGCCGACGTCGAGGGAGCCCTCGAGGACGAAGAGGAGCTCGCTGGCCCGCGGGTGGGAGTGCGGCGGGTTCGTGCCCCACGGTGCGTAGTCGACGCGAGACATGGACACGCCCATGGTGTTGAGCCCCGGGACCTTGTCTACGTTCCCCGCGGTCACCGCGGAGCCGGACGAGCTGCCGCCCGTGTTGCCAGGGACGGCCAGCACGTCGGAGAAGAAGTCGTTCGCCATCGTGCTCTCCGGCCTCTTGCACGGGAACCCGTTCAGCCGAAGTGCTACACGCATACATCATACGCTGCATGTATTACTCTCTGTGAAGGCATGATCTATGCATGTGCGCACACGAGACACGAGTATACGGATTGAAGAGCTAGCACAACTTACGGCCGTCAAGGGATTTGTAGTCGGCGACGCAGAAGTCCTGGAGCATGTCGGGGTCGCCGGCGAGCAATGGCGCGGCGAGAGCCAGGAGCACGGCACTGGCGGCGAGGAGGACGGCAGGGAGCTGCTTGGTCGCCATTGTCAAGTACTGCTTGAATGCTTGGTCTTCACTCTTTAGCTTAGCTGCGTGGGTGTGGTGAGTTGTACTAGCTCGACTAGTGAGAGTGGAGATGACGATCGATGAGAATGGGTGCATGCAGCGCGCATGTACATATAGTGCCGCGTAGCGTAACGGAGACGCGACCGATGGACGTATGGCGATATAAGTTGGTCGACATACCGTTTTAATGTGGCTTCGATCCATGGCAATCTTTTGCATCCAAATGAAGCAAAGCATGTGTAACTAAATGCAACCATCGTGTCAGTGTATATGCACGTACGAACGATACCATGTGTGGAGGGTGGACAATCAGCAACCGAGCATTATGGGAAATTTTTGCTAGTTTGAACAGGATAGTGTATACCAATTTTGTAGGTGGGAGAAAGGTACATGTATAACTAAATGCAACCATCGTGTCAGTGTGAGTGTAATACGAATGTACGAACGATAACATGTGGGGGTTGGGCAATTAGCAACCGAGCTCTATCTTAATTTTTTGCCGGTTTGAACATGACGGTGTATACCTATATTGTTACAGATTGATGGTACAAGGACAACGCCCAAGGGCATGTGAAATAATGGTTACCAGTGATGAGTCAACAATACAAGGCAAGTAGTGGCTCGGTAATTCACTCAGTAAGGGGTACCACACCCATTTGTACCCGCAGCTGGCCAATGTACCCGTTGCGGTAGTGGAGTGACTTGTGATAGTGGCAATCGCACAGTGATACACATCATCCGTGGTTTTGGTGGTGGCTAATTTTTTCTTGCCTATCAGTCATAATTTTTTAAAGGCTCTTTTAATGCAGAGTGTACAACACATTTTAAGTTGTAACTACGTTATTATTTAATCTTTTTTAAGCATTATGTTGATTGTAGGCATGTGTCCACTTTCATAAAGACAAGAACAAAGGGAAGACAACGACATAACCAAGAAACCGACCGATAATAGTGTAATGGGAGACCTAAAATTATGTGTCTTTCTTTATAAGACTTCAATGTATCACTTGACTAACATTGATGCGTGAGTCACAAACTCACAACAATGTTGTCTTTGTCACATATATCAAATGGTCTATGTGAAATGATGATGTGAATTTGACGTGTAATCGTATTTATAGTGATGTGTGCAAGGGATATGGCTATAGTTTCACAAACTTCATGTACCCTGAAATCTAGTCCACTGGTGATTCAACCACCTCATATAAATTTATAGCTCTTGAAGTTAAGATTACAAATGACATATATAGAACACTTATTTTCTGGCAGGTAAAGGAGATGATCATGAACATCTAGAGATGGGCTCTATGTCAGGAGGATCAACATGACACTTCTAATGGGTAGATCTATCACTCACCCGTGTGGTTTGTAGGGTGGTACAACTGTCACAGATTGCCAAACTACGAAAATATTAGCCTTTAGGAGATTAGCACGTAAGCTGTTTGGGAACCCTATAGGGATTTAACAAAAAATCTCAAATCCAAAAAGGAAATTCCAACATGCCCCTTTGGTCTAGTTATCTTGTCCCAAGATAACCAATGACCTTTTGCGCACTTTGCTTTTCATTCGACATCAGAAGTCATTAACGATATGAACCAGGTCAACACAAAGGCATGCATGTTATTTTAAAAACACTATGTATATGTTAAGAGGAATGTTGAACTCATTTGACCAAAACTTGTTTGCCCCCAGAAGATAAGTATTTCTATGTCCAATCAGTTAACGCTTCATAATCTTGCCTTTTATGCACTGGAACTTCTCCAGACTCATATTGTTGGGAGACGTAGTAGTAAATCAAAAAATTTCTTACGTATCACCAAGATCTATCTATGAAGAAACCAACAAAGAGTGGGGAGAGATTGCATCTTCATACCTTTCAAGATCGCTAAGCGGAAGCGTTACAAGAACGCGGTTGGTGGAGTCGTACTCGCAGCGATTCAGATCACGGTGGATTCCGATCTCAGCGCCGAACAACGGCGCCTCCGCGTTCAACACACGTGCAGCCCGATGACGTCTCCTACGCCTTGATACAGCAAGGAGGAAGGAGAGGTTGAGGGAGAGCTCCGGCAGCACGACGGCATGGTGACGATGAAGCTACATGGACTCCGGCAGGGCTTCGCCAAGCGCTACGGAGAACGAGGAAGAGGAAGGGTAGGGCTGCGCCGAGAGAGAGAGAGAGAGAGAGAGAGAGAGAGAGAGAGAGAGAGAGAAGTCGTGTCTCAAATCAGCCCAAACCCTTGCATATATATAGGAGGAGGGAGAGGGAGGGCTGCCTTGGCCCCTCCTCCAAAGAGGAGAGGTTCGGCCGACCCTAGGGGAAGAGTCCACCTCCCACAAGGGAGGTGGATCTCCTCTTTTTCAAACTCCTTTGCCCTATCTCCTTATCTCCAGCCGCATGTGCCTTTATAGAAGGTCTTGGCCAGCCCAATAAGGGCTTCAACACCTACTATAAGGGCCCACAAAGTCCTATGGTCGTCACACCCCTCCCGGGGGTCCTCCGGCACCCTCCCGGCACTCCCGGTACACTACCGATGAGCCCGAAAACTTTCCGGTGACCAAAACTGGACTTCCTATATATCAATCTTTACCTCCGGACCATTCCGGAGCTCCTTGTGACGTCTGGGATCTCATCCGGGACTCCGAACAACCTTCGGTAACCACGTACACTTTTCCCTATAACCCTAGTGTCATCGAACCTTAAGTGTGTAGACCCTACGGTTCGGGAGACACGTAGACATGACCGAGACACTTCTCCGGTCAATAACCAATAGCGGGATCTGGATACCCATGTTGGCTCCCACATGCTCCACGATGATCTCATCGGATGAACCACGATGTCGGGGATTCAATCAATCCCGTATACAATTCCCTTTGTCCATCGGTATTATACTTGCCCGAGATTCGATCGTTGATATCTCTATGCCTTGTTCAATCTCGTTACCAACAAGTCTCTTTACTCGTTCCGTAATACATCATCCCGTGGCTAACTCCTTAGTCACATTGAGCTCATTATGATGATGTCTTACCGAGTGGGCCGAGAGATACCTCTCCGTCACACGGAGTGACAAATCCCAGTCTCGATTCGTGCCAACCCAACAGACACTTTCGGCGATACCCGTAGTGCACCTTTATAGCCACCCAGTTACGTTGTGACGTTTGGCACACCCAAAGCATTCCTACGGTATCCGGGAGTTGCACAATCTCATGGTCTAAGGAAACGATACTTGACATTGAAAAGCTTTAGCAGACGAACTACACGATCTTGTGCTATGCTTAGGATTGGGTCTTGTCCATCACATCATTCTCCTAAAGATGTGATCCTGTTATCAATGACATCCAATGTCCATGGTCATGAAACCATGACTATCTATTGATCAACGAGCTAGTCAACTAGAGGCTCAGTAGGGACATGTTGTGGTCTATGTATTCACACATGTATTACGATTTCCGGTTAACACAATTATAGCATGAACAATAGAAAATTATCATGAACAAGGAAATACAATAATAACCATTTTATTATTGCCTCTAGGGCATATTTCCAACAGTCTCCCACTTGCACTAGAGTCAATAATCTAGTTACATTGTGATGAACCGAACACCCATAGCAATCTGGTGTTGATCATGTTTTGCTCGTGAGAGAGGTTTAGTCAACGGATCTGCGACATTCAGATTCGTATGCACTTTACAAATATCTATATCTCCCTCCTGAATGTAATCACGGATGGAGTTGAAGCGGCGCTTGAGTTGTCTTGTCTTCTTATGAAACCTGGGGTCCTTCGCAAGGGCAATAGCTCTAGTGTTGTCACAGAATAGAGTCATTGGGCCCGACGCACTTGGAATTACTCCTAGGTTGGTGATGAACTCCTTCATCTAGGCTCCTTCCTTTGCTGCTTCCGAAGCAGCTATGTACTCCGCTTCACATGTAGATGCCGCCACGACGCTTTGCTTGCTGCTGCACCAGCTGGCTGCCCCTCCGTTCAAAACATACACGTATCCGGTTTGCGACTTGGAGTTGTCCGGATCTATGTCGAAGTTAGCATCGACGTAACCCTTTATGACGAGCTCTTCGGCACCTCCATATACTAGAAACATGTCCTTTGTCCTTTTCAGGTACTTTAGGATATTCTTGACCGCTGTCCAGTGTTCCGCTCCGGGATCACTTTGGTACCTCCCTACCAAACTTATGGCAAGGTTCACACCAGGTCTGGTACACAGCATGGCATACATAAATGAGCCTATGGCTAAAGCATAGGGGATGACATTCATCTCTTCTCTATCCTTTGTCGTGGTCGGGCATTGAGTCATACTCAATCTCACACCATGTAACAGAGGCAAGAACCCCTTCTTGGACTGATCCATATTGAACTTCTTCAATATCTTTTCAAGGTATGTGCTTTGTGAAAGACCTATGAGGCGTCTCGATCTATCTCTATAGATCTTAATACCTAATATGTAAGCAGCTTCTCCAAGGTCCTTCATTAAAAAACACTTATTTAAGTAGGCCTTTACACTTTCTAAGAGTTCTATATCATTTCCCATTATCAGTATGTCATCCATATATAATACGAGAAATGCTACAGAGCTCCCACTTACTTTCTTGTAAATACAGGGTTCTCCATAAACCTGTACAAATCCAAACGTTTTAATCACTTTATTAAAGCGAATATTCCAACTCTGAGATGCTATTTGCCAGATCTCATAATCATAAAATTCGGCAATTGCTAACATGATTCGGATAGACTTCAACATCGCTACGAGCGAGAAAGTCTCATCGTAGTCAACTCCTTGAACTTGTCGATAACCCTTAGCGACAAGCCGAGCCTTATAGACGGTCACATTACCATCCGCGTCAGTCTTCTTCTTAAAGATCCATTTATTTTCAATGGCTCGCTTATCAACAGGCAAGTCCACCAAAGTCCACACTTTGTTCTCATACATGGATCCTATCTCGGATTTCATGGCTTCAAGCCATTTGTTGGAATCCGGGCCTGCCATCGCTTCTTCATAGTTTGAAGGTTCACCGTTGTCTAACAACATGATCTCCAGGACAGGGTTGCCGTACCACTCTGGTGCGGAATGTGTCCTAGTGGACCTTCACATTCAACAGTAACTTGATCTGAAGTTTCATGATCAACATCATTAACTTCCTCTCCATCCAGTGCAGGCTCCACAGAAACAACTTCGTGTGCTGCGCTACTCTCCGGTTCGAGTGGAGGTACAATTAACTCATCAAGTTCTATTTTCCTCCCACTTACTTCTTTCGAGAGAAACTCTTTCTCGAGAAAGGATCCATCATTGGCAACAACGACTTTGCCCTCGGATAATAGGTAGAAGGTATACCCAATAGTCTCTTTGGGATATCCTACGAAGACGCACTTTTCCGCTTTGGGTTCGAGCTTCTCAGGTTGAAGTTTCTTCACATAAGCATTGCATCCCCAAACTTTTAGAAACGACAGCTTAGGTTTCTTTCCAAACCATAATTCATATGGTGTCGTCTCAAGGATTTTGACGGTGCCCTATTTAAAGTGAATGCGACAGTCTCTAATGCATATCCTCAAAATGATAGTGGTAAGTCGGTAAGAGACATCATAGATCGTACCATATCTAATAGAGTACGATTACGACGTTCAGACACACCATTTCGCTGAGGTGTGCCAGGCGGCGTGAGTTGTGAAACAATTCCACATTTCCTTAGGTCCGTGCCAAACTCGTGACTTAAATATTCTCCGCCAGGATCAGATCATAGGCACTTTATTTTCCTGTCACGTTGATTCTCTACCTCACTCTGAAATTCCTTGAACCTTTCAAAAGTTTCAGACTTATGTTTCATTAAGTAGACATACCCATATCTATTAAAGTCATCAATGAGGGTGAGAACATAACGGCAGCCACCACGAGCCTCGACACTCATAGGACCGCATACATCGGTATGTATTATTTCCAACAAGTCAGTTGCTCGCTCCATTGTTCCAGAGAACGGAGTCTTGGTCATCTTGCCCATGAGGCATGGTACACACGTGTCAAATGATTCGAAATCAAGAGACTCCAAAAGTCCATCAGTATGGAGCTTCTTCATGCGTTTGACACCAATGTGACCAAGGCGGAAGTGCCACATGTAAGTGGGACTATCGTTATCAACCTTATACATTTTGATACTCACACTATGGACATGTGTAACATCACGTTCGAGATTCATCAAAAATAAACCATTGACTAGCGGGGCATGACCATAAAACATTTCTCTTATATAAATACAACAACCATTATTCTCAGATTTAAATGAGTAGCCATCTCGCACCAAGCGAGATCCGCATACAATGTTCATGCTCAAAGCTGATAGTAAATAACAATTATTAAGGTTTAACACTAATCCCGAAGGTAGATGTAGAGGTAGCGTGCCGACGGCGATCACATCGACCTTGGAACCATTCCCGACGCGCATCGCCACCTCGTCCTTTGCCAGCCTCCACTTATTCCGCAACTCCTGCTTGGAGTTACAAATGTGAGCAACTGCACCGGTATCAAATACCCAGGAGCTACTACGAGCGTTGGTTAGGTACACATCAATAACAAGTATATCACATATACCTTTAATGTTGCCGTCCTTCCTATCCGCTAAGTACTTGGGGCAGTTCCGCTTCCAGTGACCGGTACCCTTGCAATAAAAACACTCAGTCTCAGGCTTGGGTCCATTCTTGTTCTTCTTCTTCCCGGCAACTTGCTTACCGGGCGTGGCAACATCTTTGCCGTCCTTCTTGAAGTTCTTATTACCCTTGCCTTTCTTGAAACTAGTGGTCTTATTCACCATCAACACTTGATGCTCCTTTTTGATCTCGACTTCTGCTGATTTCAGCATCGAGTACAACTCAGGAATGGACTTCTCCATCCCTTGCATGTTGTAGTTCATCACAAAGCTCTTGTAGCTAGGTGGAAGCGACTGGAGGATTCTGTCAATGACCGAGTCATCCGGGAGATTAACTCCCAGCTAAGTCAAGCGGTTGTGTAGCCTAGACATCTTGATGATGTGCTCACTGACAGAACTATTCTCCTCCATCTTATAGCTGAAGAACTTGTCGGAGACGTCATATCTCTCGACCCGGGCATGAGTTTGGAAAACCAGTTTCAGCTCTTGGAACATCTCATATGCTCCGTGTTGCTCAAAACGCTTTTGGAGCCCCGGTTCTAAACTGTAAAGCATGCCGCACTGAACAAGGGAGTAATCATCGCAGCGGGAATGCCAAGCGTTCGCAGCGTCTTGCTGTGCTGGGAGAAGGGGTGGGTCACCTAGTGGTGCATCAAGGACATACAATTTCTTGGAAGCTATGAGGATGATCCTCAAGCCACAGACCCAGTCCGCATAGTTGCTTCCATCATCTTTCAGCTTGGTTTTCTCTAGGAACGCGTTGAAATTGAGGGTGACATTCGCGTTGGCCATTGGATCTACAATATAGATTGTAAAGATAATTTTAGACTAAGTTCATGATAATTAAGTTCACATAATCAAATTATTTAATGAACTCCCACTTAGATAGACATCTCTCTAGTCATCCAAGTGACACATGATCCATGTCAACTAGCCCGTGTCCGATCATCACGTGAGACGGACTAGTCATCCATGGTGAACATCTCCATGTTGATCGTATCTTCTATACGACTCATGTTTGACCTTTCGGTCTTCCGTGTTCCGAGGCCATGTCTATACATGCTAGGCTCGTCAAGTCAACCTAAGTGTTCCGCGTGTGTAAATCTGGCTTACACCCGTTGTATGCGAATGTTAGAACCTATCACACCCGATCATCACGTGGTGCTTCGTAACGACGATCCTTAGCAACGGTGCACAGTTAGGGTGAACACCTCTCTTGAAATTTTATTGAGAGATCATCTTATTTACTACCGTCGTTCTAAGCAAATAAGATGTAAACATGATAAACATCACATGCAATCAATATAGTGACATGATATGGCCAATATCATGTTGCTCCTTTGATCTCCATCTTCGGGGCACCATGATCATCACTGTCACCGGCACGACACCATGATCTCCATCATCATGATCTCCATCATCGTGTCTTCATGAAGTTGTCTCGCCAACTATTACTTCTACTACTATAGCTAACGTTTAGCAATAAAGTAAAGTAATTACATGGCGTTTATGATTGGCACGCAGGTCATACAATAAAATAAGACAACTCATATGGCTCCTGCCGGTTGTCATACTCATCGACATGCAAGTCGTGAATCCTATTACAAGAACATGATCAATCTCATACATCACAATGCATCACATCACATCCTTTGGCCATATCACATCACAAGGCATATGCTGCAAAAACAAGTTAGACGTCCTCTAATTTGTAGTTGCAAGTTTTTACGTGGCTGCTATAGGTTTCTCGCAAGAATGTTTCTTTCCTACGCCAAAACCACAACGTGATATGCCAATTGCTATTTACCCTTCATAAGGACCCTTTTCATCAAATCCAATCCGACTAAGGGGGGAGAGACAGACACCCGCTAGCCACCTTATGCAACAAGTGCATGTCAGGCGGTGGAACCAGTCTCACGTAAGTGTAGGTGTAAAGTCGGTTCGGGCCGCTTCATCCCACAATACCGCCGAATCATGATAAGACTAGTAGTGGTAAGCATAGTAAGAAAATCGACGCCCACAACAACTTGTGTTCTACTCGTGCATAGATTCTACGCATAGACCTAGCTCATGATGCCACTTTTGGGAAACGTAGTAGTAAATCAAAAAAATTCCTACGTATCACCAAGATCTATCTATGGAGAAACCAGCAACGAGTGGCGAGAGATTGCATCTTCATACCTTTTAAAATCGCTAAGCGGAAGCGTTACAAGAACGCGATTGATGGAGTTGTACTCGCCGCGATTCAGATGACGGTGGATTCCGATCTCAGCGCCGAACAACGGCGCCTCCACGTTCAACACACGTGCAGCCCGATGACGTCTCCTATGCCTTGATCCAGGAAGGAGGAAGGAGAGGTTGAGGGAGAGCTCCGGCAGCATGACGGCGTGGTGACGATGGAGCTACATGGACTCCGGCAGGGCTTCGCCAAGCGCTACGGAGAACGAGGAAGAGGAAGGGTAGGGCTGCGCCGAGAGAGAGAGAAGTCGTGTCTCAAATCAGCCCAAACCCTTGCATATATATAGGAGGAGGGAGAGGGAGGGCTGCCTTGGCCCCTCCTCAAAAGAGGAGAGGTTCGGCCGACCCTAGGGGAAGAGTCCACCTCCCACAAGGGAGGTGGATCTCCTCTTTTTCAAATTCCTTTGCCATATCTCCTTATCTCCAGCCGCATGGGCCTTTCTAGAAGGTCTTGTCCAGCCCAATAAGGGCTGCCACACCTCCTCTAAGGGCCCACAAAGTCCTATGGTCATCACACCCCTCCCGGGGGTTCTCCGGCACCCTCCCGGCACTCCCGATACACTACCGATGAGCCCGAAAACTTTCCGATGACCAAAAGTGGACTTCCTATATATCAATCTTTACATCCGGACCATTCCGGAGCTCCTCGTGACGTCCGGGATATCATCCGGGACTCTGAACAACCTTCGGTAACCACGTACACTTTTTCCCTATAACCCTAGCATCATCGAACCTTAAGTGTGTAGACCCTACGGGTTCAGGAGACACGTAGACATGACCGAGACACTTCTCCGGTCAATAACCAACAGCGGGATCTGGATACCCATGTTGGCTCCCACATGCTCCACGATGATCTCATCGGATGAACCACGATGTCGTGGATTCAATCAATCCCGTATACAATTCCCTTTGTCCATCGGTATGATACTTGCCCGAGATTCGATCGTTGGTATCTCTATACCTTGTTCAATCTCGTTACCAGCAAGTCTCTTTACTCGTTCCGTAATACGTCATCCCGTGGCTAACTCCTTAGTCACATTGAGCTCATTATGATGATGTCTTACCGAGTGGGCCGAGAGATACCTCTCCGTCACTCGGAGTGACAAATCCCAGTCTCGATTCGTGCCAACCCAATAGACACTTTCGGAGATACCCATAGTGCACCTTTATAGCCACCTAGTTACGTTGTGACGTTTGGCACACCCAAAGCATTCCTACGGTATCCGGGAGTTGCACAATCTCATGGTCTAAGGAAACGATACTTGACATTGAAAAGCTTTAGCAGACGAACTACACGATCTTGTGCTATGCTTAGGATTGGGTCTTGTCCATCACATCATTCTCCTAATGATGTGATCCCGTCATCAATGACATCCAATCTCCATGATCATGAAATCGTGACCATCTATTGATCAACGAGCTAGTCAACTAGAGGCTCACTAGGGACATGTTGTGGTCTATGTATTCACACATGTATTACGGTTTCCGGTTAACACAATTATAGCATGAACAATAGACAATTATCATGAACATGGAAATACAATAATAACCATTTTATTATTGCCTCTAGGGCATATTTCCAACACATATTTCCCTCTAGAGAAGTTAAGCCTAGGTACAAATCTGCAAAACTTGTAGTCACACTTTGAAGGGCTAAAATGACAAAAGGTTGGTTATCAACACTAAATCTCCTACCAAGCAAAACTAAACACGTATCATAGAAGCTATTATTAAGTATTAATTGCATGAATCCTCCTTGCTTATTTTGATCCAATAATAAAAAGGATTTTTTTTCACAAAGAGATGGTGAGAAATCACTAGAGCTGGTTTGTAAATCTTAAACTATTGAAGCAAGTACGTTGCAAAAACATCAAGTACAAAGAGAGAATGTTAGAGTGATAAATGAATCAATTTGGTAATTCCCTCATGTGAGGGAAAGCAAGTCAAACATTTGGACTCCCTCTGTTCCTTTATGTAAGGTGTATTATTTTTGGCACGGTGACCAAGGCACATAATTATAGACATGTTAAGACTAAACTACCCTTGGCAAATTTATTGGTTAGTGAAAAGTGAATCAATTAGTCCAGAAAATTATGAGATACATGCAACCGATAAAGAGATGGTTTCTTTTTTTTTTGTTATAAGGAGAGATGCAGACAATCAGAAAAGGGATACTTTTTTTAGGACGTCTAACAAGGGAATTATGAGTAATTAGAAGAAATTCACCTTACATTCTAAAATTTTATCAATAAATAAATACACTTTATATAGAGGAACCGAGAGAGTAAAATTTATGAAAAACTGCTTCACCGCACGGAGAATGCCCTAGCTTGCACCTCCCAGTTGAGAGGAAATCGCGAAAAAGCCGTATGTACTCGAGCCTCTAGCAAGCCAACCTGGAATATGACATCACTAACTTCATTATTAGATGCATATATTTTCCATTTTTTGTTCAACATGGTGCAAGATAGATCAACACTTTCATCAAAACTATTACATTTTTTTACATTAGAAGTATAGATATTTTTGAAGTAGCTTTGGGCAGCGTTTTTGTCATTAGACAATTATGGTTCCTAAGAGACGTGGTATTACTTTTATTTATTCCCAAGAGGCTTTCTGGTGGAAATACGTCGTGTTCTTGCCTCCTTGTTTTGATCAACCCTGGAATGTTGCATCCAAAACATCTCTTCCTCACAAAATAATCCATTTGTTTGTGCTATTCATTTGTTTCTCTTCCTCATAACTAGTGTCAGGAACTTTCTGTTTGATGAAGAGGGGAGCTTTGGGAGGTGGGTATATATATACATATACCAATGTAAAACGACCGAAAGGAGCAGATCCAACTAATCTTGATCATCAAAGCAGGCCAATCCAACGACCCTGATTGGTCCAATCGCGAGCGTTCAACCTGTTAACAAGCGACTAATATCATAATAAATATCAATGCCGGTGCTAATCACATAATTAACACACAAATAATATCCTTCCGATTATATACATACAATTAATATACTGCTAAATATCATGTATCCCATACCTGATATATCCGCACAATTAATATACTGCAAGCATTGCATTTACACATTTACAGTACCCTCCGTCCCAAATTATATAATGTTCTAACTTTCTTCTTCTGAATCGTATATATATAGACGTTTGTTTGTTCGTTCATTTTAGTATGCATGTAGTCTATACTGAAATGTTCAAAATATCTTATATTACATGCCGGAGATAGTAGTAGATGTACAGACCCGGCAGTAGGTAGGCTCGTACTTTAATTAACTTGATACTGACATGATTGATGGCCGGACCGGTTGATCATGTGACCAAGTTAGCTAACCAATTAGGTGTGAGGAGAGGAAGGCTCCCAGCTTGGTGTACGTGAGAGGTTGGTAGAGCCAGCTACACAAGTGATGTAGTACACGTGACAGGTGCGACAGTGAGCAGTGTTACTTCTTTTTCGGACCAAACAGTGTTGCTTGATACAGTACGTTAATTGTCGGTCCAAATCATGATCTTGTTGTCCATGCAAACTAGCACGCATGCAACTTATTAGTTTTATCAGTGTCAGGAAATGACACCGATTTTAATTGTTCAACTGCATGCATTTTCGTTTCTTTATCCCGTGATTACTGCACATATTATTTTGCATAGCTATTTCACGTTACCTGAGATGGTCTTGAAGCCAGCCTGTCGATGAGTTTTCAGCCAACCTAGTTTTGTTTTTCATTGATTATATTTTTTTGTTGAGGCCAATTGGTAAGCTAGATGTTATTTTACTATTCTCCTTCGTCATTTGAAGCTCAGAGCTGGATCATTTTGGCAAAAAAAAAAGGAATTCAAGCTTCGGGCCCAGATCTTGTTTTCTTCTTTAACCTCAAATGTTAAGTTGTCAGAGCATCTTCAGCCACGACTTGCAAATCCGACTCCTCAAACGTCCGTGAACACGTCCGGTCAGTGACCGGTCACTTGCACGTGAAAGGTGGAGAAGAAGAGAGAGAAAGAAAAAAATGAATAAAGAAAGAGAAAAGGTGGTCCGGGATGGGGTCGTGTCCTACGTGGCGGACTGGCGTCCATGACCCCTTATATCGTTCTCATATTTGAGATGGATATGAGGGGTGCCGGTCAGTCCGGGCGTTTGAGATGGGTATGAGGGGTCCATCTGGGTCGTTTTTTCATGACCGGTCAGTGACCGGACGGGTTGCCCGGGCGTTTGAGGAGAGTATGAGGGGTCCGGTTGTAGATGCTCTCAGTGCCCCATATTTTTCACTCCAGACCTTAAATGGTTTTTTTTTGGGGGGGGGGGGGTATGTGAGTGTGTGTAAAATGTCAATTGGCTGAAATCCTCAAAAACAAGATATTTGTATGCCCCCGAGAATTATCCAAAAAAATCTTATCAATTACACCCTCCGTTCATAAATATTAACATTCTAGAAACCGTGTGTACTCAAACCTTTGTATTATGAGCAAAGATGAACAAGATCAACTTTTGAAAAAACTAATACACCTAAAATAATAATGAAGGGAGTATAACATGACTTAGAGTAGTGAGATCAAAATACAACCCTTACAAAAGAAAAAAACCAAAAAAATCATAAAAATATTTCCATAATCCATAATTTATAATTTTCTACCAACATAGAAAAACAAATTGGAGACTTGGATTTAGGGAAATACAGTAATTTGCCAAGCACCCCCCCCTCCCCCATCGGGTTTGTACGGGGCATCTATTTTCTAGTCAGATGAGATAAAACAAAAATATCAACCTCGTATGATCAACACAAGAACTATCTTAGCCCCGAGCCATAATTAAATTACGAATCGAAAGACAAAATCACGGGTGATTGCCTTATGAAAATCTTGATCAAATGTGCAATATGAAAAAAAAATAAACAAAGATTCATGAGGCATAACAGCACACTGGAGTTGGAACTAAGAATAAGAAGGATTCTGCCCTTCACGTTAATGCTTCACAATGTTTAGAAACAAAATGTCATGGACAAAAGGAACGAATAGCCATTTACATATACTTTGGCCAAAGGACAGAGAGCTTAATATCTACTGGGGATACAAGCTACAACCAATAGCTTCGAAATCTTCCAGCTAACCGGTACTTACAATATAGTGTATATGTTTAAGATGCATCAAGTTGCTTATAGAGTTTTTATGTGGACACATATGGTCATAATTTTACATACAATCTTGCGTCAATATATTAACTGTCATAATTTATACTTTTGAAAGTCTTTTTAGATGTTGGGTAGAAACGTGAAATGTATGTTTTGGAACTGAACGCAAGTGCATGCGGAACTTAACCGAAATAGCACCAGCTAGTACTCGGTGTGCTACGATGAATATATGAAACCAAACAATTAACAGTATTTGTTTTCAAAGGTGTACATGGGGCAAATACCCAAGGGAACAATATTTCTGTTAGACTACAGATTAAGGCTTGCGAGCCTGACTCGCGGCAACACAGTAAAACTTTGAAATAAAGTCTTGGGAGATCTGGAAAGAGAGGGAGATAGACTATATCTTGTTCAATGCCTAAAAATATCATGGGAATTCAAGCAATGAGGCACATTCATTCACCAACAATGCAGACATACAAATTAATCACCAGTAGGTTCATGAAGAAAAAGTAACAATTAACAGTCGAACCGACGAGGCCCTTCACAAAACATGCACCGACAAAAAATAAATCAGAATACACAAAAGATATTGTCAAGCAGCTGAATTGAAACTGCACTTTTACGTGGTCCTTCGTCATTTATTAGCAGCACGTACGTACGTAGAGCTGGTTACTTTGGCGGGAACTTGGACTTGATGGCGTCCACCAAGCCGCCGTCGATCTGGAGCGCCCTGGCCAGCACGTCCGTTGGCACAGGTGGTGAGGTTGCGAACAACGCTAGGGCGAGGGACTGCGTGCCCGGAAGCTGGCTGTTGAAGGCCGAGATGGCGGCGGCCGGCGCGCCGCCGTTGTTCTTCTGGTAGTGGACGAGGCCGCGGGGGAAGACGAAAAGCTCACCCTTGCAGACGGTGCGGGCGAAGAGCTTGCCGGCCGTGGTGACGAATCCGACGTCCAGGGAGCCCTTCAGCACGTAGATGATCTCGGTGGCGCGTGGGTGGGTGTGCGGCGGGTTCACGCCCCACGGCTCGTAGTCCACGCGCGACATGGAGACCCCCAACGTGTTCAGCCCCGGGAGCTTCTCCACGTTCGCCGCCGTCACAGCTGAGCCGACAGGGTTGCCGGTGTTTCCCGGGAACGCCAGTGCGGCGGAAAAGAAGTCGTCCGCCGTCACGTTCTCCGGCTTCTTGCACGGGAACCCGTTCAGACGCAGTGCTGCACGTACGCATGCATGCATCCATTTACTATCTGTTCAGGCATGATCTATATGTGTCTGCACGAGAGTATGGATGGAAGAGCTTGCACAACTTACGGCCGTCGAGGGATTTGTAGTCGGCGACGCAGAAGTCCTGCAGCATGTCGGGGTCGCCGGCGAGCAATGGCGCGGCCAGGGCCAGGAGGGTGGCGCAGACGCCGAGGAGGACGGCGGGGAGCTGCTTGGGCGCCATGGTCAAGTGCTGCTTACTTGACTACTGGTTGGTTGGTGTGGTGTTAGTTCGTTAGCTGTTTGGTGAAGTAGCTGAGGCTGACTGGGTGATGATGCAAAGCATGGCGTGCATGTATTTATAGTGCAGTGTAGCGTAAGGGGGACGTGATCCATCGGTAGTTGATCGGTGGACATGTGACGAAGTTAATTGCACAGCTTAATGAAGACCATGTACATTTTAGCTTCAGGAGGATAGGGTTGGACGGCGACGTCAAATCGTGAATCGCTACCATTTGTGACATGTACTTTTGTGGTCTGTGAGGGATCAAATAAACTGGATGAGGAGAAGAGATCTACCGAACGAAGGAAAAAAGGCCCCGCGCTGTCTGGTCAGGGCGACTCGGGCACGGCCATTCACCTAGCGCCACCGCCACTCCTTTCTTCTCTCGTCGCCGCGCCGCCGCCGGGCGAAGCCCGAACGGCCGACGGCGGCGGCGGGGCGCCTTCCCGTGGCGGCCTCCGATCTGTAGGGCGGCAGTTTCAGACGGCGTGTCGGCGAGCGTGAGGACTTCTCTAGGGTTCCGGCGACCGGTGGCTGTTCTCGGCGTCCTCGCGTGGGCGCAGCAGCGGTGACCGGCGGCATGGTTGCGAGGCTGTGTCGGGGGCATGAGGCGGCGTGGTGGATCTGGTCGCCTACTTGGCGGATGGCGACGAGGGCTGCGGTGGCACGGGATCGCTGGATGGGGTCGGTGGCCTCGGCCAGATCTAGTCATGGCTGGTGGCTGGACGCGTTCGTGATGACCGGTGACTGGCTACCGGCCATGGTCACCGGGTGCCGGACGGCGTGGTGGCGGGTGTGGCACATCAGCGATTGGGCGGATCTTGATGGGTTCTTCTGATCACGTCGGGATTCGACCCTGGTCTGGGTCCTTGACACCGTGGGCAACTCCGGGGGAAACCCTAGATCTCATTGGATTGAGCGATGGCGGTGCTTTTGCGTTGTACTCCCTCTTGAGGACATCGTTTTTGGAGTTTGCTCACGTTGAAGGCACCAGCGACGTCGGTGGCGCACGGCCTGGTGGCGCAACTGCCGATGAAAATCATGCTGACTTTGGTCATGGCAGGCAATGGCGGCGTCTCCGATGTCGTTTCCTTGTTGAGGCATCGTCATTGCAGTTTGCGTCATCACGCTCGGGATGCTCCGAGGGAAACCCTAGATCTGGGTCTCCCGGATCGAACGATGACGGCGCCTTCAGTGTTGTTCTCCCTCCTGGGGGCATCATTTTGGAGCAAGTGCTAGCTGGAGGGGACTAGAGGAGGAGCGGTATTACATCTATCGCAAGGCCGACAGCAGATCCCGGCGGCATGGCGTTGCGGTGTTTCGGCGATGGGCGCGAGTGGATGGATACGTGCAGGATGGTGGCGCTGTCTGGCACCGTGGTGGTGTTGACGGCAAGCCTGGCAAGGTCGGTGCGTCAGTACCTGTTATGGAGATGGGTCAGTGGAAGACGGCAGCGGCGGCTTTTGAGAGTGTGCCGGACCGGTGTGTAACACAGTCCCGGTATGTGGCTTGGCTGGGGCATCTAGCTTTAGATGTTAGGTTTTGGTGCAATGTTTGTTTGGTATTCGGCTCGGACATTCGGCACCCCTTCATCAAGGGGATAGGAGTAGCGACAGGTGTTGCCAAGATGGTAGCTTCAGGCCTACTGATGTATTACTTTGTAAGGTCTTCATGAATAATTAAATAAATGGTTGCATGCATCGTCCAAATGCAGAGGCCGGGGATACATCCTCCTTTTCTAAAAAACGGATGAGGAGAATTTGGTATTGTAGTTACTAAATTTTGTTTAAGAAAAAAAGATTACCCCTGTTAGAATAATTGAGTCACATAATTGATCATTCGAGGGCCAAGTAATCACACAATCATAACATCGAGATTTGTTAATCAGGTTCACATGGCTACATCCCCAGGGTCTTACTATGGGCACTCTTGTCCATGACACCGTCACAATACTGCACCTTGGCTGTCCAGCCGTCGGCACCTGCCACTGTCTCCTTTCACTACCAGAATCAGGGTCGTTGCTAACGGCCTAGACTATGCCGACGGTCCCCGTCAGCATACGTCACCCTACGCCGACCACCAGAGACTCACCGTCGGCATAGATGAACCTATGTCAATGGCCCCTGTCAGCGTACAAAGGCCGTCGGCATAGGTGAACCTATGCCTACGGTGGCCGTCGGCGTAGGTACCCTGTCGGCGTATCAGCGGACCCGGCTGCTCAATGGCTAACTACAGTTTGACACTGTCAAAGATATGCCAACGGCCCTGACGGAAACCGTCGGCATAGCTAGGTGAAAATGTCCCTCGGTCAAACCCCGTCCAGTGAAAGTCAATGTTGTAGATCCGCTCGGTGAACAGTGTCAAGGTTAGACAGCACGAGGGACGTGGGGGTGGCAATGCCGCCAGGTCTTGCGCTGGGCCCTCTTACGGTTGAAACTATGGCATCGGGTCAATACCAAGGGAATCATGCGGTGGGTTGGACCTGAACTTTAATCCGAAGTAAACCTATGGGCTGGCCTATCACAGTCAGGTGGAAATGACCCTCGGTCAAACCTCGTCCGGTGGAAGTCAAAGGGGTAGATTCGTCTGGTCAAGAGTGTCAGGGTTAGACGGGACGGGGGACCTGGAAGGGGGCTATGCCGCCAGTTCTTGCCCTGGGCCCTCTTATGTTCGGAAGATGTGGCATCGGGTCGACACCGAGGGAATCTTGCGGTGGGTTGGGCCTGGAGCTTGTGCTAAGATGTTGCTAGCTATGGGCTGGCCTATCACAAACAGGTGAAAATGACCCTTGGTCAAACCCCGTCCGGTGGAAGTCAAAGGGGTAGATCCGTCCGATCAAGAGTGTTAGGATTAGACGGGACGAGGGACCTGGAGGGGGCTATGCCCCCAGGTCTTTCCCTGGCCCCTCTTAATTACGTTCGGAAATATGGCATCGGGTCAACACCGAAGGAGTCTTGTAGTGGGTTGGTCCCAGACCTTGTGCTAAGGTGTTGCTATGGGCTGGCCTATCACAGCCAGGTGAAAATGTCCCTCGATCAAGCCCCGTGTGGTGAAACTCAAAGGGGTAGATCCGCTCGGTGAACGGTGTCAGGGTTAGACGACACGAGGGACCTGGGGTGGCAATGTCGCCAGGTGTTGCGCTGGGCCCTCTTACGGTGTGAAACTATGGCATTGGGTCAATACCGAGGGAATCTTGCGGTGGGTTGGGCCCGGACTTTGATCTGAAGTAAACTTATGGGCTGGCCTATCACAGCTAAGTGGAAATGACCCTCGGTCAAACCCCGTCTGGTGGAAGTCAAAGGGGTAGATCCGTCCGGTCAAGAGTGTTAGGGTTAGACGGGACGGGGGACCTGGAGGGGGGCTATGCCATCAGTTCTTGCCCTGGGCCCTCTAACATTCGGAAAATGTGGCACCGGGTCAACACCGAGGGAATCTTGCGGTGGGTTGGGCCCGGAGCTTGTGCTAAGATGTTGCTAGCTATGGGCTGGCCTATCACAGACAGGTGAAAATGACCCTCGGTCAAACCCCGTTCGATGGATGTCAAAGGGGTAGATCAGTCCGGTCAAGACTGTCAGGGTTAGACGGGACGGGGGACCTGGAGGGGGCTATGCCGCCAGGACTTGCCCTGGACCATCTTAATTACGTTCGGAAAATGTGGCATCGGGTCAACACCGAAGGAATCTAGCGGTGGGTTGGTCCCAGACCTTGTGCTAAGGTGTTGCTATGGGCTGGCCTATCACAGCCAGGTGAAAATGTCCCTTGGTCAAACCCCGTCCGGTGAAAGTCAAAGGGGTGGATCTACTCGGTGAACAATGTCAGGGTTAGACGGCACGAGGGACCTGGGGTGGCAATGCCGCCAGGTCTTGCGCTGGGCCCTCTTACGGTGTGAAACTATGGCATTTGGTCAATACCGAGGGAATCTTGTGGTGGGTTGGGCACGGACTTTGATCCGAAGTAAACCTATGGGCTGGCCTATCATAGCCAGGTGGAAATGACCCTCGGTCAAACCCCGTCCGGTGGAAGTCAAAGTGGTAGATCCGTCCGGTCAAGAGTGTCAGAGTTAGACGGGACGGGGGACCTGGAGGGGGGCTATGCCACCAGTTCATGCCATGGGCCCTCTTAATTCGGAAAACGTGGCATCGGATCGACACCGAGGGAATCTTGCGGTGGGTTGGGCCCGGAGCTTGTGCTAAGATGTTGCTAGCTGTGGGCTTGCCTATCACAGACAGGTGAAAATGACGCTCGGTCAAACCCCGTCCGGTGGCAGTCAAAGGGGTAGATCCGTCCGGTCAAGAGTGTCAGGGTTAGACGGGACGAGGGACCTGGAGGGGGCTATGCCGCCGGGTCTTGCCCTGGGCCCTCTAAATTACGTTCGGAAAATGTGGCATCAGGTCGACACCGAGGGAACCTTGCGGTGGGTTGGGCCCAGACCTTGTGCTAAGGTGTTGCTATGGGCTGGCCTATCACAGCCAGGTGAAAATGTCCCTTGGTCAAGCCCCGTCCGGTGAAAGTCCAAGGGTTAGAGCTACTCAATGAACAGTGTCAAGGTTAGACGGCACGAGGGACCTGGGGGTGGCAATGCCGCCAGGTCTTGCGCTGGGCCCTCTTACGGTGTGAAACTATGGCATCGGGTCAATACCGAGGAAATCTTGCGGTGGGTTGGGCCTGGACTTTGATTCGAAGTAAACCTATGGGCTTGCCTATCACAGCCAGGTGGAAATGACCCTCGGTCAAACCCCGTCCGGTGGAAGTCAAAGGGGTAGATCCGACCGGTCAAGAGTGTCAGGGTTAGACGGGACGGGGGATCTGGAGGGGGGCTATGCCACGAGTTCTTGCCATGGGCCCTCTTACGTTCGGAAAACGTGGCATCGGATCGACACCGAGGGAATCTTGCGGTGGGTTGGGCCCGGAGCTTGTGCTAAGATGTTGCTAGCTATGGGCTGGCCTATCACACACAGGTGAAAATGACCCCGTCCGGTGGAAGTCAAAGGGGTACATCCTTCCGGTCAAGATTGTCAGGGTTAGACGGGACGGGGGACCTACAGGGGGCTATGCCGCCGGGTCTTGCCCTGGGCCCTCTAAATTACGTTCGGAAAATGTGGCATCGGGTCGACACCGAGGGAACCTTGCGATGGATTGGGCCCAGACCTTGTGCTAAGGTGTTGCTATGGGCTGGCCTATCACAGCGAGGTGAATATGTCCCTTGGTCAAACCCCATCCGGTGAAAGTCAAAGGGGTAGATCCGCTTGGTGAACAGTGTCAGGGTTATACGGCACGAGGGACCTCGGGGTGGCAATGCCGCCAGGTCTTGCGCTGGGCCCTCTTATGGTGTGAAACTATGGCATCTCGTCAATACCGAGGGAATCTTGCGGTGGGTTGGGCCCGGACTTTGATCCGAAGTAAACCTATGGGCTGGCCTATCAAAGCCAGGTGGAAATGACCTTCGGTCAAACCCCGTTCGGTGGAAGTCAAAGGGGTAGATCCGCCCGGTCAAGAGTGCCAGGGTTAGACGGGACGGGGGACCTGGAGGGGGGCTATGCGGCCATTTCTTGCCCTGGGCCCTCTAAATTACCTTCGAAAAATGTGGCATCGGGTCGACACCGAGGGAACCTTGTAGTGGGTTGGGCCCAGACCTTGTGCTAAGGTGTTGCTATGAGCTGGCCTATCACAGCGAGGTGAAGATGTCCCTTGGTCAAACCCCATCCGGTGAAAGTCAAAGGGGTAGATCCGCTCGGTGAACAGTGTCAGGGTTAGACGGCACGAGGGACCTGGGGGTGGCAATGCCGCCAGGTCTTGCGCTGGGCCCTCTTACGGTGTGTAACTATGGCATCTGGTCAATACCGAGCGAATCTTGTGGTGGGTTGGGCCCGGAATTTAATCCAAAGTCAACCTATGGGCTGGCCTATCATAGCAAGGTGGAAATGACCCTCGGTCAAACCCCGACCGGTGGAAGTCAAAGGGATAGATCCGTCCGGTCTAGAGTGTCGGGGTTAGACGGGACGGGGGACCTGGAGGAGGCTATGCCACCAGGTCTTGCCCTGGGCCCTCTTAATTACGTTCGGAAAACGTGGCATTGGGCCGACACCGAGGGAATCTTGCGGTGGGTTGGGCCCGGACCTTGTGCTAAGATGTTGCTATGGGCTAGTCTATCACAGCCAGGTGAAAATGTCCCTTGGTCAAACCCCGTCCCGTGAAAGTCAAAGGGGTAGATCCGCTCGGTGAACAGTGTCAGGGTTAGACGGCACGAGGGACCTGGGGGTGGCAATGCTGCCAGGTCTTGCGCTGGGCCCTCTTACGGCGTGTAACTATGGCATCTGGTCGATACCGAGGGAATCTTGTGGTGGGTTGGGCCAGGACTTTGATCCGAAGTAAACCTATGGGCTGGCCTATCATAGCCAGGTGGAAATGACCCTTGGTCAAACCTCGCCCGGTGGAAGTCAAAGGGGTAGATCCATCCGGTCAAGAGTGTCAGGGTTAGACGGGACGAGGGACCTGGAGGGGGGCTATGCCGCCATTTCTTGCCCTGGGCCCTTTTACGTTCGGAAAATGTGGCATCGGGTCGACACCGAGGGAATCTTGCGGTGGGTTGGGCCCGGAGCTTGTGCTAAGATGTTGCTAGCTATGGGTTGGCCTATCACAGACAGGTGAAAATGACCCTTGGTCAAACCCCATCCGGTGGAAGTCAAAGCGGTAGATCCGTTCGGTCAAGAGTGTGAGGGTTAGACGGGAGAGGGGACCTGGAGGGGGCTATGCCGCCAGGTCTTGCCCGTGGCCCTCTTAATTACGTTTGGAAAACGTGGCATCGGGTCGACACCGAGGGAGTCTTGCGGTGGGTTGGGCCCGGACCTTGTGCTACGGTGTTGCTATGGGCTGGCCTATCACAGCCAGGTGATAATGTCCCTCGGTCAACCCTGTCCGCTGAAAGTCAAAGGGGTAGATCCGCTCGGTGAACAGTGTCAGGGTTAGACGGCATGGGGGACCTAGGGGTGGAAATGCCGCCAGGTCTTGCGCTGGGCCCTCTTACGGTGTGTAACTATGGCATCTGGTCAATACCGAGGGAATCTTGTGGTGGGTTGGGCCTGGACTTTGATCCGAAGTAAACCTATGGGCTGGCCTATCACAGCCAGGTGGAAATGACCCTCGGTCAAACCCCGTCCGGTGGAAGTCAAAGGGGTAGATCCGTCCGATCAAGAGTGCGAAGGTTAGACGGGACAGGGGACATGGAGGGGGGCTATGCCACCATTTCTTGCCCTGCGCCCTCTTACGTTCGGAAAACATGGCATCAGGTCGACATCGAGGGAATCTTGTGGTGGGTTGGGCCCGGAGCTTGTGCTAAGATGTTGCTAGCTATGAGCTGGCCTATCATAGACAAGTGAAAATGACCCTCGGTCAAACCCCGTCCGGTGGAAGTCAAAGGGGTAGATACGTCCGGTCAAGTGTGTCAGGGTTAGACGGGACGGGGGACCTGGAGGGGGCTATGCCGCCGGGTCTTGCCCTGGGCCCTCTAAATTACGTTCAGAAAACATGGCATTGGGCCGACACCGAGGGAATCTTGCGGTTGGTTGGTTCCAGACCTTGTGCTAAGGTGTTGCTATGGGCTGGCCTATCACAGCCAAGTGAAAATGTCCCTTGGTCAAACCCCGTCCGGTGAAAGTCAAAGGGGTAGATCCGCTCGGTGAACAGTGTCAGGGATAGACGGCACGAGGGACCTGGGGGTGGCAATGCCGCCAGGTGTTGCGCTGGGCCCTCTTATGGTGTGTAACCATGGCATCTGGTCAATACGGAGGGAATCTTGTGGTGGGTTGGGCCCGGACTTTGATCCGAAGTAAACCTATGGGCTGGCCTATCATAGCCAGGTGGAAATGACCCTCGGTCAAACCCCGCCCGGTGGAAGTCAAAGGGGTAGATCCATCGGTGAAGAGTGTCAGGGTTAGACGGGACGGGGGACCTGGAGGGGGGCTCTGCCACCATTTGTTGCCCTGGGCCCTTTTACGTTCGGAAAATGTGGCATCGGGTCGACACCGAGGGAATCTTGCGGTGGGTTGGGCCTGGAGCTTGTGCTAAGATGTTGCTAGCTATGGGTTGGCCTATCACAGATAGGTGAAAATGACCCTCGGTCAAAGCCCGTCCGGTGGAAGTCAAAGGGGTAGATCCGTTCGGTCAAGAGTGTCACGGTTAGACGGGACAAGGGACCTGGAGGGGGCTATGCCGCCGGGTCTTGCCCGTGGCCCTCTTAATTACGTTCGGAAAACGTGGCATCGGGTCGACACCGAGGGAGTCTTGCGGTGGGTTGGGCCCGGACCTTGTGCTACGGTGTTGCTATGGGCTGGCCTATCACAGCCAGGTGAAAATGTCCCTCGGTCAACCCCGTCCGGTGAAAGTCAAAGGGGTAGATCCGCTCGGTGAACAGTGTCAGCGTTAGACGGCACGGGGGACCTGGGGGTGGCAATGCTGCCAGATCTTGCGCTGGGCCCTCTTACGGTGTTGTAACTATGGCATCTGGTCAATACCGACGGAATCTTGTGGTGGGTTGGGCCTGGACTTTGATCCGAAGTAAACCTATGGGCTGGCCTATCATAGCCAGGTGGAAATGACCCTCGATCAAACCCTGCCCGGTGGAAGTCAAAGGGGTAGATCCATCCGGTCAAGAGTGTCAGGGTTAGACGGGACGGGGGACCTGGAGGGGGGCTATGCCGCCATTTCTTGCCCTGGGCCCTTTTACGTTCGGAAAATGTGGCATCGGGTAGACACCGAGGGAATCTTGCGGTGGGTTGGGCCGGGAGCTTGTGCTAAGATATTGCTAGCTATGGGCTGGCCTATCATAGACACGTGAAAATGACCCTCGGTGAAACCCCGTCCGGCGGAAGTCAACGGGGTAGATCCGTCCGGTCAAGAGTGTCGGGGTTAGACGGGACGAGGGACCTGAGGGGGCTATGCCGCCAGGTCTTGCCCGTGGCCCTCTTAATTACGTTCGGAAAACGTGGCATGGGGTCGACACCAAGGGAATCTTGCGGTGGGTTTGTCCCAGACCTTGTGCTAATGTGTTGCTATGGCATGGCCTATCACAGCCAGGTGAAAATGCCCCTCGGTCAAGCCCCGTCCGGTGAAAGTCAAAGGGGTAGATCCGCTCGGTGAACAGTGTCAGGGTTAGACAGCACGGGGGACCTGGGGGTGGCAATGCCGCCAGGTCTTGTGTTGGGCCCTCTTACGGTGTGAAACTATGGCATCTGGTCAATACCGAGGGAATCTTGTGGTCGGTTGGGCCCGGACTTTGATCCGAAGTAAACCTATGGGCTGGCCTATCATAGCGAGGTGGAAATGACCCTCGGTCAAACCCCGCCCGGTGGAAGTCAAAGGGATAGATCCGTCCGGTCAAGAGTGTCGGGGTTAGACGGGACAGGGGACCTGGAGGGGGCTATGCCGCCAGGTCTGGCCCTGGGCCCTCTTAATTACGTTCGGAAAATGTGGCATTAGGCCAACACCGAGGGAATCTTGCGGTGGGTTGGGCCCGGACCTTGTGCTAAGATGTTGCTATGGGCTGGCCTATCACAGCCAGGTGAAAATGTCCCGTGGTCAAACCCCGTCCGGTGTAAGTCAAAGGGGTAGATCCGCTCGGTGAATAGTGTCGGTCTTAGAGGGCACGAGGGACCTAGGGGTGGCAATGCCGCCAGGTCTTGCACTAGGCCCTCTTACGGTGTGTAACTATGGCATCTGGTCAATACCGAGCGAATCTTGTGGTGGGTTGGGCCCGGAATTTGATCCGAAGTAAACCTATGGGTTGGCCTATCATAGCCAGGTGGAAATGAGCCCTGGTCAAACGCCGCCCGGTGGAAGTCAAAGGGGTAGTTCCATCCGGTCAAGAGTGTCAGGGTTAGACTGGACGGGGGATCTGGAGGGGGACTAGGCCGCCATTTCTTGCCCTGGGCCCTTTTACGTTCGGAAAATGTGGCATCGGGTCGACACCGAATGAATCTTGCGGTGGGTTGGGCCCGGAGCTTGTGCTAAGATGTTGCTAGCTATGGGTTGGCCTATCACAGATAGGTGAAAATGACCCTCGATCAAACCCCATCTGGTGGAAGTCAAAGGGGTAGATTCGTTCGGTCAAGAGTGTCAGGGTTAGACGGGACAAGGGACCTGGAGGGGCCTATGCCGCCAGGTCTTGCCCGTGGCCCACTGAATTACGTTCGGAAAACGTGGCATCGGGTCGACACCGAGGGAGTCTTGCGGTGGGTTGGGCCCGGACGTTGTGCTACGGTGTTGCTATGGCTGGGCTATCACAGCGAGGTGAAAATGTCCCTCGGTCACCCCCGTCCACTGAAAGTCAAAGGGGTATATCCGCTCGGTGAACAGTGTCAGGGTTAGACGGCACGGGTGACCTGGGGGTGCCAATGCCGCCAGGTCTTGCGCTGGGCCCTCTTACGGTGTGTAACTATGGATTCTGGTCAATACCGAGGGAATCTTGTGGTGGGTTGGGCCCGGACATTGATCCGAAGTAAACCTATGGGCTGGCCTATCATAGCCAGGTGGAAATGACACTCGGTCAAACCCCGCCCGGTGGAAGGCAAAGGGGTAGATCCATCCGGTCAACAGTGTCACGGTTAGACGGGACGGGGGACCTGGAGGGGGCCTATGCCACAACTTCTTGCCATGGGCCCTCTTACGTTCAGAAAACATGGCATCAGGTCGACATCGAGGGAATCTTGTGGTGGGTTGGGCCCGGAGCTTGTGCTAAGATGTTGCTAGCTATGGGCTGGCCTATCATAGACAGGTCAAAATGACCCTCGGTCAAACCCCTTCCGGTGGAAGTCAAAGGGATAGATCCGTCCGGTCAAGATTGTCGGGGTTAGACGGGACGGGGGACCTGGAGGAGGCTATGCCACCAGGTCTCGCCCTGGGCCCTCTTAATTACGTTCGAAAAACGTGGCATTGGGCCGACACCGAGGGAATCTTGCGGTGGGTTGGTCCCAGACCTTGTGCTAAGGTGTTGCTATGGGCTGGCCTATCACAGCCAGGTGAAAATGTCCCTTGGTCAAACCCCGTCCGGTGAAAGTCAAAGGGGTAGATCCGCTCGGTGAACAGTGTCAGGGTTAGACGGCACGAGGGACCTCGGGGTGGCAATGCCGCCAGGTCTTGCGCTGGGACCTCTTACGGTGTGTAACTATGGCATCTGGTCAATACCGAGCGAATCTTGTGGTGGGTTGGGCCCGGACTTTGATCCGAAGTAAACCTATAGGCTGGCCTATCATAGCCAGGTGGAAATGACCCTTGGTCAAACCCCGCCCGGTGGAAGTCAAAGGGGTAGATCCATCCGGTCAAGAGTGTCAGGGTTAGACGGGACGGGGGATCTGGAGGCGGGCTAGGCCGCCATTTCTTGCCCTGGGCCCTTTTACGATCGGAAAATGTGGCATCGGGTCGACACCGAATGAATCTTGCGGTGGGTTGGGCCCGGAGCTTGTGCTAAGATGTTGCTAGCTATGGGTTGGCCTATCACAGATAGGTGAAAATGACCCTCGGTCAAACCCCATCCGGTGGAAGTCAAAGGGGTAGATCCGTTCGGTCAAGAGTGTCAGGGTTAGACGGGACAAGGGACCTGGAGGGGGCTATGCCGCCAGGTCTTGCCCGTGGCGCTCTGAATTACGTTCGGAAAACGTGGCATCGGGTCGACACCGAGGGAGTCTTGCGGTGGGTTGGGCCAGGACCTTGTGCTACGGTGTTGCTATGGGCTGGGCTATCACAGCCAGGTGAAAATGTCCCTCGGTCACCCCCGTCCACTGAAAGTCAAAGGGGTAGATCCGCTCGGAGAACAGTGTCAGGGTTAGACGGCACGGGGGACCTGGGGGTGCCAATGCCGCCAGGTCTTGCGCTGGGCCCTCTTACGGTGTGTAACTATGGCATCTGGTCAATACCGAGGGAATCTTGTGGTGGGTTGGGCCCGGACTTTGATCCGAAGTAAACCTATGGGCTGGCCTATCATAGCCAGGTGGAAATGACCCTCGGTCAAACCCCGCCCGATGAAAGGCAAAGGGGTAGATCCATCCGGTCCAGAGTGTCAGGGTTAGACGGGACGGGGGACCTAGAGGGGGCCTATGCCACCAGTTCTTGCCATGGGCCCTCTTACGTTCAGAAAACATGGCATCAGGTCGACATCAATGGAATCTTGTGGTGGGTTGGGCCCGGAGCTTGTGCTAAGATGTTGCTAGCTATGGGCTGGTCTATCATAGACAGGTCAAAATGACCCTCGATCAAACCCCTTCCGGTGGAAGTCAAAGGAATAGATCCGTCCGGTCAAGATTGTCGGGGTTAGACGGGACAGGGGACCTGGAGGGGGCTATGCCACCAGGTCTTGCCCTGGGCCCTCTTAATTACGTTGGAAAAACGTGGCATTGGGCCGATACCGAGGGAATCTTGCGGTGGGTTGGTCCCAGACCTTGTGGTAAGGTGTTGCTATGGGCTGGCCTATCACAGCCAGGTGAAAATGTCCCTTGGCCAAACCCTGTCCGGTGAAAGTCAAAGGGGTACATCCGCTCGGTGAACAGTGTCACGGTTAGACGGCACGAGGGTCCTGGGGGTGGCAATGCCGCCAGGTCTTGCGCTAGGCCCTCTTACGGTGTGTAACCATGGCATCTGGTCAATATCGAGGGAATCTTGCGGTGGGTTGGGCCCGGACTTTGATCCGAAGTAAACCTATGGGCTGGCCTATCATAGCCAGGTGTAAATAACCCTCGGTCAAACCCCGCCCGGTGGAAGTCAAAGGGGTAGATCCATCCGGTCAAGAGTGTCAGGGTTAGACGGGACGGGGTACCTGGAGGGGGGCTATGCCGCCATTTCTTGCCCTGGGCCCTTTTACGTTCGGAAAATGTGGCATCGGGTCGACACCGAGGGAATCTTGCGGTGGGTTGGGCCCGGAGCTTGTGCTAAGATGTTGCTAGCTATGGGTTGGCCTATCACAGACAAGTGAAAATGACCCTCGGTCAAACCCCATCCGGTGGAAGTCAAAGGGGTAGATCCGTTCGGTCAAGAGTGTCAGGATTAGACGGGACAGGGGACCTGGAGGGGGCTATGCCGCCAGGTCTTGCCCGTGTCCCTCTTAATTACGTTCGGAAAACGTGGCATCGGGTCGACACCGAGGGAGTCTTGCGGTGGGTTGGGCCCGGACCTTTTGCTACGGTGTTGCTATGGGCTGGCCTATCAGAGCCAGGTGAAAATGTCCCTCGGTCAACCCCGTCCGGTGAAACTCAAAGGGGTAGATCCGCTCGGTGAACAGTGTCAAGGTTAGACGGCACGGGGGACCTGGGGGTGGCAATGCCGCCAGGTCTTGCGCTGGGCCCTCTTACGGTGTGTAACTATGGCATCTGGTCAATACCGAGGGAATCTTGTGGTGTGTTGGGCCCGGACTTTGATCCGAAGTAAACCTATGGGCTGGCCTATCATAGCCAGGTGGAAATGACCCTCGGTCAAACCCCGCCCGGTGGATGTCAAAGGGGTAGATCCATCCGGTCAAGAGTGTCAGGGTTAGACGGGACGGGGGACCTGGAGGGGTGCTATGCCGCCATTTCTTGCCCTGGGCCCTTTTTCGTTCGGAAAATGTGGCATCGGGTCGACACCGAGGGAATCTTATGGTGGGTTGGGCCCGGAGCTTGTGCTAAGATGTTGCTAGCTATGGGTTGGGCCTGGACTTTGATCCGAAGTAAACCTATGGGCTGGCCTATCACAGCCAGGTGGAAATGACCCTCGGTCAAACCCCGTCCGGTGGAAGTCAATGGGGTAGATCGGTCCGGTCAAGAGTGCCAGGGTTAGACGGGATGGGGGACCTGGAGGGGGGCTATGCCGCCATTTCTTGCCCTGGGCCCTCTTACTTTCGGAAAACATGGCATCAGGTCGACATCGAGGGAATCTTGTGGTGGGTTGGGCCCGGAGCTTGTGCTAAGATGTTGCTAGCTATGGGCTGGCCTATTATAGACAGGTGAAAATGACCCTCGGTCAAACCCCTTCCGGTGGAAGTCAAAGGGATTGATCCGTCCGGTCAAGAGTGTCGGGATTAGATGGGACGGGGGACCTGGAGGGGGCTATGCCACCAGGTCTTGCCCTGGACCCTCTTAATTACGTTCGGAAAACGTGGCATTGGGCCGACACCGAGGGAATCTTGCGGTGGGTTGGTCCCAGACCTTGTGCTAAGGTGTTGCTATGGGCTGGCCTATCACAGCCAGGTGAAAATGTCCCTTGGTCAAAGCCCGTCCGGTGAAAGTCAAAGGGTTAGATCCGCTCGGTGAACAGTGCCAGGGTTAGACGGCACGAGGGACCTGGGGGTGGCAATGCAGCCACGTCTTGCGCTGGGCCCTCTTACGGTGTGTAACTATGGCATCTGGTCAATACCGAGGGAATCTTGTGGTGGGTTGGGCCCGGACATTGATCCGAAGTAAACCTATGGGCTGGCCAATCATAGCCAGGTGCAAATGACCCTCGGTCAAACCCCGCCCGATGGAAGTCAAAGGGGTAGATCCATCCGGTCAAGAGTGTCAGGGTCAGACGGGACGGGGTACCTGGAGGGGGGCTATGCCGCCATTTCTTGCCCTGGGCCCTTTTACGTTCGGAAAATGTGGCATCGGGTCGACACCGAGGGAATCTTGCTGTGGGTTGGGCCCGGAGCTTGTGCTAAGATGTTGCTAGCTATGGGTTGGCCTATCACAGACAGGTGAAACTGACCCTCGGTCAAACCCCATCCGGTGGAAGTCAAAGGGGTAGATCCGTCCGGTCCAGAGTATCGGGGTTAGACGGGACAGGGGACCTGAGGGGGCTATGCCGCCACGTCTTGCACTGGGCCCTCTCGTTCGAAAAACGTGGCATCGGGTCGACACCGAGGGAGTCTTGCGGTGGGTTGGGCCCGGACCTTGTGCTAAGGTGTTGCTATGGGCTGGCCTATCACAGCCAGGTGAAAATGTCCCTTGGTCAAACCCCGTCCGGTGAAAGTCAAAGGGGTAGATCCGCTCGGTGAACAGTGTGAGGGTTAGACGGAACGAGGGACCTGGGGGTGGCAATGCTGCCAGGTCTTGCGCTGGGCCCTCTTACGGTGTGTAACTATGGCATCTGGTCAATACCGAGGGAATCTTGTGTTGGGTTGGGCCCGGACTTTGATCCGAAGTAAACCTATGGACTGCCTATCATAGACAGGTGGAAATGACCCTCGGTCAAACCCCGCCCGGTGGAAGTCAAAGGGGTAGATCCATCCGGTCAAGAGTGTCAGGGTTAGACGGGACGGGGAACCTGGAGGGGGGCTATGCCGTCATTTCTTGCCCTGGGCCCTTTTACGTTCGGAAAATGTGGCATCGGGTCGACACCGAGGGAATCTTGCGGTGGGTTGGGCCCAGAGCTTGTGCTAAGATGTTGCTAGCTATGGGTTGGCCTATCACAGACAGGTGAAAATGACCCTCGGTCAAACCCCATCCGGTGGAAGTCAAATGGGTAGATCCGTTCGGTCAAGAGTGTCAGGGTTAGACGGGACAGGGGACGTGGAGGGGGCTATGCCGCCAGGTCCTGCCCGTGGCCCTCTTAATTACGTTCGGAAAACGTGGCATCGGGTCGACACCGAGGGAGTCTTGCGGTGGGTTGGGCCCGGACCATGTGCTACGGTGTTGCTATTGGCTGGCCTATCACAGCCAGCTGAAAATGTCCCTCGGTCAACCCCGTCCGGTGAAAGTCAAAGGGGTAGATCCACTCAGTGAACAGTGTCAGGGATAGACGGCACGGGGGACCTGGGGGTGGCAACGCCGCCAGGTCTTGCACTGGGCCCTCTTACGGTGTGTAACTATGGCATCTGGTCAATACCGAGGGAATCTTGCGGTGGGTTGGGCCGGGAGCTTGTTCTAAGATGTTGCTAGCTATGGGCTGGCCTATCATAGACAGGTGAAAATGACCCTCGATGAAACCCCGTCCGGTGGAAGTCAAAGGGGTAGATCCGTCCGGTCAAGAGTGTCAGGGTTAGACGGGACGGGGGACCTGGAGGGGGGCTATGCCACCAGGTCTTGCGCTCGGCCCTCTTACGGTGTGTAACTATGGCATCTGGTCAATACCCAGGGAATCTTGTGGTGGGTTGGGACCGGACCTTGATCCGAAGTAAACCTATGGGCTGGCCTATCATAGCCAGGTGGAAATGACCCTCGGTCAAACCCCGCCCGGTGGAAGTCAAAGGGGTAGATCCGTCCGATCACGAGTGTCAGGGTTAGACGGGCAGGGGGACCTGGAGGGGGGCTATGACGCCATTCCTTGCCCTGGGCCCTCTTACGTTCGGAAAATGTGGCATCGGGTCGACACCGAGGGAATCTTGCGGTGGGTTGGACCGGGAGCTTGTGCTAATATGTTGCTAGCTATGGGCTGGCCTCTGATAGACAGGTGAAAATGACCCTTCTGGTGGAAGTCAAAGGGGTAGATCCGTCCGGTCAAGAGTGTCGGGGTTAGACGGGACAGGGGACCTGAGGGGGCTATGCCGCCAGGTTTTGCCCTGGGCCCTCTTAATTACGTTCGGAAAACGTGGCATCGGGTCGACACCCAGGGAATCTTGCGGTTGGTTGGGCCCGGACCTTGTGCTACGGTGTTGCTATGGGCTGGCCTATCACAGCCAGGTGAAAATGTCCCTCGGTCAACCCCGTCCGGTGTAAGTCAAAGGGGTAGATCTGCTCGGTGAACAGTGTCAGGGTTAGACGGCACGGGGGACCTGGGGGTGGCAATGCCGCCAGGTCTTGTGCTGGGCCCTATTATAGTGTGTAACTATGGCATCTGGTCAATACCGAGGGAATCTTGTGGTGGGTTGGGCCGGGAGCTTGTTCTAAGATGTTGCTAGCTATGGGCTGGCCTATGATAGACAGGTGAAAATGACCCTCGGTGAAACCCCGTCGGGTGGAAGTCAAAGGGGTAGATCCGTTCGGTCAAGAGTGTCGGGGTTAGACGGGACAGGGGACCTGAGGGGGCTATGCCGCCACGTCTTGCCCTGGGCCCTCTTAATTACGTTCAGAAAACATGGCATCGGGTCGACACCGAGGGAGTCTTGCGGTGGGTTGGGCCCGGACCTTGTGCTAAGGTGTTGCTTTGGGCTGGCCTATCACAGCCAGGTGAAAATGTCCCTTGGTCAAACCCCGTCCGGTGAAAGTCAAAGGGGTAGATCCGCTCGGTGAACAGTGTCAGGGTTAGACGGCACGAGGGACCTGGGGGTGGCAATGCCGCCAGGTCTTGCGCTGGGCCCTCTTATGGTGTGTAACTATGGCATCTGGTCAATACCGAGGGAATCTTGTGGTCGGTTGGGCCCGGACTTTGATCCGAAGTAAACCTATGGACTAGCCTATCATAGCCAGGTGGAAATGACCCTCGGTCAAACCCTGCCCGGTGGAAGTCAAAGGGGTAGATCCATTCGGTCAAGAGTGTCAGGGTTAGACGGGACGGGGGACCTGGAGGGGAGCTATGCCGCCATTTCTTGCCCTGGGCCCTTTTACGTTCGGAAAATGTGGCATCGGGTCGACACCGAGGGAATCTTGCGGTGGGTTGGGCCCGTAGCTTGTGCTAAGATATTGCTAGCTATGGGTTGGCCTATCACAGACAGGTGAAAATGACCCTCGGTCAAACCCCATTCGGTGGAAGTCAAAGGGGTAGATCCGTTCGGTCAAGAGTGTCCGGGTTAGACGGGACAGGGACCTGGAGGGGGCTATGCCGCCAGGTCTTTCCCGTGGCCCTCTTAATTACGTTCGGAAAACATGGCATCGGGTCGACACCGAGGGAGTCTTGGGGTGGGTTGGGCCCGGACCTTGTGCTACGGTGTTGCTTTGGGCTGGCCTATCACAGCCAGGTGAAAATGTCCCTCGGTCAACCCCATCCGGTGAAAGTCAAAGGGGTAGATCCGCGCGGTGACCAGTGTCAGGGTTAGACGACACGGGGGACCTGGGGGTGGCAATGCCGCCAGGTCATGCGCTGGGCCCTCTTACGATGTGTAACTATGGCATCTGGTCAATACCGAGGGAATCTTGCGGTGGGTTGGGCCGGGAGCTTGTTCTAAGATGTAGCTAGCTATGGGCTGGCCTATCATAGACAGGTGAAAATGACCCTCGGTCAAACCCCGTCCGGTGGAAGTCAAAGGGGTTAGACGGCACGAGGGACGTGGGGGTGGCAATGCCGCCAGGTCTTGCGATGGGCCCTCTTACAGTGTGTAACTATGGCATCTGGTCAATACCGAGGGACTCTTGTGGTGGGTTGGGCCCGGACTTTTATCCGAAGTAAACCAATGGACTGGCCTATCATAGCCAGGTGAAAATGACCCTCGGTCAAACCCCGTCCGGTGGAAGTCAAAGGGGTAGATCCGTCCGGTCAAGAGTGTCGGGGTTAGACGGGACAAGGGAGCTGAGGGGGCTATGCCGCCACGTCTTGCACTGGGCCCTCTTTATTACGTTCGGAAAACGTGGCATCGGGTCGAGGTCGACACCGAGGGAGTCTTGCGGTGGGTTGGGCCCGGACCTTGTGCTAAGGTGTTGCTATGGGATGGCCTATCACAGCCAGGTGAAAATGTCCCTTGGTCAAACCCCGTCCGGTGAAAGTCAAAGGGGTTAGACGGCACGAGGGACCTGGGGGTGGCAATGCCGCCAGGTCTTGCGATGGGCCCACTTACAGTGTGTAACTATGGCATCTGGTCAATACCGAGGGACTCTTGTGGTGGGTTGGGCCCGGACTTTTATCCGAAGTAAACCAATGGACTGGCCTATCATAGCCAGGTGGAAATGACCCTCGGTCAAACCCCGCCCGGTGGAAGTCAAAGGGGTAGATCCATCCGGTCAAGAGTATCAGGGTTAGACGGGACGGGGACCTGGAGGGGGGCTATGCCGCCATTTCTTGCCCTGGGCCCTTTTACGTTTGAAAAATGTGGCATCGGGTCAACACCGAGGGAATCTTGCGGTGGGTTGGGCCCGGAGCTTTTGCTAAGATGTTGCTACCTATGGGTTGGCCTATCACAGACAGGTGAAAATGACCCTCGGTCAAACCCCATCCGGTGGAAGTCAAAGGGGTAGATCAGTTCGGTCAAGAGTGTCAGGGTTAGACGGGACAGGGGACCTGGAGGGGGCTATGCCGCCAGGTCTTGCCCGTGGCCCTCTTAATTACGTTCGGAAAACATGGCATCGGTTCGACACCGAGGGAGTCTTGCGGTGGGTTGGGCCCGGACCTTGTGCTACGGTGTTGCTATGGGCTGGCCTATCACAGCCAGGTGAAAATGTCCCTCGGTCAACCCCGTCCTGTGAAAGTCAAAGGGGTAGATCCGCTCGGTGAACAGTGTCAGGGTTAGACGGCACGGGGGACCTGGGGGTGGCAATGCCGCCAGGTCATGCGCTGGGCCCTCTTACGGTGTGTAACTATGGCATCTGGTACATACCGAGGGAATCTTGTGGTGGGTTGGGCCCGGACTTTGATCCTAAGTAAACGTATGGGCTGGCCTATCATAGCCAGGTGGAAATGACCCTCGGTAAAACCCCGCCCGGTGGAAGTCAAAGGGGTAGATCCATCCAGTCAAGAGTGTCAGGGTTAGACGGGACGGGGGACCTGGAGGGGGCTATGCCGCCATTTCTTGCCCTGGGCCCATTTACGTTCGGAAAATGTGGCATCGGGTCGACACCGAGGGAATCTTGAAGTGGGTTGGGCCGGGAGCTTGTGCTAAGATGTTGCTAGCTATGGGCTGGCCTATCATAGACAGGTGAAAATGACCCTCGGTCAAACCCCGTCCGGTGGAAGTCAAAGGGGTAGATCCGTCCGGTCAAGAGTGTCGGGGTTAGACGGGACGGGGGACCTAAGGGGGCTATGCCGCCAGGTCTTGCCCGTGGCCCTCTTAATTACGTTCGGAAAACGTGGCATGGGGTCGACACCGAAGGAATCTTGCGGTGGGTTTGTCCCAGACCTTGTGCTAAGGTGTTGCTATGGCATGGCCTATCAGAGCCAGGTGAAAATGTCCCTCGGTCAAACCCCGTCCGGTGAAAGTCAAACGGGTAGATCCGCTCAGTGAGCAGTGTCAGGGTCAGACGGCACGAGGGACCTGGGGGTGGCAATGCCGCCAGGTCATGCGATGGGCCCTCTTACGATGTGTAACTATGGCATCTGGTCAATACCGAGGGAATGTTGTGGTGGGTTGGGCCCGGACTTTGATCCGAAATAAATCTACGGGCTGGCCTGTCATAGCCAGGTGGAAATGAGCCTTGGTCAAACCCCGCCCGGTGGAAGTCAAAGGGGTAGATCCATCCGATCAAGAGTGTGAGGGTTAGACGGGACGGGGGACCTGGAGGGGGGCTATGCCGCCATTTCTTGCTCTGGGCCCTTTTACGTTCGGAAAATGTGGCATCGGGTCGACACCGAGGGAATCTTGCGGTGGATTGGGCCGGGAGCTTGTGCTAAGATATTGCTAGCTATGGGTTGGCCTATCACAGACAGGTGAAAATGACCCTCGGTCAAACCCCATCCGGTGGAAGTCAAAGGGGTAGATCCGTTCGGTCAAGAGTGTCCGGGTTAGACGGGACAGGGACCTGGAGGGGGCTATGCCGCCAGGTCTTTCCCGTGGCCCTCTTAATTACGTTCGGAAAACATGGCATCGGGTCGACACCGAGGGAGTCTTGCGGTGGGTTGGGCCCGGACCTTGTGCTACGGTGTTGCTTTGGGCTGGCCTATCACAGCCAGGTGAAAATGTTCCTCGGTCAACCCCGTCTGGTGAAAGTCAAAGGGGTAGATCCGCTCGGTGACCAGTGTCTGGGTTAGACGACACGGGGGACCTGGGGGTGGCAATGCCACCAGGTCATGCGCTGGGCCCTCTTACGATGTGTAACTATGGCCTCTGGTCAATACCGAGGGAATCTTGCGGTGGGTTGGGCCGGGAGCTTGTTCTAAGATGTAGCTAGCTATGGGCTGGCCTATCATAGACAGGTGAAAATGACCCTCGGACAAACCCCATCCGGTGGAAGTTAAAGGGGTAGATCCGTCCGGTCAAGAGTGTCGGGGTTAGACGGGACAAGGGAGCTGAGGGGGCTATGCCGCCACGTTTTGCACTGGGCCCTCTTAATTACGTTCGGAAAACGTGGCATCGGGTCGACACCGAGGGAGTCTTGCGGTGGGTTGGGCCCGGACCTTGTGCTAAGGTGTTGCTATCGGATGGCCTGTCACAGCCAGGTGAAAATGTCCCTTGGTCAAACCCCGTCCGGTGAAAGTCAAAGGGGTTAGACGGCACGAGGGACCTGGGGGTGGCAATGCCGCCAGGTCTTGCTATGGGCCCTCTTACAGTGTGTAACTATGGCATCTGGTCAATACCGAGGGATTCTTGTGGTGGGTTGGGCCCGGACTTTTATCCGAAGTAAACCTATGGACTGGCCTATCATAGCCAGGTGGAAATGACCCTCGGTCAAACCCCGCCCGGTGGAAGTCAAAGGGGTAGATCCATCCGGTCAAGAGTATCAGGGTTAGACGGGACGGGGACCTGGAGGGGGGCTATGCCGCCATTTCTTGCCCTGGGCCCTTTTACGTTTGGAAAATGTGGCATCGGGTCGACACCAAGGGAATCTTGCGGTGGGTTGGGCCGGGAGCTTTTGCTAAGATGTTGCTAGCTATGGGTTGGCCTATCACAGACAGGTGAAAATGACCCTCGGTCAAACCCCATCCGGTGGAAGTCAAAGGGGTAGATCAGTTCGGTCAAGAGTGTCAGGGTTAGACGGGACAGGGGACCTGGAGGGGGCTATGCCGCCAGGTCTTGCCCGTGGCCCTCTTACTTACGTTCGGAAAACATGGCATCAGTTCGACACCGAGGGAGTCTTGCGGTGGGTTGGGCCCGGACCTTGTGCTACGGTGTTGCTATGGGCTGGCCTATCACAGCCAGGTGAAAATGTCCCTCGGTCAACCCCGTCCTGTGAAAGTCAAAGGGGTAGATCCGCTCGGTGAACAGTGTCAGGGTTAGACGGCACGGGGGACCTGGGGGTGGCAATGCCGCCAGGTCATGCGCTGGGCCCTCTTACGATGTGTAACTATGGCATCTGGTCAATACCGAGGGAATCTTGTGGTGGGTTGGGCCCGGACTTTGATCCTAAGTAAACCTATGGGCTGGCCTATCATAGCCAGGTGGAAATGACCCTCGGTAAAACCCCGCCCGGTGGAAGTCAAAGGGGTAGATCTATCCGGTCAAGAGTGTCAGGGTTAGACGGGACGGGGGACCTGGAGGGGGCTATGCCGCCATTTCTTGCCCTGGGCCCATTTACGTTCGGAAAATGTGGCATCGGGTCGACACCGAGGGAATCTTGAAGTGGGTTGGGCCGGGAGCTTGTGCTAAGATGTTGCTAGCTATGGGCTGGCCTATCATAGACAGGTGAAAATGACCCTCGGTCAAACCCCGTCCGGTGGAAGTCAAAGGGGTAGATCCGTCCGGTCAAGAGTGTCGGGGTTAGACGGGATGGGGGACCTGAGGGGGCTATGCCGCCAGGTCTTGCCCTGGGCCCTCTTAATTACGTTCGGAAAACATGGCATGGGGTCGACACCGAAGGAATCTTGCGGTGGGTTTGTCCCAGACCTTGTGCTAAGGTGTTGCTATGGCATGGCCTATCAGAGCCAAGTGAAAATGTCCCTCAGTCAAACCCCGTCCGGTGAAAGTCAAAGGGGTAGATCCCCTCAGTGAGCAGTGTCAGGGTCAGACGGCACGAGGGACCTGGGGGTGGCAATGCCGCCAGGTCATGCGCTGGGCCCTCTTACGATGTGTAACTATGGCATCTGGTCAATACCGAGGGAATCTTGTGGTGGAATAAATCTATGGGCTGGCCTATCATAGCCAGGTGGAAATGAGCCTCGGTCAAACCCCGCCCGGTGGAAGTCAAAGGGGTAGATCCATCCGGTCAAGAGTTTCAGGGTTAGACGGGACGGGGGACCTGGAGGGGGGCTATGCCGCCATTTCTTGCTCTGGGCCCTTTTACGTTCGGAAAATGTGGCATCGGGTCGACACCGAGGGAATCTTGCGGTGGATTGGGCCGGGAGCTTGTGCTAAGATGTTGCTAGCTATGGGCTGGCCTATCATAGACAGGTGAAAATGACCCTCGGTCAAACCCCGTCCGGTGGAAGTCAAAGGGGTAGATCCGTCCGGTGAAGAGTGTCGGGGTTAGACGGGACAGGGACCTGAGGGAGCTATGCCGCCAGGTCTTCCCCTGGGCCCTCTTAATTACGTTGGGAAAACGTGGCATGCATCGACACCGAGGGAGTCTTCCAGTTGGTTGGGCCCATACCTTGTGCTACGTTGTTGCTATGGGCTGGCCTATGACAGCTAGGTGAAAATGTCCCTCGGTCAACCCCGTCCGGTGAAAGTCAAAGGGGTAGATCCTCTCAGTGAACAGTGTCAGGGTTAGACGGCACGGGGGACCTGGGGGTGGCAATGCTGCCAGGTCTTGTGCTGGGCCCTCTTACAGTGTGTAACTATGGCATCTTGTCAATACCGAGGGAATCTTGCGGTGGGTTGGGCCGGGAGCTTATTCTAAGATGTTGCTAGCTATGGGCTGGCCTATGATAGACAGGTGAAAATGACCCTCGGTGAAACCCCGTCCGGTGGAAGTCAAAGGGGTAGATCCGTCCGGTCAAGAGTGTCGGGGTTAGACGGGACAAGGGACCTGAGGGGGCTATGCCGCCACGTCTTGCCCTGGGCCCTCTTAATTACGTTCGGAAAACGTGGCATCGGGTCGACACCGAGGGAGTCTTGCGGTGGGTTGGGCCCGGACCTTGTGCTAAGGTGTTGCTATGGGGTTGCCTATCACAGCTAGGTGAAAATGTCCCTTGGTCAAAGCCCGTCCGGTGAAAGTCAAAGGGGTAGATCCGCTCGGTGAACAGTGTCAGGGTTAGACGGCACGAGGGACCCGGGGGTGGCAATGCCGCCAGGTCTTGCGCTGGGCCCTCTTACGATGTGTAACTATGGCATCCGGTCAATACCGAGGGAATCTTGTGGTGGGTTGGGCCCGGACTTTGATCCGAAGTAAACCTATGGACTAGCCTATCATAGCCAGGTGGAAATGACCCTCGGTCAAACCCCGCCCGGTGGAAGTCAAAGGGGTAGATCCATTCGGTCAAGAGTGTCAGGGTTAGACGGGACGGGGGACCTGGAGGGGGGCTATGCCGCCATTTCTTGCCCTGGGCCCTTTTACGTTCGGAAAATGTGGCATCGGGTCGACACCGAGGGAATCTTGCGGTGGGTTGGGCCGGGAGCTTGTGCTAAGATGTTGCTAGCTATGGGTTGGCCTATCACAGACAGGTGAAACTGACCCTCGGTCAAACCCCATCCGGTGGAAGTCTAAGGGGTAGATCCGTTCGGTCAAGAGTGTCAGGGTTAGACGGGACAGGGGACCTGTAGGGGCTATGCCACCAGGTCTTGCCCGTGGCCCTCTTAATTACGTTCGGAAAACGTGGCATCGGGTCGACACCGAGGGAATCTTGCGGTGGGTTGGGCCCGGAGCTTGTGCTAAGATATTGCTAGCTATGGGTTGGCCTATCACAGACAGGTGAAAATGACCCTTGGTCAAACCCCATCCGGTGGAAGTCAAAGGGGTAGATCCGTTCGGTCAAGAGTGTCCGGCTTAGACGGGACAGGGGACCTGGAGGGGGCTATGCCGCCAGGTCTTGCCCGTGGCCCTCTTAATTACGTTCGGAAAACATGGCATCGGGTCGACACCGAGGGAGTCTTGCGGTGGGTTGGGCCCGGACCTTGTGCTACGGTGTTGCTTTGGGCTGGCCTATCACAGCCAGGTGAAAATGTCCCTCGGTCAACCCCGTCCGGTGAAAGTCAAAGGGGTAGATCCGCTCGGTGAACAGTGTCAGGGTTAGACGTCACGGGGAACCTGGGGGTGGCAATGCCGCCAGGTCATGCGCTGGGCCCTCTTACGATGTGTAACTATGGCATCTGGTCAATACCGAGGGAATCTTGCGGTGGGTTGGGCCGGGAGCTTGTTCTAAGATGTAGCTAGCTATGGGCTGGCCTATCATAGACAGGTGAAAATGACCCTCGGTCAAACCCCGTCCCGTGGAAGTCAAAGGGGTAGATCCGTCCGGTCAAGAGTGTCGGGGTTAGACGGGACAAGGGACCTGAGGGGGCTATGCCCCCACGTCTTGCACTGGGCCCTCTTAATTACGTTCGGAAAACGTGGCTTCGGGTCGACACCGAGGGAGTCTTGCGGTGGGTTTGGCCCGGACCTTGTGCTAAGGTGTTGCTATGGGATGGCCTATCACAGCCAGGTGAAAATGTCCCTTGGTCAAACCCCGTCCGGTGAAAGTCAAAGGGGTAGATCCGCTCGGTGAACAGTGTCAGGGTTAGACGGCACGAGGGACCTGGGGGTGGCAATGCCGCCAGGTCTTGCGATGGGCCCTCTTACAGTGTGTAACTATGGTATCTGGTCAATACCGAGGGACTCTTTTGGTGGGTTGGGCCCGGACTTTTATCCGAAGTAAACCTATGGACTGGCCTATCATAGCCAGGTGGAAATGACCCTCGGTTAAACCCCGCCCGGTGGAAGTCTAAGGGGTAGATCCATCCGGTCAAGAGTATCAGGGTTAGACGGGACGAGGACCTGGAGGGGGGCTATGCCGCCATTTCTTGCCCTGGGCCCTTTTACGTTTGGAAAATGTGGCATCGGGTCGACACCGAGGGAATCTTGCGGTGGGTTGGGCTCGGAGCTTTTGCTAATATGTTGCTAGCTATGGGTTGGCCTATCACAGACAGGTGAAAATGACCCTCGGTCAAACCCCATCCGGTGGAAGTCAAAGGGGTAGATCCGTTCGGTCAAGAGTGTCAGGGTTAGACGAGACAGGGGACCTGGAGGGGGCTATGCCGCCAGGTCTTGCCCGTGGCCCTCTTAATTACGTTCGGAAAACGTGGCATCGGGTCGACACCGAGGGAGTCTTGCGGTGGGTTGGGCCCGGACCTTGTGCTACGGTGTTGCTATGGGCTGGCCTATCACAGCCAGGTGAAAATGTCCCTCGGTCAACCCCGTCCTGTGAAAGTCAAAGGGGTAGATCCGCTCGGTGAACAGTGTCAGGGTTAGACGGCACGGGGGACCTGGGGGTGGCAATGCCGCCAGGTCATGCGTTGGGCCCTCTTACGGTGTGTAACTATGGCATCTGGTCAATACCGAGGGAATCTTGTGGTGGGTTGGGCCCGGACTTTGATCCTAAGTAAACCTATGGGCTGGCCTATCATAGCCAGGTGGAAATGACCCTCGGTCAAACCCCGCCCAGTGGAAGTCAAAGGGGTAGATCCATCCGGTCAAGAGTGTCAGGGTTAGACGGGACGGGGGACCTGGAGGGGGCTATGCCGCCATTTCTTGCCCTGGGCCTTTTACATTCGGAAAATGTGGCATCGGGTCGACACCGAGGGAATCTTGCAGTGGGTTGGGCCGGGAGCTTGTGCTAAGATGTTGCTAGCTATGGGCTGGCCTATCATAGACAGGTGAAAATGACCCTCGGTTAAACCCCGTCCGGTGGAAGTCAAAGGGGTAGATCCGTCCGGTCAAGAGTGTCAGGGTTAGACGGGACGGGGGACCTGAGGGGGCTATGCCGCCAGGTCTTTCCCTGGGCCCTCTTAATTACGTTCGGAAAACGTGGCATGGGGTCGACACCGAAGGAATCTTGCGGTGGGTTTGTCCCAGACCTTGTGCTAAGGTGTTGCTATGGCATGGCCTATCAGAGCCAGGTGAAAATGTCCCTCGGTCAAACCCCGTCCGGTGAAAGTCAAAGGGGTAGATCCCCTCAGTGAGCAGTGTCAGGGTTAGACGGCACGATGGACCTGGGGGTGGCAATGCCGCCAGGTCATGCGCTGGGCCCTCTTACGATGTGTAACTATGGCATCTGGTCAATACCGAGGGAATCTTGTGGTGGGTTGGGCCCGGACATTGATCCGATATAAATCTACGGGCTGGCCTATCATAACCAGGTGGAAATGAGCCTCGGTCAAACCCCGCCCGGTGGAAGTCAAAGGGGTAGATCCATCCGGTCAAGAGTGTCAGGGTTAGACGGGACGGGGGACCTGGAGGGGGGCTATGCCGCCATTTCTTGCTCTGGGCCCTTTTACGTTCGGAAAATGTGGCATCGGGTCGACACAGAGGGAATCTTGCGGTGGATTGGTCCGGGAGCTTGTGCTAAGATGTTGCTAGCTGTGGGCTGGCCTATCATAGACAGGTCAAAATGACCCTCGGTCAAACCCCGTCCGGTGGAAGTCAAAGGGGTAGATCCGTCCGGTCAAGAGTGTCAGGGTTAGACGGGACGGGGGACCTGGAGGGGGGCTATGCCGCCATTTGTTGCCCTGGGCCCTTTTACGTTCGGAAAATGTGGCATCGGGTCGACACCGAGGGAATCTTGCGGTGGGTTGGGCCGGGAGCTTGTGCTAAGATGTTGCTAGCTATGGGCTGGCCTATCATAGACAGGTGAAAATGACCCTCGGTCAAACCCCGTCCGGTGGAAGTCAAAGGGGTAGATCCGTCCGGTCAAGAGTGTCGGGGTTAGACGGGACGGGGGACCTGAGGGGGATATGCCGCCAGGTCTTGCCCTGGGCCCTCTTAATTACGTTCGGAAAACGTGGCATGGGGTCGACACGGAAGGAATCTTGCGGTGGGTTTGTCCCACGCCTTGTGCTAAGGTGTTGCTATGGCATGGCCTATCAGAGCCTGGTGAAAATGTCCCTTGGTCAAACCCCGTCCTGTGAGCAGTGTCAGGGTTAGACGGCACGAGGGACCTGGGGGTGGAATGCCGCCAGGTCTCGCGCTGGGCCCTCTTACAGTGTGAAACTATGGCATCTGGTCACTACTAAGGGAATCTTGCGGTGGGTTGGGCCCGGACTTTGATCCGAAGTAAACCTATGGGCTGGCCTATCACAGCCAGGTGGAAATGACCCTCGGTCAAACCCCGTCCGGTGGAAGTCAAAGGGGTAGATCCGTCCGGTCAAGCGTGCCAGGGTTAGACGGGACGGGGGACCTAGAGGGGGGCTATGCTGCCATTTCTTGCCCTGGGCCCTCTTACGCTCGGAAAACATAGCATCAGGTCGACATCGAGGGAATCTTGTGGTGGGTTGGGCCCGGAGCTTGTGCTAAGATGTTGCTAGCTATGGGTTGGCCTATCACAGACAGGTGAAAATGACCCTCGGTCAAACCCCGTCCGGTGGAAGTCAAAGCGGTAGATCCGTTCGGTCAAGAGTGTCAGGGTTAGACGGGACAGGGGACCTGGAGGTGGCTATGCTGCCAGGTCTTGCCCGTGGCCCTCTTAATTACGTTCGGAAAACGTGGCATCGGGTCGACACCGAGGGAGTCTTGCGGTGGGTTGGGCCCGGACCTTGTGCTACGGTGTTGCTATGGGCTGGCCTATCACAGCCAGGTGAAAATGTCCCTCGGTCAACCCCGTCCGGTGAAAGTCAAAGGGGTAGATCCGCTCGATGAACAGTGTCAGGGTTAGACGGCACGGGGGACCTAGGGGTGGCAATGCCGCCAGGTCTTGCGCTGGGCCCTCTGACGGTGTGTAACTATGGCATCTGGTCAATACCGAGGGAATCTTGTGGTGGGTTGGGCCCGGACTTTGATCCGAAGTAAACCTATGGGCTGGCCTATCATAGCCAGGTGGAAATGACCCTCGGTCAAACCCCACCCGGTGGATGTCAAAGGGGTAGATCCATCTGGTCAAGAGTGTCAGGGTTAGACGGGACGGGGGACCTGGAGGGGGGCTATGCCGCCATTTGTTGCCCTGGGCCCTTTTACGTTCGGAAAATGTGGCATCGGGTCGACACCGAGGGAATCTTGCGGTGGGTTGGGCCGGGAGCTTGTGCTAAGATGTTGCTAGCTATGGGTTGGCCTATCACAGACAGGTGAAACTGACCCTCGGTCAAACCCCATCCGGTGGAAGTCTAAGGGGTAGATCCGTTCGGTCAAGAGTGTCAGGGTTAGACGGGATAGGGGACCTGTAGGGGCTATGCCACCAGGTCTTGCCCGTGGCCCTCTTAATTACATTCGGAAAACGTGGCATCGGGTCGACACCGAGGGAGTCTTGCGGTGGGTTGGGCCCGAACCTTGTGCTACGGTGTTGCTATGGGCTGGCCTATCACAGCCAGGTGAAAATGTCCCTCGGTCAACCCCGTCCGGTAAAAGTCAAAGGGGTAGATCCGCTCGGTGAACTGTGTCAGGGTTAGACGGCACGGGGGACCTGGGGGTGGCAATGCCGCCAGGTCATGCATTGGGCCCTCTTACGGTGTGTAACTATGGCATCTGGTCAATACCGAGGGAATCTTGTGGTGGGTTGGGCCCGGCCTTTGATCCTAAGTAAACCTATGGGCTGGCCTATCATAGCCAGGTGGAAATGACCCTCGGTCAAATCCCGCCCGGTGGAAGTCAAAGGGGTAGATCCATCCGGTCAAGAGTGTCAGGGTTAGACGGGACGGGGGACCTGGAGGGGGCTATGCCGCCATTTGTTGCCTGGGCCCTTTTAGGTTCGGAAAATGTGGCATCGGGTCGACACCGAGGGAATCTTGCAGTGGGTTGGGCCGGGAGCTTGTGCTAAGATGTTGCTAGCTATGGGCTGGCCTATCATAGACAGGTGAAAATGACCCTCGGTCAAACACCGTCCGGTGGAAGTCAAAGGGGTAGATCCGTCCGGTCAAGAGTGTCGGGGTTAGACGGGACGGGGGACCTGAGGGGGCTATGCCGCCAGGTCTTGCCCTGGGCCCTCTTAATTATGTTCGGAAAACGTGGCATGGGGTCGACACCGAAGGAATCTTGCGGTGGGTTTGTCCCAGACCCTGTGCTAAGGTGTTGCTATGGCATGGCCTATGAGAGCCAGGTGAAAATGTCCCTCGGTCAAACCCCGTCCGGTGAAAGTCAAAGGGGTAGATCCCCTCAGTGAGCAGTGTCAGGGTTAGACGGCACGATGGACCTGGGGGTGGCAATGCCGTCAGGTCATGCGCTGGGCCCTCTTACGATGTGTAACTATGGCATCTGGTCAATACCGAGGGAATCTTGTGGTGGGTTGGGCCCGGACTTTGATCCGAAATAAATCTACGGGCTGGCCTATCATAGCCAGGTGGAAATGAGCCTCGGTCAAACCCCGCCCGGTGGAAGTCAAAGGGGTAGATCCATCCGGTCAAGAGTGTCAGGGTTAGACGGGACGGGGGACCTGGAGGGGGGCTATGCCGCCATTTCTTGCTCTGGGCCCTTTTACGTTCGGAAAATGTGGCATCGGGTCGACACAGAGGGAATCTTGCGGTGGATTGGTCCGGGAGCTTGTGCTAAGATGTTGCTAGCTGTGGGCTGGCCTATCATAGACAGGTCAAAATGACCCTCGGTCAAACCCCGTCCGGTGGAAGTCAAAGGGGTAGATCCGTCCGGTCAAGAGTGTCAGGGTTAGACGGGACGGGGGACCTGGAGGGGGGCTATGCCGCCATTTGTTGCCCTGGGCCCTTTTACGTTCGGAAAATGTGGCATCGGGTCGACACCGAGGGAATCTTGCGGTGGGTTGGGCCGGGAGCTTGTGCTAAGATGTTGCTAGCTATGGGCTGGCCTATCATAGACAGGTGAAAATGACCCTCGGTCAAACCCCGTCCGGTGGAAGTCAAAGGGGTAGATCCGTCCGGTCAAGAGTGTGGGGGTTAGACGGGACGGGGGACCTGAGGGGGCTATGCCGCCAGGTCTTGCCCTGGGCCCTCTTAATTACGTTCGGAAAACGTGGCATGGGGTCGACACCGAAGGAATCTTGCGGTGGGTTTGTCCCAGACCTTGTGCTAAGGTGTTGCTATGGCATGGCCTATCAGAGCCAGGTGAAAATGTCCCTCGGTCAAACCCCGTCCGGTGAAAGTCAAAGGGGTAGATCCCCTCAGTGAGCAGTGTCAGGGTTAGACGGCACGATGGACCTGGGGGTGGCAATGCCGCCAGGTCATGCGCTGGGCCCTCTTACGATGTGTAACTATGGCATCTGGTCAATACCGAGGGAATCTTGTGGTGGGTTGGGCCCGGACTTTGATCCGAAATAAATCTACGGGCTGGCCTATCATAACCAGGTGGAAATGAGCCTCGGTCAAACCCCGCCCGGTGGAAGTCAAAGGGGTAGATCCATCCGGTCAAGAGTGTCAGGGTTAGACGGGACGGGGGACCTGGAGGGGGGCTATGCCGCCATTTCTTGCTCTGGGCCCTTTTACGTTCGGAAAATGTGGCATCGGGTTGACACAGAGGGAATCTTGCGGTGGATTGGTCCGGGAGCTTGTGCTAAGATGTTGCTAGCTATGGGCTGGCCTATCATAGACAGGTCAAAATGACCCTCGGTCAAACCCCGTCCGATGGAAGTCAAAGGGGTAGATCTGTCCGGTCAAGAGTGTCTGGGTTAGACGGGACGGGGGACCTGGAGGGGGGCTATGCCGCCATTTGTTGCCCTGGGCCCTTTTACGTTCGGAAAATGTGGCATCGGGTCGACACCGAGGGAATCTTGCGGTGGGTTGGGCCGGGAGCTTGTGCTAAGATGTTGCTAGCTATGGGCTGGCCTATCATAGACAGGTCAAAATGACCCTCGGTCAAACCCCGTCCGATGGAAGTCAAAGGGGTAGATCTGTCCGGTCAAGAGTGTCAGGGTTACACGGGACGGGGGACCTGGAGGGGGGCTATGCCGCCATTTGTTGCCCTGGGCCCTTTTACGTTCGGAAAATGTGGCATCGGGTCGACACCGAGGGAATCTTGCGGTGGGTTGGGCCGGGAGCTTGTGCTAAGATGTTGCTAGCTATGGGCTGGCCTATCATAGACAGGTGAAAATGACCCTCGGTCAAACCCCGTCCGGTGGAAGTCAAAGGGGTAGATCCGTCCGGTCAAGAGTGTCGGGGTTAGACGGGACGAGGGACCTGAGGGGGATATGCCGCCAGGTCTTGCCCTGGGCCCTCTTAATTACGTTCGGAAAACGTGGCATGGGGTCGACACCGAAGGAATCTTGCGGTGGGTTTGTCCCAGACCTTGTGCTAAGGTGTTGCTATGGCATGGCCTATCAGAGCCAGGTGAAAATGTCCCTCGGTCAAACCCCGTCCGGTGAAAGTCAAAGGGGTAGATCCCCTTAGTGAGCAGTGTCAGGGTTAGACGGCACGATGGACCTGGGGGTGGCAATGCCGCCAGGTCATGCGCTGGGCCCTCTTACGATGTGTAACTATGGCATCTGGTCAATACCGAGGGAATCTTGTGGTGGGTTGGGCCCGGACTTTGATCCGAAATAAATCTACGGGCTGGCCTATCATAACCAGGTGGAAATGAGCCTCGGTCAAACCCCGCCCGGTGGAAGTCAAAGGGGTAGATCCATCCGGTCAAGAGTGTCAGGGTTAGACGGGACGGGGGACCTGGAGGGGGGCTATGCCGCCATTTCTTGCTCTGGGCCCTTTTACGTTCGGAAAATGTGGCATCGGGTCGACACAGAGGGAATCTTGCGGTGGATTGGTCCGGGAGCTTGTGCTAAGATGTTGCTAGCTATGGGCTGGCCTATCATAGACAGGTCAAAATGACCCTCGGTCAAACCCCGTCCGATGGAAGTCAAAGGGGTAGATCTGTCCGGTCAAGAGTGTCAGGGTTAGACGGGACGGGGGACCTGGAGGGGGGCTATGCCGCCATTTGTTGCCCTGGGCCCTTTTACGTTCGGAAAATGTGGCATCGGGTCGACACCGAGGGAATCTTGCGGTGGGTTGGGCCGGGAGCTTGTGCTAAGATGTTGCTAGCTATGGGCTGGCCTATCATAGACAGGTCAAAATGACCCTCGGTCAAACCCCGTCCGATGGAAGTCAAAGGGGTAGATCTGTCCGGTCAAGAGTGTCAGGGTTACACGGGACGGGGGACCTGGAGGGGGGCTATGCCGCCATTTGTTGCCCTGGGCCCTTTTACGTTCGGAAAATGTGGCATCGGGTCGACACCGAGGGAATCTTGCGGTGGGTTGGGCCGGGAGCTTGTGGTAAGATGTTGCTAGCTATGGGCTGGCCTATCATAGACAGGTGAAAATGACCCTCGGTCAAACCCCGTCCGGTGGAAGTCAAAGGGGTAGATCCGTCCGGTCAAGAGTGTCGGGGTTAGACGGGACGAGGGACCTGAGGGGGATATGCCGCCAGGTCTTGCCCTGGGCCCTCTTAATTACGTTCGGAAAACGTGGCATGGGGTCGACACCGAAGGAATCTTGCGGTGGGTTTGTCCCACGCCTTGTGCTAAGGTGTTGCTATGGCATGGCCTATCAGAGCCTGGTGAAAATGTCCCTTGGTCAAACCCCGTCCTGTGAAAGTCAAAGGGGTAGATCCGCTCGGTGAGCAGTGTCAGGGTTAGACGGCACGAGGGACCTGGGGGTGGAATGCCGCCAGGTCTCGCGCTGGGCCCTCTTACAGTGTGAAACTATGGCATCTGGTCACTACTAAGGGAATCTTGCGGTGGGTTGGGCCCGGACTTTGATCCGAAGTAAACCTATGGGCTGGCCTATCACAGCCAGGTGGAAATGACCCTCGGTCAAACCCCGTCCGGTGGAAGTCAAAGGGGTAGATCCGTCCGGTCAAGCGTGCCAGGGTTAGACGGGACGGGGGACCTGGAGGGGGGCTATGCTGCCATTTCTTGCCCTGGGCCCTCTTACGCTCGGAAAACATAGCATCAGGTCGACATCGAGGGATTCTTGTGGTGGGTTGGGCCCGGAGCTTGTGCTAAGATGTTGCTAGCTCTGGGTTGGCCTATCACAGACAGGTGAAAATGACCCTCGGTCAAACCCCGTCCGGTGGAAGTCAAAGCGGTAGATCCGTTCGGTCAAGAGTGTCAGGGTTAGACGGGACAGGGGACCTGGAGGGGGCTATGCCGCCAGGTCTTGCCCGTGGCCCTCTTAATTACGTTCGGAAAACGTGGCATCGGGTCGACACCGAGGGAGTCTTGCGGTGGGTTGGGCCCGGACCTTGTGCTACGGTGTTGCTATGGGCTGGCCTATCACAGCCAGGTGAAAATGTCCCTCGGTCAACCCCGTCCGGTGAAAGTCAAAGGGGTAGATCCGCTCGATGAACAATGTCAGGGTTAGACGGCACGGGGGACCTAGGGGTGGCAATGCCGCCAGGTCTTGCGCTGGGCCCTCTGACGGTGTGTAACTATGGCATCTGGTCAATACCGAGGGAATCTTGTGGTGGGTTGGGCCCGGACTTTGATCCGAAGTAAACCTATGGGCTGGCCTATCATAGCCAGGTGGAAATGACCCTCGGTCAAACCCCACCCGGTGGAAGTCAAAGGGGTAGATCCATCTGGTCAAGAGTGTCAGGGTTAGACGGGACGGGGGACCTGGAGGGGGGCTATGCCGCCATTTGTTGCCCTGGGCCCTTTTACGTTCGGAAAATGTGGCATCGGGTCGACACCGAGGGAATCTTGCGGTGGGTTGGGCCGGGAGCTTGTGCTAAGATGTTGCTAGCTATGGGTTGGCCTATCACAGACAGGTGAAACTGACCCTCGGTCAAACCCCATCCGGTGGAAGTCTAAGGGGTAGATCCGTTCGGTCAAGAGTGTCAGGGTTAGACGGGACAGGGGACCTGTAGGGGCTATGCCACCAGGTCTTGCCCGTGGCCCTCTTAATTACGTTCGGAAAATATGGCATCGGGTCGACACCGAGGGAGTCTTGCGGTGGGTTGGGCCTAAACCTTGTGCTACGGTGTTGCTATGGGCTGGCCTATCACAGCCAGGTGAAAATGTCCCTCGGTCAACCCCGTCCGGTAAAAGTCAAAGGGGTAGATCCGCTCGGTGAACAGTGTCAGGGTTAGACGGCACGGGGGACCTGGGGGTGGCAATGCCGCCATGTCATGCGTTGGGCCCTCTTACGGTGTGTAACTATGGCATCTGGTCAATACCGAGGGAATCTTGTGGTGGGTTGGGCCCGGCCTTTGATCCTAAGTAAACCTATGGGCTGGCCTATCATAGCCAGGTGGAAATGACCCTCGGTCAAACCCCGCCCGGTGGAAGTCAAAGGGGTAGATCCATCCGGTCAAGAGTGTTAGGGTTAGACGGGACGGGGGACCTGGAGGGGGCTATGCCGCCATTTGTTGCCTGGGCCCTTTTAGGTTCGGAAAATGTGGCATCGGGTCGACACCGAGGGAATCTTGCAATGGGTTGGGCCGGGAGCTTGTGCTAAGATGTTGCTAGCTATGGGCTGGCCTATCATAGACAGGTGAAAATGACCCTCGGTCAAACCCCGTCCGGTGGAAGTCAAAGGGGTAGATCCGTCCGGTCAAGAGTGTGGGGGTTAGACGGGACGGGGGACCTGAGGGGGCTATGCCGCCAGGTCTTGCCCTGGGCCCTCTTAATTACGTTCGGAAAACGTGGCATGGGGTCGACACCGAAGGAATCTTGCGGTGGGTTTGTCCCAGACCTTGTGCTAAGGTGTTGCTATGGCATGGCCTATCAGAGCCAGGTGAAAATGTCCCTCGGTCAAACCCCGTCCGGTGAAAGTCAAAGGGGTAGATCCCCTCAGTGAGCAGTGTCAGGGTTAGACGGCACGATGGACCTGGGGGTGGCAATGCCGCCAGGTCATGCGCTGGGCCCTCTTACGATGTGTAACTATGGCATCTGGTCAATACCGAGGGAATCTTGTGGTGGGTTGGGCCCGGACTTTGGTCCGAAATAAATCTACGGGCTGGCCTATCATAACCAGGTGGAAATGAGCCTCGGTCAAACCCCGCCCGGTGGAAGTCAAAGGGGTAGATCCATCCGGTCAAGAGTGTCAGGGTTAGACGGGACGGGGGACCTGGAGGGGGGCTATGCCGCCATTTCTTGCTCTGGGCCCTTTTACGTTCGGAAAATGTGGCATCGGGTCGACACAGAGGGAATCTTGCGGTGGATTGGTCCGGGAGCTTGTGCTAAGATGTTGCTAGCTATGGGCTGGCCTATCATAGACAGGTCAAAATGACCCTCGGTCAAACCCCGTCCGATGGAAGTCAAAGGGGTAGATCTGTCCGGTCAAGAGTGTCAGGGTTAGACGGGACGGGGGACCTGGAGGGGGGCTATGCCGCCATTTGTTGCCCTGGGCCCTTTTACGTTCGGAAAATGTGGCATCGGGTCGACACCGAGGGAATCTTGCGGTGGGTTGGGCCGGGAGCTTGTGCTAAGATGTTGCTAGCTATGGGCTGGCCTATCATAGACAGGTCAAAATGACCCTCGGTCAAACCCCGTCCGATGGAAGTCAAAGGGGTAGATCTGTCCGGTCAAGAGTGTCAGGGTTACACGGGACGGGGGACCTGGAGGGGGGCTATGCCGCCATTTGTTGCCCTGGGCCCTTTTACGTTCGGAAAATGTGGCATCGGGTCGACACTGAGGGAATCTTGCGGTGGGTTGGGCCGGGAGCTTGTGCTAAGATGTTGCTAGCTATGGGCTGGCCTATCATAGACAGGTGAAAATGACCCTCGGTCAAACCCCGTCCGGTGGAAGTCAAAGGGGTAGATCCGTCCGGTCAAGAGTGTCGGGGTTAGACGGGACGAGGGACCTGAGGGGGATATGCCGCCAGGTCTTGCCCTGGGCCCTCTTAATTACGTTCGGAAAACGTGGCATGGGGTCGACACCGAAGGAATCTTGCGGTGGGTTTGTCCCACGCCTTGTGCTAAGGTGTTGCTATGGCATGGCCTATCAGAGCCTGGTGAAAATGTCCCTTGGTCAAACCCCGTCCTGTGAAAGTCAAAGGGGTAGATCCGCTCGGTGAGCAGTGTCAGGGTTAGACGGCACGAGGGACCTGGGGGTGGAATGCCGCCAGGTCTCGCGCTGGGCCCTCTTACAGTGTGAAACTATGGCATCTGGTCACTACTAAGGGAATCTTGCGGTGGGTTGGGCCCGGACTTTGATCCGAAGTAAACCTATGGGCTGGCCTATCACAGCCAGGTGGAAATGACCCTCGGTCAAACCCCGTCCGGTGGAAGTCAAAGGGGTAGATCCGTCCGGTCAAGCGTGCCAGGGTTAGACGGGACGGGGGACCTGGAGGGGGGCTATGCTGCCATTTCTTGCCCTAGGCCCTCTTACGCTCGGAAAACATAGCATCAGGTCGACATCGAGGGAATCTTGTGGTGGGTTGGGCCCGGAGCTTGTGCTAAGATGTTGCTAGCTCTGGGTTGGCCTATCACAGCCAGGTGGAAATGACCCTCGGTCAAACCCCGTCCGGTGGAAGTCAAAGCGGTAGATCCGTTCGGTCAAGAGTGTCAGGGTTAGACGGGACAGGGGACCTGGAGGGGGGCTATGCCGCCATTTGTTGCCCTGGGCCCTTTTACGTTCGGAAAATGTGGCATCGGGTCGACACCGAGGGAATCTTGCGGTGGGTTGGGCCGGGAGCTTGTGCTAAGATGTTGCTAGCTATGGGTTGGCCTATCACAGACAGGTGAAACTGACCCTCGGTCAAACCCCATCCGGTGGAAGTCTAAGGGGTAGATCCGTTCGGTCAAGAGTGTCAGGGTTAGACGGGACAGGGGACCTGTAGGGGCTATGCCACCAGGTCTTGCCCGTGGCCCTCTTAATTACGTTCGGAAAACATGGCATCGGGTCGACACCGAGGGAGTCTTGCGGTGGGTTGGGCCCGAACCTTGTGCTACGGTGTTGCTATGGGCTGGCCTATCACAGCCAGGTGAAAATGTCCCTCGGTCAACCCCGTCCGGTAAAAGTCAAAGGGGTAGATCCGCTCGGTGAACAGTGTCAGGGTTAGACGGCACGGGGGACCTGGGGGTGGCAATGCCGCCATGTCATGCGTTGGGCCCTCTTACGGTGTGTAACTATGGCATCTGGTCAATACCGAGGGAATCTTGTGGTGGGTTGGGCCCGGCCTTTGATCCTAAGTAAACCTATGGGCTGGCCTATCATAGCCAGGTGGAAATGACCCTCGGTCAAACCCCGCCCGGTGGAAGTCAAAGGGGTAGATCCATCCGGTCAAGAGTGTCAGGGTTAGACGGGACGGGGGACCTGGAGGGGGCTATGCCGCCATTTGTTGCCTGGGCCGTTTTAGGTCCGGAAAATGTGGCATCGGGTCGACACCGAGGGAATCTTGCAGTGGGTTGGGCCGGGAGCTTGTGCTAAGATGTTGCTAGCTATGGGCTGGCCTATCATAGACAGGTGAAAATAACCCTCGGTCAAACCCCGTCCGGTGGAAGTCAAAGGGGTAGATCCGTCCGGTCAAGAGTGTCGGGGTTAGACGGGACGGGGGACCTGAGGGGGCTATGCCGCCAGGTCTTGCCCTGGGCCCTCTTAATTACGTTCGGAAAACGTGGCATGGGGTCGACACCGAAGGAATCTTGCGGTGGGTTTGTCCCAGACCCTGTGCTAAGGTGTTGCTATGACATGGCCTATGAGAGCCAGGTGAAAATGTCCCTCGGTCAAACCCCGTCCGGTGAAAGTCAAAGGGGTAGATCCCCTCAGTGAGCAGTGTCAGGGTTAGACGGCACGATGGACCTGGGGGTGGCAATGCCGCCAGGTCATGCGCTGGGCCCTCTTACGATGTGTAACTATGGCATCTGGTCAATACCGAGGGAATCTTGTGGTGGGTTGGGCCCGGACTTTGATCCGAAATAAATCTACGGGCTGGCCTATCATAGCCAGGTGGAAATGAGCCTCGGTCAAACCCCGCCCGGTGGAAGTCAAAGGGGTAGATCCATCCGGTCAAGAGTGTCAGGGTTAGACGGGACGGGGGACCTGGAGGGGGGCTATGCCGCCATTTCTTGCTCTGGGCCCTTTTACGTTCGGAAAATGTGGCATCGGGTCGACACAGAGGGAATCTTGCGGTGGATTGGTCCGGGAGCTTGTGCTAAGATGTTGCTAGCTGTGGGCTGGCCTATCATAGACAGGTCAAAATGACCCTCGGTCAAACCCCGTCCGGTGGAAGTCAAAGGGGTAGATCCGTCCGGTCAAGAGTGTCAGGGTTAGACGGGACGGGGGACCTGGAGGGGGGCTATGCCGCCATTTGTTGCCCTGGGCCCTTTTACGTTCGGAAAATGTGGCATCGGGTCGACACCGAGGGAATCTTGCGGTGGGTTGGGCCGGGAGCTTGTGCTAAGATGTTGCTAGCTATGGGCTGGCCTATCATAGACAGGTGAAAATGACCCTCGGTCAAACCACGTCCGGTGGAAGTCAAAGGGGTAGATCCGTCCGGTCAAGAGTGTTGGGGTTAGACGGGACGGGGGACCTGAGGGGGCTATGCCGCCAGGTCTTGCCCTGGGCCCTTTTAATTACGTTCGGAAAACGTGGCATGGGGTCGACACCGAAGGAATCTTGCGGTGGGTTTGTCCCACACCTTGTGCTAAGGTGTTGCTATGGCATGGCCTATCAGAGCCTGGTGAAAATGTCCCTTGGTCAAACCCCGTCCGGTGAAAGTCAAAGGGGTAGATCCGCTCGGTGAGCAGTGTTAGGGTTAGACGGCACGAGGGACCTGGGGGTGGAATGCCGCCAGGTCTCGCGCTGGGCCCTCTTACAGTGTGAAACTATGGCATCTGGTCACTACTAAGGGAATCTTGCGGTGGGCTGGGCCCGGACTTTGATCCGAAGTAAACCTATGGGCTGGCCTATCACAGCCAGGTGGAAATGACCCTCGGTCAAACCCCGTCCGGTGGAAGTCAAAGGGGTAGATCCGTCCGGTCAAGCGTGCTAGGGTTAGACGGGACGGGGGACCTGGAGGGGGGCTATGCTGCCATTTCTTGCCCTGGGCCCTCTTACGCTCGGAAAACATAGCATCAGGTCGACATCGAGGGAATCTTGTGGTGGGTTGGGCCCGGAGCTTGTGCTAAGATGTTGCTAGCTATGGGTTGGCCTATCACAGACAGGTGAAAATGACCCCCGGTCAAACCCCGTCCGGTGGAAGTCAAAGCGGTAGATCCGTTCGGTCAAGAGTGTCAGGGTTAGACGGGACAGGGGACCTGGAGGGGGCTATGCCGCCAGGTCTTGCCCGTGGCCCTCTTAATTACGTTCGGAAAACGTGGCATCGGGTCGACACCGAGGGAGTCTTGCGGTGGGTTGGGCCCGGACCTTGTGCTACGGTGTTGCTATGGGCTGGCCTATCACAGCGAGGTGAAAATGTCCCTCGGTCAACCCCGTCCGGTGAAAGTCAAAGGGGTAGATCCGCTCGATGAACAGTGTCAGGGTTAGACGGCACGGGGGACCTAGGGGTGGCAATGCCGCCAGGTCTTGCGCTGGGCCCTCTGACGGTGTGTAACTATGGCATCTGGTCAATACCGAGGGAATCTTGTGGTGGGTTGGGCCCGGACTTTGATCCGAAGTAAACCTATGGGCTGGCCTATCATAGCCAGGTGGAAATGACCCTCGGTCAAACCCCACCCGGTGGAAGTCAAAGGGGTAGATCCATCTGGTCAAGAGTGTCAGGGTTAGACGGGACGGGGGACCTGGAGGGGGGCTATGCCGCCATTTGTTGCCCTGGGCCCTTTTACGTTCGGAAAATGTGGCATCGGGTCGACACCGAGGGAATCTTGCGGTGGGTTGGGCCGGGAGCTTGTGCTAAGATGTTGCTAGCTATGGGTTGGCCTATCACAGACAGGTGAAACTGACCCTCGGTCAAACCCCATCCGGTGGAAGTCTAAGGGGTAGATCCGTTCGGTCAAGAGTGTCAGGGTTAGACGGGACAGGGGACCTGTAGGGGCTATGCCACCAGGTCTTGCCCGTGGCCCTCTTAATTACGTTCGGAAAACGTGGCATCGGGTCGACACCGAGGGAGTCTTGCGGTGGGTTGGGCCCGAACCTTGTGCTACGGTGTTGCTATGGGCTGGCCTATCACAGCCAGGTGAAAATGTCCCTCGGTCAACCCCGTCCGGTAAAAGTCAAAGGGGTAGATCCGCTCGGTGAACAGTGTCAGGGTTAGACGGCACGGGGGACCTGGGGGTGGCAATGCCGCCAGGTCATGCATTGGGCCCTCTTACGGTGTGTAACTATGGCATCTGGTCAATACCGAGGGAATCTTGTGGTGGGTTGGGCCCGGCCTTTGATCCTAAGTAAACCTATGGGCTGGCCTATCATAGCCAGGTGGAAATGACCCTCGGTCAAACCCCGCCCGGTGGAAGTCAAAGGGGTAGATCCATCCGGTCAAGAGTGTCAGGGTTAGACGGGACGGGGGACCTGGAGGGGGCTATGCCGCCATTTGTTGCCCTGGGCCCTTTTACGTTCGGAAAATGTGGCATCGGGTCGACACCGAGGGAATCTTGCAGTGGGTTGGGCCGGGAGCTTGTGCTAAGATGTTGCTAGCTATGGGCTGGCCTATCATAGACAGGTGAAAATGACCCTCGGTCAAACCCCGTCCGGTGGAAGTCAAAGGGGTAGATCCGTCCGGTCAAGAGTGTCGGGGTTAGACGGGACGGGGGACCTGAGGGGGCTATGCCGCCAGGTCTTGCCCTGGGCCCTCTTAATTACGTTCGAAAAACGTGGCATGGGGTCGACACCGAAGGAATCTTGCGCTGGGTTTGTCCCAGACCCTGTGCTAAGGTGTTGCTATGGCATGGCCTATGAGAGCCAGGTGAAAATGTCCCTCGGTCAAACCCCGTCCGGTGAAAGTCAAAGGGGTAGATCCCCTCAGTGAGCAGTGTGAGGGTTAGACGGCACGATGGACCTGGGGGTGGCAATGCCGCCAGGTCATGCGCTGGGCCCTCTTACGATGTGTAACTATGGCATCTGGTCAATACCGAGGGAATCTTGTGGTGGGTTGGGCCCGGACTTTGATCCGAAATAAATCTACGGGCTGGCCTATCATAGCCAGGTGGAAATGAGCCTCGGTCAAACCCCGCCCGGTGGAAGTCAAAGGGGTAGATCCATCCGGTCAAGAGTGTCAGGGTTAGACGGGACGGGGGACCTGGAGGGGGGCTATGCCGCCATTTCTTGCTCTGGGCCCTTTTACGTTCGGATAATGTGGCATCGGGTCGACACAGAGGGAATCTTGCGGTGGATTGGTCCGGGAGCTTGTGCTAAGATGTTGCTAGCTGTGGGCTGGCCTATCATAGACAGGTCAAAATGACCCTCGGTCAAACCCCGTCCGGTGGAAGTCAAAGGGGTAGATCCGTCCGGTCAAGAGTGTCAGGGTTAGACGGGACGGGGGACCTGGAGGGGGGCTATGCCGCCATTTGTTGCCCTGGGCCCTTTTACGTTCGGAAAATGTGGCATCGGGTCGACACCGAGGGAATCTTGCGGTGGGTTGGGCCGGGAGCTTGTGCTAAGATGTTGCTAGCTATGGGCTGGCCTATCATAGACAGGTGAAAATGACCCTCGGTCAAACCCCGTCCGGTGGAAGTCAAAGGGGTAGATCCGTCCGGTCAAGAGTGTGGGGGTTAGACGGGACGGGGGACCTGAGGGGGCTATGCCGCCAGGTCTTGCCCTGGGCCCTCTTAATTACGTTCGGAAAACGTGGCATGGGGTCGACACCGAAGGAATCTTGCGGTGGGTTTGTCCCACACCTTGTGCTAAGGTGTTGCTATGGCATGGCCTATCAGAGCCTGGTGAAAATGTCCCTCGGTCAAACCCCGTCCGGTGAAATCAAAGGGGTAGATCCGCTCGGTGAGCAGTGTCAGGGTTAGACGGCACGATGGACCTGGGGGTGGCAATGCCGCCAGGTCATGCGCTGGGCCCTCTTACGATGTGTAACTATGGCATCTGGTCAATACCGAGGGAATCTTGTGGTGGGTTGGGCCCGGACTTTGATCCGAAATAAATCTACGGGCTGGCCTATCATAACCAGGTGGAAATGAGCCTCGGTCAAACCCCGCCCGGTGGAAGTCAAAGGGGTAGATCCATCCGGTCAAGAGTGTCAGGGTTAGACGGGACGGGGGACCTGGAGAGGGGCTATGCCGCCATTTCTTGCTCTGGGCCCTTTTACGTTCGGAAAATGTGGCATTGGGTCGACACAGAGGGAATCTTGCGGTGGATTGGTCCGGGAGCTTGTGCTAAGATGTTGCTAGCTATGGGCTGGCCTATCATAGACAGGTCAAAATGACCCTCGGTCAAACCCCGTCCGATGGAAGTCAAAGGGGTAGATCTGTCCGGTCAAGAGTGTCAGGGTTAGACGGGACGGGGGACCTGGAGGGGGGCTATGCCGCCATTTGTTGCCCTGGGCCCTTTTACGTTCGGAAAATGTGGCATCGGGTCGACACCGAGGGAATCTTGCGGTGGGTTGGGCCGGGAGCTTGTGCTAAGATGTTGCTAGCTATGGGCTGGCCTATCATAGACAGGTCAAAATGACCCTCGGTCAAACCCCGTCCGATGGAAGTCAAAGGGGTAGATCTGTCCGGTCAAGAGTGTCAGGGTTACACGGGACGGGGGACCTGGAGGGGGGCTATGCCGCCATTTTTTGCCCTGGGCCCTTTTACGTTCGGAAAATGTGGCATCGGGTCGACACCGAGGGAATCTTGCAGTGGGTTGGGCCGGGAGCTTGTGCTAAGATGTTGCTAGCTATGGGCTGGCCTATCATAGACAGGTGAAAATGACCCTCGGTCAAACCCCGTCCGGTGGAAGTCAAAGGGGTAGATCCGTCCGGTCAAGAGTGTCGGGGTTAGACGGGACGAGGGACCTGAGGGGGATATGCCGCCAGGTCTTGCCCTGGGCCCTCTTAATTACGTTCGGAAAACGTGGCATGGGGTCGACACCGAAGGAATCTTGCGGTGGGTTTGTCCCAGACCTTGTGCTAAGGTGTTGCTATGGCATGGCCTATCAGAGCCAGGTGAAAATGTCCCTCGGTCAAACCCCGTCCGGTGAAAGTCAAAGGGGTAGATCCCCTGAGTGAGCAGTGTCAGGGTTAGACGGCACGATGGACCTAGGGGTGGCAATGCCGCCAGGTCATGCGCTGGGCCCTCTTACGATGTGTAACTATGGCATCTGGTCAATACCGAGGGAATCTTGTGGTGGGTTGGGCCCGGACTTTGATCCGAAATAAATCTACGGGCTGGCCTATCATAACCAGGTGGAAATGAGCCTCGGTCAAACCCCGCCCGGTGGAAGTCAAAGGGATAGATCCATCCGGTCAAGAGTGTCAGGGTTAGACGGGACGGGGGACCTGGAGGGGGGCTATGCCGCCATTTCTTGCTCTGGGCCCTTTTACATTCGGAAAATGTGGCATCGGGTCGACACAGAGGGAATCTTGCGGTGGATTGGTCCGGGAGCTTGTGCTAAGATGTTGCTAGCTATGGGCTGGCCTATCATAGACAGGTCAAAATGACCCTCGGTCAAACCCCGTCCGATGGAAGTCAAAGGGGTAGATCTGTCCGGTCAAGAGTGTCAGGGTTAGACGGGACGGGGGACCTGGAGGGGGGCTATGCCGCCATTTGTTGCCCTAGGCCCTTTTACGTTCGGAAAATGTGGCATCGGGTCGACACCGAGGGAATCTTGCGGTGGGTTGGGCCGGGAGCTTGTGCTAAGATGTTGCTAGCTATGGGCTGGCCTATCATAGACAGGTCAAAATGACCCTCGGTCAAACCCCGTCCGATGGAAGTCAAAGGGGTAGATCTGTCCGGTCAAGAGTGTCAGGGTTACACGGGACGGGGGACCTGGAGGGGGGCTATGCCGCCATTTGTTGCCCTGGGCCCTTTTACGTTCGGAAAATGTGGCATCGGGTCGACACCGAGGGAATCTTGCGGTGGGTTGGGCCGGGAGCTTGTGCTAAGATGTTGCTAGCTATGGGCTGGCCTATCATAGACAGGTGAAAATGACCCTCGGTCAAACCCCGTCCGGTGGAAGTCAAAGGGGTAGATCCGTCCGGTCAAGAGTGTCGGGGTTAGACGGGACGAGGGACCTGAGGGGGATATGCCGCCAGGTCTTGCCCTGGGCCCTCTTAATTACGTTCGGAAAACGTGGCATGGGGTCGACACCGAAGGAATCTTGCGGTGGGTTTGTCCCACGCCTTGTGCTAAGGTGTTGCTATGGCATGGCCTATCAGAGCCTGGTGAAAATGTCCCTTGGTCAAACCCCGTCCTGTGAAAGTCAAAGGGGTAGATCCGCTCGGTGAGCAGTGTCAGGGTTAGACGGCACGAGGGACCTGGGGGTGGAATGCCGCCAGGTCTCGCGCTGGGCCCTCTTACAGTGTGAAACTATGGCATCTGGTCACTACTAAGGGAATCTTGCGGTGGGTTGGGCCCGGACTTTGATCCGAAGTAAACCTATGGGCTGGCCTATCACAGCCAGGTGGAAATGACCCTCGGTCAAACCCCGTCCGGTGGAAGTCAAAGGGGTAGATCCGTCCGGTCAAGCGTGCCAGGGTTAGACGGGACGGGGGACCTGGAGGGGGGCTATGCTGCCATTTCTTGCCCTGGGCCCTCTTACGCTCGGAAAACATAGCATCAGGTCGACATCGAGGGAATCTTGTGGTGGGTTGGGCCCGGAGCTTGTGCTAAGATGTTGCTAGCTCTGGGTTGGCCTATCACAGACAGGTGAAAATGACCCTCGGTCAAACCCCGTCCGGTGGAAGTCAAAGCGGTAGATCCGTTCGGTCAAGAGTGTCAGGGTTAGACGGGACAGGGGACCTGGAGGGGGCTATGCCGCCAGGTCTTGCCCGTGGCCCTCTTAATTACGTTCGGAAAACGTGGCATCGGGTCGACACCGAGGGAGTCTTGCGGTGGGTTGGGCCCGGACCTTGTGCTACGGTGTTGCTATGGGCTGGCCTATCACAGCCAGGTGAAAATGTCCCTCGGTCAACCCCGTCCGGTGAAAGTCAAAGGGGTAGATCCGCTCGATGAACAGTGTCAGGGTTAGACGGCACGGGGGACCTAGGGGTGGCAATGCCGCCAGGTCTTGCGCTGGGCCCTCTGACGGTGTGTAACTATGGCATCTGGTCAATACCGAGGGAATCTTGTGGTGGGTTGGGCCTGGACTTTGATCCGAAGTAAACCTATGGGCTGGCCTATCATAGCCAGGTGGAAATGACCCTCGGTCAAACCCCACCCGGTGGAAGTCAAAGGGGTAGATCCATCTGGTCAAGAGTGTCAGGGTTAGACGGGACGGGGGACCTGGAGGGGGGCTATGCCGCCATTTGTTGCCCTGGGCCCTTTTACGTTCGGAAAATGTGGCATCGGGTCGACACCGAGGGAATCTTGCGGTGGGTTGGGCCGGGAGCTTGTGCTAAGATGTTGCTAGCTATGGGTTGGCCTATCACAGACAGGTGAAACTGACCCTCGGTCAAACCCCATCCGGTGGAAGTCTAAGGGGTAGATCCGTTCGGTCAAGAGTGTCAGGGTTAGACGGGACAGGGGACCTGTAGGGGCTATGCCACCAGGTCTTGCCCGTGGCCCTCTTAATTACGTTCGGAAAACATGGCATCGGGTCGACACCGAGGGAGTCTTGCGGTGGGTTGGGCCCGAACCTTGTGCTACGGTGTTGCTATGGGCTGGCCTATCACAGCCAGGTGAAAATGTCCCTCGGTCAACCCCGTCCGGTAAAAGTCAAAGGGGTAGATCCGCTCGGTGAACAGTGTCAGGGTTAGACGGCACGGGGGACCTGGGGGTGGCAATGCCGCCATGTCATGCGTTGGGCCCTCTTACGGTGTGTAACTATGGCATCTGGTCAATACCGAGGGAATCTTGTGGTGGGTTGGGCCCGGCCTTTGATCCTAAGTAAACCTATGGGCTGGCCTATCATAGCCAGGTGGAAATGACCCTCGGTCAAACCCCGCCCGGTGGAAGTCAAAGGGGTAGATCCATCCGGTCAAGAGTGTCAGGGTTAGACGGGACGGGGGACCTGGAGGGGGCTATGCCGCCATTTGTTGCCTGGGCCCTTTTAGGTTCGGAAAATGTGGCATCGGGTCGACACCGAGGGAATCTTGCAATGGGTTGGGCCGGGAGCTTGTGCTAAGATGTTGCTAGCTATGGGCTGGCCTATCATAGACAGGTGAAAATGACCCTCGGTCAAACCCCGTCCGGTGGAAGTCAAAGGGGTAGATCCGTCCGGTCAAGAGTGTGGGGGTTAGACGGGACGGGGGACCTGAGGGGGCTATGCCGCCAGGTCTTGCCCTGGGCCCTCTTAATTACGTTCGGAAAACGTGGCATGGGGTCGACACCGAAGGAATCTTGCGGTGGGTTTGTCCCAGACCTTGTGCTAAGGTGTTGCTATGGCATGGCCTATCAGAGCCAGGTGAAAATGTCCCTCGGTCAAACCCCGTCCGGTGAAAGTCAAAGGGGTAGATCCCCTCAGTGAGCAGTGTCAGGGTTAGACGGCACGATGGACCTGGGGGTGGCAATGCCGCCAGGTCATGCGCTGGGCCCTCTTACGATGTGTAACTATGGCATCTGGTCAATACCGAGGGAATCTTGTGGTGGGTTGGGCCCGGACTTTGGTCCGAAATAAATCTACGGGCTGGCCTATCATAACCAGGTGGAAATGAGCCTCGGTCAAACCCCGCCCGGTGGAAGTCAAAGGGGTAGATCCATCCGGTCAAGAGTGTCAGGGTTAGACGGGACGGGGGACCTGGAGGGGGGCTATGCCGCCATTTCTTGCTCTGGGCCCTTTTACGTTCGGAAAATGTGGCATCGGGTCGACACAGAGGGAATCTTGCGGTGGATTGGTCCGGGAGCTTGTGCTAAGATGTTGCTAGCTATGGGCTGGCCTATCATAGACAGGTCAAAATGACCCTCGGTCAAACCCCGTCCGATGGAAGTCAAAGGGGTAGATCTGTCCGGTCAAGAGTGTCAGGGTTAGACGGGACGGGGGACCTGGAGGGGGGCTATGCCGCCATTTGTTGCCCTGGGCCCTTTTACGTTCGGAAAATGTGGCATCGGGTCGACACCGAGGGAATCTTGCGGTGGGTTGGGCCGGGAGCTTGTGCTAAGATGTTGCTAGCTATGGGCTGGCCTATCATAGACAGGTCAAAATGACCCTCGGTCAAACACCGTCCGATGGAAGTCAAAGGGGTAGATCTGTCCGGTCAAGAGTGTCAGGGTTACACGGGACGGGGGACCTGGAGGGGGGCTATGCCGCCATTTGTTGCCCTGGGCCCTTTTACGTTCGGAAAATGTGGCATCGGGTCGACACCGAGGGAATCTTGCGGTGGGTTGGGCCGGGAGCTTGTGCTAAGATGTTGCTAGCTATGGGCTGGCCTATCATAGACAGGTGAAAATGACCCTCGGTCAAACCCCGTCCGGTGGAAGTCAAAGGGGTAGATCCGTCCGGTCAAGAGTGTCGGGGTTAGACGGGACGAGGGACCTGAGGGGGATATGCCGCCAGGTCTTGCCCTGGGCCCTCTTAATTACGTTCGGAAAACGTGGCATGGGGTCGACACCGAAGGAATCTTGCGGTGGGTTTGTCCCACGCCTTGTGCTAAGGTGTTGCTATGGCATGGCCTATCAGAGCCTGGTGAAAATGTCCCTTGGTCAAACCCCGTCCTGTGAAAGTCAAAGGGGTAGATCCGCTCGGTGAGCAGTGTCAGGGTTAGACGGCACGAGGGACCTGGGGGTGGAATGCCGCCAGGTCTCGCGCTGGGCCCTCTTACAGTGTGAAACTATGGCATCTGGTCACTACTAAGGGAATCTTGCGGTGGGTTGGGCCCGGACTTTGATCCGAAGTAAACCTATGGGCTGGCCTATCACAGCCAGGTGGAAATGACCCTCGGTCAAACCCCGTCCGGTGGAAGTCAAAGGGGTAGATCCGTCCGGTCAAGCGTGCCAGGGTTAGACGGGACGGGGGACCTGGAGGGGGGCTATGCTGCCATTTCTTGCCCTGGGCCCTCTTACGCTCGGAAAACATAGCATCAGGTCGACATCGAGGGAATCTTGTGGTGGGTTGGGCCCGGAGCTTGTGCTAAGATGTTGCTAGCTCTGGGTTGGCCTATCACAGACAGGTGAAAATGACCCTCGGTCAAACCCCGTCCGGTGGAAGTCAAAGCGGTAGATCCGTTCGGTCAAGAGTGTCAGGGTTAGACGGGACAGGGGACCTGGAGGGGGCTATGCCGCCAGGTCTTGCCCGTGGCCCTCTTAATTACGTTCGGAAAACGTGGCATCGGGTCGACACCGAGGGAGTCTTGCGGTGGGTTGGGCCCGGACCTTGTGCTACGGTGTTGCTATGGGCTGGCCTATCACAGCCAGGTGAAAATGTCCCTCGGTCAACCCCGTCCGGTGAAAGTCAAAGGGGTAGATCCGCTCGATGAACAGTGTCAGGGTTAGACGGCACGGGGGACCTAGGGGTGGCAATGCCGCCAGGTCTTGCGCTGGGCCCTCTGACGGTGTGTAACTATGGCATCTGGTCAATACCGAGGGAATCTTGTGGTGGGTTGGGCCCGGACTTTGATCCGAAGTAAACCTATGGGCTGGCCTATCATAGCCAGGTGGAAATGACCCTCGGTCAAACCCCACCCGGTGGAAGTCAAAGGGGTAGATCCATCTGGTCAAGAGTGTCAGGGTTAGACGGGACGGGGGACCTGGAGGGGGGCTATGCCGCCATTTGTTGCCCTGGGCCCTTTTACGTTCGGAAAATGTGGCATCGGGTCGACACCGAGGGAATCTTGCGGTGGGTTGGGCCGGAAGCTTGTGCTAAGATGTTGCTAGCTATGGGTTGGCCTATCACAGACAGGTGAAACTGACCCTCGGTCAAACCCCATCCGGTGGAAGTCTAAGGGGTAGATCCGTTCGGTCAAGAGTGTCAGGGTTAGACGGGACAGGGGACCTGTAGGGGCTATGCCACCAGGTCTTGCCCGTGGCCCTCTTAATTACGTTCGGAAAACATGGCATCGGGTCGACACCGAGGGAGTCTTGCGGTGGGTTGGGCCCGAACCTTGTGCTACGGTGTTGCTATGGGCTGGCCTATCACAGCCAGGTGAAAATGTCCCTCGGTCAACCCCGTCCGGTAAAAGTCAAAGGGGTAGATCCGCTCGGTGAACAGTGTCAGGGTTAGACGGCACGGGGGACCTGGGGGTGGCAATGCCGCCATGTCATGCGTTGGGCCCTCTTACGGTGTGTAACTATGGCATCTGGTCAATACCGAGGGAATCTTGTGGTGGGTTGGGCCCGGCCTTTGATCCTAAGTCAACCTATGGGCTGGCCTATCATAGCCAGGTGGAAATGACCCTCGGTCAAACCCCGCCCGGTGGAAGTCAAAGGGGTAGATCCATCCGGTCAAGAGTGTCAGGGTTAGACGGGACGGGGGACCTGGAGGGGGCTATGCCACCATTTGTTGCCTGGGCCCTTTTAGGTTCGGAAAATGTGGCATCGGGTCGACACCGAGGGAATCTTGCAGTGGGTTGGGCCGGGAGCTTGTGCTAAGATGTTGCTAGCTATGGGCTGGCCTATCATAGACAGGTGAAAATGACCATCGGTCAAACCCCGTCCGGTGGAAGTCAAAGGGGTAGATCCGTCCGGTCAAGAGTGTCGGGGTTAGACGGGACGGGGGACCTGAGGGGGCTATGCCGCCAGGTCTTGCCCTGGGCCCTCTTAATTACGTTCGGAAAACGTGGCATGGGGTCGACACCGAAGGAATCTTGCGGTGGGTTTGTCCCAGACCCTGTGCTAAGGTGTTGCTATGACATGGCCTATGAGAGCCAGGTGAAAATGTCCCTCGGTCAAACCACGTCCGGTGAAAGTCAAAGGGGTAGATCCCCTCAGTGAGCAGTGTCAGGGTTAGACGGCACGATGGACCTGGGGGTGGCAATGCCGCCAGGTCATGCGCTGGGCCCTCTTACGATGTGTAACTATGGCATCTGGTCAATACCGAGGGAATCTTGTGGTGGGTTGGGCCCGGACTTTGATCCGAAATAAATCTACGGGCTGGCCTATCATAGCCAGGTGGAAATGAGCCTCGGTCAAACCCCGCCCGGTGGAAGTCAAAGGGGTAGATCCATCCGGTCAAGAGTGTCAGGGTTAGACGGGACGGGGGACCTGGAGGGGGGCTATGCCGCCATTTCTTGCTCTGGGCCCTTTTACGTTCGGAAAATGTGGCATCGGGTCGACACAGAGGGAATCTTGCGGTGGATTGGTCCGGGAGCTTGTGCTAAGATGTTGCTAGCTGTGGGCTGGCCTATCATAGGCAGGTCAAAATGACCCTCGGTCAAACCCCGTCCGGTGGAAGTCAAAGGGGTAGATCCGTCCGGTCAAGAGTGTCAGGGTTAGACGGGACGGGGGACCTGGAGGGGGGCTATGCCGCCATTTGTTGCCCTGGGCCCTTTTACGTTCGGAAAATGTGGCATCGGGTCGACACCGAGGGAATCTTGCGGTGGGTTGGGCCGGGAGCTTGTGCTAAGATGTTGCTAGCTATGGGCTGGCCTATCATAGACAGGTGAAAATGACCCTCGGTCAAACCACGTCCGGTGGAAGTCAAAGGGGTAGATCCGTCCGGTCAAGAGTGTTGGGGTTAGACGGGACGGGGGACCTGAGGGGGCTATGCCGCCAGGTCTTGCCCTGGGCCCTCTTAATTACGTTCGGAAAACGTGGCATGGGGTCGACACCGAAGGAATCTTGCGGTGGGTTTGTCCCACACCTTGTGCTAAGGTGTTGCTATGGCATGGCCTATCAGAGCCTGGTGAAAATGTCCCTTGGTCAAACCCCGTCCGGTGAAAGTCAAAGGGGTAGATCCGCTCGGTGAGCAGTGTTAGGGTTAGACGGCACGAGGGACCTGGGGGTGGAATGCCGCCAGGTCTCGCGCTGGGCCCTCTTACAGTGTGAAACTATGGCATCTGGTCACTACTAAGGGAATCTTGCGGTGGGCTGGGCCCGGACTTTGATCCGAAGTAAACCTATGGGCTGGCCTATCACAGCCAGGTGGAAATGACCCTCGGTCAAACCCCGTCCGGTGGAAGTCAAAGGGGTAGATCCGTCCGGTCAAGCGTGCTAGGGTTAGACGGGACAGGGGACCTGGAGGGGGGCTATGCTGCCATTTCTTGCCCTGGGCCCTCTTACGCTCGGAAAACATAGCATCAGGTCGACATCGAGGGAATCTTGTGGTGGGTTGGGCCCGGAGCTTGTGCTAAGATGTTGCTAGCTATGGGTTGGCCTATCACAGACAGGTGAAAATGACCCCCGGTCAAACCCCGTCCGGTGGAAGTCAAAGCGGTAGATCCGTTCGGTCAAGAGTGTCAGGGTTAGACGGGACAGGGGACCTGGAGGGGGCTATGCCGCCAGGTCTTGCCCGTGGCCCTCTTAATTACGTTCGGAAAACGTGGCATCGGGTCGACACCGAGGGAGTCTTGCGGTGGGTTGGGCCCGGACCTTGTGCTACGGTGTTGCTATGGGCTGGCCTATCACAGCCAGGTGAAAATGTCCCTCGGTCAACCCCGTCTGGTGAAAGTCAAAGGGGTAGATCCGCTCGATGAACAGTGTCAGGGTTAGACGGCACGGGGGACCTAGGGGTGGCAATGCCGCCAGGTCTTGCGCTGGGCCCTCTGACGGTGTGTAACTATGGCATCTGGTCAATACCGAGGGAATCTTGTCGTGGGTTGGGCCCGGACTTTGATCCGAAGTAAACCTATGGGCTGGCCTATCATAGCCAGGTGGAAATGACCCTCGGTCAAACCCCGCCCTGTGGAAGTCAAAGGGGTAGATCCATCCGGTCAAGAGTGTCAGGGTTAGACGGGACGGGGGACCTGGAGGGGGGCTATGCCGCCATTTGTTGCCCTGGGCCCTTTTACGTTCGGAAAATGTGGCATCGGGTCGACACCGAGGGAATCTTGCGGTGGGTTGGGCCGGGAGCTTGTGCTAAGATGTTGCTAGCTATGGGTTGGCCTATCACAGACAGGTGAAACTGACCCTCGGTCAAACCCCATACGGTGGAAGTCTAAGGGGTAGATCCGTTCGGTCAAGGGTGTCAGGGTTAGACGGGACAGGGGACCTGTAGGGGGCTATGCCGCCAGGTCTTGCCCGTGGCCCTCTTAATTACGTTCGGAAAACATGGCATCGGGTCGACACCGAGGGAGTCTTGCGGTGGGTTGGGCCCGAACCTTGTGCTACGGTGTTGCTATGGGCTGGCCTATCACAGCCAGGTGAAAATGTCCCTAGGTCAACCCCGTCCGGTGAAAGTCAAAGGGGTAGATCCGCTCGGTGAACAGTGTCAGGGTTAGACGGCACGGGGGACCTGGGGGTGGCAATGCCTCCAGGACTTGCGCTGGGCCCTCTTACGGTGTGTAACTATGGCATCTGGTCAATACCGAGGGAATCTTGTGGTGGGTTCGGCCCGGACCTTGATCCGAAGTAAACCTATGGTTTGGCCTATCATAGCCAGGTGGAAATGACCCTTGGTCAAACCCCGCCCGGTGGAAGTCAAAGGGGTAGATCCATCCGGTCAAGAGTGTCAGGGTAGATGGGACGGGGGACCTGGAGGGGGGCTATGCCGCCATTTGTTGCCCTGGGCCCTTTTACGTTCGGAAAATGTGGCATCGGGTCGACACCGAGGGAATCTTGCGGTGGGTTGGGCCGGGAGCTTGTGCTAAGATGTTGCTAGCTATGGGCTGGCCTATCATAGACAGGTGAAAATGACCCTCGGTCAAACCCCGTCCAGTGGAAGTCAAAGGGGTAGATCCGTCCGGTCAAGAGTGTCGGGGTTAGACGGGACGGGGGACCTGGGGGTAGCTATGCCGCCAGGTCTTGCCCTGGGCCCTCTTAATTACGTTCGGAAAACGTGGCATGGGGTCGACACCGAGGGAATCTTGCGGTGGGTTTATCCCAGACCTTGTGCTAAGGTGTTTCTATGGCATGGCCTATCAGAGCTAGGTGAAAATGTCCCTCGGTCAAACCCCGTCCGGTGAAAGTCAAAGGGGTAGATCCGCTCGGTGAACAGTGTCAGGGTTAGACGGCACGAGGGACCTGGGGGTGGCAATGCCGCCAGGTCTTGCGCTGGGCCCTCTTACAGTGTGAAACTATGGCATCTGGTCAATACTGAGGGAATCTTGCGGTGGGTTGGGCCCGAACATTGATCCGAAGTAAACCTATGGGTGGCCTATCACACCCAGGTGGAAATGACCCTCGGTCAAACCCTGTCTGGTGGAAATCAAAGGGGTAGATCCGTCCGGTCAAGAATGCCAGGGTTAGACGGGACGGGGGACCTGGAGGGGGGCTATGCCGCCATTTCTTGCCCTGGGCCCTCTTATGTTCGGAAAACATGGCATCAGGTCGACATCGAGGGAATCTTGTGGTGGGTTGGGCCCGGAGCTTGTGCTAGGATGTTGCTATCTATGGGCTGGCCTATCATAGACAGGTCAAAATGACCCTCGGTCAAACCCCTTCCGGTGGAAGTCAAAGGGATATATCAGTCCGGTCAATAGTGTCGGGGTTAGACGTGACGGGGGACCTGGAGGGGGCTATGCAACCAGCTCTTGCCCTGGGCCCTCTTAATTACGTTCGGAAAACGTGGCATTGGGCCGACACCGAGGGAATCTTGCGGTGGGTTGGTCCCAGACCTTGTGCTAAGGTGTTTCTATGGGCTGGCCTATCACAGCCAGGTGAAAATGTCCCTTGGTCAAACCCCGTCCGGTGAAAGTCAAAGGGGTAGATCCGCTCGGTGAACAGTGTCAGGGTTAGACGGCACGGGGGACCTGGGGGTGGGAATGCCGCCAGGTCTTGCGTTGGGCCCTCTTACGGTGTGTAACTATGGCATCTGGTCAATACCGAGGGAATCTTGTGGTGGGTTGGGCCCAGACTTTGATACAAAGTAAACCTATGGGCTGGCCTATCATAGCCAGGTGGAAATGACCCTCGGTCAAACCCCGCCCGGTGGAAGTCAAAGGGGTAGATCCATCCGGTCAAGAGTGTCAGGGTTAGACGGGACGGGGGACCTATAGGGGGGCTATGCCGCCATTTCTTGCCCTGGGCCCTTTTACGTTCGGAAAATGTGGCATCGGGTCGACACCGAGGGAATCTTGCAGTGGGTTGGGCCCGGAGCTTGTGCTAAGATGTTGCTAGCTATGGGTTGGCCTATCACACACAGGTGAAAATGACCCTCGGTCAAACCCCATCCGGTGGAAGTCAAAGGGGTAGATCCGTTCGGTCAAGAGTGTCAGGGTTAGACGGGACAGGGGACCTGGAGGGGGCTATGCCGCCAGGTCTTGCCCGTAGCCCTCTTAATTACGTTCGGAAAACGTGGCATCGGATTGACACCGAGGGAGTCTTGCGGTGGGTTGGGCCCGGACCTTGTGCTACGGTGTTGCTATGGGCTGGCCTATCACAGCCAGGTGAAAATGTCCCTCGGTCAACCCCGTCCGGTGAAAGTCAAAGGGGTAGATCCGCTCGGTGAACAGTGTTAGGGTTAGACGGCACGGGGGACCTGGGGGTGGCAATGCCGCCAGGTCTTGCGCTGGGCCCTCTTACGGTGTGAAACTTTGGCATCTCGTCAATACCGAGGGAATCTTGCATTGGGTTGGGCCCAGACCTCCGAGGTATGACCCCCTCACGAACGTCGCTGCCGCCGTCGCACGGAGGGGGGAAATGGCCGGTGAGAAAAGTATCTATTCTGACGGGTAGAATGCAGTCACTTTGTTTTTTGTGAGAACTAATACACATGTGCAATATTTATGTGTTAGGAAAAATGCCACATAAATTAGTGAAAGGAAATAAAAAAATGAAAATATCTATGCCGACGGCCTGGCCGTCGGCATAGGTGTACACGTGGCATCCAATCTATGCCAACGGCGTGGCCGTCGGCATAGGCTCGCCTTATCCACTCGACCGGGCCGCGTTCCCACACCGACCCCCCCACTCACTCGTTCCCACCCCGACCCCCCCATCCCTCCTGCATCGTCGCTGCCCGTCTCCACCCACGCCGCCCGGCCCGTCTCCACCCACGCCACCGCCCGTCTCCACCCTCGCCGCTGCCAGGCCGGCCCGCCACACCGCCGCCTCACCCACGCCACCCTGACCCCCCCATTCTTCCTGCGCCGTTGCCCGAAAGTGCCCCACCGCCACCCCGTCCGACCACACCGCCGCCCGCCCTCGCCACCCCGGCCGACCACACCGGCGCCCCGCCTCGACCTCGGCCCGGCCTGCGTCGACCCCGCCCTGCCCCGGCCTCCTCGACCCGCCTGGCCGCAGCTTCGGCCGACCCGAGCCCCTGCCTAGCAGGCCCTGCTGCTCTCCGGCCGGCCCTCCTTTGCTGCTACTCGGGCTGGCCCTCCTTTGCTGCTGCTTCGGCCGGCCCTCGCCATCCCTTGCCCCAGCTCCCCTCCTCTGCCAAGGTAGTTTTTGTAGGTATTTTCTCTTATTTTTTGTAGTAATTTTGTAGATGAATGCATGGATATATAGAAGTAGATGAATACGTAGATGCATATGTTAGATAGATGGATGAAATGGATACATACAAAATGTGATAGATAGATGCTTTGTGGTGATGAGATGAGATGGAAGAGAACATTTTTTACATTTTTTAGATAGATAAACGAATGTTAAAAGTTGGATATGATGATTGGTTACTTCATGTCAAAATTTGGATCTGTTAAAAAAATTCCTAGTTTGAAGTGTCAATGCTTTATGTGATCGATGAGATGAATCTTGCAATTTTTTGTCATCAAAGATTCCTATACAAGATGTGATGACCTATTTTTTCACTTGTTGGAATTTACAGGCTTTGTGGTGTTGCACCTCCATGGAGTGATCATCGACGTCGGAGCTGTTGGTCCCCGATCGTCCCTCTACTGTTCGATTACTTCCTCTACAACCGAGGGTGAGATACGAATCCACCTTCAACTTCTATGCTTTTTTAATCATGTCATTAGATTTTCTTTTCATGTCAAGTCGCGTAACCTAGGCATCTCCCGTCCGAAATGGTTGCATTGATAAATATGCATTCAATTGCATATTTATCACCGCAACTCTTTCGGATTGTCCAGCGTTTTCCACGGACAGCCCAAGGATGTGTAGATTGGGTACGTTCTCCATGCCCTACCCCGTTCCGAGACAGGATTTCGGTGGCGCCTCCCCATTGTTCTCCAGAGCACATTCTTTCGGCTATTTGCCGAGACGTGTATCTGGAGAACAACAGGGAGGTGCTGCCGAAATTTTGTCTCGGAACGGGGTAGAGCATGGAGAACATACTCAATCTACACATCCTCGGGTGGGATTAGGACCCTCTTTACCTATTAGAAATGTAGGTTAATTCAGTGTCGTCAACGCAGTAGAAAATAAATATTTGATGTGATTAATTCAAGTCAAATCTTAATTTTTTTTGTGTGGCTCCCAATAAAGCGGAGAATGGCAGATAATCAGTGGATGTATAGTGGTTTTACCCGTGCCCCCGTGAGAATCGAGTAACATCAGAGTGGATTGCCAAAACCGATGTGTTTTTGAGGGAGACATTCCGTGGTCCAATGAGAATGATCCCACATTGCCCGTGTGCGAGATGTGGCAGACGTCACTGTAAAGGCAAGGACGAAATGACCTCGCACGGACGGATATATGAAAAAAATTGACATGCCGATAAACTTTGCCGAGCGGGACCGTGGTAGAGAGGAGGTGATGCGTCAACGCATCGGTGGTTATGTGGACGACGGGGTCAGAGACATGCTAGATGATGTCATTGCTACAGAGGCTACACATGCGACACCTTCAGACAATGAACTAGAGGAGCCGGAGGAGCCGGAGGAAACCGCAAAGTCCTTCTTGGAGATCTTGGCTTCGTCAAAGAAGCCTCTTTATGCGGGTGCCAAACTCTCTCAGCTAGATGCCATCTCGCAACTAATGGCAATTAAGGCTGAGTACGGCTGTAGCAAAGCTTGTAGCAAAGCTTTTCTGGGAGTATGGGCTAACAGTCTTCTCGATGGTCATGAACTACTGGAAAGCATGTATGCCACGAAGAAAATCATGAAGACACTCTCTATGGATTATGAGAAAATACATGTCTGTCCGAAGAATTGCCTTTTGTTTGGCACGAGTATGCGGATGACAAGTATTGTAGGAAGTGTGGTTCCTCTCGGTACCTTGAGGTGGTCGGCAAGGATGGTCAAAAGAGGAAGCTACGCATCCTTGCAAAGGTCCTTCGATATATTGATTTCATAAAAAGACTACAGCGCCTTTTCATCACGGAGGAGTCTGCCAAAATGATGAAGTGGCACAAGCAAGGGAAAAGGTACCATCCAAACAAAATTGTACATCCATCGGGAGGTGAAGCATGGAAGTAATTCGATAAAGAATACCCCGAGGAAGCAGCCGAGGATGGGAATGTCAGAGTTGCAATAACAGGTGATGGGGTCAATCCATATGGTATGTCGTCCAATTCATATAGTTGCTGGCCCGTGTTTGTTATTCCGCTCAATCTCCCTCCCGGTGTCCTAATGCAACGCGACACCATGTTCTTGTCGCTGATCATTCCAGGGCCCGAATACCCGGGGAAGAATTTGGGAGTGTTAATGCAGCCGCTGGTGGATGATTTGCACCATTCTTCGTACTTCCCGAGGTTGACATACGACCGACATCTACAAAAAAAATTCTTGATGAAAGTTTGCTTGATGTATTGCATGCATGACTTTCCCGGCTATGCCCTATTCTGCGGATGGTATACAAGTTAAACCATCAACCGTCTATGCTGGAGCCAATCTCTTTATTGCGGCTACCCAAGCCACACAAGTTTATTATCTGCCTTACCCATGCTAGAAAGAATACCTAAAGGGTTGGGAAGTTGTATTCAAGGTGTCGCCACATAGTAAGTTACCAGACCCGAACGATGACGATTATTACAACATTAACCCCATGACGTACGAGGGAGAGTTCTTTCAAGAGCAACCCAATGATGGTGATGATGATGTGGTCAGAAGCGATTATGATGACTCCTTGGGTGATGATGATGTGGATTCAAATGATGACTTTGCACGTAATGATGGTGAGACCATTGTTAATGAAAAAGACATACTTATGCTAGAAAAGTTGTTAAATGAAGACGATGACGACGAGGAAGAGCCTCCACCTCTGTCCGACAATGAAGATGATATGTGTGATAGTGATACTGACAGTGATGATTCGTATGGGTCCTAGCAGATGTACGTTTCATGTCTTTTTACTTTGGTTTATTAATATGCTTATTTATCAATGTCTTCTTTATACGCGAGACTTGTAGCAGTCTCGGACCACGCCAGTCGCATGATGAAGGTTAGTTTAGCCCCTTTCATTTCACTTTCACATTTGCATTCTCATTTCTTCTAACCTTCGTGCGTGCTTTGTCAACTAACATGTAGCTCGTTTTTGAGTCCATGGCGGCCGGAACGGTTCCTGTAATGGAACCACCACCACCACCTGCTAGAGAACAACCAATTCTACTTACGTTTGAAGAATTTGTGGCACAACACTGTCCGACTCCGGTTAGTACATCCACAAACTATCCCACTACTTATCATGCATTCAACACTATCATATATCTCTATAACATCTCTTTTCAAACATGCAGGGAACGGATCGATCCTCCGTTGGTGGTGGTGCCAATTCTGGCATCACTCCCGAGTCATGGAGCCCGGTCACTCCAATCCACCGAGCAGGTAGCAGTCAAGGTCTTGCCGGTAGCGCTGCTAGTAGTAGTGACGACCTTGGCTTTGGCGGTCTTGGCGGTACCGAACTTGGTGGTGGACCTCCTGACGCTTAGGCCTCTTGATGGTGGTGGTCATGACTTACGTTTCATGCATTCATATTATGTTGTTCAGACGTATGTTGTGTTGTTTCGACATATGTTTTACTGATTTCACGTATGTTGTGATGGTAATACTTATATTGTGGTGATAATGAAGTGGATGTGTGATATATATATATGTTGTGTACTAGTTGTGATATATTTGTGATGTATATTGCCGAAAAATAAAACAAAAACAGAAAAAATAGCACCTATGCCGACGGTGTAACCGTCGGCGTACCCCCGGCCGCGGCGCACCAGAATCTAACATGTGGCGGGGTACGCCGACGGTGTAACCGTTGGCGTAGCCCCGACCTCGGGTGCGCCAAAAACAGATGCGTGGCAGGCTACGCCGACGGTTACACCGTCGGCATAGGTGTTGGCCTATGCTGACGATGTAACCGTCGGCATAGGTACAACACCTATGCCGATGGTGTAACCGTCGACGTAGCTTGCCACGTGGCAGCTTCCGGTTGGAGTAAGAACTCCGCCGTCGCCGTCTGCCGCCGTCAAGTGAGAACTACGCCGCCGACCCATCTACGCCGACGGTCGTACGGCCGGAGGTCGACATAGGGGACCTACGCCGATGGTTTTTCTATGCCGACGAGAATGCCCGGGTACGCCGACATTCGCGATCCCAACGGACCTATGCCGACGGAGGCCGTCGGCGTAGGCCTAGGCCGACGACATTCTGGCCTACGCCGACGGTGTCCAATTCATATGAGAAAACATAAGTAAACGGGCTTCTGCCTGGGCTTCCAAGGATAAAGGTAGATGAACAGCCATTTGATCTCCATCAAAGTCCGCATTGAAACCCTTACACACTAATGGGTGTAAAGAAATAGTACGCCCCTCTAGCAGGTTTCTTCGGAAAACTCTATCTATTGTGGTGTGGATGGCAAGCAGGCCTATATTTCTTGGTTTCGATAGGACTGCTTACGAGCGTTCTTTCTATCTACTATTATCTAAAAATAATCAAGTTATTAATGACTGGACGAAACCAAGAAATAACCAACAAAAAGATCACAATAAACTTTTGGTAAAAGTTCTATCTTGGTCGGAGCGGGGATAGCATTTCTCTTCTGCATGTCTATGGAGTTTTGCAAAACCCAAACACCTCAGAGATAGATATAGAGGTAGGAATTTGTCGAACGAACCACACTCCTTGGTATCACTTTTCACGATACCTAAAAGGTGGAATAGTGATTTTCGAACCATTTCCTATAAGAGAATGGTTTCCATTACTTTGAGAAATGGATTCTTATATCAAACTATAGCTATTGCATTAAAGAAGAAAAGAAATTGCATTAGTAATAAATTCATATGAATTTACAAAAGAATTAGAACTTTCCTGGGTAAAGTTTATTGAGGGAGTTAACCACTTTGATAATATGGTTAACTCTGTTATTCCATTATCCATTCCTCCATCCTATGAGAAAAAAAGTTGTCTTTTGGGAAAACAAAATTGGAAGTAAGAAAATTTATTTTTTATTTTTATTTAAGAACTACTTGAATTTTTCAGTCTGGTTGCGAGGTCTTAATAGTGAGGATGAATCATAGTTCCTTTTTTTTTTTGATCCACTCTATCTATTTCGTGTCAGGCCGAGTGTTTGCATGTACGTGCTATTATGTTGGCATACTTTACATCAGGGGTTTGCCCTTTCATTATATAAAAGGTGTAGGATACAAGTGTCCTATTAGAACATAACGCCAATCTGACACAATACAACTCAAAGTCTAACGGTAACATACATTGTACACTATATTCGACACAAATGCAATATCCCAACCTCTGTATCATGTACGAAACAATGCACATATTCATTTCTTAAATGAATAGAGCACCAGAGTGCCAATAACATCTCAAGTAGCTAATCAAAGGGAAGATAAAAAACAAATAACTACAGCCGGCAAAAAAGAACAACATGCCTAAACACATATCCTATTATTTGACCGTCATTCAAATCGGTTGGACGTAACTCCCATCAGTTGCATCGAAAGGTCATAAGCTCTCTCGCTTATGTATGGTGTAGTAATTATGATCACATACGAATCCATCTAGAAGATAACATACAAAAGGTTTGTAATATTTTTCTGTTTCCGGCAATTCCAAATAGCACAAAGTAATGCACGACATCCCACTTGAATGTGTGCCTCCGTGTAGGCTCTACCCACATAACCAATTACCAAACGGATTGAAGATACTATTCGGTGGAGGTATGTTAATGGACAAATGTATTGTTCGTCATAATAAATTTGCTAGTAGGCATGTAAGAAAGAGGTGCGGAGTCATTTCCTCATGGTCATAGAAACAACGACCTTTATTGTCTGCCCACCTATGTTTTGCCAAATTGTCATTTGTTAGAATGGCGCCCTTATGTACAAACCACATGAAAATCTTAATCTTTATAGAAATTTTAGTTTTCTAGATAAGAATAGGCGAAGTGTTTGGTCTAGTATTTTTCAAATCCACACGCATATGTTTGATGGAAAACATGACTGAAATAGAAAGAGCCTATCTGACTCACTAGACAAGTTGACTTCCATCAACATTCGAACTAAATGAAGCCACTGATCCTATCTTTCTCTAGTGCTCGTTTGAACTGTATATTTACGGAAACTAATCCCAATATTGTACTCACAATTCGTCTTTGTATTATACAATATTAAAAAGAGTTGGATATTGTAAGGCTAGAAGCATTTCTCCTAGCCAAACAACCCCCTCCCCCCCAAAAAAAAACTTACTTGTACGCCCATCTCCAATAATAAACTAAACTTATCCCTGTTAAAGAAGGTGATCTTAGTACGCATCAAACCCTTTCAAAAAGGTGAATCATTCGGTTGTGCTATTACCTGTGATAAAGTATTGGAGTGTAAATACTTGTTTCATAATAACTGTATTCATACCCGCTCATCCTTAGTGGATAACCAAGATAGCCATTTGCTGAGAAAGCACGTATTCTTAACCTTCAAATTTGCAATCCCAAACCACCTTGGACCTTTGGCCAGCCATTTGCTGAGAAAGCACTTACTCTTAACCTTCAAATTTGCAATCCCAAACCCTCTTGGATCTTTGGCCTGCACAGCATATACCAGTTAGCTAGAAAAACTTTGTCTTACTCTCATCACTTTGCTAAAAAGAGCGTGATGTATCAAATTCCAATCCTTTCCGTACCCCTATAGGTATTTCAAAGAAAGAAAACATAAACATTGGTATACTAGTAAGCATTGAATTAATACGTATCAGCCTATCACATAAGACATAAGCTTGCCCTTCCAGCAACTAAGCTTCTTCTCTAATCTATCTTCAATATATCTCCATTTTGTGTTCGTTAAATGGAATTTCTGGATAACAAAACATGAGAGATCCAATCTCACTTCCAAACAATTGTACATACTTATTTGGTTCCTCTTTAGTGCATCCAATCAAATTTTAGACAAAAAGTTGTTCTAAGAGACACAATACCAACTTCATATTTTTGTCCTAGCCATTTCACGATTCATGAATATTATGGTATTATCAACATATTGCAGAGTCGAAGTCCTTCATACCATAACTTGCGGTTGTCCCTGACACAATCCCTTCCGTGTCTGGAAATAATGACCCACATCATAATTTACCTTGACCCCAACTCTTCCACCTCCTACAAAGGCATCAACTTGCTTCCTCCATGCAGAGTCGACACCCTTCATATGCATAGCTTGCTGCAAAAAAGTCCACTTAACTTAATCGTAGGCTTTCTAAAAATCCACTTTAAACATAACTTCATCAAGTTTTTTTAAAGAACTTTGTGCAAAATTTCATGCAGAATCACAACACCCTCTAGAACCAGGCGCCCGCGCATGAACACTGTCTGAGTTGTTTAACCATAGTATGCGCAATTTGTGCTAGACGATTTGTACCCACTTTTGTCAAATTTTAAGAACTAACATTGAGCAAAGAAATCGGACTGAATTGCTCAAAGTGAGCCACCTCTTCCTTCTTAGGGAGCAAAGTAACAGTTCCAAGTTTAATTAAGTGAAGTTCGCAATTGAAAAGAACTTGGAACATGGGCATCAAGTCTCCCTTAATAATACCCCAACACCTTCGATAAAATCCTGCTAGAAATCCATCAGGACCAGGCGTCTTATTATTCTTTATTTGCGTGATGACCTTAAAAACCTCCTTTCATGTAAAGGGATCTTGAGTACCTCATTATCTTCCGCACAGAGTTGTGGGACATACCCCAACATTCACTCATCTAAGGAAACAAAATTCTCTATCGGAGCCCCAAAGTGCTCTTTATATATGCGAGATATAAAATTTTAGGTTCTCGTAATCTACTATTGTACCCTTCTCCTGTTCAAGTTGGATAATTTCATTTTTAGGTACTTTCCATTCACAATTAGATGGAAGAAATGGGTATTATTCTACCTTGGACTACATATCGTATCTTAGCTCTCAGTGTCCATTTTATCTATTCGTCTCTAAGAAGCTTCGCAAGCTTCTCCTCAGCCTCATGTTTGGCCACGCTATCAGCCAGATCTAGGTGATTCGTTTCAGCTTTTATATCAAATTCGTTAAAAAGATTTCGAAGTCATTCTTTATCCACTATAAACCCAAATAAAATTAAACTCCCATCTTTACACATTTGACACCTATACGTTTTCTTTACCCAACTCCCTGGCCACTAATTCCAGGAAGTCTTCCCATTAAAACCACGATAGTTCGAACGAGCAAAGAGTTGTGTTGGCAACGTGAGTTGCGTCCTTAGACTCAATGAGGGGAGTATGATCAGACTTCCCCATTTGTAACGCTCGCACCATTACAATAGGGAACTTATGTTCCCAGCTTCTCATATGTTGGGTTATCTAGATTATTTCCCCACGTGTATTGCCTACCTATAAGAGCTATATGTCTTGGGTCTAGGCTCTCAAATCTCAATGATGGCAATGAACACGAATGGCCGTTGACAACCAAAATTATCGGTCCACAACAACAAATATTTTAGTCGGTTCCGGCATTTTTTATTTTACTAATTATTAAATCTTGCATTCCGCAACAACAACACTCTGCAGACTAATTTTGGCAGTTTATTTGTATCTCATCTGACTCAATCAGTAATGTATTGGAGAAGTTGGTATTGCAGTTGCCAAATTGAAATATGTTCAGAACAACATGTACTTAGTTTCGGCATTTTGTTCTACTAATATGTAATCATGTACTCCACAGACTACTTATTAGTATTAGGACATTTTATTGTCTCTCATCAGATTCAATTAGTAAATTTTAACTGAAATGTTGAATAAAACATGAATAATCTTGTACTCCATAGACTAACAATTTGTACTAGGATGGTTTATTGTATCTCATCGAACTCAATCAGTACATTTTAACTGAAATATTGAATAAAACAAAACAAAAACTTTGAAGAAAGGCCAAAACTTCAGTAGTGGAAATTTCAGGCTCAACAAAAATATTCCAAACTAATTCTGATCACATTTGAATTTAATTTGAAAGTAGTGTGGTATTTCAAGATTAAAAGAAATTGATGTTCAATGAAATATACAGTGCATTCAAAATTTTGTAATACCCTTTATGTCCTTCTTTCAATTAACTATTATAATTTGAATATAAAATTCAATCAATTTTTTTTTGAAAAGCCAACATAATATCTTTTATTTTTACAGTTCAAACGCCACGGGTCAAATACTTACAAAATTAGATAGCGCCACGCGCATTGCTGCACAATTTTTAGCAATGAACTTATCAAAAATAAAACTAGAACATATGAGAATATTAATGTATCACATTCAACCTATAGGTAGTGAAGGGTGGATTCATGTTATATTGTCCCGTGACTAAAATTCAATTATTTATTATTCAAAAACAAAAATTAAAATCAATGATGTGGAGGCCTTTCATATGCTTGATGGTGCGAAGGGCTTGAATGTGATGGAAAGTGAAAAGTTGAATGGTTGCATGGTTGCATGGCGCTTGATGATGTGGAAGACATGCGTGTGGTTGAAAGTGAAGCGTTGATTGGTTGCATGCGCCTGATGATGTGGATTATTTACATCAACATTTAAATGGGAGGTGACATGTGGAGGATATAAGTGATGAGATGGATATGAGGTACTCCCTCCGTTTCTAAATATAAGTCTTCTTAGACATTTCAAACGAGGACTATATACGAAGCAAAATGAATAAATCTATATTTTAAAATATGTCTATATATATCCATATGTAGTTTAATCGTAAAATCTCTAGAAAGACTTGTATTAAGGAAAGAGGGGAGTATGTTAATATGAACAAGACAGTGCGGATAAACTTCATAGGATTAGTATCTACCGATGCATGCAGTTATGAAGGTTACCTTCTCGATTTCTTTAACAATTATGGAACTGCATATTTGCACCAACAAGTTCATCTAAAAATGCCCTAGCTGATAGAGATGAGGGCGAACACTACACTCCAACATTAATCAGCAAATTTTTTAATTAATTTTCCATCGATGCTTTTTTTTCGTTTGGGCCTATTTACATGAACATGCATGTTGATTGTTAAAGATATATTTGGGGTCCATATATTTGGTAGCTTAGGATTTGTAATCCGTCTCCTACCTTATCTTAGAAAAGGTTTCTTGCCCTTCAAGTCGTGTCCCCAATATGTATTGGGGACTGCTACGCGTCCACCAACGGATGTTTTGGAAAGATCCGTCGCCTCGCAAGCCATCCGATTGTCCGAGGCGAGCCGTCCGTTCTTATTTTCTAATTTCCTGCAGCAATGCTATTGTTGCAAAATCTTCTTTTCTCAAAAAATTTGCAACAAGCGCAAGCCGTTAGATTGTACGAGGCGAGCCATCCATTCTTCTTTTTTAATTTCCTACAGCAATGCTCTTATTGCAAAAACTTCTCTTCTCAAATTTTCCGCAACAAGAGCCATGTTACAAAATCTATTTTCTATTTTTCTGCAACAAGACCAGTGTTGCAAAATCTATTTTCTAGTTTTTTTGTAACAAGACCTCAGTTGCAAAACTTTTTCTTCTCTATTTTTACAACAATACCCTTGTTGCGAAACTTTTTCTCTATTCTTCTGCAACAAGACCCGTGTTGCAAAATCTATTCTCTATTATTTTTTGCAACAAGGCCTCAGTTGCAAAACTTTTTCTCTATTCTTCTGCAACAATACCCTTGTTGCAAAATCTCCATTGCAATAGGACCGAACATCTCCATCCTATTCTATGTATTCCTGCAACAAGAACATTGTTGCAAAAACTTGCAAGAACACCGACGGTTGCAACGAAGAGAGCACCGAGCACCCCTGTGGTGATTGATCTTTGTAGCCTCCACATTATTGCAGTGAGGGAGGATGCCAGTGGCCGCCGCTGATGTGGTGGGTCGCAGCAGTGTGCTTGTTTGAGAAGAGGTGAGACGAGATCCATGAAAAAAGGGAGGGGATGGAGTGATAGAGGTAGGGGATGGAAGGGTCAACGGAACTATGCAAGACTATTGGGATAAGGATACATACGTGAGCTGGTGATGTGTCCCAAGTGGGACGCATGGCAAGCGGGAAAGGTGACGGATGCGATTGAGTTTCCAGCCAGCAGAAGGTAAGCTTTTTTCATATATACTCGTCCTTGAGGCTCAATAATACATCCATCATATTTCGCAACAATCCCTCTCTCCCTTCTAACATGGTATCTGCCGCGATAGACCTAGCCGGCGCCCGTCGCTTCCGCACCGCGCGCCGCCTCTGGGGCGGTCGGCCTCCATGACCGTCGCTGGGGGCCGCGCCGCCCGTACCTAGGGTTCGCCCACCGGCCATGTTGACCGGCTGACCTACGGAGTCTTTTTCCCGATCTCTTGATTAGGGTTTTTCTCTCTTCCATCGGTCGCTTTGATCGGCATTTTTCTTTTTCTTTTTTTGATATAAGATCGGTTTGCGTCACCTGCCGTCGTCGTCGACCCCGCGCCTCTACTCCTACACAGGCGCGACCAGCCGGCCTCTGCTCCGACCCGGCGGCTTCGTGTGCCGCGACAGCCCGTTACGGTCGTCGTCCGCGCATCTGCCCGTCCGTCGCTCTATGTCGGACGTTGATGCCCCGTGCCGCACAGGACGCCTGCGTCACCCACCTACCGTCTCCATCGCCACTCGCCAGCCGCCTCGGGATCGTTGCCTGCCTCCGCTTGCCGGACCCCTCGGCGGCTGCCTTGGGTTTGTCGGTTGCTGGGCTCACCGGCTGCGACAGGCCTATCGGTAGACTTGGGCTTCCCGATTGCTGGATACCCCGAGTCGCTGGTTTCCGGGCTCGCCGGCTGCGCCGGGCCTACCGGCTGCCTCGGGCTCACCGGCCCATCACCGGCCTCCTTAGTCATGCCGCTCCCTGCCGTCCAACGTCGCCTTGGTCTGGTCGACCACCCCATTTCACCCTCTACAACATCGTCACCATCATCAAGCAATGCCCCCGACCTCGCGTGTGATCGGATTGATCACCCGCACGCCACGATCGACTCCGTTCGTGCCGTGCGACTGACCTGACCAGTCGGTTGCATGCGCTTCTGTAGGTCCTATGAAGGATGTCCCCGAGTACAGCGCCCCTCCACCGATCGAGCAACGGGCTGCCGCTGTGTCACCCCATCAGGTCATAGTGCCGTCGTCCCATGGTTTCCCCGCGAGCTGCCGCTACACCAACCCTTCGGGTTGTAGCGCCGCGGCATGCTGTCTGTGTCGCCGCCCGTGGCAGTCCCCTTGGTTGTACTGTCCCACGCCACGCCGTTGCATCACCCCTTCGGGCCATAGCACCGCAGCGCGCTGTCCACGCCGCCACCCCGAGGTCTTCCTGCCGTCGCCCCAACCCGCGCGCTGCCACTTCGTCGCCCCTTCGTGCCGTAGCGCCATAGCACGCGGTCCACTACGTCGTCCCCACGCGTCGACTTCTACGGTGCATGCGTTGCGCCGCTTCCCTTGACGCGAGATTGCCACCGCCCGCGCCGGTCTTCGTCATGCTATCGGGTTCTTCCTCGCCAACTTCGAGAATCGCCACCGCGAACCTAACCAGCCATCGTCTTCGCCGTCAAGCCGCCATCGCTGCTCTTCTTCGGTGTCGCTGGAGTTCGCTCACCCGAGCCGTGCTGCACATCCACCCCTCCATCCTCGTCCAGCACTAGCTCATCGTCAGCGTCACCATCATCTTCCTCGTCCACTTCATCTACTCCGACCACCGCGGGCGACATCGGCCCCCCGCCGATTTGCGTTGCAACCATCATCGAGTCCTTCTCTGTTAGCCTCTTCAACATGGCATACAAGTTGTGTGCAGGTCCTTGTCTACGCATGCCCGGTGCTGGCAACCTCGTCGCGTGCCTTCGTCCCCGGTGTGTTCTCAGGCCTGACAAGCCTGGCGCTACCTATCGTCAACATCGACTCCGTCCGTCTACGCATGCGCGGTGCTGGCAACACCGATGCGTGCCTTTGTCCCCGATGAGTCTCCGGGCTTGGCAAACCCAGCACGACGCATCTCAATTACGTTTCTTCCCGGCGCAGCACTACTTCGACATCAATGCGCCGAGGACTAACTCGGTGCCTCCTTGCACCCGCGGCTCCATGGCGACTTCCTCGACACCGGCTGCCCCGATTAGACATCGACCATGGCATTCTTCGCACGGCTACCTCGACCACGGCTACACCATCCTACGCTCTTGGCTACCTCGACATCGGCACAAAGGGCTATCACATCGCTTGAGCAACTCATCGTCTTTCGCTACAGTCGACGCATCCGCGATGTGACACCGTCCCCAATGCTCCCGCTATGACTGTGGGGCGATGTCAGCCCATCGGTTGTTATTCTCTTCGGTCTGACCGTCTGCGACGCTCCTGTTGTTCGCAACGCTACTGCTATGATTGTGTGGGGGGTATTAGAGATATATTTGAAGTCCATGTATTTGGTAGTCTAGGATTTGTGATCCGTCTCCTACCTTATCTCTAAGAGATGCTCCTTGTCCTTCAAGTCTTGTACTCAATATATACTCGCCTTTAAGGCTCAATAATACATCCATTATATTCGGCAACAATTCCTCTCTCCCTTTCAACATTGATACTTTACCCTTTTCCAACCGCACAGGGTTCGTTCTCCGGCGACTAGCAGCTTGCTTGCCCGTCAGATTGAATCAAACGGACGCGTCAGATTGAATCAAACGTCACGCATATGCTATATGATGATCAAAACATCAACAGCAGTAGTGCTAAGACACTCCCCTGCAAAAGTCTTTAAAACACGATCAAATCCGTTGCTCTTTTTGGTAGCTGGATGGTAATATATATAGCTGAGTATGGCTGGCCCCAGCCACCATTTCCGGCCGCTAATAAATAAACCGTTCCGTGCCCGGTCTCGTGATGCGCATTGATTAAAATTAGTTCAGCGTGCGTACATGTGCATGCAAGCGCGCTGTGGAGAAGCTATCGTATACCTGCACCAGCAGGATGGACGTACGTACGTACGTGCATGAGATATCCAGATCGGATCGAGGCTACTAACCATGAGAGATATCGAGATCAGATCCAGGCTACGTACGTACGCAATGGTATAGCTACTAACCATTGCTATGTAAATGATGTTTAATCACTACTCTCTCATATGCTACTTATGTGTGCAAGAGAGAGCCATGTTAATGTAAGTATGGTTATACGTACGCAATGCTTATTCAGACATGCATTTTGGATCACGGTCATTGTAATTAGTTTTTTTTGGGTGAATCAATGCGGAGATCTGTGTTTAGTCTTTCTTGCACGCCAGCATGCATCAATGGGAAATAAATTGCATCCAAATTAGGCAACACAAAGTTGAAAGGACGCTATCTTTACTTATTTGACAGCGAAATGGACGTCTTTCCCAACAATGATCGTACAATAATATCCGGAGGTTAGGATATTAGCAACGAAGCTTGATCTAAGTTTCATTTGTTTTCCTTTTCAGACATAAGTGTTTCCCAAATTGCCAAGTGGGAGACAGGTATGCAGGGTGAGAGCTAGCTGATTGACGTTGGCCGATGATACCAATAAGGGTTCGTTGAAGAGTTTCTTTCTGCGTTTGTCGCATAGACATTAGTGTGACCGTCCCATCTTTTGGACTTTGAAATTACTATAATGGACCTCTATTTTCCATGTTGTGTTAAGGATCCGACTTTGTTACTTATAGTCACAAAATTTGTATTACACTAATGTTGGTCCTTTAAGGACACACAAAGTAAAGAAACGGGCAACCCAACGCATGTAGCTTCGGCTTGAGTAGGGTCTGAAAAAGGGTCCGACCGGGTCTTTCATACGCAATATTACCTTGCATTTCTACAAGAGGTTGTTTCCAGAACTCAACCCCGTAACCAAAAGTGTTACGCCAAGGTTCCGACCAAAAGGGTTGTTTCCAGGTCACAAGGCAACCGCTGCGCCAGGCTCACCATCCATACAAACTAAAATTCATTCTTCAACCTATCGATGTGAAATAGTCAAAACTTCGTGGTATACATTCAAAGTACTTACCTATCACATATTTTCATGTTTTGGTAAGAGTTACCACCTGCTTTCCCAGACCGTAATAACTAGGTTCTTTTTTCATGTTTCTTTCTTGTCTTATTTTTAATTTATTTACACGTTATATATTTTTTTAAATTCTAATGTTTTTGTCATATCCCCCCAACCTATCCCAAATTTTCCCTGTTTTGTCCTTATTTTTTATATTTCTTTTTTAAAATTGATCATTTATTTTCCCAGATTACTTACCTATTTGTTGAACTAAATTTTGTGGCAAGTAACTTTACATTAACACTTTATTTACCATCATAAAAATTTGTTTTCAAATACATTACTATATGTTTCAAAATACATAAATATCTCTTTTGGGATGCGGAATACATTTTGTAGAAGTTAAAATATATTTTTACGTAACTGCTCAGATTGGAATGATTTAAATTTTGCTGCATACTGCCTCTTGATTCTGTAAGCAACAATCCATGCGATTCTTCATTGGAACCTCGAAAATTTATACTGTGCACAATAACAAATTTTAGCAAACTATATGAAAATAAAAATGTAGTGACCTTCTTTATTGACCCACTAAAGTGGTTATATATATTATCATACACGTAAAGTGGATTTATGTTTTTTAGAACAAGTGATTGTCGATAATATTTTTCTAAAAATATAACAAAAACATATTTTGGTAAAAAACGAGCAAAAGTAGTTTTTTTAGAGGCTTGCCAACCCGAGCAAAACTATTTGGTAACGGGCTGTGTTAGTGCTAGCCCGTAAGGGTGTTGTTAACCCCAGTTAGGTTAGTGGGAACCTCGTTTTTTCTATTTTTCTATTTTTCATTTTTTTTCATTTTAATCTTATTTACGATAATATGGTAAATACATATATTTTAAAACACAAAATTAATTGAAATTTCAAAATTGCAACAGAATGTATAACAATTGTTACTTAATTCTAATAAAATGTTGATAGCATATCAAAAAACTTTTGTCATTTGCAAAACATTCGTATATTTCAATAACTTTGGTTTAGATTACAAGATTACATATTTGAAAAAATCTTAAACATATACAAAAAGAATGTTTCAAATGTTTATCATATATTTCGAAAATGTTAAAGTATATACAATAAATGTTTTAGACTTAGATGATAAATGTAAATTTTAAATGGAAAAAGTGGACATCAAATATATATTTGAAAGAAATGATAATCATTGTTTTTAATTTTGTTAATCATCTATTAAAAATTTTAAACATGTATTAAAATTTATGCATATATATATATGAAAAATATTCTGATTTATATTATTTTTAATTGTGTATTTAATAAAATGTATAAACATAAATGTTTCACATATGCATTAAGGATTTACATAGAAACCCAAGGAAAACCAGTACAATCAAAACATATAAAACAAAAAATGCCAATATTTTTATTTTCTAAAATCGAAAAAAACATGACAAAAACCATAACCAAAAACACATAAAAAGATAGAAACAAAGAACCAACGGAAACCCAGTGAAAAAGAAAGGGAAAAATGAAGTAATCAATAAAACCAAATAAAGGGAAAGAAGTAAATAAAACAATGAAACCAATGAAAATCAAAGAACTCTATGGAAAAGCATAGAAAATAGAATTTTCAATGACGAAACAATGAACTTAAAACAAAACTAGTTAAAGAAACAAAAAGAACTGAAGAAAGAGCAAAAGAACAAAAAACAAAACGAGAAACCTGAGCATAATCAACCTACAATGAGAGAACCACAGTGAGGGAGTACCTACGCTAATGGGCCATCCCGGTTCGCCAGACCCGAGAGCTCCTTCCATCTTGGTATAAGCGAGTTATAGCTCTCACATTTGCCACAACTTCTCTTTCTATGTTAGTTTTCTCTAAGCCCAACACTTATAGAAAATCCCAACAACGTATCGTGGTGCTACTAGTGACGTCAGACCGAAATCGTTAAACAACTCTTTGACGCATGTCCCTGCGTCGGGAATACTATTTACCCCGTACGACGACAAATAGCGACCAATTACGCAGATACCTGCGAGCGCTCGCATGCTATAGGGCCAACCCAGTATGGTTGGTTGGGGTTGTGTCTTTTACTATTTTTTCTTCTTATACCTTTTCGTTTTATCTTTTCTAATTCGTTTTGCTTAAACATCATAGATTTTCTCAACATTCATGGACTGTTTCGATATGCATCAATTTTTTCCTAGTATGTTATCCCAAATTATAATTTTATGAATTTTTCAAGATATTTTAAAATTAACAATTTTTTAAAATTCATAAATTCTTTTTCAAGTGATGATTTTCTTTCAAATTCTTAAATATTCCTCGAATTTGTGATGATTTGAAATACGTAGACATGTTTTCCAATATGGGAACCATTTTCAATTCAATAACTATTTTGGAAATCCTGGAACATTTTTCGAATCTGTTCACATATGTTTTTGAAGTTTTCATCGATATTATTTTTTGAAATTTGGGAAACAAATTATATTTACAAATATTTTTATGAATCGACAGACATTTTTTAATTTGGAAACAATTTCTGGATTTCGTGCACATTTTAAAATTTTGAAATAATTTTTGAAATTTAAGAACATTTTTCAATGCACAAAGATTTTATATCCATGAATATTTTTTAAATTTGGAAACATAAAATTCACGAATATTATTTTAATTTACAAACATTATTGGAATTAAAAAAGCATTTTGAAATACAGGAACATTTTTTGAATTCACTATAAAAACTAAAGTTTAAAATATTTTGAAATTTGTTAAATCCTGAACATTTTTGGAGTAAAACTGAAAAAACAAACGTGAAACACTATAAATAAAGAAAAACTTGTCTGCACGCGACCTTACATAGGCCGGCCCAAATCCCACGTGGGAGGAAGGGGGTGCACGTTGTCTTGCGTGCTGAATAAAGGGACTTGTCCCCGCACGTTAGAACATATACAATCGGACCCATCAAACATCAAATTCAATAGCCCAGTTATTGTCTAGACAACACAGAAAAAAGACCCACCTATCCGAATCCCTACTTCTTTCTATATGTTCGGACTGACCAGAACTCCTCCAATCCGGGCGGATATGGGATGCCTGGACACCCCTGCAACTCATCCAAATCCATCCAATCCCACATGCACACCGTTTTCTCTCTCTTCTCTCTTGTGCTTCCACGAAAAGGAGCTTGCCTCCAAGGCCGAAGTAGAGCTCGCACGCTGGAGCTTGCCCGCGACTAGAGAGGAGCTCACCCCCACGTCGGTCCGGAGCTCGCCGTCGGCCGGAGAGGAGCCCGCATTGATTGTGGGGATAAATGGCCGCACACTAGTAGAAAACAGGGCTTTGGTCCAGGCCGGGCCAGCCCATTAGCCCCGGTTCAGTCATGAACCGGGACCAATGGGGGCAAAGGTCCCGGTTCGTGAGGCCAGGGGGCCGGCCAGGCCACGTGGGGCATTGGTCCCGGTTCGTCTGGACCCTTTAGTCCCGGTTGCACACACCAACCGGGACCAATGGGCCTCGCTCCTGGCCCACAACCATTGGTCCCGGTTCATGGCTGGAACCGGTACCAAAGTGGATCCTTTAGTCCCGGTTCCAGCCACGAACCGGGACCAATGAGATGCCTATATATACCCCGTCGCCAGCGAGCAAAGCACTCCACACTGCTATGTTTTTGTGGCCGGCGAGGGAAGAGCTTTGTGGTGCTCTAGCTCACCTCCTATGCACGTGAGGTGTTCGATGAAATGCCCAAGCCACACTTAAGCTTTCTCCTCTCGAATCTCCTTATCCAAGCTCCATTTTCCTCAAGATTTGTCTAGGTTTGACGGTCCGTCATGTCCCTTCCCCGTCCTCACCACCATCGATCGCCCGCGCCCATCTCGGTGCCGGCACCATCGTGATTAGCCTCTTCTTCTTATCTTCCTTCTAAAAGAAAAAAGTTTTTACTTGTATGATTTAGATAGATACTTGTGTAATTTTCTTACATTTATTATTGTTTGTTATTATATAGTGCGATGGTTTTCGTATCCGCCTCCGTCGGCCCTCGTCCTGTCTATGATTCAGATGTGGTATATATTATCTTATATAACTATTTGTTTTATTTAGTGTTTATGACAATTATGTCGACCAACATGACATAGATCTTTTAATCTAGGAGGAGGTAGTTGAGCCGGAAATTCTAACCCACATAGCAACTCTTGTCGAGAAGTTAAATTTGGTTGAAAAAGAAAACAAGGACTTGAAAGAAAAATTACAAAGAGTTGAAGAAGAGACGATGAAGTTGGAGTTGCATGTTGCCGATGTCATCGATGATCACAATACCAAGATGGATGCAATGCGCTTGCAGATTAGAAAGATTAGAAAATATGCCATTCATACTGAGGCTTGGTATCATTATGCCGTTGGATCAATTGGTACATTAGTAGCAGTTATAATCGCATTTGTTGTTGCATTTAAATTTTTTACATAGTTTCAATGTATGTTTTAGTTAGATGCTCTAGAAATCTATATGTTGTTCAATAATGAGAACTATGTATGAACTGTATGTATTTATTTTGGTCACTATTATACTTTTTCTTTAATGTGATGATGAATTTCTATTAATTCGGTCACTTCTGTATTCATGATATGTTGTAGTGGTTTTTAATACACTTTATTATATAACGCACGCAGATGAACCGGCAATGGATGTATGGTGACCGACGCACCTCCGAGTATATTAAGGGCCTGCATAATTTTCTCGAAGCGGCTGAGGAAAACAAGCAGAATGGTTTTATTCATTATCCATGTATTGTCTGTGAGAATACGAACGCTTTCTCCAACTCTAAAACCCTTCACTTCCACCTGCTTGAGAAGGGTTTTATGCCACACTATAATGTTTGGACCAAGCACGGAGAAAGAGGGGTTATGATGGAAGACAACGAAGAAGAAGAGGATGATGACAACTATGTGTCTCCTGAATACGGTGATGTTGCAATGGGGGAAGATGAAGATCAAGAGGAACCGGACGATGTGCCCGATGATGATCTTCACCGGGTCATTGTTGGTGCAAAGAGACAATGCGAAAGTAAAAAGGAGAAGTTGAAGTTCGATATCATGCTAGAGGATCACAAAAAAAAGGTTGTACCCCAATTGCGAAGATGGCAACACAATGCTCGGTACCACACTGGAATTGCTGCAACAAATTGCCCGACAGTACGTACGCAGCAAACAAGGTTGTATGCCCTCTAGGATTGGAGGTGCAGAAGATACATGCATGCCCTAATGAGTGCATCCTCTACCGCGGTGCGTACAAGGATTTGAATGCATGCTCGGTATGCGATGCATTGAGGTATATGATCAGACTAGATGACACTGATGATGTTGACGGCGAGCGCCCTAGGAAGAGGGTTCCTGCCAAAGTGATGTAGTATGCTCCTATAATACCACGGTTGAAACGTCTGTTCAGAAACAAAGAGCATGCCAAGTCGATGCGATGGCACAAAGAGGACCGTAAGAAAGACGAGAAGTTGAGAGCACCCGCTGACGGGTCGCAGTGGAGAAAGATCGAGAGAAAGTGGAGCGACTTTACAGGTGACCCAATGAACGTTTGGTTTGGTTTAAGTGCAGGTGACGTTAATCCTTTTGGGGATCAGAGCAACACGCATAACACATGGCCAGTGACTCTATGTATGTATAACCTTCCTCCTTGGTTGTGCATGAAGCGGAAGTTCATTATGATGCCAGTGCTCATCCAAGGCCCTAAGCAACCTGGCAATGACATTGATGTGTACCTAAGGCCATTAGTTGATGAACTTTTACAGCTATGGAATGGAAGAGGTGTACGTGTGTGGGATAAGAACGAACATGAGGAATTTGACCTACATGCATTGCTGTTTGTAACCATCAACGATTGGCCTGCTCTCAGTAACCTTTCAGGACAGACAAACAAGGGATACCACGCGTGCACACGCTGTTTAGATGACACTGACAGTATATATTTGGACAAATGCAGGAAGAATGTGTACCTGGGGCATCATCGATTTCTTCCGACCAACCATCAATGTCGAAAGAAAGGAAAGCATTTCAAAGGTGAGGCAGATCACCGAAAGAAGCCCGCCCTCTGTACTGGTGATCACATACTTGCTATAGTCAATGATTTACAAGTAATCTTTGGAAAGGGTCTCGGCGGACTATCTGTTCTGAATGACGCTGAGGGACGCGCACCCATGTGGAAGAAGAAATCTATATTTTGCGATCTACCCTATTGGAAAGAACTAGAGGTCCGCTCTGCGATCGACATGATGCACATGACGAAGAATCTTTGCGTGAACCTGTTAGGCTTCTTGGGAGTGTATGGGAAGACAAAAGATACACCGGAGGCACGCGAGGAATAGCAACGTGTGCATGGAAAAGATGGCATGCATCCAGAGCAGTATGAAGGTCCTGCCAGCTACGCTCTTACCAAAGAAGAGAAGGAAATCTTCTTTGAATGCCTGCTCAGTATGAAGGTCCCGTCCAGCTTCTGTCGAATATAAAGGGAATAATAAATATGGCAGAGAAAAAGTTTCAGAACCTAAAGTCTCATGACTGCCATGTGATTATGACGCAACTGCTTCCGGTTGCATTGAGGGGGCTTCTACCAGAAAATGTTCGATTAACCATTGTGAAGCTGTGTGCATTCCTCAATGCAATCTCTCAGAAGGTGATCGATCCAGAAATCCTGCCAAGGTTAAGGAGTGATTTGGTGCAATGTCTTGTTAGTTTCGAGCTGGTGTTCCCACCGTCCTTCTTTAATATCATGACGGACGTCCTAGTTCATCTAGTCAACGAGATTGTCATTCTGGGCCCTGTATTTCTACACAATATGTTCCCCTTTGAGAGGTTCATGGGAGTCTTAAAGAAATATGTTCGTAACCGCGCTAGGCCAGAAAGAAGCATCTCCATGGGCCATCAAACAGAGGATGTCATTGGATTTTGTGTTGACTTCATTCCTGACCTTAAGTAGATTGGTCTCCCTCAATCGCAGTATGAGGGGAGACTGACTCGAAATGGCACGCTAGGAGCGGACTCAATAAAATGTAGGGACGGGCATTCTTGGTCTCAAGCACACTACACAGTTCTACATAATTCTACCTTGGTGACCCCATATGTCAATGAACACAAGAATATTCTGCGCTCCAGACACCTGGAGCAGTGTGACGACTTGATTACATGTGAACACATCAGGACTTTCGGTAGCTGGTTGCAAACACGTCTCATGCGTGACAACACTATTTCTGATGAGCTGTAATCGCTGGCCAAGGGACCATCTTCGACTGTAATGACTTACAAAGGGTACGAGATAAATGGGAATATATTTTACACGATTGCCCAGGATCAAAAGAGCACCAACCAAAACAGCGGTGTCCGCTTTGATGCAGCAACCAAGAGGGGAAATGACACATATTATGGTTACATAGTGGACATATAGGAACTCAACTATGCCATGATCCACTATGCCATGATTTGAAGGTCCCTTTGTTTCAGTGCAAATGGGTCAATCTATCAAGAGGCTGGGTACAGGAAGATCCACAGTACAGAATGACAATAGTGGATCTAAACAATCTTGGGTACACAGACGAACCATTCGTCCTAGCCAATGATGTGGCGTAGGTTTTCTATGTGAAGGACATGTGTACCAAACCAAGAAAAAGAAAAGATAAGGAAGCAAATACATCATACGATGAGCCATAGCGCCACATAGTTCTTTCAGGAAAAAGAGACATCGTGAGATTGGAGGGCAAGACAGACATGTTTGGAGATTATGAAAAGTTTCATGAAATTCCTCCCTTCAAAGTCAAGGCTGACCCAAGCATCTTGTTAAACGATAAAGATTATCCATGGTTACAGCGCAATAAGCAAATGACACAAGCGAAGAAAAAGTGAAGACTTTCTCTCCACAACTATATCATTGCAGTTACATGTGAAGAAATGAAATGCCTTTTGTAACACATAAGTTTTTGTCCGAAACCCTTATACTTGAAAGAGATTGTCCGTTTTGTACACGAAATGCATCTAGTTTTTGTCGTAATCCTCTCAACTTTTTATAACATGCTATGTGGGTGAAACAATGATACCATGCCAACTTTCAACCTTTTCAGGGTTCATTTGAAGTGCTTTTCAATTTTAGGGTTATTTAGCTCAAAAAAATCAGTAAATGCATGGAAAATACCAAATGAAGTCAGAAATGGTTGAAAATTGATGATGTGGATTTGAATGGTGCATTTTGAACACACAAAAAGTATGGAGTTCAAATAAGTTTAAAAAATGAAATCCCTTTGTAACAGATGAGTTTTCGTCCGAAACCGTGATACTTCGAAACAGATTGTCCATTTTGTACACTAAGTGCATACAGTTTTTGCCGTAACCCTTTCAACTTTTTAGCACATGCTATGTGGGTGAAATGATGATACCATAACAACTTTCAACCTTTTCAGCGTTCGTTTGAAGTGCTTTTCAATTTAGGATCATTTTAGCTTAAAATAAATGATGAAATGCATGAAAAATAGCAAATGAAGTCAGAACAGGGTTGAAAAGGGATCATGTGGCTTCAAATGGTGCATATTGAATGCAGAAAAAAATTTGAGTTCAAATATGCTTAAAAATTTGAAATCCTTTTGTAACAGACTTGTTTTCGTCCGATAAAAGTTCTTTAACTAAACTTGATTTTATATAAAATTTATGCAACTAAAATTATCAAAGTTTTTTTGTTAAAAACTTTAATAGCAAAAGAATATTCAAAAAATATCTTTTGTTAAGAACTTTTAATATGCAAAAAATGACATAAAAATAGCAAAAGTGAAAATAGATGCGCTTATAGAGAAAATTCAACCTAAATTCAAATTGCTAATTAGGTGCCTAACTAGCATTTTAAATTTATGTCAAATTTCCTGTATAAGGGCATCTATTTTTAATTTGATAGGAGCTCAACGTAGCAGCCGCGACGGGGCTTATAAACAGGTTCTGGCAACCTTCGCTTGGCGAGGTGGGACTAAACTCCCACCACACCGCTGTGCAAGGCCATTGGTCCCGGTTGGTGCCACCAACCGGGACCAATGCCTACCTTTGGTCCCGATTGGCGCCACAAAACGGGACCAAAGGTCTCTGCTTCCCACCCTTTGGGCTGACAAAAAGGGACCTTTGGTCCCGGTTTGTGCCACAAACCGGGACCAATGCCCCTTTCTTCCCGGTTGGTGCCATCAACCGGGACCAAAGGTCCCTGTTTCCCGCCCTTTGGGCTGCTGAAAAGAGAGCTTTGGTCCCGGTTGGTGGCACCAATCAGGACTAAAGATGGGCATTGGTCCTGGTTGGTGCCACGAACCGGGACCAATGCTTCTTCTATATAAGAAGCACTTAGGAAATTTCGCAGTTTTCATCACCACTTTGCCGAGCCCGCCGTCCTCGTCCCCATCACCGCTTGCCGCCCCGAGCCCGCCTCGTCCCTGTCCCCGTCGCCGCCCCCGTCGTCGTCGTCCCCGTTCCGTCGCAGCCCCCGTCGCCGCCCTGTCCCCGTTGTCGCCCCCGTCGCCCCCGTCATCCCCGTCGCCGCCCTACCACCGTCGTCGCCCCCGTCGCCGCCCCTCCCCCGTTGCCTCCCCCGCCGCCCCATCCCCGTCGCCGCCCTGCCCCCGTTGCCGCCCCATCGCCGCCCCCGCTATGAGCCGCCGCCTCCCCATCGCCACCCCCGCTGTGAGCCGCCGCTGCCCCGGCTCTATGCAATTATATATATATATATATATATATATTGATTTTTTATATGATGAATGTTTTTGTTCATATATAATGTATATATGTATGTGGCTATATATAATATATAATGTATAAATGTATGTGGCTATATGTTCTACCAGATTAGTTGATTTTGTTTATGATGCTTTTTATGTTTTAGTTGTTTTATGTTTTATTTAATTATTAGGAGTCCTAGGAAAAATTAGTATGTGTATGTTAGATTACAGAAAAATTCTTGTTTTTTGGAAAAATTAGTGATTAAACGATAAGAAAACGTTCTAATAGGAATTTGTCTCGACGTCGACGATGCCTGACCCGCATCCTCGTCGTCGAGTGGTCCGCGAGAGCGTGCTTGATAGGCGCCATGTTCGGGACTGGGCTCCGCCGGGCTGACACTAGGAGGTGCTACCTTTCTGGGCTCGGAGCTTGGTGAGGAATCCAGGTCTCGTCGTCGACCCGGAGCTTCTGTGGTGGTGGTCACGTGGGCCACTTTCGGTGCAGAGGGAGCGGGCCCCCGCGGAGGTGGTACGTCGCCGTGTCAGAGAGGAAGACGAACACGTCCGTCGCTACATGGCGGCGTTGGACGCAGGGTTCAACAATACCTGGAAGATTCTTCAAGGATCTCACCCGAGTTATGATCCCGTGATGGTTCCTTATCTTTGGGTGTCCACCGTCGGCGACTCAAAGACTGCTAGTGAACCGAGTTCACCGTCCTCCACTTTGGATTCTAGAATATTCGATCTGTATTAGTGATCTTATATGATAATATTCAAGATGTATTAGTTAATATTTGATCATGCATTAACTGGATTTTTCGGGATGATGTATTAGTTAATAGCGATTGCTTGTGATTTGCCAGTCATTCCGACAAAACATAGTGAATTTTTTCTATGTCATTGCTCGATATATGAAACGGGTTGACTTTAGGTCTGTTTCGGCTCCTTGTGTGTCTTTTAGTGAGGGAGAGTGTCCACCATATATATATATATATATATATATGAGAGAGGAAGAATCCCGACTGTTGTCGTGGGGGTCGCTTCTCCTTCTTTTCCTTGTGCTAGATATTTGTAATGCACTAGGGAAAGGAGGAGTAGCGACCATTACCGACGGTCAAAGTATGAGAGAGGAAGAATCCCGACGAGTGTCGTGGGGCCGCTTCTCCTTCGTTCCCGTGTGCTAGACATTTTGGTGTAATGCACTCGGGGACGAATGGAAGAGCCACCATCATCGACGGTCGCAGTATCAAAGGGAGTGCCTACCATATACGTGATATGAGAGTTTAGTAAGGAAAGACTCGACAGACATAAAGTCAACCCGTTGCATATTGAGTAATAGTGATTTGTGTGTTGATCAGTTTCCTGATAGTTTCTTTGATCGATTTTAAATATTTAAAATTGACTGAAGGAAATATTAGTGATCTTATATGATAATATTCGAGATGTATTAGTTAATATTTGATGATGCATTAATAACTGGATTATTCGAGATGATGTATTAGTGCTATTATATTCGAGTTTATTATAAATGTATTAGTGATGTTTTATCTGTATAATGCGTGTGTGACTTTCGGTTTATCGTTGCTCCTTGTGTGACTTTCATGTGTGTCCTTGATGGAGGAATCCCGACTGCTGTCGTGGGGCGTCTCCTCTTTTTCCTCTTCTTTGCGATATACTCGTTGGTATAATGCGCAAAAAGAAAAGAGGGGGGCGTCAATCACCGGCGGTCGAACTATTACTGTGAGAGAGTGTCCACCAACATATATACACCACCATATCAGTGTGAAAGAGTGCGCATCAACACACCATGAGATATGAGAATTATTTAAGAAAAGCCTCGACAGACTGAAAGTCACACACGCATTAGGATCCAAAGCGTGCCGTAATTCTTGAATTATGAACACAGTAAATGTCGCCGTCATCAGACGACGATAAGGGTCTTTGTGACCAGTCTGGGTTGCAAGACGGGATGTTCTTCACCATGAAGCTTTACGAGGACTTTGATATTTCTACGGTATGCAACGATGATAACTGTTTTTTCATAATTAAGCATGACTTTTGTTTCTTTCCTTCAACGCGTAATTTCTGTTTTATACAATTCGACTAGTTCGTCCCCTGTCATGCAAGACGGTATTTCTTGGAGAGACTCGGTTTCGAAGAGCACGAGAGTTTCGAGATGAGGACAGCCAACCTAAGGACTAAACATGGTCACACATTTCTTGTGAAAGTAATGAATGCACTTAATAACACAGAATTATGGTGCTCAAATTGGGAAGCTCTTTGCAAGGCATATGGATATTCAGAAGGATATGAAAATAACCTTCGATCTTCGTCCAAAAAATCATATGAAGGAAACATCGATATTTGGATGGATGTCGATATGGTTACTGTTTTACCTCCATGTGAGTTTGTCAACCGTGTATATTTATCAAGTAATTTGCATTCTATATACATAAATATTTGGTGTTCATCCGTACTAAATTTCTTAATTTATTATTTACAGCTTATTTTGTTTCTTCGAGTGAAATACAGAACATAATCGACACGACACACTACACTTATGGATCACATCTAACTTGGGAGGAGAAGGATGATCTTATCTACTTTGTTATTGGTGTCATAGCTGGTAGGGACATTTTCCCGTATGATTTGAGATCTGGCCCAAATTATACATTATACAAGACCCTAGTGCATAGGTTGAGGACGGATGACATTCGCCGAAATATCTTGGTAAGAGTTGCTAATTAAGTACACTAGTACTGTTGCATAAATGGTATTGATTACATTGCTAACTAGGCTATTATTATGTTCTTCAACAGAAATTGCCAAATGAAGTTGTGTCATCGTTGATGCAACCCGAAGGTAATATGACAATAAAAAGGCTCATCCATCCCGAGTTATCTTTTGCATACTCGACTGAGCGCAAATCACCAAGAAGGCTCCAAATTGAAGCATGGGGACAAATAAAGAAGGATTGCAAGCCACAAGTTGGAGACTGTTGGATCTCTTTGCTTCATCATGGAGACATAGGTGTTATTCTTTTTTATGTCATTTTACCTATGAGGGAGGAGTAGGTCCTATGAGGGAGGACTATGTCATTTTATCTTTTTTTTGTTTTATAAGACTTTAACTTTGTATGATTAAGATGATGATGATGAGTTGTTAGATCTTGTGTAATTAATGGTTTTCTTCATTTGCTTATTAGTTAGCGTCGAGTTCTCTTTATATGTATAGTAGCTAGCAACGTCGACCAAGCACGGAGAAAGAGAGGACACTTCTTTCTATTAATTAGCTAGCTAACACAATATGAAACCCCTAAATTAACCCTCCAAAACCCCCTAACCCCCCCCCCCCTTTCAAAAAAAAACAACAACTTTTGGTCCCGGTTGGTGTTACCAACCGGGACTAAAGGTCCTCCTGCCTGGGCTCCCTACAGAGGCCACGTGGAGCCCCTTCTGTCCCAATTTGTAAGCGAATCGGGACTAAAGTTTTAGGGTTTTAGTCCCGACCCTTTAGTCCCGGTTCCGGAACCGGGACTAATGGGCCTCTGGAACCGGGACTAATGGGCCGTTTTCTACTAGTGGCATGTGCATGACCACAAATGTAAGACAATTCCTGTTGTGAACATGATGCAAGAACAATCAGATGAACTTACTGAAACAAACAAGAAGCTCTTGATCCTACTGAAGAGCAACATCAACGAGTAAGGAGCTATGATGCAGATCCTACTACTACAATTCCGTCAGTAATTATTTGCATTGGTGGAAAACTAACTGTAGAACTTATGGACTCAGGCAGTACTGCAACTTTTATGGATTTGCAATTTGCTATTAAAGCAAACTGCTGTTTATTCACTATAATACCTGCTCAAAAGATCACATTAATTATCCGGGGGACAACTATAATACCTGCTTATTCACTATAATACCAACTCAAAAGATCACATTATTCTTACAGTACCAGTTGCATTTTGACTCTGGATAAGCATGAACTCCAACAGTACTTTTGAAGTGTTGGATTTACTTAATCATGATGTCATACCTGTAAGTGATTGGCTTTCACTGCATAATCAAATGTAAGTGGAGTTCGACACTAACACACAAAAAATGCTTATCAATACCCATGGGAAGGAACTGGTTGCATTAGACATTGCTTATCAAATCTGGCAACTGCCGTTGGATGGCAAAAAAATTCCAGATTGTCTGGTCTAGACATTTGGGGGTAAATTGATGATCCGTGTTGGAGTTTCCCTTAGAAAGCGATTCACCGGGCAACCCAACGGAGCAAATTCGACGGCCAGCGTCTAGGACTGGGATAGCATCATAGTTCTGAGGTCACGGAGTCACGTGCACAAGCAGGGAAGCAGAGCAACAAATGGCGTCACTTCCCCCCTGATAGTCGTTGATGACACATGTGTGTAGTCTTGCAGATATATGTCCGCATAAAATTTTGATCTGACCCCGTAGGAATTTCTTCCCACGGTGTATTCTCATAGTTTCATGAAAAAAAAAGGTCTGTACAGAAACAAGCCTAAGCTACAGGTGCATAAAATAGCTCAGCGCATTTGGCTCTTCATTAATTGGTTTATAACCATAGTTCTCTTTCTTCATGAAAGCAAATTTTATTCCACTACTACAGTACGGTACTCTTTCTAGTTTTTTTAGTGGTTGCGAGAATTGCAGACACACGCAGCATCACCATGCTCAACAGCAAGGCAAATAGAAGCCAGATCTTGAAATAATATCACAAAAAGCTTGTGGTGCAGCATCACCACCAGCAGTGGTGCAGCCTGCAGAATCAGAAAAGGTTCACCACAGCCTATTTACCATATAAGTTAACAAGCACTTAACCTTTTGGTGCTTGACACAGGACTAGTCACTCAAACAACATGGTTCGCTGTCAGGGACTGGGTAGAACGAAGATGAAACACACCGCCGCTTATATATTTACACACCATCACTTATTCACTATTGCGGCCACGAAATGCACCACACATACGGGACAGTCATAAGTTTTGCTATTCATCACCCAACCATAACAAGCACTATAGAACCCTAAGGTTGGTAAGGAATGCCGCACAAAATTCTAGGAAGAGGAGCTGAGGTCCAGTAACTCTCTGCATATCTAGCAGGTACTTGTCATCCTTGGTCTTGTAAAGCTGTAGAAAAAAATTGAGAGGAAAATAGCATCATATATATACCATGCCTGTGAATTGTAACACCTGAATCATATACTGTATGGCCAACTAATTTCATGCAGCCTTAAAACTTGGGAAGTTATTTGTTTTATCAATATGAATCAGTAGACCATACTTGTTGGTAACAACAGACACACATGAAGGACATTACAATTGTCACTTGCTAACAATGATGAACCAGATATATTGGCTAGTTTTTGCAACATTGAGTAGAAAATTGATCTTTTTGTTGTTATCACAAAAAAATACGTTAGTGGTATGTATAAAGTGAGATTGCGCACCTGGATTTCGAACTTGACTATGGTGGGTAGCCTCCCATCAGCATTGCCATTATCCATGACGGTAGATTCATCAGCATAGCTGTGGTTGGTATCTAATAACATATCACTGACCTGAGGAAACCTAGGGCACCACCTGCATTTCATGTTGTAGTGTCCATTCTTCTTCCAGCAGACATTTAATTCCTTGAGTGCCTTCAGAACCTCAATCATTATATCACGAGGGTGAGCTTGAGACTGCTGGATAAGTGATGCATTAGCTCAACAGCTGAATGTGCAAAACAAAGTGAATTAAAGTAGACATGTGCAAGACCTGGAGCCCGAGAGCCCATTTCCTTTGAAGGGGGTAACATGGCCGCAACAAACCACTGCCTTGAGAATCATTGATTCCTGGAAGATAATTCGTGGTACTTGGGCTTGCAGATTCCGATAAAGTTATCTGATTAAAACTCCTATCCTAGAGAACCATCCATTCAGAAAGTTAATAGTGCTTAAACCGTTAATGCATTAAACAAGTCATAGATGATGCAAATGTCGACTTACCATTAGGTGTTGATGGTAAGCCCCCAAATAGCCACTAGTAGACCGGAACCGATTGTCCAAGAGCAAGTAATATGCAACAGTTGCCTGGAAACATTAATTGTCTATAGTCAGGTATGAAAACTGAATGAAGTGACCCACTGATTTTTGTTTGGATATACCTCATTTTGCAACCTATTGCACAGCGATTCGCACACATGGTCTTTATCATATCCCAGGTTGACAATGTCTCGAAGTGTATCTTCATCAATCTTCAGTAATGAACATATATCAAATCAGCATATCGTTGCCATAGAAACTACATTAGAAAACTTGCTAGTAAACGAATTTTCGGATAAATAAAAACGGCATGACAAGGAGACTACCACTAGATACTAGTAAGGGATTACCCCCAAGTTCACATTATTACATGATGTTTAACTTCTATAATCTCTCCCCGCAAAAAAAAGTTTTCATGATCTTTGAGCCACAGCTGAGTGATAGCTTAGTTGCTTTGGCTAGTTTTTATCTTCAAATAACCAGCGTCCAGCAGGAGCACTGCCTATCAGTTAAGCAATAGAGTTTGTTTTACAATTATGACATTGCCAAGCGGACGGCATGTGGACTACTTGCCAAAAAAAAAGGTTACACTACACAAGCTATGAAGGTGCATATCTGAGAACTAAGCATCAGAGTGTTGGCAAGGCATGTGGTGTGCAGCCAGCCGGCCCACGTTCAAGTCTCCAGACGCTCTTGTGTTAGAGAATGGAGCAGTGATCGGCTGGCTAGAGCACACGCCCATGAGCTCGATCACCCGCATTTGTGGTGCAGCCTCCACAGGATGCCTCACTTCTACCTTTGAGCACACGCCCATGAGCTCGCTCAACAACATACTGTTAAAGGAGGAACTTCCCCCTTTAATCACGTTTATGAAGGTGAATATCTATTAGGGGCCCCGCTGGGACCTCGTGAAAAGTTCTGCCTTCTCGGGCTCTCGGTGTTCTCTTCTTTATAAAAAATGAAGTGCATGTTTGAGAAAGAAGAATCTTTGAGCGACAACTTTCACCGTTGATTTATATATTGTTTTGTTTGCAAATAGTAGACTTTAAGATTATACCCATAAAAGATAGCATTTCATGACAAAAGCATCGATGTTAGTTTCCGAATGATTCATCCAAGGTCCTGTATATATTAGTGGATAAAGGCTGAATTTTTTTTACTCTGCATCTATGATAATCGCTTGAAATGTGAAATAGATGGGTACCATTTTGGCTTCCTGCGCCATATCTGGTGGAGGCACTGCCAGGTAGCAAGGAAGACGATACTGAAACCATGGGTGTTTCCGAATTTCACGAATTGTGATTCTCTTCAGCGGATCGACAACAAGCATTCTTGGGATCAAATCCCTTACAAGATCAGATAAATGTATTGGAAGGATATAGGTACCTCCCTGGAACAACAAACAGGGGGAGTCAAATCTCCAGATAAAAAATGAATGATAAAGTCCAACTAATCTACATGAATTTGTTGATTTCCAGAAAAAAAAAAGGTATACACTTGTCAGATCCAACTTAATCTACATATGTTCTGTCACACCTTTATCTTTCTGAACAGGTTGGGAATGTTGTCATCATCAAATGGAACAGCACCACAAAGAAGAGCATAAAGTATCACCCCGCAGCTCCAAACATCAATCTCAGGTCCAGCATACAACTTACCGGAGATAACCTGCAAAGAAACTCTCGTTAAAGCTACTAACGCGGACGATGCTGAGAAGAAGCATGAGGATACGGACTCAAATAATACAAATAAGTGAATACCTCTGGTGCAGCATAGTTTAGACTCCCACAGCTAGTCTTCAAAAAATGGCCATCATGCATCACATTACTTAACCCAAAGTCAGCAAGTTTCACATTATATTTGGAATCGAGTAACAAGTTTTCTGGCTTTAGATCACGATGAACAACCATGTTTCTGTGGCAGTATTCAACAGAAGATATAATCTGTTCAACAAAAATTTAGTTAAAGCAACTATTGAGACAAAACCTCAATATGCATCCAATGAAACAGAAAGAACCCTTCAAACTACATATTCACCTTCAAAAGGGATATAACATCTCTTTTTGTTTTAAAGCACACTTTGATTTAAGCCTTGAGACTAAGACAATCAAGGTATGAACTATGAAGACTAAGATGCCATTTAAACAAAAAATGATTTAGTTAGTGATACTTCGGTAACCAAGGCATCAAAAGATGAAGACACCAGAGTGATAGTAAGACCAACCAGCGTGTCAAGAAGACGTTAACTTGTTGATGAGTTCAGCCCCAAACACAAAGCAAATACCTTGGGAAGCTTTAAACTCAATGTGGTACAGGTTATGAGGTAAAAGTGTTTGTTTTCCTGTTCAAAATTTCCGGTAACCGACCGGCTACGGAAATTTCGGCGAGCCCCGAGTAAATACGATACCGTTCGAAAAAAATTGAACTCATTTGAATTCAAAGATTAAGATGGTGCTAAAAGAGGGTCATATGCATGGGCTACCATAAAACTGTCCACTGCAAGGTGGTTAGTACCAGCAAAGGTGCCGATGATGAAGAGTCAAATCCAGGGTGTTGCGTATCGGCAAGTAAGGAAAGGTTCTGACCACTGGATCAGCGAGAACTAATCGTACACTGTGTGTTAAATATAGTATATTTAGCCGGTAGAATTTTTTGAAATCGAAATTCGTTTGAAAATTTCATGCAAAAACCGAATATTCTGAGATTTTCCGGAAACCGTGCTTCTCCGGCCCATCCCAGCAAATAAAACATTATCGAGGAAAAAATCTTCGCTAAAACTTGGTGAACAAATGCAAAACCGAGCAAATTGATCGCGATTTGCACAACAAGCATGTGAGGAAGGTGGCCAATTGGCAAGCATGTGAGGAAGGTGAACAAATGCACAACCGAGCAAATTGATCGCGATCAAAACAAGAAGCTCAACCTATTGCTATTCCTAAAAATTGTGTTCCTACATGCCAAGAGCAGAAAAGGCACCTGCTGGAAGATTCGACGAGCGTCATCTTCCTGTAACCGCCCTTTCTCAACAATGTAGTCCAATAGTTCACCATTCTTGCAATATTCCATGACAACAAATATATCCTTAGGTGTTTCAATGACCTCATATACCCGGATGATATGAGGGTGAATGAAGTCAATGAACAACCTCAATATCTTGACTTCTCTATTTGCTGCAAACAAGATATGAGGAAACCATCAAGGTATGGAGTATGAAGGAATTCCAGCTGAAAATTTTACTAACTCACAGCAACAACACAAGGTGAACTTTCTTCTTAACAAAAGTCAAATTTATCCTAGACTAATGCACTTTATCTCGACTAATTGATTAAGCCGGAATCAGGAACACACCCACAATTCTGACCCGCACTGAAATCAGATAACCTGAAATCTTCAGCAACCATCCGAATGTATCGTAGATTAATGTACAAGGAGAAGGAGGTATACCTTTCTCTTCCATTTCCATAGCTCCCATTTGACGGCGGTTCAGAATCTTTATAGCAACTTTGTGTCTTGTAAGCTTATGCTCTGCAATTATCACTTTTCCAAATGTGCCTAGACCTAATGTTTTGCCCAGATTGTAGTTCTTCAATGCTTCAGAATGTCCGCCTCCACTGGTGTTCCCATCCATTTTCACTATGCGAAAACAAGAGAAACTATATATGTGATTCAGTAAACAGTTTTATAGTTCTGACACAAGTTGATCGGAACTGGTGAAACACGAGTTACGCTGAATATACTGATCATGAATATATGAAATATTTACAGCATGTCACTTCTTAGAGATTGGCCTTGAGAGTGAAATGAGTGGGCTGGCCATAAATGACCACTATGGGACATGACTGGTGAGGGCAAGTGTGGTTCAATTAAAGGTCAAAGAAATGGGTGAAGTTCCCTTCTCAAATGGGAAGAGGCACAACATATTCGATCGTGGAAGTTTGGTTCAGTGAGATGATCGGCAAGGGCAACCAACAAGTACTATCTTGTACCGGTCGAGTAGGATCATAATATATTACATGAAAATGCTTGCATGCGCAGCACGAATGACTATAGGCCTTTCCTGATATGTAATGTATCAGGTCTGGCAGGGATTGTTGCCTGGTTGGGATGACAACCACCGAGAATGCTCGCTCCTACTTTGGACGCCGGGCCCTGGTGCGAGGACACAGATGACACATAGAATCCTAGCTAGTGGGTTAACACGCAAAGTATTCTTTAAAAGGCTCACAGATTAATACCATGACAGTCAAGAGACATACATATATGTGTGCATTAACACGCATATATGTGTGGTAAACATGGAAGAGACATACAAGAAATGCAGTCATGCAACAATGAATGAGCTAATTAACACATGAATCTGCTACTAGTACGAACGACTGAATTACCGTGCACACAACAGTTACACGACGGTATGAGCATCAGAATCGGAATCCCCCAATCGCTCTGTAGGATCTTTTCGACCGGCATCAGAATCAGAATCCATCTATCGCTCTGTATGATCGGTTCGACCATATATATAGAGCAAATTTGGGGAAAGTGAGGCCGATCGATCAATAAACCAACTAATTAACCGATCAGTCAGCAATCAAGACTTTCAACCCCGAGCATGGTGAGGTGAATGTTGGCATGGGCGGATCTGCGGCAACGATCTGCGTGGGACGGAAGAAACAGGGAGGGAGGGCACCGAAATCCCCACAACCACAAGCAGAGCAGGACGCAAACCGGACTAGTAAATTCCCCGCTAGCTCGAGCCAAAAGCCGAATGGACAAGCATCACTCCCTGAGAACTAAAAATTAAGAGCACGCGCGAACCGGCCAAGCTCTCTACCACGCCAAGCAAGCAACGAGGACGCAGAAACGCTAAACTCCGGCGAGAATTGCAGCAAAGATGAGCAGGGCGATCGATTACCTGGCCAAATCCCGTGGTGGATCAGCCGCCCGGACAGAGGAAGGGAGGCGACGAGAGCACCGGCCCAGTGGAGTGGAGGAGGCCTCGAACTCGAACAGAGAGAGGTTTGGGGGTCGATCGGCCGGTCGTTCTCCCTCCGGCGGTGGGATGGAGGCTTTAGGCTTTAGGCGAGAGAGTGCTGCTTAGGTGGGGGCGGCGCAACCGGGGAAAGGGAAAAGCGAGCGTCAGCATCAGCATCGGCACGTGTCGGCTCCCTCTCGCGCCGCTCGCTGACTTCTTGCTGTGCTCGATCGATCGCTGTGCTTCTTTGTGGCTGTCTTCCTCTTTCTCCTCCGTCGTTTCCATTTTTCTCTCCTTCCGTTTCCATTCCGTCGCGTGGATTCCTCCGTCCGTCGTCGGTTGATTTGGACGGTATAGCAATAGGATGGACGGCAGCCGGCAGGGACGCTTTCCGGTCGCCGGTGACGCGGCGCTGATGCGACTTATGCATGCCGTGCGGCCGGCGTTGGCGGTGGGTGGGATTCACTGGAACGTCCCTGTCATCTAGGGATGTAAATGGCAAATAACTGGCGTTCACAAGTCTCGTTTGTTTAGCTTTATCTAGCTTCATAGTTTATTTTTTTTGAAAAATAATAAATTTTAAACTGTTAGATTATTAGTGGGTTTAAACAGGATTAAATGGGACCCGGTTTCCATCCCTACGGTCACGTGCGCAAATACGAGAAAGGAAGGTTAGATTATTAGTGTCACTCGCGCCACATCCGCTCGATCTTCGTGGTTGTTCAATAGCAGATCGACCTGAGCGAACGGCGCGGCGAGACGGTTTTCTATCGCATTGTATTTGTCTCTCCATTCTTCAGCATTAAACAGACGTGGTTGCTGAGAAACCCACTGCCCCCCCCCCCCCCCCCCTCGAATGAAATAGTCCGCCACTTGGTCTAGCTGACGCCTGATACTTGAACGATATCGTGCATGACATGTTCCGCACCGCACCACCTCCACTTCCCTTCCTTCTCTGTGCACCTCTGATGTAATGACGACGATCTCTAGTGCATTGTGGCAAAGCCTCTCGACGGAGCAGAAGCTCAAGTTGGTCGGCCTTGCAGGAAGCAGGCACACCCCTTGTGCATGACAAATACAGGTTGGACTGCCAACGAGCTCGTCGGAGGTGAACGACAACGACTTAATGATGGAGGAGGCATCCAACGATGAGTCGGCTCCTGCGTCCACGCCGATCATTGCCGGCTTCGCCATGGAGCTAGCGCAGGCGCAGTTTAACACTATCATGGCAGAGGTGCAGTCAACTCCCCCGTGTTGGGGTTTTGGAGGGCACAGAAGGACAAACACTACAACCTCAACATCCGCACACATAACCTACTGGTGGAGGGACCAATCGACGGTGAGCAAGGAGGTCGTGGCGGGCATGGTCGCGGAGGACCCAAACTTCATCGACCAATAGCGGGCGCTATTCGAGCCCACACGCACAACGCTCGCGCCAACCAGCATGCATGGTGGCTCCGCACCATCGGCGCAGAGGACCATGTCGACTACAACACGACCATGAAGGAGACAGACTCGCACTCGAAGCAGGTGATTTGAGAACGGAGATGATACTGCCTACATCGGCAGCTCCGTGTCATCCGCGCCACGCGGTTAGCGTCGTGTGGCACCGACCATGAGGCCGGCCCTTACACTTCGATTGGTGAGCTAACCAACTGGAGGTAGACTCCGGCAAGTCAGAATAGGACATGTGAGCCACACATGTCTCACATGTCTCATGTCTTGCTCTTCCTCGCGGAACGAGGGGAAGAACATGACGTTGAACACGTTCATCTCCATGGCATGCCAAGATTTAACTAGGAACTTTTGCTATGTAAAAGAATCCATCTCATGACATACCTCAGCTAAATGCTGATAAGAATGAGATATTATCAGCTCCCTTTACGAAAAAAGAGGTGTTTGATGAAATAGCACAAATAAACAAAACAAGGCACCGGGGCAGGATGGATTTCCGGCAGAATTCTACAAAAAATACTAGCATATTAAGGGTGATCTTTTGCCTATGTTCCATGATTTATCTAATGGTCAGCTATAGCTCTTCCACCTTAATTTTGGAACAATAACGTTGTTGCCAAAGAAGGTGGAGGTTGTTCGTATTGAGCAGTTTAGACCTATTTGTTTGCTCAATGTCAGCTTCAAATTTTTTACAAAGGTGGGCACGAATAGATTGGCGCAGATAGCTCATTCGGTAGTCCAACCAACACAAACAGTGTTCATGTCTGGGAGACACATCTTAGAGGGGGTTGTGTCTTACATGAAACGTTGCACGAAATTCATACAAAGAAACTTGATGGGGTTATCTTTAATGTGGATTTCGAGAAAGCGTATGGTAAAGTCAAATGATCATTTCTTCAACAGGCTCTGTGTATGAAGGGGTTCAAGAAATCCTGGAGGGATCAGGTGGATGCTTTCATACAGAAAGGTAGTGTGGGGGTTAAAATCAATGATGACATAGTTCATTTCTTTCAAACACATAAGGGATTGAGACAGGGTGACTCCATGTCTCCGGTGTTGTTCAATATAGTAGCAGATATGTTGTCAATACTTATGTGTAGGGCTAAAGAAAAGGGACAAGTAGGAGGACTTGTTCCTCACCTGGTAGAGGGGGGAGTGTCCATACTACAATATGCAAATGATACGATAATCTTCATGGAACACAATATGGCAAAAGCAAGGAATATGCAACTTGTTCTTTGCTTATTCGAACAGCTATCTGGGCTAAAAAATAATTTTAATAAAAGTGAATTGTTTTGCTTTGGGAAGGCAAAGGAGGAACAAGATGCTTACAGAAAGTTATTTGGATGTGGAATGGGATCACTACCGTTTAGCTACCTTGGGATTCCTATCCATCATAGATGATTGACGAATAAGGAATGGAAATGTATCGAGGAACAATTTAAAAAAAGATTAAGTTGCTGGAAGGGCAAGCTTATGTCCTATGGAGGGAGGCTAGTGTTAATAAATTCGGTTTTAACAAGCCTGTCCATGTTCCTCTTGTCTTTCTTTAAAATACCGATAGGGGTACGAAAAAGATTAGACTTTTACCGATCTTGTTTCTTCTGGCAAAGTGATGAGGCTAAGAAGAAATACAGATTGGCATGGTGGGATATTATATGCAGACCCAAAGACCAAGGGGGTCTTGGCATTGAAAATCTAGAAGTAAAGAACAGATGCTTGCTTAGAAAATGGATATACAGGTTATCTACGGGGACCGAAGGGATATGGGTTCAAATTCTGAAGAATAAATACCTACAATCCAAAACATTGGTCCAGGTTATAGCTAGACCAAATGATTCACCTTTCTGGAAAGGGTTAATGAAGATGAAGGTAACTTTCTTTCGGATGGTGGAATTTGTAGTTGGGGATGGCTCCACTACAAGATTTTGGGAAGACACATGGCTTGGGATACTCCATTAGCACTTCAATATCCTTCACTGTATAATATTGCACAATGTAAGAAAGACTATGTGACCACTGTTCTACAATCGGTATCTCTTAATATGCAATTCAGGCGAGCTTTAGTGGGAGCACGATGGAACTCGTGGTTACACCTGGTTAGGCGACTAATGCATGTTCAGCTTTTTGACCAGTCAGATAGTGTTCATTAGACTTTAGCTACGAATGGTATATTCTCTGTAAAGTCCATGTACACGGATCTAATAAACATTGGACCGCTCTCGACTTCATTGCATATTTGGAGAGTTAAAGTATCGCTTAGAATCAAAATGTTCATGTGGTTTATACACAAGGGTGTGGTATTAACCAAAGATAACTTGACAAAACGAAGATAGGTAGGCATGCCTAATTGTTGCTATTGTGATCAAAATGAAACAATAAGACACCTTTTTCTAGATTGTCCTCTTGCAAAACTATTATGGCGAACTGTTCATATAACCTTTAATGTTAATCCACCAACATGCATTAGTTCGTTATTTGAAACGTGGCTTGATGGAGTAGACGTTGCTATAGCAAATCTTATCCGGATCGGAATATGTGCTCTATTTTGGGCTATATGGAATACCAGGAATGATATGATTTTTAATGGCAAGAATTTCAATAACTTTTTGCATGTTATCTTCAGAGCAACGTCTTGGATCCGTACGTGGTCATTACTTAGCCATGCGGACTTCAGGGAGCTTATGGCTATTGGGTGCAACCGGTGGGAGATGGTCGCACGGGTTATCTTCAACCAGTTTGGATGTCGTGCTAACAATAGACTAGGTGTATAGGCATTGTAGTCTACTTTTAGTTACGATGGATGTGGCAGTTTATTTATCTTTGCTTCATACTTTTTGTTAAGCGCTTGAGCGCTTTGTGGATCTAAGACCTCGTTTTAAACTTGTTTAATAAGATGGTTGCATGCATTGATTGATGCAGAGGCCGCGAACTACGTTCCTTCTTTTCAAAAAAATAAATTGGTTTACATACATCGAGCTTTTTGTGCATTTGGTTCAAGTTTAAATGAAAACCGTCCAATTAACATGAAATATAGTATGTTTGTTCTAGTCACGTTCGAAAGGAGCTTTCCCATGTCAGTGTCCACGGACACATCTAGGCACATCAGCAGATGGATACTATGTCGGTTTTAGGGAATAGCGCTGGAGATGTTGGAAAATTAGTCAATTTCATGATTAATTTTAATAGATAATTCATGACTAGAAAAAATCATGCAACAGTCTAGCATGGTGGATGAACACGAAAACATGCATAGCAGCAGCGCACATGCAACAGCAACTACGGATTGTAACATGAACACATCAGGATGGCCGTACTGTTAGTTAGCTACTGCAGGAGCCGCGTTGTTGATTACGATGTGGTTGACGATCTACTGCTGACAGCAACGAAGACGACGATGAGTAGGCCCGCTTGACTTGAACAAAAGACGACCCGTGATGACAAACTTAAGCAGTCGAACAGAGCGCCCCCCAAAAGCCTAATCCATTGGCTCCAGGTGCAGGATCGCAAGGACGAATGCTTTCGGAGACCTGCTCTCCTGCACGCCGATGTTCAGGATGAAGTAGACTACGGTGGCGACGCAAGTTGTGAGAGCAGGCAAAACCCTAGGTGATTTTGATGTCTTTTTGGCCACGGTCGATAGTAGCATATATAATAAGACCAAATGCGGCATCATGTCACAATCACGATCTCAAATCGACTTAAATTCTAAATTGTATACTTACGAGACAAAAAATAATTAACATGTCTGTCAAGGCATAAAAAAAGGGCAAAAAAAAATGGCACCCCTGTAAGGCAACGGCCGAATTTCGTTGGACCATTCACGCACATGTCGTGTGCCCGCCCCTAGTCGGGCGAGACGAGCAAGCGTGCATGGTCTCCTATTTCTCTTCTCAATACATTATTTACAATGATGGTGAGAACCCACTATATAAAAGGTCTCACACCTCTTCAATTTTCTGAGGTGGGATTAAACTATAGAGCCACCACTTGATATTTTACACATGGGCCACTTTGAAATTTTAAAAATCGTTAATGGGGCAAGTCCTTTATTTCTAACGGGAGATGACCTAACCATAGGCATGTCTGGTCATATTGATATTAATCAGAAAAGGAATATGAGAACGCCCAAACATGAGGTACAAGCACAGGGCAAATTGAACGTTTTTGAAAGCAAATTTAATGAGGTGAGAATGCTACATTTAGTTGGCAAGCTTGGTAACTTCGTGCTTTAGTTTATTTTTTAACGGAGAATTACGTGTGTATCCACTAACTTGCCAATTTCATGTCACTATAGTTGCCACAAAAAAATGTTTAATTTACCATGTGTTCACACCTGACGTCAGGTACTTTATCATTTCTGCATGAGTTACACAGAAGGACGACTATAATCAGACTGTGAAGACGAGTCCAGGTAGAAGTTCGAAAATTAATTAGAAGCCGATTTGGAACGGAAGCTGAAGGCGGTACGTTTCGGACTTGGTTCCAACATACAAATATATGCAATGCTGGTATATTAACACGTCCGCGCTACCGTGCCAGACTCGTTCCTAGGTATAGTATACAGACGATCGGTCATGGCAATCGAGACAACCGCTGCGCTCCCGGACGATGTCGTCCTGGAGGTCCTCGCGCGCGTGGCGGACGTCGCCGCGCTGTTCCGCTGCGCCGCGGTATGCAAGCTGTGGCGCAGGCTCATCGCCGACAGCTCCTTCCTTCGCCGCCGCTGGCCCGAGAACGCGACCCACCCGTCCTACTTCGCCGGCTTCTTCACCCAGCAGCGGATACATGGAAAAGAAGAGGACGAGGATCTGCCTGTCGGCGTAGGCGAGGTCGGGGACCCCGGCTCGCCGCCGGTGTTCGTCCCGGTTCGACGGTCCGGTCTCGGCCTCGGCCGCCGTTCCTTTCTCGGCCAACGCGCGCCTGCAGGGCTTCTCAACGGCGCGACGCCGCTCGCCGCGCGTGGTGGCCTCGTCCTCGTGCGCCTCGCTCCGCACGACGACCATGGCCCTGTCAACCTGGCCATCTGCGCCCCGTTCGCCGGCACGTGCGACGTGCTTCCGCCGCTGGTATGCGAGGCGAACCGCTCCTTGCGCTATGCCATTCTAACCAGCGAAGACTGCTGCTCAACGAACGGTCAGCGAACGGCGTCGCCGGATGTGCCGAACTACTCAACGTTCTTCAGGGTGCTGGCCATCGGCCTGGCCAGCGAAAACGGCTATCTAGAGTGTAACTTGCATAGGTTTTCGTCCACCGAGCCGAACTGGGCCGTCTCTACAAAGCGCCTCGGCGAGGACCACGGACATGGTGGCTGGACGTACGGGCAGAACGATGCCGCTGTCTGCAGCGGCGGCATGGCACACTGGCTATGTGACGGCTGGTCGATCATCGATGACTCGTTAGGCTATTTCACAATTGATGCGCGCAGTGACGACGGTGACGTCTCCTTAGCAAAGCTATCTCTGCCGCCGCCGGCGATCAAACCCACCTTGAAATATTTTCATATGTCTGACCTCGACGGAAAGCTCTCGTTGTTGTGTCTCTACACGAAAGAAGAAGAAGAAGGTCTCGGGCTACAGATCTGGACACGGAGGAACGTTACGGACTGGTACCTTGCTAGGGTTGTCGAGCTGAGACCACGGATTGACGGAGTGACATACTTGTGGCCCGGAGAAAAGAGTGACACCTTGCTCATCAACTCGAACGCGGAGGACACGTATGTTGCTTATCTCGACACCGGGGCAGTCGAGAAAATAACAGACGAATTTCATGGTTTGACTACCGATGATGCTGTTCCCGTGGAAATAGACTGGCCGTCCTTGTTCATGTCTCGGCTTGGTGGACGGTGATGATGGATTCTACCGGACATGTACCTGGAGCACGCGCTTGTAATTTCATTAATTATGTAGATCAACATTATTAGGGATATAATCTAAATGTATGATCTAGCTCCTTTCAATCATTACGATAGTCTTTTCAATATACATATTATATTATATTTCACTGATATTTTGACCAACTTCCCTAAGCATGTACGTCTTTTTTTTCAGCACATGGCATACCATATGTGCTTTTGCTTATTTTTCCTCCCACCCTTGCGAACGGTGGCCACAATGCTCACATAATCACAAAGCGATTGAATGTGATCAATTCTAAGGTGTCTCTATCTCTTCATAAGATGAGCAATTTACTTTTTTCTGCAAGGTTTTCATGAGGCGTGCATTTGTGATTATAGATGGTTTCCATCAGGGAAGCTGAGCAACATGCGACGTCGTTTCGCCCCGGATAGCCATTGCAGACATACAGATGCATGTAGTATCTGTGCATAGTTTCGATGTAAGCCTGTAGAATTTCTTCCCACGGTGTATTTTCATAGTTTATGTACAGAACTAGCAAAGAGAAACGAGCCTAGGCTACTGGTGCACAAAATTGTAAGCCTGTAGAATTTCTTCCCACGGTGTATTTTCATAGTTTATGTACAGAACTAGCAAAGAGAAACGAGCCTAGGCTACTGGTGCACAAAATTGTAAGCCTGTAGAATTTCTTCCCACGGTGTATTTTCATAGTTTATGTACAGAACTAGCAAAGAGAAACGAGCCTAGGCTACTGGTGCACAAAATTGTAAGCCTGTAGAATTTCTTCCCACGGTGTATTTTCATAGTTTATGTACAGAACTAGCAAAGAGAAACGAGCCTAGGCTACTGGTGCACAAAACTGTAAGCCTGTAGAATTTCTTCCCATGGTGTATTTTCATAGTTTATGTACAGAACTAGCAAAGAGAAACGAGCCTAGGCTACTGGTGCACAAAATTGTAAGCCTATAGAATTTCTTCCCACGGTGTATTTTCATAGTTTATGTACAGAACTAGCAAAGAGAAACGAGCCTAGGCTACTGGTGCACAAAATTGTAAGTGTAGAATTTCTTCCCACGGTGTATTTTCATAGTTTATGTATAGAACTAGCAAAGAGAAACGAGCCTAGGCTACTGGTGCACAAAATTGTAAGCCTGTAGAATTTCTTCCCATGGTGTATTTTCATAGTTTATGTACACAACTAGCAAAGAGAAACGAGCCTAGGCTACTGGTGCACAAAATTGTAAGCCTGTAGAATTTCTTCCCACGGTGTATTTTCATAGTTTATGTACAGAACTAGCAAAGAGAAACGAGCCTAGGCTACTGGTGCACAAAATTGTAAGCCTGTGGAATTTCTTCCCACGGTGTATTTTCATAGTTTATGTACAGAACTAGCAAAGAGAAACGAGCCTAGGCTACTGGTGCACAAAATTGCTCAGCGCATTTGGCTCTTGATGGCTTGATGACTATGGTTCTCTTTCTTCATGAAAGCAAATGATTTTCCATCCCTACAGTACAGTAGCTACTTTTGCTAATTTCTCTTAGTGGTTGCGAAAATTGCAGATACACGACGTGTCAGCATTGTTGGAATAATCCAAACATGAGCTAGTTATATGATTATTAGGTTTAGCTGTACATGGCGTGATTGGCTTGCATGCCATGTCACAGCAACGTGTGATAGTTTGGTACGCTGTTGGCCTAGGTGTTTAGGGTACGAGACGTACCATCCTAGGGGCAAATTTCCAACAAGCATGTTCAACAACAAGGCAAATATAAGCCAGCTTGCAATAAATATCCCAAAAGCTTGTGGTGCAGCATCACCACCAGCAATCGTGCAGCCTGCAGAATCGGAAAAGGTTCACCACAGCCTATTTATATTACCATATAAGTTCACAACCACTTAACCTTTTGGTGCTTGACACAGGACTAGTCGCTCGAACAACACGGTTCGCTGTCAGACTGGGTAGAACGAAGATGAAACACACCGCCGCCTATATATTTACACACCATCACTTACTCACTGTTGCGACGACGAACCGCACCACACATATGGGACAGTCATAAGTTTTGCTATTCACCACCCAACCATAACAAGCACTATAGAACCCTAAGGTTGGTAACGAAGGCCGCACAAAATTCCAGGAAGAGGAGCTGAGGTCCAGTAACTCTCTGCATATCTAGCAGGTACTTGTCATCCTTGGTCTTGTAAAGCTGGAGAAAATACAAGAATTTATAGCCAAGTAGATAGTATATACAGTACCATGGTGGCGAATTGTAAATTTCTAACACTTGAAGCATAGAACCAACCCACACTGTGCAGTTTTGAAACTTGGGAAGTTTGTTCTATCAATATGATGAGTAGTAGACAATACGTGTTGGTAACAGCAGACACATGCAGGAGATAATAATATAATGGTCACTTGATAACAACTATGAATCAAATATATTGTCTCCAGCAAAAACGTTATTTTCTTGTGATCCCACTGTGAAGGTGACATGGAGTAGAAAATCCCCCTTTTTTTTAATTGCCAAAAGATACGTTAGTAGTAGAAGGTGTTGCACACCTGAATTTCAAACTTGATCACAGCATGTAGCTTCCTATTAGCATCTTTATTATCCATGATGGTAGAGTCATCAACAAAGCTGTGGTTGGCATATAACAAAATATCACTGACCCCAGGAAACACAAGGCACCACATGCATTTCATATTGTAGTCTCCATTCTTCTTCCAACGAACATTTAATTCCTTAAGTGCCTTTAGAACCGCAATCATTATCGCACGAGGGTCAGCTCGAGACTGTTGCATAAGTGATGCATTAGCTCAACAACTGAATATGCAAAACAAAGAAGAGTAAAGTGGACAGTGTGCACGACCTGGAGCCCAAGGGTCCATTTTCTTTCAACACGGTAATATGGCCGCAAGCCACTGCCTTAAGAATCTTTGCTTCCTGGAAGGTAATTCCTGCTACTTGGGCTTGCTGATTCCGATAAAGTAAACTGATTAAAACTCCTTTCCTAGAGAACCATCCATTCATAAAGTTAATAGTGCTTAAACCTTTAATGCACTAAACAACTCACAGATGATGCAAATGTGGACTAACCATTGGTTGTTGATAGTCAACCCCCAAATAGCCACTAGTAGCCCCGCACCGATTGTCCAAGACCAAGTAATATGCAACGGTTGCCTGAGAACATTGATTGTCTAAAGTTAGTTATGAAAACTGAATGGATTGAACCACTGATTTTTGTTTGAATATACCTCATTTTGCAGCCTATTGCACAACGATTCACACACATGAACTTTATCATATCCCAGGTTGACAACGTATCGAAGTGTGTCTTCATCAATCTTGAGAAATGAAGATATAGCAAATACAAGTGAACATGTGCTATCATATAAACGGCATTTGAAAGCTTGCTAGTAAATGTAATTTTGATAAATAAAAGCGGCATTGCAACGAGCCTTGATGTGCTACCTTTATGAAACCCAGGGCACAACTTGGACAATTGATTTCTATAATACTTTGTTTGCAAATAGTACATTAAGATTATACCCTTAAAAGATAGCATCTCATGACAAAAGTATCGATGTTATTTTTCCTATAATCCATCCAAGATCATGTATATATTGGTGGATAAAGGCTGAAAAGTTTTACTGTGCACACAAGATTGTCGCTTTAAATGTGAAATAGATGGGTACCATTTTGGCTTGATGTGTTTTGTCAGGTGGAAGCACTGCCAGGTAGCGAGGAAGTTGATTCTGAAACCATGGGTGGTCTCGAATTTCACGAATTGTGATTCTCTTCATGGGATCAACAAGCAACATTCTTTGGATCAACTCCTTTGCAAGATCAGATAAATGACTTGGAAGGATGTAGTTACCTCCCTGGAATACGGAACAAGGGGGCATCAAATATCCAAACATAAAATGAATGCTAAAGTCCAACTAATCTTGTCAGATCCAACTTATATACATATGTTGTGTCTCACCTTTATCTTTTTGAACAGGCTCGGAGTATATTCATCATCAAATGGAACAAAGCCACAAAGAAGAGCATAAAGTATCACCCCACGGCTCCAAACATCAACCCCAGGTCCAGCATATAATTTACCAGAGATAACCTGTGCAAAAACACTCGCTAAGCTATTAACGCAGACGATGTGTGTGAAGAAGCATGAGGATAAAGACGCAAGTAATAGAAATAGGTGAATACCTATGGTGAAGCATAGTTCGTACTCCCGCAGCTTGTCTTCAAAAAATGGCCATCATGCATGACATTACTTAACCCAAAGTCAACAAAGCATTATATTTGGAATCAAGTAACATGTTTTCTGGCTTTAGATCGTGATGAACAACCATGTTTCTATGGCAGTATTGAACACCAGATATAACCTGTTCAGGAAAAGGTTAATAAAAAAACTATTGATGCAAAACCTCGATATGTATTCAGTGAATTAGAAAGAACCCTTCAAATTACATATTCTCCTTTAGAAGGAAATACCATCTCTGTATGTTTGAAAACACAATTTGAATTAAGCACTGACACTAAGACAATCAAGGCATGTAGAATAGGATGCCATTTAAACAAGAATTTATTTAGTTACTGATACTAAGATAACCAAGGCATCTAAAAAAACTAAATTTTAGCACAAGGAGAGAAACTAGGAAAATAATAATAATAATAATAATAATATAATAATAATAATAATAATAATAATAATAATAATAATAATAATAATAATAAGAAGAAGAAGAAGAAGAAGAAGAAGAAAAAGAAGATTATTAAAATGGGAGAAGTACTTGTTTTTCATGGACACATCCAACTTCTATGAGAGTCAAAAGGAGTATATCAACCTTTGCCGTGATCAAATCTTGATACAAAAAAGAATGATGTGCATGGGAGGCATGAAAGGCATGGGAGCTTCCATGTAAGGCTTTGGAGCTACCATAGGTGACATCAGAGGCATGGGAGCTTCCATGGGAGGCTTTGGAGCTCTCATGGGAGGCATGGGAGCATCTACAGGGGGCATGGGTGGCATGGGAGCTTCCGGTGTACCTCACATGCCTTCGCATGATGCCTTTGTTGATAGTGCAAACATTGTCCGACTTTCTAATGTAGCAGAGGACAAACAAGACGATGAATAATCGAAGAAGAAACGGACAAATCGGAATAGGCCAACGACGAGGAAGAAGATGAGGAATGATTGTTCATGTTTCATTCGTTTGTGTAAACTTGTTTGTCATGAACTTGCTTGTGGTCATCTTGTTTGTGCGTTTGATGTCTACTATGTAACTTTATTCTTGTAGACTCGTGTTGGGCCTCCAAGCATAGAGTTTTGTAGGACACTAGCAACTTTTCCTCAAGTGGATGACCTAAGGTTTATCAATCCGTGGGACGTGTAGGATGAAGATAGTCTCTCTCAAACAACCCTGCAATCAAATACAAAAAATCTCTTGTGTCCCCAGCACACCCAATACAATGACAAAATGTATAGGTGCATTAGTTCGACAAAGTGATGATGTTACAAGTATAGTAATGATAGTAGATATTGATTTTTATAATCTGAAAATATAAAAACAGCAAGGTAGCAAGTGACAAAAGTGAGCACAAACGGTATTGCAATGCTTGAAAACAAGGCCTACGGTCCGTACTTTCGCTAGTGAAATCTCTCAACAATGCTGATATAATTTGATCGCATAACCATCCCTCAACGTGCAACGAATAATAACTCCAAAGTTCTTATCTAGCGGAGAGCATAAGAAAAAATTGTTTGCAGGGTACGAAACCACCTTAAAGTTATCATTTCCGATCGATCTATCCAAGAATCCGTACTAACATAACCAAGTTATCCTTTCCGATCGATCTGTCCAAGAGTTCGTACTAGAATAACAACATATGACACGCATCAACCAACTCTAATGTCACCTAGATACTCCAATGTCACCACAAGTATTCATAAGTTAATTATACGATACACGTCAAACAATTTCAGATTCATAATATTCAATCCAACACAAAGAACCTCAAAGAGTGCCCCAATATTTCTACCATAGAAGCTAGGACAAAAACATGTATCAACCCCTATGTATAGATTACCCCAATGTCACATCGGGAATTCGTAAGTTGAGTACCAAGACATACATCCATTGAATCAATAGAACATCCCATTGTCACCACAGATATCCACATGCAAGACATATATCAAGTGTTCTTAAATCCAATATTCAATCCAACATAACGAAATCTCAAAGAGAAAACTCAATTCATGACAACAAGATATAGAGGACAAAACACCATTTGATCCAACTATATTAACAAAGCCCATGATACATCAAGATCGTGCCATTTCAAGAACACGAGAGAGAGAGAGAGAGAGAGAGAGAGAGAGAGATTGAACACATAGATACTAGTACAAACTGTCAGCCCCGAGGGTGGACTACTCCCTCCTCATCATAGACTCCACCGGGATGATGAAGATGGCCACTGGAGATGATCTACCCTCTCCGGCAGGGTATTGTTTTCTCTCTAGATTGGTATTTCATTAATACAGAGGCCTTCCAGCGGCCGAACGAGAAGTCTAGGATTATTTCTGATGGTTCCTATATTTTTAGGAATTTTTGGTGTTGGTTTCACGCGGACATGGGCCACGAGGTGGCCACGCTCCACCAGGGCGCGGGTAGGGGCTTGGCGTGCCCTGGTGGAGGATGGCCACCTCGTGACTCTTCTGGCCCTCCCACGAAGCGTCGAAAGCCTCTTTTGTTCAAAAAATCGTCAAAGATTCCCAAAACTGCTCCTTAATTCCTTATTAAATAGTCCCACATCGCTACCTTCAATCCAAACTTCGTAATTTTAAAAGATATTTGAGTTTCCTGGGTATCAAGGAGCGGCTTCGGGAATTAATAAGGAAGGGAAAAAATTGTCCCCATAAGGAAGGACAAGATGGGGAAATAAGAAGGGAAAGAGGGATTTCAAGTCTGTGATAGAAAAAAAAGGAAAGAACGGATAGGTAAATAAGGAAGCAAATGAAATCCAAAGAAAAAAAGAGGGATTTCGGTCTTGAAGAAGGAAAAAACTGATTGAATCCTTCTGCTGAAACCAAAAGGAACGGGATGAGGGCATCCATTGCGTGCTTGCATGGCCGACCGTGCTAGCTATGGCCAAGAGCACTATTGGAAATATGCCCTAGAGGCAATAATAAAATGGTTATTATTGTATTTCCTTGTTCATGATAATTGTCTATTGTTCATGCTATAATTGTATTAACCGGAAACCAGAATGCATGTGTGAATACATAGACCACAACGTGTCCCTAGTGAGCCTCTAGTTGACTAGCTCGTTGATCAATAGATGGTCACGGTTTCATGACCATGGATATTGGATGTCGTTGATAACGGGATCACATCATTAGGAGAATGATGTGATGGACAAGACCCAATCCTAAGCATAGCACAAGATCGTGTAGTTCGTTTGCTAAAGCTTTTCAATGTGAAGTATCGTTTCCTTAGACCATGAGATTGTGCAACTCCCAGATATCGTAGGAATGCTTTGGGTGTGCCAAATGTCACAACGTAACTGGGTGGCTATAAAGGTGCACTACGGGTATCTCCAAAAATGTCTGTTGGTTTGGCACAAATCGAGACTGGGATTTGTCACTCCGTGTGACGGAGAGGTATCTCTAGGCCCACTCGGTAAGACATCATCATAATGAGCTCAATGTGACTAAGGAGTTAGCCACGGGATGATGTGTTACGGAACGAGTAAAGAGACTTGCCGGTAACGAGATTGAACAAGGTATAGGGATACCGACGATCGAATCTCGGGCAAGTATCATACCGATAGACAAAGGGAATTGCATATAGGATTGATTGAATCCCCGACATCATGGTTCATCCGATGAGATCATCGTGGAGCATGTGGGAGCCAACATGGGTATCCAGATCCCGTTGTTGGTTATTGACCGGAGAGGTGTCTCGGTCATGTCTACGTGTCTCCCGAACCCGTAGGGTCTACACACTTAAGGTTCGATGACGCTAGGGTTATAGGGAAATGGTATACGTGATTACAAAAGGTTGTTTGGAGTCCCGGATGAGATTACCAATAGCTTCTCTCTCTCTCTCTCTCTCTCTCTCTCTCTCTCTCGACGTGATTACCAAATGGTATCCTTTTTCTTCCACGTTCTCCGTAGCGCTTGGCGAAGCCCTGCTGGAGTCCACGTAGCTCCACCGTCACCACGCCGTCGTGCTTTCAGAGCTCTCCCTCAACCTCTCCTTCCTCCTTGCTAGATCAAGGCGGAGGAAACGTCATCGGGTTGCACGTGTGTTGAATGCGGAGGCGCCGTTGTTCAGTGCTTAGATCGGAATCCACCGCGATCTGAATCGCTACAAGTATGACTCCACCAACCGTGTTCTTGTAACACTTCCGCTTAGCGATCTTCAAAGGTATGAAGATGCAATCTCTCCCCACTTGTTGCTGATTTCTTCATAGATGGATCTTGGTGACACGTAGGAATTTTTTTTGATTTACTACTACGTCTCCCAACAGTGGCATCATGAGCTAGGTCTATGCGTAGAATCTATGCATGAGTAGAACACAAAGCAGTTGTGGGCGTTGATCTTGTTAATTTGCTTATCACTACTAGTCTTATCTTGATTCGGCGGTATTTTGAGATGAAGCGGCCCGGACCAACTTTACACGTACGCTTACGTGAGACCGGTTCCACCGCCTGACATGCACTTGCTGCACAAGGTGGCTAGCGGGTGTCTGTCTCTCCCACCTTAGTCGGATTGGATTCGATGAAAAGGGTCCTTATGAACCGTAAATAGCAATTGGCATATCACGTTGTGGTTTTGGCATAGGTAAGAAACGTTCTTGCTAGAAACCTATAGCAACCACGTAAAAACTTGCAACTACAAATTAGAGGACGTCTAACTTGTTTTTGCAGCATATGCCTTGTGATGTGATATGGCCAAAGGATGTAATGTGATGCATTGTGATGTATGAGATTGATCATGTTCTTGTAATAGGATTCACGACTTCCATGTCGATGAGTATGACAACCGGCAGGAGCCATAGGAGTTGTTTTATTTTATTGTATGACCTGCGTGTCAATCATAAACACCATGTAATTACTTTACTTTATTGCTAAACGTTAGCCATAGTAGTAGAAGTAATAGTTGGCAAGACAACTTCATGAAGATACGATGATGGAGATCATGGTGTCGTGCTGGTGACAGTGATGATCATGGTGCCCCGAAGATGGAGATCAAAGGAGCAAGATGATATTGGCCATATCATGTCACTATATTGATTGCATGTGATGTTTATCATGTTTACATCTTATTTGCTTAGAACGACGGTAGTAAATAAGATGATCTCTAATAAAATTTCAAGAAAAGTGATCATCCTAACTGTGCACCCGTTGTTCTGAAGCACCACGTGATGATCGGGTGTGATAGGTTCTAACGTTCGCATACAACGGGTGTAAGCCAGATTTACACACGTGATACACTTAGGTTGACTTGACGAGCCTAGCATGTACAGACATGGCCTCAGAACACGGAAGACCGAAAGGTCGAACATGAGTCGTATAGAAGATACGATCAACATGGAGATGTTCACCATGGATGACTAGTCCGTCTCACGTGATGATCGGACACGGTCTAGTTGACATGGATCATGTATCACTTGGATGACTAGAGAGATGTCTATCTGAGTGGGAGTTCATTAAATAATTTGATTATGTGAACTTAATTATCATGAACTTAGTCTAAAATTGTCGTTACAATCTATATTGTAGATCCAATGGCCAACTCTAATGTCACCCTCAACTTCAACGCGTTCCTAGAGAAAACCAAGCTGAAAGATGATGGAAGCAACTATGCGGACTGGGTCCGTAGCTTGAGGATCATCCTCATAGCTTCCAAGAGATTGTATGTCCTTGATGCACCACTAGGTGACCCACCCATTTTCCCAGCGGATCAAGACGTTACGAACGCTTAGCAGACACGCTACAATGATTACTCCCTTGTTCAGTGCGGCATGCTTTACAGTTTAGTACCGGGGCCCCAAAAGCGTTTTGAGTAACACGGAGCATATGAGATGTTCCAAGAGCTGAAACTGGTTTTCCAAGCTCATGCCCGGGTCGAGAGATATGACGTCTCCGACAAGTTCTTCAGCTGTAAGATGGAGGAGAATAGTTCTGTCAGTGAGCACATACTCAAGATGTCTGGGTTACACAACCGCTTGACTCAGCTGGGAGTTAATCTCTCGGATGACTCGGTCATTGACAGAATCCTCCAGTCGCTTCCACCTAGCTATAAGAGCTTTGTGATGAACTACAACATGCAGGGCATGGAGAAGTCCATTCCTGAGTTGTACTCGATGCTGAAATCAACGGAGGTCGAGATCAAAAAGGAGCATCAAGTGTTGATGGTGAATAAGACCACTAGTTTCAAGAAAGGCAAGGGTAAGAAGAACTTCAAGAAGGACGGCAAAGATGTTGCCGCGCCCGGTAAGCAAGTTGCCGGGAAGAAGAACAAGCATGGACCCAAGCCTGAGACTAAGTGCTTTTATTGCAAGGGTACCGGTCACTAGAAGCGGAACTGCCCCAAGTACTTAGCGGATAAGAAGGCCGGCAACGTTAAAGGTATATGTGATATACTTGTTATTGATGTGTACCTAACCAGCGCTCGTAGTAGCTCCTGGGTATTTGATACCGGTGCAGTTGCTCACATTTGTAACTCCAAGCTGGAGCTGCGGAATAAGTGGAGGCTGGCAAAGGACGAGGTGATGATGCGCGTCGGGAATGGTTCCAAGGTCGATGTGATCGCCGTCGGCACGCTACCTCTACATCTACCTTCGGGATTAGTCTTAAACCTTAATAATTGTTATTTAGTACCAGCTTTGAGCATGAACATTGTATCCGGATCTCGCTTGATGCGAGATGGCTACTCATTTAAATCTGAGAATAATGGTTGTTCTATTTACATGAGAGAAATGTTTTATGGTCATGCCCCGCTGGTCAATGGTTTATTTTTGATGAATCTCGAATGTGATGTTACACATGTCCATAGTGTGAGTACCAAAAAGTGTAAGGTTGATAACGATAGTCCCACTTACATGTGGCACTGCCGCCTTGGTCATATTGGTGTCAAACGCATGAAGAAGCTCCATGTTGATGGACTTTTGGAGTCTCTTGATTTTGAATCATTTGACACGTGCGAACCATGCCTCATGGGCAAGATGACCAAGACTCCGTTCTCCGGAACAATGGAGAGAGCAACTGACTTGTTGGAGATAATACATACCGATGTGTGCGGTCCAATGAGCGTCGAGGCTCGCGGTGGCTACCGTTATGTTCTCACCCTCAGTAATGACTTGAGCAGATATGGGTATGTCTACTTGATGAAACACAAGCCTGAAACCTTTGAAAGGTTCAAGGAATTTCAGAGTGAGGTAGAGAATCAACGTGACAGGAAAATAAAGTGCCTATGATCTGATCGTGGCGGAGAATATTTAAGTCACGAGTTTGGGACGCACCTAAGGAAATGTGGAATTGTTTCACAACTCATGCCGCCTGGCACACCTCAGCGAAATGGTGTGTCTGAACGTCGTAATCGCACTCTATTGGATATGGTGCGATCTATGATGTCTCTTACCGACTAACCGCTATCATTTTGGGGATATGCATTAGAGAGTGCCGCATTCACTTTAAATAGGGCACTGTCAAAGTCCGTTGAGACGACACCGTATGAACTATGGTTTGGAAAGAAACCTAAGCTGTCGTTTCTAAAAGTTTGGGGATGCGATGCTTACGTGAAGAAACTTCAACCTGAGAAGCTCGAACCCAAAGCGGAAAAGTGTGTCTTCATAGGATATCCCAAAGAGACTATTGGGTATACCTTCTACCTCAGATCCGAAGGCAAAGTATTTGTTGCCAAGAATGGATCCTTTCTCGAGAAAGAGTTTCTCTCGAAAGAAGTAAGTGGGAGGAAAATAGAACTTGATGAGGTAATTGTACCTCCACTCGAACTGGAGAGTAGCGTAGCATAGGAAGTTGTTTCTGTGGAGCCTACACTGGCTGGAGAGGAAGTTAATGATGATGATCATGAAACTTCAGATCAAGTTACTGTTGAATGTCAAAGTTCCACTAGGACACGTTCCGCACCAGAGTGGTACGGCCAACCCTGTCCTGGAGATCATGTTGTTGGACAACGGTGAACCTTCGAACTATGAAGAAGTGATGGCGGGTCCGGATTCCAACAAATGGCTTGAGGCCATGAAATCCGAGATAGGATCCATGTATGAGAACAAAGTATGGACTTTGGTGGACTTGCCTGATGATAAGCGAGCCATTGAAAATAAATGGATCTTTAAGAAGAAGACTGACGCGGATGGTAATGTGACCGTCCATAAGGCTCGGCTTGTCGCTAAGGGTTATCGACAAGTTCAATGAGTTGACTACGATGAGACTTTCTCACCTGTAGCGATGCTGAAGTCTATCCGAATCATGTTAGCAATTGCCGCATTTTATGATTATGAGATCTGGCAAATGGACATCAAAACGGCATTCCTTAATAGCTTCCTGAAGGAAGAACTATATATGATGCAGCCGGAAGGTTTTGTCGATCCTAAAGATGCTAACAAAGTATGCAAGCTCTAGCGCTCCATCTATGGGCTGGTGCAAGCATCTCGGAGTTGGAACACTCGCTTTAATGAGGTGATTAATGTTGGGGAACGTTGCATGGAAAAAAAATTACTACGCACACGCAGATCTATCCATGGTGATGAGCATCTACGAGAGGGAGTGTGGATCTACGTACCCTTGTAGATCGCTAAGCGGGAAGCGTTGAGAAACGCGGTTGGTGTAGTCGAACGTCTTCGCGATCCAAATCACCGTGCGTCCCGTGATCCAATCACGATCAGTCCCGAGATCCAATCACGATCCGTGCTGCCATCCAATCACGATCCATCCCATGAACTTGATCACGATCCGTCCCACGAACTTGATCACGATCCTTCCGATCTAGCGCCGAACGGACGGCACCTCCGCGTTCAGCACACGTACAGCTTGATGACGATCTCCGCCGTCTTGATCCAGCAAGAAGGAGCGCAGAGGTAGAAGAGTTCTCCAGCAGCGTGATGGTGCTCTGGCGATGGTGGTGGAGCTATTCCGGTAGGGCTTCGCCTAAGCACTGCAGAAAACCGATCTAGAGGAGAAACTATGCACTGGAGGAACGAGCAGCACGTGGCTGAAAATTCTGTGCAAAAGCCCTAAAACCTCCAGTATATATAAGAGGAAGAGAGGAGGAGGCTTGGCACAAGGGACAAGCCTCCAAGGAGTCGGCCGAACCAGGTGGAGAAGGTGGACTCCACCTCCAATCCTAGTAGGACTAAGATTCACCCTATTTTTGCCTTTTTCCACTTTTTCTCTTTAGGCCTTTTTTCCCAAACCGCATGGGCCTTGTGTGGGACTTCCACCAGCCCACTAAAGGATGGTAAACACTCTCCCACAGCCCATGGAGCCTCTTGGGTCGAAATACCCCTCCCGATGGTCTCCCGATACACTACCGACACTCCCGGTACACTACCGATGAGCCGAAACTTTTTCGGCGACCAAAACAGGACTTACTATATATGAATCTTTACCTACGGACCATTTCGGAGCTCCTGTGACGTCCGGGATCTCATCCGGGACTCCGAACAACATTCGGTCACCACCATACATAACTCTATACTACCAAAACATCACCAAACCGTAAGTGTGCAGACCCTGCGGGTTCGAGAACTATGTAGACATGACCGAGACACCCTCTACGGTCAATAACCAATAGCGGGACCTGGATGTCCATATTGGTTCCTACATATTCTACGAAGATCTTTATCGGTCGAACCTCTATGTAAAGGATTCAGTTAATCCCGTATGATGTTCCCTTTGTTCTTCGGTATGTTACTTGCCCGAGATTTGATCGTCGGTATCTCCATACCTAGTTCAACCTCGCTACCGGCAAGTCTCTTTACTCGTTCCGTAATACAAGATCCCATGACTAACACTTAGTCATATTGCTTGCAAGGCTTATTGTGATGTTGTATTACCGAGTGGGCCCTGAGATACCTCTCCATCACACGGAGTAACAAATCCCAGTCTTGATCCATGCCAACTCAACACACACCCTCGGAGATACCTGTAGAGCACCTTTATTGTCACCCAGTTACGTTGCAATGTTTGGTACACACAAGGCACTCCTTTGGTATACGTGAGTTGCATGATCTCATGGTCATAGGAACATATACTTGACATGCAGAAAACAGTAGCAATAAAATGACATGATCATATGCTACGTTTGTAGTTTGGGTCTTGTCCATCACATCATTCTCCTAATGATATGATCCCATTATCAAATGGCATCTCATGTCAATGGCTAGGAAACCTTGACCATCTTTGATCAACGAGCTAGTTCACTAGAGGCATACTAGGGACAAAGTGTTGTCTATTTACCCACACATGTAATGTGTTTCCAATTAATACAATTATAGCATGGATAATAAATGATTATCATGAACAAGGAAATATTATAATAAACACTTTATTTATTGCCTCTAGGGCATATTTCCAATAGTCTCCCACTTGCACTAGAGTCAATAATCTAGCTCACATCAATATGTGATTTACATTGTAATGAATCGAACACCCATGCAGTTCTGGTGTTGATCATGTTTAGCCCTTGGAAGAGGTTTAGTCAACGGGTCTGCAACATTCAGATCCATGTGCACTTTGCAAATATTTATGTCCTTCTCCTCGATGTAATCGCGTATGGAGTTGAAGCGTCGCTTTATGTGTCTGGTCCTCTTGTGAAACCTTGGTTCCTTGGCCAGAGCAATGGCACCAGTGTTGTCATAGAATAGGTTCATTGGATTCAGTACACTGGGCACTACTCCAAGATCTGTCATGAACTGCTTCATCCAGACACCTTCCTTTGATGCCTCCGAGGCTGCGATGTACTCCATTTCGCACGTATAATCGGCTACCACGCTTTGCTTGGAACTGCACTAGCTTACCGCTCCCCCGTTAAGAATAAATACGTATCCGGTTTTCGACTTAGAGTCGTCCGGATCAGTGTCAAAGCTTGCATCGACGTAACCCTTTACGACAAGCTCTTCATCACCTCCATAAACGAGAAACATTTCCTTAGTCCTTTTCAGGTACTCAAGGATATTCTTGACCGCTGTCCAGTGCTCCATTCCAGGATCACTTTGAAACCTTCCGGCCATACTTATGGCAAGGCTGACATCGGGTCTTGTGCACAGCATTGCATACATGATAGAGCCTATGGCTGAAGCATAGGGGATGACACTCATCTTTTCTCTATCTTCTGCAGTCACTTGGCATTGAGTCTTACTCAACTTCACACCTTGTAACACAGGCAAGAACCCCTTCTTGGACTGATCCATTTTGAACTTCTTCAAAACTTTATCAAGGTATGTGCTCTGTGAAAGTGTTATTAAGCGTCTCGATCTATCTCTATAGATCTTAATGCCTAATATGAAAGCAGCTTCTCCTAGGTCCTCGATTGAAAAACTCTTGTTCAAATATTCCTTCACCCTTTCCAGCATTTCTATATTGTTTCCAATCAGCAATATGTCATCCACATATAATACTAGAAACGCTATAGAGCTCCCACTCACTTTCTTGTAAATACAAGCTTCTCCATAAACTTGTATAAACTCAAACGCTTTGATCACCTCATCAAAACGCTTATTCCAACTCCGAGATGCTTGCACCAGTCCATAAATGGATCGCTGGAGTTTGCAAACTTTGTAAGCATTCTCTGGATCGACAAAACCTTCTGGTTGCATCATATACAACTCTTCCTCAAGGAAACCATTGAGGAACGCTGTTTTGACATCCATCTGCCAAATTTCATAGTCGAAATAAGCAGCTATTGCCAACATGATTCTGACAGACTTAAGCATCGCTACGGGTGAGAAGGTCTCATTGTAGTCACCTCCTTGAACTTGTGAAAAAACCTTTGCCACAAGTCAAGCTTTATAGACGGTGACATTACCGTCCGCGTCTGTCTTCTTCTTAAAGATCCATTTGTTCTGAATGGCCTTTCGCCCTTCAGGTAATACTTACAAAGTCCATACTTTGTTTTCATACATGGATCCCATCTCAGATTTCATGGACTCTAACCATTTCTCGGAATACAGGCCCATCACTGCTCCTCCATAGCTCGTAGGTTCATTGTTGTCCAACAACATGACCTCCAAGACAAGGTTGCCGTACCACTCATGAGTAGTATGCGGCCTTGTCGACCTACGAGGTTCAATAGTAGCTTGATCCGAAGCTTCATGATCATCATCATTAACTTCCTCTTCTACCTTTGTAGTTTCCACAGAAACATCTTTCTGCGTTGTGCTACTTTCTGGTTGAAGTAAAGGTTCAATAACCTCATCAAGCTCTATTTTCCTCCCACTCAATTCTTTCGAGAGAAACTCTTTCTCAAGAAATGTTCCGTCCTTAGCGACAAACACTTTGCCTTCGGATCTGAGATAGAAGGTATACCCGATTGTCTCTTTCGGGTATCCTATGAAGACGCATTTTTCCGCTTTGGGTTCCAGCTTTTCAGGCTGAAGCTTTTTGACATAAGCATCACATCCCCAAACTTTAAGAAACGATAACTTTGGCCTCTTGCCAAACCATAGTTCATATGGCGTCGTCTCAACGGATTTTGATGGTGCCCTATTTAAAGTGAATGCAGCTGTCTCTAATGCATAACCCCAAAACGGTAGTGGCAAATCAGCAAGAGACATCATAGAACGCACCATATCTAATAAGGTTCGATTACGACGTTCGGACACACCATTACGCTGTGGTGTTCCGGGCGGTGTCAACTGTGAAACAATTCCGCACTGTCTTAAGTGACTGCCAAACTCATAACTCAGATATTCACCTCCTTGATCAAATCGCAGGAACTTAATCTTCTTGTTACGGCGATTCTCACCTTCACTCTGAAATTGCTTGAACTTTTCAAACGTTTCAGACTTGTGTTTCATGAATTAAATATACCCATATCTACTTAAGTCACCAGTGAAAGTGAGAAAATAACGATATCCACCACGCGCTGTAATATTCATTGGACCGCACACATTAGTATGTATGATTTCCAATAAGTCACTTGCCCGTTCCATTATTCCAGAGAACGGCGTTTTAGTCATCTTGCCCATGAGGCATGGTTCACATGTGTCATCAAGTGACTCCAAAAGTCCATCAACATGGAGCTTCCTCATGCGTTTTACACCAATATGACCTAAATGGCAGTGCCACAAGAAAGTGGTACTATCATTATCAACTCTACATATTTTGGCATCAATGTTATGAACATGTGTGTCATCACTATCAAGATTCAATATGAATAAACCACTAACATTGGGTGCATGACCATAAAATATATTACTCGTATAAATAGAACAACCTTTATTCTCTGATTTAAATGAGTAATCGTCTCGCAATAAACAAGATCCAGATTTAATGTTCATGCTTAACGCATGCACTAAATAACAAGTATTCAGGTTCATCACTAATCTCGATGGTAATCGAAGAAAGAGCGTGCCGACGGCGATCACATCAACCTTGGAACCATTTCCCACGCGCATCGTCACTTCGTCCTTTGTCAGCCTTCATTTATTCCGTAGTTCCTGCTTTGAGTTGCAAATGTGAGCAACCGAACCGATATCAAATACCCAGGCACTACTATGAGAGCTAGTAAGGTACACATCAATAACATGTATATCATATATACCTTGTTTGTCGTTGGCCTCCTTCTTGTCAGCCAGGTACTTGGGGCAGTTCCGCTTCCAGTGACCAGTTCCCTTGCAATGAAAGCACTCAGTTTCTGGCTTGGGTCCATGCTTGGGCTTCTTTACAGGAGTAGCAACTGCTTTGCCATCCTTCTTGGTTTTACCATTCCTGCCCTTGCCTTTGACCTTGCCATTTTTCTTGAAACTAGTGGTTTTATTGACCATCAACACTTGATGTTCTTTCTAGATTTCAGACTCAGCGACTTTTAGCATTGCAAACAGCTCGGCGACTGACTTGTTCATCCCGTGCATGTTATAGTTCATCACAAAGCTCTTGTAACTAGGTGGCAGTGATTGAAGAACTCTGTCAGTGATCGCCTCTAGCGGAAGGGCAATTCCCAACTCTGCTAGACGAGTTGAATACCCAGACATTCTAAGTATATGTTCGCTAATAGACCCGTTCTCCTCCATCTTGCAAGCATAGAACTTATCGGAGGTTTCATACCTCTCGATCCGGGAATTCTTCTGAAAGATAAACTTCAACTCCTGGAACATCTCATATGCTCCATGACGTTCAAAACGTCTTTGAAGTCCCGATTCTAAGCCATACAATATTGCACACTGAACTATTGAGTAATCTCCAGTACGTGCCTCCCAAGCGTTCTTAACGTCTTCGGAGGTCATATCTTCTGGTTGGTCACCAGGCGGTGCATCAAGGACATATGATTTCTGGAAAGCCGTGAGGATAATCCTCAGATTATGGGCCCAGTTAACAAAGTTACTTCCATCATCTTTCAACATAGCTTTCTCTAGGAACACATTAAAATTCAGGGGTGCTACTACGCGAGCCATTGATCTACAATATAAATATGCAAAGTTTACTTAGACTATTGTTCAAGATAATGAGTTTAGTTAATTTAATTACTAAAGCTCCCACTCAAATTGACATCCCTCAGACCATCTGAGTGTCACATGATCCAAATCCACCAACTCAAGTCCAATCATCATGTGAGTTGAGGTGGCTTCAATGGTGAACATCATTATGTTGATCATATCTACTATATGACTCATGTTCGACCTTTCGGTCTCTTGTGTTCCGAAGCCATGTCTGTACATGCTAGGCTCATCAAGTTTAACCCGAGTGTTCTGCACGTGCAACACTAGCTTGCACCCATTGTATGTGAACATAGAGTCTATCACACCCGATCATCACGTGGTGTCTCAACACGACGAACTTTCGCAACGGTGCACACTCGGGGAGAACACAATTTATCTTGAAATTAAGTGAGGGATCACCTTATAATGCTACCGTCATCCTAAGCAAAACAAGGTGCATAAAAGGATTAACATCACATGCAAATCATAAGTGACATGATATGGCCATGAACTTGTGCTTTTGATCTACATCTTGAAAGCACCGGCATGATCTCAATCGTCACCAGAAAGACACCATGACCTCCATCAACGTGTCGCCATCGAGGTTGTCATGCCCAACATGCTTCTACTACTATTGCTACCGTTTAGCGATAAAGTAAAGCATTACATAGAGCTTAATGATTGACACGCAGGTCATACAATAATTAAAGACAACCCTATGGCTCCTGCCGGTTGCCGCACTCATCAACATGCAAGTCATGATAATCTATACATCACATGATCATCTCATACATCACACATATCATAACATGTGATTGGCCATATCACATCACAACATATCCTGCAAAAACAAGTCAGACGTCCTCTAATTGTTGTTGCATGTTTTATGTGGCTGCTACGGGTATCTAGCAAGAACAATTCTCATCTACGCAAAAACCACAATGGTGATACACTAGTTTCTTTTCAACCTTCTCAAGGACTGCCTTTGTCGAATCCGATCCAACTAAAGTGAGAGAAACTGGCACCCGCAAGCCATCTATGCAACAAGTTGCGATCGAGGGAACCGGTCTCTCGTAAGCGTACGAGCAATGTTGGTCCGGGCCGCTTCATCTCACAATACCGCTGAACCAAAATCCGACCAAGGGAGGAAGCAATCTAAGCATCAACGCCCACAAACCTTTTGTGTTCTACTCGAGATCTCATCTACACATAGACCTAGCTCATGATGCCACTGTTGGGGAACGTTGCATGGGAAACAAAAAAATTCCTATGCACACGCATATATATCCATGGTGATGAGCATCTACGAGTGGGAGAGTGGATCTATGTACCCTTGTAGATCGCTAAGCGGGAAACGTTAAGAAATGTGGTTGGTGTAGTCGAACGTCTTCGCGATCCAAATCGCCGTGCGTCTCGCGATCCAATCACGATCCGTCACGCGATGCAATCACGATCCATCCCGCGATCTAGTCACGATCCTCTCACGAACTTGATCATGATCCATCCCATGAACTTGATCACGATCCTTCCGATCTAGCGCCGAACGGACGACACCTCCGCGTTCAGCACACTTACAGCTTGATGACGATCTCCACCGTCTTGATCTAGCAAGAAGGAGCAGAGAGGTAGAAGAGTTCTCCGGCAGCGTGACGGCGCTCCGGCGATGGTGGTGGAGCTATTTCGATAGGGCTTTCCCTAAGCACTGCAGAAAACCGATCTACAGGAGAAACTATGCACTGGAGGAACGGGCAACACGTGGCTGAAAATTCTGTGCAAAAACCCTAAAACCTCCAGTATATATAAGAGGAAGACAGGAGGAGGCTTGTCACAAGGGCCAAGCCTCCAAGGAGTTTTCCAAACCAGGTGGAGGAGGTGGACTCCACCTCCAATCCTAGTAGGACTAGGATTCACCCTATTTTTGCTTTTTTCCACTTTTTCTCTTTAGGCCTTTTTTCCCAAACCGCATGGGCCTGGTGTGGGACTTCCACCAGACCACTAAGGGCTGGTAAACACTCTACCACAGCCCATGGAGCCTCTTGGGTCGAAATACCCCTCTCGATAGTCTCCCGGTACACTACCGGCACTCCCGGTACACTACCGATGAGCCCGAAACTTTTCCGGCGACCAAAACAGGACTTACTATATATGAATCTTTACCTCCGGACCATTCCGGAGCTCCTCGTGACATCTGGGATCTCATCCGGGACGCCGAACAACATTCGGTCACCACCATACATAACTCTATACTACTGAAACGTCACCAAACCTTAAGTGTGCAGACCCTGCGGGTTCGAGAACTATGTAGACATGACCGAGACACCTCTACGGTTAATAACCAATAGCGGGAACTGGATGCCCATATTGGTTCCTATATATTCTATGAAGATCTTTATCGGTCGAACCTTTATGCCAATGATTCGGTTAATCCCGTATGATGTTCCCTTGTTCTTCGGTATGTTACTTGCCCGAGATTTGATCATCGATATCTCCATACCTAGTTCAACCTCGTTACCGGCAAGTCTCTTTAGTCGTTCCGTAATACAAGATCCCGTGACTAACACTTAGTAACATTGCTTGCAAGGCTTATTGTGATGTTGTATTACCGAGTGGGCTATGAGATACCTCTCCGTCACACGGAGTAACAAATCCGAGTCTTGATCCATGACAACTCAACAGACACCTCGGAGATACCTGTAGAGCACCTTTATTGTCACTCAGTTATGTTACGACATTTGATACACACAAGGCACTCCTCCGGTATCCGTGAGTTGCATGATCTCATGGTCATAGGAACATATACTTGACATGCAGAAAACAGTAGCAATAAACTGACACGATCATATGCTACGTTTGTAGTTTGGGTCTTGTCGATCACATCATTCTCCTAATGATATGATCCCATTATCAAATGACGTATCATGTCAATGGCTAGGAAACCTTGACCATCTTTGATCAACGAGCTAGTTCACTAGAGGCATACTAGGGACATAGTGTTGTCTATTTACCCACACATGTAATGTGTTTCCAATTAATACAATTATAGCATGGATAATAAACGATTATCATGAACAAGGAAATATAATAATAAACACTTTATTTATTGCCTCTAGGGCATATTTCCAACAATTATCATGAGCAAGGAACATTCGCTTTAATGAGGTGATTAAAGCGTTTGGGTTTGTACAGGTTTATGGGAACCTTGTATTTACAAGAAAGTGATTAGGAGCTCTATAGCATTTCTCATATTATATGTGGATGACATACTGATAATGGGAAATGATATAGAACTTTTGGAAAGTGTAAAGGCCTACTTAAATAAGTGGTTTTCAATGAAGGACCTTGGAGAAGCTGCTTACATATTAGGTATTAAGATCTATAGAGATACATCGAGACGCCTCATAGGTCTTTCACAACGCACATACCTTGAAAAGATATTGAAGAAGTTCAATATGGATCAGTCCAAGAAGGGGTTCTTGCCTGTGTTACAAGGTGTGAGATTGAGTACGACTCAATGCCCGACCACGGCAAAGGATAGAGAAGAGATGAGTGTCATCCCCTATGCTTTAGCCATAGGCTCTATTATGTATGCCATGCTGTGAACCAGACCGGATGTGAACCTTGCCTAAGTTTGGTAGGGAGGTACCAAAGTGATCCCGGAGCGGAACGCTGGACAGCAGTCAAGAATATCCTGAAGTACCTGAAAAGGACAAAGGACATGTTTCTTGTATATGGAGGTGTCGAAGAGCTCGTCGTAAAGGGTTACGTCGATGCTAGCTTCGACACAGATCCAAACGACTCCAAGTCGCAAACCGGATACGTGTATATTTTGAACGGAGGGGCAGTCAGCTGGTGTAGTAGCAAGCAAAGCGTCGTGGCGGCATCTACATGTGAAGCGGAGTACATAGCTTCTTTGGAAGCAGCAAAGGAAGGAGTCTGGATGAAGGAGTTCATCACCAACCTAGGAGTGATTCCCAATGCGTCGGGCCTGATGACTCTATTCTGTGACAAAACTAGAGCTATTGCCCTTGCGAAGGAGCCCAGGTTTCACAAGAAGACAAGACACATCAAGCGCCGCTTCAACTCCATCCGTGATTACATTCAGGAGGGAGATATAGATATTTGTAAAGTATATACGGATCCGAATGTCGCAGATCCGTTGACTAAACCTCTCTCACGAGCAAAACATGATCAACACCAGAATGCTATGGGTGTTCGATTCATCACAATGTAACTAGATTATTGACTCTAGTGCAAGTGGGAGACTGTTGGAAATATGCCCAAGAGGCAATAATAAAATGGTTATTATTGTATTTCCTTGTTCATGATAATTGTCTATTGTTCATGCTATAATTGTATTAACCAGAAACAAGAATGCATGTGTGAATACATAGACCACAACGTGTCCCTAGTGAGCCTCTAGTTGACTAGCTCGTTGATCAATAGATGGTCACGGTTTCATGACCATGGACATTGGATGTCGTTGATAACGGGATCACATCATTAGGAGAATGATGTGATGGACAAGACCCAATCTTAAGCATAGCACAAGATCGTGTAGTTCGTTTGCTAAAGCTTTTCAATGTCAAGTATCGTTTCCATAGGCCATGAGATTGTGCAACTCCCGAATATCGCAGGAATGCTTTGGGTATGCCAAACATCACAAGGTAACTGGGTGGCTATAAAGGTGCACTACGGGTATCTCCGAAAATGTTTGTTGGGTTGGCACAAATCGAGACTGGGATTTGTCACTCCGTGTAACGGAGAGGTATCTCTAGGCCCACTCGGTAAGACATCATCATAATGAGCTCAATGTGACTAAGGAGTTAGCCACGGGATGATGTGTTACGGAACAAGTAAAGAGACTTGCCGGTAAAGAGATTGAACAAGGTATAGGGATACCAACGATCGAATCTCGGGCAAGTATCATACCGATAGATAAAGGGAATTGCATACGGGATTGATTGAATCCCGACACCGTGGTTCATACGATGAGATCATCATGGAGCATGTGGGAGCCAACATGGGTATCCAGATCCCGCTGTTGGTTATTGACCGGAGAGGTGTCTCGGTCATGTCTACGTGTCTCCCGAACCCGTAGGGTCTACACACTTAAGGTTCGATGACGCTAGGGTTATAGGGAAATGGTATACGTGATTACCAAAGGTTGTTCGGAGTCCCGGATGAGATCCCGGACGGCACGAGGAGCTTCGGAATGGTCCGGAGGTAAAGATTGGTATATAGGAAGTCCAGTTTTGGTCACCGAAAAGTTTTTGGGCTCAACGATCGGTAGTGTACCGGGAGTGCCGGGAGGGTGCCGGAGGACCCCGGGAGGGGTGTGACGACCAAAGGACTTCATGGGCCCTTAGAAGAGGTGTACCAGCCCTTATTGGGCTGGCCAAGACCTTCCGGAAGGGCCCATGCGACTAGGGATAAGAGATAAGGCTGAAAAGGATTCAAAAGGAAGAGATCCACCTCCCTTGTGGGAGGTGGACTCCTCCCTAGGTTCGGCCGAACCTCTCCTCCTTGGAGGAGGGGCCGAGGCAGCCCTCCCTCTCCCTCCTCCTATATATATCCAAGGTATTGGGGCTGATTTGAGACACGACTTCTCTCTCTCTCGGCGCAGCCTACCGTTCTTCTTCCTCGTTCTCCGTAGCGCTTGGCGAAGCCCTACTGGAGTCCACGTAGCTCCACGTCACCACACTGTCGTGCTGCCAGAGCTCTCCCTCAACCTCTCCTTCCTCCTTGCTGGATCAAGGCGTAGGAGACGTCTGTTGGGGAACGTCGCATGGGAAACAAAAAATTTCCTACGCACACGCAAACCTATCCATGGTGATGAGCATCTACGAGAGGGAGAGTGGATCTACGTACCCTTGTAGATCGCTAAGCGGGAAGCGTTAAGAAACGCGGTTGGTGTAGTCAAACTTCTTCGCGATCCAAATCGCCGAGCGTCCCGCGATCCAATCACGAACCGTCCTGCGAACACATCATGATCCATCCCGCGAACTCATCACGATCCGTCTCACGATCTTGATCACGATCTGTCCCGCGAACTCATCACGATCCGTTTCGTGATCACATCACGAACCGTCTCGTGATCTCGATCACGGTCCTTCCGATCTAGCGCCGAACGGACGGCACCTCCGCGTTCAGCACATGTGCAGCTTGATGACGATCTCCACCGTCTCGATCCAGCGAGAGGAGGTGGAGAGGAGAGAGAGTTCACCGGCAGCATGACGGCGCTCCGGTGATGGTGGTGGAGCAATTCCGGCAGGGCTTCGCCTAAGCGCTGCAGAAAACCGATCTAGAGGAGAAACTATGCACCGGTGTAACGGGTAGCATGTGGCCGGAAATTCTGTCCAAAAACCACCCAATCCCCTAGTATATATAGGAGGAGAGGAGAGGAGAGGCAGCCAAGGCCTTTGGGTCGGCCGAAATAGGAGGTGGGAAGCAATCCTACTTCACCTCCAATCCTAGTTGGAGTAGGATTGCCTCCTATTGGCTGATTTTCCACTTTTTGCCTTAGGACTTTCTCTCCTGCGCCATGGGCCTTTGTGGCTGTTTTCCCATCCCACTAAGGGCTGGTTATTATTCTCCCACAGCCCATGGACCTCTTGGGGTCGAAATACCCCTCCCGGAGGCCTCCCGGTACACTACCGGCACTCCCGGTACACTACCGATGAGCCCAAAACTTTTCCGGAAACCAAACTAGGACTTCCTATATATGAATCTTTACCTCCGAACCATTCCGGAGCTCCTCGTGACGTCCGCGATCTCATCCGGGACTCCGAGCAAACTTCGGTCACCACCATACATAACTCTACACTACCGAAACGTCACCGAACCTTAAGTGTGCAGACCCTGCGGGTTCGAGAACTATGTACACATGACCGAGACACCTCTACGGTCAATAACCAATGGCGGGACCTGGACGTCCACATTGGTTCCTACATATTCTACGAAGATCTTTATCGGTCGAACCTCTATGTCAAGGATTCAGTTAATCCCGTATAACATTCCCTTTGTTCTTCGGTATGTTACTTGCCCGAGATTTGATCGTCGGTATCTCCATACCTAGTTCAACCTCGTTACTGGAAAGTCTCTTTACTCGCTCCGTAATACAAGATCCCGTGACTAACACTTAGCCACATTGCTTGCAAGGCTTGTTGTGATGTTGTATTACCGAGTGGGCCCTGAGATACCTCTCCGTCACACGGAGTAACAAATCCCAGTCTCAATCCATGCCAACTCAACAGACACCATCGGAGATACCTGTAGAGCACCTTTATAGTCACCCAGTTACGTTGCGACGTTTGATACACACAAGGCACTCCTCCGATATCCGTGAGTTGCATGATCTCATGGTCATAGGAACATATACTTGACATGCAGAAAACAGTAGCAATAAACTGACACGATCATATGCTATGTTTGTAGTTTGGGTCTTATCCATCACATCATTCTCCTAATGATGTGATCCCATTATCAAATGACATCTCATGTCCATGGCTAGGAAACCTTAACCATCCTTTGATCAACGAGCTAGTCCATTAGAGGCATACTAGGCACATGGTTTTGTCTATGTATCCACACATGCATTTAAGTCTCCGATCAATACAATTATAGCATGGATAATAAACGATTGTCATGAACAAGGAAATATGATAATAACTAATGTATTATTGCCTCTAGGGCATATTTCCAATAGTCTCCCACTTGCACTAGAGTCAATAATCTAGTTCACATCACCATGTGATTCGCATTGTTATGAATCTAACACCCAATGAGTTCTGGGGCTCGATCATGCTTTGCATGTGAGAGAGGTCTTATAGTCAACGGGTCTGCGATATTCACATCCGTGTGTACTTTGCAAATCTCTATGTCAAACCGTAAACACTGCTACCACACTCCACTTGGAACTATTCCAAATGGCTGCTCCACTATACGTATTCAGATTGCTACTACGAGTCATCCGGATTAGTGTTAAAGCTTGTATCGACGTAACTCCTTACGACGAACTCTTTAGCACCTCCATAATCGAGAAACATCTCCTCGGTATCTTAGTTACTGAGGATAATCTTGACCGCTGTCCAGTGATCCACTCCTGGTTCACTCTTGTACCCCCTGACGGACTCATGGCAAGGCACACACAGGTGCGGTACACAGCATGGCATAATATAGAGCCTATGGCTAAGGCATAGGGGACGACGTTCGTCCTTTCTCTTTCTTCTGCCGTTGTCGAGCTTTGAGTCTCACTCAACTTTCACACCTTACAAATCAGGCAAGAACTCTTTCTCTGACTGATCCATTTTGAACTCTTTCAAAATCTTGTCAAGGTATGCACTCATTGAAAGTCTCATCGAGCATCTTTATCTATCTCCATAGATTTTGATGCTCAACAATTAGGTAGCTTCATCCAGGTCTTCCTTTGAAAATCACTTTCCAAATGACCGTTTTATGCTTTCCAGAAACTCTACATTATTTCTGATCAACTATATGTCATCCACATATACTTATCAGAAATTCTATAGTGCTCCCACTCACTTTATTGCAAATACAAGTTTCTTGTAAACTTTGTATAAACATCAAAACTTTGATCACCTCATCAAAGCGTATATTCCAACTCCGAGATGCTTGCTTCAGTCCATGGAAGGATCACCGAAGCTTGCACACCTTTTAGCATCCTTAGGCCTGACAAAACCTTCTGGTTGTATCACATACAACCTTTCCTCAAGTAAACCGTTAAGGAAACGATGTTTTGACATCCATCTACCAGATTTCATAATTGAAAACACAACAACTGCTAACATAATTCCAACAGACTTTAGCACCACTGCGAGTGAGAAAGTCTCATCGTAGTCAACTCCTTGAACTTGTCACAAACATCTTTGCAACAAGTCGAGCTTTACAAATAGTGACATTCACCATCAGTGTCTGTCTTCATTTTAAAGATCCATTTGTACTCAACAACCTGCCGTCCAACGAGCAAATCTACCAAAGTCTACACTTGGTTTTCATACATGGATCCTATCTCGGATTTCATGGCCTCTAACCATTTGTCGGAATCCGGGCCCATCATCGCTTCTCCATAGCTCGTAGGTTCATCGTTGTCCAACAACATGATCTCCAAGACAGAGTTGTCGTACCACTTAGGAGCAGTACACATCCTTGTCGACCTACGAAGTTCGATAGTAACTTGATCCTGAAGCTTCATGATCACCATCATTAACTTCCTCTTCAACTAACGTAGGCTTCACAGAAACATCTTTCTGCGTTGTGCTACTCTCTGGTTGAACAAACGTTTAACAACCTCATCAAGTTCTATCTTCCTCCCACTCAATTCTTTCGAGAGAAACATTTTCTCGAGAAAGGATCCGTTTAAGCAACAAACACTTTGCACTAGGATCCGAGATTGAAGGTTCACCCAACTGATCTTAGGGTATTCTATGAAGATGCAATTTGTCCTCCTTGGGTTCGACCTCATTAGGTGAAAACATTTTCCACACAAGTGTCACATCCCCAAATATTAAGAAATGACAGCTTAGGTTTCTATCAAACCATAATTCACATGGTGTCATCTCAACGGATTTAGATGGTGCCCTATTTAAAGTGAATGTAGTTGTCTCTAATGCATAACCCCAAAATTATAGTAGTAAAACGACAAGAGACATCATAGCACGCACCATGTCCAATAGAGCATAACTATGATGTTCGGACACACCATCACACTATGGTGTTCCAGGTGGCGTTTAGTTGTGAAACAACTTTCACATTGTCTTAAGTTTTATGCCAAACTCGTGACTCAGATATTCACCTCCACGATCATATCGCAGACATTTTTATCTTCTTGTCACGATGATCTTTAAACTTCACTTTGAATTTGCTTGAACCTTTCAAACGATTCAGACTTGTGTTTCATTAAGTAAATATACACTATATCTACTCAAATCATCAGTGAAGGTAAGAAAATAACGATATCCACTGCACGCTACAAGACTCACTAGATTGCATACATCAACATGTATCATTTCCAATGAATCACTTGCCCGCTCCATCCAACGGGGTCCTTTAGTCATCTTGCCCAAGAGGCATGGTTCGCATGTCTCAACTGACTCGAAATTGAATGAGTCCAAATATCCATCAGCATGGAGTTTCTACATGCGCTTTATACCAATATGACATTTAGCGGCAGTGCCACAAGTATGTGGTACTATCATTATTAACTTTGTATCTTTTGACATCAATGTTATGAACATGTGTAATACTACGATCAAGATTTCAACAAACCATTCTCACTGGGTGCATGACCATTGAAGGTATTATTCATGTAAACAGAATAACCATTATTCTCTAACTTAAATGAATAACCGTATTGCAATAAACATGATCTAATCATGTTCATGCTCAACACAAAACACCAAATAACATTTATTTAGGTTCGTCACTAATCTTGAAGGTAGAAAGAGCGTGCGATGTTGATCACATCAACCTTGGAAACACTTCCAACACATATCGTCACCTCACCCTTAGCTAGTTCTCCGTTTATTCCGTAGCTTTTATTTCGAGTTACTAACATTTAGCAACCGAACCGGTATCCAATACCTAGGTGCTACTAAGAGTACTAGCAAGGTACACATTAGTAACTCGTATATCAAATATACTTCTATCAATGTTGCCAGCCTTCTTATCTACCAAGTATCTAGGGTTGTTCCGCTTCAGCGACCGCTCACCTCATAACAGAAGCACTTAGTCTCGGGTTTGAGTTCAACTTTGGGTTGCTTCACTGGAGCAGCAGCTGACTTGCTATCCATGATGTTTCCCTCCTTGCTCTTGCCCTTCTCGAAACTAGTGGTTTGATAAACCATCAACACTTGACGCTCCTTCTTGATTTCTACCTTCGCGGTGTCAAACATCGTGAACAGCTCAGGGATCAACATTTCTTTCCCTGGCATTTTATAGTTCATCACCAAGTTCTAGTAGCTCAGTGATAGTGACTTGGAGAACTACATCAATCACTATCTTATCTGGAAGATCAACTCCCACTCGATTCAAGTGATTGTAGTACCCAGACAGTCTGAGCACATGCTCAACGATTGAGCTATTCTCTTTCATCTTGCAGGCAAAGAATCTCGTTGGAGATCCTATATCTCGCAACTCGGGCACGAGCCTGAGATCACAATCTCAGCTCTTAGAACATCTCATATGTTCCGTGACGTTCAAAACGTTTCGGAGCCTCAATTCTAAGCCGTAATGCATGACGCACTAAACTATCAAGTAGTCATCGAAACGTGCCTGTCAGATGTTCACAACATCTACAGATGACGCTATATGGGGTGGCGCACCGAGCGGTGCATTAAGGACATAAGCCTTCTGTGCAGCAATGAGGACAATCCTCAGATCACGGACCCAGTCCGCAATTTTGCTACCAACATCTTTCAATTCTATTTCTCTAGGAACATATAAAAATACAAGGGAGCTACAGCACGAGCTAGTAATCTACAACATAATTTGCAAAGACACTTTGACTATGTTCATGATAATGAGTTCAATTAATCATATTACTTAATAACTCCCACTCAAATTGACATCCCTCGGGTCATTCGAGTGATACATGATCCAAATTCACCAACTCAAGTCCGATCATCATGTGAGTTAAGGTGGCTTCAATGGTGAACATCATTATGTTGATCATATCCACTATATGACTCATGCTCGACCTTTCGGTCTCTTGTGTTCCGAGACCATGTCTATACATGCTAGGCTTGTCAAGTTTAACCCGAGTGTTCTGCGCGTGCAAATCCGGCTTGCACCCGTTGTATGTGAACGTAGAGTCTATCACACCCGATCATCACGTGGTGTCTCAGCACGACGAACTTTCGCAACGGTGCACACTCGGGGAGAACACAGTTCATCTTGAAATTCAAGTGAGGGATCACCTTATAATGCTACCACCGTACTAAGCAAAACAAGGTGCATAAAAGGATTAACATCTCATGCAATTCATAAGTGACATGATATGGCCATGAACTTGTGTTTAAGATCTCCATCTTCGAAACACCGGCATGATCTCCATCGTCACCGGCACAACACCATGATCTCCATCATCTTGATCTCGATCAATGTGTTGCCATTGGGGTTGTGGCGCCAGCCCTGCTTCTACTTCTATTGCTACCGCTTAGCGATAAAGTAAAGCATTACATAGCGCTTAATGATTGACACGCAGGTCATACAATAATTAAAGACAACCCTATGGCTCCTGCCGGTTGCCGTACTCAACGACATGCAAGTCGTGAAATTCTATACATCACATGATCATCTCATACATCACATATATCTCATCATGTAATTGGCCATATCACATCACAACATACCCTGCAAAAACAAGTTAGACGTCCTCTAATTGTTGCTGCATGTTTTACGTGGCTGCTACGGGTATCTAGCAAGAACGATTCTCACCTACGCATAAACCACAACGGTGATACATAGATTGCTTTTCAACCTTCTCAAGGACCGCCTTTGTCGGATCCGATCCAACTAAAGTGAGAGAAACTGTCACCCGCAAGCCATCTAAGCAACAAGTTACGTCGAGGGAACCGGTCTCTCGTAAGCGTACGAGTAATGTTGGTCCGGGCCGCTTCATCTCACAATCCTGCTGAACCAAAATCCTACCAAGGGAGGAATCAATCTAAGCATCAACGCCCACAAACCTTTTGTGTTCTACTCGAGATCTCATCGAACCATCAACCTAGCTCATGATGCCACTATTGGGGAACGTCGCATGGGAAACAAAAAATTTCCTACGTACACGCAAACCTATCCATGGTGATGAGCATCTACGAGAGGGAGAGTGGATCTACGTACCCTTGCAGATCGCTAAGCGGGAAGCGTTAAGAAACGCGGTTGGTGTAGTCGAACTTCTTCGCGATCCAAATCGCTGAGCGTCCCGCGATCCAATCACGAACCGTCCCGCGAACACATCATGGTCCATCCCGCGAACTCATCACGATCCGTCTCACGATCTTGATCACGATCTGTCCCGCGAACTCATCACGATCCTTTCCATGATCACATCACGAACCGTCTCGCGATCTCGATCACGGTCCTTCCGATCTAGCGCCGAACGGACGGCACCTCCGCGTTCAACACACGTGCAGCTTGATGACGATCTCCACCGTCTCGATCCAGCGAGAAGAGGTGGAGAGGAGAGAGAGTTCACCGGCAGCGTGATGGCACTCCGGTGATGGTGGTGGAGCAATTCCGGCAGGGCTTTGCCTAAGCGCTGCAGAAAACCGATCTAGAGGAGAAACTATGCACCGGTGTAACGGGTAGCACGTGGCCGGAAATTCTGTCCAAAAACCACCCAATCCACTAGTATATATAGGAGGAGAGGAGAGGAGAGGCATCCGAGGCCTTTGGGTCGGCCGAAATAGGAGGTGGGAAGCAATCCTACTTCACCTCCAATCCTAGTTGGAGTAGGATTGCCTCCTATTGGCTGATTTTCCACTTTTTGCTTTAGGACTTTCTCTCCTGCGCCATGGGCCTTTGTGGATGTTTTCCCAGCCCACTAAGGGATGGTTATTATTCTCCCACAGCCCATGGACCTCTTGGGGTCGAAATACCCCTCCCGGAGGCCTCCCGGTACACTACCGGCACTCCGGGTACACTACCGATGAGCCCGAAACTTTTCCGGAGATCAAACTGGGACATCCTATATATGAATCTTTACCTACAGACCATTCTGGAGCTCCTCGTGACGTCTGGGATCTCATCCGGGACTCCGAACAAACTTCGGTCACCACCATACATAACTCTACACTACCGAAACGTCACCGAACCTTAAGTGTGCAGACCCTGCGGGTTCGAGAACTATGTAGACATAACCGAGACACCTCTACGGTCAATAACCAATGGCGAGACTTGGACGTCCATATTGGTTCCTACATATTCTACGAAGATCTTTATCGGTCGAACATCTATGTCAAGGATTCAGTTAATCCCGTATAACGTTCCCTTTGTTCTTCGGTATGTTACTTGCCCGAGATTCGATTGTCGGTATCTCCATACCTAGTTCAACCTCGTTACTGGCAAGTCTCTTTACTCGTTCCGTAATACAAGATACCGTGACTAACACTTAGCCACATTGCTTGCAAGGCTTGTTGTGATGTTGTATTATCAAGTGGGCCCTGAGATACCTCTCGTCACACGGAGTAACAAATTCCAGTCTCGATCCATGCCAACTCAACAGACACCATCGGAGATACCTGTAGAGCACCTTTATAGTCACCCAGTTACGTTGCGACGTTTGATACACACAAGGCACTCCTCCGATATCCGTGAGTTGCATGATCTCATGGTCATAGGAACATATACTTGACATGCAGAAAACAGTAGCAATAAACTGACACGATCATATGCTATGTTTGTAGTTTGGGTCTTATCCATCACATCATTCTCCTAATGATGTGATCCCGTTATCAAATGACATCTCATGTACATGGCTAGGAAACCTTAACCATCCTTTGATCAACGAGCTAGTCCATTAGAGGCATACTAGGGACATGGTTTTGTCTATGTATCCACACATGCATTTAAGTCTCCGATCAATACAATTATAGCATGGATAATAAACGATTATCATGAACAAGGAAATATGATAATAACTAATTTATTATTGCCTCTAGGGCATATTTCGAACAACGTCATCGGGCCGCACGTGTGTTGAACGCGGAGGCGCCGTTGTTCGGCGTTTAGATCGGAGTCCACCACGATCTGAATCGTTACGAGTACGACTCCACCAACCGTGCTCTTGTAACGCTTCCATTTAGCGATCTTCAAAGGTATGAAGATGCAATCTCTCCCCACTCGTTGCTGGTTTCTTCATAGATGGATCTTGGTGACACGTAGGAATTTTTTTGATTTACTACTACGTCTCCCAACAAGCACACCCTTGGCTCCACCTCTCATGAAAGTTTTTAATTAGAAGCTATTTAGGTCATAATGAGATATCCTTTTAGTTCTTACAAAAACACCTCTTGTTTGAAAAAAAATCATGTGAAAAATCCGTCTACAACTCAGAGTACAACAATATCGACGAAAGCTTTCAGGTTCGGCTTCCTAGAAATGCCACCCACTTTCAAGTTGAAATATGATAAGTTTGTGTTGCTGCTTTTCTTCATAAAAAAGTTTGCATTACTCTTTTCATGCCTATTAGTAAGTGTGTGAATTTCTTGGAGGGTACACTAATATAAAAACAAAAGTTTGACTGATGATGTCAAGTTGCATGGCATACAATCTATTCAGGCCATGGCATCATTAGTGACAATGAATAATGTTATTTCTTCCTATTATACTTTTAAATTCAATATGCACTAATATTCTAAAGTTTGTGTTATTCACCGAGATCAATTGACTCGGAATCATGTTTCATGTTCCAAACTACCATCTGAAATAACCCAACGCCAGTCGGTCCATTGTTATTGTCATTAGCAACATGTATCCGCGACCCAGTTTATCAAACTTGCCACTTTTGATTCATAGCAACATGCATTTTCTCTGTAGTAAAGGACATACATCCGTGAGCTCCGCTAAAGAGATAGAGAAAATGGGTGGAGGAAGAAGAAAAGGAGTGATTTAATGGTAAATGAGGACCGACAATCCTATCTGATGTGCATAGGGTCCTAACGGTGGATTGACATGCTATTTGAAGAAGAATATGATCCTGTATCTCCGAGCCTGATTCGTATCCCTTGCAGTCTTCCGTTGCAACGCACGGGCATATGTGATAATACTTTATAAATTATCGATACGTTGGAGACATATCAACGCCCAACGGAATCATCTTGTATGTGTTGTTTTTGCGTTGGCTGGACGCGGCACAGGTGAGCCAACGCAACACAAGGACGAGCGCGGGCGCGGCGAGGCGAGGACAGGCGAGACCTGGCACGGCGTGCACGAGCCGAGGAGACAAGAGGACGAGTGTGGGCGCGGCGAGGCGAGGCGACATGAGGACAGGCGCGGGTTCGTCCGTGCGTGGCATGGCGAGGCGATTTCGGACGAGGTTGCGCGCGAGCGTGGCCGTCCGGAGCAGGGTGGGGAGAAGGAGCGGGGCGCGATCGTGCGCGGTAGGGCGAAGCGAGGCCATGCGGGGCAGGGCGGGCCTGAGCGCGGCGCAGGCGAGGCTTGGCATGCGCGAGCGTGCACGCGCGACGGGCAGCACGGTCACTCGTGCTAGCTAGCAAGCATGTACGACGGACAGCTCGTCCGTCAGCATTGGCGGGCAGCTCGGCCGGCGGCTAGCTACCTAGCACACAACCACACCGGCTTGCACAAGGACTCTTCAAACGTCATGCGCACGATGCGCGTTGCCGTCAAGCGCGTGTCTGACAGACCAAGGCATAGAAACAGTGTCGGGACTACGAGAATCTGGCGTTCAGTTTGGTGAGTCTATTGAGGATTTCGCTCCGCAACTTCCCGTGATCGTCATTGACCAGCAAGTGCTTGAAGACGAGATGTACGACGAGTGTGTGGTGAAAAATATCCATGTGCACCATACCGGCGGGGTATGCTCATGTGGCCATCTCCATGAAGACGCTCATGGACTTAAGCACGCTCTCGATTGCGGAGCTCACAAGAAGGTTGCTCGCCTTCAAGGAACACTATAACGCAACAAGCGACGGGCCGGCGGCACACGCTTGCTCCTCACCCGAGCAGAAAGGCGTAAGTAATAAAGCATCCTTTATAACAAAAAAAGGAGTCAAACATGCATCAAGGACACCACGAAAGCGGCGGGGGCTCGTCCCCGCGGCGGCAGCAAACCGGGCTAGAAGGACAAGGCCAACACACAGAACCGATTACCCATAGCCCATAGGCGGGCGCGCGGGAAAATACCACAACTGATGCATCGAGGGCCACTGGGCCCTGTTGTGTCGTAAACCATGGCGCGGTCGTAACCAGCTGAAGGAGGGCAACCTCGGCCGTCCGGTCACTGACTGGTCATAAAAAATTGATCCAGCCGAACTCCTCAAACGAGCCTCAAACGTTTGGACTGATCGACACCCCTCATATTCAGTCTAAATATGAGGCATTCATGGGAAGCCCGGGCGTGCCCGGCTACGTTTTCCTGACCCGCGCTGGCCGGCATCTACCCCACATATATTCGTCCCCATCCGTTCGCCGAACCAAACCCTAACCACTTCACTCCACTTTCCTCAACTCGTGGGGTGCACCGGTGCGGGCACCGCAACCGCGTCGTGGTGAACGTTGCCTCCTCCCAGGAAGTATATGCCATCGACCTCATGTCCACCGCCACCGTCTGGGTTATGGGCTTCGACGAGGAAAAGTAGGGCATGAGAGACGGAGTGTGGGCTTTTGGTGCTCGGCATATAGCTAGGCCGGAATCAGGTCCGTTGGCGCGGGCTTTGTGATTCGTTAATTGTCACGTCGGTCCAGCAGGTTGGCTGGCCTATGGACCGAAATATAGTCCGTGATACAGCTAGATTCCAGTAGGTGCATTGCATTCGGCCCACTGAATGTGTTGTTCCAAGCCCGACTTTGCCAAGCCATTTTCCCGGGCCATGTTATCTGTATCGAATCAAAACAGGTCGTGGTGGGGCCCTTTTACTATGTGGATGCATAGAGCCACGGGACAGTGTTTGGCTCGTGGTTCCCCATTCTCCTCCCCAACTCGGTTGTCGCTCTCCTCTTCCACAATGGCAACATGTTCATTGACGGCATCGAGCTCGAGGGGTAAGTTGATTTTGATGTGCTTGTTGCCTTCTTGGATCGGTTGCTTGTAGATTCGTCCGCGTTGGTTTGGAAGTTTATTTTTGCACACCGCGCACAGATCTGGATTGGGCCAGGGGCCTAGATGTGCCGGCGGGGTGGGATTGCTCTGTTTTTCCAGTTCAATCCCAGGATTCCATGAGTGCCCCTGTCCTGGAGATTGGCCAGGACACCAATGCACAACACGGAGGAGGTGGTCCGATGGACGAGGTGTGCTCTGAAGCTACGAGTGGCTGGACGCGGAGGTTAGCTTTTAACTTCTGCGAGCATTAGATGGTGATATTTTGCTGCTGCCCGGATATATATATGCATTATATTTGTTTTGGGGAGAACAAATGTGGACACTTTGACATGATGAAAATTGCAGATTTAAATTTGTCAAAATGATTTTGCCATGTAAACGTTATGGAGGCAGATACAATTGAATGTTAAATAATTTTTTGTTCAACCTTTACGTTTGTAGAAAGGTGTTTGCATCGGTTCTAGTAGATTTTTCGTGAAACTTCCGTTTCTGCCTCAGCTGCCCTAAGTTGAACGTCCAATAATACAAATGTAAGGCGGGCATGTATTGGATTAGTGGTGTGCTACCGAATTTGCCCCGTCAGGATAATTACTTGGTGATAATATTTTTTTTGTGTTCTCATCATGTCTGGTGGGTGGGCAATCAACTTGGTGTTTTTTTGTATTAGCTTTGGTGCATTTTTTACCAATCTGTCACGTGACATTATTTAGTCCTAGGTTATCTATCGGGGCACCGTGGCTGGGTGTTAATCATGTTTGGTTTGGAATTCAGCTTGATTGGTTCAAAATTCTTACAATCCGCACCTGCTGTTGTTTTTAATGTGCGGCGTTACTACAGAGTTAGGCTTGGGAAAGCACCTGATGAGAGGGAGATGAGTCCTGACAGGAAGACAAATGCTTGAACTATCTGTTCGTGCATATGCGGAGAAAGGCGAGGTGCATGTCGTAAATCCAAAGATTTGTTCATCTTTTGACTCGTTGGATGAGGGTTACGAGTTGTACAACCTGTACTCGTGGTAAGTTGGGTTCAGTATAAGGCTAGCAAAAGGCAGGCTAGCTGAATGTAAACCGGACGAGATGTATGCAAGAGATTGTGTGTGCATGCGTTGTAAGCAAATTTTGTCATGTTTCGTGAGATGTGGCCCGTATGTTTTGAAATTTGAATCTGAAATCTAGGAGGGAAACCGAAAATTCCGTTCCTTTATTTTATGTACGTGGCGCGGATCCGCTAAAATGCGTTTCACAAGAGGGGTGTGATGGCGCCGAGCAGCACAGAATCGGCTCCTTCGTATCTCACCGAGGCATCTGGCTCCAACATAGCAGTTGGTGGGATCGAGGTTAGCTTATCTCCTTGACAGCATAAATCCCATTTCCCTATGACCACTCTCGTGTCTAATATGTTGTTCTATGCATCAGCAGGTTCTCATCGACGCAGTTGGGCTTGATGCTCTCGTCTTCCCTAATCCTTCTTCTGTCGTAGAGAGTGCAAGCGATGAGGTTCTTGCGTTTTTCGAAAAGATTCGTCTAGTCAATTTTGATTTTCCTTTGGCACAGTTTTGACAGTTGGTTCTGTCGGCGCATATACTAGTGTTATGGCGCCTGGACGAAGCCGGGATCGAAGATGGCATAGCGGACGTAACTAGAAAGATTTTGGTTTAGATGGTTTCCATTATATTGGTTGTAGACGTTCGTGGGAAATGCAAAAGCTAACTGTAAATTTCAAATCTATTTGAACAGGTTGGGCTTCAAGTGGAGCTGCCCGTTCTCTGGTTCGAGGAAGAGTCAGCTGACTTCGATCCTTGCATGGGCCGTGCAATGCAAGCCGTTCTGTTAATTGTGTGCACTGGCTATAGCTGGCTCTGGCCCCTGTGGTGAATAAACAACCATGGTGGTGGCTTGTGCTTGTGGACTGTAGCGTATAGTGTACGTGGCAACAGTGCCATCCACTTGATTAGTATATGGTTCAAAGTACATGTTGGTGTGTGACCGGCGCAGTTTTATAAGGGAGCTGCTAGCCTCGGGGCAACACGTCAACCAGCACAAGCACACCTCCAGGAGCTGGGCGCAGGGGGAGGACCGCAAGCCAAGCACAAGGTACCACTACTTCTCATTCTCATCCTTCTCCTCCATTGGATTTCCCATCCTAAAACAAGATTCGAGCGCTTCCCCCTGCGACGCCATCCTCCTCATCTGCATCTGCCGCTCGATCTGCATCGTTGCCATGGCGTCGGAGCCACTAGCGACTGTGGCAAGGAGGAGCACACAGATGCCAAGGGCCCCACCACATTTGACTGGCACGTCGAGCCGAGGTGAGCAGCCCCTTCCCAAATCATTCTATTTGGTCTTTAGTTGTTTGTCTATTCTGCTACTGAGAAGAAGCAGCTCGTGATGTTTCCATGTGTGCAAAGTTCAAGGAATGGACCACGTCCTTCCCCTCCTCTCCTTGGGGCCGACGCCTCCGGATCTGACCTCGCGCGTGCTGGCTGTAATTGGTGGATGAGAGTTTGTCCCTTCCTCCTCGTTGGCGCTCAACCGGCGGCAGTCTCAGTTAAGAGATGCACTAACTCTGGTTTTCAGTTGATCTGTCAACCAAAAGTTGTTTAATATAATGTCATAATTTGTGTTGATGTTCTGCATATATAAGAAAGAAGATAGTAGGACAAGGCTAAAGGAGAACTATGGTGGAAAGCTTTCTTTCTTTTGTTTATGTGATCCAGCTCTACATCTATGCTAACTAATTGTCATCTTTATTTGAAGATGAAGTTAACCATTCCACTATTATCCCTCTGATTTTTTGGTTGTTTTATGCTAAGATCTTGGCTCCGTCCCTGAGCTTGTTGATTTTGTAGGTTCATATGTGATGGTCGTTCAGTTCTGCAACCCACCTTTATTCATGCAATTACTTTTTGGAGCATTATCTTCCTGCATGTAAACTCTTATCATAATATAGAAAGTCTATTAGTAGCCTAGGGTGAGGAATAACTTATTCCTCGCCCCAGCCATTTGACCGAGCAACAAATCCATCCCCTTGGCCCAACGTAATTTTCTGCCTCTCCGACAGGTAATTTTACATCTGCCATTTTTTTCGAACCGGGCTTTCCTCCTTTTCATTATAAGAATAACGGAAATACATCGTCTTTTTATCGAGCCGGAATAGGTAGGACTAGGGAAAGGATAGAAGCGAGCTCGGGACAATGCCAGGAAACCCACCGTCTGCACCTGTCATCGGGAACAACAGACTATAGGACGAAAACCTGGACATCATCCAAAACCTCACTCACAGAACTATCCTAAGACCACCAAGTACCGCACAACAAGTTCCTCACAGTACCGCAAAAACCAAAAGCAACATCACAAGGAACACTACGGGATCATAAGACTAACAGCGTCTGGCTACCCAACTCCAATCAGCAGCAACTTCCACTCTTCCTGCAGGCTTCAACAAGATCAGCCTCCCGCCAATCACTATTTCTCCCATTCTTCTCCTCCGTCGGCGCGGTCATCCTCTCCTGGAATTGGTGGACCGCACAGCAGCAGCATCTGCGATGCATTCTTCTTCAGCATCTCCACACCTCTCTTAGTCACCTCTATCATCCCAGGTTTCTGTAGACCTGCCCAGTATTTAAGAAATGCACAAGCCGTAAATACAATCTCAAAGGGGGAATTGATCCATTTTCTCTCGAAGATGGCACGATTACGGGCCAGCCAAATTGCCCAACATATAGCTGTCAAGCCAACAGTGTAAAGTTCATTAATCCCAGGAAGGAAGACATGAATCCATGCATAAAATTACCACATAGAGTTTGGACAACAACTTGTTCCGAGCATAGCTCCTACAGTTCTCCACACCACTCTAGCTATTGGACACAAAAACATTAAGTGCTGGGCAGATTCCGGTTGTTCGCAGAATGAACACCGGGGGTCCCCCTGCCACTGTCTTTTTTCCAGGTTATCTCTAGTTAGGATAGAGTCTTGGCAGAGCTGCCACATAAAAATTTGAAGTTTTAAAGGCATTTTTGCCCCCCAAATCCATTTGTAACAGGATCCAGCGAGGTTTCTTTCCAGCCAACGATACATAGATTTGGTTGTGTATTCTTTGGAACTATCCAGCTTCCAGTATACCTCATCCTCCTCTTCCTTGTTTATAATTTTCAGCACATAGTTTTTCAATTCTCCCCATTTCTGCAAAGATCACTAGACAATCTTCTTCTGAAAGAAGAGGAAGGATTCAAACTACTTATCTTATCCACAGTACAGTTTTGATCCACACAAATATCAAACAGATCAGGGTATTTATCTTTTAGGATAAAATTATCTCCCAAGTCATCAAGCCAAAGACTAGCTATATTCCCTCTCCTCAATTGAATACCTCTACCAGCCATGTAATAATTGTTTACTCTCAACAGGGCTTTCCAACATGGGGAGTCATTAGCTTTTTGTTTAACCATAGTCACTGAGGATTTTTTTTAAGATACTTGACTTTTACAATATCTTGCCACAGTCCCTCTTTTTTTTACAGTTCCACCACCACTTTGTAAGCAGGCTTATATTTTGTTTTCTTGAATCTTTTACACCAAGCCCCCCTTTCATTTTGGATCTACATACACGGCTCCATTTTATCATGTGGTAGCCTCTTTTTTTCCCATTGTGGTGCCAAAAGAATTTTCTTCTTGGTTTGTCCCACCTCTCTAGGATAGACTTTTTTAATAGGAACATGGACATGTAGTAAGAAGGAATGTGCGACAAGACAGCATTAACTTTAATGAGCCTACCTCCACTAGATAGTGTTTCACCAATCCAGGTTTCACCATGATTAACAAATTTGTTAGCGACAAAAAGCCAGTCACTCCCTTTGAGGCCAGCATAGCTAACAGGCATGCCTAAGTATTTAATGGGAAAAGTACCAATTTCACAGTTAAATATCTCCGCATAGGTCCTCATTGTTTCATCATCGGCGCAAACTGAAAATATCTCACTTTTCAAAAAAATGATTTTCAGCCCTGACATGATCTCAAAGAGATATAACAGCAATTTGATATTTAGAGTGTTTCTTGGATTATCTTCAAAGCACAAAATTGTGTCATCCGCATATTGCAATATGGCCACCCCATGCGTAACCAGGTCGACTGCCAAGCCTGTAAAAGGCCATGTTCCTGGGCTTTAAGAACCATCTTGGTAAGGCAATCAGCTGCCAGATTAAACAGGAAAGGGGAGAAGGGGTCACCCTGTCTCACACCTTTAGCACTTTGAAAGTATTCTCCCACCTCATCATTCAGCTTCATGCTGACAGTGCCCCCCATCAGAATTTTTTTGACCCATTCGATCCATTTGGGATTAAAATATATTTTTTATGACATTCTAGTAGAAATCCCAGTTTACTTTGTCATATGCTTTCTCGAAGTCGAGCTCAAGCACAATCCCAGTATTTTTCTAGTATAGGAGTGATGCAAAATCTCATGGAGAGACATAATGCCATCCATGATATCCCTCTTTTTTATGAATGGATTTTGGTGTCTACTAAACAGGATGTCAACAAAGGGCTTGAGTCTAATAGTAAGCACTTTGGTGATCAGCTTATATATGCATCGTAACAGACAGATAGGTCTGAATTTCTAGATTTTATCAGCCCCAACCACCTTGGGAAGCAGTGTAATAATACCATAGTTAAGCCTCTCCACATCAAGTTTATTCTCATAGAACCAATCAAAAAGTAAGATCACATCTTTTTTCACAATATCCCAACAATATTGAAAGAATTCAATTGGAATATTATCAGGGCCAGGGGCTTTGTTGTGTTTCATAGAGAAAAGAGCATTTTTCACCTCGGTGTCCGAGAAAGGTCTCATCAGTATAAAGTTATCGGTATCCTTCAGTTTTTCATGCTTTTTCCACATATTAGAATCAATTTCGCACAGGTTTCCAGATGCAGGGCCAAAGAGTTCTTTTGTAAAAGTCAGTTGCATGCCTAAGCAGGTTTTTGTTCCCCTCTATTATCACATCCCCACAACTAAGAGAAAAGATTGTGTTTCTCCTCCTTCTACCATTCACAGCCCTGTGAAAGTATTCAGTATTGCTATCTCCCTTAAGAAACCGGTTATCATGGGATTTTTGCAACCAAGCCACTTCCTCTTCTAATAAGAGGTTATTTAACTCAACCGAAAGTTCCACTTTCTTACAGTAAAGCTCGGGAGTTAAAGTATCCATCTCTTCCAATCTCTCAATATAGCCCAGTTCCTCTCTTAACCATTTTCTTCTTTTTCTTGCTTTACCAAAGTTATTCGAGCCCCATCCTTTAAAGTATTTCTTAAACCTCTTCAATTTGATGTTCATAATGTCAATAGGGTTTCCAGAGACCACAGGTTTCAACCAGATTTTAGCCACCAGAGGTATGAATTCAGGATTTTGCAACCAGTTCAAGTCAAATTTGAAATCTCTCTTTTTAATCAACATGGGAGCATTGTCATCAGTATTCAGGAGTAGAGGGCAGTGATCTAAGATCTCTCTCACAATCTTCCTTACAAAGGTAAAAGGAAATAAACACTCCCAGGAATTGGACATGAGTACTCTATCCAGCTTTTCTAGGGTTGGTTTTTGCTGGTTATTAGACCAGGTGTATTGGCCGCCGCTCATATCTATCTTACGCAAGGAAAATGTGTTGATAATGGAGTTGAGAAGGTTAGAAGAATGACCCAGTTTGATTTTCTTATTCTTCTCATTAGTGAATCTCAAGATATTAAAGTCACCTCCTATAATATATGGATAGGAGATATCTCCACACATAGCTGAAAGCTCTGTAAGAAATTCAATTTTAAATTCTTCATGCGCAGATCCATAAACCACGAGGATACAACAATTTAACTTCATGTATTTATCCCACAGCTCAAGTTTCATGATATACTTGCCCGCTATACAATTCTTAATATCAAAGGTGTTATTCTTGATACCACACAAGATACCCCCAGATCTCCCTTCTGAAGGCACCCAATTCCAACAAAAATTATCCCCAAGATCAAATTTCCTCAAGAATTTAGAGGAAAAGTCCTTGTTCATTGTTTCCTGAATACCTATAAAGTTAAGACCATGATCTCTAATCAGATCAGACAAATATGTCACCATACCTCTCTTTCCAATCCCCACACAGTTCCAAAAGACACCAATCATTTTTTTCTTACGTTTTGGGGACTGAGTTTTGTTGCTAGGTTTACCAGGAACCATGGTCTTACCTGCAACATCACTCAATTTTTGATTTTGACTCCTAGTCACAGGTTTAGATATTACCACATTAACCTTCCTTTTCTCCTTTTTTCTGGATTTGACAGTTATAAAACCATCATCATCCAAGTCCCCCTCATCCACCCAAGATGTGTTTAGAGGGACACCTCTCCAGCAGCATTAGTAATAAGCAGCACATTTTCTTGTTGTTTTTCATTGTTATCAATTTTCTTAGCTATGTTAGCTCTAGATTTATCCAACTCTCTAATAATATCAATGACAGCAAAGTTGTCATCAGGAATATTCACCCCCATTTGTGCAGCAGTGGATATAATTTCCAAATTTGATAAAACTTCAAAGGAATTACCAGGATTTGATTCATTACCTTGCAAGTTTCTCTTCTTGGCCATCTTCTCAGCCCTGATGCCCATATGTTCCATATTCATACCAGCTGTCCTCTTGCTGAATCTTATCTGCACTTCTTCCTCGACAGGAGGGGTAGGGATCACATCCATATTCTCATTTGATGTAACAGAGGATTGCACAGAATAATTCTGGCTCTTTTGTTGACAAGAAATGTCATCGGGATCAAGCTCAGTCACAATAGGTTCTCCAACACATGCCTCAAAATAAGATGAGAATATTTTGCCAGTTACTGGACTCGGGACCATTTGCATTGAGTTTACCACAATTTTATCATAAGAGATAACTTCAGGAGATCGATTTCTTTTTCCTTCATCTGACTTTTTTCTGCTGCAGCAGCCATAGTCTCAATAAGCAACTCATTGTCCACTTCCTCACTCTCTTCCTCCGACTGGATCTCCTCACTATTGACGTGTGTTTTTTCTTCTTCTCCAGCCTCCTCTAGAGGTTCCATGTTCATTTTTTCATATTTCTCTCCCTAGCTGCACTAGGAGGTGTCGAAGACTCCTCCATAGTAGATGATGATGCAATCTGCCCTTCCTGGTGTTTTTCCTCATTGAATCTAGCCCTCTTTGGTGAGGCACCCCCATCAGCCTCTTGCTGCACATTCGTTTTTTCTTTTGGAGGGTTTTTCACAAGGATTTTGTCCACTGAGAAGAAAAAATCATAAAAGTGTCCTCCCAACACACCCTCTGCTGAAGCAGGGATATTCTCAGCATCTCTGCAACCTAGTTTTATCCTCACAGACTCAGGTCTGTTAATAGTAGCTTTGTCAATTTCCAATGTCACTCCAACCAAAGAACCCACATATGCAATATTTTCCTCATGTCTTTTGTCCAGAGGGATATTGCTAATGTTGACCCAAGCAACATTAAGTATACCCTTGGGACCCACAGATTCAGACCATTTTTTCAGATTTATCACCGCACCACAACTTTTAACATTCATACTTTTTGCAAAATAAGCCTTGTCCACATCTCTGGTCGAGGGAAACCTCATCACAAAGGTGTTAGGCCCAATAGATCTAGCTGAGCATTTCCAATTTATGTTAATGTAAGCATTGAAAAATTCTTCTAACTGCCTTCCAGAAGCTTGCCCTTCCACAACAGATATCACAATGAATCTATTCATGTCTGTGTTTTGCTTTGGAGTACTATGATCGTGTATGTAAAAGAATCCTTTCCCTCTAGCCTGGAAACCACATATTGGAGCCACACATTCCCAAGGAAGCACAATGTTGCATATTGGTGTCAAATGACCATGATTACCACATCTACCACATATTGCACGCGGACAATAGATAGGTAAATGTCCAGATTCTTTGCAGGTAATGCAAACCTCAGCACCTCCCACTAGTGGGGAAGCATTCCTCTTGCCAGGGGTGGGATGGCGATGCTCTTGTGCCTGATAGGCCCTTGTTGTTGATGTAGATCTTGCTGTCAAACACCCGCAGCTCCGCCCGCCACGGTCTGGTTGCTGTTGTCGCCCCACTTCTCGGAGCCACGGCCTCCGCCTTGCACCTCCATAGCCGCGGCCTCCCACCTTGCCTTGTCGGACGAGCCATGGCGCGGATCCATGTTGAATGAGTTCTGGCCACCGTCGTCGATGTCGCGCATCCACACCAGGTTGCGGCCACCCCCGCCACCATCGTGCTCACGGCCTTCGCCCCGCCCGAATCGACCAACACCTCGCCCGAATCACCCCTTCCTGCCATCATCCGCTCGATTGTCGCGGTTGCCCATCTCCCGCCTCGCCATGGTCTGAGCCTGCGGTGGCGAGGCAGCAACCTGCACAAAGGATCTGTGGTCTCCTCCCACCTTCCCCTTCCACCAGCCAAACGAGGAAGAAGCCCTAGGTGGCGAAACACTAGGCGTTTCCCAGAAGTGGAGGAAGAGGGAGTCAAGATCTGGTATGGAGGAGGCGGGGGGTGCGAGCGTGTATCAATCCGAAAACCTAGTCTCGCGTCCTGTAGCGCGCGGGCTCTCGTGGACCGGGTTCGCGTCGCACGCAGGTCCAGCCATGGACCGCGGTCTGGGCTTGGGCCCGAGAATCCCCGGATCGAAGGACCACAGCGGTACACGGCCTCGCAGCGATACATGGACGCGCCCCACGGTCACCTCCTCCGGCATGCCGGCAGCCTGCATCGCCGGTAGCGTGGATCGGTGCCGGGAATCGGCGTGCGGCGAAGGGGAGGAGAGGGAGGTGAGAACAGCCATCGACTCGTTCACCTCCTGCTTCAGTTTAGTCAGTTGATGAGTTCCCGCGGTGATCCTTACATCTGCCATTTACCTTTTTCTTGAAAACAGATGCGAACTCTCCAGAAAATACGATACGGTTAGCTGGTCGTGGGACTAACAAGCCCACCTCCCGTTCAGGAGATGCCAGCCGTTCCAGATTCGATGGCGAGGATTTCGTGGTGAGCGGTTGCCGGTGGTCGACGAACTGGTGGGCTGTGTGGTGAACGACGCCTGGCCTCTAAGTTGGCGGCACTGCGGGTTCTCAGGGCCCGTGGGCGGCGGCGCTGCGGTCGGTGGCCGTGGCTTGCCTGCTTCCCTTGCTAGCAGCGATAACATCGTCGTTCGGATTTGGCTTTAATTTGGTTGGATGTGTGCAGGTGAGGACTGAGGAGAGTACGGGAGGAGATGAGCAGCCCCAATCCTAATCCTTCCAATTTCAGTCAATTCTCACTTCGTATTGCTTCACCGTGTTCTCCTGAAATCGCTAAACTGCTGTTAGTCTTTGTGGAGGCTGAAGACCAGAGAGATCACAAGACTGTACGTCCTACAGAAGAGGTGATCTGAATTCTACCTTATATATGCTTGCACGTGTTTGCAACTTTGCATTTGTGCATTCAACACTAATTCATTTTTGTGTTTGTTTTCTATCTCCAAGTAGTTCGGGCAAATGACTTTATAGACTGGGAAGTTTCTATCTGTTATTTGTTCCAGTCCGCCAATGCTGAGATGGAGCGGCGCTTCTGTAGAACTTTTGTGCTCTGTAATTAGAAGCGTCAACAGCTACAAAGTGGCTAAGATTTTGTCAGGTCGAAGTAAGGTAATGTAGGGAGAATATTTGTTTTGTTGTTTCAAGTGTTCGAGTTTGATGTTTTCTTTTCCATGGTTATGATTTGCAGTTTTGTTTTAGTCTGCTAGGCCTAGGGGAAATCATTTTTGCATGATTTAGATTTAATTAATAATATTTGTTTAAATGGGTTTGGAGTTTAGGCTCGTTGATTCAACAAATGCACCTATGAGGAATTGATATTAGTTAGCTTTTTCTGCATATATTAGTATATGTTTTCCCTAGGTCCACTCTAAATTTTGCACTATGGTGGATTTGCTGCAGGGCAAAGCAATTATGTAGTGTCGTCGTGTTCATTGGCGTCAGGTTGCGGTGGCCATTTAGAGTGGTTTCTTCACTGCTGGAGCCCCTCCGTCGATTTGAGGTGAGTATGTGTCAGTTTATTCACCCATGGCCTGGCCAGTACATGCTCGAATTTGGTTACATTTTAGTACGGAATTTAGTTATCTGAATTTAGATATATTACATCCCCATATGCCAAGGTGAATCATTCTGTTTCTGATTTTGATCTCGGACCCAAAAAAAAAATTTTTGGAGATATCTATGCTACAATTAATAGCTTAATACTTGTTTCGAGCTGAGATGTACAGTGCCGCCCCACCAACCTCTCCCCATACACGACCACCAGTGACACTGTCGGCAACAACGGCAGATGCTTGATTCCCTCTCTAGGTATACCTGCATCCTCCTCCCTCTTCCTCTTCCTTATACAGAAATCTAGGTTTATGAGCTTTCCATCTCTCCTAGACTGTCCTAAAAGATGCAAGGATGAACTTTCACTATGTAGTAGTAATGCGTGGCTTTCTTCATGACTATTACTAGTACATAAATGAAATAAACTTGCATTTATCAATAAAAACTTGATAACTGTCAGTTACAATGTCAACCAGAAAATGTATCATAATCTTTCAGGCTTTATATTCAGAAATAATTGCATGCTTGCTTAAAAATCAATAAGAAATGTGGTTAAAGGGGGGAGCTCCCTCGTTCTACTTTACGTTGTTAGGTACAAATGAGTTCTCGAAACCGTGTGTGTGTGTGCGCGCGCGCTGGGGGGGGAGCTATTCCTTCCATTGCACCACAGGAGAGTTCTCAAAATTTCAAAACCAGTAAGTATAACCCTCTGGCCTGCCTATAAGAATGTATGCTCGCAACGTTTACATTTTTTTTGGTCTTTTGAAGTTGCGTCCTTGGAACTTGGCGATGTTATTATTCTCTATGTTGCATTATTTTTCATTATATTTATTTGTCGTGGATGACATTACTTGTTTCTCAAAAGCTGAATCTCATCTTCTCTATCCATCTGGATTTTATTATTGAATATTCACATTGTACCTGAACGTTCCAACTATACCAAGGGAATAAATAAAAACTGTAGCATATTCTTTCACGTATAACTTCTTTTATTTTTATTTCGTCTTAATTCTTGTACTTTGTACCTTTTATAAATCATGAAAGGTAACTTTACCATAACAGTTTTTTCAATCAAAATCTATTAGCAGAGACCAAGGCGAGGTGTAGAGCGGGACTAAGAGTTCTTGCTCGAGCATCTGATGCCATCGTCAAAAATGAAGAACTCGGAGGTTAATAGAATCCATTTTATAAATCCCCACGTGTGCATCTTGATTATGTATGGGATTATTCTGATATATTGCCTCCATTATTTATGTTTTAGAGAAGGAAGTTATCTCTTGTGTAAACGGAGGAGAGTGAAGGCTATGCTTGTCCCTACAACTGTGACTCGGTGAGATGAATGTCTCTACAGTGCTTATCATGAAGAAATGCCTTTTGGTTACCCCCCTGAGATGCGTTTGGATTGAAGAAACAAAGCAACATCCTGCCGCCGTTCATCCCAACTCAACTGTTCACTTTTCTTGATCCTCTGATAAGATAGAATCTTGAGAACAGAGTGACTCAGCCACCAATGTGGCTGACGAGATGGCCTTCTGTTTTTTTAATGGAAATCATGTAATAGAATGGTTTAGAATATGCCGTGAAATTTAGTACATTTGCCTACCGTTACACAATGTAATTCTTACGCTGACATTACATTCAGTTGGTGAAACATGCCTGCTTGGTGATACCCTTGTGGCTTTGTGTACGTCTGCTCCAAAATTTCCTACGTCGGCTGCCAAATTCCTACGGCTCTCAACTGAACTAGCAGAAAGTGTTTCTCGTCTGAATCTGCGTTGGATTCCAAGTTTCTTACTGGATAGGAATTAACCTGAATATTCTCTCTCTTTTTTCCAAAACAATGAATGCAATGGAGCCTGTTCTAAAAAATAATCGATGTCCAAACAAAAAAAAGTCGATGATAGAGAGAGATGTAGTGGAGCATGTGTATTACTCCATCCATCCCATAATATAAGACGCTTTTTGATACTAGTGTAGTGTCAAAAAACGTCTTACATTATGGAGTAATTACCTGGTCTCATGGCCATAAAGTTACGGGGCATGCAGGGTGGGTGCTTGCATGCCTATTATGCAGTCGCTTCCACGATGTAAAATTACCTCGCATACAAACATTCTTACATCGGGTGCCCACCGATAGAAGCGCATAGACTGATTTGGACGGGTGCTTTAGCTGGCTAGGGTGAAGAATAACTACTCTTCACCCTAGGTGGGTGGGTGTGTGTCTATATATATATATATATATATATATATAGAGAGAGAGAGAGAGAGAGAGAGACACACACACACGTTTTGTTCAATTTGTCCGCTTCAATAATTCTACAAGGTGTTCAATTTGTCAGCTTCAATAATTCTATTTCTTTTTGCTCCATTTTGTTCCCACACGTCATGAACTATCCCCTTCTTGCCATCAATGCCCCGGGCATTGTTAGTACAGAAGCACCCACGGCTACTTTATTCACATTTAAGTATGGTTCATCTTTTCCATTGATTTGTTAGTAAACTCTATTTTCTGCTGCGAAATGGCATGTATAATTTGATATTTCTCCAGGAAAAGTGCATCGTGAAGTATGTTTTTCTTTTTGTATTTCTCCAGGAAAAGTGCATCATGCAGTATGATTTTCATTTTGTATATTAACCGAGGATCTTGTTTCTACATGGCCAAGAAAACCCCTTATGTTCTAAATATTAGTTATGGGGGTTTGTGACCGGATATGGAGTTGATTTGGTATGATAGGTTTTCTACGGGTATTAAGAAAGATACTGCTTTTTTAACACGAATTTGCTTATTTCTGGTAATATGAAAAAATGTTTGTGCCAGCAGCTTCCATGTGAACTATCTATTTGTTTCTATATAATTATGCAAGAAACACCGATTTGATTATACATATGCGTTGGTGCATATGCTTGCAGTGTTAGTGGTGTGTAGAAATAATTCATGCTTAGTTAGATCGATATAGCTATTTTCCTAAAAATGTAAGCACTGTAAAAAAACTTTTGTTGTGCTGATGATAAATAAGCTCTCATGTTTTGCTTGGTTTGGTTTGCTAATCTTGGGAATCTTCTCATAATCTTGAAAAGCCACTCTTGCTAATCTTGATTTCTTCCTTGTGTGCAGCCCCATTATGAGAAGGTTGCGAAACTTTTCAATTGTCCAGATGCTGCATATCCTAGGAGAATATTGATGAATATGGTTGTTTGTGCATCAAAGGTATAGTACTTCTCATGAAGGGTCATAATCTTCATCAGTTCATATTTCTGACTGAATAAGGAACATCCTAAAACAATATAGCTAACATCTTTGGATGGATACATAAACCAATAGCTTCGACCTTAAATCGGTTTGCATTTTTCCTTAGATTGTAGTCTTTAGCTTTTGTACATTGCTCTGAAATATTTTGTGCTTATTATACCATTATTGTTCTGATTAGGAAAGTTGCATGTTTACCGAATTCTTTTTGTTTCTTTTGCAAATATATCGCTTTAGCTTCTTATAGTGTGCTTTGGTTGTTTACTTGTTTTTTGTTTATATACCCGATCTGTTGTTGTGACCCTCCATCTGCACATGCTCGTTCGTTTTCGACCATCCCAGTTCTTCTTGGAAGGAGCTCATCCTTGATTTGCTTCTTTTCCCTTGCAGGTTGATCCGCTGGGGGTACTCATGGCTGTGGTCAGTTTGTCCTGCTGCGTTTTCAGTCGCAGCTCTGCAGGTTGATCTCTTTTGTTATTATGTTCTCAATTCTTTTAAACAATTACATTACCAAATTTGTTTCATCATCTGCAGGTTAATTTTTATTAGGATGTATTTGTTCATGTATAAAGTTCATTACAAGCAAAAGGTGATGTTAAAACCTGCTAATAAATGCAATCATGCATTTCTGCTTAACAAATTGATGCTATTTGAGTAAGCTTTGGCCTGTTTACATCTATTTTCTGCATGTTCTTACTTTTGTCCAATTGACGCATGGAGGCAGCGCGAGGAGCTCAGTTGCGGCGACGAGCTGTGCTACACTGCTACTGCCTCGGCTACAACCTTGTAGGTGAGCTCGTCCTCTCCTCGGCTGCTATGTTTTTCTTAATTTGCAGCTATGTTCATTTCCCATGGACTACAAAGTTCATAAAGCGGCCTCTCCGGTTGGACGACGTTCAGGCTCAACCCCGACGCCCGCTGAGTACTACCTCGGCTACAACCTCCCTCGGTGAGCTCCATCTTCCTCCCGCTCATCTGCTTCGGCTACTGTCTGGAACATGGCCGTGGCTATACTGATGTGGTGCTCGTCTGGTTGATGCTCTATGCCCTACTCATGCAACAGTTCCTCCTTGAGCTCTGTAGTTGTGGATCCATGTTATTCTGGGGTTTGCAGGCTGTTGTTCATGTTTAGTTGCTATCATAGGAGCTCATGTGATGCTCTGGTTTACATGTGAATGCCCTCGTCCTATAGCTATGCTCCTCAGTGGCGTTCATGCTAGGGCGATGATGATTAGCCGTGGCTGGAATAAGTGTGCCTTTGAGCAATTGAGGCACCTGTGGGTATCAAGTTGGATCCTCCCTCTTGTCTCTAGAATCCTTTTTGATCATGTGATACTTATTGTTCTGTCCTTGGATGGTCATTCTTCTTGAGTGATAACCAGGGTAGATCCACTGTATAAACAGATTGATCTGGTGATAAGAGATGACGGGGGTATCCTATCCTAAAACAAGATTTGCGGGCAGCTCCGCGCGCTCTCAGCGATTTGTTGGTCTTCTTTTTAATGGATCGCTATTGTTTCTTCTCAGTATACATGTACAGATTATAAAGATAATAAATATATGTGCCTTTTTTCCCTCTTTCTCTCCTCTGGGTTTACTGTCTGAATGATGGTTTATTTTAGAGAGAATCTTTCTAAGTAAATATACATTGAAGAGAGGTTACAGTTACCTAATAGTATAAGTTCAAATTGTTGTTGTATGTGACCTTAGATAGAAGGAAAGGCACTCGTGATCATCCCTTTCCATTTTTGTAGCTTTGTATTAAAAAAGGTTCTTTGCTTGCTAGACAATTTCCTTTCAACGTTAATCTTGGCTGAAACTGTGCACCTTTCCTAGATCAATCATGTGTCCTTCCCTTACTTGGCATTGTTCTTTAATTTCGATATCAATGTTTTTGTGGAGCATATGAACTTGTGCTATTCTTGACAGAGACCTAAGTCTGTAGGAAATAAAAATGATGATGATTTATCTTGCTTTATATAAATATATTCTATATTTCATTTGAAACCATCACAATTAGCAAATTGTGGGATTGAAATTGACGGCTTCAATCTTTTAATCAGTTTGCATTTTCCCCTTAATTTAAGTCTTTGATACATATCTTTAGATCTACCATATCTACTTTGATTGTATGAGATGCATCTTTGCTGTTTTTTTATAGATTCCTAGGTTACAAATGTTGATGTCAATGTATATGAACGTATTGCTAAAGTACCCCAAAGGTTTCCAGGTGTGTTGTTTCACCCTAGAATGCGCCTTGACATGCTGCTTAATTTCTCATTCATGAATTACCCCCTTATTAATTTCTCACTGCTAATCTATTCTGAACCCATCCAATTTTAATTTCCATTTAGATCTGACATGATGTCGTGCTTATAATTTGCACAAGATATTGCCGGTCGTTTGCATGTGTTGGATGTGAAAAACAGCAATATACACTTTCATACTTTCAGGCTATAAAAAAGTAGGAATGATATGCTAACACTTCTGGTCTGCAGCTGCTTACTCTTAGTCCCCTTACCTTGCTGTACAGTTCATGTAGTAGCATGTTTATGCTTGAAACCAGCTACGCCATCCCTCTTCCACCCATTCTATTTTATTGATATTACTTCTAAATACACAAATGCATGTAGTTACTCTTTTACAGTACTAATGCTAGATATCTTGAAGTAGAGAAATGTAGTGCTATTTTAGTTATGGAGTCGACAATGCATGTTACTTGAATGATTTGCTAGCATGCAAATGAGCTCCATTTCTTCTCTTTCAGATATGATCTTATGTTCTGCCTGAACATAGATGCTTCCGCTATGCAGTCCATTGTTCTATCATATTACAATTGGGTATTGAAAGCACATACTTTGGATACAACAATTTAAATATTTTCTGCTCTCTCTCGCCATTTTCAGTGACGGCGAAGTGCTGGAGACGGAAACATGTTTGAGAAGAATCAGCGTGCCAACATGTAATATATGGTGAGTGAGTTTGTGTATGATGAGCCCTCCAAACTTTCTGCAAGGCGTGTAAAACAGCGGAATGCGACACTAGCAAAAAGGAAGAACTGTCGACACATTGTGGACTGCTTTTGAGTTAACTATATGCTCTATACATCAAGCACCAGGCCTCTCCTACTCCTGCTCTCAAAATGGAAAAGGAGATCAGACAACTAGGAATCTGAGTAGTATGATTTGATAATTTGTGTTTTTTGTGTGCTAAAAGAACATTACTGTCAACGTACTTTTTTTATGACCAGGCATGAAAGGGGCACCTTTTCTTACAAGTAGCTTATTCTTGGCCAATCCTTCCAATTAACACCTTATTGATTGGAACATAACGAGTAAATGTATGTGTGTTTCTTTCTATTTAAGAGATTCAAATGAAAATATGAAAACTACAACCTCTGTATCTTAATATAAGATCTTTTTTATACCAAAAAACGCCTTATATGTTATATTGGTGGGTCTGTATCACATTAATGATTTGGCTTCCAACTTATGTTAGTAATACCTCATTTTCTGATTATTACTTGATATATTTATTACATGTTGAGAGTTTTATGGTCCTTGGAAAAAGGAAACGTAAATTTCTTGAGAAAAGAAGTTTAAGTGTCCATTTATACCAATTAGGTTGCCTACACCGTTTAAGTCTTACTGGAATTCAAACTCATTAGTCATGCCATTTGCCCATCGCTTTGAGAGACAAGCCATGCTTTTCTATCTATGGATATACTGCCTTGCTTATATATGGTTTGAATACGTATGTTAAACCTGGATTCCTACTAACTTACTATTACTTGCTTGACAAAACGTTGGCACCGGCACCCTCGCGCCAAGACGTGATCCCGATCTAGTTCACCTTTATGGTGTTGCCCATGGAGATCTTACACATCTGTGATGTTGTGTCTACCAGATTTTCTGCCAAGTTTGCAACAAGACCATAGGAACAGTAGACGTGCCGCACAGCCTTGCATTAGCACGGGGACGTGCAGCGATTAGGACGTCATTAATTGGTTGGTCTGTTTTGTTCAATTAAATCACGCATTTTAGTGTGCATTTATGGTGCATCTAGCTTGCAAACTTGGAAAAAAAAATCTGGTACATCTAGTTGCAAACTTGGCAGAAAATCTGGTACATTTAGCTTGCAAGCTTGGCAAATGCTCTAGTTAAGGTGGGACCTGTTAGACGTAATGGAGCATTCACAAGGAGAGGGTCTGCCTTATAATCAAACAATCTAATATTACCATGGCGGTAACACATACTCAGTGGATCGTAGCGAAAATCATACGCTGCTGTTTTGAGTGGAGCGAAAACGCCCAAGAGAGCATGCTCTGCTCTCCACTGGCCAGAAATCACCCACGGCGTCAACTAGGGGAGGTACAGATCTTCAGGCGCATATCACGTCGGTGCCAAAAAGTTTGAAATCGACGGTACATGTGAGATGGGTGGAAGAGGAGTAGGTCCTTTCGGCAGGTGCGTGAGCCAGGGCTTATGGAATACAAGCTGGAAATAAATCAAATACGGATGGTATACATTGACAGAGGGGATCTCAACGGGGGTTGGACGGCTGGGATTCCGGCCTACCTGTAGCCCGAGCACCATTGGCATTTTTTGATGGGAGACGGCGATATATCGAGTCTCGTGAGCTGGCTAGTGTCCCATGATTTATTCTACCTTGTCAGCGGTCGGACCGACACTACGAGGGGCGCAGCCAGCTACCGGACATGGACACAGCGGAGCCGAACGAACTCCGTTTAGTATTAGGTTTACGTTGCATGTAATAATATGGATTTAAGATTTCTAATTTGAGGTATCCGGGTATAGAATCCATTATTTAAGGCGTGACCGATCAATGTCCGCGGACGTGTCCGCGGGTATTTGAGGGTGCCGGATTTGCATGTTTGATTGTAGATGCTCTAACGGCTCAAAAAAACTGATGTCAAAATTCACGTATACAAAGCGCGTATAACATCGCAGCAAAGCGCGTATAATCCTTTTAGTATAATTAAAGGTTGGTGGATAAAACTTGTGTCAGTTTACCTTCCCCGCACTCTATTGAAGCACGCATAATCCTTCTAGTATAATTAAAGGTTGGTAGATTAAGCTCCAGGCATGTAGCAGCTTTAATACATTCCTCTGAGTATTAAAGCATCACAGGAGAGCAGTGGGGGCGCAACGTTCAATGCTTTTTCAAGTGGAATTTAGAAACGAGGAGAGCAATGGGAGCGCAACGTTCAATGCTTTTACGAAGTGAAACCAGAGATAAGTCGCACCAAAAATCCTCTTAAACCAGTCATCCCGCTCCTTAGCTAAGGTTTCTGCAAATGAGATTAAAAGAGTGGAAAAGCAAAGGGAAAGGGTTTAAAGTGTAACGGGAAGGGAGGTGGGACCAACTTATTACTGGAGTGGAAAAGCAAGGGGAAAGGGTTTAAATCAACAACCCTTCTAACCTTCCCTCTAACAAAAGAACCCTCGTATCCAGCAAAATGATTGAGCTTGTTAGAGATTTGCTTCCACGAGAGGCATGCATTTTCTTTACATGGAGCCACATATTCGCTGCCGTGAGAAGTAGTTTGTGCCTCTTAGAAAGGTAAGACGTATTAAAAAAGTGTTTACGATACATTTTTTCTATTTGTTTTTTCTGGGTTTTTCATAAATAAAATTGCATCGGAATCTGTTAATATGGGATCAAGTTCCGAACAACTCAATCTGAGGAATCCAACGACGAAACCTGTTCAGGATTCGAACGCCTTGGTATCCGCCAAATACTTAGGATTTGCATAAAAACACCCCAGATTTAGGTAGAAAATATCAAAACCGCTCGTTGATGTCACAGGAGCTATATCTCGCTTATACCGAGATATATGATGCCCTCGCCTGAAATGTTATTTTCATAAAGTGTAACCATTGGGCCGGCCCAATATGTCTCGGTTTTTTCGTTTGATCGGGTTTCCATCGAGACGAGGCTGCGTTACCTGTGGCTTCTTCCATTTTTTCCATTCATGTTTTTGTTTTCACTTTGGTTTTCTTTTGTTTCTTCAACGGTTTTCCTAGGTTTTTAGTTTTTCTATGATTTTACCTTGTTTCTTTGTTTTATTCTTAGTTTTCCTGTATTTTGTTTATTTCTTTTTTTTCTCAAGTTTTTGTTTCCTTTCTAGATTTTGTTTGCTTGATTGTTTTCTTTGTTTCCTTCAAAGCATATTTTCTCCCTTGGTGATTTTGGTAATTAATAACAACATATATGTCATTGAACTAATGTTTCCACTAAGCATGTTTCAGAAAAAGTTCAATGATGGGTTGGCAAAAGGATTGTGGAATACCCCAAGATGCAAGGAAATATATTGGCAAAGCTTCAAGCAAAAGGACTCTACATTTTACTTTGTGAGAAATCACTTTGAGTCCATAGGAAAGCCAATACTATCAAAAGGGGGTAAGGTACCGTTGGTGAACAAAATGCTCATACGTGCACAAGTGATAGTCACCACATACAGCCACAAGCTCTTCCACAAAAGTCTGTCCAAAGCCAAATATCCAAAATCGGTGCAACCAACACTTTCCACTCGGTGCCACCGATTCTTAGCCTTAGACAGACTCAGCCAAACCCTAACCCTTCGGTGCAACTGATTCTGATTCGGTGTCATCGAGTTTGGGTTGCCAACTTTCTGTTACGCAAATTCACAAAATTGGTCCCACTAAGTTTGTTAAATCGGCGTCACCGAGTCTGGCAATCTAGCCGTTGGTCACCTTATTGGCGCAACCGAGTTTTATGTATCGGTCTCATCAAGATTCAAAAGTTGCTACCTTTGAGGCAACTCGGTGCCACCAAGATTAACACATCGGTGTCACCGAGTCTGACTTATTAGGTGTAACGGTTGGATTTTTGGAGATGGCTATATATGCCCCTCCACCACCATCCACTCGCAATAGAAGCACTCAGAGCAGATCCCCACCTATCCTATCAGATTTTCTGTGAGAGAGCCACCTACTCATGTGTTTAGATCATGCCATTCCATTCCAACCATATGAATCTTGATCTCTAGCCTTCCCAAGTTGCTTTCCACCCAATCAATCTCTCCCACCAAAGCCAAATCTGTGAGAGAGTGATTGTGTGTTGAGGAGTCTATCATCTTGAAGCACAAGAGCAAGGAGTTCATCGACATTATCGAGCCTATTACCGTTTGGAGGGTGGTGCCTCCTAGATTGGTTAGGTGTCTCTTGGGAGCCTCCTACTTCATGTTGTGGAGTGAACCAAGAAGTTTGTAAGGGCAAGGAGATCGCCTACTTCGTGAAGATCTACCCCGAGTTAGCCTAGTCCTCCGTGGACGTAGGCCATCATGGTATAGTCAAGGTTGCTTCTTCGTGGAACCCTCCATGGGTAGAGCCCTCCATGGACTCTCACGACCGTTACCCTCTGTGCATTGAAGACTCCATAAACGTGGATATACGATAGCACCACCTATCGGGACCACGGGAAAAATCATCATGTCTCCAAATTGCGTTTGATCTTCCTACCCTTCCTTTACTACTCATGATTGTCATTACTTTCCGCTGCTATACTCGTAGACATGCATGTGTAGGGCGTACTTGACTCATTCATGAATGCTAAAATCTGCCAACACTTAAAACTGGGAAGAAGTAGATTTTTATTTGGTCAAGTAGTCTAATCACCCCCCCCCCTCAAGACCTACTTTCGATCCTACGAGTGGTATCAGAGTTTTGGTCTCCATTGCATTGGTATCACAACCTAGGAGAGTATGGCATCTAGTGAGGGAAATTATCACTGTAGAGGTCTGTACTTTGATGGCACTAATTTTGCTAGTTGGAAGCACAAAATGAAAATGCATCTTCTTGGTCATAACCCTGTTGTTTGGGATATTGTTCGTGTTGGATTGCAAGGTGAATTCTTTACAGATGGAAGGGAACCGTATTGCGAATCGACTGTGGATGAACTGAAGATGTTGCAATTAAATTCTCAAGCATGTGACATTCTCTTCAACTGCCTATGCCCCGAAGAATTCAACAAAATCAGCCGTCTTGAGAATGCAAAAGAGATTTGGGATACTTTGGTTGATATGCATGAAGGTACCGAATCCGTGAGAGAATCCAAGTTGGATGTTCTTCAAAGTGAGCTTGACAAGTTCAAGATGAAGGATGGTGAAGCAGTTGCTGAGATGTACTCTAGGCTAGCTCTCATCACCAATGAGATCGTCGGCTTAGGAAGTAAAGAAATGAACGACAAATTCATCATCAAGAAGATACTTCGAGCCTTGGATGATCGATATGACACTGTATGCACATTGATCCAAATGATGCCCAACTATAAAGATCTCAAGTCAATGGAAGTGATTGGAAGGATTGTTGCTCATGAGATGACACTCAAGGACAAGGAAGAGCTTCACCACAAGACTAGCGGTGCTTACAAAGCCACAAGTGATGCTCCCACTACCTGAAGTGACAACCTTGTCACAAATGAAGAGATAAGACTCATGGTCAAGAAATTCAACAAGTTCTACAAGAATAGATGCAAAGATAGAAGCTCCAACTCAAGATATGAAGAGAAGCGTTCGTCAAGTCGTGATCGAAACTGCTACAATTGTGGGACGCCCGGACACTAATCCAATGATTGCACAGCTCCTTACAAAAGGAAATAAGAGTCACCAAGAAGACGAAGCTCAAGAGATGAGTCGCCTCGAAGTGAGAGAAGGAGTAGGAATGATCGTTATGAGTTAAGACCATCAAGGAGAAGTAGGGACTCAGAGAAGAAGGACAAGTACACCAAGAGCTACTCAAGAATAAGACATCAAGCTCATTTTGGTGAATGGGTTTCCGGATCCGAATCCGACAACCACTCAGAGAGAAGCTACCATTCCAACTCCGACTATAGTCAAGATGAAGGTGTTGCCGGACTTGCACTAGTGACAACCGACTCCTACGACATATTTGATTCACCAAATGAAGGGAGTGGATGTTGCTTCATGGCTAAATGTTGGGGAACATTGCATGGGAAACAAAAAAATTCCTACGCACACGCAAGATCTATCCATGGTGATGAGCATCTATGAGAGGGAGAGTGGATCTACGTATCCTTGTAGATCGCTAAGCGGGAAGCGTTAAGAAACGCGGTTGGTGTAATCGAACGTCTTCGCGATCCAAATCGCCGAGCATCCCGCGATCTCATCACGATCCGTCCCGCGATCCAATCATGATCCGTCCTGCGAACTCATCACGATCCGTCTCACGATCTTGATCACGATCCTTCCGATCTAACGCCGAACGGACGGCACCTCCGCGTTCAGCACATGTACAGCTCGATGATGATCTCCGCCTTCTTGATCCAGCAAGAGGGAGCGGAGACGTAGAAGAGTTATCCGGCAGTGTGACGGCACTCTAGAGATGGTGGTGGAGCTATTCCGGCAGGGCTTTGCCTAAGAACTACAGAAATCCGATCTAGAGGAGAAACTATGCACTAGAGGAACGGGCAGCACGTGGCTAAAAATCTGGTGCCAAAAACCCTAAAACCTCTAGTATATATAAGAGGAAGAGAGGAGGAGGCTTGGCCCTCAAAGGAGCAGCTCTTGGGTCTGCCAAATCAAGGAGGAGAGGAGGATTCCTCCTCCAATCCTAGTAGGACTAGGATTCCTCCTTATTTTTGCCTTTTTTTGCCTTTTTCCACCTTTTTCTCTTTGGGCTTTTCTTCCCAGACGCATGGGCCTTGTGTGTGACTTCCACCAGCCCACAAAGGGATGGTATTTACTCTCCCACAGCCCATGTAGCCCGTTGGGTCGAAATACCCCTCCCGATGGTCTCCCGGTACATTACCGGCACTCCCGGTACACTACCGATGAGCCCGAAACTTTTCCGGCGACCAAAATAGGACTTCCTATATATCAATTTTTACCTCCGGACCATTCTGGAGCTCCTTGTGACGTCCCGGATCTCATCCGGGACTCTGAACAACCTTTGGTCACCACCATACATAACTCTATACTACTAAAACGTCACTGAACCTTAAGTGTGCAGACCCTGCGGGTTCGAGAACTATGTAGACATGACAAAGACACATCTATGGTCAATAACCAATAGCGGAACCTGGTTGCCCATATTGGTTCCTACATATTATACGAAGATCTTTATCGGTCGAACCTCTATGTCAAGGATTCAGTTAATCACGTATGATGTTCCCTTTGTTCTTCGGTATGTTACTTGCCCGAGATTCGATCATCGGTATCTCCATACCTAGTTCAACCTCGTTACCGGCAAGTCTCTTTACTCGTTCCTTAATACAAGATCCCATGACTAACACTTATTCACATTTCTTGCAAGGCTTGTTGTGATGTTGTATTACCGAGTGGGCCTTGAGATACCTCTTCGTCACACGGAGTAACAAATCCCAGTCTTGAGCCATGCCAACTCAACAGACACCCTCAGAGATACCTGTAGAGCACATTTACCTTTATAGTCACCCAGTTACGTTGCGACGTTTGATACACACAAGGCACTCCTCCGGTATCCATGAGTTGCATGATCTCATGGTCATAGGAACATATACTTGACATGCAGAAAACAGTAGCAATAAACTGACACGGTCATATGCTATGCTTGTAGTTTGGGTCTTGTCCATCACACCATTCTCCTAATGATGTGATCCCGTTATCAAATGACATCTCATATCCATGGCTTGGAAACCTTAACCATCTTTGATCAACGAGCTAGTCCATTAGAGGCATACTAGGGACATGGTTTTGTCTATGTATCCACACATGCATCTAAGTCTCCGATCAATACAATTATAGCATGGATAATAAATGATTATCATGAACAAGGAAATATGATAATAACTAATTTATTATTGCCTCTAGGGCATATTTCCAACAGTCTCCCACTTGCACTAGAGTCAATAATCTAGTTCACATCACCATGTGATACGCATTGTTATGAATCTAACACCCAATGAGTTCTGGGGCTCGATCATGCTTTGCATGTGAGAGAGGTCTTATAGTCAACGGGTCTGCGACATTCAGATCCGTATGTACTTTACAAATCTCTATGTCAAACTGTCACTGCTACCACGCTCCTCTTGGTACCATTCCAAATGGCTGCTCCACTATATGTATCCAGATTGCTACTACGGGTCATCCGGATTGGTGTTAAAGCTTGCATCGACATAACTCTTTACGATGAACTCTTTATCACCTCCTTAATCGAGAAACATCTCCTTAGTCTTTTTTTAGTTACTAAGGATAATCTTGACCGTTGTCCAGTGATCCACTCCTGGATCACTCTTGTACCCCTTGACAGACTCATGGCAAGGCACACACAGGTGCGATACACAACATGGCATACTATACAGAGCCTATGGCTAAGGCATAGGGGACGACATTCCGTCCTTTCTCTTTCTTCTGTCGTTGTCGAGCTTTGAGTCTCACTCAACTTCACACCTTACAAAGCAGGCGAGAACACTTCTCTCTGACTAATCCATTTTGAACTCTTTCAAAATCTTGTCAAGGTATGTACTCATTGAAAGTCTTATCAAACATCTTGATCTATCTTTATAGATCTTGATGCTCAACAATTAGGTAGCTTTATCCAGGTCTTCCTTTGAAAAACCCTTTTCAAACAACCGTTTATGCTCTCCAGAAATTCTACATCATTTCCGAATAGCAATATGTCATCCACATATACTTATTAGAAACTCTATAGTGCTCCCACTCACTTTATTGCAAATACAAGTTTCTCGTAAACTTTGTATAGACTAAAAAACTTTGATCACCTCATCAAAGTGTATATTCCAACTCCAAGATGCTTGCTTAAGTTCATAGAAGAATCACTGAAGCTTGCACACCTTTTAGCATCCTTAGGACTGACAAAACCTTCTGGTTGTATCACATACAACATTTCCTCAAGTAAACCGTTAAGGAAATGATGTTTTGACATCCATCTGCCAGATTTCATAATTGAAAGTGCAACAACTGCTAACATAGTTTCAACATACTTTAGCATCGCTACGAGTGAGAAAGTCTCATCGCAGTCAACTCCTTGAACTTGTTGTAAACTTCTTTGCAACAAGTCGAGCTTTACAAATGGTGACATTTACCATCAGCGTTTGTCTTCATTTTAAAGATCCATTTGTACTTAACGACCTGCCGTCCAATGAGCAAGTCCACCAAAGTCTATACTTGGTTTTCATACATGGATCCTTTCTCGGATTTCATGGTCTCTAACCATTTGTTGGTTTTTGGGCCCATCATCGCTTCTCCATAGTTCGTAGGTTCATCATTGTCCAACAACATGACATCCAAGACAGGGTTGTCGTACCGCTCAGGAGCAGTACACGTCCTTGTCGACCTACGAAGTTCGATAGTAACTTGATCCGAAGCTTCATGATCATCATCATTAACTTCCTCTTCAACTAACGTAGGCTTCACAGAAATAATTTCCTGCGCTGCGCTACTCTCTGGTTGAAACAGAGGTTCAATAACCTCATCAAGTTCTATCTTCCTCCCACTCAATTCTTTCAAGAGAAACTTTTCCTCGAGAAAGGACCCAGTTTTAGCAATAAACATTTTATGCTTGGATCTGAGATAGAAGGTTCACCCAACTGTTCTTAATGAAGATGCATTTTTCCGCTTTGGGTTCGAGCTCATTAGGTGAAAACATTTTCCACACAAGCGTCGCAGCCCCAAACATTAAGAAATGATAGCTTAGGTTTCTATCAAACCATAATTCACACGGTGTCATCTCAACGGATTTAGATGGTGCCCTATTTAAAGTGAATGTAGTTGTCTCTAATGCATAACCCCAAAATTATAGTAACAAAATGATAATAGACATCGTAGCACGCACCAGATCCAATAGAGCACGACTATGACGTTCGACCACACCATCACACTATGGTGTTCCAGGTGGCGTGAGTTGTGAAACAACTTTCACATTGTCTAAAGTTGTATGCCAAACTCGTAACTCAGATATTCACCTCCACGATCATATCGCAAACATTTTTATCTTCTTGTCACGATGATCTTAAACTTCACTCTGAATTTGCTTGAACCTTTCAAACGATTCAGACTTGTGTTTCATTAAGTAAATATACACTATATCTACTCAAATCATCAGTGAAGGTAAGAAAATAACGATATCCACCGCACGCTACAAGACTCATTGGATTGCATACATCAACATGTATCATTTCCAATAAATCACTTGCCCGCTTCATCAAAACAGAAAACGGGGTCCTTAGTCATCTTGACCAAGAGGCATGGTTTGCATGTCTCAACCGATTCGAAATCGAATGAGTCCAAAAATCCATCAGCATGGAGTTTCTTCATGTGTTTTATACCAATATGACATTTAGCGGCAGTGCCATAAGTATGTGGTACTATTATTATTAACTTTGTATCTTTTTGGCATCAATGTTATGAATATGTGTATTACTACGATCAAGTTTCAACAAACCATTCTTACCGGGTGCATGACCATTGAAGGTATTATTCATGTAAATAGAATAACCATTATTCTCTAACTTAAATGAATAACCATATTGCAATGAACATGATCTAATCACGTTCATGCTCAACGCAAAAACACCAAATAACATTTATTTAGGTTCGTCACTATTCTCGAAGGTAGAGAGAGCGTGCGATGTTGATCACATCAACCTTGGAAACATTTCCAACACACATCGTCACCTCACCCTTAGCTAGTATCCGTTTATTCCGTAGCTTTTACTTCGAGTTACTAACATTTAGCAACCGAACCGGTATCCAATACCCAGGTGCTACTAGGAGTACTAGAAAGGTACATATCAATAACACGTATATCAAATAAACTTCTGTCGACGTTGCCAGCCTTCTTATCTACCAAGTATCTAGGGTTGTTCCGCTTCAGGGACCGCTCTCCTCATAATCGAAGCACTTAGTCTCGGGTTTGGGTTGAACTTTGGTTTGCTTCACCGGAGCAGCAACTGACTTGCTATCCATGAAATTTCCCTCCTTGCCCTTGCCCTTCTCGAAACTAGTGGTTTTACTAACCATCAACACTTGATGCTCCTTCTTGATTTCTACCTTCGTGGTGTAAAACATCGCGAACAGCTCAGGGATCATTATTTCTATCCCTAGCGTTTATAGTTCATCACCAAGTTCTAGTAGCTTAGTGACAGTGACTTGGAGAACTATATCAATCACTATCTTATCTGGAAGATCAACTGCCACTCGGTTCAAGCGATTGTAGCACCCAGACAATCTGAGCACATGCTCAATGATTGAGCTATTCTCTTTCATATTACAAGCAAAGAATCTTGTTGGAGACCTCATATCTCGCAACACGGGCATGAGCCTGAGATCCTAATTTCAGCTCTTAGAACATCTCATATGTTCTATGACATTCAAAACATTTCGCAGCCTCAATTCTAAGCCGTAATGCATGACGCACTAAACTATCAAGTAGTTATCAGAACGTGCCTGTCAGATGTTCACAACATCTACACACAATGCTAGAGGGGTTGGCGCACCGAGCGGTGCATTAAGGACATAAGCCTTCTGTGCAGCAATGAGGACAATCCTCAGATCACGGAGCCAGTCCGCAATATTGCTACCATCATCTTTCAACTCTATTTCTCTAGGAACATATAAAAATTCAAGGGAGCTACAGCGTGAGCTAGTAATCTACAACACAGTTTGCAAAGACACTACTCACTATGTTCATGATAATGAGTTTAATTAATCATATTACTTAAGAACTCCCACTCAAGTTGACATCCCTCCAGTCATTCGAGTGATACATGATCCAAATTCACCAACTCAAGTCCGATCATCATGTGAGTTGAGGTGGTTTCAATGGTGAACATCATCATGTTGATCATATCTACTATATGACTCATGTTCGACCTTTCGGTCTCTTGTGTTCTGAGGCCATGTCTGTACATGCTAGGCTCTTCAAGTTTAACCCGAGTGTTCTGCATGTGCAACACTGGCTTGCACCCGTTGTATGTGAACGTAGAGTCTATCACACCCGATCATCACGTGGTGTCTCAACACGACGAACTTTCACAACGGCGCACACTCGGGGAGAACACAATTCATCTTGAAATTTAAGTGAGGGATCACCTTATAATGATACCGTCGTCCTAAGCAAAACAAGGTGCATAAAAGGATTAACATCACATGCAAATCATGAGTGACATGATATGGCCATGAACTTGTGCTTTTGATCTCCATCTTGAAAGCACCGGCATGATCTCCATCGTCACTAGCAAAACACCATGATCTCCATCATCTTGATCTCCATCAACGTGTCGCCATCGGGGTTGTCGCGCCCAACATGCTTCTACTACTATTGCTACCGTTTAGCGATAAAGTAAAGCATTACATAGTGCTTAATGATTGACACGCAGGTCATACAATAATTAAAGACAACCCTATGGCTCCTGCCGGTTGCCGTACTCATCGACATGCAAGTCGTGATAATCTATACATCACATGATCATCTCATACATCACATATATCACATCATGTAATTGGCCATATCATATCACAACATACCCTGCAAAAACAAGTTAGACATCCTCCAATTGTTGTTGCATGTTTTACGTGGCTGCTACGGGTATCTAGCAAGAACAATTCTCATCTACGCAAAAAACCACAATGGTGATACACTAGTTGCTTTTCAACCTTCTCAAGGACCCCCTTTGTCGATTCCGATCCAACTAAAGTGAGAGAAACTGGCACCCGCAAGCCATCTATGAAACAAGTTGCGGTCGAGGGAACCGGTCTCTCGTAAGCGTACGAGTAATGTTGGTCCGGGCCGCTTCATCTCACAATACCGCTGAACCAAAATCCGACCATGGGAGGAAGCAATCTAAGCATCAACGCCCACAAACCTTTTGTGCTCTACTCGAGATCTCATCTACACATAGACCTAGCTCATGATGCCACTATTGGGGAACGTTGCATGGGAAACAAAAAATTTCCTATGCACACGCAAGATCTATCCATGATGATGAGCATCTACGGGAGGGAGAGTGGATCTACGTACCCTTGTAGATCGCTAAGCGGGAAGCGTTAAAAACGCAGTGGGTGTAGTCGAACGTCTTCGCGATCCAAATCGCCGAGCATCCCGCGATCTCATCACGATCCTTCCCGCGATCCAATCACGATCCGTCCCGCGAACTCATCACGATCCGTCCCGCGAACTCATCACGATCCGTCTCGCGATCTTGATCACGGTCCTTCCGATCTAGCGCCGAACAGACGGCACCTCCGCATTCAGCACACGTACAGCTCGATGACGATCACTGCCTTCTTGATCCAGCAAGAGGGAGCGGAGAGGTAGAAGATTTCTACGGCAGCGAGACGGCACTCCGGAGATGGTGGTGGAGCTATTCCGGCAGGGCTTCGGCTAAGCACTACAGAAATCCGATCTAGAGGAGAAACTATGCACTAGAGGAACGGGCAGCACGTGGCTAAAAATCTGATGCCAAAAACCCTAAACCCTCTAGTATATATAAGAGGAAGAGAGGAGGAGGCTTGGCCCTCAAAGTACCAGCTCTTGGGTCGGCCGAATCAAGGAGGAGAGGAGGATTCCTCCTCCAATCCTAGTAGGACTAGGATTCCTCCTTTTTTTTGCCTTTTTTTGCCTTTTTCCACGTTTTTCTCTTTGGGCTTTTCTTCCCAGCTGCATGGGCCTTGTGTGGGACTTCCACCAGCCCACAAAGGGCTGGTATTTACTCTCCCACAGCCCATGTAGCCTCTTGGGTCGAAATACCCCTCCCGATGGTCTCCCGGTACACTACCGGCACTCCTGGTACACTACCGATGAGCCCGAAACTTTTCCGGCGACCAAAATAGGACTTCCTATATATCAGTATTTACCTACGGACCATTCCGGAGCTCCTCGTGATGTCTCGGATCTCATATAGGACTCTTAACAACCTTCGGTGACCACCATACATAACTCTATACTACTGAAACGTCACCGAACCTTAAGTGTGCAGACCCTGCGGGTTCGAGAACTATGTAGACATGACCAAGACACCTCTACGGTCAATAACCAATAGCGGGACCTGGATGCCCATATTGGTTCCTACATATTCTACGAAGATCTTTATCGGTCGAACCTCTATGTCAAGGATTCAGTTAATCACGTATGATGTTCCCTTTGTTCTTCGGTATGTTACTTGCCCGAGATTCGATCGTTGGTATCTCCATACCTAGTTCAACCTCGTTACTGGCAAGTCTCTTTACTCGTTCCGTAATACAAGATCCCATGACTAACACTTAGTCACATTTGTTGCAAGGCTTGTTGTGATGTTGTATTACCGAGTGGGCCCTAAGATACCTCTTCGTCACACGGAGTAACAAATCCCAGTCTTGATCCATGCCAACTCAACAGACACCCTCAGAGATACCTGTAGAGCACCTTTATAGTCACCCAGTTATGTTGCAACATTTGATACACACAAGGCACTCCTCCGGTATCCGTGAGTTGCATGATCTCATGGTCATAGGAACATATACTTGACATGCAGAAAACAGTAGCAATAAACTGACACGATCATATGCTACATTTGTAGTTTGGGTCTTGTCCATCACACCATTCTCCTAATGATGTGATCCCATTATCAAATGACATCTCATGTCCATGGCTAGGAAACCTTAACCATCTTTGATCAACGAGCTAGTCCATTAGAGGCATACTAGGGACATGGTTTTGTCTATGTATCCACACATGCATCTAAGTCTCCGATCAATACATTTATAGCATGGATAATAAACAATTATCATGAACAAGGAAATATGATAATAACTAATTTATTATTGCCTCTAGGGCATATTTCCAACACTAAAGGCCCCAAGGTATCACACCCCGAGTATCTTGATTTGAATAGTGATGAGGATGACTTGTGAATTGAAGATGACTCTCTATTTGACAAATCTAGTAATGTTAGTCAAGATGAACTTGCTAGTAATCACTCTAGTCTAGATAATTGGTGTGATGATGATAAGTTGGAAATAAAACGACTAACTCAAGAACTAATAACTCTTAAGATAGCTCATGAGTCTACTCTGCAAGATCTTAGAGAGCTTGAAAGGACACATGAGAAGCTCCGCTTCAAGAAGCTCAATTTAGAGCAAGAGCATGAGTTCCTTAAAGCTATCAATGACGATCTTCGAAAGAATACTTCCTCTTATCTGGCCAAACGACTTCTCTTGTCTACATTCATGCCACAAGTTAAGACTAAGCAAGCTAGTAACAAAGGCAAGAAAGGTTCTTCAACTAGTAACAATAAAAATGATAAATCCAATGATATTGCTTCTAGTAGTTTCACTGATCCCACTAACTCTTCTCTTAGCCAAGTTACACTTAAGCAATAAAATGAACTTTTGAAAGGGATTATAGAGAAAGGTATCTACAAGAGTCTTGTCGGGTGCAAACAATTTGAGGAGATTGTATGCTAGCACGAAGGATGCCAGAAGAACCGTGGTGTTGGCTACTTCAATGCTAATGGACTTGAATGGGAAGAAGGTCAATACCCCAATCCTAAGTTTGTTCCTCAAAAAGAGAAGTATGAAAATACTCTCCCCAAGGGAACAAAAGCTCAAGATGACCTTCCACCACAAGACCCCAAGCTCAAGGGCAAGAACAAGCTTCAAGAGGACACTGACTCATATGAAGATGAATCCCAAGCCTTGGTGAAGTGGGTTCCCAAGGCTACTACAAGCTCAACTCCTACAAGTGCTACTTCAACACCAAGGATCCCCTCAACTTGATGTGGGTCCCCAAGAAGAAGAACTAGAGAAGTTCTTGAGGGGTGACTCCGCCAATGAAATCCACTCATATTCATTATTGGCAAGAACTAGTTGCAATCAACATCAACATCATGCAATAGTTCAAGGAGTCACACATTCCCTCAAAGGTAAGCAAGGGACAAGGTAACCAACAAATCAATGGACATCATCATGTATGCTTTGCACTCCATGTCCATAGATATCCTTGTATTTGCCTCTTGTGTATTGGGACTAACCCATGTAGGTGAGAAGAGTAATGAAACAACAAGGATGCTCCCAACTCATGGTGATCTTCATCAACTTTGAGCATCCACCACTACTTCACCTACATGAAGTCTTCATCGACAAAACCCAAGGTTAGTTTATCCCTCCTATGGGGGGATGTCACATCAAGGGGGATCTTTACTCTAAGACTTGACCCAAAGCATCTCATAGTATGTGATAACATTAAATGCTTTATGTAAAAGTGGTAACCCCACTTGTGCTTAAACGATGAGTATGACCTATGATCAAGTATTCTTACTTGGCTCCTAAGTCAATATACTCATATATAGATGACTCCGTCATCGCCAAAGTGCTTGTTGGATGCTAGTGTGTTCGTGCATGTTTGCCATGTTTTCATTTGACATCTTATTGTGTGAGCATGTTGGTCTGCATCTATTTACTCATTCAGGGACATCTAATTGTTTCTATTTGGCCTTTGTTTTTTCATTTTCCAATTGGATGTACAAGAATGCCTAGGACCACTCCTCTAGCTATCTATGCTTTCTCACCTCATATTCTATTCATGCTGCATTACAAAATTTGAACAAGTACTTTGCGATCTCTCTGTGTGAGGAGCACTCAGAGTTCCGTATCGACAAAGGACTGACCATTAAAACCTCCCAAGTGCATCTCGGTGGAACCAACTCAAAAATCTCGGTCTTATCGAATGCCTAGGGTTGATCTGGTTGTCTATCTCGGTACTGCCGATTCCATATTCTCGGTTACACCGAGTTTTCCTGTCAGCTGACAGTTGAGAAACTCGGTGACACCAAAAATTTAGAATTGGTGTCACCGACAAAGAGGGGTATATATGATGTGGACCCGATGCTTTGAAATTTAATCCTAAAACCATCGCACCCCAAAAACCTAAGCTACCAAAAAGGACCCCCTGGTCATCGTCGTTGTCTTCCTGAGCGCCTTCGCCGTTGGAACTCCACGCCGTCGACAGAATCTTCACCGTCGTCGCCGTCGTAGCGAAGTCGTCACCAAGCTAGGGTACAATTTCGAACCCTTCATGCGCTCCCCTCTCCGATTCTTGCGCATTAATGTTTTTCTATTCATAAGCCACCATTTGAGATCGATCTATCCACGAAAAAATCCATTAGAATAGTGAATGATCGATTTTCTAGGGTTTGTCGTCCGCCCGATGAAACTCGGTGGAACTGAAGCAAACAAATCGGTGTCGCCGATTTGCCCTCGGTGCCGCTGAGAACGATCTCAGTGAAACCGAGTACTCTTTTTCGGTCTCACCAAAAAGAGTGTCAAGTTTCTTTTAAAGAGAAAGTCAGTCTCGGTAGCAGCGAAAATTTTGCCTCGGCTGTACCGATTTTCATGTGACAGAATGCAAACCTTGAGAATATTTTGTTCAGAATTTCAAAAACCAGCTGCATTTTGTGATGACTTATCCTATTCCACTCTTCTATACTCTATTCATAGGGTCAGATATGTCAGATGCTGAGGACAGCCAGAATTTGCAGGAGCAGAACATTGACATGAGTTCAGGCACTAGCCCTGGGTCCAGTTCCTTTTTAGATCCAGGCACCCCTAGTTCTCATGCGTTGCCCAAGTTTGCTACAAGGATCAGGAAGTATCTAAATTCAGATGAGGAGGATTCAGACTTTGTGCCAGAGGAGGTTCTTGCCAAGAAGCAAGAGAAGGCTGCCAAGAAGTCAGCAAATGAAGCCACCTCTTCTAGGAGGGTGGTCACCAAGGCATATGCCCCTCCAGAGACTATGAGATCACCTGAGAGTGCTAGGGCTACCATTGATATGTCTCCATCGTATCTACTTTTCCGAACTCTTTTGCCCTTGTTTCGGACTCTAATTTACATGATTTGAATGGAACTAACCCGGACTGACGTTGTTTTCAGCAGAATTGCCTTGGTGTTATTTTTGTGCAGAAATAAAAGTTCTTGGATTGATCTGAAAAATTATGGAGAATATTTTTGGAATTAATAAAAAATACTAGCGAAAGAATCAACCGGAGGGGGGCCCATAGGTGGTAAGCCTGTCAGGCGCGGCCACCCCCCTGGCCGCGCCTAGAAGGCTTGTGGACCCCCTGTTGCTCCACCGACCTCAATTCCACTCCTATATATTCCTATCCGCGGAGGAAAAAATCAAAGAGAAGAGTTCATTGCGTTTCACGATACAGAGCCGCCGCCACCTCCCGTTCTTCCTCGGGAGACCAGATCTGGAGTCTGTTTTGGGCTCCGGAGAGGGGAAATCGACGCCATCGTCATCACCAACCATCCTTCATCATCAATTCCATGATGCTCTCCGCCGTTCGTGAGTAATCACATCATAGGCTTGCTGGACGGTGATGGGTTGGATGAGATTTATCATGTAATCGAGTTAGTTTTGTTAGGGTTTGATCCCTAGTATCCACTATGTTCTGAGATTGATGTGGCTATGACTTTGCTATGCTTAATGCTTGTCACGAGGGCCCGAGGGCCATGATTTCAGATCTGAACCTATTATGTTTTCATGAATATATATGTGTTCTTGTTCTTGACTTGCAAGTTGTAGACACCTATTATGAGTTATGATCCGCATCCCCCAGGGTGACAATAACTGGGATTCTTTCTGGTGATTACCGTAGTTTGAGGAGTTCATGTATTCACTAAGTCTAATGCTTTGGTCTGTTTCTCTATTAAAAGGAGGCCTTAATATCCCTTAGTTTCCATTAGGACCCCGCTGCCATGGGAGGGTAGGAAAAAAGATGTCATGCAACTTCTTTTCCATAAGCACGTATGACTATATATGGAGTACATGCCTACATTACATTGATGAATTGGAGCTAGTTCTGTGTCACCCTATGTTATAATTGTTGCATGATGAATGCCATCCGACCTAATTATCCATCACTGATCCATTGCCTACGAGCTTTCCACATATTGATCTCTACTAAGTTACTTCTCCGTTGGTACTATTACAATCACTACAAAATTGCTACTCCTACTTTTACTACCGTTACCGTTACTTCCATACTACTTTGCTATTGAATACTTTGCTACAAATATTAAGTCTTTCAGGTGTGGTTGAATTGACAACTCAGCTGTGAATACTCGAGAATATTCTTTGGCTCCCCTTGTGTTGAATCAATAAATTTGGGTTGAATACTCTACCCTCAAAAATTGTTGCGATCCCCTATACTTGTGGGTTATCAAGACCTTTTTCTAGCGCCATTGCCGGGGAGCATAGCTCTATTCTCTGAGTCACTTGGGATTTATATCTGTTGATCACTATGAAGAATCTGAAAGATCCAAAAACCAAGATCTATCCCTCTACTACGAGGGGAGGTAAGGAACTGCCATCTAGCTCTGCACTTGATTCACCTTCTGTTATGAGTAAGTTTGCGACACCACCACGTGCTAGTAGTTCTGATATGTCGCAAGTAATTGATGATGCCACTTCTGCTATGCATGATGCTTATGATGATACTTTGCTTGATAATACTATACCACTGGGTGAATTTCTTGATGAACAAATTGCTAAAGCCAATGCTGAAAATTATGATAGTTCTGCAACTGATGAAATTATTGAAACTAAACACTATGAGACACTTGTTAGACCTAGCTCTCCTAGATATGAATTGCCTGATATTCCTGAGGGTTATCTTGTGGAAGGAGAGGTAGCTAGCGACTTTCTTGCTTGTAAGGATAGAGATGATCTTAAGAAATTGCTATGCAAGTGTAAAGAAAACATCTTTGAATGCTAGAATGAAATATGATCCTAAGTTTGCTACTTCACCTATCTTTGTTACTGATAAGGATTATGAATTCTCTGTCGGTCCTGAGTTAATTACTTTGGTTGAATCTGATGCTTTCCATGGTTATGAATCTTAAACTGTTGTGGCACATCTTACTAAATCGAATGATATAGCCACCCTATTTACTCATGAGGAAAAAAATCATTATTATTATATCCTCAAGTTGTTTCCTTTCTAATTAAAGGGTGATGCTAAGATATGGTTCAATTATCTTGCTCCTGGTTGTGTGCGTAGCCCCCAGGATATGATATATCACTTCTCTGAAAAATATTTCCCTTCCCATAAGAAACAAGTTGCCTTGCAAGAAATATTTAAATTTCTGCAAATTGAAGAAGAGAGTCTCCCACAAACTTGGGGGAGGCTTCTCCAATTAGCCTGATCATCCTCTCAAGAAAAATGAAATACTTGATATCTTTTATAATGGACTAACTGATGCTTCTAGGGACCACCTAGATAGTTGTGCTGGTTGTGTTTTCAGGGAACGAACTGTTGACAAGCTGAAATACTATTGAATAATATACTGAGCAATGATAATGATTAGACTATTCCCGAACCACCTCTGAAGCCAACGACGAAGAAAAGAGGTATTCTATTTTTACGTCCTGAAGATATGCAAGAGGCAAAGCAATCTATGAAAGAAAAAGGTATTAAAGTTGAAGATGTTAAGAATCTACCACCTATTTAAGAAATACATGGTCTTGATAACCCGACACGGGTAGTAGAGGTAAATTCTCTTCGTAGATTTGATGAAAGCGATATTCCTTATAATAAGTCTGCTAGCCAATGCTTGGATGAGTTTTATAATTTTTTTGTTAAGCAAGAAAATTTTAATGCTTATGTTAGTAGACAATTTAAACATAATGCTTTCATGCTTGATCGTTTAGGTGATTATATGAGTAGAACTATCAATGAAAACTGATTAGTAAACATGCTTTCATGGTAATTACTCAAGTAGAACAAGTACTCAAAGCTCAGAATGATTTGCTTGATGAGATGAATAGTAAGAACAATGATAATTCTGTTAAGGTCGTGACTAGAGGTGAAAGAATGACTCAGGAACCTTTGTATCCAGAGGGACACCCTAAGAGAATTGATAAAGGTTCTCAAAGGAGTAATATTGATGCACCTAGTCGCGCCAGTAATAGGAGGAACAAGGATGATGATAGAACTTTGCATGCTGCTAGTGGACCTGTTATAGATACACCTAAAAACCCAAATGATATTTCTGTTTCTGATGCTGAGACACAATCTGATGATGAACATGAGCCTAGTGATAATATTAATGATGACGTTCATGGTGATGCTCAACCTAGTAATGATAATGATGTGGAGGTTGAACCCGCTGATGATCTTGATAACCCACAACCTAAGTATAAAAGATATGACAAAAGATATTTTATTGCTACGAAGCATGGTAAAGAAAGAGAAACATGGGTTCAGAAACCCATGCCCTTTCCTCCCAAACCATCCAAGAAAAAGCATGAAGAGGATTTTGAACGCTTTGTTGAAATGCTTAGACTTGTCTTTTTGCGTATGCGCTTGACTGATATTCTAAAAATGTCTCCTTATGCTAAGTATATGAAAGATATTGTGACTAATAAAAGGAAGATACCGGAAGCTGAAATTTCCACCATGCTTGCTAATTATACTTTTAAGGGTGGAGTACCAAAGAAATTAGGAGATCCAGGAATACCAACTATACCATGCTCTATTAAAGGGAATTATGTTAAAACTGCTTTATGTGATTTGGGAGCTGGTGTTAGTGTTATGCCTTTCTCTTTATATCATAGACTTGATTTGAATAAGTTGACACCTACTGAAATCTCTTTGCAAAAGGCTGATAAATCAACTTCTCTACCTATCGGTATTTGTGAGGATGTACCTGTCATAGTTGCAAATGCTACTATCTTAACGGACTTTGTTATTCTTGATATTCCCGAGGACGACAGTATGTTGATCATCCTTGGTAGACCCTTTTTGAATACTGCAGGGGCTGTTATTGACTGCCACAAAGGCAATGTCACTTTTCATATTAATGGTAATGAGCATACGGTACACTTTTCGAAGAAACAACCTCAAGTTCATAGTATCAACTCCATTGAAATAATTCCAATGATTATTATTGGAGATTTTGAATTCCCTCTTCCTACTATCAAGAAGAAATATGATATGCTTATTGTTGGGGACATGTATATCCCCATTGAGGTAACTTAGTGTTATTCGAAAATTCTTCGGTCTCATGTTACTCTAAAGAAGTTCGTTAATAAGACTTGATCAACCTTATTGATGGATTCCTTTTGATGAGCATGAGATGCTTGAATTTAGAAAGCACAACTTTCTATACCCAACATTTACTTTCTGTTAGTTAGATTAAATTAAGTAAAAATGCTATTATTTCTCCGTTTTCTGAGTTTTCCGTGCAATAGAAAAATGACCTGAAAATAAAAGTTCTTAAATGCCCTGAAAATGTAGTATGATTTTTTCTAGAATATTTAAAAATATCTGGCACTGAGCACATAGCAGGGGGAGGCACCAGTGGGTCACAAGCCCACAAGGCGCGGCCACCCCCCTGGCTGCGCTTAGCAGGCTTGTGGGTCCCACGTAGACCCCCTTCACTTACTCCAGCACCCATCCACTTCATCTTCCTCCAGAAAAAAAATCCCACTATAGCTCAAACCCGTGTTCTAGCTCATTTTGCTGCCATTTTAGATCTCCTTGTGCAAAGCTTCATTCGCAAAACTGTTTTGGGAGATTGTTCTACAAAAAAGAAAAATGTTGAGGAGGGTGTTTCAAGGGGATTCCTCAACCAAGAAGGCCCCAAGACTCGCGATACGTGAACCCGACCTTGAACCATTGAGGGAAGCACAAGTACGACCTTGTGAATGGCCATCAGATCAATTTATGAGTGATGCCGGTTTCAAAGAAGAATTCTACGCATACACAAGAAATGTTGGTCTGGAGGAATTCGTTTCGGACAAATGCAAGCAATACTATCAACTCACGGATTCTTTCATGCGGAGGTTTGAATTTTTGCTCAACCGTAATAAACTTTCCATCCTATTTGACGTTTATGACAAATCATATACTTTAGACATAGAGGATTTAAATGCATGTAAAATTCCACAATGGGGTAGCTATAGTGATCCGCACAAAACTGAATATAATGATTTTCTTGCTAGCATCACCGTCAAATAAACTAGAAACATTACACAGGCTACCATGGGGAGCATTCATTTTCCTGCTATACATTATTTTGCTCTATTCATAGGTAGATGTATTAACGGTAAAACTGAGCATAGCCACCTTTGTGCAACCGATCTCACTATTCTTAAGAGTGCAGTAATGGGTGAAAGGCGATATAACTTAGGAGTCATTATTGCTAGAAGGTTGCATAATAATGCTAAGGATGGAGATTTCTTTGGTGGGATTTATACCACTTGTGTAGCTAATTATCTTGGGGTACCCATACGGGGAAATGATATTGAGTTACCACCTGATTTTCTCGATTATGAGGCTTTGGTATGTTTTCAGTTTCTTGAAAGGAACGAACAATCCCTCCAGTACCTACTAATTTTTGATAGACAGTACCCTTCCTGCTCCTGCCTTCTTTAACTTTCAAGAAAAACAGAGATACTTTATAACCACAGAGGAGGCAAACGAGTACGAGGGAAATGCGGAAGCAGATCGCCTTCACGCTGCAGTCGTTCAGGCGGTGGCCGCCGCAGCCCAGCACAACCCCGGCTATGACTTCGGATATTACCCGAGCCATCCATGGCCCTAGACCAACTTAGGCCAAAAGCCTAAGCTTGGGGGAGTACGTTCTCACCGACATAACATTCATGTTTCACACTTTAGTAGTCGGTGTTCATACTCTTTCATTGTACCATCCATGATAGTTTATTTCCTTGTTTCGCTTTCTTCTTGTGTGTTTAATTAACTTTGAGAAAAATACAAAAACAAATTAGTTCTAGCTTTATCTTCTAGTTTGTTTAGTTGTAGTATTAAAAGAAAAAACCCAAAAATATGTTTTGTTCTTCTTTTGCTTGTTGAGAGTTTTCCCGTGTAAATAGTTTTCTCATTCTTGTTTTGAATTGCCTTCCTTTGGGTCGTAAGGAGAAGACCATAATGAAAATGTTGAGTGGCTCTCATATGCATAATTGTTTCTCAATCATAGAGCCTATATTACTTTGCCTTCTCCTTTGAGTTATTGTTTGCAGATTCTAGCTTAGTCCAATGCACGTGCACTCTTATTATTATCCACATTATTCGGTCGTGCAAGTGAAAGGCCATAATGACGATATTTGATGAAAAGATTGAGATGGAGAAAAGCTGGTATGAACTCGACCTATCTTGCTTTTGTAAATATGATTAGCTCATCGTTTCAAATTCAGTTCATTATGGGTGAAACATATTTGCAATGACAATTAGAGATTATAGTTACTCATGCCATGCTTAATTAGCTAAGAGTGGATAATGGTTTGTCTTGTGTGCCGACATGCATGTTAAAATGGTTATGCTGTAGTATGATGGGATGGTATCCTCCTCTGAATGATTCAAGTGGCTCGACTTGGCACATATTCATGCATGTAGTTGAAACAAAATCAACATAGCCTCTATGATATTTATGTTGATGGTAATTTATATCCTACTCATGCTTGTATTCAACGTTGGGTAATCTCAAAGCATGTTGATGACTCTGTCCCTCTCTAGTTGGTCGCTCCCCAGTCTTTTGCTAGCCTTCACTTGTACTAAGCGAGAATACTGCTTGTGCATCCAATTCCTCAAACCCAAAGTTGTTCTATATGAGTCCACCATACATGCCTATATGTGGTATTTACCTGCCGTTCCAAGTAAATTTGCATGTGCCAAACTCTAAACCTTCAAACAAACATTCTGTTTTGTGTGCCCAAATCGCTCATGTGGCGACTGGGGGCTGTCAGTATCTTCCACGCTAGGTGGGTTATTCTCACGATATGTGTTGATTCACTATCATTCACGGGAAAGTGGTTGGAAATCACTACTAGGAGAAACCTTATAGGCAGGAGCCTACTAGTAGCACTGGAAAAATACAAACGCTTCTGCTAAGTACCAGTAGCGCTGTATTTTCGCAGCGCTACAAGTAAGGACTTAGCATTAGCGCTGGAAACTGGAAAAGCATTGCTGCTAAAGGGGCCTCGACGATCCCACCGACAGTATTTATAGTAGCAGCGTTGTCCTCAAGAAAGCGCTACTTCTAAGCCTCCTAGCAATAGCGTGTGCGGTGAGGGAAGCGCTACTGGTATTGGGCCCCACTTAGTAGTAGCGCTTTCCCCAGAAAGCGCTACTACTAATCCTCATAGTAGTAGCGCGTGGTGTAATCCAATGCTACTAATAAGTGATGTAGCCACCTTTTTACCCACCCCCACTCTCTCCCTTCTTCCTCCGCCTTTGCCCTCTCCCCTCCTTTCCCCTCTCCCCTCTTCATCATTATTGCCCTTCTTCTCTCTTTCTTCTACCTCTCTTCTCTCCCCATTAATGCCCCCCTCTCTCCCCCTTCTTCCTCCACCTTTGCCCTCTCCCCTCTCCACCATTATGGCCCTTCTTCTCTCTTCCTTCTACCTCTCTTCTCTCCCCATTAATGTCCCCATCTCTTCCCCTTCTTCCTCCCCCTTTGCCCTCTCCCCTCTCCACCATTATTGCCCTTCTTTTATCTTCCTTCTACCACTCTTGTCTCCCCATTAATGCCCCCTCCACCATAATTCTCCTCCATATCTCTCTCCTCTCCATTAGTTAGCTAGAGTCATCTCTCTTCCCAACAACTATATCTAGCTAGATATTTAGCCATCCACTCTCGATCCCTATATTGTCACGAAGGCCTAATGATCTAATTACCGTGCAAAATCTGTCTAGGGGTATAGGTGAGTAAAAACTTGTGCATTTAAAGAATGGGAATATGTGTGTTTGTGATATGAAGGGATATTGTGTGAGTGACATGCCCCGTGAGTTGCTTATGTTTTGCCGAAATGTCGATTTATTTCCGTTTTGGCGGATTTCAAGCAAACTCGATATGTCCTATTTTTAGGCAAGGTCATGCCAAATTTTTATATGACTTTTGCTTGTTATACCATGCAGTCATGAGCGTGAGTTGAAGGAAGGTGGAGCGATACTTGCAATGCGCGGTGCTGGACATGTATGCAAATAATCGGAATGGGATTAGATGTCCTTGTACAAGATGCAAAGAAGGAGTCATTTTGGACCCTTTTGATCGTGGAAGTTTGAAGGCGCACGTACTGATGTATGGTTTCATGGATGGCTATACTCGGTGGATAAGTGAAGATGATGATGATGACGTTCACATGGTAGGGAATGATGACATGATGGGTCTACACAAAGAGATGACCGATTGACACGAAGAGGATGGCACTGGACATGGCAGCCAGGAATAGTCTGAAAATGGCGGAGAAGAAGATTCCGGACACGACAAAGAAGAGTCCAGACATGACGGAGAACAGACGGGCATGTCGCAGTCTTCGACGCTACTAAGTTCAGTCGTGCAGGCCCCTCATGTTCGGGACTCCTTCGCAAGAGTACGACTACCGACAGAGCTGCTTATAGAGAGGAGGCCAAGCTGACGCAACTTGAAGTAGACTCGAAGACTCCATTGTATGACGGTAGCGATCTTGAGGTGACCCGCTTGAGTTTCACGCTCGAACTTCTAAAGATGAAGGCCAAAAACAAATGGACAGACAAAAGCCTTGATGAGCATTGGAAGTATCCACATTGTAAAGGTCTTCCCGCGGGGAACCTATGTCCTACTAGTGTCGAGGAGTCCAAGAAAATCATTTGCCCTCTTGATCTGTCACACATTAGATACCACGCATGCATCAACAATTGCATCATTTATTGGGGGGAGCACGCGGAAATAACCAGTTGTCCAATGTGCAATGCTTCTCGATACAAGAAGGCAGGAAAGAAAACTCCTCGAAAAGTTGTATGGTACTTTCCGATCACTCCCCGTCTGCAACGGTATTTCGTAGATCCTAAGGAAGCAAAGCTCAGGCGCTGACACGTGGAGAGGAAGAAGCCCGATGATGGAGATGATCCGAAGCTGAGACACCTCACAGATGGTAGCCAGTGGAGAGCATTCAACGCCGAATATCCATTTTTCGGAGAAGATGCAAGGAACATCGTGCTTGGTGCAAGTACCAATGGCATGAATCTGTTTGGAAAGCAGAACACCAACCATAGCACATGGCCCGTCTTTGTATGGATGTACAACCTCTCCTCATTAATGAAGACAAAGTACATACACATGAGCATGCTGATTCAAGGACCGAAACAATCGGGAAATAATATTAACCTGTATATGGGGCTTCTGAAAGAGGAGCTAGACACGTTATGGAAATCACCGGTCAAGACATGGGACGCCAACAAAGGAGATTATTTCTATATGAGAGCCGCGCTGATGACGACGGTGCGTGACTATCTCGGTTACGGGTACACCTCGGGATAGGTGTGCCATGGATACTGCGGATGCACAAGGTGCATGGATGATACAACGTCTCAGCAGCTTACGTCAACGAAAAATGGCGGCTCTAGGAAAATTGTGTACATGGAGCATTGTAGATGGATCGAGAAGGATGACCCATGGAGAAAACTTGGAGATCTATTCAATGGTTTGGCGGAGCATGGAGGACCTCCATCTAAGAGGAGCGGCGCCGAAATCAAGGAGTTGCTGACTAACTGGGAAGAGTGCCCCGCGCCGAGAAAAATGGAAAAGGCGTCGGAGCCGCTGCTGAAGGTATGGAAAATGAGGTGTGTGTTTTGGGACTTGGAGTACTGGCACAACCACGACACGCCTCATTGCCTTGATCAAATAAATATCACGAAGAATGTCCTCGAGAGCTTGCTTGCCACACTCATGAACATGCCGGAGAAGACCAAGGATGGGCTGAAGGCAAGGAAAGACTTGGAAGATTTGGAGATCAGGACAGATCTCCACATGCCCCGTAAAAAGTCGATGGAGGAGAAGGAGACAGAGGCGAAGGTGGCGCCAAGGGGCAGAAAAGTCAACAAGAAGGAGGAGAATTGCCCCCCTTCTTGCTTCACCTTAAGTGCAAAGAAGATCGATCAATTCATCAAGTGCCTTACGGGAATCAAAGTCAGTTCCGGTTACGGGAAACAAGAAAGGGAAGAAGAAGCTCAATGTGAAACGTCGTTGACGCAGCTAAGAGACCACCATATATATATATATATATATATATATATATATATATATATATATATATATATATATTGTGTACACATTTAAGTAACCGTTACCGGTCAAATGATATATAAATTGTATCCCCTTCAATTACCACCACATTGTTCCGGTGATATATATTAGCGTAGTAGTGTGGAAGGGAGATCGACGTCCTCGCCGACTACGCGTGAGGCCGTCGGGCGAGAAACAAAAAACAGGAACAAAAGGAAAATAATAATAATAAGTAAAGTAAATGCAAAAGAAAAGAAAAGTAAACACAAAAATAAACAAAAAAGGGAATTAAAGTAATAAAAAGAAAAGAAAACTTTAGCGGTAGCGCTAGTTTCCATCTAGCGCTACTACTAACTTTAGCACTAGCGCCTAGCGCTGGTTTCCAGCCAGCGCTACTACTAACTTTAGCACTAGCGCTGGTTTCCACCCGGCGCTACTGCTAAAGTTAGCAGTAGCGCTGGATGGAAACCAGCGCTACTCCTATTTTCAATAACCCCCCGCCCGCTCCAAATTTTCCCAACTCCCTCCATTCCCCCCCCCCACGCTGCCCCCCTCCCTCGCCTCGCCACCGGCCGCCCCCGCCCCTCGGGAACCTGTCGACGGCCGCCCCCACCGCCAGGTGCCCCCGCCTCCCTAACCAGCCCCCGCCGCCCCGACCAACCCATCCCCCTCTGCCCCCCCCCCCCCCCCGCCCCCTCCCCCCAGTGAGATGAACGGTTGCCGGCCCCTCCCTCCCCCCCCCCCCCCCCCGCGTCCCCCCAACACACACACCCATTTTTTTTCTATTAGGTTAGTTAGGTTAGAAGGAAAAGAAGAAAAGTAGAAGAAAAGAAAAGAAAAGAAGAAATAAAAAAGGAGAAAAAATAAGAAAAGAAGAAGGAAAAGAAGAAATAAAAGATGAAGAAGAAGAAGAGGAAGAAGAAGGAAAAGAAGAAAGGAAAAGAAGAAGAAGAAGAAGAAGAAGAGGAAGAAGAAGGAAAAGAAGAAGGAAAAGAAGAAAGGAAAAGAAGAAGAAGAAGAAGAAGAAGAAGAGGGATTACTCCCATGCTCTGTACTTGGATTCTGTGAAGAACACCAAGAAAAGGGATTACAAGCACATAAAGAGAGTTCTCGATAGTGCCATTTTCACCTTCGACCTTACTAGTGGAGATATCAAGGTGAAAAAGTACAGGAATAAAGGGCTGGTTTTCGGCCATAAGACCGACTTCTGCTGCATCCAGCAATCGAAAGATAGTAAGGCTAATGGATTCTACCTCATGCATCACATGATCGAGTACATAAGGGATAATCAACGCCTTCGCATGTCAGCTAATTCCAAGGATACCAAGATTGTCAACTGGGCCTATAGCATAGGAAAGACACTAGATCATCGAATCCGAGTTGAGTTTTATCACGTATAGTGTGAACTTGCCCAAGTGATCATGAATGAGGTACTCGAACAAACAGGGATGTTCTACCATGGTCCAATGAAGCGGGAGATTGTCCGTGAACTGCTCAACGCCCCACCACACACACACACACACACATTTTTTTTATTTTTTTCTGTTAGGTTAGTTAGGTTAAATGGAAAAGAAGAAAAGAAGAAAATTAGAAGAAAAAAACAAGAAAAGAAGAAATAAAAAAGAAGAAAAGAAGAAGGAAAAGATGATGATGAAGAAGAAGAAGAAGAGGAAGAAGAAGGAAAAGAAGAAAGGAAAAGAAGAAGAAGAAGAAGAAGAAGAAGAAGAAGAAGAGGAAGAAGAGGGAAAAGAAAAAGGGAAATAAGAGGAAGAAGAAGAAGAAGAAGAAGAAGAGGGATTACTCCCATGCTCTATAATTGGACTCTGCGAAGAACACCAAGAAAATGGATTACAAGCACATAAAGAGTGTTCTCGATAGTGCCATTTTCACCTTCGACCTTACTAGTGGAGATATCAAGGTGAAAAAGTACAGGAATAAAGGGCTGGTTTTCGGCCATAAGACCGACTTCTGCTGCATCCAGCAATCGAAAGATAGTAAGGCTAATGGATTCTACCTCATGCATCACATGATCGAGTACATAAGGGATAATCAACGCCTTCGCATGTCAGCTAATTCCAAGGATACCAAGATTGTCAACTGGGCCTATAGCATAGGAAAGATATTGGATCATCGAATCCGAGTTGAGTTTTATCACGTATAGTGTGAACTTGCCCAAGTGATCATGAAGGGGGTACTCGAACAAACAGGGATGTTCTACCAAGGTCCAATGAGGCGGGAGACTGTCCATGAACCGCTCAATGCTCAGCGTCTGGACATGAAGCCTTTCACGAAGCTCGGGTCCTTCATCCCTGACTATGAAGATTGGAGCGCCGACCTGATGGACTGATTGACAATGACAATTGTATGTTTAATTAGTACTACTGTCTTCCTATATGAACTAACATAGATCGCGATAGTTAATTAGTTTGGTTACGTATGAGGCACTTCCTTATTTATGTTTACTATATATAGATTGCTTGTATTTTGCTAACTATATATATATACCTCTTTGTGTTTCTCAAGTACATTATGTTGCATATTAAATCAACTTATGGTGCAGGTTCATAGACCGGGATATGGTGAAGGACTGCTATGCCGTATTCATTGGGAGGGTTCCAGGAGTGTACGACCACTGGCCAGACGCTCAGGCCCAGGTGGACAGGTACCCGGGCGCTAGCCACAGAGGGTTCGATAGCAGAGCCGAAGCGGAAAATAGTTACTTGGGTGGACGCTCCGGCAAGAGAGGGAGCGAAACCGGTGCCTCAAGAAGTACTACTTAGTCGTGCTCTTGCTCACACTAATCGCTCTTCTCTTCTACATCATGGTTTAGACAGAGATGATGAAACTTGTGTGTGTGCCATGACTATGCAGTTGCATTTATTGGAGACATGACTTGTGTATCGCTATTTTTGAGATGTGTAATGATATTTGTGTTGGATAATATGATGATGATGGTGGTGGTATATATGATGAGTCTCATGTATGTGTATGATATGATGAGAATATGATATCATGAAACTGCTACAAAAAAGTGAACAAAAAATAAAAATAGAAAACAAACTAAAACCTACGCTTAGCACTAGCGCTGGTAATTTGTAGCAGTAGCGCTGGTTTAGCAGCAGCGCTTGTTGTATACAAGCGCTACTGCTAACAGCACTTACCAGTAGTGCTGGTTATCCAGCACTACTGCTAAACACTTAGCTGTAGCGCCTTAGTAGTAGCGCTAGTCCCAGCACTACTAGTAGAGGGAAAACCAGCGCTACTAGTAGGCTTTCTCCTAGTAGTGAATCGGGATGCCCAGTTCCATGCTCGAAATAAAATCAAAATATAATTAAACAAAACTCCCCCAGGACTTTATTTGAATGGATGGTACCCGTGGATTTGGCTCGCCGTGGAGTGTGACTGATTGGTGGAGGGGGAGTAAAAACCTTATCATTCTGTTTGGGAACCGCCTATAATGTATCTAGCATGGAAGATGTTGAAAATCTCTTGGTCGTTATGTGAGCAATGAAAGCATACCTCTCGAAAATTATTTTTCATCCCTGTTTTAAAAGCTCGAGCTCTGGCACCTCTGCAAATCAATACTTCCCTGTGGGAAGGGCCCCTCCATTTACATTATTGTTGAGTCATCCTCCTCTTATAATAAAGCACTAGTTAGAGAGCACCACCGTCATTTGTATGCTTTGCTGTTAATTGATATTAAGTGTGAGTATGACTGGATCTCTTTTATCACGAATTACAATGTCTAGTCGGTCATTGTTCTTTAGAGGTGCTCTGCATTTATGTTTTGCGGTCTCAGAAAGGGCTAGCGAGATATCATTTCATCATATTGTATCATGATTGTTTTGATAAAAGTGTTGTCATCCGAGAGTTATTATTATTTCTCGCTAGTTGATTATGTCATTGATATGCGTAAATGTGAGACCTAAATGTTATTGTGAACGTGGTTAGTCCATGATCTTTGCTGAAAATCTAAACATCAGTTAGACATATTTACAATAATAAGATCAAATAGAGTTTGTAAAAGTTTTACTTTATCACTTTCAGTTTATCAACTGAATTGCTTGAGGACAAGCAATGGGTTAAGCTTGGGGGAGTTGATACGTCTTCATCATATCTAATTTTACAAACTCTTTTGCCCTTGTTTTGGACTCTAATTTGCATGATTTGAATGGAGCTAACCCGGACTGACGCTGTTTTCAGTAGAATTGCCTTGGTGTTATTTTTGTGCAGAAATAAAAGTTCTCGGATTGATCTAAAAATTTACATAGAATATTTTTGGAATTAATAAAAAATATTGGCGAAAGAATCAACTGGAGGCCCCCCTGGCCGCGCCTAGCAGGCTTGTGGCCCCCCTGTTGCTCCATCGACCTCAATTCCACTCCTATATATTCCTATTCGTGGAGAAAAAAATTAGAGAGAAGAGTTCATTGCATTTCACGACACGGAGCCGCCGCCACCTCCTGGTCTTCCTCGGGAAACCAGATCTGGAGTCCGTTTTGGGCTCCGGAGAGGGGAAATCGACGCCATCGTCATCACCAACCATACTTCACCACCAATTCCATGATGCCCTCCACCGTTCGTGAGTAATCTCATCATAGGCTTGCTGGACGATGATGGGTTGGATGAGATTTATCATGTAATTGAGTTAGTTTTGTTAGGGTTTGATCCCTAGTATCCACTATATTCTGAGATTGATGTGGCTATGACTTTGCTATGCTTAATGCTTGTCACTAGGGCCCGAGTGCCATGATTTCAGATCTGAACCTATTATGTTTTCATGAATATATATGTGTTCTTGATCCTATCTTGCAAGGTGTAGACACCTATCACTCGTTATGATCCGCATCCCCTAGGGTGACAATAACTGGGATTCTTTCCGGTGATTACCGTAGTTTGAGGAGTTCATGTATTCACTAAGTGCTAATGCTTTGGTCCGGTTCTCTATTAAAAGGAGGCCCTAATATCCCTTAGTTTCCATTAGGACCCCGCTGCCATGGGAGGGTAGGACAAAAGATGTCATGGAAGTTCCTTTCCATAGGCACGTATGACTATATATGGAATACATGCCTACATTACATTGATGAATTGGAGCTAGTTCTGTGTCACTCTATGTTATAACTGTTGCATGATGAATGCCATCCAATGTAATTATCCATCACTGATCCATTGCCTACGAGCTTTACACATATTGATCTCTACTAAGTTACTTCTCCGTTGCTACTATTACAATCACTACAAAACTACTACTGTTACTTTTGCTACCGTTACCGTTACTTCCATACTACTTTGCTACTGAATACTTTGCTGCAGATATTAAGTCTTTCAGGTGTGGTTGAATTGACAACTCAGCTACAAATACTCGAGAATATTCTTTGGCTCCCCTTGTGTCGAATCAATAAATTTGGGTTACTCTACCCTCGAAAATTGTTGCGATCCCCTATACTTGTGGGTTATCAACCATGACCATTGAGTCGCCAAGGAAGTCATTGCCTAAGAAGGAAGGAGAGAAGAAGGCCAGGAAAAGGATCATCCGTGTTGTTGGTGATGGCCTAGAAGTATAGGGGATCTATCGTAGTCCTTTTGGTAAGTAAGAGTGTCGAACCCAACGGGGAGCGGAAGGAAATGATAAGCGGTTTCCACTAAGGTATTCTCTGCAAGCACTAAAATTATCGGTAACGGATAGTTTTGTGATATGATAATTCGTAATGAGTAACAAGTAATAAGTGTAGCAAAGGTGCAGCAAGGTAGCCCAATCCTTTTTGTAGCAAAGGACAGGCCTGGACAAACTCTTATATAAGGAAAAGCGCTCCTGAGGACACATGGGAATTTCTGTCAAGCTAGTTTTCATCATGCTCATTTGATTCGCGTTCGTTACTTTAATAATTTGATATGTGGGTGGACCGGTGCTTGGGTGCTGCCCTTACTTGGACAAACCTCCCACTTATGATTAACCCCCCTCGCAAGCATCCGCAACTACGAAAGAAGAATTAAGGTAAATCTAACCATAGCATGAAACATATGGGTCCAAATCAGCCCCTTACGAAGCAACGCATAAACTAGGGTTTAAACTTCTGTCACTCTAGCAACCCATCATCTACTTATTACTTCCCAATGCCTCCCCCTAGGCCCAAATAATGGTGAAGTGTTATGTAGTCGACGTTCACATAACACCACTAGAGGAGATACAACATACATCTCATCAAAATATCAAACGAATACCAAATTCACATGATTACTTATAACAAGACTTGTCCCATGTCCTCAGGAACAAACGTAACTACTCACAAAGCATATTCATGTTCAAGATCAGAGGAGTATTAACTATCATTAAGGATCTGAACATATGATCTTCCACCAAGTGAACCAACTAGCATCAACTACAAGGAGTAATCAACACTACTAGCAACCCACAGGTACCAATCTGAGGTGTTCAGACAAAGATCGGATACAAGAGATGAACTAGGGTTTGGAGAGGAGATGGTGCTGGTGAAGATGTTGATGGATATTGACCCCCTCTCAAAGAGAGGATCGAGGGTGATGACGATGGCTTCAATTTCCCCCTCCGGGAAGGAAGTTTCCCCGGCAGAACAGCCCTGTCGGAGCTCTAGATTGGTTTTGTCCAAGTTCCGCCTCGAGACAGCGATGCTTCATCCCGAATGTCTCTTCTGATTTTTTTTTTCATGTCAAAACCCTCCATATAGCAGAAGATGGGCATCTGGGAAGCCACAGGGGGCCCACAAGCCTGTTAGGCGCGGCTAAGGGGGTGGTCGTGCCTAGCAGGCTTGTGGCCTGCAGGTGGCCCCCCTCTGGTTGATTCTTGCACCAACATGTTTTATTAAATCCAAAAATATTCTCCATAAATTTTCAGGACTTTTGGAGTTGTGCAGAATAGGTATCTCAGATTTGCTCCTTTTCCAGCCCAGAATTCCAGCTGCCGGCATTCTCCCTCTTCATGTAAACCTTGAAAAATAAGAGAGAAAAGGCATAAGTATTGTACCATAACGTGTAATAATAGGCCATAATACAATAAATATCAATATAAAATCATGGTGCAAAATGGACGTATCAGTTGGCAGGCCTACCTCAATGTTTGAGGACCCTAAGGAGGTTGTTGGTGCTGCTGCTGCTGAGGAGGAGGAGGAGGAGGAGGAAGAGCAAGTTGTCAAGGGCCCTCCCAAGAAGAAGCATGAGAAGTTGTTGGCAGATGCTATGCCAAAGCAAGGTCCCTCCAAGAGCACCAAGTCTGCACCCAAGAAGGCTGCTGCTGAGAAGTCCAAGAGGACTACCAGACACATCCCAGCTTCTGAGAAGAACAAGGGATCTACCTTCAGAGAAGCTGATGAGGATGCTGTTGGAAATATGCCCTAGAGGCAATAATAAAATGGTTATTATTGTATTTCCTTGTTCATGATAATTGTCTATTGTTCATGCTATAATTGTGTTAACCGGAAACCATAATACATGTGTGAATACATAGACCACAACATGTCCCTAGTGAGCCTCTAGTTGACTAGCTCGTTGATCAATAGATGGTCACGGTTTCATGGCCATGGACATTGGATGTCATTGATAACGGGATCACATCATTAGGAGAATGATGTGATGGACAAGACCCAATTCTAAGCATAGCACAAGATCGTGTAGTTCGTTTGCTAAAGCTTTTCAATGTCAAGTATCGTTTCCTTAGACCATGAGATTGTGCAACTCCCGGATACCGTAGGAATGCTTTGGGTGTGCCAAACGTCACAACGTAACTGGGTGGCTATAAAGGTGCACTACAGGTATCTCCGAAAGTATCTGTTGGGTTGGCATGAATCGAGACTGGGATTTGTCACTCCGTGTGACGGAGAGGTATCTCTGGGCCCACTCGGTAAGACATCATCATTATGAGCTCAATGTGACTAAGGAGTTAGTCACGGGATGATGTATTACGGAACGAGTAAAGAGACTTGCCGGTAACGAGATTGAACAAGGTATGGGGATACCGACGATCGAATCTCGGGCAAGTATCATACCGATAGACAAAGGGAATTGTATACGGGATTGATTGAATCCTTGACATCGTGGTTCATCCGATGAGATCATCGTGGAGTACGTGGGAGCCAACATGGGTATCCAGATCCCGCTGTTGGTTATTGACCGGAGAGGTGTCTCGGTCATGTCTACGTGTCTCCCGAACCCGTAGGGTCTACACACTTAAGGTTCGATGACGCTAGGGTTATAGGGAAAAGGTATACGTGATTACCAAAGGTTGTTCGGAGTCCCGGATGAGATCCCGGACGTCACGAGGAGCTACGGAATGGTCCGGAGGTAAAGATTGATATATAGGAAGTCCAGTTTTGGTCACCGGAAAGTTTTCGGGCTCATCGGTAGTGTACCGAGAGTGCCGGGAGGGTGCCGGATAACCCCCGGGAGGGGTGTGACGACCAAAGGACCACATGGGCTGTTAGATAAAGTGTGCCAGCCCTTATTGGGCTGGGCAAGACTTTTGCTAAAGGCCCATGCGGCTGGAGATAAGGAGATAAGGCAAAAAGGATTTAAAAGGAGGAGATCCACCTCCCTTGTGGGAGGTGGACTCTCCCTTTAATTCGGCCGGCCATCTCCTCTTTGGTGTAGAGGCCAAGCCAGCCCTCCACGTCCCTCCTCCTATATATACTTGAGGTTTTGGATGTTTTGAGACAAGATTTGATCTCTCTCTCTCACGGCGAAGCCCTACCTCTCTTCTTCCTCCTCCGCAGCGCTTAGGCGAAGCCCTGTCGGAATACCTTGCTACTCCACCACCACCACGCCGTCGTGCTGCTGTTGGAGCCCTTCCCCAACCTCTCCTTCCTCCTTGCTGGATCAAGGTGTTGGAGACGTCACCGGGCTGCACGTGTGTTGAACGCGGAGGTGCCGTCCGTTCGGCACTTGATCGGATCTACCGCGATCTGAATCGCTGCGAGTACGACTCCATCAACCGCGTTCTTGTAACGCTTCCGCTTAGCGATCTTCAAAGGTATGAAGATGCAATCTCTCCCCTCTCGTTGCTGGTTTCTCCATAGATAGATCTTGGTGAACGTAGGAAAATTTTGATTTACTACTACGTCTCCCAACAGTGGCATCATGAGCTAGGTCTATGCGTAGAATCTATGCACGAGTAGAACACAAAGCAGTTGTGGGCGTCGAGTTTGTTAATTTGCTTGCCGCTACTAGTCTTATCTTGATTCGGCGGTATTGTGGGATGAAGCGGCCCGGACCAACTTTACACGTACGCTTACGTGAGACCGGTTCCACCGCCTGACATGCACTAGATGCATAAGGTGGCTAGCGGGTGTCTGTCTCTCCTACCTTAGTCGGATCGGATTCGATGAAAAGGGTCCTTATGAAGGGTAAATAGCAATTGGCAAATCACGTTGTGGTGTTGACGTAGGTAAGAAACGTTCTTGCTAGTAACCTATAGCAGCCACGTAAAAACTTGCAACTACAAATTAGAGGACGTCTAACTTGTTTTTGCAGCATGTGCCTTGTGATGTGATATGGCCAAAGGATGTGATGTGATGCATTGTGATGTATGAATTGACCATGTTCTTGTAATAGGATTCACGACTTGCATGTCGATGATTATGACAACCGGCAGGAGCCATAGGAGTTGTCTTATTTATTGTATGACCTGCGTGTCAATCATAAACGCCATGTAATTACTTTACTTTATTGCTAAGCGCTAGCCATAGTAGTAGAAGTAATAGTTGGCGAGACAACTTCATGAAGACACAATGATGGAGATCATGATGATGGAGATCATGGTGTCGTGCCGGTGACAGTGATGATCATGGTGCCCCGAAGATGGAGATCATAGGAGCAAAATGATATTGGCCATATCATGTCACTATATTGATTGCATGTGATGTTTATCATGTTTACATCTTATTTGCATAGAACGACGGTAGTAAATAAGATGATCTCTCAATAAAATTTCAAGAAAGGTGTTCACCCTAACTGTGCACCGTTGCTAAGGATCGTCGTTCCGAAGCACCACGTGATGATCGGGTGTGATAGGTTCTAATGTTCGCATACAACGGGTGTAAGCCAGATTTACACATGCGAAACACTTAGGTTGACTTGACGAGCCTAGCATGTACAGACATGGCCTCGGAACACGGAAGACCGAAAGGTCGAACATGAGTCGTATAGAAGATACGATCAACATAGAGATGTTCACCATGGATGACTAGTCCGTCTCACGTGATGATCGGACACGGGCTAGTTGACATGGATCATGTATCACTTGGAAGACTAGAGAGATGTCTATCTAAGTGGGAGTTCATTAATAATTTGATTAAATGAACTTAATTATCATGAACTTAGTCTAAAAATGTCCTTGCAAATTATGTCGTAGATAGCTCGCGCTGTAGCTCCCCAGTTTTATTGATACAATCCTAGAGAAAAGTAAGTTGAAAGTTGATGGTAGCAATAATGCGGACTGGGTCCGTGATCTGAGGATTGTCCTCATTGCTGCACAGAAAGCTTATGTTTTTGATGTACCGCTAACTGCATCACTCCCTCAAGCGTTGTCTGTAGATGTTGTGAACATATGACAGGCACTTTTTGATGACTACGTGATAGTTCAGTGCGTCATGCATTACGGCTTAGAATTGAGGCTTCAAAATGTTTTGAACGTCACAGAACATATGAGATGTTCTAGGAGCTGAGATTGTGATCTCAAGCTCGTGCCTATGTTGAGAGGTATGAGACCTCCAACAAGATTCTTTGCCTGCAAGATAAAGGAGAATAGCTTAATCGGTGAGCGTGTTCTCAGATTGTCTGGGTGCTACAATCACTTGAATCAAGTGGGAGTTAATCTTCCAGATGAGATAGTGATTAATGCAGTTCTCCAAGTCACTGCCACCAAGCTACTAGAGCTTCGTGATGAACTATAACATGCCAGGGATGGATAAGATGATCCCTGAGTTGTTCGTGATGTTTGACACCACGAAGGTAGAAATCAATAAGGAGCATCAAGTGTTGATGGTTAAGTGAAAACCACTAGTTTCAAAAGGGGCAAGGGCAAGAAGGGAAAAACTTCAGGAATGGCAAGCCAGTTGTTGCTCTAGTGAAGAAACCCAAGGTTGAGCCCGAACCCGAGACTAAGTGCTTCTGTTATGAGGAGAATGTTCGCTGAAGCGGAAAAACCCTAGATGATTGGTAGATAAGAAGGCTGGTAATGTCAATGGAAGTATATTTGATATACGTGTTAGTGATGTGTACCTTGCTGGTACTCCTAGTAGCACCTGGGTATTAGATACCGGTTCGGTTGCTAAGTGTTAGCAACTCGAAATAAAAGCTACGGAGTAAATGGAGACTAGCTAGGTGAAAGGTGACGATGTGTGTTGGAAGTATTTCCAAGATTGATGTGATCACCATCGCACGCTCTCTCTACCTTCAGGATTTGTGATAAACCTAAATAAATGTTATTTGGTGTTTGCGTTGAGCATAAACGTGATTAGATCATGATTAGTGCGATACGGTTATTCATATAAGTTAGAGAATAATGGTTATTCTGTTTACATGGATAATGCCTTCAATGGTCATGCACCCACTCGAAATGGTTTATCGAATCATGATCGTAGTAGTACACATATTCATAACATTGGTACCAAAAGATACAAAGTTAATAATGATAGTACCACATGCTTGTGGCACTGCCACGTAATGTCATATTGGTATAAATCGCATGAAGAAACTCCATGATGATGGATGTTTTTTGACTCACTCGATTTCGAATCGGTTGAGACATGCGAGCCATGCCTCTTGGGCAAGATGACTGAGACCCCGTCATCCAATATGATGGAGCGGGCAAGTGGCTTATTGGAATTAATACATGTTGGTGTATGTGGTCCAATGAGTGTTGAAACACACAGTGGATATCGTTGTTTTTCTTTACCTTCGCTGATGATTTGAGTAAATATGGGGATATTTACTTAATGAAACACGAATCTGAAATGTTTGAAAGGTTCAAGGAGTTTCAGAGTGAAGTTAAAGATCATCGTGACAAGAAGATAAATGTCTATGATATGATCATGGAGGTGAATATCTAAGTTACGAGTTTGGTATGCAATTTTAGACAATGTGGAAATTGTTTCACAGCTCACGCCTCCTGGAACACCATAGTGTGATGGTGTGTTCGAACGTCGTAGTCGTGCTCTATTGGATATAGTGAGTACTATGATGTCTCTTATCATTTTACCACTATCGTTATGGGGTTATGCATTAAAGACAAATCCATTCACTTTAACAGGGCACCATCTAAGTCTGTTGAGATGACACCGTGAGAATTATGGTTTGACAGAAGCCTAAGCTGTCATTTCTTAATGTTTGGGGCTGCGACGCTTATGTGAAAATGGGTTTTTCACCTAGCGAGCTCGAACTCAAAGCAGACAAATGCATCTTCATAGAATACCATAATGAGACATTGGGTATACCTTCTATCTCAGATCCAAGCGCAAAAGGTGTTTGTTGCTAAGAACGGGTCCTTTTTGAGAAAGAGTTTCTCTCGAAAGAATTGAGTGGGAGGAAGATAGAACTTGATAAGGTTGTTGAACCTTTGTTTCAACCAGAGAATAGCGCAACACAGAAAGATGTTTCTGTAGAGCCTACTTAGTTGAAAAGGAAGTTAATGATGATGATCATGAAGCTTTGGATCAAGTCACTATCGAACCTCGTAGGTCGACAAGGACGCGTACTGCTCCTGAGTAGTACGACAACCCTGTCTTGGAAATCATGTTGTTGGACAACGATGAACCTACGAACTATGGAGAAGCGATGGTGGGCCCGGATTCCAACAAATGGCTAGGAGCCATGAAATCCGAGAAAGGATCCATGTATGAAAACCAAGTATGGACTTTGGTAGACTTGCCTGTTGAATGGCGGGTCATTGAGTACAAATGGACCTTTGAGATAAACATAGACGCTAATGGTGAAATGTCACCGTTTATAAAGCTCGACTTGTCGCAAAGAAGTTTCCGCCAAGTTCAAGGAGTTGACTGCAATGAGATTGTCTCATCTGTAGCGATGCTAAAAGTCTATTAAAATTTTGTTAGCAGTTGCTGCATTTTTCGATTATGAAATCTGGCAGATGGATGACAAAACAAGGTTTCCGTAATGGTTTCTGTGAGGAAGAGTTGTATGTGATACAACCAGAAGGTTTTGTCAATCCTAAGGATGCTAATAATATGCAAACTCCAGCGATCCTTCTATGGACTGGAGCAAGCATCTCGGAGTTGGAATATATGCTTTGATGAGGTGATCAAAGTGTTTAAGTTTATACAAAGTTTATGAGAAACTTGTATTTGCAAGAAAGTGAGTGGGAGCACTATGGAATTTCTTATAAGAATATGTAGTTGACATATTATTGATCGGAAATGATGTAGAATTTCTGGAAGAGCATGAAGGGTTGTTTGAAAAGTTTTGTTTTTCAAAGGAAGACCCAGATAAAGCTACTATTTTATTGAGCATCAAGATCTATAGGGATAGATCTATTCGCTTGATAAGTTTTTTCGACGAAGACATACCTTGACAAGTTTTTGAAGGAGTTCAAAATAGATGGGTCAAAGAAGGAGTTCTTGACTGTATTGTAAGGTGTGAAATTGAGTAAGACTCAATACCCGACCACGGCAGAAGATAAAGAAGAGATGAGTGTCATCTCCTATGCTTTAGCCATAGGCTCTATATAGTATGCCATGCTGTGTACCGCACCTGTGTGTGCCTTGCCATGAGTCTGTCAAGGGGTACAAGAGTAATCCAAGAGTGGATCACTAGACAGCGGTCAAAGTTAGCCTTAGTAACTTGAGAACTAAGGAAATATTTCTCGATTATGGAGGTGATAAAGAGTTCATCGTAAAGTGTTACGATGATGCAAGCTTTAAAACCAATCCGGATGACTCTTAGTAGAAATCCAGCTACGTATAGTGGAGCAGCCATTTGGAATAGCTCCAAGTGGAGCATGGGAGTAGTATCTACAAATATGACATGGAAAGTTTGTAAGGTACACACGGATCTGAATGTCGCAGACCCGTTGACTAAAACCTCTTTCACGAGCAGGACATGAACAAACCCCAGAACTTATTGGGTGTTAATCACATGATGATATGATCACATAGTGATGTAAGTGTTAATCACATGGTGATGTGAACTAGATTATTGACTCTAGTGCAAGTGGGAGACTGTTGGAAATATGCCCTAGAGGCAATAATAAAATGGTTATTATTGTATTTCCTTGTTCATGATAATTGTCTATTGTTCATGCTATAATTGTGTTAACCGGAAACCATAATACATGTGTGAATACATAGACCACAACATGTCCCTAGTGAGCCTCTAGTTGACTAGCTCGTTGATCAATAGATGGTCACGGTTTCATGGCCATGGACATTGGATGTCATTGATAACGGGATCACATCATTAGGAGAATGATGTGATGGACAAGACCCAATTCTAAGCATAGCACAAGATCGTGTAGTTCGTTTGCTAAAGCTTTTCAATGTCAAGTATCGTTTCCTTAGACCATGAGATTGTGCAACTCCCGGATACCGTAGGAATGCTTTGGGTGTGCCAAACGTCACAACGTAACTGGGTGGCTATAAAGGTGCACTACAGGTATCTCCGAAAGTATCTGTTGGGTTGGCATGAATCGAGACTGGGATTTGTCACTCCGTGTGACGGAGAGGTATCTCTGGGCCCACTCGGTAAGACATCATCATTATGAGCTCAATGTGACTAAGGAGTTAGTCACGGGATGATGTATTACGGAACGAGTAAAGAGACTTGCCGGTAACGAGATTGAACAAGGTATGGGGATACCGACGATCGAATCTCGGGCAAGTATCATACCGATAGACAAAGGGAATTGTATACGGGATTGATTGAATCCTTGACATCGTGGTTCATCCGATGAGATCATCGTGGAGTACGTGGGAGCCAACATGGGTATCCAGATCCCGCTGTTGGTTATTGACCGGAGAGGTGTCTCGGTCATGTCTACGTGTCTCCCGAACCCGTAGGGTCTACACACTTAAGGTTCGATGACGCTAGGGTTATAGGGAAAAGGTATACGTGATTACCGAAGGTTGTTCGGAGTCCCGGATGAGATCCCGGACGTCATGAGGAGCTACGGAATGGTCCGGAGGTAAAGATTGATATATAGGAAGTCCAGTTTTGGTCACCGGAAAGTTTTCGGGCTCATCGGTAGTGTACCGGGAGTGCCGGGAGGGTGCCGGATAACCCCCGGGAGGGGTGTGACGACCAAAGGACCACATGGGCTGTTAGATAAAGTGTGCCAGCCCTTATTGGGCTGGGCAAGACTTTTGCTAAAGGCCCATGCGGCTGGAGATAAGGAGATAAGGCAAAAAGGATTTAAAAGGAGGAGATCCACCTCCCTTGTGGGAGGTGGACTCTCCCTTTAATTCGGCCGGCCATCTCCTCTTTGGTGTAGAGGCCAAGCCAGCCCTCCACGTCCCTCCTCCTATATATAATTGAGGTTTTGGATGTTTTGAGACAAGATTTGATCTCTCTCTCTCACGGCGAAGCCCTACCTCTCTTCTTCCTCCTCCGCAGCGCTTAGGCGAAGCCCTGTCGGAATACCTTGCTACTCCACCACCACCACGCCGTCGTGCTGCTGTTGGAGCCCTTCCCCAACCTCTCCTTCCTCCTTGCTGGATCAAGGTGTTGGAGACGTCACCGGGCTGCACGTGTGTTGAACGCGGAGGTGCCGTCCGTTCGGCACTTGATCGGATCTACCGCGATCTGAATCGCTGCGAGTACGACTCCATCAACCGCGTTCTTGTAACGCTTCCGCTTAGCGATCTTCAAAGGTATGAAGATGCAATCTCTCCCCTCTCGTTGCTGGTTTCTCCATAGATAGATCTTGGTGAACGTAGGAAAATTTTGATTTACTACTACGTCTCCCAACAGATGCTATGTCTGCATTGATGAAGCTCAGACCTCACCTTCCAGAGCACAATACCAGCCGTCCACTTGTTGTTGATATGAAGAAGAAGAAGGATGCAGGTTTGGGAGAGTAGAGAGCCATTGATCCTTACTCTCAAACGAGGAAGACAGCTGTGGACTACAGGTTCTACACCAAGGAGCAACAGGATTTCTATGAGACTATGCTGCTTGACAAGAGTTCAGCTGTGAGTGACATGGGATATGTTGACTGGAAGTACATCAAGGCGAATGAAGACTACTTCCCGAGTGTGCAAAACAACTTCCGCTGCATTGGCCTAGACAAGTTTGTTGGCAAAGAATTCACTGCATGGAACGACGAGATGATCATGCAATTCTACTCCACTACTCACTTCTATGGAGATGGTAGGATTGTGTGGATGACAAAAGGAGCAAGATATGAGTCTACTGTTGATGAATGGGCTGCCATCTTAGGAGTCCCAGAGGCACAAAATAGAGATATATGTGTATACTCAGAGTCCAAGGCAAGCCACAATGCCATGAAGGACATGTACAATGCCATTCATGTTGCACAACTTTAGTGCCACAAGCTAGAATCTATCTATCACCTCCAGGCAGGTCTCCGCACCATCAGCACTATTTTGAGGCATACTTTGATGCCCAAGTCAGGTGACGAGAAGATGATATGAGACTACTCCATCAACTTGCTGCTTCTTATTAACCAGCACCAGAGATTCAGAGTGATGGATCTGATAGTGGAGACTGTGAAGAGGGTTGCTGCTGATCAGAAGCGCTCATGTTGTTATGCACCCTACATTCAGATGCTCATCAACTCCAAGCTGGAGAAGCACACCTTTGCTCTGGACAGACCCCACTTGCCCCTACAGCCAGACTTCGAGGACAACGTTGTGGTGATGGACTCAGACCACCCCACATTAGTTATAGCTCAAGCACAAGCAGAGGCAGAAGCAGAGGCAGCTAGAGCCACTAGTGCTCAAGTCCCTAGATCCAGGAACGAGCAGATGGATCTCTTGATCTCTACAGTCATGGACATGAAGAAGGATATCAAAGGCATACTGGACAATCAGAAAAGTCTTGTGAACATCTTTGAGGATAGAGTGAAGACCCTTAATGACAAGGTGGATGGGTTGACCAAGACCGTGAACAAGCTCAAGAAGGAAGTAGATGAAGCTCCTATCTGTCGCACCTCTTCAGAGTCTGATTCTGATGAGGAGGAGGATTGTGCACCTGTCAGGACGACTGCTCAGTTCAGGACTCAGGCCAGGACACCTACAGTGCCAGCTCCGGAGATGAGACCTTCATCGTCTGCACCAGCTACAGTGACTTCAGCTGCATCAGCTCCTCCAGTGCCTCCAGTTGCTACTCTAACTCCATCTAGGACATCTGCAGAGGTCTTCGTTGACGCAGTTCTCTCGACTCCAACATCGACCACCGAAGGAGATCAACCCCAGAAGGACTATTAGTTATATCTCTTTGAACTTTTTGGTAACTTGTTGCCAAAGGGGGAGAAGTTGTATATAGATCTTTACGCTTCGAGAGCGTTTGGTTTTTATTGTTGTTTTAAAAACATTTGGTATTTTGGTTGCTCGTGTTATACTTTTGTTTGTGTTTGATCATACGCTTTAATGTCTGTTGCTACTATTTCCTATCCTTTTGATGGTTATGAGATAATCATTCACTTTGCTTGATGTGTTGTGCTATGATATTAACTCCTACTATTCTCGCACACGACCAAGTTGTATGTGACATGGAAGAAGTGCCCCATGTACCTAATCGATTATGCATTTGCATTCAAATGCAAATTTAAAAATAATGCACAAATTTAGGGGGAGCTCTTGCTTATCACATACTTCTCAAAGTGACGATTATATTCATTGATTATATCATATGTCGAAGCTTTGATCTATATGTTGTCATCAATTACCAAAAAGGGGGAGATTGAAAGCACATTTGCTCCCTTGGTGGTTTTGGTAATTAATAACAACATATATGTCATTGAACTAATGTTTCCACTAGGCATGTAGGAAAAGTCCAATGATGGGTTGGCAAAAGGATTGTGGAATAGCCCAAGATGCAAGGAAATAGATTGACAAAGCTTCAAGCAAAAGGACTCTATATTTTACTTTGTGAGAAATCACTTTGAGTCCATAGGAAAGCCAATACTATCAAAAAGAGGTAAGGTATTGTTGGTGAACAAAATGCTCATACGTGCACAAGTGATAGTCACCACATACACCCACAAGCCCTTCCACAAAAGTCTATCCAAAGCCAAATATCCAAAATCGGCGCAACCAACACTTTCCACTTGGTGCCACCGATTCTCAGCCTCAGATAGACTCAGCCAAACCCTAGCCCTTCGGTGCAAACGATTCTGATTCGGTGCCACCGAGTTTGGGTTGCCAACTTTCTATTATGAAAATTCACAAAATCGGTCCCATCGAGTTTGTTGAATCGGCGTCACCGAGTCTGGCAATCTGACCGTTGGTCACCTTATCGGTGCAACCGAGTTTTATGTATCGGTCTCATCGAGATTCAATAGTTGCTACATTTGACACAACTCGGTACCATTGATATTAACACATTGGTGTCATCGAGTCTGACTTATTAGGTGTAACGGTTGGATTTTTGGAGATGCCTATATATACCCCTCCACCACCCACTCGCAATAGAAGTGCTCAGAATAGATTCTCACCTATCCTATCAGATTTTCTAAGAGAGAACCACCTACTCATGTGTTGAGATCATGCCATTCCATTCCAACCATATGAATCTTGATCTCTAGCCTCCCCAAGTTGCTTTCAACCCAATCAATCTCTCCCACCAAAGCCAAATCTGTGAGAGAGTGATTGTGTTTCAGGAGTCTATCATCTTAAAGCACAAGAACAAGGAGTTCATCGACATTATAGAGCCTATTACCTTTTGGGGTGTGGTGCCTCCTAGATTGGTTAGGTGTCGCTTGGGAGCCTCCTACTTTGTGTTGTGGAGTGAACCAAGAAGTTTGTAAGGACAAGGAGATCACCTACTTTGTGCACATCCACCCCGAGTTAGGCTAGTCCTCCGTGGATGTAGGTCATCATGGTATAGTCAAGGTTGCTTCTTCGTGTAACCCTCTGTGGGTAGGGCCCTCCATGGACTCTCGCAACCGTTACCCTCCGTGGGTTGAAGACTTCATAAACGTGGACGTCCGGTAGCACCATTTATCGAAACCATGGGAAAAATAATCGTGTCTCCAAATTGTGTTTGATCTTTCTACCCTTTCTTTACTAATCATGTTTGTCATTACTTTCCGCTGCTATACTCGTAGACATGCATGTGTAGGGTGTACTTAACTTGCTATGAATGCTAAAATCTGTCAACACTTAAAATTAAGAAAAAAATAGATTTTTATTTGGTCAAGTAGTCTAATCATCTCCCAAAAACGGTTGTCCTGCATGCAGCGGCAGCTGAACGCAACAATCTGGCCGCTCGTCTTGGCGAGGTGATGCCCGCATTAAATTTCGTTGAAATAGAAAAAGCTAACATACATCGACCAATACATGCGAATACACATGTCCACGTCAGCCTGGTGGGCTCATCCAGGGTACACATCTGACGCAAAGTGGACAGCATGTGCATGTAGGTTGTGTAATTTTCTACACCGGGCCCAGTACTGTCATTGCTACAGTGATTATGACGCAAAGGGAGGAGCTGCTGGTCTGACACGCTGCCCACGATATTTTGACCCAGCGGCCGCTGCCTCGGTCTGCATATCAACCCGTGGGTGATGCATACCCCAACATGTGGTTATTGTGTTAATTGAAAAATTAATGTGACGAACTGGGTTTACATTAGTCCTCTTGCCCCAATAGAAACAAATATCCTCTGTAGCTACTGTGTGCACGTCAAATACTTTAAACTAAATATATTTTGTTCTGCAAATGGTTCTTTGGCATCGTTTCCTTTTTGAATGAAGTTGCATAGTGTAGGCTGGAAATGCTAGTTACATTGTTTTCCTGGCCATCGCAATTGTGTCCATTGAAGTTTGCATGTCTGACACAGTGGCTGACGAGAATTCGCATGGCATCGTGAAGCCCCTCTGGGTGGTTACTGCTCGTCCTTCTCGTTTGCCGCTGCGTCAGACGTGCTGTCAGAGTTCGTCCCTTCGAATACGCATTTACGTTACATATTAATCTCCAACGGTCAGCTATACTATAACTAGCGAACTTTTGTGGTCCAAATCACGACGGCACGATGGCCATGGAAGCAGCGCGTGCAGCTGTCGCTACGTCTAGACATGACTTTCTTCCTCCCTCTTTAGACCTATTTTTAATCCTACATTCTTTTTCTTTTTTTTCACCAGTTTTTCTTTGGATTTTTTTTTATTTTTTAAGTTTTTTTCTAGGTTTCTCATTTGTTTCATGGTTTCCATCTTTTTATTTTTTATTGATTTTTGTCTCTTTCTTGTTTTTTTGTTTTCTTTTTTCTTTATCGGTTTAACTGTTTTTCATTGTTTTTGTACTTGTTTCTTTGGTTTCTTTTTTCGGTTCCTTTTTTCTTTGGTTTTTTCTTTCTTTTTTGGAGAGCTTCTTTTGTATTTCATTCTACATTTTATATGTATGTCAATAATTCTCTTATAATACATGTTTAATATTTTATACACATACACTACTTTTCAAATACAAGTATAACATTTTTTAATATCTGGTCAACATTTTTCTACAGAGGTTTTAGAATTTTCAAGTTCTTAATTAATCATGGTCAAAAAATGCTTGATGAGGAATTTTAAAATATTATATAAAAATTCTTGAATATATGGTCAAAATTATTTCTATGCACATTTTATCATTTTCAAATGTTTGATTAACATTTTTCAAATACAAGATTAACATTTTTAAATACTTGATTTACATTTCTCCAATCATTGTTTAACATTTTTTTCAAATGCTTGATTAATATTTTCTAAATACATGATCATATTTTTCTTTAAATTTTTCTATATACAGGAGAAACATTTTCTTTACACACATTTATTACTTTTCAAATCTAGGGTAACACTTTATTAATGCATGGTTAACAATTTCGTGTCCACATTTTAACTTTTTAAAATACTTTTTAAACATTTTTCAAATACAAGATTAACATTTTTTTAATACATGTTCAACATTTTGATCCGTTCATATTTGAAGATTTTGGAATAGTTTATTTAGAATTTTCAAATATAAGTTTGACATTTTTTGAATAAATGGCTGAACAAAGATCTATACACATTAAAAAGTGATCGACTAAAAAAATTCAATTAATTTTTAAAATTATTTTAAAATTTTAATTACCATTTTTTAAACACTCCCTCCGTCCGGAATTACTTGTCACTAAAATGGAAAGAAATGAATGTATCTAAAACTAAAATATGTCTAGAAACATCCATTTCTATGATAAGTATTTTCAGATGGGAGGAGTACATCACAAAAAAGGACACATATTGTACATTTCTTTATACATGAAAAACTATTTTTTGGCAGATGCTACCTTTTTTATTTATTAAAAGTATTTGCTATTACAAATGAAGTTAAGAAAAGGAAAAGAAAAAACATGAAGAAAACTAGGGCGTGGCCTCGCGTGCGTTTGGGCTGGCCTCTTTCCGGAGGAGCCTGACCTGGGAGCACACTAGGTCTCGTTGTAAGTGAGGCTTAGCGTTGGCCCGCTGCGGTTGCCCACACAAGCTGTAGATGTGCACCCAGCCATGCGGCTTCGATCTGGCCGAAATCACTTGTGATGGAGCATTTTTTGCAAAGGTCACTCTCATTGCATGTGCGTCACTTCTCACAATCTGGTGTTTCTTTTTCATAGATTCGTTTATTTAAAACATTTTATCTATCAAACCGTGCGTCCAAATATTAAAACAGTTTTCACCGTTAGATTCCTCGCGTCGATTTCTTTAAAACTAGATTCCATGTTGATAGCTTTCAACGAACTTTTTTTTTCACAAAAGAAATCGAACCAGAAACATGTTTCTTCCCTTTTCGAGAGGCATGACCGTGCCTCTCACGGAAGCAAATATGTGCCTTCACGAGAAGCAAATTTATGCCTCTCACGAGAAAAAACGCATTATTTTTTTCTTTTCCAAGAGGCAGGACCGTGTCTCCCCGCAAGCCAATCCTTGCCTTCACGATAAGCAAACCCGTGATTCTTGTGGAAGGAAAAAACATTTTTTTTCTTTTTTTAGAGGCAAGACCATGCCTCTCGCAGTAGCAAAACAGGGGGAAACCGAGAAGCCAAAAAAATTGGACAAAAATACATCTACAAGCCAAAAAGCATACAGAAAAAAATCCAAAGGGAATGCCCAGAGTGTGACATGTGACGGACGATGTGCTCTCAGCCCATCCCAAGTGACCCTTGGGGAGGCTCCCAAACAAGTGCTCCTTCGTTAGTTGCTCCCTAATCTGGCCACCGTTTGGTCACGGGTTTTTGTTTTCTCCTTTTTCCATCCTTTTCAATTTTGCTTGTGCTTCCACAGAAATTTAAAATAAAACAAGGAAACTCGACACAATTTTAACAATTCAAAGAGCACTTCAGGATTACATAAAATATTCATGAAATCTGAAAAAGTTCACTTTGAAAAAGTTTCGTGAGTTCAAAATATGTTTGCAAATATTAAATAACATTCGTGAATTCTGTTCATGAGTTACAAAAAAGTTTTGGGATTTTATTTTATTTTTTGAATTTCAACAAAAATTCATGTATTCAAAAACTATTTGGGAATGCACTTCATTTTTTTAATTTCCAAAAATCTCCATTCATTCAAAAAACTGTTGGTGAATTCAAAAAAGATGTGAATTCAAGATATTCGTGGACTAAAAAAATATATTGATTAAATAAATGTTCACGAATTCAAAGCATGGTCGTGAATGCAAATAGTGTTTATGAAATTATAAAAATATTCCAAAAATGTTCACGAATGTTAAAATTGTTCATGAAATCATAAAATGTTCAGTATTAAAACAATGCTCACATGTTTGAAAAACTATTGCCGAATTAAAAAATCATTCACAATATTCAAATAATTTTCAAAAAATAAAAAAATAAAAAATGATGCGAGCGTTTTAAATTATAAAGAAACACCAAAAATGTTCACAAATTCATACAAGGTTCATGAGTTTTCAAAATGCGAATATTTGAAAGACAAGAATTTGAATATTTTTCTAGTTTTTCAATAAATTTTACAGATTTGAAACTTTATCATTATTTTTAAATAAGTTCATTAATTATAAATAAAATCATGGATTTGAAAAAAGAAAAAACATAAAGAAGAAGAAGAAGAAGAAGAAACAAACAGGAAAAAAAAAGAAAACCGACAAAAACGACACACATTCGTACTAAGGGCATGTACAATGATGCTATTTAGGAGTGCCACCTAAGATAAATGGTGAGGTGGAGGAGAGAGAACTTGAAAAAAAGGCTTTGCCTTCTCTTATTTAAGAAAAGACAAGAGGTGATCTCTTCACACAATATGTCTCACCATATTTTTAGGAATACCTAGTTATTGAAGATAAGGCTAAAAGATGACCAATTGTAGACTTTTTTTTTGTCATCTCTAAATTACATGCAAAACTCAAGATAAGACTATCTTATCAATCATTGTACATGTCCTAACAGGCCAACCTATTATCACGGGCTGCATGTTTGGTCGCTACCCCCTTATCGCTTAGAATAGGATGCTAGACAATACACTTCCATGTTGCTAAAAAAAGACAATACACTTCCATATGAAGCCACTCGGGAGCTTTTTCGTCCTGGGAACGAAACGTGTGCTAGAGTGAATCCACTTAGAATTTTATCATGCATGGACATAGACTATCTGCTCGAGTGAATCCATTTAAAAATTTATCGTGCATGGGCACAAAACGCCTGCTCGAGTAAAAACATTCATAATTTCATCGTGTCTAGACACAAAACGTTTGCTTGAGTGAATACAATCAGAATTTCATCTTGTCTAGACACGAAATGTCTACTCGGGTGAATCCACTTGGACTTTCATCATGCCTGGGCATGGAACATCTGCACGAGTGAATCCACTCGAAAATTCCACATGCCTGGACACAGAACATCTTCTCGAGTGAATCCACTCAGAATTTCGACGTGTCTGAGCACACGATGTCTACTCGAGTGAATCCACTCAGAATTTCGTCATGGATGGGCATAGAACATCAACTCGAGTGAGTGCACTCAAAACTTCTTTGAGTCGGTATAGGCAACATCTGCTCGACTGATTCCACTTAGAATTTCTTCGTGCATGGGCCCGAAATGTCTACTCGAATGAATCCACTCACGAATTCATCATGCCTAGGTACAGAAAATCTGCTTGAGTGAAGGCACTTGGAATTTCATCATGCATCGTCATGGAACATAACCTTGAATCTGAATCCACGCAATAGCCCTTCAGCGCACCCATAGGGGTAGCCTCTAATATGTCTCAAATGTATTTCTAAATTTTAATTGTCTCAGGCTATTAGAATATAACTTATGTATACTTTTTTATAACATTTTATATTATTTTTTCAGACTAACCTATTAATCTAGTGTCCAGTATTGATGTTTTCTGCATGTTTTTAATTTTACAGAAAATACATATATAGGAGGTCAAAAAATCCTAGTACGATTTTTTGGGGGCACGAAGGTTCCGTGAAGCATCGAGGGAGAACATGAGGAGCCAAGAGGGCTTCACACGGCCAGGTGGCTCGACTAGGCTCTAGGGCAGGCCTCTAGGCTGTGTGGGTCCCATACTTATTGCCTTCCATCCATACCAGCGTCATAAATTTCTATAAATAGAGAAACCATCTAAGATATTTATATCCAAATTTTTCCATCATCGCAAGCTTCTGTTTCGAGGAGATCTAATCTAGAAGACTGTTTCGGTACTCTGCCGGATGGGGAATCAATTTCCGGAGGCTTCTTCATCAACCTTGCTGCCTCCATGACCATGCGTGAGTAGTTACCTTAGGACCTTATGATCCATAGTAGTAGCTAGACGGATCTCTCCTTTTGATCTTTAATAGCAAGTTCATGTGAGTTGCCTCACATGATCGGGATCAATCTGATGTAATCCATGAATGTGTTTTTTGGGATATGATGAATTGTCACTTATATGATCAGATTTTTCATTGAATACAATCATATCTTTTGAGGTTTTGTTGTATAATTAAATATATTTGCATACTCTCTTATCTATGTATCTATCTTCTCTGCCCAAGCTTGTTGAGTTTTTCTTCAAAGGGACTGAGGGAGTGGTGCTTTGTAGTGGGTTCAATCTTGTCATCTCTAATCAAGTGACAATAAGGTCTTGAACACCTACTGTATTGTTGCCACTAAGGATAAAACGGTAGTGTCTCGTCATATTGCTTGATGTTTTGATGTCTATATTATGTCATCATGCTTATTGCAGTGAGTTGTTTCTTGTAAACTAAATACTTCTGGATGCATGTGGGATAGCGAGATATTTGAGTGGAGCATTAGTAGTAGATGCAGTTTAATTAATGGTCTACTTATCACAAACATAATGCTTATATGAGATTATATCATGAATGATCATAGTCATAAATATAAAAATTATAATTTAATCGCTCCCAACTATAATTTGTTCATCACACCACTTCGTTATTGGCAGCTCCAGTAGGATTGGAGGCCTTGATTTGTCATGGAAAAGAGAAATGAAACTAGAGGTTCCAAATTATTCACAATAACATATTGATGCTAAGGTGGAGGGCTGAGCCCAAGTGTGTGGCAAATGACTTTTATTTAGGGTGAACCTCAAGTTGCACAATGACACAAAATATGGCATCTATTACCTAGAACATGGTCATTAAATTTTACAATCAGGTAGAGAGAGAAAAAATATCGTCCATTAAATGTGCAAAATATGTATTACTGCGCAAATACCAATAAGACATTAAAAGCAGTGCAAAAATTGAAACAAGATGAGTTCGTTATAGGACAGGCGAGAGGTAAAGGTAAACATATCCACAAAACCGTCAGGATGAATACAACTTATGCATAAAACATCACACATAGGTGCATCAACATTCAATTTCCTTTCTCAAAATGACCCTCAATGCATATTATTCATTCAAGCGGATCACATGTCTAGTTACAAAACGTCAATTAGACAATCAGGGATTACACTAAACAAGGTAGCATCAATCTCTATAGATAAAACTTTCATGACACATCTATGGGCCGCTCCATTAGCTCCTCACCATTGCATATCAAATCCCTATAAATTCAGGAGATAGGTGTGCATCAGTTTATGATGTGTCCTCCGACTAAGATCAACCCCTTTATGTCACACTAGTGAGATTGACATTTTGCAAGTTCAATGGTTAAGGGATCATACACAGTGGGATATTTGCTGCATTGCCCCATCTGAAACCACCCACTATGCCCCCGCACCATGATGCAAACTCATTCACCTTGTTCGTATCTTCATCTATATTCATATTTAGCCATCCTTGATTAGATACCTCCCAACCATGCTGCTATACCGAATCACGACCCCTAGACTCTGAATGCATAGGAATGTCCTGATTCTCAGTAAACTCCACAGACCATTTACAGTGACATCTTTGAAAGTGTATTTACCGTGGTTCGTCCCACATCATCGAGATAATGATCGCAACTTGTTGTTTCTTCGTGAAATGATTATCCAAGATGTCCCTCGACCATGTCATAGGATGTAAACAAGCCAACTTTACATCGGAAAAAAATCTCGTGTCGCCTGCAAAAATAATAACGCATGCTCGCATTGGACCAGACTCCTCGTCGCCGACAGACCCGATACACACCGCATCATCTCTAATGTGTTTTCGTCGCATCTTACCGTATCCTGACAGAAAGCTCGTAAGAACCCGCCACCAAAACCCGAATCTTCAGCTGAGCATGCACTCTCCACATCGCTGTCCAAAATTCTTCCCCCGTATGTCGAGCTTCTCAGCGTTGTACACACTTTTTTATGTGAGGCCTTCATCTAAACTAATTTATGAACACACGCGCACAATTCACGGCAACAATTTGACACATGAACATTCCAAATCCGATGGATATATATTTAGACAAGATAAAGAAAAGTTTATTCTACGTGTCCGGAGCAATCCGACCGTCGGTCGTTCAGGACGGACGGTCAGGATTCCGCATCCGAGTCATCATCATCCCCAACTCGGGATACTATTGCAGTACAAGTACTGCTGCTCCCCTCCTCCCTTCCACGCAAAATCCTCCTCGCGTCACGCGTGAACCCAGCCGGATCCCCAAACCTCCTTCCGGCCCGACGCCGGCGCCGACGGGGGACCGCCTCCGCCTCTCACGCGCGTCGCCGTCTTTGCCGTCTTTGCCGTCCCGTCCTCCCTCGCCGGGGCACCGCGTCTCCACCCCGCCGGCGATTAGGTATGAATCCGACGATTCCGTTTGCTGTATCCCACCAGGGGGCCTGCCCACAACCCGCAGGCGTTGCCGCCGCGCGCCCGGCGTGCCGCCTAGATCGAGGGCGCGCGCGTGGCGCGGGTTCTCGTCTCCCCTGCCGCCGGCGGAGGATACGTTGAATTGCAAAGCTGAAATCTTTCCGGATCCGGCGAGCAGTCCGTCCCCCATAATTTAGCAGATCTGAGGGTTAGCTAGGGAGGGAGGGGGGGGGGGGGAGGTGGCACGGCAGTGCAGGAAACTGCAATTTACTTTTTGTTTGTAGACATCGATTCTCTTAGTTGAATCCCACTTGGGGACATTCACAGCTTGTGTGGCACACCATCTAGATCCGTCCATGGACTCATTGGCGTTGGCTAACATTTTCGTTCCAGCAGGAACACGACAGTCTGAAGCTCCTGAGCTAACTTAGGAGGGACAAAAACCATCGAGCTGAAGAATGAAGACACATGAGCGTGCTGCCAACTTGGCTCTTGCTGGTACGTTCGTTCCTTCAAAATTCACGCTTTGGCGGTGCGCGTTAGTTGCCTCGTCCTTATCGTTTGCATGCTTACTGACTCGTAGGTTTGAGCTTGGCACCGCTTGTGATCAATGTGAACCCGAATTTGAATGTGATACTGACAGCATGTCTTACTGTCTATGTGGGCTGTTATCGTTCTGTCAAGTCGACTCCACCTGCTGTGAGTGCAACACATGTTCCCCTGTTTAATCTTTTTCGTGTTAACATATTCCTGGTTGGTCAGTACGGCGATAGGTTAACACGAAATTAATGTGTATGACTCTGTCCAATTCAACGTCTTAATTGCTTCTTATGCAGGAGACAATGTCCAAAGAGCATGCTATGCGGTTCCCTTTGGTGGGGAGTGCTATGCTTCTGTCACTGTTCCTTCTGTTCAAGTTTCTCTCCAAGGACCTCGTCAATACTGTTCTCACTGCCTACTTTTTCATTCTTGGCATTGCCGCGCTCTGGTAATTCCAACTGTTCTTTGACGAGTTATCCCACAGATGTAAATACTAAAGTGTGAATGCAAACCTGATATTATATGCGTTCCCTATGTTCTGATGCAGTGCGACGTTGCTTCCTACCGTCAAACGTTTTCTTCCAGAAGGATGGAACGATAATGCTATCGTCTGGCGTGCTCCATATTTCCACTGTATGGTTTCCACCTTCATTTTGATGCTTCCCGCTCTGCTCTACGTCTTGTAGCTCATGTCCAATTAACACAGCATAATTTCTATTACTAATCTACTATCTTGAGCCACTGTTTTGTTGTATCTCTAGTAACTCCCAACTTGCCATGCATTCCGTACTTTATAATAGTATAATGTGCTAACCAAAAGTCCAGATATGAGTTATCAGTATCTGAACTAGAATAGACTTGAAGAAAATTCAACACTGATGCTTTCGTTTTCTGGCAACATGATAGTTTTCGTTTGCTTCATGGGACTGTATGTTATATTTTGCACAATGAATAAAAATAAATCAAAGATTGAAATTATAGAAGATTCTGTTGTCTGTACACAAATAAATGGCATGTACACACATATTTTTGGGACAATGTTTTGTTTTTTATGGGTCTCATTTTTCTGCGTGTACTGGAGTCTGGATACATTTGCTAGATTTGCAATGCTTTTGCTGCTGCTGATGACTCTTCTTGAATCTGTTATTAACTTCACTATGGCAGCCTTGTTGACAATCACAAAGCGATTGCGACTTCTTGATCATTTGAGAATTTTTCATGCTATCCCCATTTACAAGCTTGAGTCTTGATGGTGATTTAAGCTCATTAACCTAATATTTCAGCACTGTCGGTGGAGTTTACCAAGTCTCAAGTTGTTGCTTCAGTCCCTGGATTTTTCTTTTGCGTATGGTATGCCATGAAGAAGCATTGGCTAGCAAACAATGTTTTGGGAATTGCTTTCTGCATTCAGGTTTGCCCTTACTGCTACTTCTGAGTTTTCCTCCCTGTTTATTACTTGCTCAAAACTTTAATACTTCAGTTTTTATCTTGCAGGGAATTGAGATGCTATCACTAGGGTCATTCAAAACCGGTGGTATTCTCTTGGTATGGATTCACTCAGAGTTTGTAACGAACTTGAAAATTAACATTCGTATTTTCTGGTGGTGTTTGTAAACACCTTCCATTATTTTGGCGACCTACATGTCTGTCTCCTTGTCACCTCTGCTTTCATAACCCTCACTTTGAAGCATGACATGCATGCACCATAAATACAACTTGTAGAAAGTAGCATGTCATGTAGGTACTGCAAATGCAATTTGAAGTGTCTGATATTTTAGAACTCTTGCTTGCCTATCTTTTGGGTATGAAAAGAGCAGTGTTATGTAGTGCATTATCACTGTACTAATCTCTGTAGTTTGCATTTCCCGGCGAAACCAGTGTTATGTAGTGCTTTGTGACTGTATTAATGATCTGTATCTTACATCTCTAGTGGTCAAAACTTATCATGGTATTGCATATATCTTTTCTCTTAATATAATTAATATTGTGATGGTATGGTATTATAAATGATCATTCTCTGTTTTTACTTGGTACTTCAGAAAATTGGTTCTGATTGGTGGTATCGTGTTGGGAACTTCATGATTGCCTTTTTCATCACATAGTCTGTATTGTACTCATCCTCTGGCAATTAGTATTGAACTGTGATCCTACTATCTCATAAATTGGATAATTTGGAAGTACAACTTGTTTACTACTTTATTGATAGCTCTACAGCTTTTGAAATTCTTGTTGGTGCATGGCTTATTAAAATGCTAGTCCTAGTCAGTCTCTGCTGTAGTTTCACATATCGTCACTGAGCCCTTCCTTTTATTATTTCTTAATATTGTTTTGTGAATGGTTGCTTAATTCTTTTTATAATTTCAGGCTGGACTTTTTGTGTATGACATTTTCTGGGTTTTCTTCACTCCAGTTATGGTCAGTGTTGCCAAATCATTTGATGCTCCAATAAAGGTTAGTGTTTTGTTTGAGTGAATTCACATTATTGTCAATGACATTTTGTTCCAATACCAGTATTTTAATTTATCCATCTGTTCCTCTCCTTGTGTAGCTTCTATTTCCCACTGCGGATGCTGCACGCCCATTCTCTATGCTTGGTCTTGGTGATATCGTTATACCTGGTTAGTGATAAAAGCCTTGGCTAGTTTTCTCTCAAATTCTAGTGATAGTTGCAGTGGTACTGGATTTCTTTTCTGTTTTTCAATTTAATAGTACTGCCACAACTCTGATCTGACTTTAATGATCTACGGCGAGCTGTTAGTCTAGCTGCCATTACAACTGGATTGCTGTTGATACAAGGGGACTTAGCTGCCGAAAGAAACCTGCAATTGCTTGTTTATGTAATGTAGTCAGATATTGTTGACGTACTAGGTTTGGGTGGGAGACTCTATTGTTATTTTCGCTATCTCATTGCATGGACTCTTAGGCCATTACTAATAAAACCAATATATGCTCCAGTCCAGATCTCAGGATTGTAGGTATCCAGTAGCTCCAGAAAGTAGTTATGATTTTGAGAACTCCCAGTTGCACACAAAATGTATTTTCCAATCTGAGTTCTGGTTGTCCATAAGGAGACATAAAAAAATAGCTTGGAACTACAATGAATGCTTGCTTTTATAGATCATAGGAAAATTGAATCAAAAGTTTACATTGTTGCCTTGACAAATGCTGCATCCTCATTTCCCATGAAATAGAAGAGCCTGGTTGGTGAAAATAGAAGAGCTTGGTTGATGAAAACATTTTGTTGTAATGATGCATTACAGCATTAGTCATTTCTGCTGTCTTCTGTGTTAACTGTTTAGTATAACTGAAATGAAATAGAAGAGCCTTTTTCAAAGTAGTATTGGAAAACATGCAAAGCTCCCATGTTTCCACAAGCATTCTCTTAACATATAATCTATATTTATCATTATGATTCCAGGTATATTTGTTGCACTTGCCCTTCGTTTTGATGTCTCAAGAGGGATTAAGAACCGTTACTTCAATAGTGCATTTTTGGGATACACTGCGGGCATGACAGTAACAATAGTTGTGATGAACTGGTTTCAAGCTGCACAGGTTAGTTCTGTTACATTTCTGGCCGTCTTGTTGCTTGTGATATCTGCCATCTCTGAAATATTAACACCTGTCCCTTTCCCCACTATTTGTTTTTGATACGCAGCCTGCTCTGCTATACATTGTTCCTGGCGTGACTGGTTTTGTGGCTGTTCACTCCTTGTGGAATGGTGAAGTAAAGCCGGTAAGACCTCTCACCAGCTTCCAACCTTGTCATTTACTTTGAACTTGTGTGTGTAACACAAGTAATGTCACTGCTTTATGGTGAACAAACACACACGTGTGCGCACACCAAAACACACACATTAGCATCTATCCATAGATAATTTCAATGCTTGCTCTTAAAGGGCTGTTGTAGACATGGTAACGAATCAAAATACTTGGACATAACTTGCAAGAAAGGGATTGTATGAAAGAATGACCAGTTCTCAGTACAGTTGCTGCAGTTTTATATTCCAATATTCTTTGTTAATTCTACTGGAGTGAGAGGAAATAATTGGCTATCTGGAGCCTGCTGGTGGTGCTGTCATGGTTAGTCATGGGTAGAAACCACATTAAGAAAAACTGTAATTCTGCAGAACTGTACCTTTTCTTTTAACTCTGCAAGACTCTAGCTCGTGCTAATGAATTCTCATGCATGCCTTTTGGAACCTGTTTCTTCCTTTGTTGTGCTTAAGACATCGCCATGTACTTTTTCTAACTCTGCAAGATTCTAGCTCGACTAAAGAATTCTGGCAGTCAAAATGCAAGCCTTGTTTCTGACTATTGTACATGCAGCTATTGGAGTTCACCGAGACGCAACCCGAAGAGGAGGGAGCCGCCGAGGAAGAAGATGAAGATTCCAGTCAGAGCAAAAAGGTGGACTAAGTGCTCGCTTGGGCCTTTTTTAATTAGGAGAGGACAACCAAACCAAAGCAGGATTTCAAATAGGCCGTATGATCTTGAGAATCGAAGAACGATTCACATGATGGAACTCTTTTTGTTTCGAAAGGTCATTAACTATTTTGTTTTGGTAACTTGTACAAGATGGACGAACAGGGGAACATTATATGCTTAAAAACTTCCAACATAATCCAAATCAGTGACATGACTACATATATACATGCTGCCGCCCATCTTTTGCGACTTGGTTCATTACGGCGCGCTTTGTTCTTGAGCTCGCCTGTTCTCTGTTGAACTGGCTAGTTTGGCTCAGCTTGTGATGGCTATTGTATTTGTACCCAAAATTAAGCAGAATGTCTACTTTTTTTCTCTGGTACGCAAAAGAGTAATACTGTCTCATCTTTGTTTACTCTTAGGTTTTTGTTTACTCTTAGGTGCTCCTATGCGCGACCATCAGAATCGATCAAATGATCCTAAAACTGTGCCAGCCCAAATCATGATCTTATCAACTTGTGATTTTATTCTCTCGTGAAAATCGTAAGTTGGAGAGATGAGAACCATGAAAAGTATCCCGATTAAGAAAACAAAAACCGAGCCCGACGCCCAACCCTGGCCTTGTACGTCACAAGCCCATTTAGTTGATTGGCTCTTTTGCTTTCTTCCTTCTGTTTTTGTATTTGTTTTGTTCCCTCTGTTGTTGCATATACGTGCAGTGCACACGTTATGTGTTTGGGCTGATCGGATTCTTAATTGACCGGCTTTTGAAAGTAAATTTGTATAGTGGAGAATGGAAAATTGCGTATGTTTATCATGTGTTCAAAAATCTCCAATGAGCATTAAAAAATGGTCTTGAATTTGCATTAATGCTAATGAACTATCCACAAATTTAAAGAAGTTTTCATTTTTTTAAATCCTCATGAATTTTGAAGAATTTCATGTGAAATTTTAAAATACCTACCGATCATTTTGAAAATGTTCACGAATGGCTTAAAAACATCATGAATTTTAACAACTCTAGAATTTAAAAAAGGAAAAAGAAAAAGACTAAGAAAAAAGGGAAAACAGAAGAAGAAAAAACTACATGAAGTGCTGATAAAAAGAGGAAACAGGTGCCGCCATATTGAGCCTATGATGCAAGGGGGTACTTTTTTGTGAGAGAGTGTATTCGGTGCACCCATACTTATGATGCTACCGGTGTTTGGATGTCGTAGAACATTTTTGAAGAAGAGCCAAGTGGCGATCGTTCATAATTTGATTTCATTACCGAACAACCCTATGCATGTATTTGGCCTTTTGCCCAAAACGACTCTTTTCTAGTGCAAGCGATGAGTGGTTTTGTATGCATGTAAGACAATATTGATGATGTCAATAAAGATCCCAAGAAAGTAAGAAATTCAAAATATTTTATAACTCAAACCATTAGTCTTACTGAAAAATTGTTTTCACATAAAAATATCATCATGGCGACGACGTGGGAAGGGGGTGGGCTGGGGGGTGAGTGACCTCCTGTGTCGCTCCGAGGAGGGATCATTGCGAGGCTCGATGACAACTCCACCACGAGGATGTTGTCGTCATCACGCCATCCTTGTTTGAACATACTGGTTTTTGAATCCATCCGCAACCATAGGGTTGATTGTCTCGCGGGCAAGGATCTGAAGATTTTTTATTCAGTGGCAGCATCATCGCTGCCGAAGTCAGGACTATGAATGACCCAAAATCCTAATCTGGTGGGGTCTAAAACCTAAAGCTACATGATTCACACGCATGGATCCGATGACCCCTCCCCCCCCCCCTCACCATTGACGACCAAGGTCGTCAGCGACGGAAGTAAACTCTCATGATGGTTGCTGGCAAGATCACCATTTTCTTTCTTCGCCGGGAAGAAAGAAAAGTGGGCGCACTTTAGTTTTTGCGGGAGACAGAATCATCCTTCGGTGCTTCGGATCAGAGAGTTACTCACTTTAATATCTCATCTCAGTGTTGCAATAAGACAAATGTTTCGTACGACCAGGTGATAGTTACTTCCATTTTTGTTTGATATGTTGTAGGTAGTATCTATAGTTTCGGAAAGTATGTACGCGTAGTATGTAGTATATAAAAATATTTAGATAGTATAGATACTATTTTTTAGGCAGTATGTACTATATTTTTAGCATACTCATTTTTATGTACAAATATGTACATATTTTTATAATATGATAGAAACTATGGATGAACTATATTTTTTTCATGTAGCACACTTTGAAGTATCTTATATAGTATGTGAACATATTCAAAATGATAAATTAATATATATACTATCACATGATAGTATATGAGACATGGGAGTAACAACACCCGGTAGTAGGAGGGATTTTCTATATATATATATATAGTATGTGAACATATTCAAAGTGATAAATTAATATATATACTATCAATATATATATATAATATGTACATATATGACAAATGTTTCGTACGACCGGGTGTAGTTACTCCCACTTTTGTTTGATATATTGTAGGTAGTATCTATAGTATCGGAGAGTATGCACGCGTAGTATGTAGTATATAAGAATATTTAGATAGTATAGATACTATTTTTTAGGTAGTATGTACCATATTTTTAGCATACTCATTTTTACGTACAAATATGTACATATTTTCATAATATGATAGAAAATACGGATGAACTATATTTTTTTTCATGTAACACACTTTGTAGTATCTTATATATAGTATGTGAACATATTCAAAGTGATAAATTAATATATATACTATCACATGGTAGTATATGAGACATGAGAGTAACTACACCCGGTAGTAGGATGTATTTTCCATATATATATATATATATAAACAACGAAGGCCCGTCGGTCATACAAACTTAAAGACGAGCGAACATAATGAGAAGCCTACACAAATATCCCAGCACTCAACACAAATTAGGCAAATACACGCTTGTCGTAGTCTCCCACCTATATCAGGTGGATTTGTCAAATACACTGGTGGACTGCTATTTAGAGTCAAATTTCAATCCCATTTGTCAAATCCAATTTGTAGCCATGCATGCATAATTATAACTTATAAGTAACCACATCATGTTTACTCTGTTGTTCTCATCATGCCATGTTTCGTAAAGCAGGTGTGGGCGGTTGCAAACTTGCAACGTATAGGCATTTGTGGCGCCTTTGAGGCTGATGACACAGTAGTAGGCTGCGAGGGGAGGCACAATTTCTCTATCAGCTCTAGAGAAGGAAATCATATCCTTTCTGGATATAGCAGACAATTCTACTAGAGAATCTCCATCATGTGTGTAACAAGCTAATGCGGGTAATGATGCTTCTCGAACCATTGACGGAGCTTAGTGTAGTGTTGGGGGGCTGTGCCCCCCCTCTCCCAACCATGTACAATTTTGTGAAGGAAAAAACAAACATAGTGTTTAGCTAGGTGGAAAATCAGTATTTTTCCCTTTCAAATGTAAATATTTTATATTCCCCCCCCCCCCCCCCCAAGCAGGAATTTTGGCATACAAGTCACAAAAAAAAGGAATTTTGACGTAGAGCCGCCACTGTATAGAACTGTACAAACTCATATGACGTACATCCCCATAAGCCCACCACTCTCCCCGTAGGTGAGAGAGTCAAAAACGAAGGGTGCCCGGAAAACTCGGAGCCTCCCTGCGAGGCGATTAGGGTTTCAGTGGCGACAACAGCGCTCCTTGACGTCTCTCCGGCGGGGCGCGCAAGCAGTTGGTCGGGTGATGGCTACGTCTCCGGATCCAAGTGGAAGCGCTGGGGGGCCACAATCTCCCAGAGCGGCGATGGCACGGATGGAAGAAGCTATGGGCAAGCTGGATCTCACCGAGGAGGAGGCCACCCCTCTGGTGGTGGATGATCTTGAGGAGGGAGTCCCATAGAAGTGGTCAATCGCTGGAAAGGTTTTGCACCGGAAGAGTTTTCATATCCAAACCATTGCTAGTGTGCTAAGGCCAAGATGGGGTAACCCTAGGGACCTGACGTTCCGGCCGGTGGGAGAGAATACCTTTGTGGCGGATTTTGAGAATCGCCGGGATCGTGATCGCGTGAGAGAAGGATCTCCGTGGCATGTGAGTCGGCATGCAATTATTCTGGCAGAATTTGATGACTGTATGAGACCGTCAGAGCTAAAGTTTGATAAACTTCAGTTGTGGGCTAGGGTTCCAAACCTGCCTTTCAACTTGCAGACTGAAAAGTGGGGGATAGAGATTGCTAGGCAGATTGACGACACTGTGACGTCTACCCACTTTGACCCAAGAGGTTTCTTGAGAGCAAGAGTTACGATTGATGTCCAAAAACCATTGAGGCGATGGATCTTGATTGACTCAGCAAAGAGGAAGTCTAGGGATTGGTATGATATCCAATATGAACAAGTCCCTCAATTTTGTTTCTCGTTTGGTCGTCTCGGCCACTCTGATCTTTTCTGTCCCACCCCCGGTACGCGCGATGAGAATGGAGATTTGCCATTCACAACTAGCTTGCGGGCGCCGGAGGAGAGGCGAGGTTTCGCTTCGAGCGACGACTCGAACAAGGAGACGCAAAATTCTGCTACCAGCAAGAAAGATGCAGCCTCGTCGAACAGTAAAACTGATGTGAACGTTGAGGTTACCTCCCCAAAGAAGAATGTTCCACATAAAATAAAGGGAGGTCCTCAGACGGGAAAGATTTATTGCAGCGTTGATACACCGGCGTTGCCAATTGCTGGAGTGATGCAAAATGCTGGTAACGCCCCTATGGATATGGTAGTTTTTGAAGCTCAGAAAGGTGTTGGGCTTGATGAGGCACACGATGAGGGGGGGGGGGTGTCTCTCACTCCATAGAACCAGATCCGAAAAAGAAGAAACCTACTCCCCCATTCTCGAAAAACTCGGCGGCGGCTGCTGGTCAGCCCCGCCAGGAGTCATGAAGTGTCTAAGTTGGAACTGGCGGGGGCTTGGGAACCCCGAGGCAGTTCGGGAGCTTCGCAAACTAGTGAAGCAAGAAGGGCCCTCCCTGCTCTTTGTCTCGGAAACAAAGATTAGGGCTAAGAGGGTGGAAACCCTGCAACATACTCTTGGATTTGCGGGGTGTTTTGCGGTGGATAGTGTTGGTTTAAGTGGTGGACTTGGTCTTTTCTGGTCAAGTGACGTGAAGATTGAGCTGAAAACCTACAGCTCCGGACATATTGACGTTATGGTTCGAAAGACTGATTTGTCTACCCCGGAATGGAGATTTACGGGGTTCTATGGAGCTCCCCAACCTGAAGATAGGCACCACAGTTGGCAATGCTTGAGAATGCTGCATGCAATGCCGCATCAGGCGTGGTTGTGTCTTGGAGACTTCAATGAAACTACGTATGGCTCAGAGCACTTTAGCAGGGCTGCGCGACCGTAAATGCAAATGAGGAGTTTCAGGGAAGTGCTAGAAGATTGTTCCCTACAGGATCTTGGATTCGTAGGGCTACCCTATACATGGGATAATAGGCAAGGAGGCAACATGAATATGAAAGCCCGCCTAGACAGAGGTGTAGCGAATGAGGCGTTTCTACAACGGTTTGATCCCATGCGTGTGCGCCACATAACTGCAGTGGAGTCAGACCACTGTTTTCATTTTGGTTGAGTTCCAACAAGTTAATTCACAAAGGGGGCCAAAACTATTTCGGTATGAGGATGTATGGCAGTCCCATGTGGAGTATGATCACTTGGTTGCTGAGGTGTGGCGACGGAATCATACTGGACAGGGTCTTGCAGGGATTTAGGACACCTTACAGAAGCTTCAGGGTGAACTTGGAGCATGGGGTGCCAGGGAATTTGATGTCTTGCCAAGAAAGTAAAGAAGCTTCAGGCTAAACTTGAGCTTTTGAGGAAACGATCTATTGGCAGAGGCCCATGTGATGAGGAGAAAGCCACGGTGTTGAAACTTCGAGAAGCACAAAGGCAAGAGGAGGTTTGGATACGTCAGCGTTCTCGAGTGCCATGGCTACGTAAGGGTGACCGGAATACAACGTACTTTCATGCACATGCGGCGCAACGGAAACGGCTGAATAGAATTACGAATCTTCGACGGTCTGATGGCTCTTTATGTGCATTGGAAGACGAGGATAAGGCGGAAGTGCAAACCTTTTATCAGAACTTATATTCCTCTCAAGGATATCATGATATGAGTGGGCTGCTTCAGTTTGTCCCTGAACGTGTCACAGGGGATATGAATCTGGTCCTGGATAAACCCTTTGAACCCAAGGAAGTGCGCACTGCTCTATTTCAGATGGCACCTTCGAAAGCTCCAGGTGTTGACGGGTTTACCGCAGGGTTTTTCCAGAGGCATTGGAATATTATTCAACATGATCTTGTGCCTGCTGTACTTGGTTTCCTTAATGGTGGAGAGTTACCTTTGGCGTTCAATGACACCTCGATCACACTTATACCAAAGGTACGCAACCCTTAGTGTATAGCTCAATATTGACCTATGTCTTTGTGCCCCGTGCCCTACAAGATTGGGGCCAAGATGATCACTAACCGATTGAAAGGGTTGATGGACATGATTGTTAGCGAGGAGTAAAGTGCGTTCGTCCCTGGCAGGCTGATTACTGATAATGTTGTGGTGACTTTTGAAAGTGTCCACACGATGAGAAGGAGGAAGAAGGGGAAGAACTTCACTTGTGCTGTTAAGTTAGATATGATGAAAGCCTATGACCGAGTTGAATGGCACTATTTGGAGGCAATCATGATCAAGCTGGGATTCAGTGATAGTTTTGTGAAGCTAGTTATGAAGTGTGTTTCCTCAGTACGATTTACAGTGAGAGTGAATGGCAAGCTTTTGCCCTATTTTACACCGTCGTGTGGTTTGCGGCAGGGTGATCCTGTATCACCCTTCCTGTTCCTCTTATGTGCAGAAGGCCTCACTTCTTTGTTAAAATACTATGGATCTCCTCATATTGATAGAGGCATCCGAGTGTCCTTTCGTGCACCTTGGGTGAGCCATTTATTGTTCGCTGATGATAGTCTCATCTTTATCAGTGCAACGCAGGAGAGTGTGCTTCGGATGAATGAAATCTTGGTGATATATGCTTTATGCTCATGCCAATATGTGAATAGAGACAAGAGTGCAGTCTTCTTCTCACCGAATACTCCAACTAACAGAAGGCATGATTTAAAACTACTCTTGGGTATTCAGCTGGAGGCGTTCAGTGATAGATATCTTGGACTCCCAACAGCGGCTGGTAGGATTTCTAGTGGTACTTTTGATCACATTGGTGAAAGATCGAGGAGTAAGATGAATGGTTGGGCTGAAAGGCTTCTTGCTTGCACTGGCAGGGAAGCTCTGATCAAAGTAGTTATTCAAGCAATCCCAACGTTCAGCATGAGTTGCTTACTTTTAACAAAAAAGGTGTTGCAAGAGCCTACCAGCTAGTATGGCAAAATTCTAGTGGAGTGGATCCCTTGACCCACGGTCGATGCATTGGGTGGCTTGGGATAAACTTGCATCTCCAAAAGCTTTTGGTGGGATGGGATTTTGTGATATGAAGCTTTTCAACTTGGCACTCCTTGGCAAACACGACTAGAGGTTTATTACTAATCCCGATTCACTCTGTGCACGGGTTATGAAGGGGTGGTATTTCCCTAAGTGTGATTTCATCCAAACCACTATACCTAAGACATCGTCCGCCATTTGGCGTGCAGTCGTGGCTGGCAGGGCAGCGCTCGAAGTGGGGTTGATCAAGCAGGTGGGCGATGGGTCTACAATTTCTATATGGCATGACCGGTGGATCCCAGGACGTGCCACTCTATCGCCCATGGTAGTACCGGGAGGAACAACACTAGGGACAGTTGATCAGCTGATCGATACTAAGAACTGGACATGGAAGCGTGATCTTGTCCGGGAGTTTTTTTTTTGCACATGATGCTACAGCTATTTTCAATATCCCATTGCGTGCAGGTGGTGGCGAGGATTTTCTTGCTTGGGCCCATGAAAGAAGCGGCATCTATTCTGTTAAATTGGCGTACCATGCTCTCGTGACTCAGAAGGAGCATTTAGCTCTAGAGGAAGGGACGGCTACCGGCACCTCACAGACTGAAGAACAGATGTGGAAGTCGCTATGGAAGCTCAAGGTTTTACCGAAGGTGCGTGTTTTCTGGTGGAGAGTCGTTCGTGGTATCTTACCCGACGAATGCACCCTCCGGCACCGTCATATCAAATTCATTAGCAGATGTAATGTCTGCTTTGCTATGGAGGAGGATTTGATGCACGCCTTAGTGCATTGCTCTCATGCAAAACTATTCTGGGAACAAGCTCATGCATTGTTTGGTCTGAGAAGGCCTAGGCTGCACCCTGAAACTTGGTCTTGTGATATCATCTGTGATGAAAGTTTTTCTATTATGGAGAGGGCGCAAATGATCTCAGTAATGTGGGCAGTTTGGCACTCCAGGAACAGAGTTACTCATGATGATGGAAAGCTTGATCCGTTTAGTTCGGTTCAGCGGATTTGGGAGGATTTGGCGTTGCTGGATATTCCTCAATCACATGCGTCAGTTCTACCTGGCTATGGCTGGTTACCTCCCGTAGAGGGGGTGATCAAAATCAATACTGATGCAGCAGTGAACATGGATTCAGATAGAGTGGGCGCTGGAGGCATTGCCCATTCCAGTACTGCTCTACTGGGTGCATGGAGTAAACCCTTTTCGGGGGTTATTGATCCTTTTATTGGAGAGACTATGGCGCTGCGCGAGGGTGTGATCTTTGCAAATTTGTGTGGTTTCTCTCATGTGATTATGGAGACCGATTGTCTGGAGATAGTTAACCTCTCGAACACTCGTCACAATAGCCTATCTGTTGTGGCACCGATACTTCTAGAAATTGGAGAGCTTGCTTCCTCTTTTTCCTCTTTTATTGTTCAACATGTAAACAGACCAGTCAATGTTCCGGCCCATCTATGTGCTAAATATGCATGCACATTGACGGTCACCGAAAGTTGGACTGGATCTAGTCCCTCTTTCCTACTCACCATCCTACTGGCTGATGATGCTAGGAGTTCTTTTGTTGAATAAAAGCTCTCAGATTTGAACGCCAAAAAAAAGGTGAGAGAGCCAAAATCTCACCACTAATTTCTGTCATGTACATTTGACCAATCCAAAATAGGGTGACTATTTTTCTTCATCAGAGAACCAAAGTACAGAGGCCCACCACTCTTGCCCGTATAGCTGTCCGCATTAGTGATTAAATTAGCCCTCATCAAGCTTTTTTAGGGAATTTGGAGTTTGCTAACCACATGTTCCATGCGGTATCCCTCGCCAAGTTACTAGCTTGGATTCAGAGGCTTTGGCTGTTATGTTTCTACCTTCAAATCACCCTATTTTCTGAAAAGTTAAACATTGTTTAGAAAATGAAGAACATTTTCTAAAATACCCAACATTTTCAAATAATATTTTTTTAATTTTAAACAAAATTTGTACAAGTTTTCAATTTGTGAACAAATTTAAAAAATAGAAACAATTTTCTTAAAACTGGGACTTTTTTTAATAAAAATGTGAAAACAAGAACATTTTTTGAAAATTGTGAGCAATTTATGAAAAAGAGAACATTTTTTGAAAAATAATACAATTTTTTGAATATGAGATTTTTTGTTGAAACATGAACATTTTTGAAAAAATGAACACATTTTGAAAGCAAGATTTTTTTTGCAATTCCTGATTACTTTTTGAAGCGCGAACATTTAAATATAAATTGGGAACAAAATTTTGAACACGAGAATATTTTCTGAAATTCAAAACAAAAATTAGAAAATGACAAACAAAATATTAGGAAAGGAAAAAAGTAAAAAAAGTAAAGGGAAAAAAATTAAAACAAAAACGAGAATAAAATCATTTTTTGCATTTGTTTGTAAATCCTGAACGTTTTTTGAGAATATGGAACAGTTTCTTAAAATCTCAAACATTTTTTGAAGTTAACTTTTGTTTTTGGAAACGGGAATTATTTGAAATTTAGTACATTTTTATAAAAGCAAGAACATTTTCTGAATTTGAAGAACAATTTTAAAACATGAACTTAGTTTTAAAATATAAAATAACTTCATAAAAAAAGAAAAAAAACAGACACAGAAAAACGAAAAAAGTGAAGACAACCGGAAAAAACAAAAAACCGGTTCCGGAAACCTTCTACGAGGTTCCAAAAACCGGTGGCAACAAAAACTGGAGCGGTCCAAGTCTTCTCAGGGGAGGGAGGCTTCTTCGTCCGCAGGGGCGGAGGCCAATGAGCTGACTCTGTAGCATAGGCAACTGGGTCAAAGAAAATAGTTAGTACGAGTTATCTATTTTCTATTACCCCAAAGACGAGAAGACTAATTCAATTTAAAATCTAAGCCGTCTAATCATGCAATCAATGGACTAAAATCTTCGTTAACGAAAAAACAAAATCTTCGTTAGCGCTCATCTTAGCACCTCGCACGTTCTCTTCGTAACTGCTCAGCCCCACCTCCCCCAGCCCGCTCACACCCTCCGGCCTTCGCTCGGCCGCCTTCGCCCGCTCAGCCCGCCGGCGCCGGTCGCCCCGTACGCTAGCCTCGCCCGCCCCGGTCGCCCCGCACGCTCGCCGCCCTCTCGGCTCTCGCCCCGCATGCCCCTGGTCGTCGCCCGCTCTCCCAGCCCGCGCCGGTTACCGCCCGCTCGGCCTGCCCGCACCGGCCGCCAAGAAACTGCGCGAGAAGGATAGGGGCGAGGCGCAGGACAGCGGTAGCGACGCCGCGGTGAGCACCCCCGACGTCGGCCGACCAGGAGAAGCACGCCCCCGACGCCTCGGCCAGGGACTACCGACGCGGGTGCCTCCGGCGGCGGGGTTGGGTTGCTGGCTGCCTTGAGTTGAAATCCGTGGTTACTGATTGCCGTCGCGGTCGCGGACGCCGGCGTCAGGGTTGCTGGCTGCCCAGTGTTTGGGGCTGCTGTTGCTGCATACTCCCATGAGCCACCTTGCTCTCGCTTTCCTCTTCAGTTCAACTATTTGCATCTTCAATCAATTGTTAGCTTAATACAATTCCTGATTGGATGGCCAAGCTCGCAGGCGTTGTCCCACCACTTCCTCACAAACTGTTGAAGGACACACGTGACTGCGTCCGGCATTCAGGGCTTCATAGGCTTGATGCTAGCAGAGATCGAGCAATCAATGGGGCTGCAAACTAGGTAATAGAATGATTTTTCTTCCATTGAATCATCAACTATTTCCTCAGTTCATCTTCCTCTACACATAATGTCATATCCTGCAAAGTATCCTGTTTATTGCAAAGAGCAACATGTTTCAGTCTCACATTTTGGTAATCAGAGAGAAGTTGGATTCTTTTCTGTCACCCACGCAGAGAACTGTATATCAGTGCTAATTGTCGTTAAATTAAAAAAAATAAGAGTGATGGTTCTACTTATCAAACTCCCAAGTGCTCATGTACTGTTTGACACTTCTGTCTTTGTCACTGACGGCTTAGTTGACAGCGTTACAAATGATGGAAATAGAGCATTGCTTCATGTACATGTCTATTAAATTTCCATGAATTAATCTCTTCGTGTTTCGATCATATTCAGTGGTGTCATTTTTCATGTTTTTCAGAAAAATACCATTATAGTGTTGGACAAAGAGTATACCATTTGACATTGACACGGACTGCCGAACAATGCAAAATGTATAGCACGTATGTTCTAAGACATGAATCTACTAACATCACTCTCACATCAAAAATCTAATTACTCACATTTTTTATTATCAGTCAATATATACAAAGATAACTTTGATTGTAGACACTATAAAACCATCTATGTTTGCAGTGGCATGTGTTAAAACTCAATCTCATGACACCATTTGTTGTCTTAAGATTTAGATCAAACCATCACTTAACTAATTAATTAGTAACACCACCACTATTTGATTAAGGTAGACACAACTTTTTATAAGGGAGTAGCTTTGAAGCAAGATATAAAGACAACCAGCAACTGTCACCAGATTTTTCGTCAAGGTAGACACAACTTTTTATAAGGGAGTAGCTTCGAAGCAAGATATAAAGACAACCAGCAACTGTCACCAGATTTTTCGTCAAGAATCTCTCTCTGAACTAAGTTTTCCTCATCTGTTATCATGTTTCTTGTGCATTTGTTATTTATGCCTATACTTGCAATTATGCAGGAGTTCATGATCCTTCCTACTGGAGCTGCCTCTTTCAAGGAGGCAATGAAGATGGGTGTTGAAGTGTACCACAAGTTGAAGGCAATTCCTTGTTCTTATTTTTTGGGTCTCTTTATCATCTTGTAAATAAATAAATTAACTGAAACTGCCATTTTCTGTAACAGTCTGTTATCAAGAAGAAGTATGGGCCGGATGCCAGCAATGTCGGAGATGAAGGTGGCTTTGCTCCTAACATTCAGGTATTCCCCTGTTATAGGTTCGAGATGAGATTTTCTTGCTTTGTTATGTCTTGGTGTTTTGATGTATAAAACTCATGTATCTGGGGTTGTGATCCGAGTTCGTTTTGTTTTCTGTTATTGTAGGAGAACAAGGCCGGCCTTGAGCTCTTGAAAACTGCAACTGAAAAGGCTGAATACACCGGCAAGGTTTGTCTTCTTGAATTAATTTGTTGTTGTGCGCTTCTCAGTGAGCTTTTAAGTTTGTAATTGATGGAGATTTGTTGCTTTGGGAAATTCTGTCGTTGGAATGGATGTTGCTGCTTCAGAGTTCTACAATGACAAGGACAAAACCTATGACCTCAACTTCAAGGAAGAGGTAAGTCCCAATGTTTATTCGTGTTATAAGAACTTTTTATACTTCAATCAGGAGCTTCATTGGCATTGCCTTCTCTTGCTGTAGAACAACGATGGTTTCGAGAAGATATCTGAAGAACGTATACAAGTCAATCGTCAGCGAGTACCCCATTGTATCGATTGAGGACCCATTTGACCAGGATGACTGGGTGCCCTAAACCCAAGTCTCTCTCTCTCTCTCTTGATTGCTTTCTGAGCACTCAACTGTGGTGAAAGATGCGAGCTCTTTATTATTCCTTTTTTGTGTTTTTTTTGTTGGCCCTGCATTTAGGGAGCAGAGACTTTTTCTTGGAGCATTCTTTTTGTGGGGATTCTCCAAGCCGGCTTTATGTATTGTTTAGTTTGCAAATATGTAGCAAAACATGTGTAGGCTTGTTGATGTGTGATGTTGCGCCTCCATAATCTTTCGGAGCTACAGAAAGATTTAATTCAGGCGTGTGCTTTAACACAATCTGATTTTGTGTGCTAATAGTTCTTTTTTTTTGTCAGACCTACGGATGCCAAGACAACAGTTATGGGTGAGATTGCATGTGTTTGTTTTAGCAAGTTCCACAAAAGAGTGGTATATTAGACAATGTTATTATTGACGTTTTGTTATATATATAGATACATACATACATACATACATACATACATACATATATATATATATATATATATCCAAAACTATATATATATGACAAATGTTTCGTACGACCGGGTGTAGTTACTCCCACTTTTGTTTGATATGTTGTAGGTAGTATCTATAGTTTCGGAGAGTATGTACGCGTAGTATGTAGTATATAAGAATATTTAGATAGTACAGATACTACTTTTTAGATAGTATGTACCATATTTTTAGCATACTCATTTTTATATATAAATATGTATATATTTTCATAATATGATAGAAACTATGGATGAACTATATTTTTTCATATAACACACTTTGGAATATCTTATATATAGTATGTGAACATATTCAAAGTGATAAATTAATATATATACTATCACATGATAGTATATGCGATATGGGAGTAACTACACCCAGTCGCGCTATTCGTCACCCTGGGTGAGGAATAGTTATTCTTCACCCCCCTCTATTTCGACATCAATGCACCGTAATTTTACGTTACGTAATTTTTTTCTTATTTCATACGTAAAAAGAGACCGTAAGAAAATTTATAATCACAGTAAAAAATATTTTTTTATGTAAAATTACAAACCTATTGATAAATTACAAACCTATTCGCGGATATGTAGGATTTTACTTTACTACCCTATTGATAATTTTTCTCTCTTTTTTGATAAAAAAATGTGCGAGTAGAAAAATAATTTCATGTTTCTTTATGAGTTTAAATGAAGATATTTCTGGGTATTGAAAGTGTCGAATAGCAAAATATTGTTTCATCATTGAGGCACTGATAAAGTGTCTATTTTACAGTAAAAGAGGAGAGCTCGTCCTAAATTGAATAGTCGAAATAAAACTTGGAAAGAGGACCTATAGAAGAAAAAAGAATCGGTGGTTGTCACTTTCAGCTATGCTAATAGAGCAAGAATTTAGAAATTTTCCCACCAACTAATCGTGTTATTTAATGATTGTGATAAGCCTAGACCGCTCAGAAACACAACATGAAAAATGATACAATCCTTCACATTGCTCATATCATATCATTGGCCAACATTGTTCCAACAAGGAACAAGTGGTATTTAATTTTTTTTGGAATATGTTATGTTTCTTTATTTTACTTGAATAGGAACATGTGAAACTTATCATAGCCCTGATGTGATCCTATATGCATGATACAACGTTTAAAGTTTAATTAAGACAATGTATATACAACAATATGTCTCTAGCAATTATCCTTCTTCTGGAGCATTATAATCGCTAATTTGTGTCATAGTTGCATTCTTTATTTTTCAGGAGACAAACAACATTGCTTATCATTAGAGGTGTGTACGTGCACAAAAAAAATGTTTTACATGTCCCTTACCAAAGTTCTCAGCCTGATTTTGAATTGTTGGTTCATGGGGTCATTAAAATATTTAATTTGAGTTGGTTAGTTGTTTGGATTAAAATTATAATCAAATGGTGTCGTGTAGTGCCAAGGATCATGGCAAGTGCTTTTTATAGTTCCATGAATACCAGGTTTCGTAAATACCTTTCTTAGAATACTTTGAAATTGCTGATCTGAACAGCCCATATGAATAATGTAAGCATGCGCTTTCGTTAATAAAATTGCTATAAACAGTACTGTGCCAACATTTGGATGTAATAAGACTATATCTACTTGGGTCTGGCCCAATAAATTAACTGGTATGTATATGTATTTTTGCGTCTCATTGTAATATTAATCGACCGCTTACTAGTCACCTATAAAAAGCCCGAGGCAACAGGTTGGACTAGCGTTGTGCCTCAGTGTCCATCCATCAAACCAGCCCACGCAAGGCTCTCTCTGTGCAGCCCACGTTGCAGCTCCCACTTAGTCACACGAACTGACGCAGCGCCTGGATTGATTCTATCGATTCATTTTCCTAGACTGAAAAAAGATTAGCGACCCCTCAAAAAAAATGAAAAAGGTTAGCGGTTTGACCCTCTCCTCGTCTCCTGTGTCTAGCGATTCATCATCCATCTGAGATCTGACCCCGTCTTATCCTCTCGCCGAACGTGCGCAGCGACCAGTGACGATCGACTGATCGATCCGTTCCTTCCTGGTGTTGGAGGCTGGGCGGCCGGCGTACGCGCGGTAGCAGCAACTGGCCGCTGCTGCAATCGGCAGGCAGTGAGGCAGGCCGTCACATTGACTCATCGGCGCAGGGGCACCTGCATACCATAATTTGTCTTTCTATCTTAGTAAACCTTGATGTATGGTGATGTGTTTTGGAATTTGGGAATGCAAGATATCATTTTCGAATAATTTTCTCCTTTGAGCATTATATTTGACTATTGCATTTTGTTTTTTATAAATTGACTTGCATTACGTTTTGCAATCCAAGTTACAAGCTGTCAAACACACATTTATCTAATATACATCGTTACTCGAAGAATTTACGCTATGGTTAAGTGGTGCATCAGGGTAACATTAGCTCTAGCTCCGCCCCTGTTCGTCCGAGATGGTCCTGCTGGGATCCTTCCCGGCGGTCAGGCGTCCTGGAGGCCAGCGTATGCTGCGGCTTCGTATGGCGGACCTACGCGTGGAGGACGCTGTGGAGAGGCTCCTGAGGGCGATCCCTGCCACGGTGACGACCGCTGAGTACGAGATGACAGCAAGCCTCCTCGAGGCGGCGTGCTAGCAGTGCGTGCAGCGGAGGAAGGTACAAGCAGCTGTCTCCTCCAGGGATTGCTCGTGTGAGCTCGATCATGATCTGATGCAAATTTTGTTGGATTATAACCTACTAGAGCTGAGAATCATAGCTGCCAAGCTCATTCCAGAGTTTAACTGTCATGATCTGGAGCAGCAGAATCGGAGGCTCACGCCGGAATTGGCCGCAACGAGCGAAGAGATAGAGTGGAAGAAGCAGAAGACAGTGCATCGATCTGGAGGAGCTGGAGAAGGTAAGCCCATGTCCATCACATTACTTACCTGAGCTCTGAAAATTTACCTTCGGTTTTCGTAGTACTGAAAATTTACCTGAACTCTAGAGTGACATATCACAAATGAACACGGTTCATCTATCTATTACTGCTGCACATTCAAGTCGTTGTCTTACATATTCAGTATATAGGTGATTGGTTTATTGAGTAGCAGAGTAACAGTACATGAATATTGATTCAAGAACTCTTGTTCAGGTATGCAATCGAAGCAATGCATGAGTTTTGGCCTTTAGTTCTCAAGTGCAACAGCTACTCCTCTATTAAGGGTATTTGATGGTTTTGGGTCAAGTTTAGAGTTCTTGGGAGTGTTTATTTTAAATATTGCAGGTGGTAATACATGGGTTTTGGCCTTTGCTTTCATGTCAGTTTTATCTTCTCTGACAAATCAATTGTATGCCTTCAGTTCTATGAACTGACGCTTTCCTGAGCAACAAGGCTAAATGAATTTAGTTACAATTTAGTACTAAATTCAAGAATGTCATCTCGATGTAGCTATATCTTTAGCATTCTTATCAGCCAGGCATTGGGGCTGGTGTATCCTTACCGTGGATTGAAACAAGTTGATCCATAGATCATGTCATGCTCATATGTACTACTGCCCTTTTTGATACAGATCATGACTAATGAATTATGGGCGATTATGAATATCTCTACATTGAACATTATAGATCTTCCATAAGACATCAATACCTGATTTATGTAATAAATGAGAACCATAAAATTATGCGTGTCATATCTTATGCAATAACATGTTTTTATATACATAGAGAGAATCAGATCATTAATTAATACCTCGAAATTTTTGTAATAAATGAGAAGCATACAATGCAATACGTATCATATCTTCTGCAATCAAAATATGTGTTTACATGCATAGAGAGAATCAGACCCTTGGGCTTATGTGAATGGAGACCATTAAATGTGTGAGAAGCTCAAAAGCCTATAAACATGGTTGAGCAACTTAAATCTTATATCACTAATTATTATAAAAATCTGTTCGGAGCCCCAGAGGAAGGAAACTTCTCGATGGATGAGTCCCGAACAGATGACATCCCCAGGTCTCTGATGAGGAAAACAGCCTACTAACAGCTTCATGCTCCGAGAGGGAAGTTAGAAAGGCGGTTTTCCTAATGGAGCATAACAAAGCTCCGAGTCCGGATGGTTTTCCCGCAGAGTTCTATCAGAACTTCTGGAAAGTCATCAAACCGGATCTCCTACTTTTGTTTAGCGACCTTCATGCTGGCCAACTAGAATTGTTTCGCTTAAACTTCGGTGAGATTATTTTATTACCTAAGGTTAATGAGGCTGAAAGGATACAACAATATAGACCTATTTGCCTCCTTAATGTTAGTTTTAAAATATTCACGAAGGTTGCAACTATTAGGCTGAATTCGGTTGCTGAACATGTGGTTCGTCCTTCACAGACAACTTTCATGCAAGGCAGACACATCCTAGATGGAGTTGTTGTCCTTCATGAAACAGTCCATGAATTACACCGGAAAAAGTTAAATGGGGTGGTACTCAAAATAGACTTTGAAAAAGCTTATGACAAAGTCAAGTGGCCATTTCTTCAACAGACTCTTAGGATGAAAGGATTTTCTGCAGAGTGGCACGCTATGGTTCATAGCTTCGTTTCTGAAGGTAGTGTTGCCATTAAGGTCAATGATGACGTTGGACACTACTTCCAAACGAAGAAGGGATTGCGACAAGGTGACTCGATATCGCCCATGCTATTCAATATAGTGGCGGATATGCTAGCGGTCATGATTGAGCGTGCCAAGGTTGACGGTCAAATTGATGGGGTAGTAAATCATCTTGTTGATGGTGGTCTCTCTATACTTCAATATGCCGACGATACGATTCTCTTCCTGGATCATGACCTCGAGAAAGCGAGAAATATGAAACTAATTTTATCAGCATTTGAGCAACTCTCGGGTCTCAAGATCAATTTTCATAAAAGTGAATTGTTTTGCTTTGGCGACGCTCAAGACGAGGCCCACCTGTACGCTGAACTGTTCGGATGCGGGTTGGGCCAGTTTCCAATCACATATTTGGGGATACCGATACATTATCGAAGACTCACAAATGCTTAATGGAAACACACCGAGGAGAGACTGCAAAAAAGGCTTAGCAGTTGGAAAGGTAAACTGCTGTCTCTGGGTGGAAGATTGGTCCTCATCAATTCAATACTAAGTAATATGGTACTATATATGATTTCCTTCTTCCAGTTGTCGAAAGGAGTCTTACATAGATTGGATTATTTCCGATCAAGATTCTTTTGGTAAGGAGATAGCGAGAGAAAGAAATATCGACTGGTCAAATGGAGTGTGGTTTGCCGTCCTAAAGACCAGGGCGGGTTGGGCATTCATGACCTTGAAGTTAAGAATGGGGCCCTCCTCGGCAAATGGTTGTTTAAATTACTGACGGAAGATGGTGTATGGCAAACCCTCCTAAGGAGGAAATATGTGGGTTCCAAGGCGGTGTCCCAGGTATACTGGAAGCCTGGGGATTCTCACTTTTGGGCGGGTCTAATGGCTACGAAGAAATATTTCTTCTGCTATGGATCCTTCTCAATTAAGGACGGCTCGGAAATTAGATTCTGGGAAGACAAGTGGCTAGGAGATGCCACACTCTGGGAACAATATCCGGCTCTATACAACATTGTGCGCCACAAGGGTGATACTATCGCCACGGTAATGGAATCTTTTCCGCCAAATGTGACGTTCAGAAGAGATTTAATTGGACCTAGACTCCAATCGTGGAACATCCTGCTCCAGCGGTTGTCCACGGTGCAATTGTCACATGCGTCTGATGTTTTTCGATGGAATCTCCATGGGAATGGACAATTCTCAGTGGAGTCAATATATAGAGCGTTACTCCAGTCTGATGTGCCAGTTGATAATAACAAAAAGATCTGGAAGATGAAGATACCTCTTAAGAATAAAATCTTTGCATGGTATCTTCGTCGCAGAGTCATTCTTACTAAAGATAACCTTATTAAGAGGAATTGGCATGAAATTACGCAATGTGTCTTTTGTCACCATGATGAGACAATAAAACATTTATTCTTCCAATGCAAATTGGCTCGTTCTATATGGTCAGTCATCCAAATAGCTTTTAGCTTGTATCCTCCTTGTAGCGTTGCTAATGTATTTGGCAACTGGTTACATGAGATTGATCACAGGTTTAGAACTCTTCTCAGGGTGGGAGCGCTTGCCGTTATTTGGTCGCTTTGGCTATGTAGAAATGATAAGGTTTTTAATGATAAAAGTACTTCTCTGATGCAGGTTATCAACAGATGTATAGAGACTCTTCGTTTATGGTCCTCTCTATAACGCGTGGAGAATCGAGACCTGTTTACGGAGGTATGTACACGATTGGAAGCTACGGCGAGGGATACTTTTACCCAACATGGATAGCAGTATGATCTTATGATTGCCCCCCACGCTTTAGTCGTTATACGGATTCTACATGTCTCTTTGTATTTCACCTTTTTTATTTTTTGTTTGTGTGAGAGGACCTTGTTTGGCTGTGTGCATCTTAGCAGAGGCCGGGTGTAATACTTAAATCTTTTAAGTAATATAAAGCGCCCCTTTTCAAAAAAAGTTCTTTTCCGATTGGATTAAATACTAAATCTCCATTCCCACATGACGTTTTACAAGCACATTTCTCTATCGAATGGTTCCAATACCACGTAATGGTAGAAGGGGCCAAATAGCAGCACACTTTATAGATAAGGTGGTTAACAAGGACCAACTAGAGGTGAGTTTATTTATTTATTTTTATAATGATCTAATTACCATAAGTTGATTTTGCAAGTAGCATAGAGTTTTTGCATGGCTAGCAAATGCGTAACATAGTTGACTAAAACGTGGCATCATAATGAAATTTAATTTCAAAAGACTATTCAGGTGCAAAGTCATGTTTCAATGCTTAATCTTCCAATGAGGGTTATAACATGCAATATATGGATGATGGTCACAAAACCAATAAGACCTATATATAGGGCCTCCAGTTGTGAAATTTTGAGGAGCTAGTATTGAATGATTGATATTCGGTTGCATATTTCTTTGAACTAAACAGTATGTTGCATAGCGATGTTCTTTCAGTTGTATGTGAAGGAATTCCATTTGTTTTATTGTGTTTCTCCAAGACTTTCTTAAGGGCTTGATTTATGTGAGTCTCTCTAACTCTCAGCTCACAACATTAAGCTATAGTTCTTGATGCCATAAGTCATATGCTATTTGAATTATCTGCATGTGGTTAGTATTTAGTCATCACATATACCAACATTAATAATTTTGTGTTTTAGGAGGCAGGAGTCAGATATTCGGATGATCTATATGGGGTACGGGCTACAATAAATGCTTATGAGCCAAAGGTGAAGAAGGATAGCAAAGATCTCAGTCAAACAGGGATTCAAATTGATAATGGGCCAAGGGGTCATCTGGATACTATATCTGTTTGTTATTCGGTATCTCCAAGCATCTATGGCGATAGCTTCGCGAGGTTCCATATTAGTTGGGTAATCAATAATACTTCTTTGGTTACACATAATGTTATCGACTACATAACTTTTATAACGCAAAGTTACAAACGTAGTTGGATATAGATGTTACTTACCTTTGAGTAAACTTGCATAACAGCGTGATGGCGCACGAAACAAGTCATGCATTGATCACGATTGCCCTGGTTTCGTGCAAGTTAGCCACAATGTTGGTCTTGGAGGAAGAGTACGACCTGTTTCAATCTACAATGGACCACAATATGTAATAAACATTTTTATTTACAAGGTATTCTCTTGCCACTAAATTTTATGATTTCATGTATATGTTATGTAGGTGGTGCATATGAAAATGTACACGTATCTTATGTGATGTGTATAACCAATTTTGGTAGTTCGCTCTGCTATCAATTGAATGATTTAATATATTCAAAAGTTGTTTTGTTTCCTACCATTTCACACTCACACACTATCTTTGACACACATGTGACAGATTATCAAGTACACGAGCCTAAATAAAACTTACCAGTTACCATACCACTAAAATAATTGAGATTCAATAAGAACTTTGAATCGTGAAAAATATGTATGCTTAAAAAATCGCAAATACATTTTCTTGATTTACATCCCTTGTTATGAAGGGTTAGGAGAAGAAATGCCTAATATATATCTTCATAGGAATAGAAACATATGCATGCATGCTAGAACATTTAGCAGAATTGTATTGAGATTTTACATCCCCAATGTGTTCTATAGACTTTCATTTTGCATTTTATTTTTTGTAGGATCCAAAGACAAATAATTGGTGGTTGGTGTATGGTAAAGAGAATACACCAGTTGGATATTGGCCAATTTCACTGTTTGCTCACCTTAAGGATAAAGGAAACTTTTCATTCTGGGGCGGGTACGTTTCGGCCCGACAGCTTCATTAGACTCTCCACAAATAGGTAGTGGGCACTTTGCCTCCGAACGGTATGGCAAAGCGGCTTTTATAAGAGGCATCCAAATTGTTGATAAGAACAACAAGCTTGTTTCTCCGAATGAAAACAAAGAGCTTGGTGGTAGTAGTGATTTAAGGAAATTTACCATCGCTGATTATGGAGTTGATGACCATGGTGTGCATATGTACTATGGTGGACCGGGTAATTTTGTCTGAGAATGTACGCTACAAACTACAATAAAGTTGCTATTATATTCTCGAGTTAGATATTTATATAATTCATAGGATTTACTTTTAGAGAAACAGGCCGAGCCCGAGAAAAGGTTCGGACCTTTCCTGACTTTGAATTAACAAATCCATCAATCGACCAGGATTACAAGAGCAGGACATTACATGAAAGTAAAAAAAGCGAAACGGAAATAAAGGATACAAGGTACATTGTGGAACACACTCTAAGACAATGACAACCCTAGGCGAGAGATTGAAGCACCGATGCCAGCATCCACCGCAACGCCACCATCGGCAGACCAACATGTACACGAGAAAGAGGCACACCACGCTTGCATTGTGTCGCTAACTGTATCCGGAGGACCAAACATGGTATCGCCGCAAAGGTCCACTACCCTTCGCCCAGGCTCGATGGTGCTGCACCGGCGACTGGCAGAATGGTTCCCAGAACCATGGTGCACAAGCTCTCAAACGGTGGCACAACAAAAATAGATCCGCAAGCAGCAAAAAATCAAACACCCAAGCACCATCGTCGGCAATGGGAAGACATCACGCTAGGCGAGATCTGTCGATTGAAGGCACAACTAAGGAGCATGCCAAAGGGGAAACAGGGAGCACTAATGGCCGACTGTGTTGTGGGAGATAAGAGCAAGCCAACAGCGCTGCCACCAAGCCACCACTACTCCCCCAACACTTAGCAGATCCCAACTGACCCCTTCAAGAAGGAGCACAACACTACGGCGCCGTCGTCGGACAAAGCAGTGGACCAAGGGATTTCTCCCACACTCAGGGATGGGGTGGTAGGGGAGGATCCTCACCGGAGCCTCCAAGGAGGGGATCGACACCCAAAGGTCAACTTCGATGTGGCTGCCGCGCCGACCAGAAGTTTCCTCCGGATTCCCACCCTCCCACCAGATCCATGGAGCCAACACAAAGGGAGGACAACCATAGCCGTCGGGAGACGGAGACGGAGCGGAACGGAGTAGATTGGGCAAAGGGCGGAGCAACTCCAAGATTCAACGAATGGCCAGCATGAGGACACCACCCATGCAGCCAATGACCGCCACCCCTCACCACCCGCGTGGTCAAGGGTCGACCCACCTGCACCAGCCGCCGCAGCCCGCCGCTCTGGCTATGCCGCACGCCACCGGCCGGGGCCACCGCCCCAAAAGCCGAAGCCCTCCACGCGAGGTGGAGTCGGGAAGTACCCATAGCCACCTTCATTGGTGCTGCGCAGCCGTGCCAGGGCTCATCTCTAGTGGTGGCAGAGGAGAGGTAGGGAGGGGGGAGCGCTGGCAGCGCCGATGGTTTGCCCCCGAGTCGCCTCAGAGGAGACGACACATGAGGGGGGGGGGGGGCTCCGTCCTTTTGTATTTTGTCCCAATTCATGGGATTTACCATTGACCAATTTCTGTTTTGTTTCAAAAGCATAGTTCAAATACAAACCTGCATCTTAACTTTGACGAACCTATCTATGGAGCCACAACTCCATTTCAGGATGCTATCGATCGAATCTGAAAGCAATGGCCAGGACATATTTGCCAGCATACATGCTTTGCAGGGCGATTAACATGTTAGCAATATGTTTCTCTGAAGTATTTCATCGTTTACCTGCTTTAGACCGTGAGTCAAAACAATTAGTAGTGTCAATTTTTCCGAAAGTGTCCTGCTCCTGAGCTCAATTGAGCCTGGCGAACAGCAAAACTGAAAAAACATTAGAAATAAAATCTGATATTTTTATGACAAACATTGCCAAAAGTTTTAAGTGCTTGCAAAAATTGGTCATGGAATCACATTCCTGTAAGGCATGGCAAAAGAAAAACAATTTCATGCTCCAAAATGCTTTTGAAAGTAGCATTTTTAGAGTACCGTTTTTTTTTGCCACGCCTTCTAGGAATGTGATTCTATGAAGAATTTTTGTAAGCACTTAAACATTAACATTTGTCAATGTTTATCACAAAAAAAAACAGTTTTGTTTGTTTTACTGTTCACCGGAGCTCATTTGATCTCGGGCTCAAATACTCTGCGCCCCAATTTTTCTGCAATTAGTAGCAGTCTCATGAGGTCCAGGAATTGTGATTTATCCCTCTTTGCTTGACTGCACGTCAGCTGGCGAAGTGAATTTCACGCATCACCTGTGTAAAAAATGGCTACTCCTGGCACAAGCATATGTTGTTCAATTTTTGCAATATTAAAGAGTATTCACATACACTTCAATATCGTAAGTCTGTTCTTCGGCAATGCATGATTTCACTTCAACCTACTAATATAATTTCCATCAAGCAAACAGATTCATAATAAACCGAGTAGTGCTTTAAATTTAGAAGGTGATATAATATCATGGAGCTACTACCTTCAACTCTTTCTTTGAAATGGCATATATATTATGCTATGCGTTTGTCTTCTTCCGCACTATCGATAGCTAGATTTGTAATTTTTTTTGCTTATGTGTGTAGAGCAGATTTAGATTTAGTTTTTTTTGGGGCTGTAAACATATATCTTATCAATACACCAAATTGATGTCGAAACCATGGTTTTAAATAGCCCGCAGCATGCTATAGCACTTATAATAGATCTTGCGCTAAGAGACTTTGGTCCATACAAATGAACAAGCATTTTAAATAGCGCACTGTAGCTTCGCTATAGAACGCTGTAGCATTTAGAAAAGGTCTTTAACGCGCTATTTCAATCTTTGGTCGAAATTTTAGGAAACTATTTGGAAATGCTACCATGTATTTGTAGCACGGTAGTACCTGTAATGCTTGTAGATATTTGTAGCACGGTATGCAAAATTGCTGTTGATTGGTTGAAAACTTTTTAGGGAACAAAACAAGTTCACAGCCATCCTAAAAGAAAGAAACAAGTTGCCAACCACAAGGATCCCACGAAACTGCACCTCCTTCAAAAGAAGGAAAGTTAAGAAGCGAAGTCACTGAAGTTATCACCTTATGTCTTGGCCTTGAATTCCAGGGAAGTTGCAGCAAACCCATGATTAAACTAGCCTGAGAAATGGTTCACATGATTTCAAATAAGCAGAAATAGTTTGTTGCCGTGAGTGTAGAAGATGATGAAAAAGAAAAGAGTATATGATAAGGAACCGATAGTCAGGCAGCCCGTTGGCATTTCTTCTCATTATGTAGAATGAACACACATAGTATTACTATCTTGTTTCATATTCTTAGCAAGCAAGCTGTTGCGTTTTCCCCATTTCTGGCAAACGGTCCAAAGTGCTGTGCTTGATTGGGACTCATATATTGGCATTTCTTCTCATCATGTATAATGAACACAAATAGTATTGCTATCTTGTTTCATATTCTTAGCTAGCAAGCTGTTGCGTTTTCCCCATTTGTGGCAAACGCCCCAAAGCCCTCACCTGGATTGGACTTCATATAAACAGCGACGAGGACCTCTCCTCTTCTCTATTCTTCAATCTATTTACACCGGGGCCTTCTTCTTCTTCTTCGGTCTCTTGAGGCGATTGATCTTCCTATGGGGCAACAGGTACTTTTCGCTCACCCCTCTCCTCTTCTCCTACCTCTGCCTTGTTCTTCAGAATTTGTTTAGTCACAGCTTAGTCATCCTTTATATTTTCTAAAGCAAACGGACCAAAAGTACAACATATATGAGATACAACTTGAACATTTAGAATCTTTGTTGCGAAAGAGGATGCAATCGACAAGCTTAAGACAGGATGAAAGATGATTTAAGAAAATTTTGCAATTGAGTACTAACTGCTAACAATGGTGTATTCAACACTCGATAGATCAGTACTAAAATTTTGGCACTTGGTAGCTCAGAGATTACTCAGTCATCAGTACCATTTTTCTCTACCTCTACCAGCTTACATGTTTAGAAGCAGGGGGTCAAGCTGGTTTCTGTCCTGGTTATCACAGCTCCCATTTACACCGCAATAGATGAGTCTGCAGGAATAATTGTTACGAACTGCTAACAATGGTGTATTCGACAAAGCTAGTGGCCATTGGGCAGGGATTTATAAGCTTCATCGTTTGGCAGCATATTAGTAAAATCAATCTGGCCAAAATTCGCACAACGACTCATTTGTAGCTAGCACACACAATTTTCTTTTTGAAACCGTTTGTAACATCAATTAGTTTGAAACCGTTGCTCAAAAAAAAAAAGTTTGAAACCGAGTGCTAAAGAAAAATATTAGTTTGAAACTTTATTTTTCTCACCTAGAGTAGAAAATAAATTAATCTGTTTCTATGCTTTCGCAGACGACGATGCCGGAGCAGGAGCTACCGCACCCTGACACGGGCGTTGGCGCGTGGTTGGATCGCATCCAGCCATCACAGCGTGTTCAGACGGCCATCGCGCTGGTGGTGCTGATCGCCATCGCGATGTGTTGCTGCGGCCTCAGGAGGTGGAGGCAGTGACGGTGCTAGGATTGTAATCATGCGTAGTCAACTCAATATTGTGTAATCAGGATATGTGTATCTTTACAAATTTTGTACTTTTTTGTATGATTTGTGCTTATATGTGATCATCTTTCCACAAAGCTGTGTAGTCATTGGACTACATAGTCTATACGTGTCGGAGGACGTCTTCGCCACGGCGGCCAGGAAGCGGCAGCTCCTCCACCCCGTGTCGGAGGACGTCTTCGCCGCCGCCGTTCCCGCGCCAGCTCCAGCCCCGGTTCCGTCCGGGCCGGCGAGCCTTGAGCAGCTACCTCCACGGTAGATTGTTTTTCTACATATTGTTACCACGTACTACTGTGTTACGACCGGAAATCCAAAATGCTCCGGCTCCTGATATCTATATCGGCAGGTCACGTTTGTTTGGATTTGCACCAGCTACTGTGTTGCAGTTGCAGACCGTATATGTGCATTTACCTATGGATTTGTGAGCAACCCATGTGTGGATGATGTTATACCATACCACATTTATCACTTCAAATTCGTGTAGTCGCACTGCAAATTTGGTATCTTTTTCTGCGATGCTAGCTGATCTGAGCATTATTTAGGACCCTTAGTGGTTTCTTGATGACATGCTAAACTACTGAATTCCTTGATTTCAATAAGATTTGGGATCACACTGCAGTGCAAGTTCAATCATGGCCATTTCATTTGATTGGTCCTTTGCATTGCTTATAAGGCCCCATCTGAGGTTATGTATGCCTTGCTTATCACAAGATTCAGATCAATCAGGACTTGGATCACTTCTAGAGTTCTAGTAGAGTCCCATACTCATTTTGCAGTACCAACCTATGACTGCAACCACCAATCAAGTCAAATGAGTACACGTGACTGCAACTTCTGTAGAAAGCAATGAACTAGGAAATATTCCCTGAAACCTCACCACCATATTAACATAACAATTAACAAGAGTTTCATGATCCTTTATACAAACCAGCTAACAGCGCAGGATGAATCCACTAGTTTTTGAGCACCCAAAGGCGTTGGAGTTGAACAATCCAGCAAGGAGCACCCGGCATCACTCATATGTCCACATGAAACCCTTAATTAGTTACAGTACGATTTGGTGATTTACATAGAGACATAATAGTAAACGCAGCGTCGAAATAAGAGCATCTCCAACAAACGCCTTAAAAACGGTTCGCTGTAAAATCGCGCGTTTTAGCGCGCGTGTGCAACGAAACCGCATGCTCCAGCGGCCGTCCAAAAACCGCACGTGCGGAACGAAACGGCATCGCACTGCTTATTTGGTGCGCCTGCTCCCGCGCGCGGAACCTGTCGGGCGCACGCATCTCATCTCCCAACTCCCTCTCACCAGCGCCCGCGCCGCCGCCGGGTCGTCCCTTTTCTCCGGCGACTGTGCCCGCGCCTATGCAGCTTCCTCCCCCTCCCACTAGTCGCCGCCGGTCCTTGCGCGCGTCATTCCTTCGGCAAAAAGCGCTCGGCCGTCCACCGCCGCTCGGCGCCCACAAGGTGTTCGACAGAACGCCCACAAGGTATATATTGATCCAAACTACACATTTTTTACATTAATTTGATGCTTGTTGTTCGTAGTTTTTATAGACTAGTTTAAATTTAATAGTGTAGATGGGTTCATCATATAATTCTTTCGAAGAAGAATTTGATATGGAAGAGGAAGAGAACCTTGCAATCAGCATAGCTATGCACATCAATAAAAAACCGAAGCACGATGGTTCGGTTATGGGTAGGCAGAAAGTTTGGAGGGACAAGATCGATGCCGACAACAGATTGATGAGGCACTATTTTAAGGAGAATCCCACATACCCCAGGTCGTATTTCCGGCGTCGTTTTAGGATGAGCACCAGGTTGTTCAGGCGCATTACGGAGAAACTGGCGAGCCATGATCGTTTTTTTCAGCAGAGGAGGAACGCCGCTGGAGAACTCGGGTATAGCACCTTTCAAAAGGTGACATCCGCTTTGCGTATGTTGGCATACGGTATTCCGGCTGATCTAGTTGATGACCACTTTCCATGAGTGAGAGTCAAGCCATCATGTGTGTCAAGCGCTTTGCGGTCGGAATTATGCAAGTGTTTGGCCCAGAGTATCTGAGAACTCCCAATGCTACAGACGTCGCAAGGCTTTTGGAGATGAACAAAGCTCGCGGGTTCCTAGGTATGTTTGGCTCAATAGATTGCATGCATTGAAATTGGAAGAACTTTCCTAAGGCATGGCATGGACAATTCCACGGCCAGAAAAAGGATTCTACTATAATCCTTGAAGCGGTGGCCGATCAAGAGACTTGAATTTTGCATGTTTTCTTTTTGGCATGCCAGGATCTTTGAATGACATCAACGTGGTTAATAGGCCACCACTCGTCAATAAGATTGCAAATGGTGAATTGCCACCGATACAGTAGCAAATGGCCATACATAAAACTATGGTTACTATCTTGTGGATGACACCTATCCAAGGTGGCAAACATTTGTGAAGCCGTTGAAAAAACCGCAGGTAAGAAAAATCTTTATTTTCACAATGCTCACGCGGCGGTTAGGAAAGATGTGGAGAGAGCATTTGGGATTTTGCAAGCCCAATTTGCTATTGTGAGAGGACCGGCTAGATTTTGAAATCAAAAGATCCTTTGCTACATCATGCATGCTTGTGCGATCATGCATAACATGATTATCAAAAATGAACGTGGCCAAGATTTAGACTACTCTTAGTACGAGCTCTTGGGACATCCCGTGTGAGTGCGGCGTACTGCTCCGAGGGTGGCCCGATTTGTTGCTTCGTATCATGCTATTCGGCGGCCTGAAGTGCATGACGATCTTCAGAACGATCTCATCGAGGAGTGGTGGGAATGGAATGGCCGACAGAGCGTATGATATTTGATTATTTGATGTTGTATGTTTGATGTTGTATTGTTAAACTATTTATTGTATTGGATGATAAACTATTTGTTTGAGTTGTAATAATAAAATTCAACTATTTATTGTTGATTCTTTGATCTTTTGGCTTATTTTTGAAGTGCATATGTGTTGTTTGTGTATGGCGCACACGTCGTGTATTTGCAGCGCCTACTAGAGCGCCGCGCGCGTGTTAAAATATGTTGCAGCCACCGGAACCGGCGCTCGCCGACGCGCTAAAAGACGCAAGCCGCACGTTGCAAATCTGTTTTTTTGAATGTGGAGCGAAGCGCACCTGTTGAAAATGCTCTAATGGTTACAACAGCATGTCGCTGCAGAAGTCCGCTCTCCTTCAGTTTCAGCTCGTGCTCACTGAACAATTTCCATGAGTACGCCACAAATTAATTCTAGATGGTGTCTGATAAAGGATGCATGATGCCAGCTGATGAAACTGAGCTCCAGAACATTCAAGCACAGTGGTGGTGTCCATGGATTTAGAACCTGAAGGTCGTTTTCCACCCCAACAGAATGACTTGATTTATGGAGCAACAATTCTCTATCTGCAGTACATAATCCCATTCAGTCGCAATATAATGCATCCAAAGTACTACTGTAGAAGAGAACTGGAAGTTCCTTAGAGTTCCTTGCTTATCAAGGTGGATGGCACTGAAAGGCAACTTGCTCTCATGCAAAGGAGCAAGGCCAGACGAAATTAACTCCATGGAAACCCCCACGTGAGGTAGATCGGTTCAGTCATGTTACCAATGGCACTAGTGGCACTGACTGAAACATGAGATGGCCAAGCAGTTTTCCAATGGACTTGTTCACTGCAACGCACGTAACAACAGCCAATTTCTCAATACTGTACATGACGCCTTCAAGAAAGTCAGACAAGGTGTTCCCTACAGGAGCTGCACCAAGTATCTTCCTTGGCAAGAGAGCAATAGTTAGATGAGATCCACTTAACAAATTCATCCATGTTGTATTTATTTATGTCATTACCATAGTTGAGTGCACTTCACCTTGCTCGGCATATATCTCACCATTTGTCTTCACAGGCAAGGGAAACGGAGAATGAATTTTGTGTGCAACTATGGCTGCTTCAGCAATGACGTATCATTTGGGTTATCAATTGAAGACATCTGATGAAATTCCTCCACCAATGCATACCTCGTACAAGCAAATGTCAGGTCAAAGGAAATATTGGCAGAACCTATTATCAAGTCCTTTGCAAGAGTGTGCCAAACTGAAGGTCGGATTGCAATATGAAAGGACTGAAGAAACATGCTATCCTCCATTGTTGCAGCTCAAAACTATATAGCATAGGATAGCTATCAGGCCAATAAATTTGAGGCTTGTTAGTGATCGAATAATTGTCTGGGTTCTTACACACACACACACACACACACCTACGAAAAGTAACTGGCATGTACTTGAGATTCAACATATCGCCTAATAAAAGAATATTTATGTAAGATTTATTTAGCATTCCCGCGATCTTTAGTTGGACACTAGCACCTTAATACAACTGTAGCTTTATTTGTGCATATGTATTTGCAAGCCTTAGTCAATTATCATGTTGTAATTGTATCTAGGCATTTCCAATTTCCTAGATCATTCAGTTTAAAACTTTATCACAAACTGCATTCTAGTGCTCCTTGCATTCTAGCAACACATGATTAATTTCAAAATCTAACCGATTGGTACAAGGAAGAACTTCAAGGAACAGCTTTTGTTTGATTGGTTCATTTAATGGTGGTGCAAATTCTTGATTACCCATACATAAAATTTAATGAAGAATCATGTATAATGCTTAAGAATGTAAACATCAGAAGGCTTGATTGGGGTCTCCGAAGTTCCCTCCATCTCGTTGGCGTTGGTGGTGGCAATGCAAGGGAGAGGTGATGATAACATTGCGGTAGCAGGTGCTTTCCCGTGCCATGGTTTTGTTCTCTTTACCCACACATTCTTATTCAAGATCCAATGATGTTTCTCTATTCATCGGCATCTCAATTGTTTTTGCAGTTAGTTAAACCGTATGATTTCTTCGTTGCTGCATTTTCCTCATCAAACAGATCCTTGTCTCTTCTTTCCACGACTCTCTTGTAACTATTAGTCTCTCTATCACTTATAATTCACGCTATACTACGACAAAGCAATGATAAATGTATAAAATTGCTTGTCTAGTTTTTTTCGAGTACATATTTTCTCTTTAAAGAAAATTAATGTGCATTATACTAAATTAACATGTCTTGGTTCTTTATTGTAATGGTTTTGGAATTTGTTTTGATCATGCATAAGAAAATATGTTATAGTCCTGATTTGCAGTAATGATTAATTATAACAGTAATAGGGTATAGTTGATGAAAATTGTATATTAAGACTTCTATGGTGAATAAATCTGCTGCTTGGGTCTTACGAAGACACAAGGAGGATGCTTTTTTTTATTCTCTATGATTATTCAAATAAGTATCTCATGGAGCTGTTACATCTACCAATCTGTCACAAGGTAAAATATTTCCCGCCTTATCTTCATGGAGATTAGTTATTCAAGTTCTTTCTGTCGATTCATTACGAATTGTTTGAAAATTGATTTTTGATGTGGTGTGTTTTAGTTGCAAGAATTACAAAGGGTATTGTAGATGGCTAGCTCAACTTAAAAATGAATCCTGGTAAGATTGTGATAATAGGTTTCATGATCAGCAAATTCGGTTTGCTACAAGGTTGATTTAAATCTTTGTTGTGTTGGTATGCCTCTGATGATTGCCCCTTAAAAGGACTCTTTCGTTGTGATGCATTGCAGCATGTAAGTGTCTACGTTGCTATATTGGATTCGATGGATTTAGTTGTTATGTTTCCTCCAAGAGGAAAATACATAGGTTTATATGTGTAATCTTCAGGTAGTGGTGCCTAGATGTGTTTATGGTGCTGGACAATTGTAGTATTTTCTATGAATACATGGTAACATCATATGTCGTGGTTTGTATTTACTACTCACTTCGTCCAAATATATACGACATAATGCATTTTTTGGGTTGCCTTTGACCATGGGTTAGAGCTATATTATAAGGTATGCATGTTACACAGCATACCGTTATATTCATACGTGAAAAGGGTTTGCAATATGATATAATTTTTCTATCATACATCTCATATATTGTTAATCTTATCAATAGTCAACCTTAAAAAAAGATTATGCCCTACATATTTGGATGGAAGTAGTATTTTTTGGTGAAAGTATTTACTCTTTAGGTGGTGTATTTCCACGAAACAGACCTCGCCAGCTCGAGGCTATTATCTCCTGTCTATAAGAAAGGTGGCATATATAGTTGATATTGTTGGTCCAAGCCTCATTACTACTTTCTATGACATTCATGCTACTGGTGTATTGAATTTTGCTAAAATATAAATTGCATGAGATTTTTTTTATGTTTTCTTGAGTTACTTCACAACTGTGAGGAACAACAACAGACTACAACTATCCGCTCTGCCATAAAATTATTACATACTCTCATAGTAGTTGTATATACCATGCTTATCTCAAAAAGTCCCGAGAAAGATTTCTTGAAATTATGTTCCTCTTTATTCTTCTTAGCCTTTGATATTATCAAACATGCCTTGTGTAAAAAATATGTTCTATATTAAATTAAGTCATTTTGTCTTTCTAAAATCACCAGGTTTTAACAAAATTCTATTCCTATTTCGAAGTTGTTGCAATCTATGCAACTCTGAATTGTTTTCTGACAATTTAACAAAGAGACGAAGTGAACCATTTTGTTGTTGTTTCTATGATATTTCTGGCTTCTAATAGAATGCTTGGTTAACTAGAGCCATTGCTTTCCAGTTTCAATATACAAAGAGATTAAGTGAACCTGATTTAGTGGTTTTTATGATATGCATGGCTTCTAAAAGAATTGTCAGTCACTAAAGCCATTACGTTCAAGTTTCAATATAAAGAGAGACTAATCAAACCATTTTTGAGCTAATTATTTATTCCTGGGGTTATATACCAACACCTTGTAGCGCAAAAATACCAAGCCAATACTTCAAACTTCGATAAAAAATGATTATGCTTCATGTGTTGATTTCTTGGGTAACTCTAGAGCATATTGCTTAAGATTCTAAATGAGATTCAGGGTATATTTGTGTTTAGGAACTTGGTTGAGTATATAACAACATGTTTAGTAGATAGTGGCAATTGTCTCGGCGCGGGAAAAGACCATCCTCTAGAAGTTGTTACCGCTGTATGAGCAGGCAGTAGATCACTAGGGTTACTCCTGACCAGAAGGCAATATTCCTGCAATTTAGATTGAGTTACCTCTTGTGTAGCAGTGAGAATGATTCATGATTTCCAAAGTTAAGGATACCTATATATAATGAGATACTTCGTCTTACAGACGCCACTGGCCCGATAGCAGGTCAAATAACACAACTAATGTTATATATGAGGCATGAATATATATCACAAGTGCTGGATTATGGGCAATTATGAATATTTTCTCTACATTAAATACTTCAGATCTTCTATGCGAATTAATACCTGTATATTATGTAATAAAATCAAAGATATCATATCTTAGGCCATAAATTGCATGAATGGTAACCATTAAATTTCTCCAAATGAATATTATATTTTTATACCAGAGAAACAAAATCCAATCCCGAGGCCATAAATTGCATGAATGGTTGCTAAATATGTGAGAAGCACGAAAGCTTATAAATATGTTAGTGCACACACAATGAGAACTGTCCATTCAACTCTTCCAGAATGAAAGGAAAAAAGGCTTTCACAGTATCCCTTCTACTGTCATATCTTGTTATGGTCGCCGGAGGAAAAAGTGCAAGAACTATACAATAATGGGAGAATACTAGCCAGATCCCCACATATCAACAAGTTAATAAAACCATTATGGTAAGAGAAAGTATACATCTTCCTTTATATAATTTAGAACTGTTTTGATGGATAACAACCAGAGGAATCATCAAACAAGATGGAAGACGGAGATGTCTATGATTGCATCGATGTGAATCTATAACCACTAGTAGAAAACTGGCCTTTAGTCCCGGTTCCAGAGGGAACCGAGACTAAAGGGTCGGGACTAAAGCCGCCACCCTTTAGTCCCAGTTGTGTTACGAACCGGGACTAAAGGCCCTCCACGTGGCAGCTTTCTGGAGCGGGACCTTTAGTCCCGGTTTGTGGTATTTTTTTAAATATATTTTTTATTTTTGTTTTTCAATTTTTTTTCTAATTTTCAAATCTGTGAATTATCTCATAGTTTAATCTCTAATCACCCCTTCTCACTGCTTTTGAATTATTTGACAATTTAATCTCTAATCACCACTCATTCCAAATCATCTAACTTCCCAACCGGTCACCCATCCTCTCACTGCTCTAACCCAAGCATGCTTAACTTTCGAGTTTTATCACCCTTTGTTTCCAAGTCTGCACTTGTTGTTTTCTTGACAATAGTAAGTTATCAATCCTATTAACCCTTAGGTCTTGATGTCACATTATTTAATTTTTTGAATTCCAAACAATTATTAAAATAAACAAAATAAGCAATAATAATATTGAATTTCTATGAAAATAAAATAAGCAATATTATTATTTTATTCATTTTTAACCATATATTCAATTCATATGGCATAATTAATATCTTTAAATCTGTAAATCGAAGTTCAACAAATAATAGATCCATTATTATCAGAAAAATGTGAGGAATCCAAATATGACATCATTTATTTATTTTTAAATAATTTTTTTATTTTTTTTATTTTGTAGGAAAAAATCTTATTTTTGAAATAACTTTTTTTACTTTTGGAATTTCGAGAATCTGAGAAAACTTCACTGGGTAACCCCGGTGAAATCGAGTCCCATTTTTTCTCTAGTTTTTTTTGATATATTAAACTTTTTTTTCGACGTCGTATGCAAAATTTATGGCCGTTTTACATTTTTTTCATTTTTTTGCAGAAATGGTTAAAATTCATATTTCAAAATGTCTATACCAACTAGACACTAAAACCTAACTACATCTCAAAGGATTTTATTTTTTGAAGATTTTATCATTTTTGTTTATTTTCCGGAAAACTCAAAAAGGCGGTCCAATGGGGGGGTAGAGTTTGAAAATTTCAGAACCTCTTTAGTCCGGGTTGGTGTCCATCCAATCATACCGTCGACTACATATGCTAGTATCGTCCCAGCCAGAGTCACAACTAAGGTTAACCAAGCCAGAGTTAATATATTTCTAACTTCATTTGCTATTTTTCATGCATTTAATGATTTTTTTGAGCTAAATGACCCTGAAATTGAAAAGCACTACAAATGAACTCTAAAATGGTTGAAACTTGGCATGGTATCATCATTTGACCCACAAAGCTTGTGCTAAAAAGTTGAGAGGGTTACGGCAAAAACTGGATACACTTCGTGTACAAACTGGACCATCTCCTTCGAAGTATCAAGGTTTCAGACGAAAATCCATCTGTTACAAAGGCATTTCATTTTTATTTATTTATTTCAACTCCAGACTTTTTGTGCATTCAATATGCACCATACTACAACATGTTAAAATCTATAGAAAGAACTAACTAAAAACATAAAAAACAACAATTAAATGACTAAAACAACTATATAAGCAAAACAGTAATGTTTTAATTAAAATCCTAATTTAAATTATTCTAAAAATAACCAAATAAATCTTAACATGACAACAATCTAACATGTGAGTAGGATAAAAAAAATTAAATTAAAAACTTTTTGTAAACTCAAGTTATTCACAATCTAGTGTTTGAAGCAAATTTGAACAAATTCAAATTTAAACCGTTCAAATTTGAAAACTAATGGCACAAACATAAATTAGACAAAATTTTGAATCTAATGCAAAAAGAATCACTCAAAAACATCAAATATCCTAAAATATATAAGCAATTTAAAACAGAAACTAAAAACAGAAAACAAATATAAAAACAGAAAAAAAAAACTTTCAAGGACCCCTTTAGTCCCGGTTCATGTCTCCAACCGGGACTAAAGGTTAGACCTTTAGTCCCGGTTGGAGACACCAACTGGGACTAAAGCCTCAACCCCCTTTAGACCCGGTTGGTGTCTCCAACCGGGACTAAAGGTCCCATTTGAACCGGGACTGATGCCCTAGCCGCTCGAACCGGGACTAATGCTCACATTAGTAGTCCCGGTTCGTAATGCAACCGGGACTAATGTGTACATCGAGCTGTGACGAAAGCCCTATTTTCTACTAGTGAACCAGCCTTTAAGCACCCATTGTTGAAAGACCACACAACTCAGGTAAATAAAGTTATGATTTACAACCATTCTTTGGTTCAAATGATTCTGACTCATGTGTGGGGACAAATGGCTAGTATGTCCTCGGAGACATATGGATATTAGTTTGGCGGAGAATTGTTGAAATAGATCATGACTTTTTATTATTATACATTGTGTTGAATTATAGTATTTCACAACGTCGCTTCGTCTACTCCCTTTTGTTTTTAAATCAAAAGTTTTGTGTTTGTTCCATAGTTACCTGATATGCTAGAAGAGGTGTTGAAATCCTTACCCGACTGAACAAATCAGATCAAGGTTCGAATTTTCCCTGATCGTCTTGGGTTCGCTGAACCTAAAATAGTGTGCATCTTTACATGCCCATACTTGATTTTTGCACCACATGTAACTCAGCCCATCTGCCCATCAACAAGGTCTACGCAAGGTGTAGATGGATTTTTCTTAGCCGACATGACACTACGGTGTTGGAGACCTGTGTAGAGATGAGAAGCTCACGACAGGTGGTTCCCATGGAAAAGAAGCTTGATGTGGAGTGAGGAGTGGCCAGGAAGTCGAAGTTGGAGGAAGAGATGGAAAATACACGAGAGAGGTTGCGATTGTGCTATGGAGTTGGCCATGGCGCCGTAACAGAAACAATCTGAATGAGTAGAGAGAGTGCATGGGTGCTTGTGGTGGTCTAGGCTTGACCATGGGCTAGTGGGGCTTACCTGGCCTGACCCAGTCAAATCTCTCTTTTTGTGTCAACATTTTCTTAAAATTTGGACATAGGATTTTCAATTGTTGTTAGGTATGCCTTCTATAAGGTCGTTGTGTGAATCAGAAACTGTGAATCCGTGAACCCAATCTCTAATTATACCGGAAAAGCCCGATTTGTATGAGGTAGCGATTCACGAATTTTGAATCTGGTAACTATCTTTTTTCATAACATATATTCCTAAAATAAATAGAAGTGAAAGTGAAATAAATAAATCTTATGATATATGTGCTTCGCCAGTAATGAGTTAAATTGTAGAATTTCTGTACACGTGATTGTGCTTTGCCAACATATACATGACTATAAAGTAACCAATTTAACTTGTCAAACAGATGGAACCAAGTTATTTTCCGATTGGACTAAACATAAAATCTCCGTTCTCATATGTCGTTTCACAAGCGGATTTGTCTATCATTGAATGCCCAAGAGGAATGGTTCCAATACTACGTAATGGTAGAAGGGGTCAAATATCACCACCCTTTATAGATCAAGTGATTAACAAGGATTCTCAACTCGAGGTGAGTTCTCTATAGATATTTTCAGAATGATCATAGGTTGATTTTGAAACTAGTCAATGTTCTATATAGGGAGTATATAACATAATTTACCAAAAAACATGGCAACTTGAGCTGATTTAATTCCAAAATATTATTCTCGTGCTAAGTCATGTATGAATACTAATATTTTGTCTTCGGATGAAGGTTCTAAGGTGTAGTATCTAAGGCCAGTAAGAATGCTACTCCTTTTGTCTCAAAATAAGTCTATCAAGTTTAGTACCATTTTGTACTAAAGTTAGTATAAAGTTGAGACCTTGTTTTAGGATAGAGGGAGTATACCTTAAGAATGGGAATGTGCCAACCTACGGTGGTCCCGACATGGTCCCCGTTGACCCCTCTGATATGTTTAGGGACATGGAGGCAACCCAACTGTACGACAACGAATGGCCTCATGTGCCATTCGGTAACACGGTCCAACACATTCAAGTACCATATTTGTATGCAAACAAGGATCAGTTACACAACAACATCATTTCAAATAGTATCATGTAGCAACCGAATTTTATATCAAGTGAGGATATTTAGACATTATTCGCTTAACGACAGGCACACATATACAACTCTATTTCAGTTTCTATGATGAACCTGTTAATATTACAAGTTAGCATATTTGCAACTCAAGATTAGATACAATTTTGGTTCTAGTTTGAAATTTTTTCAAGCACAAAGCTAACAACCTAAAAGGTACGTGCTATTGTAACATCATATTACATCCCAAGGAAACAAAATCCGCGTCAACCTTCTCGCCCTGATGGGCCAGTGGTGACCGGCTTCTCTTGTCCCAGTTTAATTACGAAGTTGACCAAGAAGACCCGTTGACTTAATTTTTTTGGGCCAGGACTATGTCCCAATGGGCACTGTCGGCCCATGCCTATTCACAGTATGCCTTAACGTAGTTCTTTTAAATAAACAATACGTCGAGTCTCGATGTTCTTTCTGCAATTTGTGAAGGAATTTCTTTTGCTTACCATTTTTCTCCAAGACATTGTTGAAGTGTTTGATCTATATTGGTCTCTCTAACTCTCAATTGACAATATTAAGTTATATTCATTAATGTAATTCATATGCTATGGTAGTAACCTATGCCTAGTTAATATCTGGTCCTCACATATAACGACATTATTAATTTTTTGCTTTAGGAGGCAGGAATGAAATATTTTGATGATTTATATGGGGTACAAGCTACAATAAATGTTTATGAGCCAAAGGTAAGGATAGCAAGGATCTAAGTCAAACGGGGATCCAAATTGACAATGGACCAAAGGGTCATATGGACAGTATAAATGCTTGTTATTCGGTATCTCCAAGCTTCTATGGTGATACTTTTGCGAGGTTTCATGTTGGTTGGCTAAGCAGTAATATTTCATTGGTTACATATAATGTTATCAACTACATAAATTTTATGACATGAAGATACAACCGTAATTCGATGCAATGATTGTTTACCATTGGATAAACTTTGGTAAAAACGTGATGGTGTACTAAACAAGTCATGCATTGATCACGATTGCCCTAGTTTCGTTCAAGTTAGTCACAATGTTGGCCTTGGAGGAAGAGTAAAACCTGTTTCAGTCTACAATGGACCACAATATGTGATACACATTCTTATTTTCAAGGTATTCACTTATTCAATAAATTGTAATTTCATATATAGTATGTTATACGGTGCATATGAAAATATATACTTGTCTTATTTGTTGCGCAACAACACATTTTGGCAGTTCACTATGGTATCTGTTGAATAACTTAAGATAGTCAAAAAAACTGTTTTGTTTTCTATCGTTTCACACATACTCCCTCAACCCCAAAAATGTTGTCTTTGATTTGTTTAGATATGGATGTATCTAGACAGGGGGTTGTATCTAGACACATTCCCGTGTCTAGATACATCCATTTCTAGACAAATCAAAGACACCATTTCAGGACTAAGATAAGTATATACTATCTTTTGACACACATTTTACATCGATACCTTGTTATGGGAAAAGGTTATGAGACAAAGTACTTACTATGAATTTTAGAGGAATAGAAATAAATGCATGCATGCTAGAATATCTAGTAGAATAGCATAGATTGTTGGAAATATGCCCTAGAGGCAATAATAAATTAGTTATTATCATATTTCCTTATTCATGATAATCGTTTATTATCCACGCTATAATTGTATTGATCGGAGACTTAGATGCATGTGTGGATACATAGACAAAACCATGTCCCTAGTATGCCTCTAATAGACTAGCTCGTTGATCAAAGATGGTTAAGGTTTCCTAGCCATGGACATGAGATGTCATTTGATAACGGGATCACATCATTAGGAGAATGGTGTGATGGACAAGACCTAAACTAAAAACGTAGCATATGATCGTGTCAGCTTATTGCTACTGTTTTCTGCATGTCAAGTATATGTTCTCATGACTATGAGATCATGCAACTCACTGACACCGGAGGAGTGCCTTGTGTGTATCAAACGTCGCAACGTAACTGGATGACTATAAAGTTACTCTACAGGTATCTCCAAGGGTGTCTGTTGGGTTGGCATGGATCAAGACTGGGATTTGTTACTTCGTGTGACGGAGAGGTATCTTAGGGCCCACTCGGTAATACAACATCACAATAAGCCTTGCAAGCAATGTGACTAAGTGTTAGTCACTGGACCATGTATTACGGAACGAGTAAAGAGACTTGTCGGTCACGAGGTTGAACTAGGTATGAAGATACCGACGATCGAATATCGGGCAAGTAACATACCGAAGAACAAGGGGAACATAACACGAGATTAACTGAATCCTTGACATAGAGGTTTGGCCGATAAATATCTTCGTAGAATATGTAGGAGCCAATATGGGCATGCAGGTACCACTATTGGTTATTGACCGTAGAGGTGTCTCAGTCATGTCTACATAGTTCTCGGACCCGCAGGGTCTGCACACTTAAGGTTCGGTGATGTTTCGGTAGTATAGAGTTATGTATGGTGGTGACCGAAGGTTGTTCGGAGTCCCGGATGAGATCCCGGACGTCACGAGGAGCTCCGGAATGGTCCGGAGGTAAATATTGATATATACGAAGTCCTGTTTTGGTCGCTGGAAAAGTTTCGGGCTAATCGGTAATGTACCGGGAGTGCCGGTAGTGTACCGGGAGACCACCGGAAGGGGTATTTCGACCCAAGAGGCTTCATGGGCTGTGGGAGAATAATTACCAACCTTTTGTGGGCTGGTGGATGTCCCACACAAGGCCCATGCGGCTGGGAAGAAAAGCCCAAAGGGAAAAAGGTGGAAAAAAGGCCAAAAAGGAGGAATCCTAGTCCTACTAGGATTGAAGGAGGAGTCCTCCTCTCCTCCCCACTTCGGTCGACCCAAGGAGGCTTGGCCCTTGCGCCAAGTCCTCTCCGCCCTTCCTCTTATATATACTAGAGTTTTTAGGGTTTTTTGCACAGAATTTTTAGCCACGTGCTGCCCGTTCCTCCAGTGCATAGTTTCTCCTCTAGATCGGATTTCTACAGTGCTTAGGCGAAGCCCTGCCGGAATTGCTCCACCACCATCACCGCGGCGCCGTCATGCTGCCGGTGAACTCGTCTACCTCTCCGCTCCCTCTTGCTGGATCAAGAAGGCGGAGATCGCCATCGAGCTGTATGTGTGCTAAACGCGGAGGTGCCCTCCGTTCGGCGCTAGAATGGAAGGACCGTGATCAAGATCGCGAGACGGATTGTGATGAGTTCGCGGGACGGATCGTGATTGGATCGCGGGACGGATCGTGATGAGTTCGCGAGACGGATCGTGATTGGATCACGGGACGGATCGTGATGAGATCGCGGGACGCTCGGCGATTTGGATCGCGAAGACGTTCGACTACACCAACCCCGTTTCTTAACGCTTCCCGCTTAGCGATCTATAAAGGTATGTAGATCCACTCTTCTTCTCGTAGATGCTCGTCACCATGGATAGATCTTACGTGTGCGTAGGAATTTTCTTTGTTTTCCATGTGACATTCCCCAACATAGATGAGTTTACATCCTCGATATGTTCAATTAACTTTCATTCACATTTTATTTCTCTTAGGACCCAAAGACACATAATTGGTGGTTAGCGTATGGTAAAGAGAAAACACCAATTGGATATTGGCCAAGTTCATTATTCACTCGCCTTAAGGATAAAGGGAACTTTTCGTACACGGGTGGGCACGTTTCAGGACCGACAGCTTCATCAGACTCTCCACAAATTGGCAGTGGGCATTTTGCCTCTGAAGGGTATGGAAAAGCGGCTTTTATAAAAATTATCCAAATTATTGATAACAACAACAAGCTTGTTCCTCCGAATGAAGAAAAAGTGCTTAGTGGCAGTAGTGATGTAAGGAAATTTTCCGTCAGCAATTATGGAGTCGACGACCATGGTGTGCATATGTACTATGGTGGACCTGGTAGTTTTGTCTAAGAATGTACCATACAAACTACAATAAAGTTGTCATTATATTCTCAAATTGACAATATTTTTTCAAATAAATAATAGAGCATTTTCTACCGTAAGCATTTCAAAACAGGCAATGCCGGTGACCGGAATCAATAACATGGTAGCCTATGTGAGCGTCGCACCAAGGATGCAGCTAGCCGTGGACGATCCGGGAGAAAAAAAGGCAAAAAGTAAAAGAAACATAAATGGGGGTGCGTGAAATAGGCGGAAAAATGTTAGAGATACGACACACAATCGATATGATGAAGAACGAAATCAAGCAAGGGACATGAGATTTTAACGTGAAAAACCCCTCCAACATGAAGGGGGAAAAACCACGGGCGTCAGCCAGCCAAACTTCACTATGATCAGGAGAGGTTACGATCGCCGGGGATTCGCAACTGATCAACTTATCCCGTGCGGCGGCTTACAAGAGGTATATATAATACAGGTGTCCTAGGTCAATCCTGATCCGTACCGCGGGGGGCTACGCCCCCGCACCCCCAGGCGTCCCTGACGGGGGCGGCCCACATGGGCCAACTTCAGACTTCGCTACGCTCCGCTTCAGCCCAAGCCTATCGACGATGGGCCTCGCTCCGCTAGCTAGTCAAAAGTTGATCTTCCTCTTTATATTAGAATTTGGAGCATAACGTAACAAGAAAAATGAATACACTTTGGCCGATTTTTTGTGCCCACCCAAGGATAGCATGCTTGTCAGTGGATGGGCGTGCACGATGGCTCCAAAGCCTCAGATTATCAGCTACATTGGTGAGCAGCTGCCTAGCGGACCGCAAGTTGTCGTCGAACACCCTGGCATTTCTAGCATACCAGAGAGATACCGCACAAGCTGCAAACATAATATGCCATACATGGCCAAATTTGTTGGATAATTATTTAATTCCTACTAGGATTTATCTTTGACATATTTCCGTTTTGTTTCTGCGAATATTACACATCCAGAGCGAGACCGTACCTGCACCATTTTCATGCACGCTTCCTCCCCTTGAACCCCTTCACCCTCTACATCTTCACGTGGACTTGCACTTACCTACATATGCCTGGCATGGAGTCTTTTTATTTTCTTCGCACCACGGAGCTACGGCTCCATTTGTGGATGCAGTCGAGCTTGAAGTCAGTGGCCAGGGGACACCTGCCAGCATACATGCTTTGCACGAGGATTAACATGTTCGGATACCTTTTCTCTTTTCTGTGCGAGAGAAGCAGATAGGGCCTTACCTTTCTCGAAATAGGCTTTCATCCCGCTTTATACATAAAGCAACAATCAACAGAGTACACGGCCAAACGATGCAAAATGATGAGGCACGTCCTATACAATGTCGATCCCAAGATAACCGGAGCACAAACACTACCGGACAGTAACACATGAAGAACTAAGTACACCATCGCACTACGTCCTAACACACCTAAGCTCCACAACAACGCCCTCAGGAGGGAAAACAGCGCAAAGCGTCACCGCTGCCGAGTCCAGATGGACAAGGGTCTTCATCCTGAACCCTGACACGAAAAGAAGCACCTCGACGACGTCTTCAGGAAGAAAGTTGTGCCCTTGAGCGTCGTAGAGGCGGCACCAAAGCACAGAGCTTTCACTCGGTAACTCCGTCGTGCCACCATGAGGTCTTCAAGACAATCGCCAAAGACCAGCTCCCCAGGTCAAGATCAGGGCGTCGTCAGAGAGAACAGCCGCCAGAGCAACCCACCGACCCTTCTTGCCGCCCACACGACGAAGAGTGATAGCCACCATAACTGCCATGGAGCCCCCCGGAGAGCCACCCATGTGGACCACCATCTGGAGCCGCCGCTCCAACATCCATGTCCGAGGAACCGCTAACGATCTCCAACCCAGCATCCCAACCACGGTAGAAAGAGCGTAAGGGGTCTCCTTTCACTCCTAGCCCGACACTAGTCTGGAGCCTGGGTCGACACCTCCACAGTAGGAGGCGTCGACGCCTACATCCCCAGCCAGTTCCATGGGACCGGGGGAACGCGACCCCGAGACTACCGACTGCCGTCGCCAAGCGACTCGCACAACGTCATACCGTTGCCACGGACACCGAGTTATTCGATCGGGAAGAGAAATCATGACCACCGCCAACTCCCACCGTACCCGTGAGGAGAAGGACATCATCCCCCGCGGGTACTTCCAGACCACGCTGAACCCCACCTACCCGGAGCACGAGCTCCAACCCGCCTTGGGTCCAACCGGTCCATCCGAGCACAAGCCCCAGATCTGAAGCCGACAACGTCGCGCGAGCCGCCGGTGTCGACCGTCCGACACCAGGCCCGTCCCACGAGACATCCGCTCATCACCAGAAGAAGGGAGGCACATCTACGCCCCTGCGCCACCAGCGGAGTCCGGCAGACACCACCACCGTGTGAGCCGCCAGCCCGCATCCCCCACAGCCGCACACCAGCACGAAGGCAACCGCAGCCCGAGCAACAGTAGCCCCGTCGCCAACACCGACCACCACCACGAGGCCCTAGAACCTTGACCGGATCTGGCGGAGCCCCCCACCATGACGGGCGCACGCCATCCTGCGGCCGCCGCCGGACTAGGACCGCCACGCCCCCGTGCCCCTGTGCACCAGGCCCTCCGCCACAAGGCATGCCCCGCACCAGATCTGGCCGAGCGCCCGCCTACCCGCCACCGCCAAAGCAGGAAAATGCCGCAGCTGCCGTACCCCGTCGGACCAGAAGATGGTGCTGCCGCCCAAGACCGACGCCGCACCAGCCAGCGCGTCCGGCGTCGCGCCGCCGAGCCCCACGGCAGCCCAGTGCCTCCCTCGGGCGCTGTCTCGCGTCAGCCATGCCCCCCCGAGCAGAGAGGAAGAGTAGGCTCTGCCGCCGCCCACGCCGGCCGGGCTTTGCCCGGCGGTGCTGCTAGGCGGCGACAGGGGGGAGTGGCCGGAGAAGGGGCGGGAGGGTGGCACACTAGGGTTTCCCCCGTCCGCTCGCGGGAGCGGCACGGAGGAGCGGGGGAATTTATTCACTCCCCCTTATGCTTTTCACTATGAGGGCCTTATCCTCTCTCTCTATTCCCCGCCTGCCATGTGTTCCATTAGTTTCGTAGAGAGGGGAGAAAAATAGGGGGTACTCTTAGCTTTAGTTCCTTATCATTTTTTTATGTTCGTTGCTATGTATCTGTATAAACTTGCTTCGGCCATGCATTGTTGTCAATTGGCCGGCAACAGGATATATTGCATATGTCTAGCCATCCAGAATAAGCAGACGAGACGATGTGCATTCATTTGGTGGCACAAAACCAATTTCCTTTTCCAACTAATAGAGTAATAGTATATACATTAAGAAAATTACTGCAGTTGGCAGCTCTTCACTGCATGTTTTTGAAATGTTTCGACGCGGGAGGAGGAGGTGAAGGCAGCCTACCAGGCCGCACAAGAGGAGGCGCTCCAGCACGCCCTGAAGGAGAGCAAGCGTGAGCAGGACGCGCGTTGGGAAAGCTTGGAGGAGACCCTTGTGATGTTGGCGGCGAGGGACTGCATCTACCCCCTGGCGCCGCCGCCACTGCCCAAGCCCGCCCCCACGCGTACGTCACCTGCGACGGACCTTATCAAGCCGTTCCAGTGGCAGAACTGCCTTCGCGAGTTGGTGAGCGCGTCATCCATGTGAGGGCATACCTCCGTCAATGGAGCGGGAGGACGGCGAGCGACGCATGCAACATGAGCGCGAGGAGGAAGAGCGCATGCAATGCTGAGCACGCGAGGAGGAGGAGCGCGCGCTGCGCAGCTGTTCCGCGAGCGCCGCAGACCACGAAAGAGGCAGCATAGGCAACGTGGCAACAGGTCTTTCCCTGGGCGGGGCCGTCGCAGGACTTTTCGACCTCACCAGCCCGAACGACGACGCATTGGGCAGTGTGCTTGGCGGTGACCGGGTGACGGTCACTTTTTAGTTTCAAATTTATATTGAATTAAGTTCAACTGGACTTTGGCGGTGGTTGATCAGTCGATTTAATGTTTAATTTTTTTAACTTTATGTTTAAATAGACGCATATTTTGCAATATTTTTATTTGGATCCACGCGAAAAATGCATCGGCCACTGTAAACGCATCAGTCGACCCAAAAAAAATGCGGACACATCCGTACACCCAGCTGATCAAAACAGACAAAAAATGAAAAAAACCTACGTCTATGTTTGTTAGTTGGAGTTGGCCTAACAACCCTTGTGCCCTTTTTTCACTTTGGTCGCTTATTGACCTGAGCCTGCCTATTCCACTTTTTCACCGTGTCGATTCCGTCGCTCTGAGATTCCCAAGTGTTGGGTCTTTTTGCTTTGCTCACTCAGGGTCGCTGGATGGAGAAAGAACGCTGGATGACTAGCCGCATGTTATCCCGACACTGTCAAGAGGTACGTCATCTGATCCCAGCACTAGTAGAAAACAGGGCTTTCGTCACAGCTTAATCTACATATTAGTTTCGGTTGCATTACGAACCGAGACTAATGCGAACATTAGTCCCGGTTCGAGCGGCTAGGGCGTCGGTTGGGCATCAGTCCCGATTCGGATGGGACCTTTAGTCCCGGTTGGAGACACGAACCGGGACTAAAGGGGTTGGGGCTTTAGTCCCGGTTGCCTTTAGTCCCGGTTCGTGTCTCCAACCGGGAATAAAGGGTTTTGAAAGTTTTTTTTGTTTTTTCTATTTGTTTTTGTTTTTAATTTCTGTTTTAAAATGCTTATATCTTTTAGGATATTTGATGTTTTTGAGTGATTCTTTTTGCATTAGATTTAAATTTTTGTCTAGTTTGTGTTTGTGCAATTAGTTTTCAAATTTGAATGATTTAAATTTGAATTTGTTCAAATTTGTTTCAAACCCTAAATTGTGAATAACTTGAGTTTAAAAATAGTTTTAAATTTAATTCTTTTTGCTCCTAGGCACATGTTAGATGGTGCATGTTGAAAGCACAAAAAGTCTGGAGTTGAAATAAGTTTTAAAAAATGAAATGCCTTTGTAACCGATGATTTTTCGTCCAAAAGCCTGATACTTCGAAAGGGATTGTCCTGTTTGTACACGAAGTGCATCTAGTTTTTACCGTAACCCTCTCAACTTTTTAGCACATGCTATGTGGGTGAAATAATGATACCATGCCAAGTTTCAACCTTTTCGGAGTTCATTTGTAGTGCTTTTCAATTTCAGGGTTATTTAGCTAAAAAAAATTAATAAATGCATGAAAAATAGCGAATGAAGTGGGAAATGGTTGAAAATTGATGATGTGGCTTTGGATGGTGCATGTTGAATGCACAAAAAGTCTGGAGTTGAAACAAGATTAAAAAAAGTTTTATCAAAAAGTAAAACGGTTATAACTTTTGCATACGATGTCGAAAAAAAGTGTTATGGATTTTTTTTTAATAAATGATGTCATATTTGGATTCCTCATCTTTTTCTAATAATAATCGATATATTATTTGTGAAATTTCGATTTACAGATTTAACGATATTAATTATGCCATATTAAATGAATAAATTGCAAAAAATTGATAAAATAATATCATTACTTATTATAATTTAATTTTTGTTCAATATTATTATTACTTATTTTATTTTGAACTTTTTATTATTTTGGTTGAAAAAATTAAATCATGTTACATTAAGACCTAAGGGTTAATAAGATTGATAGCTTACTATTGCCAAGAAAACAAAAAGTGCAGACTTGAAAACTAAAGATGATAGAACTTGAAAGTTAAGCGTGCTTAGGTTAGAGCAGTGAGAGGATGGGTCCCCCCTCCCCCCACACACATCCCCAAACCGTGGGATCTTTTGTGAAGATTTTTTGTAGGAGTGGACTTGGCCGATGCGTTGAGGTGGTGTGTTGTGCCGTTTCTCCCTTGTTTTTATTCCCAGCTCTTTTGTAGAACAAAACAATTTCCCAACCATTCTCATTTCTCAACAACACAAGTTCCCAACCACGAGTATCCCATGAAACCACACCTCCTTCAAAAGAAGGAAACTGAAGAAGCGGAACTCACTGAAGGGAAGCTGTAGCCACTGAATTCTAGGGAAGCTATATCAGGGGCGTTCTTGTTCAGCAGATCGTTCTTTTTCACTCTCCTTCGTCAGGTTTCTTCAGCCCAGCGGTCGATCAGTTGCTAGGGGGCGCCAGGTACGCATCGTTTTTCCTCAGCCTTCCCATAAAACTGCCCGAAAATCTACTAGGCCATCACCATCAGGCTCTAAGCATCATGTTGTTGATTAGAGAGAATAATTAAGACGGACCTCCTATTCATCGCAGTGATTAACAAACCTGTCCAAGGCTTTCCCTGACTTTATATGACCATGTTTCAATTTCCTTGTCCTTTGATTTGAAGCACAAGCTCTATAGGTTTCATCCCCTGTATCTATTCCTTTTCTTTTTTTTTGTATATTATTGGAATGCCCTCAAAGTCAACCAATAATCAAGATTAATTTACTTTTAATCGAGATTTCATCTTGATCGGCGATATCATTAGACAATCAAGCATTCATCTTCAAGTAAATACATATACAACGTATTCTTCTTGTGATCCAATTAAGGATGTGTTCTGATCTCCTCTGGCTTCTAACTTCACCAACTTCAAAAAAGAATTTGACCCGAACGCTTTTTCACTAAGAAGCTAACTTCTGGAAGCTGGGAGAAATCACAGTGCAAAAACTTGGAGCTCGGTCGGCCCAGCTCCACCGATTAGAAAATCAAAAGTTCACCCCTGTTTACAAGGAGTTGCCACCACCAAACATAACGGTTCTTTGCCCCTCATCGAAATAGCGCTACAGTAGCTATCCGAACGAATCGCTATGCCTGTTTCTCCCCTCGTATGGGTGACTGGGCCTGAATTGGGCTGCTAATCAGCCGGCCCAATCTGTGCCAAACAGGCCACAACCCTCCAAGTTGGGCTGTAGTAATACTAGAAGCTGTCGATGGAAGCAGAACGATTCTCCATCGCTGGCTGAAGCTAAAAGTGACGAAAAGAAGCTGGATTTGTGAAGTTTTGTGAAGTTAAAGAAGATCAGAACACGCCTTAAGTCTTCATTAGAGAATCTCTAGCCCTATCCTTTGATCCCCCGAACTTGAGAAAGTCGACATTACAGTCCTCAACTTGCCACTTGATTCAAACCCAAACTTCAAAACGGGTCACTATACACTTGAAATTAACTATCCGGTGCAGGAATCAACCCTCATCTGGTTTTGACCTTTTGACCTCGGAGAGAATGATTTAGATGGGCCTCCTATTCCTCGTAGTAATAACCGAGCCTGTCAGAGGTGTAATTTTATATTTTCGTCAAGGTGTAAAAGATAATTATCAAGTTTAACTGCATTTCTTATCAAGGTTGTCAGAGGTAATTATCAAGTTTAATTGCATTGATTATCAGTAATTGTGTGGTTATCGTTTCAAAGGCGGCAGGAGGGGACCAAAGAGAGAAGATTAAGTTTGGCGATTAGAGCAGGGAATCAGGTGGTTCTTCGTACTAGACGACCCATTGCGTCAGTTGACGGCTTGACGCATATACCAACTCCAACCTGTAAGTTTAGTGAACTATATGAAACTTAAAATAAAAGTGAATTGAACTCTTTAAAAAGGCTAAAAATAGCCGTGACGTTGAAGACCTCCCCTGTCACCGGGTGGACAAGTTGACGCTTCCTCGCCGCCGTCCTCTATATCTTCATCCCTCAGCAACACGCCGCCACGATGATTACCACGACTAGCACCACAAATGCGACGCCAATGCTGATTCTCTTGTCAGCGCGCGGGAAATCCTGATCCGTCACGCTCTCAAGGTCGGCCTGAGAAAGTAAGACAGACTAATTATCAAATCCTAATCGGTCACACTGCCGTACAGGGGGTACCAAAGAGAGAAGTTTAAATTTTGTTTATTCATCCCTCTCCTTTCTCTTTGCACCACTACTTCCTCGTAGGATCTCCGAGTCCATTTTTTCGTGCTCTCACTTGAGGTGCCTTCCTGATCCGAGGCACCACATGTCCTTGGTTTCAAATAGTCAAGAGGGGCGACGCCCCCCCCCCCCTCCCTCCTAGGCTTGGTTCAATACAAATGGTTCGGTTCAAAAAAAGAAACAACATAGAAAAACTCACATAGGCAATCCGTCGAACACTTCAAGTGCGGTGGTGATGCATTGGCCAGCCGTCGTCGTTCCAACCAAACCGGCAGGAGTGACCTGCAGCGGCGCCCAAGTAAGGTCAGATGCGGCGGCACCAAAAAGGAAGAAAGTACAAATCAATTCGATGAATCAGTTATGACGACGGCAACGGTGTTTCACCCTGATTCCGGTGACGACGACGGGGGACGAACGGGGTTGACGTCGGGCAGAAGGGCGTCGAGAGTCAAGGGAGGCAATGGGGTAGCGGCGGGGGTCGGCAAAGGGTGAGGGAGAGGCGAGAGTTTTTCCTCCAAGCGATGGCGACTGCATAAATTTAAGGATAGAATAAGCGTCGAAGGATAAATTATTTTTAGCTGTTCGGTTTAGGGAATCGGTTAGGTACCGGTTACAGGAGAAAAACTAAAATTATCCTCCCCTAACGTGGGATAGGGGATCGGATAGATTTGCCCTAAATTTGTGTTGCAATTTTCTCGGGACGACCTTGGCAGCACGGCGGAGCAAGACTTCGCGTGCCAGGCCTCAGCGGCTGACTGGACCGCATCTAGGCGCTGCACTGTGTCCAGATCGGCGTTCGCACCATGGTCGTTGTGCTGGTTGTGGTGTTCGTTGTTACAGTGAGAAGAAGTGGAGGGTGGTGGCCAGGAATCATCAGTAGGTCTATATGACAGAGGGCGTCTTTAACGCGGAGGCTCCTGCTCTAACTCAAGCTCCAATTCCGGTTCTGGTCGGCTAAGCCATAGTGTGACTGGAGCGAGAGTCGTAGAGTTCTTTGTCGTAGGATCTATCATCTATGAATTATTTCTCTGTTAACCCTAGCACTTACACCGCATTGGGAGATGCCTTAAACTCTTACATTGTGAGTACAAGCATCTCCCAATGCATCTGTACAAGATACTAGATCTTGAAGATTTGCCGTGTTAGTGTAAGTGAAACTTTGCACGTATGTACATCATAACATGTGTAAGATTGAATAGAACTTTATTTCTTAATAATTGCATCCGCATACATGAGTTTATATAGGAGGTTTACAAACCAACTAAGGCTATTATAAAATGACTATGACTCCGATAACTTAAGATCCAAGTAATAGTCTAACATCCTCCGCAATATCAACGGGAGGCTCGACGATGTTGAGACCGAACCGAATATTTTGAAACGATGTGGTAGCCAAGCCTTTTGTAAATATGTCAGCAAATTGAGCTGTAGTAGGAACATGAAGAACCCGAACTTGTTTGAGAGCCACCTTCTTGCGAACAAAATGAATGTCAATCTCAATGTGTTTAGTCCGTCGATGTTGAACAGGGTTCCCAGACATGTATACAGCGGAGATGTTATCACAGTAAACAATGGTAGCCTATTCAATTGGGCGGTGCAACTCCGAGAGGAACTGAAGGAGCCAAATAGTATCAGCAAGCAACGACATGTGCCGCTGTACGGTACTCAGCTTCAGCAGACGAGCAGGAGACCGCTACCTGTCTTTTTGAGGACCAAAAAACCAAATTGTTACCAAGAAAAACACAAAAACCGGATGCAGATCTTCAAGTGTCGGGACAACCAGTCCAGTCTGCACCAGAATACACAGTGAGAGAAGTAGCAGAAGACTGGTTTATGTGGAGACCATGATCAAACGTACCTTTCAAATACCTAAGCATACATTTGACGTGATTATAGTGAGGAAGACGGGGATCATGCATGTAGAGACAGGCTTCATGGACAACAAAAGAAATCTCAGGACGAGTGACGGTAAGATATTGGAGAGCACCAGTGAGACTACGATAAAGAGTAGCATCGGGAAAAGGTTCGCCAGCAGCGGAGAGTTTGAAACTGGTGTCGACAAGGGTGCGAGAGGATTGGCAGTCAAGCATACCAGCACGATTGATAAAATCGTTGGGAAAGAAAAAGACCAGAAGAATCACGAAGAATAGTAATACCCAAAAAGTGATAAAGAAGACCAAGATCAGTCATGGAGAACTCAGATCAAAGTTGATTAATATTACGGTCCAAAAAACCTTGAGAAGAGGCAGTGAGAATGATATCATCACCATAGAGAAGTAAGTAAGCAATTTCAGAATTGTGATAGTAGACAAAGAGAGAGGTGTCAGAGATAGAAGGAAGAAAGCCTATTGTTTGAATGAAAGAGGAGAAACAATGAAATCATGCTCTAGGAGCTTGTTTGAGACCATATATGGATTTTTGGAGAAGACATATTGGTTGGGATAAGAAGGATTTTGAAAACCAAGAGGTTGTTGACAATACATAGTCTCTTGGAGAGAACCATGAAGGAAAGCATTTTTGACATCTAATTGGTGAATGGGCCACGAGGAGGAGATATCAATAGGAAGAATGGTGCGTATGGTACTTGGTTTGACACCATGAGAGAATGTTTCGTCGTAATCAATCCCATGCTACTGAGAATAACCACTATGTACCCAACGGGCTTTGTAGCGGGAAAGGCTACCATCTAAGTGAAACTTCTAGCGAAAACCCCATTTGCCAGAGACAATGTTTGTGTTGGAAGGGCAAGGAACAAGGTGCCATGTATTATTCTCAATTAGACTAGCATATTTTTCTTGCATAGCGGCAGCCCAGTTAGGATCTAGGAGAGTAGATTGGTAGGATTTGGGAACCTGAGAGAGAGTCGGGGTGGCGTGAAGGTGTAGCCGATTGGCGGGTTGATGGAAACTGGACTTGGATCTAGTGTGCATAGTGTGATCATTATTAGGTGGAAGTGTTGGAACATCACGTGCTGGTAGTAGAAGATGCGGAGAAGTGTCCCGCGTAGCAGAAGATGCGGACATGAGAGGGGGTGATGGTGGGTTGGGTGCTGGTGAAGAAGGGGACGGTGCTGAGGAAGCATTTTGATTATCGGTAGTTGAGTTAGTAGGTGTTGGTGTGGCAGGGTTGCTGACACGTGGGACTACCGTGATAGGAGCATAGAAAGGGAAGGGGACACATCAAGGAGAGGGGATGACCTAGGGGTTAATTGTTGTGGTGGGATCATTGCATTGAGAAAAAGCAAAGATGTGCTCGACAAAGGTAACATGTTGAGACACAAGTACCCGTACGGTGTGCAGGTCGAGACATCGATATCCTTTGTGTTCATCAGAAAAACCTAAGAGGACACAAGGTACAGATCGGGAAGAAAGTTTGTTGGGACAGGTAGTGGAGGTATTTGGGAAGCAGAGACTACCAAACACACGAATGTCAGAATAGTTGGGATCACACTAGAAAAGGGAGAAATACGAAGTGGTATTTGGGTTAACTTTGGAAGGGTGAATATTAAGAAGAAAGGTAGCGTTGTGGAGAGTTTCTGCCCAGAATTTTGGTGGCATGGAGGGCTGAATGAGAAGAGTACGAACAATATCGTTGAGAGTACGAAAAGAGTGTTCAACTTTGCCATTTTGGGGAGAGGTATAGGGACAAGAAAAACAAAGAAGAATGCGATGTTGGAGAAAGAAAGTACGATTTTTAAGATTATCAAATTCACGACCATTGTCACATTGGATGAAGCAAATTGGAAGAAAGAAGTGAACATAAACATATCGCTGAAAATTAAGAAAAAGTTGAACATCGGATTTGTTGTGTAGGGGAAAGGTCCAGACAAAGTGTGTAAAATCATCTAATATGACAAGATAATATTTAAAGCTAGAAACACTTGCAATTGGAGACGTCCATAGATCACAATGTATTAATTCAGAAGGATAAGTTCTAGAAGAGCTAGATGAACTAAAAGGAAGATGCACATGTTTGCCTAATTGACAAGACTCACAAAAGAAGGAATCATGAGAATCTCTATTACAATGTATTAAAAATTCATTAGGAACAGATGCTAAGACATCAGGGTTGTGATGTCCTAAACGCCGATGCCAGAGATCAACTGACGCCATCATGGATGTTGGAGGTGTGGCAACAGAAACACCATGGAGAGAGTATAAGTCACCAGAGCTATTGAAGCATGCGATCTCAGCCTTGGTCTGATAGTCCTTCATATATAAGCCAAAAGAATCAAACTCAATAGAAACTAGATTATCACAAGTGAATTTGCGAACAAAAATTAAATTTCCGATGAGAGCTGGAGCAACAAGAACATCACGAAGAAGAAGTGGTTTAGTGGGAGAGGGAAGTTGAGCCTGACCAACACAATAAATTGGAATAGTGGAACCATCACCAAGAGTGATTGATTGGAAATAAGATGTGGGACAAGAGGAAAGAAAAGACTTGATGCAGACAAATGACTGGAAGCACCGGAATAAAAAATCCAATCCGTACCTGAGTTGCCTTGAGCTACAAAAAGTGTTCATAGCCTGGAGAAAAGCAGCTTGATCCCAGCTCAGCGTTGTAGTTGAGGTCGGTGTAAGTAGCAGGGCCGACATATACGATGGCGTAGGCAGCAGAGTCGGCAGTGGCGTGTAGTAGTGGCCTCCGTCAGTGTGGGATGACGATGGAGTGCCATAGGAAGTGTAAGTTGGAGCAGCATGATATGTGTGCGTCGGTTGTCGGGGTTTGAGAATTCCGGGGGCACCAGTAAGTGGACGAACGCCGGGCTGCCATGCATCGGTATATGCAGGTGGGGCGCCGAGAGGAGCCGGGGCAGACCAGGGTACCTGCCACACCTGGACGAGCCCTATCCAGGGATCATGCGAAGGATGATAGGTGGGAGCTGCAGGAGGAGCACTGGAAGCCACTACTAGGAGAAACCCTACTAGTAGCGCTTGAAAAACCTATAGTAGTAGCGCTGGGTCCATCGCTACTGCTAAGACGCTACAGCTAAGTTATATCAGTAGTGCTGGTTGGTGCAGCGCTACTGCTAAGTCTGGTAAGAAGTAGCGCTGCATTTACCAGCGCTACTGGTAACTATCTATAGCGCTGCAGAGAGGCAAGCGCGGCTGATAATCCAGCGCTGCTACTAGATGGCTTCCAGCGCTGCTGCTAGTATTATTGCTTTCACAGATTCATACCCCCTCTATGTATTTATGATGTATTTATACGGGCTCTATACAGTAGTTTGATCTGATCATCATAATACATCATTATCATATAAGAACTCCTCATCATCATCATTTTCGTCCATGAGACATCATATAACAACGTGGTCACTAGTTATAATAACAACAACTCATCATGATCATCATATAACAACTCCTCTTCCTCATCATCAACTTGGGCATCAACTTGGTCACTAGGTCACTAGTCATATATAATCATCACTAACTAATTGTTCTTAATACCTAGGACATACTCCTGCTGCTCTCTCTCAGGTAAAATAGCATAAAACATGTGTATCACTCCTTCTTCATCATATTGGAGAATGCATATGAACCTGTCTCCTAATTGTGGGCTACGCTTCTGATTGCTGCCCCCTAGTACTTCTCTACGATCCTTCACAATTTTGCTCCAGTATTTGACTATTAAGACTTGCTCGCTTCGAGAAATGATGAATGCACTCATGTGCAATACATGATATCTTGGTCGTAAGCTAACCACTGTCATGCGATCTTTAGACTCAATCCAACGAGGCACAACACTCATCAAGAGTCCCTGTTGAAAACATCGTAGTAACATACTTAGCAATGAAGTTTAGCTTAAAAAAAATGTATGCAAAAGATGGATTGAAGACAAATAGTAAAAATCTTACCATCTTTTTTAGATAGATGTGACCGTAGTTCAATACGCACACTAGTGGTCGCACGTTTTGAGTACTAATATCTCGAAGTCCAGGAAAATAACCAGACAGCATCAAGATCCTCAAGCCATGAAACACAATGACCTATATCCTCGCAATTTAGTTCAGCCCCGGGACATTAGTATGTGTTGTCTACCAAGCGCTGGACATGTTTGCTTGCATGGAAATAAGTTGTAAATAGAAATTAGTTGTTAACTACTTTTAAATAAACAATATAAATTACTTAATAAATATGGTTGAGACACTCACATAATGGTAGAACTGGAGGTGTCTGTACATCAACCCAGATGTCGATATTACCTTCAATTTCATCTTCCGGACGAATATCAAAGGTGATAAGCATATTAGGTTCAAATGCATAAGCCTTGCATAGTGCCCTCCAACTTTTGCATTCAAAATAGGAGTAGGTGTGAGCATTGTACAATTTTACGCCAAAAATATAACCATGCTCGGTCCTTAAGTGAACTCTCTTTACCTCCATACTTTTTTTTAGTATCGAAACCAATCTTATCCAAGCTAATTTTTTTAAATATTACTTATTTTTTTTAGAAATATTGTGCCAAGGATAGATTTTTCAAATTTGTGATCCCATCAGCCACACGGAGGCCGATTACTTCCAGTCGGCGGCGCCCAGGCCGACTGGATCCTGTCGGCTACAGCGTAGCCGATTAGTATCCAGTCGACCACGTGGAAGCCGATAAGTGGCGAGGCCACTTCGCCCCGTCCAGTCGGCCCAGCCTGGCGTGCTGTCGGCCGTGCCGCAGCCGAATGCGCTTTCGGCTACGCCCAAGCCGATTAGAGGCTGGCTAGCCGCCTGACGCTCTCTTCGTCCTCCCTCTTCTCTCCTTCCTCCCTTCGTTTCCTTCCTTCTCTCCCTCTTCTTCCCCTTCCATTTTCTCCTCTTCTTTGCTTCTACCCCAGCCCCCTTTTCCCTCACCTTAGTTCTAGATGGTTAGGGGAGCGAGAAGAACCGTCGATCTCGCGATGGGGTAATTCGTGGTGGTGCTTTTGACCATTTTTGTGGAGGTGGAGGAGGTGGAGGAGGTGGTGGTGGTGGTGGAGGTTGTGGTGGTGGTGGTGGTGGAGGAGGTGGTGGTGGTGGTGGTGGTGGAGGAGGTGTAGGTGCTGGTGGAGGAGGTGGAGGTGCTGCTGGTGGTGCTGCGGCATTCGTCGTATCTTCACATGATTGAAGGATGAAATTTCATATTTAGGTGCTTCGGTAGCTTTGTAAGATATATTTCGGTGTTAGGATATTTTTAGGTTCTCTGGTAGCCTCGAAAAATATATTTAGTTGTGCATATTTAGGTGTTTTGATTTATTTAGGTGTGGTAAATATATTTAGGTGTGGTAAATATATTTAGGTGTGCGAATTTGTAGTTTAGGTGGAAATAATTATAGTATCTCATTCTGCTTGATATGTGACCATGTTGAATAATTTTTTAGGTAAGCGAAGATGTCTGATGTAGTGAAGTTAGGTTTTTACTACGGTCCTGGTAGCGTCCGCACAAATGAGATGGGAGCTGATTTGAGTGAATTTCAGTACGTTGAGGTGCCAGTTAATTGCCCTGAAACTTGGACTGTTAGTCAATTGACCGAATGGCTAGCCGGATGTTGTGGGTTCAATACTGAAACACACACCATTGGTGTTCATGCATTATGGACCCAATCGAGTTCAAATATTTACTATTATTTGAAGCCAATAGACTGGGACTCAAAGTGGGTGTGCTGGTTACAAGCTTGCGTGAGTAGGGGATGTAATCCTGTGGCCTTATTGCTCCCTGTGTTGAAGCATGTTAGTGCACCAGAAGCCGGACCAAGCTACGATATTGGGTAGAGCAGTGAAGGGATGCATGATTCACTACCAAATTATGCGCCCCATGCAGAAGATGATGCCAACGAATCAAGGCAAAGCAGTCATGCAGAAGAAGTAGATGCCGATGATTATGTAAGTGGCCAGGTGGATGCTGATGAGATAGATGGGCACATGCAAAACCAAATGGAGAATGAAGATAGAGATGGTGATATTCTCGACGATTCTGCTGAGTCAGAGGAAGAAGAGAACGCACATGGAGTGCCTATTCCCATAGCATGAAATCGTGACTTCTCATCTGCATTGATCGTGAATGATGGTCATGATTCTACCTGGCAGTACCACCAGAACAACATTGTGTTAGGTGCCTTGTAACCAAACAAACAACCTCTGCAGGATGCAATTATTGGCTGCCACCCAAAGGGTTTTTATAGCTGATGTGTCAAGCCCGAAAAACTTGACAATGGTATGCAGAAACCAGGGTTGTCCCGCGAGGGTGCATGGTTATCTGCCTAAGTATGGCTCAAGTTGGGACATCAGTGACTTAGTTCAGCACACTTGTGTTATTCCTTGTATCCCTCAAGATCATCTGAACCTGACATCCACAGTCCTTGCTCAGTTGCTTTACAGTGAGATAGTGGAGGGCAAAACGGTGGAAGTTAAGGCTATCTAGACAAAAGTCTTTGTCAGGTTCAAGTACAAAATATCTTATGGCAAGGCTTGGAGGGCTAAGCAGAGGGCACTTGAGACCAGATTTGGTTCGTACTTCGATGCATATGACTCTGTTGTCCAGCTCCTACACACACTTCAGGACCGGAATCTAGGCACGTATGTCGACATCCAAGACATGTTCATGCCAGAGGTTTCCTACTGTGAGGGTGTTGTATCGATTATTCTTCTCTTTTGGTGTCTGTATTGAAGCTTTCAGACATTATCGGCCGGTGATCTATGTTGACGGAACATTTCTCACTGGCAAGTACAAGGGTCAGATCCTTACCGCCATTGGACAAGATGGCCAAAATCAAGTCGTCCCACTGGCATTTGCTTTTGTGGAGAGTGAGAACATTGACAGTTGGACATGGTTCTTCTGGCAATTAAAAATTGCAGTTGTGCATGATAAGCCAAATGTTTGCATTCTTTATGATAGGCATGTTGGTATACTCAGTGCAGTGAAGACATTGTCGAACCCTGGCCCCGATGAACAAACTCCATGGCAGGACTTGCAGAGCCGTTGGTGCATGCGCCATCTTGGGGCCAACTTCTTCTCACAATTCAGAAATAAGAACCTCATGAATCTATTCAAGAAACTCTGTAAGCAGAACCAACAATGGAAGTACGAATTAATCCATAACAGACTTAATTTATGCACACTGAGACATGTGAGGGACAGAAGAGCTGCAAGAGATGTAGTTGTGAGGGCACACGTTGAAGCTGTAGCTGCACAAATAGCTACCGGATCAGCTGCTACAGAGGAAGAGCTTGTTAGGCTTTATGACTTGCGAGGATTTGACCCTCCTGGTACTAGGAGAAGGCTTGGGAGGTCGATTAAAACCATTGATTAGTGGATAGAGCATGAGCCTGTGAAGAGGTGGTCTCTGCTGCATGACACGCATGTTGCAAGGTACGGTGTCATGACCACCAATCTCACTGAAACATATAACCTTGTCCTGAGAGGAAACAGGGCTCTGCCACTTACAGCCATTGTGGAGGGAATATTCTATGGCACGATGAATTATTTCAGAGATAGACGTCAAAGCGCCGGCCTGCATATCACTAACAACCCAAACACACGTTACTTTGAAAGGGTTAGGAAGTACATGGATGAAAAGATGGTAAAGGCCCGGTCACACAGTGTTGTCGCCATCAGCAATCAAGAGCGAAGGTTCGAGGTCCGCTTTGCTAACAACAAGTTCGGATGTGCAAATGAGGTTAGGACGCATGAGGTGAAAATTGGAAACGAGGTCCGGCCAACGTATGAGTGCACACGCAACAAACCAAAATTGCTTCACCTGCCTTGATCGCACGTGCTTGCTGTTTGCGGTCAGCTAGGACTGGATGCAATTTCATTCATGTCTCCTTATTTTTTGAAGGAGTCCGTCCTCAATATCTGGACAAGTGAGTTGATGGGTTTTCGATCAATGGGTAACTTCAATGCCGTTGACCCTGCTGAAAGGAGATACATCCCACACCCAGCTAATATGCATACATCTAGAGGTAGAAGACAGTGTCAACGCATCCAGAATGATATGGATGAATCCGAAGGTGGCAGGCCCACCATGCAATGTATTCTATGCAACCAATTTGGGCATAGGGACCCTCAGTGTCCCTTATTCAGCATTGCAAGTGGCACTGCTCATGGGTGAGGCAGGCATGGACGAAGAGGACGAAGAGGAGGGAGAACAAGAGGAACACACTAGTCCATGTTTTTAATTTGTATTATGTGTGGCACTATCTTTTTAATTTTTATTATGTGTGGCACTATCTTTTTAATTTGTATTCATTATGGCCGTACGTTTTAAATTTGTAACTTGTGTGGCACTATATTTTTAATTTGAGGGACTATGTTTTAAATTTCTATGAAATGCATTTATTTAAGAATGGAGGGAATGCATTTGCTTAAAGAGGACATTGATAGTAAGCATCGTGCTGCGCTATTATCTAAGAAACATCTTGAACCCCTTGTCACTCGTACTTCTAAGGTGGTCTGGAAGATACACCTGCAATGGGTTGATAGGTACGTGTTTGACTTATATATTTCTTATTAGCACATATACAAATGGGATGCACTAACTTTATTTATTTATTATGAACTCGCAGGTTGAAATGGGCTGGCCTTCTACCTTTCGCATGTCTTGCTGAGGAAACTACGAGCTCCAGGCACCTCGCCATTGATTCCTCCTTGCTCACTTGCTTAGTGGATCGATGGAGGCCTGAGACCCACATGTTCCACTTCTGCTGGGGAGAGATGGCTCGTACTCTAAAGGATGTCTCCATGGTTATAGGATTACCGTTGGCGGGTCATGCCATAGGACCATTGGAAAACCCGCCAGGCTAGATGGCATCTATGACAACACGTTTCTTGGGTATTTACATGACGCTCCGGAGTTAACGTCGGAGCCTCACGGACCTAAGTATGACTGGTTGATCCATTTTAGGGTTAGTTCTCCCGTCTAGTTTCTTTCATTTGATATGGTTCAGGTTTTACAGACATCTTTGTTATTTACTAATACCTTTTGTTTACTGAATACAGATACAGAACTTTCCGGGTTATCCAGACGTCCCTTTGAACGCGGCACAGATAACTCGCAGCCTAGAGGCATATCTGATGTGGCTTCTCGGAAAGGTGATGTTCACAGAAAACTGCGTGGCCACTATAAGTGCGCGGTACATCTCTATTGCACTAGAGATCGCATCTGTTGAGACTCCAGAGTAGATCAGATCTAGGAGTTGGGTTTCGGCAGTCTTAGCTGCTACGTACCGAGGTATGTGCAACGGTTGCCAGCTTTTGAAAAAATATGCACTTCTTGGATGCCCTCTGTTTCTACAGTTGTGATCATGGGAGAGGTTCTTGATAGGACGTCCAAACATTCATGTCCACGAGGGTTTCCCTGTTGGCCTCCTATTGGATGATGACCAAATCGACATGCTGACTTTTGGTCTAATTTGGACGCGTAGGAAGGTACGTATTCTAGTATTTCATAATCGACCTTCTTGGCATACACTATGGCTAAAACTCACGTATGTTTTGGACAGAGACGATATGCAAGTGAACAGACAAGGCGCGTCTACACGGCACTAAACGAGCAGTTCTATACGTACACTAGTAGAAAACATGGCATTGGTTCGGGCCGGGCCAGCCCATTAGTCCCGGTTCAGTCACGAACCGAGACCAATGGGGGCAACGGTCCTGGTTCGTGAGGCCAGGGGGGCGGGCGGGCCACGTGGGGCATTGGTCCCGATTCGTCCGAAACCTTTGGTCCCAGTTCCAGACACGAACCGGGACCAATGTGCCTCGCTCCTGGCCCACAACCATTGGTCCCGGTTCGTGGTTGGATCCGGGACCAAAGGGGGTCCTTTAGTCCCGGTTCCAGCCACGAACCGGGACCAATGAAATGCCTATATATACCCGCTCGCTAGCAAGCAGAGCACTCCATACTGCTATGTTTTTTTGGCCGGCGAGGGGAGAGCTTTGTGGTGCTCTAGCTCACCTCCTATGCACATGAGGTGTTTGATGAAATGCCTAAGCCAAACTTAAGCTTTCTTCTATCGAAGCTCCTTGTCCAAACTCCATTTTTGTCAAGATTTGTCTAGGTTTGGCGGTCCGTCCTGTCCCATCCCTGTCCTGAAACCACCATCGATCGCCCGCGCGTGGTGAGCCTCTTGATCTTATCTTCTTGCTAAAAGAAAATATACTTACTCGTATGATTTTCTTACTTTTATTATTGTTCACTTCTCTATTCATGATATGTTGTAATGGTTTTTAATACACTTTACTATATAACACACGCAGATGAACTGACAATGGATGTACGGTGACCGACGCATCTCTGAGTATATTAAGGGCCTGCATAATTTTCTCGAAGCGGTCGAGGCAAACAAGCAGAATGGTTTTATGCCTTGTCCATGTACTGTCTGTGAGAATACGAAGTCTTTCTCCAACTCTAAAACCCTTCAGTTCCACCTACTTTAGAAGGGTTTTATGCCACACTATAATGTTTGGACCAAGCACGGAGAAAGAGGGGTCATGATGGAAGACAACGAAGAAGAAGAGGATGACGACAACTACCCTCCCCCTGAGTACGGTGATGCTGCAATGGGGAAGCTGAAGATCAAGAGGAACCAGACGATGTGCCCGATGATGATCTTCGCCGGGTCATTGTTGATGCACAGAGAGAATGCGAAAGTGAAAGGGAGAAGTTGAATTTCGATCGCATGTTAGAGGATCACAATAAAGGGTTGTACCCAAATTGCGAAGATGACAACAAAAAGCTCGGTACCACACTGGAATTGCTGCAATGGAAGGCAAACAATGGTGTATCTGACAAGGGATTTAGTTCGCTACTGAAAATAATGAAGAAGAAGCTTCCAAAGGATAACGAATTGCCCGACAGTATATACGCAACAAGGAAGGTTGTATGCCCTATAGGATTGGAGGTGCAAAAGATACATGCATGCCCTAATGATTGCATCCTCTACCGCGGTGAGTACGAGGAACGGAACGCATGCCCGGTATGTGGTGCATTGCGATATAAGATCAGAAGAGATGGCCCTGTTGATGTTGAGGGCCAGCGCACCGGGAAGAGGGTTCCTACCAAGGTGATGTGGTATGCTCCTATAATACCATGGTTGAAACATCTGTTCAGAAACAAAAAGCATGCTGAGTTGATGCAATGGCACAAAAAAGACCGTAAGAAAGACGGGAAGTTGAGAGCACCCGCTGACGGGTCGCAGTGGAGAAATATCGAGAGAAAGTGGAACGACTTTACAGGTGACCCGAGGAACGTATGGTTTGGTTTGAGTGCAGATGACATTAATCCTTTTGGGGAGCAGAGCAGCCAGCATAGCACATGGCCTGTGACTCTATGTATGTATAATCTTCCTCCTTGGTTGTGCATGAAGCGGAAGTTCATTATGATGCCAGTGCTCATCCAAGTCCCTAAGCAACCCAGCAATGACATTGATGTGTACCTAAGGCCATTAGTTGATGAACTTTTACAACTATGCAATGGAAGAGGTGTACGTGTGTGGGATGAGAACGAACAGGAGGAATTTGACCTACATGCGTTGCTATTTGTAACCATCAACGATTGGCCTGCTCTCAGTAACCTTTCAGGACAGACAAACAAGGGATACCACGCATGCACACACTGTTTAGATGACACCGACAATATATATTTGGACAAATGCAGGAAGAATATGTACCTGGGGCATCGTTGATTTCTTCTGACCAACCATCAATGTCGAAAGAAAGGAAAGCATTTCAAAGGTGAGGCAGATCACCAGAAGAAGCCCGCCCTCCGTACTGGTGATCACATACTTGATATGGTCAATGATTTACAAGTAATATTTGGAAAGGGTCCTGGCGGACTATCTGTTCCGAATGACGTTGACAAACGCGCACCCATGTGGAAGAAGAAATCTATATTTTGGGACCTACCCTATTGGAAAGACCTAGGGGTCCGCTCTGCAATCGACGTGATGCACGTAAAGAAGAATCTTTCCGTGAACCTGCTAGGCTTGTTGGGAGTGTATGGGAAGACAAAAGATACACCGGAGGCACGGGAGGAACAACAACGTGTGCATGAAAAAGACGGCATGCATCCAAAGCAGTATGAAGGTCCTGCCAGCTATGCTCTTACCAAAGAAGAGAAGGAAATCTTCTTTGAATGCCTGCTCAGTATGAAGGTCCCGTCTGGCTTCTCGTCGAATATAAAGGGAATAATAAATATGGCAGAGAAAAAGTTCCAAAACCTAAAGTCTCATGACTGCCACGTGATTATGACGCAACTCCTGCCGGTTGCATTGAGGGGGCTTCTACCGGCAAACGTTTGATTAGCCATTGTGAAGCTATGTGCATTCCTCAATGCAATCTCTCAAAAGGTGATCGATCGAGAAATCCTGCCAAGGTTAAGGAGTGATTTGGGGCAATGCCTTGTTAGTTTTGAGCTGGTGTTCCCACCGTCCTTCTTCAATATCATGACGCACGTCCTAGTTCATCTAGTCGACGACACTGTCGTTCTGGTCCCTGTATTTCTACACAATATGTTCCCCTTTGAGAGGTTCATGGGAGTCTTAAAGAAATATGTTCGTAACCGCGCTAGGCCAGAAGCAAGTATCTCCATGGGCCATCAAACAGAGGATGTCATTGGGTTTTGTGTTGACTTCATTCGTGACCTTAAGAAGATTGGTCTCCCTCAATCGCGGTATGAGGGGAGACTGACTGGAAAAGGCATGCTAGGAGCGGACTCAATAATATGTGGGGACGGGCATTCTTGGTCTCAAGCACACTACACAGTTCTATAGAATTCCACCTTGGTGACCCTGTTTGTTGATGAACATAAGAATATTCTGCGCTTCAAACACCCGGAGCAGTTTGACGACTGGATTACATGTGAACACATCAGGACTTTCGGCGGTTGGTTGCAAACACGTCTCATGGGTGACAACACTATTTCTGATGAGCTGTACTCGTTGGCCAGGGGACCATCTTCGACTGTATTGACTTACAAAGGGTACGAGATAAATGGGAATACATTTTACACGATTGCCCAAGATGAAAAGAGCACCAACCAAAACAGCGGTGTCCGCTTTGATGCAGCAACCAAGAGGAGAAAGGACACATATTATGGTTACATAGTGGACATATGGGAACTTCACTATGGACATGATTTCAAGGTCCCTTTGTTTCAGTGCAAATGGGTCAATCTATCAAGAGGCGGAGTACAGGAAGACCCACAGTACGGAATGACAACAGTGGATCTGAACAATCTTGGGTACACAGACGAACCATTCATCCTAGCCAATGATGTGGCGCAGATTTTCAATCTGAAGGACATGTCTACCATACCGAGAAAAATAAAAGATAAGGAAGCGAATACATCATACGATGAGCCAAAGTGCCACATAGTTCTTTCAGGAAAAAGAGACTTCGTGGGATTGGAGGGCAAGACAGACATGTCTGAAGATTATGAAAAGTTTCACTAAATTCCTCCCTTCAAAGTCAAGGCTGACCCAAGCACCCTGTTAAACGATGAAGATTATCCATGGTTACGTCGCAATAAGCAAAGGACACAAGCGAAGAAAAAGTGAAGACTTTCTCTCCACAACTATATCATTGGAGTGACATGTGAAGAAATGAAATGCCTTTTGTAACACATGAGTTTTTGTCTGAAACCCTAATACTTCGAAAGAGATTTTCCGTTTTGTACACAAAGTGCATCCAGTTTTTGCTGTAACCCTCTTAACTTTTTATGACATGTTATGTGGGTGAAATGATGATACCATTCCAACTTTTAACCTTTTCAGAGTTCATTTGAAGTGCTTTTCAATTTCAGGGTCATTTAGCTAAAAAAAATCAGTATGTGCATGAAGAAAGGGTTGAAAATTGATAATGTGGCTTTGAATGGTGCATTTTGAACACACAAAAAGTATGGAGTTCAAATAAGTTCAAAAAAATGGAATCCCTTTGTAACAGATGAGTTTTCGTCCGAAACCATGATATTTCGAAAGAGATTGTCCATTTTGTACACGAAGTGCATCCAGTTTTTGCCGTTTTAGCACATGCTATGTGGGTGAAATGATGATACCATGCCAAATTTCAACCTTTTCATTGTTCATTTGAAGTGCTTTTCAATTTCAGGGTTATTTAGCTCAAAGGAATCAGTATGTGCATGAAAAATACCAAATGAAGTCAGAAAGGGTTGAAAATTGATGATGTGGCTTTGAATGGTGCATTTTGAACTCACGAAAAGTATGGAGTTCAAATAAGTTAACAAAATGAAATCCATTTGTAACAGATGAGTTTTCGTCCGAAACCGTGATACTTCGAAAGAGATTGTCCATTTTGTACACAAAGTGCATCCAGTTTTTGTTGTAACCATCTCAACTTTTTAGCACATGCTATGTGGGTGAAATGATGATACTATACCAACTTACAATATTTTTAAAGTTCATTTGAAGTGCTTTTCAATTTCAGGGTTATTTAGCTCAAAAAAACCAGTAAGTGCATGAATAATACCAAATGAAGTCAGAAAGGGTTGAAAAGTGATGATGTGGCTTTGAATGGTGCATTTTGATCACATAAAAAGTATGGAATTCAAATAAGTTCAAAAAAAGGAAATACCTTTAGATAACATAAAAAATAACAAAAATGAACATAGATGCGCTTATGTAAGTAAAATTCGACCGGAAATCAGACTGAAATTCAGTTTGATTTCAGGTCAAATTTTCCCACATAAGGGCATCTATTTTCAATTTGAGAGGAACTCAATAAGGCAGAGAGGGCTGGGCTTATAAACCGGTGCGAGCGCCCCTCGCTTGGCGAGGTGGGACTAAACTCCCACCACAGCCCAGACCAACCATTTAGTCCCGATCGGTGGCTACAATCAGGACCAATACCCACCATTGGTCCCAGTTGGTGGCACCAACCGGGATCAATGCCCACCTTTAGTTCCCGTTGGTGCCACCAAATAGGACCAAAGGTCTCTGCTTCCCACCCTCTGGGCTGCCGAAAAGAGACCTTTGGTCCCGGTTAGTGGCACCAACCGGGACTAAAGGTGGGCATTGGTCCCGGTTGGTGCCACCAACCAGGACCAATGCTCTGGGTATATAAGTAGAACTTAGGAATATTCAGTTCTCATCTCACAGTTCCCCCTGACGACGCCGACCTCCTCAACGCTGCCAGGCTGCCCCGACGCCGTCGCCATCGCCCGTGCCCCTGCCCTGCCCCCTAAGCCCATGCCCCCGCCGTCCGCCGCCCATGCCGTTCGCCGCCCCTGCCCCAGCCCGCCCCCACCGTCGCCTTTGCCCTCACCGCCCCCGTCGTCGCCCTCGCCGGCCGCCCCCGCTGTGAGCCGCCGCCGCCGCCCCTTGTATTTTTTCATATATGTTGTATATGTTTTTTTCATGTATATGTGTCATGTGTGTATGTGTTCATGTATATATATGTTCATGTATATTTTTTTTCATGTATATGTATATATGTTCATGTATATGTGTGTATATGTTCATGTAAAAAGTCTTCATTGTTTTTCATATGTACGAAAATGTAGAGTGAAAACGAAAACAAACATATAAGAAAAAACAAAGTAAAAAAATAAAGAAGGAAAAAAACCCGCCCGGCCCGGCCACCACCGCATTTTCATAAAGTTTTTCCACCGAGTCCACGTCGCACCGAGCACCCGTGGCGAAGCAAGTCTTTTTTTGAAGAAGGTAGTTTTTTTGTTAAATGAAAATGTTGTCATCGGCTCTATCATCACGTTGGCATCGGCTCTATATATCAACAAGGCCACGGGAGCACCCCGGCCCCCTATCATCATGTTGGCCTCGGCTCCCCGAGAGCTTTCCAACAGATCCGGAATGTATGTTGTTGTTGATATAACCCCTCCTCGATAACTTTGACATGAGAGGGGACGTCGAACATGCATGAGAGAGAGGCGGTCTGCTCACCCGACCAACTATGGAGGTCACCCAAAACCTAGAAGAAAGAGCATCGTTGTCGATCTACCCCCTCCCCGATAACTTCGACATGAGGGGGACGTCGGGCATGCATGAGTGAGAGAGGCGGTCCGCTCGCCCGACCAACTATCGAGGCCATCCAAACCCTAGAATAAAGAGCATCATTGTCGATCTACCCCCTCCCCGATAACTTCGACATGAGAGGGGATGTCAAACATGCATGAGAGAGAGGCGGTCCGCTCACCTGACCAACTATCGAGGCCACCCAAACCCTAGAAGAAAGAGCGTCGTTGTGTATCTACCCCGTCCCTACCCGACCAACTAGCGATATTCGGAAGGCTCTTGTTGAACTTCGTACCAAAAATCTAATTAATTATCCTATCCGAGACGCCGTCGGACATTCATGAGAGAGGCGGTCCTTACGTCAGACATTCATGTTTGTATATTAATTGCCATGTTGTAATATTTGCAGAAACTATGGATCCAAGAGACGAAGAACAAGAACAGTTGTTGGGGGACATAATCCATGGCGGACGTGATATATTCTCGTTTCTCAATGACACCGATGGTCTGGAAGAAGAGGATTATGACGGCTCCGGTGATCGAACAATGGAGGAGGAAGGACATGATCATGATGGCTCCGGTGACCGAATGCCGGAGGAAGAAGGAGACCATGATGACGACTCCGATGACCGATCGGAGGAGGGAGCTGTTGCAAAGTCCGGTGAGGTATATATATTAATTAAGTTTTGGCTCCGGTGACTAGCTAATTGATGCATTAATTATTTTGGTATGTACATATATTAATTAACTCTTTTTTCTTCTTTTATAGCCCTCCGCATCGAGCCAAACTTCGGTAACGAGACGAGGCCCGAAGAAGAGGTTGCACAAGGATGAAAAGTTCACGATCACAGCACTCGTGAACGATGGCCATCCAATTGAACCCAAGCGGACCAAGAACGCATTTTCTGCTCAGTGCGGAGCTATTGTTCGGGACAACATCCCGATCAGCATCAAGCAATAGAATAAGCCTAAGGACAGCGCTCCTGAAGATGATTATGTCACCGATAGACAGAAAGATGATCTTTGGACCGCGCTGAAGGCAAATTTCACCCTACCACTAGAGGAGGATCCGAATAAGCCAGTTATAGAGCCACTGGTCAAGGCGTGTGCTCTTAAGAAGATGTCGGATCTATTCAAGAGGTGGAATAATAATTTGAAATCAAAGTTTGTCGACAAAGGGAAGACTCCAGAATTCACCGGCCGATTTGAGAAGATAAGAGATTACTGGCCCGCATTTGTGGACTACAAGACATCGGACAAGACTAAGAAAATGCCAGAGACAAAGAAGGTCAATGCTGCAAAGAAGTAGTATCACCATCACACGGGGTCAGGTGGCTACCTCAACATTGCGAGCTTATGACGAAATGTTGGAACCTCACTTTCAAGGCGGCTATCGACTCTGTTAAACCTCCTCAACCCAACGGAACTTTTCACTGTCGTCCGATTCCACATGGCTATGCTGTTGTGATGGTGGATGAAGTAATGAAGGAATTTGAGGAGCTCGAGCTTGACCATTGTACAGGTGAAGGAGAGAATAAGCTGGTTCGTGCCCTCATGAGTACATGTCTATGGCAGAAGGAGTACATCAAGCTTCCAAACTAGACGCCTCTGCCTCCTTCTCCTCAGGCAAATCAGGGACTCCGGCTCCTCCTCCTCCTCCTTTGGCGAGTGATCAGTGCACACCGCCTCCTTCTCTGGCTCCTCCGACGCGTGGGGGCACTCCGCCTCCTCCTCAGCCTCGTCCGCAACGGCGGAAGACAGCCGCCACCGCTCCGGCTCCTCTGGCGCCTAGTAAGCAATGACGGAAGGGAGCCGCTGCCGCTCCGGCGGCTAGCAGTACAAGCATAGGCAGTAGGGGATACAGATACGGTCCATCTCTCAAGCCTCTGGAAAAGTTACCATATGAGAGGATTGAGTCTGAAAACGAGGAGATATGTCAGGCCGAATTGTGGGCCCATTTTGCAAAGAAAACTCCACCTCCGAAGGAGAACATAGATCCGGTGAAAGCGATGGCACTATCGATGCCCTGAAGTGACCACCACCGCATCCGCCGGATTCCAACTTTGACCGCTGTATTAAAAATACATATGAAGCTGCGTGCCGGTCGGGAAGTACTTCGAGTCATGTAAGGTTAGCAAAACGAAGAAGTGGGAAAAAAATTCCCCAGCTCCGCGAACAGGCAAACCAATCGTGCCCCCGCTCAAGGTGTCTAGCGATATCGTCGCTAATCATCCGGGGATGGTGCTCGGTACCAAACCCGGTGATTACCTGAGTGATGATGTACAGTTTAAACTGTTGGAGGTGGAAGAATTTCGTTACCGGCATGGGCGGCCTCTCGTCAAACCTGATCCTCCTCCTCTAGCAACGATGATGCGAAAATTCCATGAATGGTACATGAAAACCTGCCGCGAGTCTGGGACAGATTCTTTGATACTGTCAGTTAAAGAGCAGCACGACCTCGTTGGAATGGAACTGTTGAATATTAAATTTGAGGAAATATACCAGTTATACAATCAAAAGACCCTCGACAAAACAATCGTGACTTGCTACTGTCTGTAAGTACTACTTCTGTAATTAAGTCTCTCTATGTATATAGCTTAGCTCTTTCATTGCATGTATATATAATTATCCTCACTACTATATTATGCAGATTGAAGATCGTCGAATGCAGAAAAGCACAAATCTATGACATTGGGTTCATTAACCCAAATGTCATACATGAGTATAATTTCCAAAAGCATCCCACACAAACCGAGGAAAACTCGCTACAATCGTTGCTTAAAAATCAAAATAAAGGGACAATACTCTTTCCTTACAACTTCAAGTGAGTGTTACTGTCTTGTACATATTCGGTTTTCCTTATTACTTGAGGTTTATACTAATGTAATTGATGAGTTATGCATGCGTGCGCAGTTTCCACTATATTCTGCTAGAGATTTAGCTTGAGCGGGGAGTAGTAACCATCTTAGACTCGAAACGAAAAGATCCCCATGAATATGCGGACATGACTAAAATTCTCTAGAAGTAAGTTCAATTGATCATTATCGCATCATATCGTCAACTTTGTTCATTTCCTGATATCAAGTAATTATTTTCTTTGTCTGGCAGGGTTTGGAAAGAGTTCACAGCAATTGTTCCGGCACTGCCGGGGGAGCTGCGATTTACATGCCCGAAAGTAAGTACTACTAGCTAGTTCCGCGCATCTCCCATTGATTCTAGTTTCATCAATACCATTTATCATGCTTGATTATCAGTTTGATTGAACTCTATTTCTCGTAAAGTACTTGTGGCAGGAAACCGGGAATAATTTATGTGGATACTACGTTTGCGAGTTCATCTACAACGCGACGACCCCTAAGCGGGGCTACTCTGAAAAACAATTTCAAGTGCGTAAGCAATAATATTCACAATTTTATTTTATTACCATATATATGTATTGACCCCTTCTTCAAATTAGATGTGGCAGATGCGGGATGAACTCCTACCACATGATCGCATACGAGCAATTCAAGAAGAATTGGCGGGATTCTTTCTTGACCACGTCATAAATAAAACCAAAGAATACCATCTGGAAGTTGACATTAGATGTTAGGGATTGTAAGAGATCTTATATTGTATATATGTAGCTAGTAGCATCAGATATATATACGAAAACTTGTTATACGACCAATCTGTCGGACAATGAGAGGTCGATCACTTCTATCTCTATATGTTCATGACGATCTTCTGTACTTAATGGTTCCTTCATTTGCTTACTATCTAGCATGTCGAGTTCTCTCTATAGTAGCTAGCGTCGACCAAGTACGAAGAAAGAGAGGACACTTCTCTCTATTAATTAGCTAGCTAAAACAATATAAAACCCCTAAATTAACCGTCCAAAACCCCCTAACCCCCCTTTCAAAAAAAGAGCAACTGCTAGATGCTGGCGCGTGGATGCCTTTTGGTCCCGGTTGGTATTACCAACCGGGACTAAAGGTCCTCCTGCCTAGGCTCCCCGCAGAGGCCACGTGGAGCCCCTTCTGTCCAGGTTTGTAAGAGAACCAGGACTAAAGGTTTTGGGCTTTAGTCTCGACCCTTTAGTCCCGGTTCCAGAACCGGGACAAATGGGCCTTACGAACCGAGACAAATGAGCCTTTTTCTACTAGTGGTAACTAGGGTGATTTTGCAGCCGTACACGCAAGCGGCCATAAATGCAAGGTACCCCGGGGGTATTTCACAGCTATGCACGAGAGAGCGGGTTACTGGATGACGAAATCAAAGATCATCTTCGATGTCTTCGTCGAGGAGATGGCTCAGCAACGGGTTATGAGGCAATTTGGTCTTCGACAGATGGCCAACCCCCCGCCTACAGACAACCCGATTCCAGGAGTAGTACACAGGTATTGTATAATTATTCATTGTTGCATTGTGTTTATCAAACTGTTGCACTCTATAACTGTGAAACACACACATAAATTATAGGATGACAAGAAAGGGGACAAGCAGGACGAGAGAGCAGTGGCTCCAGAGGCTCCTCCCGTATGTTTCAGAATGGGATACTATAACGACACCTCTTTGGGATGATAATGTCGCATTTGATCTCGTTGAATTGAATGCCTACTTGGAGAACTACATGACAGGGACACGATTATGCATCATTGAGCACTTTAATGCAGAGGAGATATCGGCCCCTGTTATGTCGGATACGTACCCGAGTTATGACACTGCGGGCTCTAGGCAATACACGGTAACATCTATTGTCTTTATCCCATTAATCTTTCTGTTACATAATTTATCATCCATATTTAACAATCAATCTCACAATTGCAGGCCGAGTTGGTTTATGGTCTTCATAATGAAGTCGTGGCCTATGGACGTTCACAATCGTCTGGACCTCTGCTAGTACCTAGGTCGCAAGTGCAGCCATTGTTACAATGCATTGAACAGAAGGTGCGAAATATCTACAGGGCTATAACGTGCACATGCAACTCAGACATTGTGCACCAGCAGCCGCGTCACTCAACGCAACGAGAACAACCGAGGCCACGCCTAGAATAGCAGCCGACGCCACCTCCACCCCCTCCTGACCAGGCTGATAGTGCGGCTTGGTAGCAGACGCCCCATCCCCCCCTCCTGACCAGGCTGGCAGTTCGGCATGGCAGCACCCATAGCACCCACAATACCATGCTCCCTCTTCGAGCTTTGGGTTTTGGCCTCCACTGGTACAACAAAGTCCCACAGCGGGTTTCATGTTTCGGCCGCCACCAGAATATCAGCCAGTTGGTATGTCTCTTCATATTCACTCTTTTTAATAGTAATTGCGACTACCCATTTATTCAGTAATGATGATCCCTCCTGCAGGATCCTATGCATATCAGGAGGCTTCGGCGTCCGGATCCGTGTTCACGGGTGAGGAAGGAGATGTGCTATCGCAGCAGAACGCGTGGATGGACGTCTTCTCGACTCCTCCACCATGGCCCACCCAGGATACATAGTATGACCAGGACGGGTCCGAGATTCCTCCTCGTAACATTAGCCCCCCAATAGGTTTGGCTGGAGTACGCCTAGCACACCCCCTGAGCGCCTTCCGAGACGTCGTCAGTGACACCTCTATATATCAATAGAGAAACCTCTATCTAATTATGTATCAGACATATGTCTATTCTATGTGTGAGACGTATTCATGTTCTATTTCAATGTAGAAGACATTCAGACATACCACGGGGGTTTTATAGGTGCTGAAATTAAGATACAACTTGCTGAAATTGAGTTACAAGAATATAAATCTACTGAGTCCAACGTGGATATTTTCCTTTTCCATCTCCAGCTTCTTCTGCTGCCTAGGCTGCACGAGCCCTTTCTTTGTTTCTCTGCCTCTCAGCCTCACGAGCCTCCTCTCGCTGCTGGTACACCTCTTCCATTTGCTAGGCATAATGCTTTGATCCGAACAAGGCAAACTCATAATGACTACCGTGCTGGTTTTTTCGAGTGTTGCTGGTCGATGGAGGAAGGCAGTTACAATGCCTCCTTTTATAGGCAGACGACAACAACAATCGCGGGAAATCGTGCGGGAAAACTTGGCGGCAAAAAGTGGCGGGAAAACATGGCCGAGAACATTTGGCAGGAACACTTGGCAGGAAATCGGGCGGGAAAACATGGCCGGGAACATTTGGCGGGAACACTTGGCGAGAAATCGGGCGGGAAAACATGGTCCAGAACATTTGGCGGAAAAAAAACAGGGGCATGCACGAGATGGTGCAGCTGTGGCTGATTAGTACTAATTGGCCACGAGTAGGCTGATTAGTACTAATCGACTACACCTAGGCCAATTAGTACTAATCGTCTTACTGGTGGCCGATTAGTGCTAAACATCAGGGGCTGACTGGCCTATCAGCTACACCCACGCCGATTGGGACTAATCGGCCTAGTGGTGGCCGATTAGTCCCAGTCGGCCTAGGTGTAGCTGATAGGATCACATATTTGCAAAATGTGTCCTTGGCACAATATTTCTAAAAATAAATAAATTAAGTAATATTTAAAAAAATAGCCTTATCCAAGACATAAATTCTTGCATGGCAGGGGATACGCTAGTAGAATAGTTAAAAATTAAAATTATAAGCTGAAGCAAAAGAAGCAGAAGTCATGCTTAATTACGAAAAAAGACTTGTCGTTGTGACTTACTGTATCCACTTCGAAGGTCTCATCTAGCATGATGCTGAAGCGCCTACCATCAACTAGGTGAGGCTTGTCGCACGAACCGCGCTCGTCTTCGCAGTATTCGCACATAACGAATTTCCTTTCGTCATCAGACATTTCTTATGCTCATAGTTGAAACATTTAAAATCAATCGAAGGCAACTATCAGGAAACTGATCAACACAGATCACTATTACTCAATATGCAACGGGTTGACTTTAGGTCTGTCGAGTCTTTCCTTTCTAAACTCTCATCTCACGTATATGGTGGGCACTCCCTATGATATTGCGATCATCGGTGATGGTGGCTCCTCCATTCGTTCCTGAGTGCATTACACCAAAATGTCTACCACACGGGAACGAAGGAGAAGCGACCCCCACGATAATAGTCGGGATTCTTCCTGTCTCATATTTCAACCGTCGGTGATGGTCGCTACTCCTCCTTTCCCTAGTGCATTACAAATATCTAGCACAAGGAAAGCCGTAACAGACCTAAAGTCAACCCGTTCCATATATCGAGCAATGACATAAAAAAATGCCCTATGTTTTGCCGGAATATCATTGAATTCCCGTTCTGGCAAATCACAAGCACTCGATATGTCCTACATTGTAGCACAAGGCATGCTAAAATTAATGAAAAAAATATTAACTCAAATATAATATCACTAATACATCATCCCGAATAATCCAGTTAATGCATCATCAAATATTAACTACTACATCTCAAATATTATCATATAAGATCACTAATACAGATCGAATACTATCGAATAATCTAAGTCACTAGCGGTTCATGAGTCGCGGGTGGTGGACACCCAAAGATAAGGAACCATCACGAGATCGTAACTCGGGTGAGATCCCTGAAGAATCTGCCAGGTATTGTTGAACCCGGCGTCCAACGCCGCCATGTAGCAACGGACGTGCTCGTCCTCCTCCCTGACACGGCGACGTACCACCTCTGCGGGGGGCCGCTCCCTTTGCACCAAAAGTGGCCCACGTGACCGCCATCACAGTAGCTCCGGGTCAACGACGAGACCTGAATTCCTCACCAAGCTCCGAGCTTGGGAAGGTAGCACCTCCCAGTGCCAGCTCGGCAGAGCCCAGTCCCAGACATGGCGCCTATCAAGCAGGCTCTCACCGACCACTCGACGACAAGGATGCGGGCTGGGCATCATCGGTGTCAAGACAAATTCCTATGAGAAAATTTTCTTATCGTTTAATGTTTTAATTTCTAGTTATCATTTGTACATCAATCATCTCATTTGAATTTAGCTAGCGCCCACTAACCTATTTTTCTCAACATGCAAGTATAACACCTCATCAAGCAAATATATAGAAAATAATAAAACACAATATATTGCAAATATTCCCGCAACAATGTTCGGGGCATCATCTAGTCCCTAGCAAGAACCCTATAGGCGTGGGGATGTCTCACCAAAGGTCAGGGTTGGTGTCGGGGTCGACCGGGGTCGAGGTCGCCAGTGTCGAGGTCGGGGTCGGGGCCGAGGTCGTGGTCGGGGTCGGGGTCGGGGCCGGGGGCGAGGTCACAGGGGAGGACCTGCGGTGGTGGCGACGCAGAGTGGAGCGAGAGAGAGTGAGAAGGGGGAGAGGGAGGGAGGGAGGGGCAGAGCGGTGGCATAGAGTGGAAAGAGAGGGAGTGAGCGGCGAGGCAGTAGCGTAGGGAGAGGGAGGGAGTGAGGGGCGGCGGCGGCGCAGGGACAGGGAGGTAGTGAGGAGGGAGATAGGGAGAGAGGGAGAGAGAGGGGTTGTGCAGGCGAAGAGGATAAGTGCACGACCCACTTAGCTATAGCGCTGGTCGGTAACACGTGCTACTGATAGGAGACTTAGCAATAGCGCTTTCTTGAGGAAAGCGCTGCTACTATAATACTGTCGGTGGGATCGTCGGGGCCCCCTTAGCAGCAGCGCTTTTATAGATTCCATCGCTACTCCTAAGCCCTTACTTGTAGCACTGCCCAAATACAGCGCTACTGGTACTTAGCAGCAGCGTTTGTATTTTTCTAGCGTTACTAGTATAGGCTCCTGCCTATAAGGTTTCTCCTAGTAGTGAGCCGACACAACTCATGTACTCAGCGGTGGCGTAGGAGGCGTCGAGCGCGTCATGTGCGGCCGGTAGATGGGGTTCTTGCCGTAATAATTGGGGTTGGGATGCCAGCCCGCTGGTGGAGGGGGCGCTGCTGGTGAAGATAGTGCCGCAGGTGAGGACGGTGACGACTGTGGTGGTGGAGTACGAGGGAAGATGGTGAAGAGCTGAGGGAGAGCATCCTTGTTGGATTGGGCACGATCGTCCCACTGGACTATGGAGTAAACTTCAGCGAAGGACGGAGGTGGTTGCATCATGGGGATGAAGGAGGCCTGCTTGTCGAATTGTTTGCTGAGCCCGACGAGGAGGATGTTGATGAGCTTCCGGTCGTCAACTGGATCACCAAGTTCACAAAGTTCATCGGAGATGGCCTTCAGTCGTTGGCATTAGACGCTGGGAGAAGTATCTCCTTGCATCATGTTCCTGAGCTCGGTGTGGAGGATGTTGGTGCGAGCATCAACGTTATCCTGAAACAGCTGTCCAAGGGCCGCCCAGAGATCGGCGGCGATGGCAGCATCACGAAAGACAAGATTTAAAATCTTGATGGAGACTCGTATGTAGATCCATTGGATGATGGCAAGATCATCCTTGACCCATTGTGGATCGTGACGTTGGGGAACGGAGCCAGCGTCGACGTGGGAACAAAGATTGCATCGCCCAAGGTGGACATCGAAGAGGTGGCGCCAATGGTAGTAGTTGTGGGAATTGAGATCGAGTATTATGGGGATATAGGGGCTAACATCAGAGATTGTATCAGTAAAATCAATTGCAGGAGGCAGCGGTGGTGCTAGAAGAGAGGTGGAAGAAGAAGAGACAACGGCGGCTTTGGCGAAGAACTTGGTGAACTTCATGGGGATGAAGGAGGTCTGCCTGTCGAATTGTTCGCTAAGACCGATGAGGAGGATGTTGATGAGCTTCCGGTCGTCAACTGGATCGCCAAGTTCACGAAGTTCATCGGAGATGGCCTGGAGTCGTTGGCAGTAGACGCTGGGAGAAGTATCTCCTTCCATTGTGTTCCTGAGCTCGGTGTGGAGGATGTTGGTGCGAGCATCAAGGTTATCTTGAAACAGCTGTCGAAGGGCCGCCCAGAGATCGGCGGCGATGGCAGCATCACGAAAGACAAGATTTAAATTCTCGGTGGAGACTCGTATGTAGATCCATTGGATGATGGCGAGATCATCCTTGACCCATTGTGGATCGTGACGTTGGGGAACGGAGCCAGCGTCGACGTGGGAACGAAGATTGCATCGCCCAAGGTTGTCGAAGAGGTGGCGCCAATGGTAGTAGTTGTGGGAATTGAGATCGAGTATTATAGGGATATAGGGGCTAACATCAGAGATTGTATCGGTGAAATCAATTGCAGGAGGCAGTGGTGGTGCTAGAAGAGAGGTGGAAGAAGAGGAGACGGCGGCGGCTTTGGCGATGATGGCGGCCCGGCGGTCGAAGTAGTCGGGCGGCGGCGGAGGAGGAGGTGTGGGCGGCGGAGCCATACCCTAGGACCGAATAGATGATACCATGTAAGATTGAATAGAACTACATGTATAGTTCTTTGCGTAGATTAATATGCTTCAGACATGATAGTTTGAGAGGTTCGGTGAGTCCATAAATCGAGGAAAAATATTAGCGAGCTACAACAAGATAGAGTCGGCCTCACAATATGTTATTAGCATATTATATCGCGTTACATCATGCTATTAGCGAGACGTTATACATTAAGTTATTTAACGAGGCAATTCTCAATTCGCTATGGCGTTGCTAGCATACTATTTTTTTCAGTGCTAAAAATCCACAAAAAAATGAGTCACACAACAGTTTAAGGGGCTTAGGTTATTCTCATATGCTTTAAGTGGTGATGGTGTTAGAGAACGACAACTCCTAAGACTAGTTATAGTAAACGTAACATAGATAGTAACATACATGCTACATAAGCAAAAAGGATAATGTATCATTTAAATTAAAGAGGAGAAAAACAAATAGAGTACCATAATATGTTACCATCATGCTTCCCAATACAAAATGAGTCTATAAAATAATAAATGAAGATATGTAATATACCACACCTATGACATTTTTCGTTATGAAAGAAGTAATATAGACTAGTAACATATGTAAGTTACTAGTCTAAGTTATTTTTCACTATGACTAGGCTAAGGGAATGCCAACGTAGCAACCTCTTCCAATCATGGCTTGACAAGGATTCATCTTTGATATAGTATCCTTGGTTACAATATTTGTATCTAACATACCCCTTTAGTCATAATGAATGTAGCTTTTGAGACAAGGTCACAGTCAAACATTAAAATACTCTACCACTGCGGTCTTGTTAGATACAATATATGTATATAATTATTTCAATTGGTTCATTATGTATTGCAATTTTGATTTCATCACCATATTTAATACTCCCTCCTTGCCAAATTATAGAGCATACAAAATTTGGTCAATGTCTAACTTTGTAAACTTAGACCAAATTTATAGGAAATATATGAACATTTAGAATACCAAATAAATACCAAGGACAATGAGGGAGTACAACATGTTTCTAAAAGGTTTTTGAAACCATGTGAGTGTCGAAAATATGAAGTTTTTCTAAACCAAAGGGTATAGTTCTGAGTGTAACAGAACAAACAGAGGTAGGTAGAAAGGAGAACCATATTCTATTCTATGACACTAGCACATATACCCGTGCTTTGCAACGAAAAAGAAAATTAAGCAACAGACATTTTTAATTTAATAAAATTGAAGCACAATTGTGGGCCATATGTGTATTCTATGCAGGTTCAAAAGTGGTTTTTCTAGTGGACCGGGTTTCTACCGGGTACGCGGATGTCACGTAATACAATGATGAGATTTGTGCATTATTCGACGGTCAAGATGTATAGGCGTGTAGTGTGCCGAAGGGCAACCCATGTGTACTCTATACATCTTGCATACCATTAAATTCAGTACACTACTGTTGGTTGCAAGGTCAGATATTATCTAGGTCATAGCATTGAAGTGAGACATAGCTCTTCACTAAGCATATTCTGTTCCAATGGATGTTCATACAACTTACAATTTTTAACTCTATGTGTGAATAACATTGTTTTGCCCTTTGTCCAAGCATTACTCCTGATGTAAACGGATTGACGAGCTAGCTAACCGTGCATTATCTGGTTTGACGCTTATTTTAAAACTAGCATCCCAACTTGGTCGTTGACAAGGTATCATATATGTATGGTACTCATATGTGTACATTCTTGTTTCCATGACATGTACCACGCAAAATTCACATAATATAGAATGTACTTAACTTGTAATGGAGACAACAAGATAATGCATCCATGAAACATATATGAGTATAGAGGGGGTCTACCATTGTTTCACCCTACTCCTTATGTAAAATGAATGGACGAGCTATAGCTAACCGTGCATGATCTTGTTCGACCTGTTTTTTTTTAAATTAGTATTCCAACTTTGTTGTTGATAAGGTATCATGTATGTATGGTAGCTATATGTGTGCGTTTTTGTTTCCCTGACATGTGTCTTAAGGGGACCACATTTTCGCTTCGTGGGCTGGCTGTCTTAAGGGGACGCTACTTCCGGAGAAATTTCTGTACAACCTATCTATACATGTGCTCCCTCTAATTTATTTACTTTGCATATTAAAATTGACTAAAATCAAATTTCATAAAGTTTGACCAACTCTGCAGAAAAGAATATAAATATTCATCATAACAAATATTATGTGAAAGTACCTTCAACAATGAATCTAAATTTGTTACTGTATATGTTAATATTTTTGTCTATAAACATCGCAAAGTTGGGAAAGCTTAACTTTGATCAAAGCTAATATGCAAATTAAATAAAAACGGAGGTCTTTCTTCTTAGTATTATTCTGTTCTGTGGCAAGGCTATAAAAAGGGAGTGCGAGAGCATGAGTGCTGCACGTCTGCGTGGCTTCCTCTTCACAGTTCTCACAAGACAAGACTTGAGCTCAGCAGAAGGAAAATTAATGGGTGTGGATCAGGAGCTGGAGGTGGTGGAGTCGTGCGTGGTGAAGCCGAGCGAGGAGACGCCTAGCCATGGTCTCTGGCTCTCCCAACTGGACCTCAAAATGGTCAATAGAGCTAGGGCACACGCCTAACGTATACTTCTACAGTTCCGACTCCGGCGCCGTCGACAACTTCTTCGACGTGGCCAAGTTGAAGGCGGCGATGGCCAAGACTCTCGTGGCCTTCTACCCTCTGGCCAGCCGTCTGGGCGTGGACGCCGATGGCCGGCCAGAGATCGACTGTGCCGGCCAGGGCGTGCTCTTCGTCGTCGCTCGGTCGGACCTCACCGTCGACGGCTTCGTGGACTTCCAGCCATCGCCGGAACTAAGGAGGCTCTTTGTTCCCCGCGTTGAAGACTCGCCGTCCATCATGTGCGCCATCCAGGTGACCTTGATGGGATGCGGCGGGGTGGCCTTGGGGACGGCGCTGCACCACGTAGCCATCGACGCCGTAAGCGCGGTCCACTTCTTTCAGACGTGGTCCGCCTTCTCCAGGGACGGCGACGCGGCGGCGGCGGCGCTGGAGCTCCCATGCCACAACCGCACCCTCCTCCGCGCGCGCTCCCCACCCGTCGTCCACCCCGACGCTCTCACCGTGTTCTGTCCGAAGCTGCTGAGCCTAGGAGTAGCCGAGCCGTCGGGGCTCGTGGTCAACAAGATCTTCGTCTTCTCCAAGGACCAGGTCGCCGCTCTCAAGCATGCCTGCACCGGCGGCAGCGACGGCGGCCGCGTGAGCACGTTCTGCGCCGTGAGCGCCCACGTGTGGAGGTCCTTCAGCGCCGCCCGCCGGCTACCGACGGACGCCACGACGCGCCTTACCTTCCCGGCAAACATCCGGGGCGCCCTAAAGCCGCCGCTCCCGGCCCGCTACTTCGGGAACGGGATCATCGTCCTGGGCGCCGGCGGCAAGGTGCGGGACATCGAATCGGAGGAGCTGGGCTCCGTCGCCCGCCGGATCAGTGGCGCGGTCCGCAGGATGGATGACGAGCTGGTGCGTTCGGCGATCGACTACTTGGAGATAAACGGCAGCAAGCAGCAACCCAGCAGCATGCCGGAGACGGAGCTGAGGGTGATCAGCTGGCTGGGCATGCCGGTATACGACACGGATTTCGGGTGGGGGAAGCCCCTGGTGATGCACCGCGCCATGCAGCAGCGAGCGGGTTTCGTCTACCTCATGGACGGTGTCAGCGGGAGCCGCGGCGTGCGCATCCTCGTGTCTACGGAGGCTGCGATTCTCAACGACTTCCAGCACCTCCTATATGCCGACTTCTAGTTCCATGCTTTTGAGAACCATCCGGTGTATATCACATGTCGTATATTTCTTATGCTTCCCCAAGCCTTGCTGAATGCCAAGTTCTGGTTTTGATTTTGTTTTTACTTCAATGGTTGATGTAATTTTTAATTATGTTTCGGATGCTTCTTGCTTGCTTTTGATGAAGTTTTATAATAAATATTTGTTTTTTCTTAAGTTTTATATTCATGCATCCAACTCTAAAATTAAATATGGTGTTGATTATATAAAGGTACATTGTTTGGAGCAGGTCATCAACAGGGACTGGTATTAACATTTCAGGTTTCAGAAAACTAAATTGCATGGGTGAATGACGTTGTGCAATTTTTTTGTACGGAGAAATAACATCGATAGATGGAGAACAAACCCAACCATTGGAGGATACTGTCAACTTGCCACCTATAATGGAGCCACTGTCTTAATGAATTGCTCATGACAGAAAAAGAAAAAAACCCAAAGAAACTACAAGAAAATATCATATTTTAGGACTCCTTGTTTGAATTCACATCAAGGGGAGGAAAAGCTAAGGAACAAATAATTATGGGAATGAACCTTATATCTTCAAAATGAATGGAGAAATTACCATTGAACTGAGACTAACGCAAGAAGAGGGACACAGTCTCTTGAGAAGTCCTCATGTTGCATTCCCTTTTTAAAATATTTTATTCTACGAAAGAAATGATAGAAGGAAAGATGCCTGTTAAGGACTTTTGGGAGCAGCCGGTTGATATTGTAGTGCCCACAATATTACGTTGGGAACCACCACCATTTAACATGCTTGCTCTTTCATGGAGGCGGATGGAACTGCGGCAGCAGGATTTATATTCCGAAGACATGATGGATCTGTTATTTTTGCTGCTTATCGGTTATTTTTTAACTGCAATGAGGCTCTTGAGGCAGAGATACATGCGTTAATGATTGATATGGCGACCGCCTGTCGGCATTCCGAGTTACCTATTCTGGTGTAGTCTGACTCGTCGACTGCTCTGTCCTGTCTCTCGGGGTCGAGTTTGGTTCGTTCGGTTTATGGTCATTTAGTTGCTAAGATTAAGACTTTAATGGTCGGTAGGGAGTTTATTCCACAAAATCTACATAGAACTCAAAATAGAGTTGCAGATTGCCTGGCAAAGGTATAGTCGTTCAGAAAGGACCACAACTGTGGCTTGAAAGTGGCCCCCATGTATCGAGGAGCTCTTGCCTCTGGATTGTAGCTCTATTATTTCAGAATAAACTACTATTGAACCCGAAAAAAAAGAAGAAGAAGAGGGACACATGCATCGCTGGGAAAAACTGTACATGTATGACATGTAAAACAAGGTCAGAACTAGATAGTTGTGGTTACGACTTTAATAGATAAAGGAAGACAATAAATCCCCAAATTGTTGAAGGCCTCCAACGTATATTGGCTATACATAATATATTACTCTGCATTAGTCATGAGTTCAAACTTTCATGTAGTTTATGTTGTTAAAAAATTATGAACAAAATCATAGTTCTTTCATAGTTAATTAAACTAGTTAAATTTAACAAATAAACTTACTAGAAAATCTTGCATGAATAAGATATGTTAATGTAACTGTTTGACGTGTAAATGTAGTTTATACATTATAATTCTAAATAAATTTCTAAAAAGAAGATAAAAACAAAGAAACAAATATAGAACCCAATTTACATGGATGTACATCCTCTAGAATTAGATTGATTTTCATTTAAATTCATATTAATGTAAATAAAGAAAGACAAAAATACCTTAATCATCAATGAAATAATATTAAATCAAAAATAGATAATACACTATAAAGACGATGCCCGCACGTTTTCTCAGGTAGTTAAGACAACAATAATATGCAGAGTAAATAAAAACGAAAGAAATACATACATCGTGTACTTCATGAAATAAATTGATAGTGGGCTCTTTGTAAAGAAATATAAGAGCATTTAGATCACTATTTTATTACTCAATGTCGGTATTTCTTTGCAGAGGGAGTACTTCTTGAACTAATTGGCCGGCAGATTTCAGAGTCCCCCACTGAAATTGTTACTCAGTGTAGTTGGTTGATCTTTTTTTTTTAGAAAGAAAAAAGATGACCGCAGGCCCATTGCAATGTTTCTTTCTGAGCATAAAAATTGGTCACTGAAATTGACAGCCCACTTGAGTGGACCAGGCTCATCACACTTATGACTTATCTACCTCCTTGGCTGCCTCCACTGCCATTAATCTTTTTTGTCATGGTAGGTACACTACTATTGATGAAACGAAGGTGGAAGTATGTGGTCGATAGGGAGAGCACGAGAGGAACATATACATTACTACCTGTTTTTTTTTTTCCTTTTCTGGTGAACAAGCGTGGCTGATCACATAGTAAGTAGCGACACGATCATACTGGGACCGATAATGGTGTGGTCATATGAGGAGGAGGTGTGCTGTTGAGACTCAACGTCGCGACGTGTACCATAAGGGAAGGGTGCCACATTTACTAGAGTTAGAGTGAGTAGAGGCTCACGGTCTGGTCTGGCCTGAAAAGGCCCCTGGTGATAGATATTCAAAGCTGTTCCCCAACTCACATGCACCGGATGAACAGTAAGAAAAAACAATTGTTATAGAATTAAACAAAACTGCCCCCAAATATATCTGTCTTATACCCCCTCCACTCGTAAATATAAGTCTTTTGTTTTAAATTTCGATATAAACTATATGTGGAACAAAATGAGTGAATCTATGTTATGAAATATGTCTATCTACATCCATATGTATTCCATATTGAAATCTTTAAAAAATCTTATATTTAGAAACGGAAGGAGTAAATGCATGGAATCTTTCGTGAAAAATAGATATGGTTCGTGATTTGGATTTTTCATACCCCGTCTGCCACAGTTTAGAAGGCGTGCATGTGTATCTACGTTGTCAATTTGACCAACTTAATAAGAGGCGTATATTACAAAAAGTATATCATCAGAAAGAGGTAATATCATTAGTGATGCCTAAACTTGTCATCGATGTTTACTTTAGTGGCTAAACTTGAAAAATACGCCAAACTGGTACTAGAACTTGACAGGACCGTTCAAATACGGTGATAATCTTATCCATAGACGTATAATGCGCTGACATGGTATTGTATTTTAATTAGCATGGACGTGCTTTATATATATATATATATATATATATATATATATATATATGTATATATATATATATATATGTCAATGGGCCCCATGTGTCAGCTTCAAGGAAAAATGAACAAAAAATGGTACTGCTAGGACTCAAACTAGCAACGTCGTGTGGAGAACCGGCTGCGCTATACACCAAACTATCAGCGTCCAAATATCTAAAAACCGGTAATTAAACTTAATGGTTTGTGCACAAAGACGTTTGTGGGTTTTCACTTTTAAATAGGCTGACTGTACGGCCCATTTTGTACATGTCAGTTTTTCTTCTTCATTTTTCGATGTAAAAAGATCGCAAAATTTAATCAAAGTAACGAAATAATTTTCAAATATTTTTGTGGAATAAATATTAACAAATATAATAACATATTTCAAATTGTTCACGTAATTTTTATAAATATTCACTTATTTAAATGTGGATTATATTTAAAACATTTAGTAAATACAAAATTATTAATTGTTTAGTAAATTAAAACATTATACCTCGTGGCTTATATTAAATTATAAATTATGAATACAATTTTTTACTAATATTCAATTGTGATAACTTTAACTCGTGGCATATATTCCTAATTTCTTTGTAATTGAAATATAGTGAGATGTGAACATTTATGAAAAGATTTTAAATTTTGCATCATTGTGAATAATTTTAAATTATACGAAAATACTGAAACAACAAACTTATAAAGTATAAAATTTGCATATAATGATTCAAATAGTTTTATAACCAAATAATATATTTTCATTTTAATTTGCAAAAATATGTTATTTTAAACTGTACAAATATTTTGATAATCAGAAATACTATTTTATTTGTATGAATTGCTTAAAAAATAATACGACAATATTTTTTAGAATTACTTGAAATTTTTGTATGTATAATATTTTATATCTCACGAAAGTTTGAACTTTATTTATATTAAGATCATTACAATTTACGTCTATTTACCTATTCTAAAATAATGAAAAAAGCTATTAGTGGTGTAGTGACAACGTAGTTTGTTTGCTACTGCGACTGGCATGGCAGATTAGGCAATTATTATTCACTTCACTTGCAAGTATTAGTGGTGTGGTGGCAACGTAATTTGTTTGCTACTGCGACTTAGCCAGTTCGAGACCAAGTGGTGACAATTTTTATTCTTGATTTTCTTTTTGTGCTGATATGTGAGGTCCAATGGTCATAGAGACGTATATAAAGCAACCCATCTGTTGGAAGTGGATCACGTGCCACGTGTGTATGCTAATTAAAACATAGTGTCATGTCAAGGCATTATACGTCTATGAGTGGGATTAACACCGTATTTGCACGTTCGTGCCAAGTTTTAAAACCACCTCGAGGTATTTTTCAAGTTTAGGCACTAAACTGAACATCGGTGGCAAGTTTAAACACCACTGATGATATTACCTCCATTACAAACATTAGATGTTCTATTTTCTAATGATGTAATTTTTATGTTAAATAGCATATCTTATATAAGTTAAATTAATAATTTAGGTATACGTGTCGTGCATGCCTTCTAATTGTGACGGGGGAGTACAAAATTTGCAACACATGTCCTTGTGCCATAGATTTGCACAAATGGAGGTAAAATTTCGCTGATTTTTACTGTTTCCCGAACTACGCATGCAGCCAAGGAAATGCTCTTCGAATCTCCTCGTCCGTCTCACATGCCGCCACATGAGCAGGCATGGCTTTAATTGCTGAACCAACCGGCATGATCATACTGGTACCGATAAAGGCCATAGAACCTGCGCGATAGGAGGAGGACGATGGGCCAGGAAGAGCAGTGCGGTTGAGATCCAACTCCGCGACGTGTACCTGCAAGCAAACACAGGGTGCTACTTAGTGGCTGGAGGCCCACTGTTTGATCTGCCCTAAAAAGGCTCCTGCCTCATGGATTCAATGCTGCTCCTGATCTCACATGCACCGGAAGCATAAGTAAAAATGCAATAGTTATAGAATTCAAAAACATCTCAACATTTGACAACAAACATATCCATGTTGTTTAGATGCGTGAAATTTTTCAGGGGAAAACAACATGTGTTTTTATTTGGATTTTCATTCTCAGAAATTTGCAGAGATGCGGTTAATTTCGCTGATTTTAGTGTTTTCCAAACTACACATATAACCATGGAGATGCTCTTATAATCTCCTCCTGCGTCGTTAGAATTTATTTTCAGAGAAGGACATGGAGTCCAGTACACTATGATAATTGGCGTTTGCCGCGGGTGCACATGACGTGATCATTAGTGGGTGGTGGAATGGGTACGGCGTTGGATGGGAATGGTGGTTGGGATGTTGGAGAAATTGTGGAGGAAGAGGAAGAAGAGCTAGAAGTGGCGGGTGTGGAGAGGTCTGCCGTGATAGGATGGGGTGAGCAGGGTGCCTCGGGCCGCGTGGCTTGCCGGCCTCCTCACCGCGTGCCGAGCTTGCCGGGTCTGCCGGTTGCCGGGCTTGCTGGTTGCCGGGCTTGCCGGCTGCCAGCTGCCTCGGGTCGCCAATTGCCGGGCTTGCTAGGCCTGCCGGGCTTGTCGGGCCTACCGGGCTTGTCGGGTCTGCCAGGCTTGTCGGGTCTGCCGGGCTTGCCGAGCCTGTCGGCTGCCTCAGGCTTGTCGGCCTCGCCGCGGGAGAGGGAGAGATCGCGACAGAGGTGGTTGTGGTTTGCTGGTGATTGAATGATGTGTTGTTAGTGACAGAATAAGGAAAAGTGTTTTCATCAAATGTGACATGGCGAGAGACAAGCACGCGACCAGAAGATGGATCGAAACAGCGATATCCTTTGTGATAGTCAAAAAGACCAAGATGAATGCAAGGTAGTGAACGTGGTTCGAGTTTTTGAAGGTGGTAGAGGCGATGCTCGGAAAACAAAGACAACCAAAAACACGCAAAAAAGAATAATCGGGATGGGAGAGAAAAAGAGATCGAAAAGGTGAATAAATATGACATGTCTTAGTTGGTCGAATATTTAGAAATAGTGTGACAGTGCGAAGGGCTTCGGCCCAAAAACGAGAGAGAAGAGAAGCTTGTAATAGCAATGCACGAAGAATGTCATTAATGGAGCGAAGGGAGCGTTCAACTTTAGCATTTTGAGGAGATGTATAAGGACATAAAAAGCGAAGAAGAATGCCTTGAGAGAGAAAAAAGTTGCGGTTTTCAGTATTGTTAAATTCACGACCATTATCACATTGAATAAAGCGATTCGGCAAGCCAAAGTGTGTGAGAACATATTACTGAAAATTGAGAAAGATGGCATGAACTTTAGTTTGAGCACGAATAGGAAAAGTCCAAATATAATGAGAATAGTCATCCAAAATCATAATATAATATTTGTAACCAGAGACACTAGGGACAGGAGAGGTCCATAAATCACAGTAAAGTAACTCAAACGGAAAAAAGTGCTAAGGGTAGTAGGGGTTCTAAAAGGTAATCTAACATGTTTTCCACATTGACAGGCATGGCATTACAAAGAGAAGGATTATGAGGAACACTAGTACAAAGAATACAAAATTCTTGAAGCAAAGATGACAACGTGGTTTTGTTGGGGTGTCCTAGATGATGATGCCAGAAATCGACTGATGCAAGCATGGCTCGGGGAGTGGATGTAGGGGCCCCATGAAGAGGATAAAGATCGCCCGTGCTATTATATCGAGCGAGGACCTCCCCCGTTGTCAGATCCTTCACAGACAAACCAAAATGGTCAAAAACCAAAATAACTTAATTGTCAATGCAAAATTGGCGAACAAAAATAAGATTTTTGATGAGGGAAGGGACAACAAGAATATTGCGGAGAAGAAAGTTGGCGTAAGTGGAAGATATGTAAGAATGACTTGTGCAGGAAACAGGTAAGGTGGAACCATCACCAATGGTGATTGTAGAAAAAATAGAAGGGAAACAAGCTGGCAGCAAATTCATATTTGAAAACATATGCGAGGATGCACCAGAATCGAAAATCCAATCCATACCTTCGTTATTGAGAGTAAAGTTGTTCATGGCATTGATGAAGGCGGCTTGATCCCAGGCCGACTGCTATGGAGGAGCAGAGGGGCCGGGAGCTTGCATGGGGGCGGAGGGCAGGGTCGGCGGCTAGTAGAATGCGGCCGGGGTCTGCATGGCGCCGTAGGGAGCCGGCATGGTGTATTAGGGTGGCTGTAGACCGGGCACGTTGGGAGGTGGTGTAGGGGTTGTGGTGTAGACGTGCGTAGGCGGCTTGGGCCCAAGAAGTCCAGGGGAGCCACTGGCCGGTCGGACACCGGGGCTCCACGTGCCCATGTACGCAGGCAGGGCGCCGTACGACGAAGGAGCCGACCAGGGCATCGGCCAAGCTTGGACAAGGCCGGTCCAAGGATCGTGCTGAGGAGCGGGAAGCGATGTAGCGCCGATGTCGGAGCTGGTGCAGTGCCGGTGGTGCGAGGTGCAGGAGCCGGTAGATCGGATTCTTGCCCCGGTAGTTAGGGCTCGGGCGCCAGCCTGGGGGCGGTGCACTTACTGATTTTATTTCAGCAAAATAACCCTGAAATTGGAAAGCACTTCAAATGAAATCTGAAAAGGTTGAAAGTTGGCATGATATCATCATTTCGCCCACATAGCATGTTATAAAAAGTTGAGAGGGTTACGGCAAAAATGGATGCACTTCGTGTACAAAATGGACAATCTCTTTCGAAGCAGGAGGGTTTCGAACGAAAACTCGCCTGCCGCAAAGGCATTTCATTCTTTTTAACTTATTTGAACTCCATACTTTTTGTGCCTTCAAAATGCAGCATTCAAAGCCACATCATCAATTTTCAACCCTTTCTTACCTCATTTGCTATTTTTCATGCACTTACTGATTTTATTTCAGCAAAATAACCCTGAAATTAAAAAGCACTTCAAATGAATTCTGAAAGGGTTGAAAGTTGGCATGGTATCATCATTTCACCCATATAGCATGTTATAAAAAGTTGAGAGGGTTACAGCAAAAACTGGATGCACTTCATGTACAGAATGGACAATCTCTTTCGAAGTATGAGGGTTTCGGACGAAAACTCGTCTGTTACAAAGGCATTTCATTCTTTTAAACTTATTTGAACTCCATACTTTTTGTGCCTTCAAAGTCACATCATCAATTTTCAACCCTTTCTGACCTCATTTGCTATTTTTCATGCACGTACTGATTTTATTTCAACAAAATAACTCTAAAATTGAAAAGCACCTCAAATGAACTCTGTAAAAGTTGAAAGTTGTCATGGTATCATCATTTCACCCACATATCATGTTATAAAAAGTTGAGAGGGTTAGGGCAAAAACTGGATGCACTTCGTGTACAAAATGGACAATCTCTTTCGAAGTATGAGGGTTTCAGACGAAAACTAAATAATGGTATCTCATTTTTTAAATAAGCTAAGAATTATCAAATTGGATATAATGATAAAATACCATAATATTAAACAGTAGAAAAAAGAATAACTAGAAAAACTATTTTTAAAGTAAAGTTATTCACAAACTAGTGATTCACACAAATTTCAAATAATTCAAATTTAAACTATTCGAATTTGAAAACTACTACCACTAAAAGAAATTTCATAATTTTTATGACCTGACGTAAAAAGATTCACTCATTAACTGTCAATAAAGCACAAAAGAACTCAGAAACAACAGAAAATAAGTAAAGCAAAAAACAAAACAAAATGAAAAATAAAATTAAAAAATAGGCCGCCTACTGGGCCTCCATGGCCTGCATATAACTAGAAACCCAACAGGGCCAGGATGCAGGCCCTCAAGGCCCAGTAGGCCCAACAGGGCCGCATAGGTTCGATATGCCCATATAGGCCTGCTTTGAGAGGAGCTCGAGGAAGCAGCCGCATCGGGGCTTATAAACCAGTGCGGCTGCCCTCGCTTGGCGAGGTGGGACTACAGTTCCCCTACACCGTGCCTGCACGAGCACTACCTTTAGTCGCGGTTGGTGGCTCCAACCGCGACTAAAGACCCCCCTTTAGTCGTGGTTGGAGCCACCAACCGCGACTAAAGGTCAATTTCAGCCAGCCCAAGCGGCGGGAAGCCAGACTTTAGTCGTGGTTGGTGGCTCCAACCATGACTAAAGGGGTCTTTAGTCGCGGTTGGAGCCACCAACCACGACTAAAGGGTCATCTATATACACAACACTTCAAAAAAAGTTACTCTGCATCTTCTCCTCTTCGCGACATCGCTGCCGTCGTTGTCTCGCCTTCCCGACGCCGCCTGCGTCGTCGCCGTCTCGCCTCCTCGCGCCGATCTCCGACACTGCCCGCGCTCGTTCCTCCCCGAGCCCGGCCTGACCTCGCCTCGCCTCGCCGTCGCCTCGCCGAGCCCGGCCTAACCTCGCCTCGCCGTCGCCTCGGCTCCCCATCGCTCCGCTGTGAACTCCCCCTCTCCCCCCTCTCCCTTGCCCCCTGTGCTGCTATGGCGGCCGCCGGCCGCTCCCCGGCCCGACCCCCCACCCCCCAAGTTTTATGAACACACACACAATTTTGATAATTAGATGAATTTTGACATTTTTTGAAGAATTTTGACATTTTTTGAAGAATTTTGACATTTTTAGAAGAATTTTGACATTTTTGACATTCGAGGAATTAATTAGTATAATGTATGTATAGAAACATGGAGGAATTTTGACATTTTGATACGATGTAGAAATTTTGACATTTAGGGTTTAGGAATTTGACATTTGATCCAATATATGTATAACAATTAGTATATGTATGTATAATGTATAGAAAACATTTGAGGAATTCTGACAAAGCATAGAAAAAAGTTTGTTATGTATTTGCAAAATCAAGTTAAAAAGAATTACAAAAATCACAATCAAGCATTTTTTTAAATTTGCATAGAATTTCTTCTCAGAGTCAACGATGCCTAGCCCCCATCCTCGTCGTCAACTCGTTCGCGACGATTTCCTGCTTCAGAGGGGCAACGTTCGGGACTGGCCCCGCCTGGCTGGCACTGGGAGGTGTTATCTTCAGTGGCGCGTAGCTTGGTGAGGAACCTGGGTCCCGTCGTCAACCCGGAGCTTCTTTGGTGGCGTTCGCGTGGGTCACTTTCGGTGTGGATGCAGCCGGCCCCGTCGGAGGTGGTACATTGTCGTGTCAGGGAGGAGGACGAGCACGTTTGTAGGTACATGGATGCGTTGGATGCCAGGTTCTCCAATACCTTGCAGGTTCTTCAGGGATCTCACCCGAGCTATGATCCTGTCATAGTTCCTTCTCTTTGGGTGTCCACGCCTACCGTGCGAGACGTCAACTGGATCTGTAGTAGTGATATTATATAATCAATAATATTCGAGATGTATTAGTAATAATATTCGAGATGTATTCAAGATTATATTCGATAATATTCGAGATGATTTATTCGAGATAATATTCGATGATGCATATTATGTACTATGATTCAGTTTTCTAATTTGAATACTAAATTGTTTTATCTTTCTTCTGGGTTAGATAAATATAAGCTATGGACAATACCGGCAGAGAAGGAGAAGAGGCTCTGTTCAACATCATACGCTCCACGAGCCAAGAGCATGAACATGAAGATGATGACGGCTCGCAATATCTGAACAATTCCGGTGTGGGTTGTATGTTTGATGTAGACGAAAGATTAGATGAATTCGACAACGATGTTGATAAAGAAAATGTTCTTCAAATAACAAAGACCGGCAAGGTATATTTATTATATAATCCATCCGGTGATCATTATATGTCTTAATTGAGTTGTATATGTATTAACGAATCGATCTTTCTTCTTTTAGGCCTCTAGATCTAGCAAATCTTCTACAAGCGACAGGGTAAAGCAAGGCCCACCAAGAAAGTTGGACGATAGCGTAAAGTTCAACATTGATTTCATCAATACATCAACTGGCGAACCGCTTGAACCTAAGAAAAATGCGACCAAGTTCAAGAATCAATGCGGAGTTATTGTCACAGACCTAATCCCGATCTCCACACAAGAATGAAAAAAGCCAGCAAAGGGAGATCGACAAGGAGTTACTTTTGTCAATGAAAGAGCAAAAGATGTGCTTTGGACCGAACTGATGTCACATTTCACACTACTAGAAAACTTGATAGATGCAGATCTGAATAAAGTCAGAAACTATGCTCTTAAAAAGATGGCGATCACATTCAACACCTTCAAGAAAAATGCATGGGCTGCATACGTCAAAGGAAGACGACTCCAAAATTCGAGGGAGCACTAGTGAAAGCAAAAGATTACTAGGACAATTTTGTGAAGTTCAAGGAATCGGAAGTAGCTAAGGAACGGTCAAGAAAGAACAAGATTAATGTTGCAAAAAAGGAGTGGCACCATACTCTGGGGGAAGGTGGCTACCGGACGGCCCTGCCTAAGTGGGATAAATCCGAAAAAGATATGATTAGTGCAGATGTCACTCCAGTTACAGTGACCTAGCCCCCGAGGTGCAGGACATGGTTTCACGCGCATGGGGGGAAGTTGGACCCAAAGACAGGGGATATTATGGTGAAGGAAAGCCTTCAAAAAGTGACAGATGAAATTCTGATGAAAATAGAAGAAGCTCGAACAGGGGTGTTCACGGCTAACTGAGAGGACGACGAGCGTATGCGCGTCCTGAAGAATCCTGAACACCTGGGAAGAACACGAGGCGTGGGCGTTGTTCCGTGGTTTGAGGGGTTTGCGGGTTGGAACGATGACTACAGAAACCGTGCGAGAAAGAAGATGCAGGATGAGTGGAAGAAGGAGGAAGCACTCCGCCTTGAAGGCATCGAATCAAAGCACCTGGAGTTAGAAGACAGACTTAGGCGGCAGCAGGAGCAGATTGACTCACTCAGCTAGGATAGGGCATCTCAGCGGCAGCATGAGCAGATCGATCCAGCATTGGATACCACCATGCCATCTATGCCGAGAAGCAACGTGGGTTCCGCCCAGGCCGATATCGGTGACGATGCACTGCTAGCTAGGTACCCTATGGACGATATCCAAGACAGGACTAACTGTGAGCTACATATGAAAGTGAAGAACTTATCCATGAAGGTGGCAGACGGCTATGCTTTAGAAAAACCCCCAAAAGCAACCTTCTATTGCAATCCCATTCCAGCTAGCTATGCTCGTGTCGGGGTTGATGAAGTGATGTCAGCATATCACGAGCTACAACTTGACATTTCTGGAGGTGACGAGGAGAGAACACTGGGAGAGGCCATACATCGTACAATTCTATGGAAAAAGGATTGCATCGTCTTTCCAGGGCCACCGACTCCTCCTCCTCCAAGTCTGGCGTCGTGTCAGTCGACTCCGACTCCTCCTCCAAGTCCGGCATGACATCAGCCAACTCCTCCTCCTCCAAGTCCGGCACCGCGTCAGCAGACTCCTCCTCCAGGTCCGGCACCATGTCAGCCGACTCCTCCTCCTCCAAGTCCAGCACCGTGTCAGTCGACTCCTCCAAGTCCGGCACGGTGTCAGCGTGCTCCGTCGACTAAGTGTGCTACGTCACCGAAGCAATAACGGAAGAGAGACGCCGCAGCCTCGAGGACTAGCGGTACAACAGGCAAGAAATTCAAATATGGTCCAAGCAGCTTGAAGCCTCTTCCGAAATTGCCTTACCACCTGACCGACGAGGAACTCGACAGCGTAGTGGATGCCAAATTGAAGGCCCATTTTGGACCGAAACTACCCCAGCCGCCAAAGGAGAAAGTACCTGAGCATGTCTCACAACACTTCATTGATATGGCTCAACCGGCTCAGAGGGACAATGAATATGTGCGGTCTATCAAGAAGTCTTTGCTTGCAGGAAAAAAGCAGTCGAGCTCGAGCTCGAGCCGAGGAGTTAGGGAAAAAGCGGGAAAACTATCCCCCAGCTGGGAGAACAGGCAGTGCAATCGATCCCCCCACTCATTGTACAAACACCTGTGAGTACCGCCGGTTAGCCAGACGAAGAAGTAACCGAAGAGCATATTAGGATAGCTAAAGAGGCCGGTGTCACTCTTGAACAACTCCTAGGCCTTAAGGAAATGCCCATGCTTAAAGAGATAGAAGTAAAATATCAATATGCCTGCGGCAAACCTCTGGTCAAGCCTGAAGATGTCAAGCTTCTACCAACGAGAATGTATGAATTCAATACATGGTACATGCAAATAACAGCAAATACCAATGAAGAGTACCTCATGGTAAAAGTCGAAGAGAGGCATTACTTCCATAAAATGGATGTGTGGATTCATTATGCAGAGTTGTTCCAGTTATTCAATCAAGACGCACTCGACAAATCTTTAGTCAGTTGCTATTGTCTATAAGTGATTCCTTTCTATAATTTAAAGTCTCTACCTAGTTGTGCTCTCGTTTATTACCTGAAATTATTCTCACTATATTCGTTTCTGTGGTATTGTGTAGAATGAAGATGCAAGAAAGGAAACAAGTTGGACGCTATGGCGTTGGGTTCATTGACCCAAATACAATTAATCAAAAGATATGGGAAACTTCATATACGAAAAAAGACACAGAGAAAAAATGATAGAATTTTTTATCCATCTAAACAATCAACCAGAAATACTACTTCCTTACCACTTCGTGTGAGTGTTATTATATATATATATATATATATATATATATATATATATATATATCTTGTACTACAAATTCTATTTTTGCTTACTAGAAGTTAATAAGTGTTGTTGATGAGTTATGCAGTTATCACTGGATCTTGTTAATCATTGAAGTTGACAAAGGAAAAGTTGAAGTACTCGACTCGCTATTAAAGGATGCATCCGAATACGCAATCGGGAGGGGGCTGGTTGACAGGTAATTTCAATCATTATCGCACTATGTCGGCCTCTATAATTACTTCATTTCCTGATATCAGCTAGTTAATGACTGATTTTTTTTTTTGCCGGCGGGCAGGGCTTGGGCCAAGTTCATCAAACAGGTCTCAGGCGACTGGGTACCATAACTGAAATGGATGTGATCCAAGGTAATTAAGCACTACTAGCTAGCTAGCTACGTCCGTACATCTCTTTAATTATAGTTTCAATACCATTATCATGCTTGATTAATTAATTATTACCTGATTGAATTTTATTCTCGTAAAGTGCATGGTGCAAGAGCAGGGGACTAGTTTATGCGGATACTATGTTTGCGAGTACATTCACATGATCACGTATGAAAGGATCAGAAACGAAAGAAATCTTTAGGTACGTTTGCCAGAACACTATCCATATTTTTTTTATCATGATCTAGCTAATATATATACACACAACTAATATATTCATCTTGATCTTCATCTTGTAGCTGACAGAGGTGCGGGGCCAGCTCATACCAGAGGCTCGGGTACGAGCAATTCAAGAGGAATTATATGGATTTCTGCTCGACCAGGTCATAAATCCCAATGAAGAATACCATTACAAGATCCACGGGACGACGATTAGCGAGGGCCTGCATATATATATATATATATATATATATATATATATATATATATATATATATGTGTGTGTGTGTGTGTGTGTGTGTGTGTGTGTGTGTGTGTGTGTGTGTGTGTGTGTGTGTGTGTGTGTGTAATGATCCATAAATTGTAGGAGAAATTGTATATATATATAGTTGCCGTACTAGCAATTTGATGATATATATATATATATATATATATATATATATATATATATATATGATCTCGGTTCTATGAGAAATTCTATTTATATTTATATATTTGTGCATGCACAACGTGTGTATAATATGTACGTAGTAGCGTAATATATATTTAAAATAAAAATTAATTAAATAGAAAATACAAAATTAAAATGAAAATTAAACCATAATTAATTCATAAATCCCTCAAGGATTAAAAGGAAAAATAAAACAAAACTAAAGAAACTAAAAACTTTTAGTCCCGGTTGGTGTTACCAACCGGGACTAAAGGTCCCCCCAGCCCACGGCGTCGTTAACGCCACGTGGAGGGCCTTTGGTGCCGGGCCGTGTTGAACCGGCACTAAGGGGGATAGGCTATAGTCCCCACCCTTTAGTGTCGGTTCGAGAACCGGCACTAAAGGCCCTTACCAACCGTGACAATAGGCCGGTTCTGCACTAGTGCTTACGGCCACCACTCCCGAGTAATTACTGTGGTAAATACAGGATATGTCAAAGCGAAGAAATCCTGAAAATCATAGGATGGAGAAATGCAATACAAGCATTGACGCTACCACTTGGAGGGGAATACTTGCGCATCCCACAAGTTGGAGATAGGTCGATCCGTGTTCTTCAATCGGAAGATAACAGAGTTCGCCTTTATTATGCTTTTTTACCTAGCAGTAGTTAGTGTTTCAACTTATGATAACTACAATAATGAGGATCGTTGATTAAGATGATGATGAGTTGTTGGATGTTGAATGATGAAGAGTTGATTAAGATGATGATGATGATTTGTTATATGACATATATGAGTACAAATTAGATGGATACAATAGACCAAGTTGAATTAGAGCAAAATACGATGTTGCGACGCAACATAGTATTTTGCTCTAATTCAACTTGGTCTATTGTATTTTGCTCTAATTCAACTTGGTCTATTGTATCCATCTAATTTGTACTGATGTTGGATGTTTTTTCCATAATATGTACTGATGATCTTGTATATTAATATGTGTAACCACGTGAAAATATAATATAAATATAAAATAAAATGAAAACAAAAAATGAAACACGGCCTTTCAAAAAAAAACAGCGCCTTATTGTCCTCCTGCCTTGGCGCCGCACAGCGGCCACGTGGAGCACCTTTGGTCCCGGTTCGTATCAGGACCGGGCTTAAAAGTGGAGGGCATTAGTCCCGATCGTTTTGTCCCGGTTGCTGAACCGGGACTAAAGGGCCTCAGGAACTAGGACTAATGGCCCGTTTTCTACTAGTGTATCGAGATATTTTGACTCAAAACTTTGGAGGAAACACATTTCACGCGTTATTGCTACCAATAAAGTTAAAATGAGTCATAATAGGGTCTACATGATTTCCTTTTTATTGAGAGAAATTATACTCGATGAATTACCAAAGCAAGTTGATCGTGTGGGCGGGGGGGGGGGGGAGGGGTGTTGAAAAGTTGTCATATATATACCTACAAGAGTGATATTTCAACGAACTTATTTATTCCGAGTTCCGACATGCAAACATGCCACATTCTCATACAATTATGGATGGGACAAGACATACTCAACATTCAACCATGCACCACCACCACGTGCAACCATACATAATTAAATATTTTTCATTCTATTACTCTACTTATATTCAATAAATATTTTACAACTATACATAACCAATTATAATAAGTCGTATGTATTTTATATTTGATTCACGTGTTATTGATCAAATATTGATACTCCACACAATCAAATATCATTGAAATATATTGCAACCGATCCCCGAAGCAACGCGTGGGGTATCATCTAGTTCACATAACACCTGACAACAAAACCATGAAAGATAACAAAATACTTAGGCCCTGTTTGATAGCAAAGTATTTTTCAAATATTCTAAGAATGCTCTAGTTTTTAAGAATACTATAGTTTTCCTGAGAAAAATCACAACCTTCCGGTTGCCACACCCATGGAATTATTGATAGATAAATAAGTTCTATGTTTCAACTAGCAATAATCCAGCTCTATTTAAAAAAATAGAAAACTAGTAGGGCTTGAAAACACAATTAGATATGTAGTTCAAATTAAATCATGTTGTGATAACTACTAAAATATGTGCAAAGAAATAACAGACTCCAATGCTATAGTCAGGTTTGACGAACAATTTTTCCAGGGATTGGCGACCCTGAGGTGGCTAGCACCTCCCCTAGGCCCGTAAGGTGCTGCTGCAGGTTTCTCGGCCTTCCAACAGATGATATGGAGATGGGAGGGCGGGGAAACCTGGATCCGTGTGTCCGGTCGGTGTCCCATAGGGTCTTCAAGTGATCTTGACGAGTCAAGGTATGTTGTCTTTGGTTTAGCGTGGTTAGCGTTTGTCCACGATGGAGCCAAACTGTAGAAGGGATGGTGTTGTAGGGTGTATTTGTTCTCTTGTTTTCCCTGCGTTCAATGAAGCTCAGCTACATATGTTTCAATCGGGAAACTTGTGAGGTTTGTGCCCCCCCCCCCCCTTCTCTCTCTGGGCAAAGTTGGGATTATCTCTTGTCCCTCTTTGGTGTCATTTTTTCCGAGACGACAATCTACACAAAACGTGATTTGTCGACATCTTCTCATCTACATTGATGAATTCCCTGTTCCTACTTCTACAAGTTCTTGGTTTTCAACAAGTTCGGTTGAGTAAGATGTAGGCTCAGAGGCGGCAATGAGCTTTGCTCCCTGGTAACACTGCCGGTGAACGTAGAAGGAAGACGGTGTTGGTATCTTCAAGGGCTTGCATCTAATTTGTATTCTTATAAATAATTTATAATAACTTATTTGAGAAGTTTGAAAAAATACGATCATTTCAAATGTAAACCTTATTCATCCAATAAAAAAATAAAACAAAGGTTTAAAGAGACCAATCAGCTTTTTTAGGCAAAAGAGACCAATCAGTTTTTTTTTAGGCAAAAGAGACCAAGCGGCTGACTTCAGAAGCTTGCAGACTGCGCACAAGCTTAATGAACAACGAAAGGCTCATATGCAGGTCAAGAGTACGTGACCCAATAACACAAAGCAAGAAGGTTTAGGCAATGGAAACACACAAGTGACACTAGGGCTCTATGTCACCAGTACCGATTCACAATAGGTTATATCTGGCGGGATCTAGACTGACCCCACGGACCAACAATAGTCTTTCCTGCGCACTTTGTGCTCATTCGTGTGCACCCGGGACCAACTTCTTAGTTGGTCACCCATCCTAGAATTGCTCCAAGCCAACGCATGGGCTTCAGGAAAAGAAAGAATTCCTTATTGATATGAGTAGTCTATCATTCGTATTAAGCCAGACTCTCACACAAACACCCCACTCAAAGGAACCGATGTCCTCGTCGGTCCATCAGGAACCGTTCCCTCTTGACACACGTATGTGCGTCCAGTCTGGCACATGTGTCATGCCGTGTGCCACAATGGGCCACACGCATCATACACCACATGCTCGTGCACCTGACCGCGCATGCCCGTGTAACCACAAGGACCGGCTTTGATACCAATTATAACACCCCGTTACACCTAGCGGGATCTAAACTGGCTCCACAGACCAACACTAGTCTTTCCTGCGTACTTTATCCTCACTCATGCACACTCGGGACCACCTTCGCGGTCGATCACCCATCCTGAATTGTTTCAAGTAAAACACGCTTAACTTTGGAGTTCTTTTCGCATGGGCTCCCGAAAAGTACTTTCTCCTCACTCGTGCACACTCGAGACCATCTTCTCGGTCGGTCACCCATCCTAAAATTGCCTCAAGTCAAGCACGCTTAACTTTGAAGTTCTTTTCGCATGGGCTCCCGAAAAAGAAGGAATTCATTGTTGATATGAGTAGTCTATCATTCCTAATAAGCCAGGCTCTCACAAGGAATCACATGCGTAGGTTTTCTGTAGGTACAACTTTCCGTGGATTTATGTTCTTTTTCATGTCTTTGTTTTTACTTTGGTTTTATTTATTTTTCCATTGGCTTTCTTCGGTTTCTCTTTATTTCTACATTTTTCTTTGTTTTTTCTTTGTTATTTGCTCGTGTGGGACTGGTTTTCATGGTTTTCATTCTCTTTTTGCCGTTTTCACTTGTTTTTCGTAGTTTTGTTTGTTTTCTCAATGGTCTTCTTTGATTTTATTTGTTTCAATTTTCCATTCGTTTTCTTTGTTTTTTCATTGGTTATTTTATTTTCCTTCCTTTGTTATACTTTACCATTTCTGTTTGTTTTTTGTTTTTCTTCGTTTTCTATGTTTTTTCTTTTCATTTTTCTGTCTTTGTTGTTTTTTATTGTTCTGTTTTTGGTACGCAATGTACATTTTTACAGCACAAGTGAAACATCCTTATGATACACTTTCGACATTTTTCAAATGCCTGATATATATTTTTTCAAATACATGTTTTGAACACCTTTCCGAAAACATAAAAAAGATAAGAAAAGAAGTTTTACATTTTCAATGCAAATAAACATATTTTCTAACTAGCAGCAACATTTTTTTTCATTGTGTAAACATTTTTTCATGACGAAAACTGTCAGGATTTTTTAATAGTGTAAATATTACTTTAAAATGTCACATACATTTTTTAATGGTATGAAACAAATTTTATACAGTATGATACATTATTTAACATTGTATACATTTCGAAAATATGAGGATAACCATTTGAAAACTCGTGAAACATGTTCTTAATACAACCGACTTTTTTCTAATGAATGAAACATTTTTTTAAATTGTGCAAAAAAATTATATGTTTTATAAATAAATTATAAAACATTACATGCATTTTTAAACAGATGACATTTTTTAACAGGATTTACATTCTGTTTGTACAATTTTTTATTTTTCCCACAAGATATGTAAAACAAGACCAATAATGAATATATTTTTAGAAATTAATTTTTAAAACTAAAATACGATATCTTTTTACTGTTCATATTAACAATGTTTTGTTATTAGTTTTCTCGAGAATAATCCTGATTCAAAGTGCACCATATGTTTCATAATGCTGCGTACTTGTTTCATTCAAGTTCAATAATTTCATGTGATAAAATCTAGTGTTTTTATTATGTTTCATAAAAATAATTTATTATGTTTAACATGTGATAAAATATATTATAAAATCTAGTGTTTTTATTATGTTTAACATGTGTTGTGATTTAATTGCAACAAAGTCCATCAATTTCTAGAACACATCGTAGGTTAGCTTGCTTTAAACTGTTTTATATGGGTAAGTAGAAGTTGGTAAATAAAATTAGTTTGTACCCCAGGTTTGTTTGGAGCCATGGTGCCACAGAGTGTACCATCATTTTAGGGCATGAAACGGGTTTATCAAACTATATCATAGTTTTGTGTAGTTCCATTGTGTTTCGCCAGGTTTCAAAATTTGAATTTTTAAACTTGTTAAATATATTCAAAAGTGTCTTCTTTTAAATTCCTCGTCACCATAAACGCAAATATGCAAACAAATCATAATTGGACTTTCAGTTCAAAATCTAAAATAAACTTAAACTTAGAAATATGGTGAAAATGCATGGGATGGTGGAGCATCCCTGGCACAGTGCTTGCACAGGTTGGGGAAGAGCTGTTACGCGTGTAAATTTCAGCGGCATAATTGGATGTTTTTTAGTACGTCTTTCTACCGTGTGCTAATGGCTCATTATTTAAATTTTGGGTCTTCTTGCAGCACCGACACCTTCACTGTAGGTAGTGCGACAAGGAAGGTCTAGGCGACGTGATTGATGATCTTCTTTTGGTGTCCCTCCCTCTAGCTTCATCCCTAGCCGTTTTTTTGTTGTCTCTACGTAGTCTGTAGCCCGTGTCTCTTTCTTTTTGTATTTGGGCATGTTTGTATTGTTACCCCGACCAACCTTATATTTCCTTTTGAGCAAACTTCTATTATACATTTGGTGGTTGCTTTATATGTAAAGCAAGGCAAAAGACTAGTTCTCTTTCTTATACATTTGATGTTTCATTATGTTTCGCTAACAATAATCATATTGTTTAACTATTACCCGCTTTTATTCAAAAAAAATTGTTTAACTATTGTTTGATCGTCGTGTTCCCTAGTGTTCCATAATGTTATATTGTGTGCCGATGTGTATCAAACGGATTCATAGAGATCTCAGAGTTTGTAATATCAATCGATTTTATTGCAACCAAGGTTTCAACTTCATTTGGGTCCGTCAATTTCCACAATGCATCGTAGTGTTTCATCGTATGTTAATTTGCTCTAAACTGTTTTATATGGGCATGTAAAAGTTCGTAAATAAAGTAGTTTATACCTAGATTTTGTTTGGACGCATCGTGCTCTGGAGTGTACCATCATCGTGCTCCGTTGATTGTTGGCTCTGCCAAGTCTGTACCCCTTTTCTCTTTTCTTTTGTACTTGGGCATGTTTGTACTGTTGCCCGGTCGGCCTTATCTTTTCGTTTGTGCGCTTGTAGTTATAGGATAGATTTGATGGTTGCTTTATATATAAAGTAAGGTAAAATACTAGTTCAATAGAAATAAGCAATTTTCATGCATGGCTTCAAACTACACCCGGTCGTAGGATGTATTTTTCCTATATATATATATATTGAATAGCGATAGCAACGGCACAGTATTAAAATGCGAACATGGACCGATGGAATGCGAGTGGGGTGCTATTCCATGCAATGGTTTCTGCGGAGGCAGGGCCGCAACGTGTACGGCCCTCTGGGCGCCGCGCACGTATCATGAGGCGGGCAGGTTTGCGGGTTGGCATTCTGGATTGCCCGATCGATGCTGAGGTCCATGTCCGCCACGACCTCCGGCGCCTCGCCGTCCTTCGGCCTCATCGACGACGACGATGTTGGCATCACCGCGTGGCCGATGCCGTTGACAGCGGCCGCCGCCTTCATGTCCGGGCCGGCCAGCATAAGCGCGAGGATCACAAGAGAGATGCACACCGCCTTGCTGTCCATGCTAGCTTGGCTAATCGGTCCGTTTGTGATGGGCAACCGTGGGAGAGAGTGCACCGATTTATATATACATGGATGGAGGTACTCCCTTTATCTCACTTTATAAGTCTGGCATGTGTATCTAAGTAGTCAATGTGATCAACTTAATGAGAGACATATATTACAAAACATATATCATTAAAAAAAATAGATGTTTGATTTTCTAATGATATAGTTTTTATGTTAAACAATATAATTTATATAAGTCAAATTAACAAACTAGGTACACGTCCATGCCTTCTAAACTATGACGAATTGTGTCCGACCATGATAGAGAGGTGCACACTGAGTTCTAGTAGAAATTCTTACCAGTAATACATTGAAAAGCATGCATACAATATTTTTGGTATGGTTTTTGTACGACTAATCTGATCTTAAAGAGCATAATTTTCAAAAATTTAGAAATTTGCATCAAGTCATGAGAAAAATCCCAATAAAAGGATTGAAGGTGCATAAGATTGAAGATTAATAACAAATTATCTCATGTCCTTTATTTTCTCCTTTCTTTATTACTTCTATATGCCCACAAAAACTTATCCATGATACTCCCTCTGGTCCATATATATATATATATATATGTATGTATATATATATATATATGTATGTATATATATATACATATATATATATATATGTATATATGTATATGTATATAGAGGGAGATATGTATACATATATATATATATATACATATCTCCCTCTATATACATATACATATATACATATATATCTATATGTATATATGTATACATATATATATACATATATACATATATATATATATATATATATATGTAGGAGATATGCCCTAGAGGCAGTAATAACAGTTATTTTGTATCTCCAAAGTTTGTAATGAATGTTTATGTTCTATACTATAACTGCAATGATTCTCGAGTCTACAAATTAAACGAGGCTTGGAGGGAAACTCATGTGCACGTGTGGTATAATAAACGGTAAATTGTATTCCTAGTCTTGCCTTTAAGACTGGCTCAAGTGTTGCATGATGGTCCTGTTTTCCTGATCATGGGCATGGCTATGCCGGCAATTTTGAGGACGCGATGTTGGTAGAACACTCGTGTTGAATTGATCCGAATTGATGTTATGCTATGAGATACATTCGTCACAAGTTAATGGTTAATAACATAGAGATGGTTAACGTTTGCATAATTCCTTAGACCATGAGAGTATCGAGTTTCTTCATGCTTGCTTCATGAACTTTGGGGTTTGTTAAACGTCATCCGTAAAGGGGTGGCTATTACGGCGGCTTACGGGTTCATGGAAAAGTATGTCAAGTAACTTGTTAGCTCAAGATTGGGATTTGCTCCTCCGACGATGGAGAGATATCTCTGGGCCCTCTCGGTGTTACGGTATCCATCATCGTCTGGCCAGAGACTTTGTGATTTGATCACGGGGATGCCGGACAAGTTATAGTGGACAATACCGGCAACGAGGTAACTGGCATAGTGGACAAGTTATTGATCCACGAGGATGCCTACATGTCTCACCTCGGGTCATTGTAACATATCGCGAAGCAACAGGAATAGCTCACGACAACTAGAGGTTCACTCGAATATTCATTCGTGTGGGTATAGGGGTCAATATGGGTGTCTACGGCTCCGATGTTGATCATTGATCGGAAGGGGTTCCAGGTCATGTCTATGCTTCACAGAACCTATAGGGTCACACACTTAAGGGTCATCTATCTGTTGAATACTAGACACGGAGTCTGAGAGAAAATCACCGAAAAGTTTCGGACACCGGAAAAGTTTCGGACAGCGGAAAAGTTCCGCAGACAGGTCACCAAAACAGTTTTGGTAAAACTAAAAAGTAGTTTCAGGGGATACCATTAAGTCAAATTGGTTTCGGCACATGCCTGATAATTCTTGTAGGGTGCCAGAATCATTCTGGAAACTTCTGGGAATTTTCCGGAAGAAAAATTAGAAATGTTCCGGAGCTGCCGGAACCGCTTCAGATGCTTTTCGCAGATGAAAATCACTATTCCGGAATTGTTCCGGATCGCATTAAAAATTATTTTAGTGGGGTACTAGAATTGTTCTAAGTCCACATAAATATTTCCAGTTCGATCGGACGCTGAAAAGTGTCGTCGTGAATAGTGAAAGTGCTTTTTGGATATTTATGGAAAAGGACCTTTTTGGATATTTCCAAAAAGGCTTCTAGAAGGGATTGGGGAGCAAGTTAGCTCCTCATGGGGGGGCAAGGGTTGGCCGGCCAAGGGTGGAGCTCCTCCATGGAGCTCCACATGGCACCCCTTTTTCCTTCTCATGTTTTTTATGTGTGACATAAAGTGGGGGTAGTTTGGTATTTTCATGTCCCAACCCTACCCCTTGGTTTTCCTATAAATAGAGGAGATGTGGGCTGCCATCTCTTCATCCTTGTTCTCTCATACACATTCTTTTCTTTGCAAGATCTCTCTCTCCCTCCCACGAAAAGAGTCTTTCGTAGAGCCGAATGGTTGTCTGGGTTCTGGCACGAACTAGTTCTGACGGCGAAGCCCAGCCGGATAGATGACACCGTATGTGTGCAACCCCGTAGAGAGGTCGTAGTTTCGATCTTTTGCCCGAGGGGCTGTTCGTGTGTCCTCCCGTAGGGCTGTCCAAGTCTTCGTTCGAGTTTCGAGGGTCCTCCCAAAGGGCTGTCCGCGACATCGTCCGGTGGACTGTCCGGCGAGGGAGTACATCCTTGCGGTTGGGAGGTTGTAAAATCCTAGCTGCGGGGATCTGCACCAACAATCTCCACCGACTCTTCTTCCGCTGCGCTTCGAGTCGGTAAGGATCAGATCAAACCTTGTATGCAGTCTCCATAGTGGTCCTGAGCGTGCTCGCTATACCGGAAATTTTTGTTTTCTGTCGCGTTCCCCAACAGTGGCAACAAGAGCCAGGCTATGAGTAGATGCATGTTATGATCTAGAATACATGAGATGTATGGGTATTGCATAGTATAATTTTGTAGTATATGAGATCTATTGCTGAAAATTATTTGTGCGGGTAGCAGGTGAAATCTGTTACCCGATGTTCCTGTTGCTTCCCGTGAATTTGCGTAGTCCATATCTTGACGGAATGGTGGAATCTTACAAAGTTCTGGCAATCCGCGATCCTTTCATGCTGCTCCTGAGTATGCTGATTGACAGATCAACGAAGTGCTAACAGTTCTTTGGGTTCCACCATAGTCAAAAGAAAGATGGATGTTTCGCAGACGAAAGGGCAATGCAGATATGATCTGCACGGGGGTCACGCGTATGACGAAGTTTAGTATGGGGCTCGAGATTTTATCATCTCGTGTTTCATACACCCTGGAAAGTTAATCTAGCAACTTGAATTATCATACTTGATGATAAACGTTGGTAGCTGCGGTTTGAGTCACAACCTTAGAAGCCACGTAAAATAAAATTTTATATAAACCGATTAGAGGCGTCTAACTTGGTTTTGCAGGATGGTTTGCATGTGATGTGGTACAGCAATGCTCATACTCAATTTGATTATGTATGAGATGGCTATATGATGTAATTAACATGACCTGCGTGTCATGATTCGGCATGATGGCTGGAGCCATATGATTGCACTTTAATGACCTGCGTGTCAACCTTATGTGATGCACTTATTTTATTAGCTATAGAGATAGCAATATTATCTGGTGCATCGACAAGGTGGTAGCAATCTTCGCAGAGGTGAACACCGACGCGAATGCCGAAGACGAAGAAATACTTGACTTCTCCGTCAGAAGGGGCTATACCATATCATGCTATTATGAATTGCCTGAGATGTTTATCCCTCTTGATGCACCCTTCTTAATTGCGCGGTAGTCGCTTTTTATTAGGGTGATCTCTCACTTAGAATATCAAGTAGTTAGTGTTCTCCAAAGTGTAGCACCGTCACGGCACCTATCTCTTCGGGGTATCACATGGTTACATGGGTACGAACGATTAGAGAAGTGTGAGGCGGGTGAGTTGAGACCTCGCAGCGAGATCACTTGGTTGTCTTGACGTTCAGGCATGAAAGTCATGAGCTCGAAACACATGCATCGAAAGATGAACAAGAGTCACATAGAGATGTGATTGGCAAGTTGGCCTACCAATTGAAACTCTCGTCACTTGAGATGGTTACATCCTTGACGCTGAATTGAAAGTTGGGTCTTGCATCACTCACAATCAATTATGAGAGATATTGATTTGAGTGGGAGTGCACCTTAGAATAAAAATTATTTATTCACTAGTGCCAAAAATCATTATGAACAAAGTCTAAATTGACTTGTGTTTTCCGTTGTAGATCAAATGGCTCGCAACACCGCGTTCAACTTAGGCCCTATGTTAGAGAAAGAGAAGTTAGCTACGAATGGAAACAACTATGCGGACTGGGTCCGTACCCTGAGGATTGTCCTCCGGGGTGCTAAGAAAGTGTATGTGCTTGACGGACCTCTTCCTCCTAAACCGGCGACAACAGCCGCGGCAGACATACAAAATGTCTGGGCCACTAAGGATGATGATTGCAACTTAGTGCAGTGCCTCATGCTATCTTGCATGAGTTCAGAGCTTCAAAAACATTTTGAATTCCATAACTCCTTTGATATGATCAAGGATCTGGATGCTCTTTACAAGTTTAATGCACGGTCTGAACGTTTTGACATCATGAAAATGATGGCGGAGACCAAGATGGCTGAGGGAAGTTCAGTTGGCGAGCACGTAGTTAATATGATTGGCTACGCTGAAAGGCTTAAAATCCTGGAATTCCCACTTCCAGAAGAGCATGTTATGGACTTGTTGCTAGGTTCACTCCCCCCGTCTTATGGCGGTTTTATCATGAACTACAACATGAATGGGATGGACAAAACAGCAAATGAGGTGCTTGCCATGCTGAAAACTGCTGATGGAGGACTGCAGAAAAATCGCAAGCAAGTGTTGCTTGTGAATAAAACTGTCAGTTTCAAAAAGAAAGGCAAGCCAAAGAAGGGCAAGGGTGCCGGTAAGACCGGCTTCCAACGCAAATCTAAGGGCGGAGCCAAGAATGAAACTGAGTGCTTCTACTGCAAGGGCACATGACACTGGAAGAGAAACTGCAAGAAGTATCTGGAAGATAAGAAGTCCGGGAAAACCGGAAAAGGTATAATTGTTATACAAGTTAATGTCATTGACGTTTTGCTTGCTAGTGAAAATTCTAAGTCTTGGGTATTTGATACCGGATCGGTTGCTCACATTTGCAACTCGATACAAGGGCTTCAGAAGGTGCGCAAGCTGGCAAAGAATGAAGTCGTGATGCGTGTCGGGAACGGCGTTGGGATCGCCGCTCAAGCCGTAGGCATTATGCCTCTACGTCTCCCTTCAGGATTTATTTTGGAACTTAGTAACTGTTATTTTGTTCCGTTATTGTGTAGAAACATTATCTCTGGATCATGTTTAGTACGCGATGGGTACTCCTACAAGTTTGAGAACAATGGTTGTTCACTTTATTGTAAGGATATGTTTTATGGATTTGCACCCATTGTTGGGGGCCTTTTCATACTGAATCTTGATTGTGGAAATGATGTCTTTAACGTGAATGCTAAACGCCTTAAGAAGGCTGATACCACCACCACTTACTTGTGGCACTGTCGGCTTGGTCACATCAGAAAGAAACGCATGCAAAGACTCCATAAAGATGGAGTTTTACCGTCCCTTAATTTTGAATCATTTGACACATGTGATGCTTTCTTGATGGGAAAAATGACCAAGACACCGTTCACGGGTCATCCTGAACGGGCGGGTGAATTATTGGAAATAATACATAGTGATGTATGTGGTCCAATGAACACGGCCGCACGGGGTGGGTATTTTTACTTCGTGACTTTTACTGATGATTTAAGTCGGTATGGCTATATCTACTTGATGAAGCATAAGTCGAAAACCTTTGAAAAGTTCAAAGATTTTCAGAATGAGGTAGAAAATCATCGTGACAAAAATATTAAGTTTCTGCGGTCTGATCGCGGAGGCGAATATCTTAGTCATGAGTTTGGCCAACATCTGAGTGACCGTGGAATCGTTTCCCAGCTTACGCCTCCCGGAACTCCACAGTGAAACGGAGTGTCGGAACGACGTAACCGAACCCTGTTAGACATGATAAGGTCGATGATGTCTCTTACAGATCTACCGATATGTTTTTGGGGTCACGCACTACTCACTGCCGCTTATACATTAAACAGAGCGCCGTCTAAGTCTGTTGAGACGACACCACATGAGATGTGGTGTGGGAAGATACCTAGTGTGTCGCACCTCAAGGTTTGGGGTTGTGAGGCATACGTAAAACGTTTACAGCCAACCAAACTAGAACCTAGATCAGACAAATGTTACTTTGTAGGTTATCCAAATAACACCATTGGATATTCCTTCTACCACCAGTCCGAAGGCAAAATATTTATCGCAAAGGTTGCACACTTTCTCGAGAAAGAATTTCTCGCTAAAGAATTGAGTGGGAGGACAGTACAACTTAATGAGATTAGTGAATCTTTGGCAACCGTTGATATGTTAAGGAACCGGAAGTAATTCCGCAAATTATCCCTACAACCGAGCCGGACGTTGTCGCATGTGATGCGGAAATTTCAGACAATGTTGTAACTGAACCGCGCAGATCAGGTAGGGCTATCCAGCCACCTGAGTGGTTTCATAACGAAATCTTCATTCTTGAAGATGATGAACCTGCGCACTACAAGGAAGCGATGGCGGGGCCTAGCTCAAGGGAATGGCACAAGGCCATGAGATCCGAAATGGAATCCATGTACGAAAACCCAGTTTGGAACTTGGAAGAACTTCCAGATGGCGTAAAACCCATTGGTTGTAAATGGATTTTCAAAAGAAAGACGGACGCGGATGGTAACATTACTATCCACAAAGCTAGACTTGTCGCGAAAGGGTTCACGCAAGTTCCAGGAGTGGACTACGACGAGACTTTCTCGCCCGTAGCTATGCTTAGGTCTGTTCGGATATTACTAGCAATTGCTGCTTATTTCGATTATGAAATATGGCAGATGGATGTCAAAACGACTTTCCTAAATGGAAACCTTGAACGGGATGTATACATGATACAGCCAGAAGGTTTTGTCGATCCTAAGAATGCTGGAAAAGTATGTAAGCTTCAGAAAGCCATTTATGGTCTGAAGCAAGCATCAAGGAGCTGGAACATTCGTTTTGATGAAGTGGTCAAAAAGTTTGGCTTCATCAGGAACGATGAAGAATCTTGTGTTTACAAGAAGTTTAGTGGGAACGCAAAAGCATTTCTAATCTTGTATGTGGATGACATATTGTTGATTGGAAATGATGTGAATTTTCTTAGCGAAATAGAAGACTCATTGAAAAGGAGTTTTTCAATGAAAGACTTAGGAGAAGCGGCATATGTATTGGGCATCAGGATCTATAGGGATAGATCAAGACGCCTAATAGCGCTTAGCCAAAGCACGTACATTGACAAGGTGTTGAAAAGGTTCAACATGGAGAACTCCAAGAAAGGCCTACTCCCCATGTCACCTGGCACAGTGCTTTGCAAGAATCAGAGTCCTCGGACCCTCGATGAGCGAGTACAAATGAATGATATTCCATATGCTTCCGCAGTTGGTTCTATTATGTATGCCATGCTATGTACAAGACCGGATGTTTTCTATGCGCTAAGTGTTAGCAGCCGGTACCAAGGTGATCCAGGATTGGAACACTGGGCCGCAGTCAAGGGTATTCTTAAGTACCTCAGAAGGACCAAGGATTTACTCCTTGTGTATGGAGGTGATGAAGAGCTCATTGTAAGTTGTTACACTGATGCAGGCTTCATGACTGACCCAGATGACTTCAAATCTCAATCTGGCTATGTTTTCATATTGAACGGCGGTGCAGTTGATTGGAAAAGTTCCAAACAAAAGACTGTGGCGGATTCTATGACGGAGGCGGAATATGTTGCTGCTTCTGAAGCCTCCAAGCAAGCTGTCGGTATCAAGCAATTTCTTGAAGACCTTGGTGTGGTTCCAAGTGCTCTGGACCCGGTGGAGATCTATTGTGATAATAGTGGCGCCATGGCTCAGGCAAGGGAGCCATGCTCGCACCATAAGACAATGCATATTCAACACAAATATAAACTCATTCGACATCATGTCGAAGAAGGTTTAGTAAAAGTACGCAAAGTTCACACGGATCTGAATGTGTCAGACCCGATGACAAAGCCTCTACCACAAGCAAAGCATGAGCAACACCGGATAGCCATTGGTGTTAGGGAAGCCATGTAACTGGATTATGACTCTAGTGCAAGTGGGAGTCTGTAGGAGATATGCCCTAGAGGCAGTAATAACAGTTATTTTGTATCTCCAAAGTTTGTAATGAATGTTTATGTTCCATGCTATAACTGTAATGATTCTCGAGTCTACAAATTAAACAAGGCTTGGAGGGAAACTCATGTGCACGTATGGTATAATAAACGGTAAATTGTATTCCTAGTCTTGCCTCTAAGACTGGTTCAAGTGTTGCATGATGGTCCTGTTTTTCTGATCATGGGCATGGCTATGCCAGCAATTTTGAGCACGCGATGTTGGTAGAACACTCGTGTTGAATCGATCCGAATTGATGTTATGCTATGAGATACATTCGTCACAAGTTAATGGTTAATAACACAGAGATGGTTAACATTTGCATAATTCCTTAGACCATGAGAGTATCGAGTTTCTTCATGCTTGCTTCATGAACTTTGGGGTTTGTTAAACGTCATCCGTAAAATGGGTGGCTATTACGGCGGCTTACGGGTTCATGGAAAAGTATGTCAAGTAACTTGTTAGCTCAAGATTGGGATTTGCTCCTCCGATGATGGAGAGATATCTCTGGGCCCTCTCGGTGTTACGGTATCCATCATCGTCTGGCTAGACACTTTGTGATTTGATCACGGGGATGCCGGAACACGGGAACGAGAAAAGAGAACAATACCGGCAACGAGGTAACTGGCATAATGGACGAGTTGTTGATCCACGAGGATGCCTACATGTCTCACCTCGGGTCATTGTAACATATCGCGAAGCAACAGGAATAGCTCACGGCAACTAGAGGTTCACTCGAATATTCATTCGTGTGGGTATAAGGGTCAATATGGGTGTCCACGGCTCCGATGTTGATCATTGATCGAAAGGGGTTCCAGGTCATGTCTATGCTTCACCGAACCTATAGGGTCACACGCTTAAGGGTCATCTATCTGTTGAATACTAGACACGGAGTCTGAGAGAAAATCACCGAAAAGTTTCGGACACCGGAAAAGTTTCGGACAGCGGAAAAGTTCCGCAGACAGGTCACCGAAACAGTTTTGGTAAAACTAAAAAGTAGTTTCAGGGGATATCATTAAGTCAAATTGGTTTCGGCACATGCCTGATAATTCTTGTAGGGTGCCAGAATCATTCTGGAAACTTCTGGGAATTTTCCGGAAGAAAAACCGGAAATGTTCCGGAGCTGCCGGAACCGCTTCAGATGCTTTTCGCAGATGAAAATCACTATTCTGGAATTGTTCTGGATCGCATTAAAAATTATTTTAGTGGGGTACTAGAATTGTTCTAAGCCCACATAAATATTTTCAGTTCGATCGGACGCTGAAAAGTGTCGTCGTGAATAGTGAAAGTGCTTTTTGGATATTTATGGAAAAGGACCTTTTTGGATATTTCCAAAAAGGCTTCTAGAAGGGATTGGGGAGCAAGTTAGCTCCTCATGGGAGGGGGCAAGGGTTGGCCGACCAAGGGTGGAGCTCCTCCATGGAGCTCCACATGGCACCCCTTTTCCTTCTTATGTTTTTTATGTGTGACATAAAGTGGGGGTAGTTTGGTATTTTCAAGTCCCAACCCTATCCCTTGGTTTTCCTATAAATAGAGGAGATGTGGGCTGCCATCTGTTCACCCTTCTGCTCTCATACACATGCTTTGCTTTGCAAGCTCTCTCTCTCCCTCCGACGAAAAGAGTCTTTCGTAGAGCCGAAAGACTGTCTGGGTTCCGGCAGGAACTACTTGTGGACGGCGAAGCCCTGCCAGATAGATGACACCGTATGTGTGCAACCCCGTAGAGAGGTCGTAGTTTCGGTCTTTTGCCCGAGAGGCTGTTCGTGTGTTCTCCCGTAGGGCTGTCCGAGTCTTCGTTCGAGTTTCGAGGGTCCTCCCGAAGGGCTGTCCGCGACATCGTCCGGGGGACTGTCCGACGAGGGAGTACATCCTCGCGGTTGGGAGGTTGTAAAATCCTAGTTGCGTGGATCTGCACCAACGATCTCCACCGATTCTTCTTCCGCTACGCTTCGAGTTGGTAAGGATCAGATCAAACCTTGTATGCAGTCTTCATAGTGGTCCTGAGCGTGCTTGCTATACCGGAAATTTTTGTTTTCTGTCGCGTTCCCCAACATTATATATATAGCCCTTCTAACATAGGCCATATAAATATACATAAAATGTGATTTTTCGGGTGTTATGACTTATTTTTTTATTTTTTATGTCAAACTTTATGTAGTAAATCAATATAAATGTAACTATTTGCATTTGAAATGTAATTTATTTGTGAAACGATCGTAATATTACCTCGGGTGAATAATAACTTATTCTAGACCCTGGGTGATGAATAGACTTTCTCTCTCTCTCTCTCTCTATATATATATATATATGATATATTTTATGTTAGCATTTTCAAAAATATACCATAGCAATTAATTAGGTTAATTAAGGTTATGTCCAAAAATATAAGTGTAAAGTGGTTCACAAGAGCAAGTAATAGCAGGATTTGAAACTACGCATTTTCTGATCAAATTACATATACAAATTATTTTAATCCGAGTTATGGTTGAAAATTATAGCGCTGTCATGCTTAAAATATTCTTTGTAAATAATAAAAGTCAAAGACTTAAACATGCTGAAAACAGGGCAAACTGGGCCTACTGCACTGCAGCTGAGCGGATTATACTAACCAAAGCTCATGTGCGCAAGATAACAGCTATGGCAGTTGGGCCAAAGCCCCAAAACACTTAATGTTTGACTACGGGTTATTTAGCGAAAACCTGAGGGGCTTTTTTATAAAACATTTACGGACGGGCAGAAACACTCCGTATTTTTTTTGCTTGGTAAATATATGTCTCATTCACATCATAAATATCAAAATACAAGTCATATAAAAACCGACATGACAAAACTGAAAAGATAGAAGAACATCTCCGAGCTTGACACCAACATCCGTCACTTGTCTCCGGCACCACCACAGCACCAATCAAAGAAAAGAATGACGAATCACCTCCTCACCCGAGCTCAACGCGGTTCCATCGCTGATATGCAGCTTTGCGGACGTTCAAGGTGGCTCACCAAAGATGAAACACTTGCCGCTGATCGAATCAGACCGGAGCGACACCCCACACACGTCATCGAACTCGAGAGCTGGCATCCTACCATGACTAAGACGTCGAAGGAGGAAATCATACCTGTCATCCACGAACCCAGCACATGTTCCATCTTACACATGTCGTCGATGCAGACCACAATCTGCATCCGTTTCTGGACTACCTCCAAAGCTCCACACCGAAGCTGGAGCAAACGCCGTCGCAACGACGAAGCCCGAGGACACAGGTCCACCACAAGGATGGCGCCGCCGCCACGCCATCCTTGCTTGAACATAATTGTTCCCAAATCCATTACCAACCATAGGACCGATGGTCTCGCCAGGGAAGGGTCCGAATAATCTTTATGCAACGCCGCCATCGCTGTTGCTGTTGAAGCCAAGAGGATGAACAACTGAAAAACCTAGACTATGAAGACTAAAAATGATCCACGCGCGTAGATCCGGCGACCCCCTCACCACCGGCGACCGAGGTCGCTGGCGAAGGAGAGCCGCCGGAGAACAGCGCCGGAAGATTGTCCTCTCCTGACGGCAGCTAGGGTTCCAACCGCCAGGGAAAGAGAGGAAAACACGCATTGGTTCCTGTGGAAAGTGCTCTGCACTTTAATAGCAAGTATAGATATAGATATAACTTATTTTTTTCCAGTATTGTATACGGTTTAATTCATTGGTTTTTTGTGTTTCCATTTTTTCCTATTTATATTTTACAGAAGTTCGCAAAATTTTCAGTATCTTGAAAATGTGTTCTGAATTTTATAGATTATTCTTGATTTTAGAAAAGTTAACCTTTTTTAAAAATATTGGATTCCAAAAGAGTTCGCATTTATTAAAAAAATATTTTTATTTCTAAAAAATGTATTGATAATTTCAAAAATGCTCATGATTTCCAAATTTATTTTTTATTTGTAAAAAAAATTATATTTTCTTTAAAAATTATTTAAAAAATAAGTTCTCTGTAAAGAAGGTTCATGTTTACGCATACTTTTTACAAGCACACAATGTTTTTGTGTTGTTCAAGAAATAGCTTATAAAAACTTGAAAACCAACATGCTACAATGCCTTGTAGTGCCACTGGGTTTATATAATATCGCGACCTTATCATAGAGCAACTACAATCGGACTGGATAAATATGATACTTAAACGACTGTGGACGTGTTCGGACGCGTCCATAGACTGTACGGACCCACCGCTCATATATGTGTCGGGATAACCGCACAATTTGTATTCAAACTCTCATTCTCATGCAAACACGTGTATTTAAATTATATCATCAATTCATCATTTCCGCAAATCAAAATAAAATACGGTGCAAAAAGCAACTTGCATTGTTACTGGCATTTTTAGCTTTTGTTTTATTTATTTTTTGACAATAATACAGACGTAGACTTTCATACATACATACATACGCACATCTCCATGTGTGCACGCACACACAATCTACTCGTATGAGCATCTTTCAGAGATTGAGTCCGGAAGGCCTAAAATAATTCTAGAAAAATGCAAGCACCAGTTACAAATCTAGGACTTAAACTTTGATGGTCAAAAGATCCCACTGTCCTCCTAACATCCAATCACAACAGTGGCGGAGCTACAGAGGCAAATGTGTGTTATGGCCGGCCCAACACAAAGGGAAAACAGTGAAACGTAAGGGCAAATTAGGCCAACGAGGGCAACTATGTTAGCTTGGACAGGCCCGCCTAGCTTTTCAGCTCCGCCACTGAATCAGGGTTGGTTCGTACATGTTAGCTTTGGTTTACATTGTACTAGCATGAATGTTTGATGAGTTGAGTTGAACGGTATATAATTACAAAAGGTAAGAACATCTCAAGCGGCACCTCCAACAGGCTCCCAGGACGCCTTTTCTATCACCGATGCCGGAAAAAAAATTCAGTCGTCCCCCAGGACGCAGAATTTCGCCGGTTAGGCCCATTTTTTGGACCGGCAATCCCAGGCCGAACCCAGCATGCTGGGGGGTGGGGGGCATTTGGGGGCTCTGACGGAAGAAAAAGTGGTGCATGAGCCACCACTGTTAGGTGAGCAACGCCTTTTCCCCGCCCAGATTCGACCCGTGCGCCACAAGACGCCACTTCCACCTTCGTCGCCATGCTGACCCCGACGCCGCCCATCCGCCCACAACCGCTGCTCTATTGCTAGAAAGGCCATTTCCCCGCCGGAAAGAGAGGGTTACGCCGCAACAGCCTCCATCCCGTTCCTGGGCGAGCTTTATAGGGCTACGACGACCATGCATGCGGGGATGTCGGTAGCTACCCACCCACCATGCCTGCTAGGTGTTCAGCGATTTGCCTGTTCGGCAATGGACTCCAACGACGAGGAGGTGTTCGCGGCTCTGATGGAGGAGGAAGCCAAGGCCGACACCGACGATGACGAGCACCTCATGATCCTCACCGCTCTGGATGGCCTGTTCGCGAACAATGCAAAGCCGCTGTGGGGTGGCTCGGCACTGGGCCGCTGTAGGAGCAAGCAAAGGCATCGGATGGAGGGCTATTGATTGCTTTATGCCAGCTACTACGCCGACGCTCCTCTACAAGGCGAGAAAGTATTTCGGCGCCATTATCGGATGAGCTAGAAGCTCTTCCTCAGGATTGTGAATGCCATCCGGGAGTTCGACAGTTATTTCATTTGCAAGAAGGATTGCATCCGCACAGTTGGATTCTTCTCACTCCATAAGTGCACGACAACTATGAGGATGCTTACATACGGAGCTCCCGGTGATATACAAGAAGACTATGGACGCATGGCCGAGTCCACCACCATTGAGTGTTTGTACAAGTTCTGCAGGGCAGTGGTGGCAGTGTTTGGACCACAATACTTGCGATCACCCAATGCTCAAGACACTGCTCAGATCCTAGCACAGAATGCAGCAAGAAGATTTGCTCGGATGCTTGGAAGCATCGACCGCATGCATTGGGCATGGAAAATCTGTCCATTTGCTTGGTAGGGGATGTACAAAGGGGCCAAGGGAGCTTGCAATGTGGTATTTGAGGCAGTGGCCACACAGGACCTCTGGATTTGGCACTCCTACGTTGGTATGACAGGAACTCACAATGACGTCAATGTACTACAGCGCTTGATCTTTGCCAAGCCCGTCGAAGGTCACGCTCCTCGATGAACTTCGAGGTCAATGGACGCCACCACAAGAAGAGATACTATGTAGCAGATGGCATCTATCCAAGATGGTCCACATTTGTGAAGACTATCTTAAACCCCGTGCCAGGAGGCAAGAAGTCACATTTTGCTAAGTGCCAGCAGGCTTGCAGGAAGGATATCGAACGGGCATTTGGTTTGCTCCAATCTCAATTTGCTGTTGTCTGGTACCCCGCTCTGACCTGGTCGAAATCTCAGATGTGGAAGGTGATGAATTATTGTGTCATCTTACACAACATGATCATTGAGAGCGAGCAGGAAGAGCCAGTGTTTGACACTGAACCCTATTTCAAGCAGGGTTCTCTTGCAATTGCTAATCACCAGGTATCGGCAACATGGGCTGCCATCATCAATATGCGTCAGGAGATCCGAGACCCACATGTGCATCAAGAATTGTAGCTTGATCTGGTGGAGCACCTACGGAGGCTGAAGGGCAATGCCTAGTTCGATGTTTTTAGTTTATGTTCGAATTATGAGCTTCTTCGTTAAACTATTTGATTTGTATTGAATTCTGTGATGAACTATGTGATAAAAATTAGTTTTTATTAAATTTGTGCCGAGTGTGTCGAATTTGCACCGAATTTAGGCCGAACTCGGCTGTTGGGAAGCAAACTTAAGTGGTCGGTTGGGAACCCGAACCCCCCCCCCCCCCCCGTCCCCTCCCCACGCAGAATATATCGCTGGTTAAACCCTCAAACGGCGCTATTTCAAGCCTTTGAGGGTCCGAACGGCTGAAGATGCTCTAAGCAACGGTGAAAAAAAATCACTCCGAGTATAGGGTGGGTGTAGCAACAATGGAAAAAGTAACTAGACGTTAGACTTCCGTAGCAGCACAAACCGCTCCTCACACAACCATACAGAGATGTCTCCTCCGAACCAACACACAACCAGAGGTGGACGCCGGCGCGATAGGTAGCGGCGGCAGCAGGGAGGACGTTAACACTAGGTTGCCCCAGGATCGCCTAAGCTATTGTACCGGTTCAATAAAGTTTGACCAAGTTTATAAAAAAAATATGAATATTTACAATATAGAGTACATATGGTGTGAAAATATGTGCAGTGATGAATAGAGTATAATATTATTGATTTAACATCAATAACTTTTTCCCTATAAAATAAACCCTTTGTATTCAAATATAAAACATTTTTTTGCATTATGATAATGTGAAAAAGTCTTATATTTTGATACGCAGGGAGTAGATCAAATTTTAATTTATGACAAAACTAATACGAGGAGTACTACACGAGGGCCATGCAGGCAGCCACGGTGCCCACGCGGTCGTGCTTGGTAGCGTCAGTCACGGGAGCTGTTTCAGATGAGTCGTACAGTTACAGAATGATGATAGTACAGTTCAGAGATCTCGTCCGGTTCGTGTCATAGCCGTCGGGTCATCATAGTCGTAGCTGCTTCCAGATCAATCTCCCCTCTGCCTTCGGGCTCCGGCCACCGCCTTTGGGCCGCATGCATTATATTTTTTCTCTTTTTGAAACTGAGGTAAATTTTTTGCCTCATTTATTAAATAAGAAAAGAATAGAGTTTAGAGTTTTACAACACATCCACAAGTTTGGCATGGCAATTACTCGCCCGAAAAGAAAATCCCTAAATTCTTTACTCCCGCGGTTATTCAAGCTTGGCCTCCTCTATAATGGAGGAAAGCAAGGTAGTCGGTGGTGCTCTCTTCTGGCGGAATATCTTTGCATTTCTTTCATTCCAAATAGTCCACGAGACAAGCATGATGAGGGAGGCCAAAGCTTGCCGGTTGAAGTTGGGGTTGTCGGTTCTCTTGTTCCACCACTCGTAGACGGACTCGTCCAGGAGCCATACGGATGTCTCCATGTGCGCGAGCCCGAGCGTTTCAATGATAGACTTCCATAGCCGGATCATGTATTGACACCTGAAGAAGAGGTGGGCTCCCATCTCTTGCTCTCTATTGCAAAGCTTGCATAGGCCACGGTTCGGCCAACCACGTCGCTCCAAGTGATCGGCGATCCAAATCCTATGTTATAATGCAAGCCAAGCAAAAAAAAATGATCTTTGAAGGTGCCCATGCTTTCCACTCCGTTGTGTGATTGATTTTGAAAATCCACGCATTCCCCGGGAGGGCCTCACAGACCTTCCATTGTTTCCTTTCCGATGCCTAAAAGATGAACGATGCAATATTCTTAGGTTTGCGACCGAGAAGACAGGGAAGTCCCAAAAGGCGTTTTGGCGCCATCCCCAATGGTCATAGTCGTCGAGGCATGCATTATGGTTTCATTCCAATGGTCAGGACTGAACGATAGATATGGAAGTGACTGGATAGTTCGTTCGTGAGCAGTACCAGGAAGGTGATTGCGATGGTCAGAGTTGTAAATTAATGAAACTGATGGGGCCTCGAGATACTTTCTGAACAGTGCCACGGACTCACAGGTGCTGCCTGGATCAAGTGGATACGATAATTTAAGTCCCCTGTGATGGCAAAGACAAACTATAGAAGTGTTGAATCCCTATAATTTCATATACTTCAGAAAAAGAACTTTGTAACCAGCTATGCTATTTATTCCTGAAATTTTTCAGTTCAGATAGCATCATTTACTTATAGCGTTGCTCGAGCAAGACACACTAACAAGAAATTTATAGTATTCTACTCAAAACGTACATGTTAAAGACTCTTCTAGCCAGATGTTGTATATTAGATAGAACAAACATTTGCAGCGCAAACCATTTCGCAGTTATTCATTCATGCAGCAGAGCAGAGCTATTCACATACTCCAGCTGGAATTTTCTTTAGACAGAGGAGCTGTCAGGATCGAGCTCCAAATTTGTATCCATACTGGATATGTTACACGGTGGCACCACATCAATTCCAGTTCTGCCTGGCACTGTATCAAGTCGTCCGGTCCGGGTAATAGCTGCCGGATCATCGTGGTCGTAGGCTCGTAGCCGCCACCAGATCAATCTCCCCTCCGCCTCTGCCTCCGGGCTCCGGCCAACGCCTTTGGTGTCGAGCAGTGGCCCGCATGCATTTTGGTTGATTGCTATGTTCAGAACTATAGATGGAAGTGATTGGAGCTGAAGGCGATTGCGAGGGTCAGAGTTGTAAAAGAAAGTGACGAGAGTTCCAGATGCTTTGTAAGGAGTACCACGGATTCTCAGGTGCTGCTTCGATCAAGTAAAAAAAATAGTGTGTACCATTCTGCGATAATTTAAGTCGTCTGTAATAGCAAAAGAAAAACCTTATATGTATTAAATTCCCAATGTTTGACACATCATAAAAAGAACTTTGTAACCAGCTGTCCTGCTTATTCTTGAAATGTTTCAGTTCAGATATCTTTATTTACTTGTAGCATTGCTCTGTTGGAATAAATGGGCTTGATCCATCTCCACATTCTGGAATCTTAAATGAGTCCATGAATGAAATTGCAAGTGGTGGTGTGGTGATACTAAAGTTAAGGATCATACTGCTAGTTGAGGAAGAGTTGGACCTCTTTATATAGTGGGTTCTCTCCACCACTCTAAGTGTGCGTTGAGAACAGAATTGAGAACACCACACGCGCGCTCGCTCTCCTCGCCTCACGTGCGAGGCGTGCGACATGCGCATGAATGGTCCGCCGAAATCCGGTCCGTTGCCTTGTGGGGGCGCGGCCTCCTTTTGCTGTTTTAATTTTTTTATGTCATGGCAGACAATTTAGCTATTTCTTGTCCGGGAAGTATACGACTTAGAGACCAAGTCGGTTTGAGATCGTGATCGCGACACGGTACCGTCTCGGGTCCTCTTATATATACTTCTTACCGTCCTCGGTCAAAAACACACTGAAAACACTTAGGGCTTTGCCTCATCTCGCTACTTGCCCCGCCACCGTAGTCGACTCCATCTTGAATGCCGGTGTGCATCGGCGTGCGAGAGAGTAGGTCTCCGGAACCGTTTGACCTTGTGATCCTGTACCGGGAGAGGATGAATTAGGTTTTGGGGAAGCGTTTTGGCTTATCGCTCTAAAAGTTTTCCATGTTAGTGATGGCATGCTAGAGGGAGCTTCTGAGATCAGACAAATTTCCAGGACGCCAACACTATGTTTGTGGGATGCGTTTTGAGTGTTCTTGCTGACCGTCTGCGTGATGTGTGCATGCACATGCAAGATGGAAACACATCGTGGGATGGAATGAAAGCTAAATTCGGTGTGGCAGATGCAGGCAGTGAACTGTACATCATGGAGAATTTTCACGACTACAAGATGGTGAATAACCGTTCTGCTGTTGAACAAGCTCATGAGATACAGTGCATTGTGAAGGAACTGGAACTCCTTAAGTGTGATTTACCTGATAAATTTGTGGCTAGATGCATGATTGCAAAGTTACCTCCTTCATGGAGAAACTTTGCCACTACTCTGAAACATAAGAGACAGGAGATATCAGTTGAAAATCTAATTGCACCTCTTGATGTTGAGGAGAAAGCTTGGGCTAAAGACACTACTGAGAAAGGAGGTGAGGTTTATCCTACCACCAATATGGTGCAAAGGTACCCACAAAACAGGAACAAAGGGAAGAACAAGCATGTTTAAAAAAACTATGAAGTCTATGACCTTCAAGAAGAAGAACTTCAACAAGGCTGAGCTGGAGGGTTACGCCTGCGGGAAGCTCGATCACTTTGCCAAGAAATGCCCAGAACATATAGACCGCAGAGGAAAAATGGGATCCAAGACTATCAACATGGTGACCGCTAGAAATACTGATGGGTATGGTAATTTACCTATAGTACTTTCAGTTCTTCAATCATCTTCATGGTGGATTGATTCGGGAGCTAGCGTTCACGTGTGTGATGACGTCTCTTTGCTTACTTCTTATCAGGTCGCAAGGTATTCTTCCGTCCTAATAGGGAATATCTCCCATGCTTTTGTTCGTGGCATTGGCACGGTGGATCTTGAGTTTACTTCGGGAAAGATCGTGCAACTAAGGAACTTGCATAATGTCCCTATTATGAAAAAGAATCTAGTTAGTGGCTCCCTTCTATGTAGACATGTGTTTAAGGTAGTTTTAAGATCAAATAAAGTAATCGTGTTGAGATTTGGACAATTTATAGGGAACAGCTATGAGTGCGGAGGCTTGTTCCGCTTTTCCCTTTCAGATTTTGGCAATAAGTCACTAAACCAAATTTGTGCTAGTATTAATGATGATGCAAGTGTTTGGCACTCCCGTTTATGTCATATTAATTTTGGTTTAATGTCCCGGGTATCCAGTATGCGTTTGATTCCTATTTCACTGTTGCCAAAGATTCTAAGTGCCATAGTTGTGTGCAATCGAAGCAACCCCGAAAGCCTCACACGGTTGCTGAGGAAAGAAACTTGGCACCTCTAGAACTCATACATTCCGATCTATGTGAGATGAATGGTGTGTTGACAAAAGGTGGAAAGAGATATTTCATGACGTTGATTGATGACATGACTAAATTTTAATGTGTTTATTTGTTGCAAACTAAAGATGAAGCTTTAGACTACTTCAAGATCTATAAAGCTAAAGTTGAAAATTAACTAGAGAGAAAGATCAAGCATCTTAGGTCGGACCATGGTGGAGAGTATTTTCACAAAGTGTTTGATGAATTTTGTGAGGAACATGGTATTATTCATGAGAGGACACCTCCTTATTCTCCCCAATCAAACGGGGTTGCCGAGAAAAAGAACCGCACATTGGCTGAGTTGGTGAATGCCATGTTAGACATTGTTGGTTTATCTAAGGCTTAACATGGTGAGGGGAGGCTTTGTTGACTTCATGTCATGTCCTGAATAGAGTTTCTAACAAGAAAAAAGAGAAAATCCCTAATGAAGAGTGGGTCGGGAGAAAAACATCACTCTCTTATTTGCGCACTTGGAGATGTTTGTCAAAAGTCAATATTCCTATTCCTAAGAAACGTAAACTTGCACCAAAGATAGTGGATTGTGTCTTTTTGGGTTATGCTCAGCGGAGCATTGCTTATAGATTTTTAGTGGTTAAATCTGAGGTTCCTGATATGCATGTAGATACTATAATGGAATCTCGTGATGCAACATTTTTTGAGAAAATATTTGTCAGACCAGTGGGACCAGGGGTATTACGGCCCGTCTGTCGACAGAGTCAGGACGCGACGCCGGGTTGACTCCGGAAGGCGGATCTCTCTCTCTGGGGAGTTTCCTTCTGGAGGACAGGATCCCCTGCGAGGCCGAGCCCCCCCTCCCCGAGGTAGCTTGGCATACAGGGGAGCCTCGGGAGGCCTCTCAATAGGGTGGCCTCGTGAGGCATTCTGTACGGGGCCAACTGCAGAGCACTGTCCCCTCCGCAAAGGCGATTCCCCCGACCTCGTGGCAAGGACAGAGGGGAGAGCAGGACAATTTCCACTCACATGATAAGGTAGGCGGTGGAGCCCGCCTCCCCCAAAGAAGGTCCCAAAGCTTGCCATTTTGGTGATAGAAGATCAGGGCGGATCAACGTGGCAGGATGGAGGTCATAGTTGAGCCCACGAACGCGTCACAAAGACTACTTTAGCAGATGAAGACCACCTTTAGTTAGGATAAGTCTGAACTCATGTTCCCCTTCAAATTGCCGCTCTGTGGACACCTCTTCTTGCCGATATTTTCGAGGATGAGGACCAAGGCATGACAAGAAGGAGGAAAGGGCATATTTTAAAGCGGTAGACCCATTCTCTCCCCCAAGCTCCTATGTACCTCGAGCACAGCTTCTCTCCATAGAGCAATCCAACACAAAGCAGGAGTAGGGTATTACACCGCAAGGTGGCCCGAACCTGGGTAGTTGGCGTGTCCCTATAATCTCCAGCGAGCAGCATCGAGCTCGCCTCGATCCTCTCGCGTTCATCGTCGAGTCGTAGGTTGCTAAGCCTAGCCCCTAGTGTTCGAATCTCTTTCACGGAGAAGTTCTTGGACGTAGATCCGGGACTCCAACAATATTTCCTATGATAGATATGCATAGTATTGCTAGATTTTCTTCTGAGATAAATTCTGAATCTAGTACTTTTGATGATTATTTTGAATAATCACCCGAGGAAGTCTGTGCGAAGGATAACGATGAAGCTCCTGTGAGAAGCAAGAGACAAAGGGTTATGAAATCCTTTGATGATGATTTCATTATATACCTCGTGGACGATACTCCCAAGTCTATTGCAGAGGCATATGCATCTCCGGATGTAGATGATTGGAAAGAAGTTGTTCATAATGAGATGGACTCAATTCTTTCTAATGGAACTTGGGAGCTAACTGAACGACGCTACAATTGTAAACATGTGCGTTGTAAATGGGTGTTCAAAAATTAGTTAAGGCTTGTTGGTACTATCCATAAGTACAAGGCCCGGCTTGTGGCCAAGGGCTACACCCACAAAGAAGGCGAATATTACTTCATGAGAACGGTAATAAGGTTTTTGGGGAGCGTCTTGATGCGATTGCATCCGATCCATCCTCATCTCCATCCTCCTCTACTTCGACTACTTCCCCTGCATCAACACCATGGTCGATGACGCTACTGCCGCCAAGAGGAAGAGCACGGAAGATGCCGAGGCCGTTGCCGCAGCCGCCACGTTGGCTTGGCCAACCGAAGGGTATGATTTTTTCACCCCATTTACTCGTACTCGTACTAGCTGTTGGGTAACGCAGCAGAAAACAAAAATTTCCCGACCTACGCACCAGCCCAGGACCACTATGGAGACTGCATACAAGGTTTGATCATTTTCGTTACCGACTCGTAGCGCAGCGGAAGTAGAGTCGATGACGAACGGCGGTGCAGATCCCCGCAGCTAGGATTTACAACCTCCCAACCGCGAGGATGTATACCCTCATCTGCCCCTTGGACAGCCCTCCAGGAGGCGGTCACACAGTCCCCCGGACGGTGTCGCGGACAGCCCTTCGGGAGGACCTCCAAAACTTGGACTGTCACTCGGACAACCCTTCGGGAGGACCTCCAAAACTCGGACGGTCACACGGACAGCCCTTCGGGAGGCACTCTCGAACTAAGACCGAAACTACGATCTCTCTACAAAGTTGCACACATATGGTGTCATCTATCCGGCAGGGCTTCGCCGTCCAGAACTAGTTCCTGCCGGAACCCAGACAGCCTTTCGGCTCTACGAAACTATTTCGCTGTGAGGGAGAGAAGAAGCCAGATCATGCATGGCACTTGTATGTGAGAAGGGATGAGTTTTGGGCTACCCCCTCCACCTCCATTTATAGGAGAAGGAGGGGTGGAGAGGCTGAAATTTCAGCCACATCCATCCATGTCATCTCCAAGATATTTTGGAGCAAAAGCCCAAAAAGGTGGCTTTCCAAAAAGTAACCATAAAGCTGATTTCACTATTCACGATGACATTTTTCAGCGTCTGATCGAACTGAAAATATTTACGTGGGCTTAGAACATTTCCAGTACCCACTAAAATAATTTTCAACACTTTTCGAAACAATTCCGGTTTAGTGATTTTCATCTGCGAAAAGCATCTGAAGCGGTTCCGGCAGCTCCGAAACATTTCCGGTTTTTCTTCCGGAAAATTCCCAAAAGTTTCCAGAATGATACTGGCACCCTCCAAGAATTATCAGGCATGTGCCGAAACCAATTTGACTTAATGGTATCCCCTGAAACAACTTTTCAGTTTTACCTAAACTGTTCCGGTGTTCTCCCTGCGGAAGTTTTCCGCTGTCCGAAACTTTTCTGGTGTCCGAAACTTTTTCGATGATTTTCTCTCAAACTCCCTGTCTAGTATTCAGCAGATAGATGACCCTTAAGAGTGTGACCCTATAGGTTCGGTGAAGCATAGACATGACCCGGAACCCCTTCCGATTAATGATCAACATCGGAGCCGTGGACACCCATATTGACCCCTATACCCACACGAATGAATATTCGAGTGAACCTCCAGTTGCCGTGTGCTATTCCTGTTGCTTCGCGATATGTTACAAATACCCGAGGTGAGACATGTTGGCATCCCCGTGGATCAACAACTTGTCCACTATGCCAGTTACCTCGTTGCCGGTATTGTTCTCTTTTCTTGTTCCAGTGTTCCGGCATCCCCGTGATCAAATCACAAAGTGTCTGGCCAGACGATGGTGGATACCGTAAGACCGAGAGGGCCCAGAGATATCTCTCCATCGTCGGAGGAGCAAATCCCAATCTTGAGCTATCAAGTTACTTGACATACTTTTCCATGAACCCGTAAGCCGCCGTAATAGCCACCCATTTACGGATGACGTTTAACAAACCCCAAAGTTCATGAAGCAAGCATGAAGAAACTCAATACTCTCATGGTCTAAGGAATTATGCAAAAATTAACTTCTCTATGTTATTTACCATTAACTTATGACGAATGTATCTCATAGCATAACATCAATTCGGGTCGATTCAACACAAATGTTCTTCTAACATTGTGCCCTCAAAATTGCCGGCATAGCCATGCCCGTGATCAGGAAAACAGGATCATCATGCAATACTTGAGCCAGTCTTAGAGGCCAGACTAGGAATACAATTTATCGTTTATTATTCCACACGTGCATATGAGTCTTCCTTCAAGCCTCGTGGTTATTGTAGACTCAAGAACCATAGCAGTTATAGCATGGAACATAAACCTAATTATGAACAGGGAGATAATCAATAACATTTATTATTGCCTCTAGGGCATATCTCCTACAGACTCCCACTTGCACTAGAGTCAATAATCTAGTCAATGCTAATGTACTTTACACCTATGGCATACTGGTGTAAAATATGCTTCGCTTGTTGTATAGCCTGATGTCCAACGGATCTGACAACTTCAGCTCCGTGTGTAACTCTGCATATCCTCGCGTTTTCACGCTATCACAAAATTCGTATTTTGTGTGAACTTGGCTTTGCATATGTGTGAATCATTGGTCGAAACCTGATTCCTCAAACTGAGCTATGGAGCAACTATCTGCAATAGTGTCTCATAGACCAAAGCCATCTTGGAACCATACTAAGTTCATGAATGAACTATATGATTCAACAACTTCTTTGTCGCTTCCAAAGCGTCAACATACTTAGCCTTTGTTATAGAATTCGCCACAGTATCTTGTTTGGAACAATTTCCAACTACCGTCACCATATTGTGTATTACACAAAACCCTTAACTTAAATCGAACGCATGGAGCATCGATGAAGACTGTATCGATGTAATTACTTACAACGAGCACTTCACAATCTCTTCTTGCGAGAAACCATGTCATCGGTACTACTCTAGCACTTAATGACATCTTTCACTGTTGTCCTATGATTAGTACTTTGATACTTTGGTATCCATACTCGCAACAACTTTGGAGTATCGAACATATCTGGTTGTTTTACATACCATGGAATACATGATTAATCCAAACACAAGAGTGTGTGGAATCTCCATCATGTATTTTACTCATCAGTGTTTTAGGACACTGAGTCTTGCAAAAACTCTTTCCATGTGACTTCGGCAAGAATCACTCCTTGGCGTTTTAAATGCTAAAAAGTTTTAGCATCTTGTCAATATGTATTCATAGCTTAGCCCCATTAGGTAAATCTATCTGCATAGATCATCATGCCTAATATTGAGGCTATTTAGACTAAGCACTTCATCGAAAAACTATTTTCAAATGAAGTCTTAATTTGTGTCAAGAAATTCATTTCCAATTAACAATGTGTCAAGCACACAACGTTTTAGAAATACTATTATGCTCCCACTTACTTTCTTGAATCACAAGCATCTTCGTTACCCATTGATGAAGTCAAAAACCCTTTTTGACCATTTCATCAAACCACGAAGATTCCAACTCCATTTTGCTCTCTTCTGTCCATTGCTGGAACTCTGAAGTTTGCATACTTACTAGCATCCTCTGGATCGACAAATTACTTTGGACTGTATCACATACACGCCCTAGGTTTCATTTCCATCAAATGGAAATCCTTTTGTCATCCATGTTTCATATCTCATGATTGATATATGTATTAATTGCTAGTTCAACCCGAACCGACCTTAAGCATCGCTACAGTGAAACAACCTCATCGTAGTCAACTCCTTGAACTTGTTATTTCAATAAGTGGAGCTTTATGGATAAAACATTTTTATCTGTATCAGTTTTTAGTTCCATAAATATTCGTTAGACTCTAAGTCCTCTGAAAGGTGTATCAAGGTTTTAATCTTGAATCACTTATATGGAAACTATCTCGGATTGTATTGGCATTTAGCCAATCCCGGAGTCAGGGCCCATCAACGCTTCCTTGTGTATTGTAGGTATACTTTTGTCTAACAACAATATCTCCTTTGCGCACTTGATAGGTTTGCACGAGCTTTGCCTACGTGGTTCAGCTGCACGTTCGACCGAAGTCCATACATTTTATAGTAGATACTTCCGTATCAGTCGTAGTAGGAAAACAATGGAATCACTTCCAGGGTTTCTTTCCTTTGAACCGATGACGAAGATACTGGTTATCTCGTCGAGTTGCACTGTCCTCCCACTCACCTTTTGTAAGAACTATTCTCTTTAAAGCATACCGTTTTGTGGCAAAACCCTTTGCCTCGGTATAGTGGTGGGGGAATACCCAATGACTTGGGATAACCCTACAAAGTAGCACTTGTCTGATTTGGAATAGGTTTGTAACCTTTTACACAAGCCCCATATTCCAAATGTTAAGAAAAGATATAACATGGTTGGGCATACCATACCATGGCGTCATTTCAACAGACCTGATGGATCTCTTTTCAGTGTAAAAGCCGTAGTCTCTAAAGCATCACTCTATAAAAGGGATAATGGCAAATCTATTTATGTCATCTTTGATCTTACCATGTCATAAATGGTTTGATTACATCTTCACGGACTTTCCACTTGTAGTGGTGTTCCGGGAGGTGCAAGTTATGAAACTCTTTTCACAACTCATCACACATTCGCTAAACTTGTAACTCAATTCCTTTCCGCAATCAAATCGCAGAAACATAACTTTCTTGTTACAATAACTTCTACTTCATTTTTGAAAACCTTTCGAATGATTTCAAAAGATCCAGACTTACGTCTCATCAAGTAAATATCCATATGTCTACTTGAGTCATTTCTAAAGATAGATAAATCCACTACTTGCAACAACATTTATTGGACTACATATATCATAATGTATGATCACTAATATGTTCTTTGCTCGTTCCTTATGGCCTGTGAACGGTATTTCAGTCACTTCACTTTTCGGAGGAAAGTTGCAAGTGTCAGATGATTCAAAATCAAAGAACTTCAAAATCCATCATAATGGAATTTTCCATGCGGGTTTCCCCAATGTGACCAAATGCAGTGCCACACTTGTGTGGTATTCTTTTAGTCTTGCGACACTTAGCGTTAGTGTTTATGGATGTATCATATAACCATCAATATTCATAACATACATCCCATCTAGGATGGAAGCATGGCCCTTCATTTTATTCATAATACCGAACAACAATTGTTGTTTTTATGAACAACTCTATTGCAACAAACATGGTGCTGGGCTAGAGTGTATGAAACTCTAAAATGAATTATGAAAGTAAACCCAGAGGTAATGTATTATTATCAATATTCATAGCATACGTCTCATTCATAATGGAAGTATGGCCCTTATGTTATTCATAACACCGAACATCAGAAGTTCTCTTATGAACAACCTTCTTGCAAGATACCTTATGCAAAGGGCTAGAGTGTGAAACTCTAAATGAATTATGAAAGTAAATACATAGGTAATGTATTATTATCAATATTCATAGCATACGTCTCATTCATAATGGAAGTATGGCCCTTATGTTATTCATAACACCGAACATCAAAAGTTATCTTATGAACAACCTTCTTGCAAGATACCTTATGCAAAGGGCTAGAGTGTGAAACTCTAAATGAATTATGAAAGTAAATACATAGGGAATACACCGATGGAAGGCATAGTAACATTTACTATGTTCCCTGCGTGTATCTAAACCTCATCCCTGGCTAGTCTTTCAGGCCATAGTAGTTCTTACATCGAGTTGCAACAGAATGCAATCGAGCGGGTATCTTTGTGATTAACTCACAATACCGAAGAATTAATGATTAACATGTTTAACCATAATTCCCAAGAACTATATCTTTGACCAGCCTTCTATACATCAAAAACTTGTATGACATTCATACATGAGCTGGATATTCCAGTCTTCTTTCCTTTTGCCATTATACTTCTAACAGTTTAACTTTTCAGTGTTTCTCCTACTCTCAGAAGAGGCATCCAACTTAAGAGTGGCGTTAGCCCTGGACTTCCTCGGCGTGAAAGTCTCACTAACACCCTTCGGACACTTCCTTTCTCTTTAAGTTGTTGTTTTTTTCACCTTTCATCATATGACAGGCGTTCTCCTGGATCCCTCTCTTATCAGTCTAATGCATAGTAAACTTCTTTACTAATAGTTTGCAAACAAACATTGCTTTGGATATCTCATATCTTTTAGCCTTTGTCTGTCTCTGAAAATGATTTTCAGATTCCATGAATATCACATAACTATCCAAACTTTCGAAGTTCATGTCTCATGGAAGCAAACATATTGCACTTTAACTGAAAAGGATTTCTAGCTTTTGGATCGAAGGACGAGAGTCACATGATCCATAGCATTAGCGGGAGAATGCCAAAATCATGCGATAGGACAAAGTCCTTCTCGGCACTCTTGAGGACAATCCTCACATTACGTTACCAACCGTAAAGTTTTAGCCAGATATTTAACAGCTATTCAATTTTAATAGGGAAGGTGGAAACGCGAGCCATTATTCTACAACTATTATGAAAATCACACTTAGACATTGTTCAAAATTAATTGCACTGAGAATTAAAAAAAGTTAATTCTACAGTGCGCTCCCACTCAAATCAATATCTCTCATAATTGATTTTGAGTGATGCAAGACCCAACTTTCAATTCAACATCAAGGATGTAACCATCTCAAGTGACGAGAATTTCAATTGGTAGGCCAACTTGCCAATCACATCTCTATGTGACTCTTGTTCATCTTTCGATGCGTGTGTTCTGAGCTCATGACTTTCATGCCTGAACGTCAAGACAACCAAGTGATCTCGCTGCGAGGTCTCAACTCACCCGCCTCACACTTCTCTAATCATTCGTACCCATGTAACCATGTGATACCCTGAAGAGATAGGTGTCGTGACGGTGCTACACTTGGGAGAACACTAACTACTTGATATTTTGTGAGAGATCACCCTAATCAAAAGCGACTACCGCGCAATCAAGAAGGGTGCATCAAGAGGGATAAACATCTCAGGCAATTCATAATAGCATGATATGGTATAGCCCTTTCTGACGGAGAAGTCTTTCATTCCTTCGTCTTCGGCATTCGTGTCGGTGTTCACCTTCGCGAAGATTGTCATCACCTTGTCGATGCACAAAATAATATTGCTATCTCTATAGCTAATAAAATAAGTGCATTACTTAAGGTTGACACGCAGGTCATTAAAGTGACAATCATATGGCTCCAGCCATCATGCCGAATCATGACACGCAGGTCATGTTAATATTACATCATATAGTCATCTCATACATAATCAAATTAATATGAGCATTGCTATACCACATCATATGCACATGCAAACCATCCTGCAAAACCAAGTTTAGACGCCTCTAATCGATTCATGCAAAAACTTGTTTTACGTGGCTTCTAAGGTTTTGAAACAAACCGAATATACCAACGTCCATCATCAAGTATGATAATTCGAGTTGCTAGATTAACTTTCCAGGGTGTATAAAACACGAGATAAAATCTCGAGCCCCATACTAAACTTTGTCATACGCGTGACCCCTGTGCAGATCACATCTGCATTGCCCTTTCATCTGCGAAACATCCATCTTTCTCAACTATGGTGGAACCCAAAGAACTGTTAGCACATCGTTGATCTGTCAATCAGCATACTCAGGAGCAGCATGAAAGGATCGCGGATTGCCAGAACTTTGTGAGATTCGACCATTCCGTCAAGATCAGGACTATGCAAATTCAGGGGAAGCAAAAGGAACATCGGGTAGCAGATTACATATGCTACCCGCACAAATAATTTTCAGCAATAGATCTCATCTACTACCTAATTATATTGTGCAACACCCATACATGTCTATGTATTCTAGATCGCAACCTGCATCTACGCATAGCACGGCTCTTGATGCCACTGTTGGGTAACGCAGCAGAAAACAAAAATTTCCCGACCTACGCACCAGCCCAGGACCACTATGGAGACTGCATACAAGGTTTGATCATTTTCGTTACCGACTCGTAGCGCAGCGGAAGTAGAGTCGATGACGAACGGCGGTGCAGATCCCCGCAGCTAGGATTTACAACCTCCCAACCGCGAGGATGTATACCCTCATCTGCCCCTCGGACAGCCCTCCGGGAGGCGGTCACACAGTCCCCCGGACGGTGTCGCGGACAGCCCTTCGGGAGGACCTCCAAAACTTGGACTGTCACTCGGACAGCCCTTCGGGAGGACCTCCAAAACTCGGACGGTCACACGGACAGCCCTTCGGGAGGCACTCTCGAACTAAGACCGAAACTACGATCTCTCTACAAAGTTGCACACATACGGTGTCATCTATCCGGAAGGGCTTCGCCGTCCAGAACTAGTTCCTGCCGGAACCCAGACAGCCTTTCGGCTCTACGAAACTATTTCGTTGGGAGGGAGAGAAGAAGCCAGATCATGCATGGCACTTGTATGTGAGAAGGGATGAGTTTTGGGCTGCCCCCTCCACCTCCATTTATAGGAGAAGGAGGGGTGGAGGGGCTGAAATTTCAGCCACATCCATCCATATCATCTCCAAGATATTTTGGAGCAAAAGCCCAAAAAGGTGGCTTTCCAAAAAGTAACCATAAATTTGATTTCACTATTCACGATGACATTTGTCAGCGTCTGATCGAACTGAAAATATTTACGTGGGCTTAGAACAATTCCAGTACCCACTAAAATAATTTTCAACACTTTTCGAAACAATTCCGGTTTAGTGATTTTCATCTCCGAAAAGCATCTGAAGCGGTTCCGGCAGCTCCGGAACATTTCCAGTTTTTCTTCCGGAAAATTCCCAAAAGTTTCCAGAATGATGCTGGCACCCTCCAAGAATTATCAGGCATGTGCCGAAACCAATTTAACTTAATGGTATCCCTTGAAACAACTTTTCAGTTTTACCGAAACTGTTCCGGTGTTCTCCCTGCGGAAGTTTTCCGTTGTCCGAAACTTTTCTGGTGTCCGAAACTTTTTCGATGATTTTCTCTCAAACTCCATGTCTAGTATTCAGCAGATAGATGACCCTTAAGCGTGTGACCCTATAGGTTCGGTGAAGCATAGACATGACCCGGAACCCCTTTCGATCAATGATCAACATCGGAGCCATGGACACCCATATTGACCCCTATACCCACACGAATGAATATTCGAGTGAACCTCCAGTTGCCATGTGCTATTCCTGTTGCTTCGCGATATGTTACAAATACCCGAGGTGAGATATGTTGGCATCCCCGTGGATCAACAACTTGTCCACTATGCCAGTTACCTTGTTGCCGGTATTGTTCTCTTTTCTCGTTCCAGTGTTCCGGCATCCCCGTGATCAAATCACAAAGTGTCTCGCCAGACGATGGTGGATACCGTAACACCGAGAGGTCCAAGAGATATCTCTCCATCGTCGGAGGAGAAAATCCCAATCTTGAGGTATCAAGTTACTTGACATACTTTTCCATGAACCCGTAAGTCGCCGTAATAGCCACCCATTTACGGATGACATTTAACAAAACCCAAAGTTCATGAAGCAAGCATGAAGAAACTCAATACTCTCATGGTCTAAGGAATTATGCAAACATTAACTTCTCTATGTTATTTACCATTAACTTATGACGAATGTATCTCATAGCATAACATCAATTCGGGTCGATTCAACACAAATGTTCTTCTAACATTGTGCCCTCAAAATTGCCGGCATAGCCATGCCCATGATCAGGAAAACAGGATCATCATGCAATACTTGAGCCAGTCTTAGAGGCCAGACTAGGAATACAATTTATCGTTTATTATTCCACACGTGCATATGAGTCTTCCTTCAAGCCTCGTGGTTATTGTAGACTCAAGAACCATAGCAGTTATAGCATGGAACATAAACCTAATTATGAACAGGGAGATAATCAATAACATTTATTATTGCCTCTAGGGCATATCTCCTACACTAGCCATATATGCCATGTTCATAGATATTTTCGTTCTATGTACTGTACGTGGTAGTATGCTTAGGTATCGGTATGAAGTGCATACCGTATTTGCCATGCGTGTTGTTTACAGTCATGGATTAGTCTAATCGGGAAAGTGATAATATTTCCAACAATCCAAAAACCTCATGATAGGCACTTTTCGATTCATGTCTTTGTCACTACACTAATACCGTAAAAGTTTTTCAGAACACATTTTAAGCGTTTGCAGACAAGGACCACCTTGTAGCTCACGACTATGAACGTGTTCTGGGTCGGTGTTATGGATCCCGCAAGAAAGATTGGTCCTGAACAGGAGAGAAAGCGTTCAGGGAGGCGACCACTATTTTTGTGGGAGCCGTTCTTACTGTGATCTCCATATGCGAGTTGCCAAAACCTTGTGGGTCTGCGCTTGAATCTAAGTTCAGCACAACTGATGCTTGAAGTGAACTTTATGCTATGGAGCAGTTCCATGATTACAGGATGGTTGATAACCATCATGCTCTGGACCAGTCTCATGATATACAGTGCCTCGCTAAGGAGCTGGAGATCTTGAAGTGTGAGTGACCCGCGGACAAGTTTGTCGCGGGTTGCAATATTGCAAAACTCCCTCCTGGATGGAGGAATTTTGCTACTTATCTCAAGCACCTGAGACATGAATTCTCTGTTGAGGATGTCATCGGTCATCTAACTGTTGAGCGAAACTCAAGAGCAAAGGATCACATGTGAAAGTGCCAGAGGGTTCTTCTAGCGCCAATGTGGTGCAGAACAATTTCCACAAGTTCAAGGGAAAGAATTCTGTCCAACAGAATACTACCTTCAAGAAGAAAGACAAAAGGAGAGATGATTGTTTTACTTGTAGTTTAGAGGAACCTTGGGCAAACAAGTGCCCAAACAAGTACAAGAATCCAGGATAGGACTCTAAGTCTTTCGATGTGACTATGAGCAATAGTGATGCGTCAACTGGGTATGTGTAATTTGTTTACTGTACTTTCAGTTTGTCATTCCACCGATTGGTGGGTTGACACCGGGCCAATATTCATATATGTGCTGATGTGCCATTGTTTTGTTCTCTTCTTACCAGGTCACACGAGATTTCCCCGTCATGATGGGGGATGGCTCGCATGCTTCTGTTTCGGGTGTTGGCACGGTAGATCTGAAGTTAATTCGGGAAAGATCGTGCAACTGAAGAACGTGAAGCATGTCCCCCCTATCAAGAAGAATCTCGTTAGTGGATCTCTTATATTTAAAGAAGGGTCTAAGTTAGTATTCGAGTTCACTACAAGAAATATGCTATCTTGTGACCTTCACTATTGGTCACTGAATGGTCACTGTTTTCTGTTTGTGGCCTTTTTGTGACCAAAAACTGACGGTCAAAAGCTGAGGGTCAAGAATGGAAATTAACGACCTTTCTTCTAAAAAGGTCATAGATGTTTATGACCAAAAAAGGTCATAGGCTCAACGACCAATTTTTTTTGGTCACTAGCTATCCGCCCACGCCATGTCAGATCCACCGTGGCAAGCTGATGTGGCATCATTATGACCAAATGAGAAGGTCATAAATTAGAATCAGCCCGGTCCATTTCGACCGCCTACATGGGCCAAGCCCAATAATTCAGCCCATTTTATGTGTTTTTCCTCTTTATTTTGCTTAGCTGCATGGGCCTGGCCCAATAATTTGGCCTTTTATTTTCTGCGATGTAGCCTTTTGAAGTCCACTTTTTTTCCTAGTCAAATATTTTTTGGGCCACAGCCTTTTTAGTCTAGTTCTTGTTTGGGCCTTGGCCTTTTATTTTCTGGGATGCAAGCCTTTACAAACTAGGTTTTTTTATAGTCAACTCGTTTTTTAGGCCAAGCCATTTTAGTCAAATTTTTGTTTGGGCCTCGGCCTTTTTGCGGTCCAACTAAGGTCAGAGCCCAATTCAATAATTATCCCGTGAACCAGGTGCTCAGCTTCACAAAATGGTCCAAACAAAACTCAAATAATTCACACAAAATGCATAACTTCACAGTTTCACAACATGCATAACTTCACAGGTTCACAAACTGCATACCTGCATAGTTTCACCAGTTCAGCATCACCAAAATGAGCCATCTATCTAAAACAGGTCCTACGGTAGGTTAAACTTCACATGTTCACCAAAATGAGCATAGAGCTTCGACGGTGCTTCAGCCATCATAATGCTTTAGCTCCAAAGAGAGCCATCAACTGGGCTAACTTCTCATCCTGTTCTTGAGCCTTCATGCGCAGCAGCTCAAGTTCCTTGTCGCGTGCAGCTTCAGCTTCTTCCGCCTTCATCTCGATTGCCGCCACTTCTTCTTGCATCAATTCTGCTTGAAGCTCTGACCGCTCTAGCTTCTGCTCAAGATCACGAACATGAGCAGCCACAGCAGCACTTGCTTTGGCCGAGTTGTTTGTAGATGATCGGAGCCCAACATTCCTGAGAAATGTGCTTCGCTTTACTTCGGTCTTGAGCACTTCGTCAACAATTTCAACAGCAGACTTTGGCTCTTCACCATCTGTTACCGGCGCGTCCTTCTTTTTCTCCATCTCAAGCTAGCATATGGAGGATTTTGCAAACCAAACCAAGCAAGAGAAATCAAACCACCAAACCAGCACACAAAATGAATTATTTGAAGTAACCAAACCAGCACACAAAATCTATATGTAGATACTTTACCATATCATAAAAAATGCAACAAATAGCTACAGCAAATTCTGTTATCTTCGTTTAGAACTATACCACAAATTCCATATCTTTGTTGAGATAGCAAACCTATCTTAGGCAGTAGCAAAGAGCATCAAAGCATGGAACATAGTTTGTGTTCTTGCTGGTTGTGACTCAAACAGTACATGACAGAAGTCTAAACTGGCTGGACAAACCAGTCAAACAGCATCAAACCTATCTTAGGCTCTAGAAGTTTGAACTGACTAGACAAACCAGTCAAACAACATCAAACAGGGCATGACAGAAGTTTGAACTGGCTGTGTATCAAAACAGGGCATGACAGAATTGTGAATCAAACAGCATCAAACCTGTCTTAGGCTCTAGCAAACAGCCTCAAAGCATACCAAATCTAGACAAAAGTTTGAACTGGCTGGACAAAGCATGGAGTGACTTACTATAGCTTTCTTTACTGGCTCCAAAAACCCATGCTTCTTGCTGTTGTGGGTGGCCTTGAACAAGTCAATCGCAGACAGCTCCTCACCCTTCCGCTCTTCTTTCTGAAATGATTTTCAACAAAAATCAAAATGTTATTCGGCAAGAATCAAAAATGTTATTCAACGAGGATCAAACGGTCAGGTCTCTAGACAGAAGTTCTCACAATGGCAAAAATGTGTGTTGTGTAGTGCCTGGAACCAGTTGTCTGATGGTACACAACTTTTTCTCGATTCATCTTGTTCGATAGACAGGTTTACTACAAAAAAAGCATATTGTCAGCATAATCTAGCACTAGCATATCATGTGCAGAACATAAAGCAACAAACAAAGGAGAGACAAACCTTGTGTCTTTGGGTAGACCACATCTCCACCAGAGCTTGCCATTCACGGTCTGTCAGATCCGGCACCGGAGACTTGATGCTGACTTTGTTTGTTGCTAGGGTATCAAAATACTTCTTCTTGATCTGATGGCATCTGTTCTTTGAATTTTTCTGCAGAATATCTTTGCAAGTGGTCTTGATGATCTCCGAGTCGGTGTTCATCTCAAAATTTGCCTACCAAGACAGCAAACAAGGTAGGAACAATATTAGTGATCATACATAGGTGTAACAGAAAAAAGATAGCACATCAACTACAAAACAAGTAGCTTACAACAACTTTCCCAATGTAGTACGCCATTAGATTAGAGTTTTTTTGTATTCCTTCAAGTGAGGAAGAACTGGCAGATGGGTTCTTGCAACGAGTCCACACTCAGAAGCAAGCTTTGCTGCCTGCAGGGGCTTCTTTGGACGCTTCATCCCTTCGGCAATTTGGATAGGCGACTTGGTCATTTTCTCTAGCCCTTTGCCCTTTCTCTGTCTAAGCTTGGTAGTTAGTGCATCTGAAAATGAAATTGACCTCATAAATTTGAAGAGAAATTGATAAATACAGGAATGGTTCTGCTAAACAGGTAACCATACATGATCACTTCCATTTGGAAAATGCACTAGTAAAAGAGATCATTGCAAAGGTGAACTTGCCTGATTGAAGCACAAGCTGGTGTTCTTCTTCACTGATGACAGCATTCCTGCCAATAGAAGGTGCAACAGGGCTAAGGTCTGTGTGGACAGTGCCTGCTTCGTCCATGCAGATAGCTCCTCCTTCATCTGGGCAGACAGTGCCTCTTTCATCCATGCAGACAGTGGTTTCATCATCCATGGGCGGAAACTCATCAACCCTTTGCACCGAGCTCTCAGAGTCCATGCGCAGCGTTCTTTCCTGATGGTCCATCACAGCCGACATGTTTGCTTTCTGCCTCGTGAATCTAGCAGGGGCCGGTTCATCAGGTTCCAGGATCCTCTTTGTTTGTCCCGGAGGTGGGGCCATCACCCTTCCTGGAGGCATTGCAACAGATGTTTCTGAGCTCTTCCTCTTCTTGTTGATTGTATTCTTAACAGCAGGCCTCTTCTTCAGATACTTCAGTGCCTCGTATAAATAGCACAGAAAAAAGCATTAGATCACAAGACAAATATGTGAGCACAAGGAAACACAGAGCATACAAGAACCACAACCCTCCAAGCAAGACCGAGTTTGAACCTTAATAGTCTTCTGCACTACAACATCATCCACTTCCTCCCCATCAATAACTCCATCCTCCTTAGGATTGTACTATGGGTCATCATTGATAACTCCACTACGTTCTTGAACCTCTTCAGCTCTACCTTCTTGTACAACATTCGAATTCCTAATCATCCATGCTATTACACCGATGCCAAGAGACTGGAATATCCGATTGTTCCTCATGATATTTCTAGCCCTAACCTCCTCGTACTCGGTTAGAAGATCCTCTTTGCATGATGAAGGAAAAATAATTATTAGGTGAATGGTTGGAATGCATGGATAGACAGCCAAACATATCATATAAGATTTTATTATCATTTAATCCTAGTTATTCGGGTACGAAAGACTAACAGCAAACATTTAAGACATCTTATTCACAATTAAGATAGCTTATTCAGATTATTCACAATTAAGACAGCAAACATTTAATCCTAGTTGCACAATTAAGACAGCTTATTCAGATTATTCACAGTTAAGACAACAAACATTTAATCCTAGTTACACAATTAAGAAAGCTTATTCAGATTATTCACAATTAAGACAACAAACATTTAATCCTAGTTGCACAATTAAGACAGCTTATTCAGACTATTCACAATTAAGACAGCAAACATTTAATCCTAGTTGCACAATTAAGACAGCTTATTCAGATTGCAACAATACATTTCACTTATCATATTAAGACACATATTTTATAAAACTAACAGTATAACCACAAGGAGCAAGCTGCATACCAACGGTTGGCCGATTACTTGACCTTGTCATCCTTGCCATGGATGATCTTGAGGTGGTGCTTGCAAAAAATAATAAACAACAATCAGATACAGCAGGGATAAAGTAAAATGATGCACTTGTGTCAATAAAGGAAAGCATTTGGACCAGCATACACATACATGGAATACATGTGAAGCAAACTTGATGGATCAACAATGTAGTGATGTAGCATTATTAATTAAGCAAACATGTAAGTGCACTAAACAAGCATGCATGTACACTGTAAAGATATGAAGCATCTCTTAATATCTTCACTACATCAACATGGCAATTTATATGCAACATTTAATTATGATGAACAACTCAAACAAGGAAATAAATGAAATGGAATGATAGTTGATAACATTGAGTACAAAACAGGCTTACTGAACTATTTCTAAAACTTCTTATATCATTAGGAAAACAGCATGGCTAACTGACAAGTGATATAGATTTCTAGACTTAGTGAAAAACACAGTTCATGGCAGAAAACAGATTCATGATGCAATGTTTGGAGCTAGCAAACTACATGCAACAGGAGTTGTTCATGGCAAATATGAGCATAGTAGGCTTGTACTAGATAACATGAGCAGCCACAACAACTTCTTGTAGTACAATAACAAGGCATTAACAGATTTGAGTAGGCAATAACAACATGAGCAGCCACAACAACTTCTACTCCATCTACAACATGAGCAGCAACTTCTACTCTATCTATAACATGAGCAGCAACAACATGAACCCTAACCCATGGCGTGCAACAAGAACCCTAACCCCATCAATAGTTTAGCCATGCTGCATAAATACACGAAACCAGGAGATCTAGCCTGAACAAGAATCACCATCAATCCTTCCCCATGAACAAGAAAAGCAGGATATCCATCCCCATCCAGAACCCCATGAAACAGAGAGCAACGTGTACCAGATGAACCCTAACCCTAACCCCATGGATCTACCGAACCATCCCTATCCCATCGATCCATCCCCATGAACCGTAGAAGAACCCATGACGAAGATCTACCGAACCCTAGAAAATCTACCCTAACCCTAGAAGATCGAGGGGAGATGGAGCGAGGGGAGAAGTACCTGGTAGATGATGTAGCGGTAGATGTGGCCACCGTCATCAATGACGAAGCGGTGGTCGTCGTCGATGTGGCCGCCGTCGTGGTGGCCTAGGGTTACGAGGCGGGCGATGTCGTCGATGGTGCCATCATCGGGGAGAGGGGAGGAGTGGCGGTGCGGTGAAGACCAGGGGAGGGACGGGGCGGCGCGAATCAGTGGAGGGGCGGCGGGGCGGCGCGGTCGTAGGAAGGAGGAGAGGGAAGCGGAATGGGGATATTTTGGGAGGGAGGAGAGGGGATCCTGCGGGTTAGTGGGAGAGGGGATGGTGGGTCCCTCCTGTTAATGGGAGAGGTTTTGGAGGGAAATTTTGGGAGCGGGAGGGAAATTTTGGGAGAGTGGAGGGAAAATTTTGGCCTGGGAGGGAAATTCTTTTGGGTTTTGAGGCAGAAAATTTTAGGGTTTTTTTGTAAACTTTGTGCAAATAATGGTTAAAATCATACCGAATAGCTCAAGAAAACATTGGTATTCCAAGTCTAATATTTTTACTAGTTGGTAGGCCACATTTGAGGATGTGACGCGGAGGTCTCACATTTTTTTGAATTTTTGACGGTGTTTTCAAAAAACAGGTCTAACTTGTCGCGTCGGCCGTCCGTGGCTAGGGGTTTGATCATGCGTATCTGTTGGTGATTCTATGATGAAATGCCTACCCGTGAAGCTAAAAATGATTTTTAGCAAAAATAACAGACAAGCTATGGAGGACCCGCAGTTCAAATTCTAGCCGGTTCCAACAAAATCGGCCGATGGTTGTCTGAATGGCCGGGAGTAGCTACGAGGGTCGGAAATGCATGATTTTTGGCAATCGTCCGTAGAATAGGGTCTACTTTGATATAGACATGGAATGGCGCTGTTTGGAATGTCCCTCTTTGTAGCCGCTTCACGAAAAACATGTGTTTTCGGCATTCAAAAAATGAAAAATGGTTTTTTTGTGAAACAAGCTGGAACCTCTCTTTGGCAACACTGTTTTCCATCACAAGATGGAGGCATTTGCCAAATTTGGGCATATTATCACAAACTATTCAACGAATGTGGCCATATCATTGCTCGTCTGGCTTGAAAGCCATGAATCTTCGCTCATGGTAGGTCGTTTTTGAGAACTGTTTTTCAAGAAAACATCGGTATTCCAAGTTTAATATTTTTACTAGTTGGTAGGCCACATTTGATGATGTGACGCGGAGGTCTCCCATTTTTTTGAATTTTTTACGGTGTTTTCAAAAAACCGGTCTAACTTGTCGCGTCGATCGTCCGTGGCTAGGGGTTTGATCATGCGTATCTGTTGGTGATTCTATGATGAAATGCCTACCTGTGAAGCTAAAAATGTTTTTTAGAAAAAATAACGAGCAAGCTATGGAGGACCCGCAGTTCAAATTCCAGCCGGTTCCAACAAAATTGGCTGATGGTTGTCTGAATGGCCGGGAGTAGCTACGAGGGTCGGAAATGCATGATTTTTGGCAACCGTCTGTAGAATAGGGTCTACTTTGAGATAGACATGGAATGACGCCGTTTGGAATGTCCCTCTTTGTAGCCGCTTCACGAAAAACATGTGTTTTTGGCATTCAAAAAATGAAAAATGTTTTTTTGTGAAACAAGCTGGAACCTCTCTTTGGCAACATTGTTTTCCATCACAAAGATGGAGGCATGTGGCAAATTTGGGCATATTATCACAAACTATTCAACGAATGAGCATCCATGAGCAAGCACAAAAACACACAATTTTATCTTTCATCCATGAGCATGCACAAAATTTTGATTCCCATCAATTACCAAACTGAGCTTGGAAGGTAATGGACAGATTAACATGACCACATACTTAACATTGACATGTTTAGATTTACATGACCCGACATACTTAACATTGACTTATTTTCTAAAGATCTTCACTCCTCCTTCTTCTTTTTCTCCTTCATCATCTTGATGCGCCTAGAGCGGCGAATTGGATGAAGTGGTATGCGGCGGCCAGGCTGTGGGATGTACTCCTCTACCACAATTGGCATGGTCCTGTCGCCCAACGGTGGGATCGCCAGCGCCATCGCGAGGCCATCGTCAGGCACCGCCACCATCTAGAGGCCATTTTCAGGCACCACCACTGGTAGGTCATCCTTAGGCACCACCACCATCTCGAGGCCATCCTCAGGCACCACCATCGCGAGGCCATCATCAGCCACCACCATCGCGTGGTCATCGCCAGCCACCTCCTCATCCCCGCTCTCCTCCTCATCCTCACTCTGCTCCTCCTCATCCCAGCTCTGCTCCTCCGCATCCCAGCTCTGCTCCTCCTCATCCCCGCTCTGCTCCTCCTCATCCTCGCAGCTGCATTTGCTATAGCCAGAGTCACTGTTGCTGCTCCTATTTCCTGACCAAATGCAACAATCAGGTTTATTTAACAATCGGTGTGAGACAAAGACAAATGTAGAGGAAGAAGAGGCAAAGTGTACTGGCAGGATCGTCGTCCTGGTAGAGAATGCGGCACATAGTCGTGCTGAACACCTTCACGGTGAGCATGGCGTTGCCGTCGTACGTGAGGACAAGGAAGTACCCATGCCATAGGTCGTAGGCACGGACGAACTACTTCCAGCCACGATCTAGGTACATGTGGCCGTCGGTGTCGACCACCACCTCCACGTCCCATAGCCTGCGAAGCCCGCTGTTGTCCTGCCGCAACCTCACTTTCTATGGCCGGCGGCCGTCCAGCATCTTCATAAAAGTGTCAGGCAGCCTCTGTAGCGATTGTCAAGCAGTGATTTAGCGAACAACAGAGTTATGATAAAGAGACGAGTGAAGGGGCGATCTCTTCTTTTATTTACCAGCCTACTGTTGGAGGATATCTCAAGTATGATCGTGAAGAACTCGAAACCTTCCAAGTCGGACATCTGAAAAGCAGTGATGTAGCAAACATTTACTATAAATGGCAAGAACACCTCTGTAGTACTACAATTTGGAATACTACTATAAATGGCAAAACAATTCATGCTGAACAGAGAACAATTCTGTTAACATGGCTACTACTCTATCTACATCACTACTCTAATTTTGGACCATATCTGCCCATGTGCCCATGTCTACTATAAAAGGCAAACACAGCTAGAACCATATCTACTATAAATGTCTACTATAAAAGGCAAACACACCTAGAACTATAAATTTCTAAAAGAACCCTAATCCAATCCAATACAATCAACAGCGGGCCGCAAGAACCCTAATCCAACCACCCTAATCAAAACCTAATCCAATCCAATAGAAAACAACAGTGGTGGCAAGAACCCTAATTCAATGCAATCAAACCCTAATCTAAACGGCACTAGAAAACCACTACGGGAGAGGAAGGAGTCAGCGGTAGATTCATACCTTCGCGGGAGAGGAAGGAGTCGGCAGCGATGGTGGGCTGATCCCCCGGCGGTGGTGGGGATGAGACGGTGGTGGAGGCAGGGAGGAGGAGAGGAGTGGGGGAAATGACTACGGTGGGAGTGGGGGAAATGACAGCGGTGGGGGTGGGGTGGGGCCAACTTGTTAGCGAGTTGTGTGTTTGATACTTGACTGGTTTGATGCTTTCAAAAGAGATGGCATAGATTACATACCAGTAGCCTCTTCCTAGCCTAGTGGTGGAAACACAGAGCAATGAGCGCACGGTCATGGGTTCGAGTCCCCGCTCGTGCATATTCTTTTGCCATTTCTCTATAACCATCAACTTTTTTTGCATCAGGAATTCATCCACTATCTAATCAACTTTTTTTGAACATCAAAATTGACAAAAAACAACTATCAAAATCCATTTCTTTGTGCATCTCAATCTTCAACTTAACATGCTGGATGGATGAACAACAGCTCCATCAGGAACCATTTTTTGTAAACTTGTTCAACTTGACATGGATAAACAACAGCTCCATCAGGAACTAGACATGGATAAACATAATAGCAATCTTCAACTAGACATGGATAAAAATAATATCAAACTTGTTCAACATAACAAAAGCAAACTTGTTCAACCACAGAACTACAAACTGAGACACATAATATCAAGCATAACAAAAGCAAACTGCGCGAGTAGTGGCGTCGTCGTCTGGCAAGCACAAGCACAAGCAACTACTGCCCCCCCCCCAGTAGTAGGGGTTATCCCAATTCTCCTCCGCCTCTTGCCATAGCTCCAAACCTTACTTGATGATTTCGATTTTCTTCCATGCCTCATAGGTGACGTACGCATCTTTCGCTGCGTACTCGATGAGGTGCTTTGGTAGTGGGCTGATCCCCCATAGTTTGTGGTCCTCTTGCCTATTGATCTTCTGCTTCATTGCCCTGAAGGATGGGTGGATCAGGCTAGCTGCAAACTTAGACAAAGCTTGATACTGCTTTCTAGTGTTTGGAACTCTCCGTTTGCGCTGCAGGTCGATGTACTTGTCGGGGTTGATCTCCAAACCAGACAACTCCAGCTTCTCCTTGTCAGCTCCAATGCAGAAGCCGACAATGGTGTACATATTCTTCTCCTGCAGGAGCGGGCAGAGTTCCTTGGGCCTACATCAAGTTTAGAAATTAATCTGGTGCATCTACTTCATAAATTAATCTGGTGCATCAAATTCATCTACTTCAGAACTATAGAAACTTCAGAATTGCTGCATTTACCATTTTGTTGTCGCGGTGATGTGGTATACCAGGCCGAGATCCTCAATGCATAACTGCAGAACTGCTGCCATCTGCGGAGGTTCATCTTCCCTGGTATACTCCACATCAATGCCGATGTTCCGCTTCAACATGCCGTTGAGCTTCATCCTCATCTCGGGGATCCTCTTGTCGGCGACTTCTGGATTGCTGGTGCAAATGACATCCAGCGGCTCCTTCAGGTGGCTTTCAACCTTGAGCTCCGTGGTGTAGTCCAGCTTCTACCCGACGGGGACCGGAACATCGTCGTCGACCACTAGCGGCTCCTTGCCAGATGCCTCATCACCATGGTGATGCTTGGCAGACGGAGGGGAGTTGCTCCACGATGCCATTCGCTTGCCATACGGAGGGGAGTTTCTCCACGACGATTCCTCTGCCATTGCCCTCCTAGATAGAGCAGAGGGAGGGGAGGGGAGGGCTTGAGATAGAGCAGAGGGGAGTTGCTTGATGGTGGAGGCAGATGGAGCGGCAGAGGGAGATAAAGGGAGCGGCAATGGAGCAGCAGAGGGAGGCAGAGGGGAGTTACCTTGAAGAAAAACACCGGTCTGGCATCGTGGGGAGTTGCTAGTGGAGGGGAGACGTGGGGTTGGTTGCCTCGATGTGTGCGTGGTTGCCTCGAAAACCGAACCACCCAAGCGCCAGTGTGCCTTCTCTCGCAAGCGTGGTTTCTCATTTAATGGCCTTCTCGCATGCTACGGCCGTTTCCGACACAAAAAAAACAATATTTTGCTCCTTCAGCTCTGAAACAAAATAAAATAATATTTTGCTCTAAAATTAATGATCACTGCAGCCATATTTTGCTCAATCCAAAATAGTCACTGCAACCATCCAAAAATGGCACCAAAATGGCACCAGAGTCACCAAACCAATATTACAACACAAAATGGCACCAAAGTATCAGCCAAAATGGCACCAGAGTCACTACAGCCATCTTCACCATCAGCCAAAATGGCACCAAAACTACATGATTTTGCATTGTATCTTCACCATCTGCCTCTTCATCACCAAAGTCTCATGCATTTTGCTACCTGGAGAGAATTGTAGTAGAAAAACTACATTAGGATCACATCAACAAAAACTATAGAGAAGGTTGATCACCAATCAAAAAAAGGAACATGCAGTAATAGTATTAGGTCACCAAGGAGACAAAATTTACCTTCATGTCCATTCGCTACTCATCATCGTCGATACCAACCAAAGGAACTCTATGCCCACTCCTGTTTTCCTCATCGTCACTACAATATTGCAGCATGGTATGATCAGTCCTGTTTTCCTCATCCTCATCCTCGCTCTCATGCCCATCCGCTACCACCTTTCTTCTTTTCTTAATGCCTTCAACTATTGCAGCATCAACGAGCACAAGTTCCCGGTCCCTTCGCACTCTGCTTTGCACCGGAACTTCTATAGAGTCATCATCCTGGTATATTAGTCCACTACCACCGGGGCCCTTTTCCATTTCAGTTTCAGTCACACTCCACAAGTGTCTGTGTTGAAGGGTTTGCACAACTCGCCATTTTCCATGCCAAAGTGTGTCTGGCAGATAAAACACCATTGTTGCTTGTGCTGATAGAATATAGGGATCATTCTTATACCAGCACCTTCCAGTGTTGATGCTTTTGAAGTGGCCATCATATTTGAAAAAAGAGTTTCTCTTCTTCTTGCCACCAAGCTCAAACTAGTCACAGCGAAATAAGACAACCGAGCGATGGATGCCTCCACTAGAGTTGTACTGCAACTCTACGATGCTTCTCAGCTGACCATAGAAGTCAATGTTCTCACCATCATGTGACCCCTCGGTGATGATTCCACTATTCTGTGTCTTCCTTCTTTCCTCATGGTCAACGGTGTGGTACCGGACACCGTCAGCAATGCATGCTGAATACACTCTCACTCGCTTATTCGATAAGCATGCCAAAGCAAATAGATCATCACCGACCTTCTTCTCCTCATGTAACTTTCCAATCTGCACAAATAAACCATTTAGCAACAATGGTATTTAACAGTTGGTGAATAACACAGAAAACATAAAACATGTGGCTAAAGATCTCACATGGTTCTTAAACCATTTAGCAAATCCCTTGGCAACCCTTTTATCAACATGAATCTGGCTTCCTTCCTGATTTAACTCTTCCTTGCATTTCCTGCAATGCCAACAAAACATGTGAATTAAAACATTAGGCTGGTGCCAACCCAAGCAAAAATATATAATGAGTGCACAAGATATAACGTACTCAATATATGGTAGAACCTCGGCGCAATTGTTGAGCACATACCAAACCATCTTGTCATACTCATCACCAGCCTCCAAGTATTTTGAGGCTCCAAGAAGTTTCACACCATGGTTGAAAACCGAGACATCACCACTTTGCAAATCAGACCGCTCTATATTTCTGGCCGGCCAGTTCCATCTCGTTTCCACATCTTCAAAGTATCTAGAGAAAAATGTCAAGCACTCATCAACGACATATGCTTTAGCAATCGAACCTTCCGGTCTTGCCGTGTTTCGCACATAATGCTTATAAGTAAGCAGCCTTCTTTCGATTGGGTACATCCAACCGTATTGCACAGGGCCTCTAAGCATTGCCTCTTTTGGTAAGTGCACTGCCAAATGGACCATCACAGTGAAGAAAGCTGGAGGGAAAATCTTCTCAAGCTTGCAAAGAATAATTGGGATTTCCTTTTCAAGTCTTTGGAGAACAGTTACCTTGAGTGTTTTGCAGCACAGTTCTCTAAAGAAATTTCCCAGCTCATCAACCGCTTCATATATATCCTTGTCCATGATTCCTCGGAGGCCCGCCGGTAAAATCCTTTGGAGGAGGATGTGGCAACCATGGGTTTTCAGTGCTGAAAGCTTGAATCCATCACAAGTAACACACTTTGCTAGGTTAGCAGTATAACCATCTGGAAATCTCACCGCTCTAATGAATTCACAGAATGCAAGCTTTTGTTCTTTAGTCATTGTATACCTTGCTCGTGGCATTTCAAATGAATCTTCATCTACATTAGGCTGTAGATGCAAATCTTTTCTTATGGCCATGTCCTCCAAATCAATCATAGAACTAACTGTGTCCTTTGTCTTCCCTTCAATTTTCAGAAACGTCCCTAGCAGATTCTTGCATATGTTTTTCTCAATGTGCATTACATCGAGATTATGCCTTAATTTCAGATCAGCCCAGTATGGCAGGTCCCACAAACAAGACCTCCGGTCCCAACATTGACCTTCCTCACGCTTTCTTTTCTTGGAAAGCTTTCCTGGTCTCACATCTTTCACCCTTTCAAGTTGCTGCTCCAGCTCTTTTATAGTGAATCCAGCTGGCTTGTCACGGGTTTCATTCTCACCATTAAAATATTTGCTTCTTCGCCAGCGACGGTCTCGGGGAAGAAAGCGGCGGTGCCCTATATAGCAGATCTTGTTCCTTAGTGTCTTTGAGCAAGGGTGTTTGTCACAATGGACACAGGCCTGATAACCCGCTGTGATCCTCCCAGACAGAGTGTGCAGCGCCGGGAAATCATGGATGGACCATATGATTGCAGCACGTAGATTGAACTTTTCTTCCGGACTATAGGCATCATATGTAGGTACACCAGTCCAGAGTTGGAGCAGTTCTTCTATGAGGGGCTCCATAAAGACATCAAAATCCTTTCCTGGAGACTTTGGACCCGGGATAAGCAACGACATCATGAAGTTTGACTGATCCATGCATGCCCATGGTGGCAGGTTGTACGGCACCACAAAAACAGGCCACATGCTATAAGACGTGCTCATGTTCCCAAATGGATTAAAGCCATATATGGCAATGCCGAGTTTTATGTTCCTTGGATATGCAGCAAAATCCAAATGTTTACTGTCAAATTCTTTCCATGCATCACCATCCGCTGGATGGCTCAGCTCATTGTCCACAGGTTGCCGCTTGAGCTTGTGCCATTGTACCTCCAGTGATGATTTCTTTGAGATAAACATCCGCTACAGCCTTGGTATCAACGGAAAGTGCCTCGATACCTTCTCCAGTATTGACTTCTTCCCATCAGCATCTTTCCACCTAGAGGCATTGCATTTTGGACAATTGTGATGCTTCGCTAAATCCTTCCGAAACAAGACACGGTTATTTGGGCACACATGTATTGAAACATAACCTAGCCCCAGCCTGCGGATTATGCTCAATGCTTCATCATAAGACCTGGGAATGCGGCTATCAGGGAATTGCAAGGTCAAAAGGCGGAGTATTGCGTTAAATGCAGCATTGCTAATCCGTTAGAAAGACTTGATGTGGAGTAACTTCACGGTGAAGGTGAATCTTGAAAATTTACCCCCTTCGTGAGCTGCGCGCTTCGCCTCCTCTAACACCTCAGCAAACATCGACTTCTGTCCATCAGCACGGCCTTCAGAGTTGTAGAGATCCTTCAACAGGTCAGGAATCCTATCATCTTCATGCCCATCCTCTTCCTCCAAACCAGCATTCTCTCGCAAAACCTTTTCCATAAACTCAATGCCAGCATCACCATCACCCATCATATGAGGGGCCTGTGTATCATCTTCAAAATGTTGAGGTTGTCCATCTAAAGGTTCTCCATGATATATCCATCTATCATATGTGTTGGCCATCCCATGAAGAAGTAGATGATCTTCCACCATTCCTTGTTCTTTTCTTTTATGGTTGAGGCATTCACAGCATGGGCAAAGAATGGCAGCATCCTTGGCAAAATTTTCCCGAACAAATTGCATAAATTCATTAACTCCCTTCATATGTTCTTTGGAAAACCTTCTAACTCCTTTTGTAATCCAGCTTCTGTCCATCTGCCAAAGACAACAAAATGTTGCAACTTAGCAACCAATCTAAGTGCATCAACATTAATTAATGAAAATGGATGGCAGTAATGGCAGCTAAAAATCCAGAAATTTTTATATGCTAATTGCCTAACCACAACATAGAAACAAACCAATTTGTAAATTGAACCAATATTGAAATTGGCATGAATTTAAATTCATGACAAGGATAAATCAAATCAAACAAAACCAACATTTTAGAAGGATTTTGTTTCAAGGAAAGACCAAGCTAGCTAGCTCCTAACAATTACTATGTAGACAAACAATCTGCACACAAACAATCTGCACACAAACAAGCTGATGAACACCTAACTCCTAACAATCTGCAGACCAAGCTAGCTAGCTCCTAACAATCTGCATCAACAAAATTCATCTATGCAGTTTCTACCAGTGCGCGTCTAGCTCCTAACTCCTAACAGTGCGCATCTAGGGTTGTTTAACAGATTTAGATCAGAAGAGAGGGGAGAGGATAGGGGGAGAGCATACCGGGAGGTCTGCTTGCGGCGGCGGTGGCGGCAGAGAGTCCCCCATGCTTGGCGAGCCACTCCTGTCGAGCCAAGCGGCCCCTGCCAGTTGCTTCCGCCGTCGTGGGCGAGGCACGTGCTGAGGCAACACCAACGTCGGTGGCCCATGGCCTTGCCTCCCCGCCGATTTCTTCCGCCGCCGGCCCCGGCCCTGCCACCCCCGCCGGTGGCTTCCACTGCTGCCTACGCTAGACCTTAGAAACGAGAGGGGGGAATTTTTGCTAAGTGTTGGAGACAGCTGCCACTCTAGTCCCCGCTCGATGCCGCCGTTAGAGTGAATTGGTCCCACTTGTCAATGAGTTAAGACAGCTACTGGATATATAATAGATACAATACTACTATTAGTTGAGCAACAAAGCTTCTCTAGCCCAGTGGCTGGGAGCGTCGTCCCACTACCTCAGGTCGCGGGTTCGAGTCCCTGTTGCGCTTCTTTTTTAACGAGCAAATAAACAAATTAAGGCATCTGTCAAATGGGTCCCGCCTGTCAGAGTGTGATCCTGTCAGCAAAAATGACACGTAGACATTGATACATAAGCGAGATTGCGGAGGTGGCCGCCTAATCATCCTAATGCATTTGAACTCAAGTGCAATGACCTTTTATATTGGTCATGATTAGTTAGAAATAAGGCACCGGACCAGTGCCATATGCTTTATGACTTCCGGTGCAATGAAATTACAACCTTTCTGACCAAAATGGTCGTTAGTGTTTAGGGTTAGGACCCCTCCGGACAGCTTACGACCAATTTGCCTCAAAAGGTCATAGATTTATGACCATTTTTTCCAAGGTCACAGACAGAAGGTCACAAGATAGCTTATTTCTTGTAGTGGTTCAATAAAGTAGTCGTATCTCGATATGGACTGTTTGTTGGAAAATAATATGATTGCGGAGGTTTGTTCCGCCTTTTCCTAGCGGATTTTTGTAATAACGTCATGAACCAAAGTCATTCTAATGGGAATCAATGTGAGGTTCGGCATTCACGTCTTTGTCACATTAATTTCAGTTGTATGACTCATCTAGATAACATGGACTTAATCCCGAGCTTCACTTTAGCCAAAGGCTCTAAGTGACATGCGTGTGTGCAAGCTAAGTAGCCTCATAAGCCTCACAAGGATGCGAAGGAGAGATACTTGACACCTCTAGAGCTCATACATTCAGATCTCTACGAAATGACTAGTGTGTTGAGTAAGGTGGAAAGAAATATTTCATGACATTGATTGATGATTCCACCAGATTCTGCTATGTGTATTTGTTAAATACTAAGGATGAGGCTCTTTAGTACTTTAAAATCTATAAGGCAGAAGTTGGGAACCAACTTGAAAATAAAATAAAATGAGTTCGGTCTGATCATGGCGGACAGTACTTTTCTAATGAGTTCGATTTGTTCTGTGTGGAACAAGGTATTATTCATGAGAGGACGTCTACCTACTCACCCCATTCAAGCGGGGTTGTCGAACGGAAAAGTCGTACTGTAATAGATTTGGTTAACACCATGTTAGACACATCGGGTTTATCCAAGGCATGGTGGGGGGAGGCGGTAGTGACATCAAGTCATGTCCTAAATAAAGTTCCCGCGAAGGATAATGAGACTAATCCATTTGAGCAATGGGAAAAGAAAAGAAATAAATTCTCTTACTTGTGCACTTGGGGCTGTTTGGCGAAAGTCAAGGTGTCGATAACCAAAAATCATAAGTTAGGACCAAAGACCGTGGAATGCATTTTTCTAGGCTATGCGAAGCATCGCGTTGGCTATAGATTTCTAGTGGTGAAATCTGATGTACACAACGTGAAGGTCGGTACGATCATGGAGTCCAAAGATGCTACAATCTTTCAGGATATATTTTCATGAGAGATATGCAAAGCACTTCTAGACTGGAATCTAATGAGACTCCTGAACCTGCGATTCCAACGGAATACTATGAACAAAAAATGATGAAAGTTCCATGGAGGAGGAGGAGGAAGCTCTTGTTGGGAGCACAACACAAAGGATTGCAAAGTCTTTTGGTGGTTATTTCCTCGTGTACCTCGTGGATGATGACATTCCTAGTCCCATTTTAGAAGCCTATGCATCACCGGATGCTGACTACTAGAAGGATGCGGTCTGCAGCAAGATGAATTCAATCTTGGCTAATGGTACCTGGGGGATCACTAATCGTCCTTATGGTTGCCAACCATTGGGGTGTAAGTTGGTTCTCCAGAAGAAGCTTAGGCCTGATGGTACAGTTGAGAAGTACAAGGCTAGGCTTGTGCCAAAGGTGATACCCAAAAAGAAGAAGGGGATTTCTTCAATACTTACTCACCTATGGCTAGAATGACAACCATTCGAGTGTTACTCTCGTTGGCTTCCTCGTATGGTCTTCTCGTTCATCAGATGGATGTTAGGATGACTTTCCTTAACGGAGAGCTAGACTAGGAAATTTACATGCAACAACCACATGGCTTTGTAGTAAATGGTCAGGAAAGAAAGGTGTGTAAGCTATTGAAATTTTTGTATGGCATGAAACAACCGCATAAGCAATGGCATGCTAAGTTTAATACAACTTTGACATCTGATGGCTTTATTGTTAATGAAGCTGGCAAATGTGTATACTGGCACCATGGTGGGGGAGAAGGAGTTATTCTTTTTATGTATGTCGATGACATGCTGATGTTTGGGACCCACCTCAAAGTCATTGAGGAGGTCAAGGCTTTTCTATCTCATAACTTTGAGATGAAAGACATAGGTGTGGCCGATCTTGTCTTGAACATCTACCTATAATTGTCCTTATTCATTATAATTTAATTAGAAGGAAATTTTTGATAAAATGTATTTCTACTTTGATAAAATTTCACAATGCAAGGTGCATTTCTTATAGTTTCACAATAATTCCCATTTTAACCCTTAAAAAATGGAAAGAATCTCTTCCTCGATTACATGTAACTCCCCTCTCTTTTTTTGTTTGGTAATGTGTCTCATGCTTATCATAAAGATTAAAGTACAAGTCACATACAGACTGTCATGATAGAACTGCAAAGATAGAAGAACATCTCTGAATTTGACACCAACGCCCGCCACCTACCTCCGGCGCCATCACAGCAGCCACCGAAGAAAAGAATGACGAATCACCTCCTCATCCGAGCTCGACGCGGCTCCATCGCTGATATGCAGCTTTACGGACCTCCAAGGTGTCTCACCAAAAGTGAAGCCCTTGTCGTTGAACGAATCAGACCGAGGTAACACACCGGACACGCCATCGAACTTCAGATCTGACACCCCACCACGACTAAGACGTCGCAGGAAAAAACCATGCCTGCCATCCACGAATGACGAACCCAGAACACGTTCCGTTTTCCAGTTGTCGTCGATGCAGACCATAATCTGCATTCGCTCCTGGACTTCCTCCCAAGCACCGTGCACACGCTGGAGCAAATTCCGTCGCAATGGCGGAGCCCGAGGACATAGGTCAACCACAAAGTTGCCGCCGCCGCCACGCCATCCTTGCTGAAACAGACTAGTTTCCAAATCCATCACCAACCATAGGTCTCCTAGTAAAGGAAAAAAAGTATCTATCTCTATATTGTGTGTGTTTCTTCCTTTTCTACGTGACCAAAGTTTATACACCTCACATATAAAAATGGAGGGAGTATAAAGGAACCAAGGGAGTAGATAATAAAGGGGCAGAAAAATTAGTTCAAGAGAAATAAGCAATTCTCCTGCATGGTTTCGAATCTCCAACCAAATCAAGGGCTGATACATGCATGGGAGAATTTATTTTCCCAAACGGATCGGAGTACGTGTTCATATGCGAGAAAGGAGTACATATCGTTTTTCGGTTATGTTTAATCATAAGCCGGATGTAAGACAACCTTGACTTTTGATCATCAGTATGTATATGTAATCGGATGGTGCAACCATTGACTCTTCACACAATTATACAATAGACTGAACGCAAGTTACTCCCTCTATACCGAAATACATGTTGCTGGACTCCATCCACATGTATTTCGCTATAGAGGAAGTACATTATAAGATACATTACATTATATATATATATATATACACACACACGGCACGGTATTAAAATGCAAACATGGACCGATGGAACGCGGGTGCAGCCATGAAAGTTCGCCGGGCAGTATGTGTGGTGCTGTTCCATTCACGAAGGACGGCACAGGTCGACGCGGTTGCAGCCGCGCGAGTACGGCCCTCCGGGCGCCTCGCACTTCTTATCCGGGCAGCCTGGCCGGTTGTCGTTCTGGATTGCCGCCGGGCGGATGCCGCCCAGCACGTGGCCGTCCTCCAGTCTCATCGACGCGAGCTCCGCCGCCTCGCCGTCCTCCAGTCTCATCGACGACGACGATGTTGGCATCACCGCCTGGCCGATGCCGCCGCGGCCTTCATGTGCTGGCCTGCGAGAACAACCGCGAGGATCACAAGAGAGATCCACACCGCCTTGCTGTCCATGCTAGCTTGGCTAATCTTTCAGTTTGTTTGTGATTGGCACTGATTTATATATACAAGGAGGTTAATTTGGTGTTGGGCAGCCCAATCTAGCTAGCTAGCCTCTGCTAGGGCCACTCGATCGCTCAATGCATATGGTTCTTTAATGTTGCTTCCGGTCACCTTAACTGGTTACTTCCATGGAAGGTTTTGGGTTTGGAGGTGCCTTGCTCGTTTGTTGGGTCCGAGAACTCAATCGAATGCCTTTATTTGCAGCTTAGGTTCGGACATAGCTCTCACCTGTAGTCCATCTACATTTTTTTAGGGGTACGCTACTGCATGTACATGCAACCTGCAGATGGAATTTCCCGTGTATCACGAGCAGAGCGGGCCAGCCTAGCACAAGTTTCCGATTTTAGGAACGTTCTGGAAGATTTTGTCCCATTTTTACCGAGGTTTTTCCCATTTATTTTTTAATATAACTTAATTTTTTCCAGTATTGTATACAGTTTAATTTCCATGGGTTTTTCTGTTTTCGTTTTATTTTCTATTTTTTTTTAAATCACAAAATGTTCGATATCTTGAAAAAATGTTCAGAATTTTATAAATTATTCTTTTTTTAAAAAAAGGTTCACATTTTCAAAAAATTATTGGATTTCAAAACTGTTCACATTTATCAAATAATTGTGTTGTTTTTTAAAACAATCGAGTGGAAATTTCAAAAAATGCTCACGATTTCAAAAAAAATTGATTTGATAAAAAACAGATTTTCTTTAAAAAAATCCTGCTTTTAAAATAAGTTCTCCTTTGGAAAACGTTGTTTACGGATATTTTGTACAATCACAAAATGTTTTGAGTTCTTCAAGAAATAGCTTATAAAAACTGGAAAACCCACATGCTACGGTACCCTATGGTGCTACTGGGTTTATATAGTATGTAAAATCGAGCCGACTACGGTCATGGCAGACGATGGTGGCGTCTTTGATGTCGTACCCTTGTCGAGGCATCGTTGTTGTAGTTTGCGTCATCAGGCTCGGGATGCTCCGGAGGAAACCCTAGATCTGGGTCTCCCGGATCGGACGATGGTGACGTTCGCATTATCGCTTTCCTCCTGGAGGCATCGTTTTGGAACAAGTGATGGCTGCAGGAGGGACAAGAGGAGGAGTGGTGTTACATCTACCGCAGGGCCGACGGCGGATCATGACGGCATGGCGCTGCGGAGTTTCGGCGACCAACGCATGTAGATGGACACATGCAGGATGGTGGAGTTCTGGCGCCGTGGTGGCGTCGACGGCAGGCCAGACAAGGTCAATGCGTCAGTTCCTGCTCTGAAGATGGACCAGTGGAAGATGGGGGCGACAGTGAGACTACATCGGACCGGTGTGGGACTCAGACCCGGTATGTGGCTAGGCTGGGTCATCCTGCTATAGATGTTAGGGTTTGTTGCGATGTCTGTTTGGTATTAGGCTCGGATATTCGGCGCACCTTCATCAAGGCTTAGGAGTAGCAACAGATGTTGCCTAGATGACGGCTTCAGGCTGTCTGATGTATTACCTTGTATGGTCCTTGTGAATAATTAATAAAATAGTTGTATGCATCATTCAGATGCAGAGGCCGATGGTATATCCTTCTTTTTTTTAACGCTCTGTATCCAAATATAAGACATTTGTTCGCACTATGACAATGTCAAGAAAATATGTTATATTTTGATACGGAGGGAGTAGATCAAATTTACATAGTTTGATTTATGACAAAACTAAGACGCATAATAAATAGAAATGGAAGGAGTACTACACTAGGTGCCATGCAGGCAACCACAGTCCCCACGCGGTCATGCTTGGTAGCCTCAGTCACGGGAGCTGTTTCAGATGAGTTGTACAGTTACAGAATGATGATAGTACAGATCAGAGACCTCGTCCGGTTCGTGTCATAGCCGCCGGGTCATCGTAGTCGTAGCCGGCTCCGGACACCGGCTTTGGCCCGCATGCATTATGGTTTCATTGCAATGGTCAGAAGTGAACTGTAGATATGAAGTGACTGCAGCTGAAGATAGTTCGTTCGTGAGCAGTACCAGGAAGGTGATTGCGATGGTCAGAGTTGTAAATTAATGAGAGTGATGGGGCCCCGAGATATTTTCTGAGCAGTGCCACGGATTCTCAGGTGATGCCTGGATCAAGTGGATTCGATAATTTAAGTCCCCTGTAATGGCAAAGACAAACTATATAAGTGTTAAATTCCTATTATTTCATATACTTCACAAAAAGAACTTTGTAACCAGCTATGTTGTTTATCATTAACGTAAAAGGCTTCCGCCCTGTTTTATATATAAAACAAAAATCAACATCACCCGAAACAAATGCACGCCACCAACACACACTCAAGGCAGGATACATAGGCGTTGAGCGCAGCAACACCACCCCTAGCACTATCATCACGAAGAGATGAACCTGCATACAACGAACCGTGGACTCCAAGACGATGCCTTCAGGAAGGATACGACACCAGAGCGTGGCCACCGCCTGATTTGAGGATCAGAGTTTTCCCTGAAACCGCACGACGAACAGTGAGATCCACGACGACGCCTTCAAGAAGGGAACGAGCTTCGCCGCCGCCAGTCCATCCAGAGATAGAAGAGGTTTTCACCCCGGGCAACACTGGCCGCCACCGAACGCCACACCCCAGCTACCACGCCGTCCTCATGGCCGTGGCCACCGGGCAGCATCAAGCCATGGCCTCCGCCCAAGAGCAGCGCGCTACCACCACCAGAGCCGCCGCCCCGGCATCCAAGACCTTGACATCACCTGACCCGAGACCCGCTGCTACTCCAACCAAAGAGACGGGCGAAAAGGTCCCACCTTTTGCACCCCTGTGAGACCCCCGACGTCGAGACCCGAGAGGCCGGCCAGCACTAGCATCCATCAACCGTCCTGCAGCCCCGAGCACGAGACGAGCTCGGTCCTGCAGTACCGTGAGGGGGACGAGGTCAGTCCTGCTCCAGTTGTTTATCATTCCTGAATGTTTCAGTTCATATAGCATCATTTACTTATACCGTTGCTCCAGTAAGACACACTAACAAGAAATTTATAGTATTCTACTCAAAACAAGAACAGGAGGAAAGAACGAAGGAACAAGATGAAACAACCAAAGGATAAAGACACTCGAGCAAAAGCTTGAGGTTAAACTTTTTCTTAATATAGCCATCATTTCAATATATATCTACGGACAATGCTAACACGACCCTCCTCTTATAGGCCTTTATGCAAAATCAAGGCGGTTGAAATGTTGCCCCGCCTCCTCTTGCTCCTCCAGAAGCATAGAGAATGTGCCCACCTATGTGTCCATGTGGTGTGCAACGCTGCAAGAAACATAGAGTTTGCATGTGCTTTGCTCTATGAACTTGCATGAATTAAGCCTATGTATGAATATGTGAACTTGTTTGTGATGTTCATGAGCAATGTTTTTTCTCCGTAAACTTCTATGAATTATTAGCCTATGTGAACTTGTATGAATTATGCATATGTGAATATGTGTGTAATGTGCTCGAGGAATATCTAGGAGCTAGGGTCTCCCACATTCGTTTAATATGATATGTCATTTTCTGCACTGATGTTATAGGCAGAAAATATACGTCTTTGTTTTCAGTTGCGGGATTATAGAAAACACAACTTGATAACGGAAGCAATAGGACATATTTCCGAGAGCTCATGTTCAGAAGAGTCACCTGAGCAATAGCATAGACTTTTTCCGAGAGCTCCCATCGGCAAAGGTAGCACTCTAGTACTGTCATTCTTTTTTGAAAGCATGACCTGATGGCTGGGGTACTAAACAAGGTTTCAAAAATGTTTCTGGATTCATATTATTTCTTTAATAAAATATCAAATGATTTGAAATGTTTCAGTGACACGTGGATCCGATGGGTGCAAAATGTTTCAGTGTCAGGTGGGATACCGAGCGCCCCGGTTTAATTAGTTCTCGGTAAAGACAACTCCAAGTCATAGAGACGTCAAACGCAAACGGTACCACGTAGCATCTCTTTGCCGTGCGATATTATCGGCGTTTGTCGAGTATGCACTCTTCGCCATGTCTTCTACTCGGCAACATTTCGTTGTCATGTCAGTATTTACCAAGTACTACTCTCGGCGTATATTTGTGTCTCCGTGGATTTTTCTTGAATTTTATGTGTCCGTGGATTGGCCCTTTGTCACGGAACACTCGGGGTAAGGGTGAAGTTTCGGTAATGACTGCTCGCGGGCCTTTTAGAAGCCGGATTTAGTGTATCCAGCTAGCTGGAGATGCTCTAACATGCATAAGAGTACCGGACTAGGTCTCATGCCGCCAGTCGCGGTGCCGATAGCACTATAGCAGCGGTCCAGACACGCTGGACGCGCTTGGTCGTGTCACTCACGGGAGCTGTTTCGGTGACTCGTACATACAGACATACAGTAGAGAAAGCTTGACAGTAGAGTTCAGACACCGCTGAATCAGTCGTACAGCTGATCGCCCAGACTGACCGGCGCTTGGTCATGTTTTTCATTTGCTTTCTACAGAGGAGCTGTCAGGATAAAACATAAAAGTAGCTGAGCTCCAAAATTTGTATCCATCCTGAATATTTTACACGGTAGCAGCACATCAATTCCAGTTCACGCGGATGGAATTGCATGCTCTCTACGTAAAGAAATATAAAAGCATTTAGATCAAAGAAAGTACTTTCGAAGAAAATCATATATGACCAGGTCATACGCCTCAGAGCTGAACGAGACGTTCACTCAACCCCAGGTGGATCCACGAATCTCAAGGCAGCCACTCCCATCTTCTTCCCCGCCAGACCATCACTTGTGCTGCAGCGTCGACTTATCGGTTTTTTTTTAATGGAAATATATTAATATCGCTAAGATACCAAATACAGCTAGCATCTGCACCTACAAGATGTCACAAGACATTCGGGATGCACACAGCCAAAGAAGAAGAAAAAAACTAAAGGTCCCGTCACAGCGGTCAACTCCTCTTAGCAGTAGCACACCAAACAGCGCTGACGTATCGATTTGTGCCACTCGTTCTCCGGTCCAACAAGGGAGAGCAGAAGAAGCAACCTGGATAGACGATGGCCTGTTGGGGAAGATGAGAGTGGTTGCTTTGAGGTTCCGGGATCGTAGCCGCCGGGTCATTGTAGTCGTAGCTGCCTCCAGATCAATCTCCCCTCCGCCTGCGCCTCCGGGCTCCGGCCACCGCCTTCGGTGTCCAGCAGTGACCCGCATGCATTATGGTTCGATTGCAAATGACAGGGGCTGAAGATGATTGCGATGGTCAGAATTGTAAATCGATGAAAGTGATGGGAGCTCGAGATATTTTGTGAGCAGTACCATGGATATTCTCGGGTGTTGATTGGATCAAGTCTACCATTTTGCGGTAACTGAAGTCCTCTGCAATGGCAAAACACAAACTATATATGTGTTCAATTCATAACATTCGATGTACTTGATAAAAAAGAACTTGGTAACCAGCTACTGTGCTAATTGTTCCTGAAATGTTTCAGTTCAGATAGCATCATTCACTTAAAGCATTGCTCCAGTGAGACACACTTAAAAGAAATTAATATGATTCTACTCAAAACTTATCTGTTAAGACTCTAGCGAAATGGTGTATATACAGCCATGATTTTCAGTGTCACCAAGTCATTTCGCATTCATTCATGCAGCACAGCACAACTATATGGTGGCGCGCATTGCTTGATGCAGAGGCCGGGGATAATCCTTCTTTTCGAAAAGCACAGCAGAACTATCTGCATACTCCAGCAAGATAAATGTTCTTCCCACCATCTTCTGGACTTGGGAATATATTATGCCATGTTATTTCAGATAAACAACAATTTGTGTTCAGAAGAATTTAAAACAAGCCACCTATATCCACTCTCACTACTATTTCATTGTCCAGAAAAGGTAATAAAAAACACCGGGTCAAGTCAAGCCAAGCCAAGCCAAACACAAGCAATGAAGTCTGAATAGCTCACCTAGCATCAGCATCACCGCTGACTGTTTCCAAAGAAAAATGCAACCTCAAGCTCTTAACAGTACTAATTTTGAAGACAAATGACACACGCATAGAGACGAGACACAAGACTTAACTAGTACCATTCTGTACCTGGATTGCCTACCTACAAATAGATGCGCATCTGGCTTTGTAGGGAAACACCATTACCAGCAGAAGAACCATACAACTGAGCTCATTACAATGGTGGCTCTAGCATCCGCCTCTATCCTGCCACCGCCACGCATCTGGAGATGCAGCAGCACAAGAAGAAGCCCACCCATCACATGGCCTAAGGCGACTCGCTTCTCTACACAGATCAAATCCACTGTAAATTAAATCTCCCTCTCTGTTATTCTATCTTTAACTGAAACTTCACAAAAGTTGCTAGGCTTACCCGGCCAACAAGTGGTGTGATTTCAATTGCTTTGATGCAGCCATATCATCCCAAGGAGCTTCAGCGACATCTTACCATCAGGCTTGGAGAGGCATCAGATGCTATGGGCAGTGCTTATAAGGCATTCCTGGATGCATTTGTTGAATCCACCTTCACATTCAGTCATCAGCCTCTGCGTCCCACCGAGGTATGTATGTACATTTAAACTGGGTGGAAAAGAGTTGAAGCAAAGTAAAAGTAGATCCATGGTTTTAAAGTGCAGTAGCAACAAAAAGGATTTTCTTTCAGCATGCATAACCTTAAGCTGCAACTATTCATGAATTGATGTAGAGCAATTTTGCGCCGGTCGATGAAGTCGGTGAAAGGATAAAGATCATGGAGATGGAGATAGAAGGAACAATCCCCGCAGATTTTCCAGAGGGTGTTTATATTAGAAATGGTAATTGCCACCACCAACTAGCTCTTGATTCTACCCAACAACATGTTCCCTAATTCATAGGAAACAACTTTCTTTTAATCACTGATTCTCAGTGCAGGTTCAAACCCTCTCTTCGGAGCCCTGCACACGGTGAGCTCCATCTTCGGGCAGACCGAGGACATCTGGGTGGAGGGAGAAGGCATGCTCCACGCCCTCTACTTCACCAGGAGCAGCGACGGCACCGCCGCATGGTCCTTGTCCTATGCCAACCGCTACGTGCAATCCAACAGTTACACAGTCGAAAAGGCTCGCCGACGGCCATGCTTCCTCTCGATCACCAAAGGAAATCGTCTCGCCATGATCGCTGCAAGCCTTCTAAATATGGTGTGCCAGTAATATGATGTCTCTGTTTCTTGCTGCTATATATTTCCCATGCTCATCATTTTCATGTTAATTGCTTGCAGCTGAGGTTTGGAAAAGTGATGCGGAGCATGAGCAATACCAGTGTGTTCGTGCATGCCGGCAGAGTCTTCGCGGCTGCGGAGAATGACATTCCCCATGAGATGGATTTGCAAAGCCTTGACACGACCGCAAGCTGGTCCATCAGCGGAGACTGGATCCTGCCGTTCACAGCACACCCAAAGGTACATGTAAAATCCAATCACATTTAGTTAGAGTTAAAACTAGAAGTAAGATCTGGTATTAATTGTTTCACACCTACTTGATAAGATTTATCATCTTTCTCAGATTTTAAAAAGATCTCGAAAATGTTCAACCGCAAGAAAAGTCAGTAGTATCAGCACTCAGCACTCAGCACTCATCGATCACCCTGTACAAAAGACAAGTCATAATCTTGGCAACCAGTGTGACAATGACAACACCTAGGTTCCTAATCAATACTCTCTCCGTCTTAAAATAAGTGTCTCAACTTTGTATTAATTTTAGTAGTATAAAGCTATATTAAGGTTAAGACACTTATTTTGGGACGAAGGGAATATTGTCTAGTGATCCGGCTGTTTGCAGCTTGGATAACTCATCCAATTAATGTTCATAAACACATTTTGCTAACTCCCTAATTTCAAGAATTTTATTAATGCTGCCTCCAACATTTATGTGTCAGCAGGTTGTTCCTGGGTCAGGAGAGTTGGTAATCTCAGGGATCAACATTATGAAACCCTACCTAACGATTGGACTTGTCTCAGGTTTCCTGATTTCACAGTTTTTGTGTCACATATATATTCTTAACAAAGAATACTGAAGATTTGATTACACGTATGTACTGCAGAGGATGGAATGAAGCTCAAACAAATGGTTGATCTTAAGTTAGACAGATGCACATTTTGTCATGAAATAGGGATAACTAAAATGTAAGTTTGTTCCTACTGCTAGCTACTTGTGTTGACCAAAATGAATCTTATTTAATCCCAAGATAAGGAGTGTGCCGTCAGTGGCTACGGACTCAGTGTATTTCAATTTGTACAAATGTAGGTACAACATTATCATGGATATGCCACTTACCCTCAGCGCAACTAGGATTCTACGAGCAGCTCCGTAAGCACTTACTGAACTAAATTTTGGTAGAAAAAAAATCATCTCAAGTTGCTAATTTCTTCATCTTGTACCCTCATGCAGTTTGATGGAATACGAGAAGGAAAGCTATGCAAGAATCGGGGTCATGCCCCGTAATGGAGACGCCGAGTCCGTAATATGGTTTGATGTAGAACCATTCTGCACAGTGCATTTAGTCAACTGCTTTGAGGAAGGCGATGAGGTATAGAATTCGAGTACAGTTATATTTCTATCTGCAAAGAGCCAAAGACTCATATAGAGTACAGATAGTTAGTCATGAGAACCTACCAGCCTATATAGATTAGAAATTGCATTTTTCTCAATAAAAATTCTTAATTTACCTTCATTTATGTTCTCTTAATTAGGTTGTTGTGAGGGGATTTCGTGTGCCAGCTTCTATCATCATGGGTCCAATGCTTGAGCACAACGAAGAGTCTGGTGATCAAGAAATGAATGAGGAATACTTCTCTCGGCTGTACGAGTGGAGACTGAACTTGAAATCCAAGGCAGTTGCAGCACAATGGCTAACTGGGATAGATGTCGCTATGGAATTCCCGTTTATCAATGACAAGTATGTTGGCCTGCATCACAGGTACGCATACGCGCAGGTGGTGAACGTGGAAGGGAGTATGGCTGGTGGTTGTGGAACAGGTAACTCCGGCAAACATTGCAATTCACTTCTATATATGCAGCAACAAGTTGGGTTACCTGAGTCAAAGATTTCTATGTATTAGTACATGCAACATAATCATAAACCTCATAAATGTAGGGTTAGGCAATGAAGATCCCATCAACTATGTAGTGTAAGTACAATGGTAAATTTTAATATATTTTTCAATCTTGCAGTGCGACCAAAGTTTGGAGGTTTTGCAAAACTATATCTTGACCAAGAAATCAAGGTAACATACGGCATGCTATCATCTGTAAAATCCATTCATGTACTGCTACTTGCTCAAAAGATCACTGACTTCATACTTTGCAATGCTTTTAGGAGTCTTGTGGATATCCAATCAATGTGGGGTACCACCACCTTGGACCAAATCAATTCTGCTCAGGAGCAACTTTTGTGGCAAAAGCCAATGCGTTACATGAGGATGATGGATGGATAATCTCTTTTGTGCACGATGAGGGCACAAATATATCACAGGCAAGTATTACACTTAGACTGGGAAGAAAGGACTTAGGTTGTTAGTACTATCAGAACTACGATCTGCATTATGCATGGTCACGTTCTTGGATGACTCATCAAACTTCAACCTTTCATGTTTAACAGGCACATATTATCGATGCACGGAGATTTGAGAGTGGGGCAGTTGCTAAAATAACATTGCCACAAAGAGTACCCTATGGCTTTCATGGAGCATTCGTCTCAAAAACTAAGTGAAAGTAAACATAAATATGTAAGTATTAATATTACCTGTAGTTTATATGAACCAGTGACTGACCATGTGTCCTTGATACAAATGTCAATACATTATTGAGCGGAGACATTCCTGGTAGCACTTATCTCACTGTGTCATGATAATCTGGACAGCTAACTCGACGCATATATGGACACAGAGTGATGCAAGCCTCCGACGGTGGACTGCAGCAGCAATCTGCTCCTTGATCTGCTGGTTCTGCTTCTTAGTAGCAATTTCTCCAGAAGGAGCACTACGGTAGGTTCTGAAGTGAAGAATCAACTAACCAGGAGCGGTGGTGAAATTCAGTCACATGTAAAATTGTATAACTAAATTGTTACATCAGGATGTACCCATCTCGGATAGATAGAATAGAATACCATTAACTGAATGTAATAAGAGCTTTGGTCCCGTTATTGCTCTATTATCGGCTTTTTTGTGTCATCCTCTACGCATCTTATTCATCATGCTACCGTGATGTTGCGTTTTAGTATCTGAAGGCAGGACGTGTTGATATAATCAAACTATTAGCAGGCTGCATGCTGGACCAGACATATGACTTGCAGTATTTAATTTGTTTTACCTCAATTTTACAGGGTTTTTATAGATGAAAACTAGCTACTGTAATGGTACGTATTGCACCCCATACCGAGTAAACAGAATTAATAATTGATACAGTTGCATACAAAAAATTATGCCTGATCGACCCATCCATTGTGAATAACCGGAGAAACAAAAGGCTTGAGTCGGGGTGAAAGCAATGATAACTGCAGTTTTTTTTTTTAGCAAATGAGGGTTTCCCCTCCGATTTCATTTAAAGAAACCAGCGAGCCAGAAGCAGATTCAGTAGCAGAGTGCGACATCAAACACAAAGGAAAAGTCCAAATTAAGGATAATCACCCAGATTTTTTAACTAGCTTACGTCTACAGCTGAGCAACGGAAAACTTAGAAGAACAACAGTCATCAGGGGCATCAGACCCAACTTTCATCAACAGGAAACCAAAAGCTATCTAAAGCCACTCATCATGGAATTCCAGGCGCCAAAAGGATTGCAACCACTTTTTCACTCAGCAACCAAGTCGTCTGACCCCGGGCCTCCACCCCTGCGATGCGTGATATACTTCACTTGCTACCTGTTCGAGCAGTCTTGCCCTAGCGTCAGCATTTTTTCCTCTGGTGTTCTTATCTGAAAAATAGCCCACTCATAGATCCATTTGCACATTAGCATAATGACATTTATTGGATCACATAATTTTTTCTTCTCAAATATAACATCATTTCTGCATTTCCAGATATCCCAGGAAAGAGCAGAAATACCAACCAGAAACAACATCTTAGCATTTTAGGAAACAATTCGAGCCTTCTACCAAAGCAATCATGTAAATGAGTAGTAGAGAATTTAGATCAAAAGCACATTTTAACAAGTTCCACACTAGCCTAGCAGCTGAACATGTAAAGAATGGGTGGTCAATACTTTCATCTTGACCACAAAACACACAACATTTTTTCCCTTTCCAACCCCTCCTCACGAGGTGATCTCTAGTAAGCAAGATTTTTTTGTTAAGCAACCACAAAAAGAATTTGATCTTAGCAGGTACCTTGACCTTCCACATAAACTTCTGTGGAAAGCCAATATCATCTTTGATCAAGTGAAGATACAGGGATCTGACTATGAATTTTCTATCAAAGTTAGCATCCAAAGGGGGGGCATCTTTCCCTACAAACATCCTAACTTCTTCACATCTTCTATTCAAAGAATTCCAGAGCTCAATGAGATCCCCATGCAGAGCTCTCCTAAAGGTAAACTGATGTCATCCCATATTAATAGCATACTCTACAGAAATATTATGATTGTTACTGATATAATATAGACTAGGGTAGGATTCCTTTAAAGGTTTGTCTCCCACCCACCAATCTTCCCAAAATCTAGTCTTCATTCTATCTCCTAACTTATATTTGACAGGTTGATAGTATAAGTCTCTGCCCTGCAAATACTGGACCAGAAGTGGAAATCTCCAGGTTTGTGTTTAATCCCAGAGATGGATTTTCCTTTTACATATTTGGCCAGAGGAATTTCTTGCGATTATCCACTTTCTCTTTCTAGTTTCCAAATTCATTTGGCCAGAAGAGCTTTATTAAATAAATCAAGATTTAACAGCCCCAAGCCCCCTGCTGTTTAGGCATACAGCAGGTTCTCCAGTTCACCAAGTGATATTCCTTTTTGTCCTCATCAGCTTGCCAAACCAATCTAGCTCTAAAAAATCAACCTTTTTCCTAATCCCCACAGGTATAGGATAGAAGGACATCATATATATTCAGATGTTAGTTAAGCAGGATGGAACCAAAGCTACCCTCCCAGCAATATTGAGAAGTCTTCCCTGCCACCATGCACATCTTTTCTCAATATTTTCAATCATGCATTTCCAGAAACTATTTTTAAGCCTCGGGTCTCCCAACTTCTTAGGCACACCACCGTCAAAAGAATAATTAGCAAACATGGTGGAAATCTTAATTTTAGGTATATTTATTTTATTAGTGATAATATCTTTCATGTATTTAGCATACGGATGCATTTTCAAAATACCAATCAAGCGAGTGCGCAAAAAGACAGGTCTAATCATTTTAGCAAAGCGCTCAAAATCCTCCTCATCCTGACTCTTAGATGGCTTACGAGGAAAAGGCATGGGTTTATGGAGCCATGTTTCTCTTTCTTTACCATATTTTCTAGCAACAAAGTCTTTCTTATCATGCCTTTATTCTTAGGAGGTGGGTTATCAAGATCTTCTGCAGGTTCTATTTCTACCTCGTTATCATTTTCTTTATCATTATTTGGCAGAGCATCTACATGAACATTATCATTATCGCTAGTTGGGTGTTCATCACCAGATTGTGTTTCAGTATCAGAAATAGAAACATCATTATGATTCTCAGCGGGGTTTTCTATAACAGGTTCACTAGAAGCATGCATAGTCCTATCACTTTTCTTTTTTCTTTTTCTTTTTAGTTGGGCTAGGTGCATCTTCATTAGTTCTCAAGGAATCTTGTTCAATTATTTTAGGATGACCTTCAGGATAAAGAGATTTCTGAGTCATTCTACCTCCTCTAGGCATTACTCTAACAACATGATAATTCATGTTATCATTCATTTCAGCAAGCAAATCATTTTGTGACTTGGCAACTTGGTCTAATTGAGTGTAAACCATGGAAGCATGTTTACCTAGACCTTTAAAATCATTAGAAATTCTAAGCATCAAGTCACTCAAATGATCTATCATCGTAGCATTACGTTGTAATTGATCCTTGACATAATTATTAAAATTTTATTGCTTCGCAATATAATTATCAAATTCATTCATGCATTAACTAGGATTCTTAGTATAAGGTATATCACTTTCATCAAATCTACGGAGAGAATTTACCTCTACTACCTGTGTAGGGATATTGAGTCCATGTATTTCTTCAACAGGTGGTAAATTCTTGACATCTTCAGATTTAATACCTTTTTCTTTTAGAGTTCTTTTGGCTTCTTGAATATCTTCTGGACTAAGGAATAGAATACCTCTCTTCTTTTGAATAGGTTCCGGCGGTGGTTCATGAAGAGTCCAATCATTATCATTCTACAAAATATTATCCAATAGTTCTTCAGCCTGCGCAATAGTTCTTTCCTTGAAAATACAACCAACACAGCTATCTAGGTAGTCCTTAGAAGCATCAGTTTGTCCCTTATAAAAGATATCAAGTATTTTATTTTTCTTCAGAGGATAATCAGGCAAAGCTCTTAGTAGCTCGGGAAGCCTCCCCCAAGCTTGAGGGAGATTCTCTTTTTTAGTATGCACAAAGTTAAATATTTCCTGTAAAGCGGCTTGTTTCTTATGAGCAGGGAAATATTTTTCAGTAAAGTAATAGATCATATCATGGAGGCTACGCACACAACCAGGTGACAGAGTGAGGAACCATTTCTTAGCATCGACTTTTAGTGAGAAAGGAAAAAAATCTTAAGGATATAGTAATAGTGTATCTTTTCCTCATGAGCAAACAAAGTGGCAATATCTTTCAATTTAGTGAGGTGTGACACAACAGTTTCAGTTTCATAACCATGAAAAGGATCAGATTCTACTATAGTGATTAACTCAGGATCAACTGAGAATTCATAATCTTTATTAGTAACACATATAAGAGAAGTAGAAAATTTAGGATCACATTTCATTTTCTCCATCATAGATTTTTCTTTTAGTTTGTATAGTAGTTTCTTCAAATCATCTCTATCATTAGAAGCAAGGAAGTCTCTATCTATCTCTCCATCCATAACATAACCCTCAGGTACACCAAGCATTTCATATCTATTAGGAGAGCTAGGTGTAATAGGTGAATCAAGGTGTTCATCAATTTGAGCATTCTCAAGTTCTCTAGCTTTAGCAATATGAGCATCAAGTAATTCATTCAGTGGCACAGATTCTGTTTCATCAAGCATGGCATTAGTATCATCATTAAATTCAGAAGTAGCATCATCAAGTACTTCAAACATATCAGAACCAGCGGTATTTGGTGGTGTCCTAAGTTGATTCAAAACAGTAGGTGAATCAAAAGCACAGCTAGATGACAGTTCCTTACCTCCCTCGTCTTAGCGGGTATGATCTTGGTTCTAGTATCTTTTAGATTCTTCACAGTGAAAATTGGATATCCTTGGTGAACACAATAAATAGATCTATGCTCCTCGTCAATGGCGCCAGAAAACAATCTTGATAACCCACAAGTATAGGGGATCGCGACAGTCTTTGAGGAAAGTATTTTACCCAAATTTCTTGATTAGACACAAGGGGAGACAAACAATATTTATTGGTCTGAGCAGTTGAGTTGTCAATTCAACCACACCAGGTTAGCCCTTTGTAGCAAAAGTTTTAGTAGCATAGCAAAATAGTAGTAGTAGCAGTAACGGTAACGGTAACAACAACAGTTTTATAGTGATTGTAACAGTAGCAGCAATAATAGTAACTTAACAAGATTCAGTATATGAAAAGCGTAGGTCATGAATAAGTGATGGATAGTGATTTATATGACATCAATCATGTAACAGTTACATACTAGATCGTCACATAACTAGCTCCAATTCATCAATGTAATGTAGGCATGTATTACATATATAGTCATACGTGCCTATAATAAGAACCTGCATGATGTCTTTTGTCCTACCCTCACGTGGAAGCGGGGTCCATAAGGAACTCTAAGGGATATTAAGGTCTCCTTTTAATAGAAACCGAAACAAAGCATTAACACATGGTGAATACATGAACTCCTCAAACTACGGCAATCACCGGAAAGAATCTCAATTATTGTCACCTTGGGGTATGCGGATCATGACACATAATAGGTGCATACAAATTGCAAGATGGGATAAAAACACTCTCATATTCATGAAAGCATAATAGGTTCAAATCTCAAATCATGACACTCGGGCCCTAGTGACAAGCATTAAGCATAGCAAACTCATAGCAACATCAATCTCAGAACAAAGTGGATACTAGGGATCAAGCCCTACCAAAATAACTCGATTACAAGATCAATGTCATCCAATCCCATCACCGTCCAGCAAGCCTACAAAGGAATTACTCACTCTCGGGGGTGAGCATCATGAGAGTGTTGATGAAGAAGGGGTTGGTGATGATGATGGCGATGAATCCCCCTCTCCGGAGCCCCAACGGACTCCAGATCAGCCCTCCTGACAAAGAACAAGAGGCGGTGGCGGCTCCATATCATGAAATGCGATGAAAATTTCTCTCCTATTATTTTCTCCATAATTTTGAATTTATAGTACTAGAATTAGGGTCGGAGGAGGCACGAGGTGGCCCCAAGCCATTAGGGTGCGCCTAGAGGGTGGGCACGCCTTGTGGGCTTGGCACCAATAGGTGGCCCCTGCTCTGGTGGGTCTTCGCTCCATAAATCTTCATATTTTCCAAAAAAAACTCCACACAAAGTTTCTTCCAATCTGAGAACTTTTATTCCTGCACAAAAACAACACCATAACAGTTCTACTAAAAATTGTGTTAGTCCGGGTTAGTTTGATTCAAATCATGCAAATTAGAGTCCAAAACAAGAGCAAAAGTGTTTGGAAAAGTAGATACGTTTGAGATGTATTGGGTACCTTAGTGGAATCATGGCATCTTGCATTGTGCGAGAGCGTGAGGAGATTACAGTGGCCTAATGTCTTTTTGGGGAGCATTGTGCTTCCACACCACTCCAAATGGATATTAGCATCTGCATGGGTGTGAACTTCAGGATACGTCGTCGTCTCCGCGTTCCTCGGTTATCTCTTATCCGAGCCCTTTACTTATGCACTTTACTTTGTGATAGTCATAGTGTTTCATGTTATATATTTTGCTATCACTTAGTTGTTTATCTTGCTTAGTATAAGTTGTTGGTGCACATAGGTGGCCTAGTTGTTTTAGGTTTTGAGCTTGACTAATTAAACGGTAGTTTTATTCCGCATTTGGTCAAGCCTAAACCATTATTATTTTAAAGGACATATTCATCCCCCTCTCTAGGCGACATCCACGGTCTTTCAATTGTCTTTTGTAGGAGTATGACCATCATATCCCTTATTGGAATTAGTGTGTTCATCTGCAAGAACTATCACCAACTTGAGTGGATTTCTTTGAATGCTCGTATCGCTCTTTTAATATTTTAAAAGGGGTCCTCTCAATGCTTCCTTCTTCTAGATTTACTCCTTCTTCCTTCTTTTTATCACTTCCGGATGGATACTTTCTACCCGAAGCCGACATGACCCTGTTGAAATTGAAATGAACAATTAGCTTTTAAAATCAGCGCAAAGCTAAATTAAATATTAGATTAAGTAGAGAAGTTCATCTAATACAAAGGGCTTAGTAGAGTACCTTCTCTGTAATCTAATTTGGCTATGTGTGCCCAATGATTCGAGCCCCCTAATAACAATTCCTTGTTAAGGGCAACGAGACGTACATGTTGCAGTCGTCACGATTTGGACACACGGTTTAAGAGATGGAACATTTTAAATAAATGATTCTACGAAAAAGAGGAAATTTTCCAGGTTGTGACAAGTGACGCACATGCAGTGTGTCACTTGTCACAACCTGAAAAGATGAGAGTGACCTTTGCAAGAGGTACCCTTAATTGGTGATTTCGTCCCTTTACTATCCATGTATGTGCAAACATGGGCCAGGATCATCATATCTACTGCTCCTTCCGTCTCATAATGTAAGAACTTTTTTAACAGTAGTGTAGTGTTAAAAATGTTTTGCATTTATGGGACGAAGTAGTAGAAGGGTTGGGCGTTCTTTGCTGCGCCGTTGGTGTTGTTGGGTTTCTTAGAAAAATAATAAGTCGGTTTTAAAACATAAGGTGTATTACTTTTTTGCAAATTCAAACCTTTTAAATTTTGATAAAATTTGTAGAGAAATGTATCAAAGTCCATAATATCAAATCAGTATTCTTCGATTCATCATGAAATAAATTTCCATACTTACTTTGTTTAATATTGTGGATGTCCATATGTTGTGAACTTGGTCAAAGTTAAAGAAATTTGACTTTTCAAAAAACTAATACCCCATTATATGTTGAAACATATGGAATATTTAGTTTGGCGGTGGGGCGAGATGATAGAGTGTGTTTTATTTTTATTTATAATGTGATGATTAGGTGGGTCTTTCGTGGTGCAATTCTATGTTATTCGCTAACCAACCTATATTTATGTGGGGAAATTTTGTGCCGGTACTTGCATGTACTCTATTGGTGCTATAATATGACATGGTGGCGCTTCTCTTTTGTAGGTGGTGGGAGGGTGCATAGAATTGATGCGTTTTTATAGGACCGTTGTTGCTGATTTATTTGAAAAATCGTTGGTCCGGTCAAAATCGTGAATCAAATCCAAAATTGCATACTTCGGTTGAATGAAATAGCTTCAATATTAGATAACATGGTGAATTAAAATAATCGAACGGGAGAGATTGAGAATTTGTTAACCCGATCAAAATCGGATGAACCAATTTTAAATTGAATATATCAATTAATTATGAAGTATAAAAATTTCAAAACATAGTGTATAGTATTAAAAAATTGAATGGGAGAGTTTTGATAAATTATTGACCCGGTAAAAACTGGGTGACCAGCCAACCAATTTTCTTTCTGGACACAGCCAAAACAAGGTTTTGTAAAGCTAAACACTAACGGGTCGTTTGGTCAGAATGGATCCGCAACGACAGGCATGGTCCTTTGGGACACTGAAGGGAAGGTCATATTTACTGCTTGTCATCATCTTTTATCATGCCATGATGTGCTTGAAACAGAACAAAATGCTCTTTCTGAAGGAAATTCCCTCATTATGCGATGGAGTAATCTTTCGCTTCATGTGGAATCTGATTGTATGGAAGCCAAAAATATGATGAAAAATGAGAAGCATGATAGATCAATATATGCCTTCTTAGTTGAGAGATCAAACTGAAGCTATTACAAAGAGAAACTTGCATTACTCATGTTCCACATACTCAGCACTCAGCAATTCATTGTATGGCTAGTTATGCTAGATTGTTTAGTCGAACTATTTTATGGCTTGGCAATGAACCTACGGGTGTTGCACAACTGTGCGACAATGATTGTAACAACTTTTGATGAGTAATCCAAGTTTTTTTCCACCGAAAAAAATTCTAATTGAAAAGTTTAATTGAATGTAGGCCTTTTAAAACTAAAGAGCTTAGTGTTATAGAGAATTTGTATTTCTTTGGCCTAGCACAATAGAGGCTTAGCCGCTGAGCGCTGAAATTGACTTCTAATTTTATTTCAGTCGGAGATCTAAGTGCACAGCACACGGACAACCCGTTTCTCTCGTCTATCATTTCTTCTTCTTTTTTAACAAGAAAATATAATATTGAAATGCTTAAAACCTGTCTATATTATACTCCTTTTATCTCAAATAAATGCTAATTTAGTACAAAATCTTCAACGCTTATCTTGAGACGAAAGAACTATATTATAACTGCTCTAAAGTGCTCTCGTCTTATTGAAAAAAAAAAGTGCTCCTGTCTTATCATAATATAAGATGTTTACAACCAATATACTCACATCTTATATAGTATGGAATGGAACCGAGGGAGCAACAAATACGACTGATTACACCACAGCCTGTTGCTGAGCCCACTTCTATCAGGCCCCTTATTATATATTTTTGCAGCAAGCAAAGCGCCTAATTACTACACCTGTCAACTGGGCACATGAACATACTGTGTGTGCTGTGCCCGACATGTACAGAACCATCAATAAAGAGAACATGGTAGAACAGCAACAGGGCTCGACACTTGCACCGATGAGGCCATCTTCTAGAAACGCCCCTCGGAAATCTGCATGGTCAGCAAAAAGGCCTCTTGTCACCGCCGGCCGCCGTGGCGTTCCGCCGTGACACCGGCGGGATCCTGAAGTGCCAGAGCCGGCCGGTCCCTCCCACCCGGAACTTCTCGCAGAGGAACTCCTCGGCGTACATCTTCTCCACCCTGCGGTCCACGTCGTGCAGGAAGACGTCGGTGTCCCCCTCGCCGCGCCTGGCCCGCGCCATCGCCGCCGCCGTCCATATGGCCGCCATCCTGCCGGGCGCCGACGGGAAGTACCCCTTGGGCGCGTCCACCATGAGCATGTCCCACTCGTTCTGGTACACCTCCGGCGGCAGGTTGTGCAGCGCGAGCGGGCAGTCGGCGTTGCCGCGGACCCGCACGGGGGCGCCGGCGTTGGCGCCAGGGACGCAGGTGGCGAAGTTCCTGTAGGAGCGGAAGAGGATGTCGGCGTGGTCGAGGCGCGTGCGGTAGCGGACCAGGTGGGCCCGCAGGAACGGCGACTGGGCGCGCACGATACTGTACCACTCCGGGTCCTCCTCGAGGAAGACGGTGACGCCGCCGGGGTTGAGCGCGTGCCAGAGCGGCGAGTCGTGGCCGAGGCCGAACACCAGCAGCCGCAGCGGCGCGCGGCGGCGCATCACGGCGAGGGAGAGCGAGATCTCGGCGCGCGACTGCTGCGGGACGGTGGGCGTGGTGGCGTAGTAGAGTGCGGCGTCGGCGAGCGCGGCGAGGCCCTGGGGCGCGTACCCGTCGCCCGAGGGCGCCGTGACGGCCGGCAGGCACGGGAGAAGCGGCAGCAGCGGCAGCGGCGAGGTGAGGAGGGTGGCGACGAGCAGCGACGCCGCGACGAGCAGCGCGGCGGCCGCGGCGGTGGCGAGGCGGCCGGGGGGCTTCATTGAGTTTGCGGTGGCGACGCGGTTTCCCCTCCACTGGACGATAATGCCGCGCGGCCCTCTCTTTTTCTGCCACCACGTCCCGGTGTCGGCCCGCCCAACGAGGCGACGTCTCGCTCTCTCTCTCTCCCTGCCGATCGTTGATTGGCTGCATCCTGCATGCATGCCCATACGGACCCACCAGCCACGTGGGTTTTGTATGCTTTTATTATTCCTGGGTTCTTTGTACAGCAACCATGGAATAGTTGCTTTTGAAAAAAAATGCTTATGCCTTCGACGTTCAATTCAAAAGCCAAAACACAAAGGATGTTATTTTTCAAGGGAATTTTATACTCTTTTCCTAAGCAGGAGGTGTGATCATATAAGCGGAAAGATAGTATCGTGTAAACGCTTGTGGTTTTATGAGTTGATAAAAGTCTATATTGTCCGGATACAAGGTTTTTACCAAAAATCCATTTCTGAGTCCTGACTCATATGGACCCATGCTGAATAAAAAATATCAAAAAAAATACTCCTTTCGTTTCGAAATAAGTGTCCCTGACTTAGTTTAAAATTTGTACTAGTTTAGTTATAAATTTGCAATATTTATTTTGGGACGAAGAGAGTACTAAAGAAATTCAAAATATTCCAATGCTTTTTGGGTGGTAGATAATTTGATGTTTGAGGTCCCCTTCAATTTTTGCATCATTTAAACATCTGAGCAGCTCTCATGAAAAAAAGGACAAATTCGGGGTTTATAAAAGAGTTCATTGTTCAGGCATTGTTTCGATTCGATTTGTCTTTTTGCTGAGAGCTGCTCAGATGTTTAAATGATACAAAAATTGGAGCAGACCTCACGCATTAAATTATCTACCATGGGAGGAAATGGAATTATTTGAATTTTTTTAGTATTTAATTTGAAATTTTTTCTGACAGGGTGCAGATGAGCCTGGGCACGAATCGCTACACTCGGTTTCTAGTGCATATTATTGAGTCGAAATGAACTATGTAAATCAAAAGTGTGCATACTCGGGAGGAAGGTATATAATTTCAAACTAGAAAGTCTATTTATCGAACATAAACACACTATCTAAGTAAAAAAAATGGCATTTTTAGTACTATTTACTTTTATGCGTAGATATAAACACTTTGTCAAGCAAATCGAGAGTCTTTGTTTCCAAGTAGAAAGTCTATATTACCACCTTGTAGATAGATATTCTCTGCTGGAATTTAATCGATTTTGGCCCAGCCCAATAGCTATTTCAAAAATTCCTAATAAATCCTAGAGACCCACACAGCCCATTCGTGCATGGCAAGAGGTGGAACCAAAGTTTAGTCCCACATTGCTAGTTTGGTGGGAGTTGGACCTCCTTATAAGGGAGGATGTTTCCCCACATGTATGAGCATGAGAACAAGAGAGACATACACACGTGCTCTTCCTCTGCCGCCTCGCCTCGTCACGACGCGACGCGGGTTGCGGGAATGAGCCGAGTCGTTGTCTATATTTTTGCTGCGCAAGATTGGTATACGAAAGGTTACTCGGAAGCTGAAATTTTTTCTATAGTGGATATTGAATACGAACACTGCACCCTTCGGCTGTTGTCTTTTCGTTTCGTCTCCCTCTTTCCCTTCAGCTCCGGACGCAGCCTATTCGCCTCCTTCTTCTATGCCTATAAAAGAGAGGTCGCTCCTCTTCAGAGGGACACCCGAAGATCATCTCCCTCTCGCCACCGAGTTCCAAACACCGAGCTGCTACGATCTTCTCCATCCCGGCTTGCGACGTGCACCACAGGTCGGGACAGTATGCCTCCGAAACCGCACCTCTTTGAGTCCTGTACGAGAGAAGGGTGATAAGGTTTTGGGGGAGCGTTCTGCGCGACTACTGACCAGTTCATCACGGACGCTCCGGACACCGACGACCACTTCCCCAACGACGACTTCTTCCCCGACATCGACGACCTCTTCGACGACATGGCTGGCGACGACACCGACCCCAAGACCGGGGCTTCTACCGCTGTTTCGTACGTCCTAGTGTTCTCTTTGTTTAAGATCATGTTTCAATTTCCTACTCTAGGTTATCTTGCACTAGCCTCTGTTCCACATATGTTATGTTCTCCTTCACATGTGTGCATGCTATTTGCCTTCTTTCTTTTAGATAACGTGACTTGTTTCATCTCTACTATAATAGTCATGTTTTCCATGATGTTTTATTTATTTTTTATATTAATAAAATCATATGGTAAATTGCTCATATTTCCAACAATCCAAAAACCTTATTATAGGCAATTTACTCCAAGTGGTTTTGCTGCATCCATGAGGCCTCCTATATTTGAGGGTGTGCACTACAAGAGGTGGCGCGTGAGAGCAGTCTTATGGTTTCAAACCATGAGTTGCTATGACGCTACTCTTGGCAAACCTGAAGAAGATTATGATGCTCAACAGGAGCAAGCTTTCTAGAAAATGGATACCCTGTTTAAGACTGCTCTCTTGAGTGTTCTTGGTGAGAATAAAGTTGATGCTTATGCGTCAATTGACAATGGAAAAGATATGTGGGACGCACTCGAGGCCAAGTTTGGGGTCTCGGATGCCGGCACTGAGCTGTACATCATGGAACAATTCTATGACTACAGGATGACTGAAGAGCGCTCCGTGGTTGAGCAAGCTCACGAGATACAGTCATTTGCTAGAGAACTTGAGCACTTCAATTGTATGTTACCGGACAAGTTTGTTGCAGGAGGCATCATCACTAAGCTTCCTCCTACGTGGAGGAACTTTGCTACCTCTCTGAAACACAAGAGACAAGAGTTTTCCGTTCCGGATCTCATTGGTACTCTTGATGTCGAAGAAAAGGCGAGAGCAAAGGATACACATGCTCGAGGTATTGAGGGAGGATCTAGTGCCAATATGGTACAGAAGAAAAACTTCCAGCCCCACAAGTTCAAGAACAAGGGCAAGTTTGATGGTAAAGCCAAATTTGATGGGAAGAACAAGGCTGTACAACACACCAACTTCAAGAAGAAGAATGATAAGAAGAAAGGTGTTTGCCATGTGTGCGGAGATCCTGACCATTGGGCTCCCAGTTGCCCTAATAGCTATGACAAGCGTAATCCTGGGAAAGGCGGCAAGACCGCTAATGTTATCATTGGAGACATTGACATGAAGGATGTTGGGTATGGTATATTTCCAACTATTCTTTCAGTGTGGCATTCTCCTGATTGGTTGATTGACACAGGTGCTAATGTGCATGTATGTGGTGATATTTCTATGTTTTCCTCTTACCAGACCGCAGACACTTCAACCGTGCTGATGGGAAACGGTTCAAGTGCTTTTGTTCATGGTGTTGGCACGGTCGATCTGAAGTTTACTTCGGGGAAGATCGTGCAGCTGAAGAACGTGCATTATGTCCCCTCCGTCAATAAAAATCTTGTTAGTGGATCTCTTTTGTGTAGAGATGGCTACAAGCTTGTCTTTGAATCGAATAAATTTGTAATATCCAAGTTTGGAACCTTTGTTGGTAAAGGCTATGAGTCAGGAGGCCTGTTTCGTTTATCCTTGTCAGATGTTTGCAATAAAGTTGTTAATCATGTTTGCAACAATGGTGAATCAAATGTGTGGCATTCACGTCTTTGTCATGTTAACTTTGGTTGCATGTCACGACTAGCCAAATTGAACTTAATCCCTAGTTTCACCACTATCAAGGGATCTAAGTGTCAAGTTTGTGTGCAAGCTAAGCAACCTCGTAAGTCTCACACGACTGCTGAAACGAGAAATCTTGCACCACTAGAGCTCATACATTCAGATCTCTGTGAAATGAATGGTGTTTTGACAAAAGGTGGAAAGAAATATTTCATGACGTTAATCGATGACTCCACTAGATACTGCCATGTGTATCTTTTGAAATCAAAGGATGAAGCTTTGAACCTCTTCAAGACCTATAAAGCGGAAGTGTAGAATCAACTTGATCGGAAAATCAAGAGGCTTAGGTTCGATCGTGGTGGAGAGTATTTTTCCAATGAATTTGATTATTTTTGTGCGGAACATGGTATAATCCATGAGAGGACACCTCCCTATTCACCTCAGTCAAATGGGGTAGCCGAAAGAAAGAACCGCACTCTAACTGATTTGGTTAACGCCATGTTAGACACATCGGGTCTCTCCAAGGCATGGTGGGGGGAGGCAATACTCACTGCATATCATGTTCTAAACCGAGTTCCCACAAAGAACAAAGAAATAACTCCATTTGAGGAATGGGAGAAGAAAATGTTAAAACTCTCTTACTTACGAACCTGGGGTTGTTTGGCGAAAGTCAATGTGCCAATTCCAAAGAAACGCAAACTTGGTCCAAAAACTGTGGATTGTGTTTTCCTGGGTTATGCTTTTCATAGCATTGGTTATAGATTCTTGATTGTAAAATCTGAGGTATCAGACATGCATGTCGGTACAAACATGGAGTCGAACGATGCGACTTTCTTTGAAGATATCTTTCCCATGAAGGATATAGGTAGCTCATCAAATCAAGAGTTGCCTAGTTCCTCGAGTCGGGATGTAGTTGCAATTTCTGAACCTACAATTCTGATGAAACTTCTTGAAGATCCCGTGGAGGACAACAATGAGACTCCTAAAAAGAGCAAGAGACAAAGGACTGCAAAGTCTTTTGGTGATGATTTTCTTGTGTATCTCATAGATGACACTCCCAGTTCTATTTCAGAGGCCTATGCTTCTGAAGACACAGACTACTGGAAGGAGGCAGTCTGTAGTGAGATGGAGTCCATCTTGGCAAATGAAACTTGGGAGATAACTGATCGACCTTATGGGTGCAAACCTATAGGTTGCAAATGGGTGTTCAAGAAGAATCTTAGGCTTGATGGTACTATTGAAAAGTACAAGGCACGGCTCGTGGCCAAGGGTTATACCCAAAAGGAAGGTGAAGACTTTTTTGATACTTACTCACTTGTGGCTCGACTGACCACTATTCAAGTGCTACTTTCACTAGCAGCCTCACATGGTCTTCTCATTTATCAAATGGATATTAAGACTGCTTTCCTAAATGGAGAGTTGGATGAGGAAATTTACATGGAACAACCAGATGGTTTTATAGTGGACGGTCAAGAAGGAAAGGTGTGCAAATTGTTGAAGTCTTTGTATGGACTTAAGCAAGCACCTAAGCAGTGGCATGAGAAGTTTGAAAAAACTTTAACAGCTGCAGGCTTTCTTGTAAACGAAGCTGACAAATGTGTGTACTATCGACATGGTGGAGGCGAAGAAGTTATCCGTTGCTTGTATGTCGATGACATATTGATTTTTGGAACAAATTTGAATGTTATTAAGGAGGTCAAGAATTTCCTATCTCGTTGTTTTGAGATGAAGGATTTTTGAGTAGCAGATGTTATTCTAAACATCAAGCTATTGAGGGATGATGATGGTGGGATTACATTGCTTCAATCTCACTATGTGGAAAAGATCTTGAGTCGCTTTGGTTATAATGACTGCAAGCCCTCTCCAACACCATATGATGCTAGCGTGTTGCTTCGAAAGAATCGAAGAATTGCCAGAGATCAATTGAAATATTCTCAGATTATTGGCTCGCTCATGTATTTGGCCAGTGCCACAAGACCTGACATCTCTTTTGCTGTGAGCAAACTGAGCCGATTTGTTTCAAAACCAGGAGATGATCATTGGAAAGCTCTAGAAAGAGTTACGCGTTATTTGAAAGGCACTGTGAATTATGGAATTCACTATACCGGACACCCAAAGGTGCTTGAAGCGTATAGTGACTCAAATTGGATCTCAGATGCTGATGAGATAAAGGCCACGAGCGGATATGTATTCACTCATGGAGGTGGCGCTGTTTCTTGGAAGTCTTGCAAGCAGACCATCTTAACGAGGTCAACAGTGGAAGCAGAACTCACAACACTAGATACACCTACGGTCGAAGCAGATTAGCTTCGTCGGCTCTTGAATGACTTGCCGGTTGTTGAGAAACCTATACCAGGTGTTCTTATGAACTGTGACAATCAAACCGTGATCACGAAAGTGAGTAGTTCAAAGGATAACATGAAGTCATCAAGACATGTTCAGAGAAGGTTAAAGTCTGTCAGAAAAATGAGAAACTCCAGAGTTATTGCATTGGATTATATCCAAACGTCTAAAAATTTGGCAGATCCTTTTACTAAGGGTCTATCACGTAATGTGATAGATAATGCATCGAAGGAGATGGGTATGAGACCCGCAATATGAGTTGTTCACAGTGGTAACCTAATCTATGTGATCGGAGATCCCATGATTAGATGTGGAAGACAAGCTGTTGGTCAACTGAGAGGAGAGTATCCTTACTATTTAATACCACTCCATGAAGATGCAGTACTCTCCTAATCTGCATGGCAGGTTGATGTATATATTAATGTGTTCTGAGTGGCTTATTTAGCAGAGATGTTATCCAGCAAAACATCTTTTGAAGAACACACATATATGAGTCTGATTGTTAAACGTCGCAATCTATGAGAGTAGGGTGCTCTCTAGTAAACTCATGAAAGGTCTCGGAATATGACGCATAAGCTCCACCTGCGGGGAAGACCCACGGTAGCCTAATATCGGTCAAGGCTTTGTGTGAAGCTAGATTCGCAGAAAACTTGCAGTTCAAGGCCCAGTCCACTATTCAAGTTGCTTACTACTGTAGCATAGAGTTTTAGGTGGAAGTTCAACTTAACAGTCTCCATTGCAGTACTGATATATAAAACAGTGTTTTGGAACCAAAGGCAAATTTTGTGCGCCTCTGGGATGGGGGATTGCTGGAATTTAATCGATTTTGGGCCAGCCCAATAGCTATTTCAGAAATTCCTAATAAATCCTAGAGGCCCACACAGCCCATTCGTACATGGCAAGAGGTGGAACCAAAGTTTAGTCCCACATTGCTAGTTTGGTGGGAGTTGGACCTTCTTATAAGGGAGGATGTTTCCCCACATGTATGAGCATGAGAACAAGAGAGACATACACCTCTCCTCGCCTCGCCTCGCCTCGTCACACGTGACGCGGGTTGCGGGAATGAACCGAGCCGTGGTCTATATTTTTGCTGCGCACGATTGGTATACGAAAGGTTACTCGGAAGTTGAAAGTTTTTCTGTAGTGGATATTGAATATGAACACTGCACCCTTCGGCTGCTGTCTTTTCGTTTTGTCTCCCTCTTTCCCTTCAGCTCCGGACGCAGCCTATTCGCCTCCTTCTTCTATGCCTATAAAAGAGAGGTCGCTCCTCTTCAGAGGGACACCCGAAGATCATCTCCCTCTCGCCACCGAGTTCCAAACACCGAGTTGCTACGATCTTCTCCATCCCGGCTTGCGGCGTGCACCGCAAGTCGGAACAGTAGGCCTCCGAAACCGTACCTCTTTGAGTCCTGTACGGGAGAAGGGTGATAAGGTTTTTGGGGAGCGCTCTGCGCGACTACTGACCGGTTCATTACGGACGCTCCGGACACCGACGACTACTTTCCCAACGACGACTTCTTCCCCGACGTCGACGACCTCTTCGACGACATGGCTGGCGACGACACCGACCCCAAGACCGGGGCTTCTACCGCTGTTTCGTACGTCCTAGTGTTCTCTTTGTTTAAGATCATGTTTCAGTTTCCTGCTCTAGGTTATCTTGCACTAGCCTCTGTTCCACATATGTTATGTTCTCCTTCACATGTGTGCATGCTATTTGTCTTCTTTCTTTTAGATAACGTGACTTGTTTCATCTCTACTATAATAGTCATGTTTTCCATGATGTTTTATTTATTTTTTATATTAATAAAATCATATGGTAAATTGCTCATATTTCTAACATTCTCTACTACTAAAGTTTTGTGTATTTTGATTAGAAAGCTTTTACTGTACAATGACAATATTCGTGTTTTAGAAGCAGAATGTCTATATAAGAAAATGGAAAACGGAGAACTGTTTTGGCTCTAGGGTGCACATGATCCCTGATGAACAGTAAATTAAAAATAAAATAGTAAATAAATTTTAGAAATTCTGGTATTTGTGTAGATGTTTTTGTTAGTGTAACAAGCGTGCTCGACAATTGTCATGTGAAACAGGATAGCAATGCTTCGTCGGTGAAAAAACAAAATTATGTGTAACATTTGGATATAACACTTGGCGTTCAACTTGTTTATTTCATGCAAGATAAAATGCTTATGCTTACCCCTTAAAAATTTGCAGGTAGCATTTTGGTGTGACAATGAACACACGTATTATTTTCATTTCTTGAACATATGCAGAAAACATTTTTGGTTCGTAGGAGCATATGTTCCCAAGAGCTAAATTTTGCATTTCCTAATGGAGAATTCTTTTATAAAAAACATGATTTTCATGTTCAAAGTTTGTGATTTCGATATTTTGAGAGTTTATATTGTCTAGTGTGAAGATATTTTCTTAGTTGAAAACTTGTGACTTTCAAGTAGAAAGTTTGTGTTTTCCCAGTAGAATATTTATACTATCACACAATCACTACCTTGAGGTAATAGTGACATGAATAATTTGATGTGTTTAGCACATAAACTAGTTTCTATTACCACAGGTCCATTTAATGAGGAGTATCTAGAACACAGGTGGCTAAAATTTCGGAAGTTCTAATCGCTTTTCACACCTCGCCAACAAATAGAAATAGGAATGGCACAAGAAACTGAGATTTGGCGAAAGTTAAAGTGCACTTGCACAAAAAAAATGCAAGTGCAATAAACAAAAAACAAGAAAATAACCAAAAGGTGAAAGTATAATTGTTCTAATGAGAAGGTGCAATTACACAAAATAAAAGTGTAATTGTGCAAGAAGGGGCAACTACATAAAAACAAAAATAAATGAACAAATATAAACAAGATTCACGCGGGGCGCATTTGAGTAGGGAGTCCACATGGATTTTGCTTAGTGAAAAGGAAAAAACCACAAAGCTATATTAGTGGATTGATTGCCCGACAAATCCTCACGCGATCATTTGTATCTTTTTACGTTCGTTGGGGATTAAAGGTCCCACACAATTTCGTCCGCGTAGCATAGCACTTTGTTCCATTCCATAACCCACTTTGAAGCAAGTACATGCACCCTCGTTGGGCTGCCAAAATAAATTTCACGTACTTCCTTCGTCACAGTTTAGAAGGCGTGCACGTGTATCTACCTCGTCAATTTGACCAATTTAATAAGAGACATATATTACAAAAAAATATATCATTAGAAACTTTAGATGTTCTATTTCCTAATGATATGTTTTTTATGTTAAAAAATATATTTTATATAAGTCAAATTGATGATCTAGATGTACGTGCATGTCTTCTAAACTGTGAAGAAGGAAGTACTAAATTTTAGGTGCCATTGATGATCGGACCGACCGATTGTGATTCTTAGTGAGGTCTAGCTCTATTAAAGCATCTACAGGCGGACATAGCAAATATGACCTCCTAAACGTCCGCGGACGCATCTGGTCAGTGACCGCGTGTCTCTATTTGTCTGTCCGTGCAGCCACATTTTTTATTTTCTTCCTTATATGTTTGGTCAGTTGCACGTGATTGATGAAGAGGAAAAAAAAGAGAGAAAAAAATGAATAAAGAAAAATAAAAGATGATTTCGGATGGGGTCGCGTCCCACGTGACCGACTGACCGGATGTGTCCGGGCACGTCCGCGAGCCCTCATATCCTCCCTATATTTATCCTTAATACGAGGGTTCGTGAACAGTCCAAACGTACATGGATGATATGAGGGATCCGGTTGGGTCACTTTTTTTTTCTTCTTTCTTTTGTCCGGTCACAAATCGAATACGTTCGCGGTCATTTAGGGAGTCATATTTGTTGTGTTCAGCTGTAGATGCTCTTAAGGGTAGGAATTGCACTGGCCTTTAAAGGAGAGAGTGAGTTTCTTTGATATGTTTCTTCGAAGTACTAGTTTACATACAGGTAGGGCCCTAAAAGTTCACTTGTGAGAACAAACACCTAAATTAATGCACAAGTGGCCATGCATTCCTCAACTAAACATACGGCCATGGCCCCATCAACTAATTGACCCTCAATTATTATCACATAAGGGCCGTCTGCATATATTCGGACCATACTGTTTGGACCGTCAAAGTCATTCAACACGGGCGTGTATCAGTCCGGAGGGTAGTCCCGACGCACTTTCTCCACAAAACGGGAGACAAATGTGGGGAAGTCTTTGCGGGCGTCCGGGCAAAACCTCCGCCCGTTTCTAACCGCCTTGGCCCACCGAAACCTCATTCTCCCTCACCCGCGTGTGTTCCCGTCCGGCGTCAGCTGCCCGCATTCATGTCGATGTTGAGCGCGTCGCTTCACATTGAAGTCGGCTCAGGATGGACGCGACCTCTCATTGCCTCCGCCATTAAAGCGCGCGTCGGTCGAGGGTGTCGCTTGTGACGCGTCCCTGGTGACCACACATGTTCAACGTCGACGACGTGTTACTGGACAGGATGGGACAGATATCTAACACGTCTGTATGCCGCCATTAAGCAGGCTCACGGGCCGAGAAACCCACTCCAGCGCTGCGCATTGACACTATCTAAAGACAGCCGTACCCTGCTAACTTCACGCCAAAACACAAGCCGCTCCTCATCCTCCTCCCTTGCACCGCGTCTGTCATGATTGCATGCGGCAAAGCTCTGTGGGAGAGCATTTTCACGAAGACGGAGCACGAGCTGGTTACCCTTCCGCTGCCTAACAATGTCGTCGTGCCAAGCGGATCAAGGCCGGCTTGTCGGTCAACTCACCCAAGGTCTCCAACGATGAGGACGACACCATGATGGAGATGGACTCCGATGACACCGTCCTAGCGCCCGCGCGTGTGCATGTTGGTTTTACCATGGAGCAGGCGCAGACGCAATACAACACCACCATGGCAGAGATGCAGCCTGCATCGGCGCATATGTCGGCGTTCGAGCGGGCGCTAGAGTGAAAGTGCACCTTATCCCTTGGTGGTTTTTGTAATTAATAACAACATATGTCTCATCGAACTAATGCCCATTCGAAGATGAATTTAGGAAAAGTTCAGCATTGGCATGGCTAGGACATGTGATTGTGTCCCCCACAAGATGCTAAGGAATCACATTGGCAAAAGCTTCAAGTCTCTAATTTTTTGAGTGATCAATGATCACTTTGAGTCCATAGGAAAGTACATACTACTAAGAGGGGTTGAGGTTTTGAGGATGACTTAATTGCTCAAGTGCTTAGAAATTTACCACCAAAACCCTTCAACCACTTTCCCACATTCCATTTGTCCGAAAACCCTAAGTCAAACTTGGTCCCACTGAAGCATCCACATATGGACCCACCGAGTCAACCAAGATAGAGCCATAAGCCAAACCCTAGCAACTCGGTACAACTGAGATTACATTCGGTCTGACTGAAGTGTAGTGACCAAGTTTTTGTACCTAGATGAATTCATTTTGGAATCACCGAGATGAACCGATCAGAATTACCAAAACAAGGTATCTACCTAGGTCATCCCGAATCGGTCTCATCGAGTTGATTCATCCGGTCCCTTCGAAAAGCCAAAATTTCTAATCTTTTACACTGCTCGGTCTCACCGACATTTCATGTTGGTGTCACCGAGTTCTGCTTAAAGTTTATAACGGTTGGATTTTTTGGTGAAGACTATATATACCCCTCCACCACCACCTACTCTCAAAGAGAGCAGCCAGGACAAAGCATACACCTCCCACATTCATTTTTTAAGAGAGAACCACCTACACTTGTGTTGAGATCATGAAATTCCACTTCAACCATATGATCCTTGATTTTTAGCCTCTCCAAGTTGCTTTCCACCGAATCGTTCTTTTCTACCAAGCAAAATTCTATGAGAGAATGATTGAGTGTTGGATGAGACTATCTCTTGAATCACAAGAGCAAGGAGTTCATAATCAACACAACACATATTACCTTTTGGAGAGTGGTATTTCTTAGATTGGTTAGGTGTCGCTTGGGAGCCTTCAAATCATGTGAAGTTGAACCAAAAAGTTTGTAAGGCAAGGAAATCGTCTAGTTCGTGAAGATCTACCCCGAGTGACGCTTGTCCTTCATGGACGTAAGCCATGATGGCATAGACAAGGTTACTTCTTCATGGACCCTTTGTGGGTGGAAACCTCCATGGACTCGCATAACTGTTACCCTCTATGGTTGAAGTCTCTATCGAAGTGGACTTATGATAGCACCATCTATCAAAACCACACACAAAATCATCGTGTCTTCATTGCATTTTATTTCTCGGATCCCTCCTTCACTTTCATATGCAAAGTCTCCAATTTCTGTTGGTCACTACTTAGACGACGACGTAGTGATGGTCAATTTACCACATAAGCTAGTTAGACCCGGTCTGGCCTGATTAGGACCCGTGATGAATAAATTATAAACTTTTGACACTAAATATGCATATTTGAAGCTTTAGGACTAATTTGACACAAGTCGAATAGTTATAGCACTTATGATCGGAAATCCAATTTAGCTCCTAGGAGCATTTGCTCCTGTGTGCGAAAAATAATTTTTGAAATGTTAAAAAATCAAACAAATTTGTTTTATATTTATAGTCACATTCAAATGCAACCTGCAATTTTGTAGGGAAAAAGGTTAAATATTTTGGCATGTGAGAAAATAACAAATTTGACACCAAATGTTACCTCCGAAATGTCATCCTAAATTTGCTTTTTTCACCAACGACTATGAAATTGCCAAGCATGTTTGCGACACTAACACGGACACCCACACAAAAATGCAGATTTTTTTAAAACATTTGACCACTTTTTTGACTGTACTGCAAAAACGCCCTTCCCATGCATTTTACTCACATAATTTCTGCTCTCTCAGCATTGGCTTAGCATCTCGAAACAGGTTTGCGGCCCGCTATACTAATATAGCAAACACCCGATACATTCAACGATAGATGCCGGAGCGAAAACAATACAGTCATGCTCAAACGAAAAGAGAGAGAAAAAACAAAAGGAACGAATGCCGACAACGGTGGATCAACAAAAATGAAGAGGTCTCACGACCATTGCGCCCATCGAAGATCTCCCACTGAGATCCTAGACTCTGGAGCGCCAGTACAAATCAACACCTTCGAGAAAGGACACGACGATGACGACGCTGCTGCCAAGGGTTTCCCCAGTACTCTCGGCGAGGAGAACCGAACAGTAGCACCCTACACCCTCCAGAAAGGTCCGGCGGCACCCTTCGACGCCACCGCGTCTGTGTCGGACATGACGACAGGGATTTCTCTCGATTCCAACCATCACGTGGACGCTCCGGAGCACACCCCCAAACCGCCCCCACCCTGCGCCAACATGACCTTGAAGCCAGCCACGTTGTCTCACCACGGCACCGAGACGTGAAGCCTGCACAGCAAAGAAGAAGGGTCGAGACTGGGGGCAGCAGCACCACCGGCATGCAGGAGGGCCCGACCTCCATCGTCAACGACAGTAGCCGACCGGATGCAACAATAGGAGTATACCAGACCCTGCGGGCAGATCCCGTCGTCGCGTCGTAGAAGGCATGTCGTTGTGTCGCTGCCTCGGGAGCGCGCCGCCAGCCATCCCGGCTCCACCAAGGAGCAGCGCCACCACCTGACGGAGCGCCGGCCACCGCCTCCATGTCACCGGACCGCAGCCTGCCGAGCTACACCGCCGCCGTCTACCTGCCACGAGAAGGCAGGCCGCGCGCGGGAGAAGAAGAGCCCGCCGCCGCCGACACTATCCGGGCCAGATCCGTTTTGACTGTGCCTGCTCATTTTTTCTACTACTCCTGTAGAGCGCTCTCGACCTTATATACGTGGCGTTGCCTCCTGCTACAATCATGCGAATGCATTCCCTGCTCTTCGTCTTGCTCAGCTCACGCTTGCTCACTGTTACTCTGTGAGACGCGCGCTGGGATGGCCGAGACCAACGGCGCCGCAAACAGCGTGACGGCGCCACCGATGCTCCACGGGCGCGTGGCGATCGTGACGGGCGGCGCCAGCCGCGCCGGCGGCATCGGCTCGGCCGTGTCGAAGCACCTGGCGGGTGGCGGCCCTGGGCGCGCGCGTGGCGGTATCCTGCGTCGGCGACCCGGCGCCGGCCAAGGAGGTCGTGGCCGGCATCAACGCCGCGCACGGCGAAGGCCATGCCATCGCGGTGGAGGCGGACGTGTCGGACGCGGCGCAGGTGCGGGCGCTGTTCGACGCGGCGGCGGCGGCGTTCGGCGGGGAGCTGCACGTCCTCGTCACGACGGCGGCGGTGCTGGACTACTCGTACCCGGCGCTGGCGGAGACGAGCGAAGCGAGTGTTATGCCTAGACTAATCTCATGCATGCAACGTGATAGCTTTGTTTTCTGTTTTGAATAATGTTTGTGCATGATCGCACGTGACCTGTGCATGTACGTACTTAGTGGAGGGCTGCATCTAGCACGCACCGTTCCTCTCTTTCTTTTTCTCCCGGTCGTTGGCTTGAGCTATGTGATGCAGTCGCTGGATGGGGCGAAAGATGTGGATCATGGCAGCCCGGCCGGGAGGTAGTTAGCTTCTTTGTGTAATCTCATAAAGGGATGAAAAACAGAACGAAAAAGCTGCGCAGTTGGTGGCAGCACAAAACACTCCCTCTCCAGTTCGTGTTCATCGCTCTCTCTCTTTCTGATCTTCTTCGCTCGATTGCTCGTCTTGACAACGACAGCGAGGAGACCTACGACGCCGCGTTCGGCGTCAACGCGCGGGGCACCTTCCTGTGCCTCCGCGAGGCGGCGAACCGGCTGGCGCGCGACGGGCGGGGCCGCATCGTCACCTTCTCATCGTCGGGCGTCGGGTCGCTGCGGCCCGGCTACGCGGCCAGCAAGGCGGCGGTGGAGACGATGACGAGGATCTTGGCCAGGGAGCTGCGGGGGACCGGGATCACCGCCAATGCCGTGGCGCCGGGGTCGACGGCCACCCCGATGTTCTACAACGAAGACGGAGGAGGAGGCCTGGCGGTACATCGCGGAGGCGCCGCTGGGAAGGCTTGGCCTGCCCGTGGACATCGCCTCGCTCGTCGGCTTCCTCGTCAGCGACGCCAGCAGGTGGATCAACGCCCAGGTTTTACTCAGTATGTAGTCTATATTGAAATTTTAGAAGGTTTTATATTTAGAAACGGAAAAGGTACTTTGATTAAAGAGGTAATCTTATATTCATAGTTACGCTGCATTGAAATGTGCAAAATAATCACGGGGTGTACCTAAGCAAAACTCTTGTAAAAAGATAATCTAAAAACTATGTTGCTGGTGCTAGTTTTAGTACTCTTTTGTTGTTTGCTGGCTACGCCTGGGCCCATAGTTTAGAGTTTATTTTGCTCCTGCGGCAGCGGCAAGATTGTTCGATGTCAACCATTAATACTTCAACACTTCTCCTTTTTCCTCCTTTGCTAGTGTACGTGAGTATCGTCCTTCTCTTTTTTCCTCCTTTGCTGGAGTCCGTGAGTAGTATCCCTATTACCTGTATTACCAAAAACACGTATTTCCATGGAGCAATGAATGGAAGGGGGATGTCCGGTTGGAGAAGTTAACAACCCTCAGGAGACCGCAACCCAAAAAAACAGGAGTTGTGGTTTTGTGATCTTTTTACTCAAAAACAAAACTAAACCAAACATACAAAAGGTTTAACAGGCGAGCATCAATAAGCCTGCATGTCTTTCTTAATGGTATAAGAAACATGCAGGCCTATCTACAAGAATGGACAATAATTTTGATGGGAATGTTCTTTCCAAGTTTCAGCAATCTTCACCAGCACAACTAGACATATAGGTAACATATAATAATTGTCCGTGGTACATCAGAACGACAGTGTAAATGACCTTCCAGAACATACCCAGGGGGGGACTGCCCATACGCATGTACGTAAAGCAAACCGAGAAAAACCATACACATATGGACAATCACAAAACAAGCTAGAGCATACTAGGACCTTGCAAGCAGCACAGCACTCAGTCCATGTACAAACGAAAGAATGACCTATAAAATTCGCAAAACCAACCAACCAAAGCCACAGGTAGCCGTTCGCACAAAGATGACCAGCAATGGATCGTGCCAACCAATCATGATGACAGGGATAAAAACAAGCACATATGATTGATTGATCTCATTCTGCGGGAGAACCGGAAGCAGCCGCTTATTCAAAAGAGATCGGCTTTCCGCTTCTGCAGCTCTTGCTTCCACCCTGGCTGCAGGTAGAACGCGTCCTTGGTGATGCCAAAGACGGTCTGGAACTCGCTCTCCGATAAGTACGCCTAGAGAAGCAACAGCCAAAAACATCAGCAAGTCAGCTGCAACATAAACAAGATTAACCCTAGTCTACGAAAATACGCTAAACCAGCAAACCTAAGAAAGTGCTTCAGAAGAATAACCTAGTACATGTGGACTCCGGATATAAAGTGTTCACGGGAACAAACCTCTCTGCGTTTGTAGTCTATCCCACGGATAGGATCAGTAGATTTTGATATCAAGCGGTCGTAACTAAATGTTGCTTCACCAACATGCTCAGTTGTTTGTTCCTCCGGCACCTCCAGCGCCTCAGGCTCTGCTACATCTACCTCAGATGGCACCTCCTCCACTGGAGCATCTTTCTCTGACTGAAATTCAGAGGATTCCCCAGCTTCAGAGCGAGGAGATGCCTCCGATGGAGATATTACGACGACCTCCGCCTCTGCAATGATTAAAGGTATTAAGCTTTGGAAGGAGGACAATACCGGCAAGTCCATAAGGGCTCACTTCATCCATGGATCTCCTTAATAGCCAGGTGAACATCATGCAGTTACTCCACAGTATACCAGGAAATTAAATATATGGCACAGTAGACATGCATTCACTATTCAAAGTTACTTGCAGAGAGATGAGCATAATTGTTTTGAAGTCTTGGTGGAACAATTTCACAGAAAAACACAAATCAGATTATTGTTCTCTAAGAAGATGAAATTTAAAGGGAGACTACGGCTGTACCAGTCTTTTCTGATGTTGTGCTCGTCTTGCTAGCTCTGAGATTGTCAGATGATCCAGACTGCTCAGCAGTCAGCACAGACGATAGCGCAGCAACTGCAGCTGCTCTTTGTGACCCTTGACCTGAACGTGACGGAGGTGGAGTTTTTGGTTTTGAGGATGGGTTAAACGCATTGGACAAGGCAGCCAGTGCAGAGGCGCGTTGAGTGGGTCCATCACCCAAGCTTGGAGGCCTACTATCATTAGCCTGAAAGGGATTGTCTAGTTAGTTCATCACTCATAATATTTTGGTAGATAAAATATTGAGCATTTACCTGCTTCTGCTGCGAAGATGGATTGAATGCTGCACTGGACAAGGCAGCCAGTGCAGAGGCACGTTGAGTGGGTCCATCACCACCCGAGCTTGGAGGCCTACTATCATTAGCCTGAAAGGGATTGCCTAGTTAGTTAATCACTCGTAATATTTTGGTAGAGAAAATATTGAGCATTTACCTGCTTCTGCTGCGAAGATGGATTGAATGCAGATGATAGAGCTGCTAATGCAGATGCCCTTTGAGTGGGTCCACCATTACCAGAGCTCCTAGATGCACCCTGTAAAGTAATGGCATCAATATCATGCTACTATTATGTTCTCTATATTTTGCATCTCCAATGAATTCATAAAATTTGTAGCATGGGTTCATTCTGTAAAAGCAATTCAGCTATACAATACTTGTCATAGATCCGAGCAGTGCTGCGAGTGTTGCCCAAATTACCTCTGAGCGTAACCCAAAAAGAAGTGAAAGTTTCTTTTGGAACGAATTCCCATGAATCTGCACAAAACAAGAAACCTATTAATAGTCCATAACAAACGCTAACAGAATAAACAACATGAATAGCATACACAGGTACAAGTGAACAAGGAGAACTATAACGAAGACTGCCTTCAGAAGTAAATGAAACCACAACTGTTCAGTAGGTTTTCACTTTAATTAACTTAAGTAGATCATACCATCACTATAAGTTAATAATAGACAACAGCACACAAAGATATAGCAGTATAAGATATCCGACAGCATACCACAGATTTTGTGTTATCCCAAGAGAAGTATGTCTTGAAGAAGCATGGCTCGTTTCCTTCAGAGATTTTGTAAAGTGGTACATACGGGGAAAGATCTTCAATCGACATCGCATGCTCTATGTATTTCTGTGGTAAAGAGATAAGAAGCATCAAGTGTTGCATCATTGTAAAACAACAGCAAACTATAATAACAAGGTCAAAGCTTCAGGTCACCTGGCCAATTTCAAACGCCTTTTGTTTCTCTTTTGGTTCCACGCACTGACCAATCCAAATAAAGACCTCTCCGTGTGTGTCAAGAATCATCAAATCTTCAGTCAACAAATCATCTTGGCAAAAATTGAAGATCTCAGTAACCTGCCGAAGCTCATTGACATCACATACCCTGAATTGCTATAAGCAAGTCTAACTTTAGGAAAATTATAAGGGCAAGAGCAATACCTCCAGTCTTCCTGATCGAGGGTAAATTGATGACCATGTTACCATGAATGAAACCAAAGCAACAAAAATATAATTAGGAGAAATACATGTACCGTATAGATACTGACATAATGAGAGCAAAGAAGTCAAAGTAAGAAATCTACAATGACTAACCTTTCCTAATCGAGAAGGCATACAAATGAGGATCTCTGACAATAGTATCCTGCATGATGGGTTTGCTTGTATAGCTCTGTTTTCCATCAAGAGCAAACCAGAAAGCAGAACTCTCTGTTCCCTCCTTGCAATGTTTCACTGTCGCACCAGGCTGCAATATTGGATACAAAAATCTTAGCAAGGGGTAGTTGGGAAAGGCAGTGATTCATGAAGTTTCGGAAGTTTTCAATGCTTCATAAAAGAACAGTTATGGAAGAACTTTGCAGCAACCCATAACCACGTTCATGCAATTCCACGTGATATTTGTAAAACTATGTTGTATCATGATTACTAAAACAGAAGAACTCTTTAGGTAACCGTGGCACTATGACCATCCATCAAGCTACAGTGAATAGACATTTATACTGAAATGTCTTCCACAAATAACCAGGGGCATGTAACAGAAAAAGTTGTAATGACCAGTAAAGAGTCGAATAAAAAATTAGATACATGCTGCTGCAGATTGGCTGTATTTGAGATGTGCCATTGAAAAGCTCCTTCATGATGTGCCATTAAGTGGCTGATTTCAGATATATGCCATTATGAACAGGACGCCAGAGCTCGGGATGGGCTGTGTTTAGGAAACACATGGAAACAGCATGGCTGTATTTTTATGTACAAGAACGTTGGGGTGGGACGCTAATACTAAAACTAGGGTACGGTGAAGTTTGCAACGGTTCTACACAGGTCGGTGCAAGGATGGTTCAGATGGCACACAAAAAGGAGAAACAGGAACTCAATAACGTTGGCGCAAGGATATGTGGTGGAAGCAGCTCAGTTACGAAAATGGAGTGACTGGAGTTTTCCCAGCAGTTTCAAGTGGTGGCATCAACAGAGAGTGATGGGACACAATGATTGAAGATTGAATCCAAAGTTCCACAAGCAACCTTACTGCAAATTCCAGGGTTCAAGGTTGCAACAGTGGCATCCTCAACGATGCAACGCGATGAAATTGTACAGCTCGAGTTTGCCTCAAATAGCCTGGCAAGCAACTGAGTCTGTCCATGGAGAACGCTATGGAATGGTGTGGAAGAAGTCAGGACTGGTGTAAGGTTGACAAAGGAAACAGGGGTAGTTCCATCCATACTGACGTATTTTTAAAATCAGGTAATTTGAAATTCAAAAGGTAAAACAGAAAATCTGCAATGGCATATCTCGAAGAGGGGTCCTTTTAGTAGCATATCTCTAATATGAACACACGGTGGCATGTACTATCTAATAAATTTTTCCATCCAAAGAGATACGTTGAACTTTTACCTGGTAAATTTTGGCAAAAACCAGCAATCGGTACAAGTACTGAACTGCAATCAGTACTAGTGCTGAACTGCATCGGTACACAGAGAAATTATATTATACCTAACTGGACTGGCACTTTTCGCTAATTGTGCAATAGCTTTTTATTTCAGTTGACACTGACATTGTGATACATGTTACCACAAGCCACCAGAATGGTGAGCTTCAATCTTCATACGTCACCTTTATAAAGCTCCCATTTCCATTTAAAAACAGCATATAAGCTTGAATTTTTCACAAGTTAAACTATTAGTGTCACTATTAACATCTTATATGTATGTGGTAATAACTTGTATCTGTAAGATGGACAAGTCATGGGTGAATCTGTCATTCAACAAACTCAACAACAAATCACGTTATAAAGACTTCTGCAAAAGGTGCATAGAAATTTGAAATGATGTCTGTTTAAAGATAGTCATGTACCTTCAAGAATTCAGCAACTTTCGCTGCCCACTGCTGTTGCTCGTAAGTGCTAGAATTGCCATGCCATGTAAACATAGCACTTCCAGATTGTAATACAAAACAGTCTGTGGAGCTTAAAGATGTAGCTAGCTGAAAAAAAATAACCCATTAGCTCATAGGAAAAAAAAAATTAATGTAAAGTTGTAGATTTTGCGAATATTCTCTGTGCATCAGAGGTATATTTTTTCTTAGAAATTGGCACAAAGGTATACTTTTGAAAGACTAATCTTGGTACCTCGAAGCCCAATAATCTCACTTGCACAACTTTTGTTGTACTAAATCAGCGACAATTAATATGGATCAGAGGGAGTATGTGCCATTCTAGATATCAACAAAAAATAACAGGGAGGCAGGTTATACCGCGTCAACGTGAAGCGTTTTATTGTTATGGATAGCTGTTCCAGACACCCGAAACAGAGCTATGCCCTCGGGAGAGTAAGTTCCACTGGCCGCACCCTTTTCTTCTGCAATCTTCTTGTATCCAGAACCGATACCACCCTATATGATTAGTAAGAGAAAATACTTAACATACTGTATTTATGTACACTCAGAGACTGGAATGTACCCAGCAATTTGGCTCTGGGTAGAACTGCATGGAAATCAGCAACCCATGTACCAGAACTTTAATTTACTTTCCTTCACTTTGTTTACTTGTACTTGATCACTTCATTTATTTATGGATTCTCATAGGTTTCTATTGGGTTTCATCTCTAGCCTACACTAACTTGCTTGAGACAAAAGGCTTTGTTGTTGTTGTACATTATTTCGACTTAGAATTGAACTATGCAGTCCTTTTAGCATAACATCATCAAAGGGAAGCCACCACTCAGGTGGTGAGTGATTGTCAAAAAACAAAAGGATAAATTAAGAAACAATGATACCTTCAAGATAACCATGGGCTGGAAAAGAGAAACAAATTGCGGTGGTTCCTTCCCTTGATAAATACGACCCTACAGTACAACTACAAATAAATTAAACTCTTCTCTTGGGAATAAATACTATAGACACTTGTGAAAATGTGAAATAAAATGCAGCACCAGAACAGGCCTTCCTTTCAGTGAATTCCACATTGTATTGGCTAGTTCAGCTCCAATTGCTTGATCATCCTGCATAGAGTACACCAAAAAGGTAAACATAGACCCCAGCTCACTTTTACAAGCACACGAGTCATGTTGATGTAAAAAATGTGATGAACCGAGATCAGTTAACTCCTTTAATATCAATAACATGAGTTGGTCCCTGGAAATCTATTCTAACATTATAATGGACACACTTAAATTTAAGCTATGTATGGAAAGATTTTGGCAAGCATATCTGGAGCATCCTAGCAACATCTGCAATTTAAAGATGAACCCTTCCAGCAAAACCATTCTGAGACTAGTTGCTGCAACACCTGTTTCATGCATGCATCCTGATTTATTTATTTATAACCTTTCTAATTTGATCAGGCAATGTGGCTTCGACATGTGCATTGACAAGTGAATATAAATAATTCTACAGAAAGGCTTAGGCATAGGTTTTATCTAAAGTACACCATCGTGTAAGTAAATGCACGATATATAGAACAGTAAACGCCGAATCACAAAGACAAACACTAATTCATTACCACACTAAGAAATTACTATTTGAAAAGAGCATCAACAATTGGGATCAAGTGAAAAGAAAAAGTTAGCTAGGTAGGGCAGCATGCAACGTATTATTACCGCTGTGCTTTCCTTCCCAATCCAGTAATTAAGATAATATTCTTCTTTCTTGTCACCCGAATGATATGTATAAAGAACAATATAACAGTCTCCACTGTAAAATTTTCCATTATCCTCTTTTGGAAGTGGACTCTTAGCATTTCCATCGATGCACCACACCTGAAATAGAAACAATTTATTTGAAGGGCATTTTCATTAATGTATTTTGGGAATAAATATTTTAAAGGATGCGACTCATAAAGTAGGACATAGGATCAGCCAAACCTCGAGTCTTCCACCACCATCAAGCAAAGGAGGAACTTCCTCGTTCACTGGAGTGCTGCTTTTTGGAGCTCCTTTTACATCAACACCTTGTTGCTTCAATAAAGCTAGGAGAAACACCAAAGAACATCAGCAATAATCAAAACAGAATTTTTGTTATCCTGTTAGTTGTAACTGAATAAACTACCTGCAACTTTGCCCCGCCCATCCTCTGCACCAGAGTTCCCTGTTGCAGTACCCGCTGGCCATGATTCAAATTTTGACTTGAATGCATGGCTTTCATAACCCTGAATCACTTGTGTCACTCTTGTCGTCTTTGGCCTTTTCTGATTAATGATGAATTCCTACAAGAGGCAAAATCATAACAGTGTTGCAAATCTGAAATGACAATCAAAAACATAAAAAGAGGAGAGACTTTCTGTAAGCTCACCTCAACTGCTTTAGTGACAGTTTTTCTGTCCTCAAGCTGTGTTACCCGACCAACCCATACAAACATTTCAGCCCCACAGTCAAGTAAGAAACATCTTGTGTTCTCAAGGACTGCTTTTGTAAGAGGTATATCTTCAAACTTTAATTCACCATCATTGATACTGCAAAGAGAACAATGGACAGGGCAAACAGTAAAATAGCAATAGAGCCATGTCTTCCAACATCAAGTGATCTTTACAGATACTGCAACTATAAACATTTGACAGGTAACTGCTTCTAGGCAAACCTGCTGGCTACCTTTGCACCCCCACCTCCTAGTGGTCTTTTAAAGGCCTTTAGCTGGTGGTCCGGGCCATTTCCAGAAGGAATGTGGAATAAATAGATTAGGGACACAAGAACTTGAGGCAAGCTATGACAGTCTGTGGGTCGCTGTATTGTATTGTGTTGTGTTGTGGACTATTTGCTGTTACAATCGTCTATACCGATGCTAAAAAAATCTTATTACTGTGTTGCTGCTCCCAAAAAGATACTTCTGTTTAGTTAATATCTTAGAGCAAGTACAATAGCGGGCTTATAGCCCGCTTACATGGCATTTTTGGCTATGTGGAGGAGAGAGAGATGAAAAAGCAGGGAGAGTGGGCTCTCATGCAAGAGCCTAGCTGTATGCGCATTCCTAGGCAAATACAATAAATACAATGAAAGAGATAGAGAAAAGGTGCAAAAAAGTAGTACTCTTACAGCCAACCTTATAGCTAACCTTATTGTATGTGTAGCTATAAGTAATGACTATATGTGGCATGACAACATCATATAGCCAGCAGTTGGCTATACTATTAAGTATTAACCATGCTCTTAGGCTGGTCATAGTGGGAGTAACTTAGCTAGCAACATAACGCATTTTGAGACAAGTTTGCTTATGTGGCATGTATTTAATGAGGAGAGAGATGTTTAGAGTAACATGATATGTTACTGTAACATAACGCTTCCCAAGAGAAGATGAGTCTACAAGCTAATAAATGAAGACATCTATGACACTAGTACTATGTTACTTTGCACTATGAAGGTAGTAACTTAGACACTAGTATAAGTTACTCCCCACTATGACCAGCCTTATAGAGTAGAAAGCAAAATTTAGACATGTAGCCTATGATGTAAAAAGGTATGTAGCCAAGGACTAGCAAGAAGCCTTTTCAAATGTAGGAGGCACAACTGAAGCAAATAACAATATAACTAAGCATTTGTCTGTCTCATCTAGAGATGAATAGAGATTTCAATTTATTTATTTTAAATGCCAACCATACGCTCATTTTTCAAAATAATTATTAACTGGTACATGCTTATATTACAAATGTGAGAACATAAACAACAATAATGTCATGCACATGGCCCCAGCAAGTAGCAACAGTAGCCATATAACTTTGAATCATGATGATTAGTTTCCTTTAGTTAGCTTATTTCCTTTGGATTGGTTGCTACCATTAAGGATCAACAAAAGTCACTTCTATTAAGAAATACCTGTAGAGCTTGGGTGCTGTAGTTTCCAGTACAACATCGTCATCACTAACAGTTTTTTTCCCAATAGGTGCAAAACCTCCAAAAAGGACCCAGAATTCACCAGAGTCTGATTCCGCTTGTAGTTTTCCATCATCTGGCATTATTAGAGTTAAACCACATGAGTAGAGAAAAAAGGCGCATCAGTTAACAAAGATACCTATGCCAGGTTTATATATCCCCTTACCAACGATTGCAACATCACACACACCCCCATGGTACTTCTCCTTTAAATGTTGGATCACTTCCAGTGATTTAGCCCTTTCTTGGATATTGGAGTTTGCACCATTGAATTGATAAATTTTCTTTTCAGTATCTAAGATAAACACATCATCATGGTTTAATGATGACCGTGCAAAGGGAACCTGAACAATGTAGGCACCATATTAATGTAGCATACAGAATTGATAATCTGAAATTTGAAAAGAATATGCAGGAAGAGGGTAAAATATCCCCTACCTGCTTAATTCTAATAGCTCTCTTCCCTTTGCAAATATATAACCGTGTTTCAAACGTCTCCTCTTCTGGAGTTTTGAACCCAGAGGCGAAACCACCCTCCATAGGTATAATGCAAGGTTTGAAGTATGACAGGAACTTGTCAGATTCATAACCTTGGAGTTCCCTGTACTGGACTGCACGACCCCCAAGTACAGAATCAAGTTCGACCGTCTTGATCGCTGCAGTGCCAGCTTCATCCTGCACAATGACAAGTTGTCAGTTGGTTGAAAATGGATTTCTGAGTGTCACAGAAATTGAAGTTTACACGGTGTGTACTTGGCTTGAGTCTTTCCCAATCCAGAAGTGGACGTCATACAGATATGCACCACCCTTAGGAGAAGTTGTCTAGAAAAATACAAAGAATTAGCTTAGTAATTTTTGTATGATAGAAAAATTGAAAGATCAATGATGCATCAGAGAATGCAAGAGTCAAAGCAATCACCTGCAAAACTATATATGAATCTCCAGAATAGAATTTACCATAATCAGATTTTGGCAATGCAACTGGCTTAAAATCTTCAATTCGCCATATTTCTATCCCACTAAGTGACGTCAAGGGGCACGCATACATAAATAAAGAAGTACAATCCAGATTTGTGAGCTTAACTAACAAAAACAATTCAATCAAAGATAACCGGCTGACAGTCGTGTGGAAGGATACACTTTTTGGCCAGCCCCTTGGAAAGCAGGATCCACCACTTTCGGGGTCGACATTTGGAAGCAACTTTACCAGGGCTCACTTTGAAGGTGATGAAATAGCAGCAATGGGTCCACTATACAGCAAGGGCCCTGAAATTTGAGAGGACGTTATAAGCTGAAAAGGGACCAGATCAAACAACAATTGTAATATGAAAACGCATTCAGTTACTCCAACAAGGAAATAGAAGAACAAAAAAAACTCCAATCAACTGCAGATAAGATAACTAATGAAGCAGTGTGTGAAATGCTGAGAGCAGAATGCATCAAGCCATGGACAATCCTCATGAATCAGCGCTGGGCATCTGTCTGGATATAGAGGTCTAAAATAATCAGCACTGATGCGCTCTCCCTTTGTCAACGGATATCCATCAATGCATAATTTCTATTAAAAAAGCTTACCCTGTAAAATTAGCTGTGTTCAGATTCATGTTGGTGTAAACATTTTTTTTTCAGAAGCCTCGCTCTCTCCAAACCCCATGACACAGAAGCCTGCTGTTTCCACCCTGCTCCAAAGCCACCAGAGAAGAGCAAAGCTTCCGCTGCGTGCATAGGAGCCCGCCATGGTCACACAAGCAGCACACGGCCAATGTATGTTTTATTACTGCAAGGGCTTGATGCATTTGAATGGCTTTTTGATCTCTTCAAAAAATGAGTTCCAATTGCACGCGTCTAGGAGAAGATTACCACCTCTTCTCGATGATAACCTGTGTTTTACTGCTACTACTTTCAACTGTTTACCGCCTAGGATCAGAGGCGGCCGAGGTACAAGCACGCAGGCTTATAGCTGGTCCAGGTAAATCGATTTCAGGAAACATGTGTCCGTCCCTCCAGGTGATGCTAGTCTTGGTCCGAGCTGTGAATTCCGCTTGAGATGGGGAATGCAACTTGCATACGATGGCCGGCAGCTGGCCGATATAACGAGAAGAAAATTCAGAGTGTGCAGAAGGAGAGTGACAGTCTGAAATTCAGCAAGTCGCCCAAGGCACGACAGAACAACAAATGAGCATTTATTAAAAATCCGGCCGGGCTGTGCGTACGTAACGCCGGGATCACGGAACAATGGCCCGGATCTCACGATCTGGCGGGGGCGGCCATTGCCGAGCCGGATCCGCGCGCGTGATCCCTGATCCTACCGACGATCCCGACCCGCACGGGCTTGGCGTGGCCCAGTCGCGGCCTCTCGGCGCGTGGTGCCGCAATTCGGCGGCGAGCGAGCGCGCGGAAGGGAAGGGAAGAGGGGGATCTACAGAGCGGGGCGCGTAGCACAGGGAACGCGACTCACCCTGCCCGGGGACGGGGTGCCGGTGGGGCCGCCGACGAAGAGGTAGGGTCCCCGTGCCGCACGCGTAGATCCGCCGCCGCAGGCCGGGGAGGAGGAGCGCAGTGGCCGCTGATCCGGCGGTGGCGCGGTGGCGAGGGAGCGGGAGGGGCTCGTCGACGGGATGGCGAGGCGAGAGTGAGGAGGGAAAGGGGGCGTCCGACCGCGTGTGTGGGAAGGAAGGGAAGGCAAGGGAAAGGAGGGAGGGCGGGTTGGCTGGGCTGAGCTGGGCTGGTCGAGGGGAGGGGGGGCTCGTGCCACCGCACCGGGGGTAATAATGGTCGCGCTCGTGGACGCTGCTGCATGGCACGGCGATGGATCCAGCCAGCCCCGGCAGCGCATTCCTCCGCTCCGGTCGGTCGGTCGGTCGGACCCACGCCCGCCCGCTCGCCCAGTGGCGGCCATCATCACTCGTCGCCGCCGCTGCCTGACCTGGCCTGGTACAAGTGTACGCAGCACAACGCAATAAGTGCCACATGGCGCACGACCAGCAGGGTCAGAGCAGTACATACACATATGCCGGCGACGCAGGAGAAGAATATTACCTTGTTTTTCCTCCTTTTCGATATCCGTGCCATACGTTTTCTTCCTCCTCTTCTTCTAACCGGCCGGTTGACGGTTCCTTGCACGTTTTCTGCCTTTGATTTGATTTCATTCACTTGACCGTGACACGTTTTCCGTTTGTTTTCTTGCGTTTGAAACGGCGCGGAGAAATGTACTTGTACTAGTATGTGGCTACCAGCGCGTCCTGCGGTTTTGGCCGGCGGGAGCATTTGTTTTTATCCGGTCGTGTCGGTGTCAGCGTTAAAACTACTCCCTCCGTCTCAAAATTCTTGTCTTAGATTTTTTAAATATGAATGTATCTAATCGCATTTTAGTATTTGGATACATTCATCTCTAAACAAACTTAAGACAAGAATTTAACGGCAACAAAAACTATACCATGAAGAAGGTTGCATCTAGTAGCAGTATCAGTATTATTTTACCAGCTCCGGGGAAAAATAGTACTACCCATTTCACTATATAGTGAGTCTTTGTTTTTCGTGATTTAAATTTGATCATGAATTTAACTTGTTTTTCATAATTTAAGTTTAATTATATATTTAACCAAAGTCAGATTTGAAACTGGTTCAATGTGAGATAAAACACAACAAACGGTCTTTCATATACACAACAAACTGGTTCGATGTCATTTCTATATCAAGAGATGACATTTTATTTATTAAGATACACCATTTCTATATTACAAGATGGTATTTTTATATTAAGAGATGCCATCTCTATATTACGAGATGGTATTTTTATATTAAGAGATGTTACTCTATTTATTAAGAGATGCCATTTTTATATTATGAGATGGTATTTTTGTATTAAGAGATGCCATTTTATTTATTAAGATATGCCATTTTTATATTACGAGATGCTATTTTATATTAAGAGATGCCATTTTATTTATTAAGAGACGTCATTTTTATATTACAAGATGGTATTTTTATATTAAGAGATGACATTTCTATATTACGAGATGGTATTTTTATATTAAGACATGTCATTCTATTTATTAAGAGATGGTTTTGTTTTATTAAGATATAGCATTTGTAAGATATGATATTTTTATTATTAATAGATGACATTTTTATTTTTAGAGAGACATTTTTTGTTTATGAACATGTGTCATTTTTTATTAAGAGGTGGCAATTTTTGTTTATTAAGGGATTCCATTTTTATTGTCTGTATTGTCACTTTTTCTTCTTTTTTGTAACAAGGTTTGGGATGGCATTTTCTAAAATAATAACAATTAAGTGAGCCAGTCAGGGCTCACCCTGGCCTTTTTGTCCTGGTGAACTATCTGGGAGGCCTAAACGGTTTGCTGGCTTGTGCACCCTGGCAAACAAAATCATTCGTTGCGAGATCCTCCACAGCGACCAGGTACCATGTATTGGTGTCGTAAGAGAACTAGAAAATACCCCACGTGTTGTAGTGAGATGGCAATGTAATAAACAAATTGGAAGAGAGGGCACACGTAAAGGAGATGGGAGTAAGAAAATAAAAATAGGAAATGTTTTGCAACAGAAGATGGATTGGATTTAATGTGTAACTCTGAAATCAGTGCCATCGTCCTCCCGCACCAACGTCAACCTCTGAACCTCTAGGTATGCACAATCATACAGGACCCACGTTGGGCTGGGTTCTGCAAAAGAGATCGAGGAAGGTACGGAAAATTATGAATCGCATTAGGTGATGAGGTAGTTGCTATTTATTAGAAAAAAAACATGTGAGAAAGACATGTTATGAGGTAATGAAGCGATGCTTTCGGCTGTTACTCCTAGACTTGTGTTGTGTAGAAGTTGAATGTCAATGAGATAGTGGGGATGTGAACAACCAACCATTTCTGATGATTCTTTTTGCATGAATGGTACAATGGACTCACGGTTAGTAAACTGAAACAAAGAAAGAAAAAAAAACATAAGTGATGGCATGGCATCACTGTAGAGCAAAGAAATTCATTAATTTAATTGCATGCTTGCTAATATGGCGTGATAGTTGAGTTAGCATGTGTGCATGTCAAGATAAATAGAGTAGCGAGGATGACTCTCTCCCGGGCGTGTTGCGTTAACTTCGTTAGAAAAATGTGTAAGTAGTTGCTAAAGGTATGGGAAATGATTCTGATCTACCGGCTAACCTAGCGCGGGGCGACCGTCGCTTCCCTTGCTTGACACGTGGCCTACTAGACCATACACACCTCTTTTATCTTCTTTTCTGCAACAACGGTGTTGTTGCAGAACAACGACAGTGAGCGACAACTGCGCAAGTGCGCAGACAGTCAGAGATGATGTTGTAATTTTTGCAACATGGGTCTTGTTGCAGAATATTAGATGTCACGAAGATGCTATTGAGTTTTTGGCAATAAGTGTCTTATTGTAAAAAAATAGAGAAGAGAAGGTTGTGTAACATGGGTCTTGTTACAGGAAATTAGAGAAGAGAAAGTTTTGCAACAAGGGTCTTCTTGCAAAAAAACTAGAAAAGAGGAATTTGTGCAACATGGGTCCTTTTGTAGAAATTTAAAGACGAGAAAATTTTGCAACAAGGGTCTTCTTGGAAAGAAAAACTAGAAAATAGGGATTTGTGCAACATGGGTCATATGGGGGATATAGCTCCGTGGTGTGACCCGCCCTGTCGGGTCGGGTTGATAAGGTGGCCACTCTGGAGTCAAGGTTAAGACGGACCCCACCATGAAGACAAGACAACAAGAATTGTTGGGTAAGCCGCCGGGCGGCCCAAGCACAAAGGGATCGGTGGCTTGAAGACCACGAGGCAGAAGGCATCGATGGACTCCTTACTTGGGAGACAAGATGTAGTAGAGACATGTTAGGTTACGAGCCATTTCATGGTTTGGACTTTGTTGTAAGCCCTGGGGTCTTGACCTGTATATAAAGGTGAGTCTGTAGGGCAGAAAGACTCAAGTTAGACACCCTCGAAAGCTAGGTTAGCGATCCTGCATCCTTGTAATTGAGATCTCCATTAATATAGACACAAAGCAGGACGTAGGCTATTGCCTCCATTGGAGGGGCCAAACCTGGGTAAACCCGCCTCCCGTTCTCGTTCGATCTCTTTGAGTCATCACCCGTCAGCAATGGCCTCACACCTAAGTCCTTGCACGAGGACATCTACCGTGACAAAACCACAACGGTTGGCGCCCATCGCGAGGCCTTCGCCTAGCGGGGTTAGGTTCTCAAAGGGAGCTCTTCCGGGTTTTGGGAGCTACGTGATGGGTCGTATGACCAGGAGCCGTCGAAGCAAGATTTACATCGACGACTCAGGTTGGGGCCCCGAGGCCGACTTAGTTGAGTACGAGTATCGGGTCCCCTTCGACAAGATCCACGTATTCATCGGCCAGATCGGTGCGACGGTGCCCGAGCCGGACATCTGCACCAACCTTGTCGAGCCGGCTCGGCGCAGCCAACCTGTCCATCCTCAGCCTCATCCAAATCTTGAAGCCAAGGTTCTTGGTAAGTTTTGAGAATCGCCCCTTACCGCCGCTACCTCTGCAACAGGGATCGAGATGGCTCGAGACCCGTTAGGGCTTGGCGGGTCAGACCTGTCGCAGGAGGCTCTAGGGGCTAAGTTTTGACGCCAGCAACGTAACCAGTTTCCCCCAAGCAAGTCGAAGCAGCCGAGTCACGACCAATATCACATTTTCACAACCAACACTTGCAAGCATGACAGCAAGGTCAGGAGTGGGGCAGTCAACATGGCAGAGCCGGCAGTACCCAGATACCTCAACTGGTCCGAACATCCGATCACCTGGATCACGGAAGACCATCCTCCTTGGGTTGACAACCTTGGCGGGTTAGCTTTGGTGGTGGCGCCTCAAGTCGGCGGCTACATTCTAACCAAGGTCCTTATGGATGGGGATAACGGCATCAATATCCTGTATTATGAGACCTTTCGCCGCATGAACCTGTGTGAAAGCTCGTTGCTTCCCTCCACGACAGTGTTCCATGGGATTGTTCCTGGAAAGTTGGCTTATCCAATCGGGCAGATCAAACTCAATGTTGCTTTTGGTAATGAGTATGACTACAGGTGTGAGCTTTTGATGTTCTAGGTGGTCAAGATAAAGAGCCCATATCGCGCCCTCTTTGGACGATCGGCTTACGCTAGCTTCATGGCTCGACCGTGTTACATTTACCTCAAGATCAAAATGCCCGGACACAAGGGGACTATCACCATTAATGGAAGCCAGAAGATAGCTCAGGAATGTGAGGAAGGGGACGCAACCTATGCCTAGTCGACTTGTGCAGCCGAGGAGTTAAAGTTTTACACCGCCAACGTGGATCCGGCTGATATGAGCCCTCTCAAGAAACCCAACACCGAGTCAGAACCTCCACTTAAATTCAAGCCGCCGTAAGATACTAAGCTGATAGACTTTGCACCGGGCGATTCATCCAAACAGTTCACTATAGGGACCGGCTTAGATCCTAAATAGGAAAGCGTGCTCATCGAGTTCATCCGTGAGAATCGAGACATCTTTGCATGGAAGCCTTCTGACATGCCTGGAGTCCCGAGAGAACTTGCTGAGCACCACCTTAATGTGGATCCTAAGATGAAGCCAATACGCCAGTACCTCCGGTGGTTCAATGAGGAGAGACGCAAGGCTATTGGGGAAGAGGTATCCCGACTCCTAGCTGCCGGGTTTATCATTGAAGTTTTTCATCCTGAGTGGCTAGCTAACCCAGTGGTGGTTCTGAGAAAGAATGGCACTTGGCGTATGTGTGTTGATTATATGGATTTGAATAAGGCTTGCCCAAAGGATCCTTTTGGTCTCCCGCGTATTGATCAGATCAGTGACTCTATAGCGGGTTGTGAACGACTGTGTTTCCTGGACACTTACTCCGGCTATCACCAGATCAAGATGGTCGTCAAGGACCAGGAGAAGACAACCTTTATTACCCCTTTTCGGTGCGTTCTGCTATGTCGCCATGCCTTTCGGGCTTAAGAGTGCTAGGGCGACTTATCAACAGTGCGTTCAGAACTGTCTCCAACCTCGGATTGGGTGGAATGTTCACGCTTACTGATATGTCCCCAACGTATCTTAATTTATGAAGTATTCATGCCATGTTTACAATAATTCTATATGATTTTGGTATGATTTATTAGAACTAACCCGGACTGACGCTGTTTTCAGCAGAACTACCATGGTGTCGTTTTTTGTGCAGAAATAAAAGTTCTCGGAATGGGCTGAAAATTTACGGAGAATATTTTTGGAAAATATAAAAAAATAATGGAGCAAAAAGATACCGGAGAGGAGTCTCGAGCCAGCCACAAGCCTAGCCCCCCCTAGGGCACACCCCCTGGCTTGTGGGTCCCTCGGGAGTCCCCCTGACTTGATTCCAACGCCAAGTACTCCTATAAATCAAGTAACCCCCAGAAACAAACCTAGATTGGGAGTTCCGCCGCCTCAAGCCTCTATAGCCACAAAAAACAATAGGGATCCTGTTCCGGCACCCTGGCGGAGGGGGAAACCATCATCGGAGGCCATCTTCATCATCCCGGCGGCCTCCATGATGAGGAGGGAGTAGTTCGCCCTCGGGGCTGAGGGTATGTACCAGTAGCTATGTGTTTGATCTCTCTCTCTCTCTCTCTCTCTCGTGTTCTTGAGATGACATGATCTTGATGTACCGCATGATTAGGATATGTACCTAGGGTAGGATCGTAGGCCTGACCTACATACCCTACCTAAGGACACTACATTGGAGGACTTAAAGATTACAAGGAAGACTCCGAGTGAAATCACCATGGCGCATGAGTCACTCGACAAGGAAACCCACTCGGAGATTTCTCCCTCCATTCGACAATCGCCTTACACTCAGAAGTACCAGCAGCTAGTCGACTGCAGAAGACCATAAGCCACTCCAGGGTGGCCAACAGAGAAGCATTCGACTGGTCACCATTAGTAGCATTTATTACATACATTATCAGTAACGTATGCCTTTATTACCACGATCGAACCCTTGGTTGCCGGGTATTGATGAGGGGCAACACACACTATATAAGACACCCCTCCCCTCTGGCACAAGGGTTCACACCCCATGTAACACACACATTCCACACGACAGAAGCTCTCGAGCACTGAGACGTAGGGTTGTTACCTCCACGAGAGGGGCCTGAACTCATACATCTGTATGCACAATCTCGCCGTAGCTAGGACTGCCCTCTCCTTATGTACCCCTACCTTCTACTATCAGGCTCGTTCCCACGACAGTTGGCGCCCACCGTGGGGCAGGCGTCTAAGCAATTTCTGGCAACTTTGCAATTTTCTTCTTCGTCATGTCTTCCGGTAGCGGTTTGTTCCTGGGTCGCGAGATCCGTCTCGGCGGTCTCACCTTCGTTGCCGATGACTCGACATGGCTTCAGGAAGCGCCTCTGGACGTTGAGGCGCTCCTGATCCACAGGGTGGCGCATTTCCGTGCAAGCTCCTACGGTGTTCTTCTTTGACAGCCGCCGACTCCATACCTGTCGGCTCCAGCATCGTTTGATCTCCCCGTTGTTCATCGTCGCATGCGATCTGGTCGCTCGCGGCTCCAGCGTTGGGTGATTCATGCGGCGGCTCGCCAAGTATCATCTCCGCAGATTGCGGCTATCAAGCCTGCCAAATCACTTCACGGCGTGTTTGACTCGGTGTCGGACCAGTCTGACGTTCCTTCCGAGTGTGAGAGCTGCGATCCAGCGGCTAAGGTTCTTATGGCGGATTCACATCGAAGCCCGCCTGGCTTCGGCCACGGTGGACACGAGGTTGGAGGACCTTCAAACGAGTAGCAGCTCCGAGATGAGGATATTCTCCATACGCCCATCATCGGTGCGACTGCCGAGGCCCAGGCCTTGGAGGTGCGTGCATTAGGCTCGAAGAGATGTAGAGGGCACTCGACGAGCGTACCCGCCAGCGTCCACCGGTTCCCAGTTGACGTCAACGACGGTTGTTTCCGAGTGGATCTCTAAACAACGTCCAGGTATTCCGCACTCCAATTCTGAATGTCGCAGCCGCTGCTAGGATTGCATATTCCATTCAACCATCGCGCTCAGAGGCTGGCAGAGGTGAAAGTGCGTTATATCAACTAGAGGGGGGTGAATAGGCGATTTTTACAAATTCATCACTTGAGGAATTTTAACTTGAGGATTTTAAAATGTGATGAATAACTAGCAGCGAAATAAGTACTCAAGTGCATGAGAAACATAGCAACAACATAGTCATGATGATGAAATGAACATGCACAGATTACAAGTAGCGTGATACAGGATAAGCTGGTGAGGAACAAGGTAACTTGAAGAATTTGAGGTGAGGAAATTGTGAAAGTGTTCAGTCAAATTCTTCAAACAGTAATGATCAATTTCATCAACAAGTATACGAGGAAATAGAGGGGTTGAGGAAATAGAACCAGGTAGCTCGATGAAGACAATGGTTTGATGACCCAGTTCCAACTGCTGTGACAGTCGTACGTCTGGTTTGGAGCGGCCTGGTATTTAAACCAAAGGACACACAGTCCGAGGACACACAATCCTTACCGTATTCTCCTTGAGCTAAGGTCACAAAGTCCTCGCCCAACACTCGTGGTAAGTCTTCAGGGTAGACTTCTAAAACCCTCAAACTGGTCACCCGGCGATCCACAATTAACTACTGGATGCTCTAGACCAAGGTCACTCCGTGATCCCCAATTGACTACAGGATGCACTAGACCATGACGCCTAACCGTCTGGAGGATACACAGTCCTCAAAGGTAACAAGCGTCGGTTCCACACAGGAACAATCTCTTCAGTGATGCTCAATCACTTTGGGTTTGGTGGTTTGGATTTGGGTTTTTCCTCACTGATGATTTTCTCGCAAAGTCCTCGGAGGATGGGTTGCCCTCAAATGACAAGTGTAAGTTCTCTCTCGGAGCAGCCAACCAACTAGTGGTTGTGGGGGGTGGCTATTTATAGCCAAGGTTCAACTTGACATGATAAGACATAAATGCCCCCAATGATATGACCATTATGTGGATAAGATGATTGGGGACAGTTGGCGCTAAGCATAGCAACGGTCGGAATTTCGAACTATGAAAGTCCTCAGGCTTATCATGTTCCTCACTTGTAGGCAATTCACACTGGCGAAATCCTAACTCCTTAGTCGGATCAATTTCATCAGAAACCAGAAGAACATTGTCTCTGTCACTAAAGAACTTGACTGAACTGCAAGAGATTTCCAAAGGCTTCACTCAAAGAATTGGATAGGTTGAGGATTTTGAGTTGAGCATCAGTTGGAAATTTTCCTTAGTATTACCTCGTCCCCCTTTAACAGTACGGTGTTTCCTATGAATCAAAGAAAGGAAATGAAACTACAAAAACAAAAGTCTTCACGCTTCATAGTCCTCGTTCATATCTTCAAGGTCACACCAACTTCTTCATTTTCAAAGTCTTCAGGGAATACCAAAGTCTTCACCAAAGTCTTCAGTTGAAGACATACATTTTTAGGGGTCGGTAATCTTCAAATATATCAAACTCCTCATCGACTTATAGAGACTGTGTACACTCACAAACACATTAGTTCCTTAACCTATAAGTCTTCAATACACCAAAATCACTAAGGGGCACTAGATGCACTTACAATATCCCCCTTTTTGGTGATTGATGACAAATAGGTTAAGTTTTCAACGGGGATAATAATACGAAGTGTAAGTACTGAGTTTGGGGAATTTGATTGCAAGATATAGAAGAACTCCCCCTGAAGATGTGCATATTTGAGGAATTTGCTTTGGACTGCAAATGCACATGGCAGGTTAAAAACATGGAGAACTCCCCCTATATCTTGTAATTCATACATGCACTTGAACATATGATATGAAGAATTTGAAATGCATGATGAAAATGGTGTTTGACGAAATTCATCATGCATGCATTAAGGTGCTTGAGAAAATAAGCATGCGGAAAGCAGTTCAAAAGAGTCAGACCACCATCGGACTTAAGTTTACAACTCAACCAACAAAAGCTTCAGAAGAGCGAGAGTTGTAACTTAAACAAAAACCAGCCCATATATAGAGACCCATTTGAAGGCTAACTCATTTTTTCTCCCCCTTTGTCATCGAAGACAAAAAGGGATGAAAAAGTGAGGACTAACGCCCCTTGTAGAATTTCATCTTGTTGGTGAGGAAGGGGCGCCAACGTTGTCGGGGTCGTTTGTAGATGCAGGGCCTACCGCAGTGTCGTCAACGTCCTCAGCTTCATCCGTCTCATGCGATGAAGAATATGAACTTGTAACCAGCTGAGGAACTTGAACCTTCTTTAATTTCTTCTGAGGAGGATGAGACCAATCAAAGTTTTGTTGAAAGTCCATGTCCTTGAGTTCCTCAGGAGTCTTGAGATGTGCGAGAATGGCCCATGCGCGATCGAAGATTTCATGCACATAGTAGTGATTTTTCCTCACAGAGTTCTGCGTCACAGTCATGTTCTGAACAATTGAAGCAAACTGACGCTTCACCCACTTGTGATTGCAATCAACCTTCTGATGAAGACTTATGAGCAGTTCACGACCAGTCATCACACGAGGGGCAGACTCTCGAGGCTTTTGTGCTGAGGCTTTTGCAGCAGAGTCCTGGGTAGCAGTGTCATCATTGGTGGAGTAAGTTGCAGCTTTGAGAAACTGACCATCCAATGGACGAGTACCTTCATCAATGACATTCTTGACTTTTCCTTCAACTGAGGCAATTGTGTTCTTGAGGACTTCAATTGGAGGCAGAAAGCCAAAGTGATTTTGGAAGTCAGCTTTGAAGGGAATTGAAGACCTTGCTTTGATAAATTTCATGATCCATGGAGCATAAGGCTTCAGTTCAAATGGGGCTAATGCTGCATTAGCCAATATCCTCATGAAGAAGTCGTGGTAGTTGATGGGAATCCCATGAATGATGTTGAATAGCATGTTCTTCATGACTCCCTCAACTTCTTCTTCTTTAGAGTTGTGATCCTTCCGAAGACAAAGGGTGTTGGTGAGGATGCGATAAACTATCCTGGGCACATAGAGCAAATCCTTCACAAGGAAGGTGGTCCTTTGAGGTTTTCCAGGAGCCAACGGTTTCATCAGCACTTGCATCATATGGTCAGGCAGAGCAGGTTCATCAAATAGGCAGCGGGCTTCTTCTAAAGGAATTAGTACTGGGACTGACCGAAGCAATTCAAAGGCTGGTGCAGCGTAATGGGTGGATCCAGTCATCCAATCCAAGAACCATGAGTTGATGTCAGAAGCATCACCTGTGATGTGTAGAGTGGCATAGAATTGAAGAATTAGCTCTTCATTCCAATCGTAGATATCCACACAGAACGGAAGAATTCCTGCATCGTGAAGAACTGCGAGTACCGGTGTGAAGGATGGGATTGTTTCCATATCTGCATGAGGAATTTGATGGTGCTCGAAGAGTTTCTTCTTGGCAAACAGTACCGATGCATAATAGTTCATCTGTGTTGGAGTCCAGAATCCGGTGCGACCGGTCTGAGCTGAGTCATAAGGATTCGGCCCATCGAAGAAAATGTGCTCATTGAAGAAATTGGTTTTGATGAATTTGGGGCGCTTTGAGCCTTTGAATGGCATTCTTGGCTTTGGCTGAAGGTTTGGCTTGAAGCGGCCCACAATCTCCTTTGGCATAGGAGGAACTTCTTTAGACTGAGGAATTTGCACAATAGTTTCCTGAGTAGCAGTGGGAGCAACAATTTCTTCAGCTGTTGCAGCTCGAATTTCTTCCGTTGCAGTCAAGTCATCAAATCTTGTATGAATTTCTTCAGTCTGGCCTGGAGACTGAGGAATCTGTGACAAAGGAGTGGTCATTGGGGAATTTGGGTGAGCAACTTCCCAATATTCATCATTGATGATAGGCGTTGTATTGCCAATGTCCATGTCCTCATCAATTTCTTCGACGCCGGCCTCTTAAGTAGTCAACATGCTCCCTTGGTGGTTTTGATAATTCATGACAACATATATTGTCTCTTGGACTGATACTTTTACCTAGTGTATTTTAGATACAGTCTATAGAGAGGATTGGCAAAAGGAGATTGTGGAGTTACCCCAAGATGTAAGGAAATAGGTTGTCCAAGCTTCAAGCAAGAGGACTCTACATTTTATATTTGTGAGAAATCACTTTGGGTCCATAGGAAAGCCAATACTATTAAAAGGGGGTAAGGTATTGTTGGTGAACAATATGCTCAAACGTGCACAAGTGATAGTCGCCAAAAACATCCACAAACTCTCCCACCAAAGTTTGTTCTCTACCTAACACTCAAAATCGGTGCAACCAACTTTCCCATACCGGTGGCACCGATTCCAGAACCTAGACAGACTCTGCCAAACCCTAGCCACTTCGGTGCAACCAATTCCATACCGGTGCCACCGAGTTTAGGTTGCCAACTTTATTTACGCAAATTCACATTTTCGATCCCACTTTGAATGTTGGATCGATGTCACCGAGATTGGAAATCTGACCGTTGGTCACCTTATCGGTGCAACCGAGTTTCCTATATCGGTCTCACCGAGATTCAAAAGTTGCCACCTTTTGGTCACTTTGGTACCACCAAGATTAACACATCGGTGACACCGAGTTGGTCATTTTGTGTGTAATGGTTGGATTTTTGGGGATGCCTATATATACCCCTTCACCACCACCTACTCGAGAGAGAAGCACTCAGAACTATTCCATACCTATCCTATCAGATTTTCTGAGAGAGAACCACCTACCCTTGTGTTGAGATCAAGATCTTCCACTCCAATCATATGGATCCTTATTTCTAGCCTCCCCAAGTAGCTTTCCACCAATCCCATATCTTCCACCATGCCAAATCTGTGAGAGAGTGATTGGGTGCTAAGGAGTCTATCATCTTGAAGCACAAGAGCAAGGAGTTCATCGTCATTACCGAGCCTATTACCTTTTGGAGGGTGGTGCCTCCTAGATTGGTTAGGTGTCGCTTGGGAGCCTCCTAATTCGTGTTGTGGAGTGAACCAAGAAGTTTTTAAGGGCAAGGAGGTCACCTACTTCGTGAAGATCTACCCATAGTGAGGCTAGTCCTTCATGGACGGAAGCCGTTATGGAATAGTCAAGGTTGCTACTTCGTGGACCCTTTTGGGTGGAGCCCTCTGTGGACTCTCGCGACCGTTACCCTCCGTGGGTTGAAGACTCCATAAACGTGGATGTATGATAGCGCCGCCCATCGGAACCACGGGAAAAATCATTGTGTCTACAACTGCGTTTGATCTACCTATCCCAACACTTTACTTCATATGCAATGTCTTTACTTTCCGCTGCCATATCTATTGACATGCATGTGTAGGGCTGTTAGACTTGCTAGCTTTGCTAAAACTGTTAAAATCTGCCAACTAATTAACTTGGGAAAAGTTAGGTTTTAAATTCCTGCTAGTAGTCTATTCACCCCCCCTCTAGACACTCTTCTAGTGATCCTTCAATTGGTATCAGAGCTTTGGTCTCCATTGCTTCGGCTTGATCATCGAGGAGGAAGATGGATGTGTATAGTATAGGGAGTTTGAGTTGTAGAGTGCCCATTCTTGATGGAGAGTACTATAGTCAATGGAAATCTTTGATGCCTGAACTGTTTAATGAATTTCAATTGAGCAAATATGTTATGCGTTCCTATGAGCCTCCCATTGATCCTTTACATCCCACACACGAAGAAGAAATTGATATGTTATGCAATCTTAGAACTGTTAATCTCATTGTTAGAGCATTGCCTAGAAATATGCTTAACCATATGAAGAATTTTGCATGTGCTTATACTTTGTGGAATGATTTGGAGAAACGATATCCAAGTTATTCATTAAGTAATCTTGATGAAATTCTTCATAAAACCATTGCCTTTCACAAAATGTCGCCTAGTGATCCTAAATTTGATGCTTGTCTATTTGAGCTTAGAGACCTCATGCATGCTAAAGGAGATGTCACCACTATCAACAATATCATTATAGAGGCCCTTCGCATTCATAAACTTGAACATTGTCTTGATCACCATCCTAACGAATCTCTTGTTCTTTATGACGAGGATTTCCCACTTGATGATGACAATGTGGAACATGGCTACTATGATGAAGATGAGCTATTTGACATCGAGTATGAGAAGATTATGAAGAATCTAAGTCTGGTGGCAAACTTCAAGGATTACATGTTTGGAGGAAAAGAGTGGATTCTCGATAGCGGATGTACCAATCATATGACCGGAGATAGAGAAATGTTTGAAGAGATTACACCAAACCATGGAGCGCGAAGGTACATAACATTTGGAGACAACTCCAAGGGTAAGGTACTTGGTCTTTGTAAGGTGGCCATATCCCATGATAGTTCTATTCAAAATGTTATGCTTGTTGAATCTCTTGGCTATAATCTTCTTTCCGTGTCTAAACTTGCCGACTTCGGTCTCAATGTGTTATTCACGAAAATAGATTGCCAAGTGTTTCATCAAAATAATCATCAAATAGTCTTTACCGGTATCCGTAGAGGTGATCTATACATTGTCGATTTCACCAAGAGATCCAAACCTCGCACTTGTTTAATTGCTAAATATTCTAAAGGTTGGCTTTGGCATAGAAGATTAGGACATGTTGGCATGCGTAATTTAGACGAACTTATCAAAGGTGATCATATACTTGGTGTTAAAGATGTTGTCTTTGACAAAGATAGACTTTGTAGTGCTTGTCAAGCTAGAAAGCAAGTAGGTGGAAGTCATCCTGTTAAGAATATCATGACTACTAGGAGACCACTCGAGTTACTTCACATGGATCTTTTCGGTCCCAATGCTTACAAGAGTCTCGGTGGATTCCTATGGTCTAGTTATAGTTGATGATTTTTCCAGATTTACGTGGGTATTCTTTCTTGATGATAAGTCGCAGGTTCAAAAGATCTTCAAGAACTTCGCTCGCAAAGCGCAAAATCAGTTTGAAGTGAAGATCAAGAAGGGTCGGAGCGATAACGGATCGGAGTTCAAGAACACCCATGTGGATACCTTTCTTGACGAAGAAGGTGTCTCACATGAGTTCTCGGCTACGTACACGCCTCAACAAAATGGAGTTATTGAGAGGAAGAACCGAACACTCATTTATATGGCAAGAACGATGCTTGACGAATACAAGACGCCAAAACACTTTTGGGCAGAAGCCGTGGAAATAACATGTCATGCCACAAACCGACTTTACTTGCACAAGCTTCTCGGTAAAACAGCATACGAGCTACTCACCGGTAACAAACCCCAAGTTGGATACTTTCGAGTATTCGGCTCCAAGTGCTACATTCTTGATAAGCATCGTCATACTAAATTTGCTCATAAATCTCATGAAGGATTCCTACTTGGTTATGGATCGAACTCTCACACCTACCGTGTCTACAACAACTTCACTCGAAAAGTTGAAGAGACGGTAGATGTGAAGTTTGATGAATCTAATGGTTCGCAAGTCGAACAATTGCCAAATGATGTAGGTGATAAGAACCCTTTGGAAGCTATCCTAGATTTACCCATCGGCATTATTCGTCCCATGGAGGTGAAGGAAAGTACTTCATCAACTCAAGTGGAAGCCCCTACTTCACGACAAGGTGAACCACAACATGACATGGAGGCATCCACAAGCGGTACATGGCAAGATGATGAAGAGGAGGAAGTGCATCATGAAGATCCACCACAACCTCCTTCACCACCACCTCAAGGGAACGACACCTTCAACAACAACGAAGATGAAGGGGATGATGATGAATAAGAAGCTCCACCAACCAATAATCGGAAGCTAACCCGAGTTCGAGCACAAGTGACCAAGAACCATCCCCTAAACCAAATCTTTGGTGATATACAAACAGGGAGGATCACTCGCTCCAAAACTCATCTAGCAAACTTCTGTGAGCATTATTCTTTCATTTCTAGCATTGAGCCCTTGAAGGTAGAACAAGCTCTTGAAGACGCAGATTGGGTGAATGCTATGCATGAAGAGCTTCACAACTTCGAAAGGAACAAAGTGTGGACACTCGTGGAGAAGCCCGAGGATGAACACAACATCATTGGAACCAAATGGGTATTCCGGAACAAGCAAGACGAAGACGGTCAAATCATGTGCAACAAGGCTCGCCTCGTAGCTCAAGGATATACGCAAGTCGAAGGTATGGACTATGGTGAGACCTACGCCGCCGTCGCTAGACTTGAAGCTATTCGCATTCTTCTTGCTTATGCCAATCACCATGATATCACGCTTTATCAAATGGATATTAACAGTGCATTTTTAAATGGTGAGATTGAAGAAGAGGTTTATGTTAAGAAACCACCTGGCTTTGTGAATCCTAAGAAACCTAATCATGTTTACAAGCTTCGTAAAGCTCTTTATGGTCTTAAGCAAGCCCCTCGTGCTTGGTATAAATGTTTAACGAAGTTTCTTATCGAAAAAGGTTTTGAAATTGGTAAAATTGACGCAACCTTATTCACTAAGAGAGTTAATGGTGAACTATTTGTGTGCCAAATCTATGTGGATGATATTATCTTTGGTTCCACTAACCCTCAATTTAGTGAAAGATTTGGACGGTTGAATCCGAGAAGTATGAGATGTCCATGATGTGTGAGATGAAATTATTTCTTGGCTTGCAAATCAAGCAATCAAAAGAACGAACTTTCATCTCTCAAACTAAGTATACCAAGGACTTGATCAAAAAGTTCAACATGCAAGAGTGCAAAGGTATGAAAACCCCTATGCCTTCTAGCGGACATGTTGATCTTACTAGAGAGGATGAGCCGGTTGATCAGAAAGTTTATCGATCTATGATTGGTTCACTGTTATATCTATGTGCATCTCATCCCTATATTATGCTTAGTGTTTGCATGTGTGCTATATATCAAGCTGCACCGAAAGAATGTCGTCTTTTAGCTGTAAAACGCATTGCGAGTTACTTGATACAAACGTCAAATTTTGGCATTTGGTATCCCAAGGGATCTTCTTTTGACCTTGTTGGCTATTCTGATTCGGACCATGCCGATGACAAGGTTGATAGAAAATCCACCTCGGATACTTGTCAATTTTTGGGCAGATCTCTTGTATCTTGGTCCTCTAAGAAACAAAACTCCGTATCTTTATCGATTGCCGAAGCTGAGTATATTGCTGTTGGATTTTGTTGTGCGCAATTACTTTGGATGACACAAACACTTAAGGATTATGGAATTCATGTTTAAATGTTCCATTACTTTGTGACAATGAAAGTGCTATTAAAATTGGTCATAATCCTGTGCAACATTCCCGAACTAAGCATATTCAAGTTCGACATCATTTCATTCGTGACCATGTTGCCAAAGGAGATATTAACCTTAAGCATGTTCGCACTAACAGGCAGTTGGCCGATATCTTTACTAAGCCACTTGATGAGAAGACATTTTGTCACTTGAGGAGTGAGTTGAACATCATCGATGCTTCAAACTTGAGCTAGACTCACTCGGTTGCATGCAAGGGCATGGGCTTTCTTGATATTTCCATGTATCTTAACATTTCATCTTATGCCATGGAATTCTATGCTCCCTTGTATTGCATCTAATCTCTTGTAGGTACTTGGGAAAACTTCATTCCACAAGATTGCCATCAACTCCAATCATAAGCAATCTTGTCATTACCAAGTATCCACAACCCCTCTTGATGATGGAAGGAAGAAAGCCACTCAACCATATCCTTGACATATACTTGATCAAATTGCACACTCTCAATTGGTATCATGTCAATAGGATATATCTATTGTTCTTCCTTGCATGACTAATCTTTGTAGGAAACCAGTGTACTAGAACAAGAAGGATTGCTCAAAACTTAAGATGATCTTCATCAACCTCGAGCATCCTCAACAGGTTCATCTACATGCTACGTCATCAACATCGCTCAAAGGTATGTACTCATGTCCTTGAAAAAGCTTTACTCCAAGAAATGAGCTAAAGCGACTCAAACGATACGAAAACATTAAAAATGCTTAATCAAAAAATGGTAACCCCATTTTGAGCTTAACGTAGAGTAAGACCTATGATCAAGTATTCTTGCTTGGCTCCTAAGTCGATATACTCTAATATAGGTGACCTAGTCACCGCCCATCATCTAGTTAAGAATCTGGTGTGGTTTGATCTCTATTGCATGATTTCTCATAACTACTCCAATCTTCTCTAGTTGATGTCCCTTATAAAAACTTCATATTTCATTAAAAATCTTTCTCTTGACTCTGTGAAAACAGAAACTTGGTTTCTCTTTCGGAGCCGCCGATTCAGATATCTCGGTTCTACCTAAATTGCAGACAAGCTGCACTACAAAATCTCGGTACCACCGATCTATCTATCTCGGAGTCACCGATTTTCATTCTGTCTCATTTGAATTCACTTTTGCAAAATTCTGTGTTTTCTTAGTGATCTTTCTTGTAATTCTTCCGTTACTTCCATGAACCCTTTTAAAAAAAACTTTGTATTACTTAGGGGGAGAAGAACTAAAGGTAATCTTGAGGAGAGAATTTTTGGTCCTCAAGGATCCCTATGTTCCATGAAGAAAGGAGGAGAAGAACAAGTCATTTTCCATGACTCTCTCAGTTTTCACTTCTATGAACCCTACATTTCGATGACCCTTGTTCTCAAGGATCCCTTCTCAGTCAATGATCCCTATATCTATCCCTGTTTTTAACCTTTTTGGAAATTAATGACAAAGGGGGAGAAAACCAAAGCTTCATGCTAAAGGGGAGATACATGCTTATGCAAAGGGGGAGATATGATCAAGGGGGAGAGCCAATATCAATTCTCATACCTTCATAAACAGGGGGAGAATATCAAAGTAGGTGGAGAGGAAAATTGTTGATCTTTCTCACCTTATCCAATCCCAATATCTAAATGCTAAGATTCAGGGGCAGAGGATAATATATTTTCATATCTACGGTGAGAAAATTCTCAATGATCTTGGAGACATATGAATTCTAAGAAATACTATATTCTATATGTCCTCCATGTTGGAAATATGCCCTAGAGGCAATAATAAAATGGTTATTATTGTATTTCCTTGTTCATGATAATTGTGTATTGTTCATGCTATAATTGTGTTAACCGGAAACCATAATACATGTGTGAATACATAGACCACAACATGTCCCTAGTGAGCCTCTAGTTGACTAGCTCGTTGATCAATAGATGGTCACGGTTTCATGGCCATGGACATTGGATGTCGTTGATAACGGGATCACATCATTAGGAGAATGATGTGATGGACAAGACCCAATCCTAAGCATAGCACAAAGATCGTGTAGTTCGTTTGCTAAAGCTTTTCAATGTCAAGTGTCATTTCCTTAGACCATGAGATTGTGTAACTCCCGGATACCGTAGGAATACTTTGGGTGTGCCAAACGTCACAACGTAACTGGGTGGCTATAAAGGTACGCTACGGGTATCTCCGAAAGTATCTGTTGGGTTGGCACGAATCGAGACTGGGATTTGTCACTCCGTGTGACGGAGAGGTATCTCTGGGCCCACTCGGTAAGACATCATCATAATGAGCTCAATGTGACTAAGGAGTTAGCCACGGGATGATGTATTACGGAACGAGTAAAGAGACTTGCCAGTAACGAGATTGAACAAGGTATGGGGATACCGACGATCGAATCTCGGGCAAGTATCATACCGATAGACAAAGGGAATTGTATACGGGATTGATTGAATCCTTGACATCGTGGTTCATCCGATGAGATCATCGTGGAGTACGTGGGAGCCAACATGGGTATCCAGATCCCGCTGTTGGTTATTGACCGGAGAGGTGTCTCGGTCATGTCTACGTGTCTCCCGAACCCGTAGGGTCTACACACTTAAGGTTCGATGACGCTAGGGTTATAGGGAAAAGGTATACGTGATTGCCGAAGGTTGTTCGGAGTCCCGGATGAGATCCCGGACGTCACGAGGAGCTCCGGAATGGTCCGGAGGTAAAGATTGATATATAGGAAGTCCAGTTTCGGTCACCGGAAAGTTTTCGGGCTCATCGGTATTGTACCGGGAGTGCCGGGAGGGTGCCGGAGGACCCCCCGGGAGGGGTGTGACGACCAGAGGACTTCATGGGCTGTTAGATAAAGTGTGTCAGCCCTTATTGGGCTGGGAAATACTTTTGCTAAAGGCCCATGTGGCTGGAGATAAGGAGATAAGGCAAAAAGGATTTAAAAGGAGGAGATCCACCTCCCTTGTGGGAGGTGGACTCTCCCTTTAATTCGGCCGGCCATCTCCTCTTTGGAGTAGAGGCCAAGCCAGCCCTCCACGTCCCTCCTCCTATATATACTTGAGGTTTTGGATGTTTTGAGAGAGGATTTGATCTCTCTCTCTCACGGCGAAGCCCTACCTCTCTTCTTCCTCCTCCGCAGCGCTTAGGCGAAGCCCTGTCGGAATACCTTGCTACTCCACCACCACCACGCCGTCGTGCTGCTGTTGGAGCCCTTCCCCAACCTCTCCTTCCTCCTTGCTGGATCAAGGTGTTGGAGACGTCACCGGGCTGCACGTGTGTTGAACGCGGAGGTGCCGTCCGTTCGGCACTTGATCGGATCTACCGCGATCTGAATCGCTGCGAGTACGACTCCATCAACCGCGTTCTTGTAACGCTTCCGCTTAGCGATCTTCAAAGGTATGAAGATGCAATCTCTCCCCTCTCGTTGCTGGTTTCTCCATAGATAGATCTTGGTGAACGTAGGAAAATTTTGATTTACTACTACGTCTCCCAACAGTGGCATCATGAGCTAGGTCTATGCGTAGAATCTATGCACGTGTAGAACACAAAGCAGTTGTGGGCGTCGATTTTGTTAATATGCTTGCCGTTACTAGTCTTATCTTGATTCGACGGTATTGTGGGATGAAGCGGCCCGGACCAACCTTACACGTACGCTTACGTGAGACCGGTTCCACCGCCTGACATGCACTAGTTGCATAAGGTGGCTAGCGGGTGTCTGTCTCTCCCACCTTAGTCGGATTGGATTCGATGAAAAGGGTCCTTATGAAGGGTAAATAGCAATTGGCATATCACGTTGTGGTTTTGACGTAGGTAAGAAACGTTCTTGCTAGAAACCTATAGCAACCACGTAAAAACTTGCAACTACAAATTAGAGGACGTCTAACTTGTTTTTGCAGCATATGCCGTGTGATGTGATATGGCCAAAAGGATGTGATGTGATGCATTGTGATGTATGAGATTGATCATGTTCTTGTAATAGGGTTCAAGACTTGCATGTCGATGACTATGACAACCGACAGGAGCCATAGGAGTTGTCTTATATTATTGTATGACCTGCGTGTCAATCATAAACGCCATGTAATTACTTTACTTTATTGCTAAACGTTAGCTGTAGTAGTAGAAGTAATAGTTGGCGAGACAACTTCATGAAGACACAATGATGGAGATCATGATGATGGAGATCATGGTGTCGTGCCGGTGACAGTGATGATCATGGTGCCCCGAAGATGGAGATCATAGGAGCAAGATGATATTGGCCATATCATGTCACTATATTGATTGCATGTGATGTTTATCATGTTTACATCTTATTTGCTTAAAACGACGGTAGTAAATAAGATGATCTCTCAATAAAATTTCAAGAGAAGTGTTCACCCTAACTGTGCACCGTTGCTAAGGATCGTTGTTCCGAAGCACCACGTGATGATCGGGTGTGATAGGTTCTAACGTTCGCATACAACGGGTGTAAGCCAGATTTACACATGCAAAACACTTAGGTTGACTTGACGAGCCTAGCATGTACAGACATGGCCTCGGAACACGGAAGACCGAAAGGTCGAACATGAGTCGTATAGAAGATACGATCAACATAGAGATGTTCACCATGGATGACTAGTCCGTCTCACGTGATGATCGGACACGGGCTAGTTGACATGGATCATGTATCACTTGGAAGACTAGAGAGATGTCTATCTAAGTGGGAGTTCATTAATAATTTGATTAAATGAACTTAATTATCATGAACTTAGTCTAAAAATGTCCTTGCAAATTGTGTCGTAGATAGCTCACGCTATAGCTCCCCAGTTTTATTGATACAATCCTAGAGAAAAGTAAGTTGAAAGTTGATGGTAGCAATAATGCGGACTGGGTCCGTGATCTGAGGATTGTCCTCATTGTTGCACAGAAAGCTTATGTTTTTTATGTACCGCTAACTGCATCACTCCCTCAAGCGTTGTCTGTAGATGTTGTGAACATATGACAGGCACTTTTTGGTGACTACGTGATAGTTCAATGCGTCATGCATTACGGCTTAGAATTGAGGCTCCAAAACGTTTTGAACGTCACGGAACATATGAGATGTTCTAGGAGCTGAGATTGTGATCTCAGGCTCGTGCCTATGTTGAGAGGTATGAGACCTCCAACAAGATTCTTTGTCTACAAGATAAAGGAGAATAGCTCAATCGCTGAGCGTGTGCTCAGATTGTCTGGGTGCTACAATCACTTGAATCAAGTGGGAGTTAATCTTCCAGATGAGATAGTGATTAATGCAGTTCTCCAAGTCACTGCCACCAAGCTACTAGAGCTTCGTGATGAACTATAACATGCCAGGGATGGATAAGATGATCCCTGAGTTGTTCGTGATGTTTGACACCACGAAGGTAGAAACCAAGAAGGAGCATCAAGTGTTGATGGTTAAGTTAAACCACTAGTTTCAAAAGGGGCAAGGGCAAGAAGGGAAAACTTCAGGAATGGCAAGCCAGTTGTTGCTCTAGTGAAGAAACCCAAGGTTGAGCCCGAACCCGAGACTAAGTGCTTCTGTTATGAGGAGAATGTTCGCTGAAGCGGAAAAACCCTAGATGCTTGGTAGATAAGAAGGCTGGTAATGTCAATGGAGGTATATTTGATATACGTGTTAGTAATGTGTACCTTGCTGGTACTCCTAGTAGCACCTGGGTATTGGATACCGGTTCGGTTGCTAAGTGTTAGCAACTCGAAATAAAAGCTACGGAGTAAATGGAGACTAGCTAGGTGAAAGGTGACGATGTGTGTTGGAAGTATTTCCAAGATTGATGTGATCACCATCGCACGCTCTCTCTACCTTCAGGATTTGTGATAAACCTAAATAAATGTTATTTGGTGTTTGCGTTGAGCATGAACGTGATTAGATCATGATTAGTGCGATACGGTTATTCATATAAGTTAGAGAATAATGGTTATTCTGTTTACATGGATAATGCCTTCAATGGTCATGCACCCACTCGAAATGGTTTATCGAATCATGATCATAGTAGTACACATATTCATAACATTGGTACCAAAAGATACAAAGTTAATAATGATAGTACCACATGCTTGTGGCACTGCCACGTAATGTCATATTGGTATAAATCGCATGAAAGAAACTCCATGCTGATGGATTTTTGACTCACTCGATTTTGAATCGGTTGAGACATGCGAGCCATGCCTCTTGGGCAAGATGACTGAGACCCCGTCATCCAATATGATGGAGCGGGCAAGTGGCTTATTGGAATTAATACATGTTGATGTATGTGGTCCAATGAGTGTTGAAACACACAGTGGATATCGTTGTTTTACCTTCACTGATGATTTGAGTAAATGGGGATATTTACTTAATGAAACACGAATCTGAAATGTTTGAAAGGTTCAAGGAGTTTCAGAGTGAAGTTAAAGATCATCGTGACAAGAAGATAAATGTCTATGATATGATCATGGAGGTGAATATCTAAGTTACGAGTTTGGTATGCAATTTTAGACAATGTGGAAATTATTTCACAGCTCACGCCTCCTGGAACACCATAGTGTGATGGTGTGTTCGAACGTCATAGTCGTGCTCTATTGGATATAGTGAGTACTATGATGTCTCTTATCATTTTGCCACTATCGTTATGGGGTTATGCATTAAAGACAAATCCATTCACTTTAACAGGGCACCATCTAAGTCTGTTGAGATGACACCGTGAGAATTATGGTTTGACAGAAGCCTAAGCTATCATTTCTTAATGTTTGGGGCTGCGACGCTTATGTGAAAATGGGTTTTTCACCTAGCGAGCTCGAACCCAAAGCAGACAAATGCATCTTCATAGAATACCCTAATGAGACATTGGGTATACCTTCTATCTCAGATCCAAGCGCAAAAGGTGTTTGTTGCTAAGAACGGGTCCTTTCTTGAGAAAGAGTTTCTCTCGAAAGAATTGAGTGGGAGGAAGATAGAACTTGATGAGGTTGTTGAACCTTTGTTTCAACCAGAGAATAGCGCAACACAGAAAGATGTTTCTGTAGAGCCTACTCAGTTGAAAAGGAAGTTAATGATGATGATCATGAAGCTTCGGATCAAGTCACTATCGAACCTCGTAGGTCGACAAGGACGCGTACTGCTCCTGAGTAGTACGACAACCCTGTCTTGGAAATCATGTTGTTGGACAACGATGAACCTACGAACTATGGAGAAGCGATGGTGGGCCCGGATTCCAACAAATGGCTAGGAGCCATGAAATCCGAGAAAGGATCCATGTATGAAAACCAAGTATGGACTTTGGTAGACTTGCCTGTTGAATGGCGGGTCATTGAGTACAAATGGACCTTTGAGATAAACATAGACGCTAATGGTGAAATGTCACCGTTTATAAAGCTCGACTTGTCGCAAAGAAGTTTCCGCCAAGTTCAAGGAGTTGACTGCAATGAGATTGTCTCATCTGTAGCGATGCTAAAAGTCTATTAAAATTTTGTTAGCAGTTGCTGCATTTTTCGATTATGAAATCTGGCAGATGGATGACAAAACAAGGTTTCCGTAATGGTTTCTGTGAGGAAGAGTTGTATGTGATACAACCAGAAGGTTTTGTCAATCCTAAGGATGCTAATAATATGCAAACTCCAGCGATCCTTCTATGGACTGGAGCAAGCATCTCGGAGTTGGAATATATGCTTTGATGAGGTGATCAAAGTGTTTAAGTTTATACAATGTTTATGAGAAACTTGTATTTGCAAGAAAGTGAGTGGGAGCACTATGGAATTTCTTATAAGAATATGTAGTTGACATATTATTGATCGGAAATGATGTAGAATTTCTGGAAGAGCATGAAGGGTTGTTTGAAAAGTTTTTTTTTCAAAGGAAGACCCAGATAAAGCTACTATTTTATTAAGCATCAAGATCTATAGGGATAGATCTATTCGCTTGATAAGTTTTTTCGACGAAGACATACCTTGACAAGTTTTTGAAGGAGTTCAAAATAGATGGGTCAAATAAGGAGTTCTTGACTGTATTGTAAGGTGTGAAATTGAGTAAGACTCAATACCCGACCACGGCAGAAGATAAAGAAAAGATGAGTGTCATCTCCTATGCTTTAGCCATAGGCTCTATATAGTATGCCATGCTGTGTACCGCACTTGTGTGTGCCTTGCCATGAGTCTGTCAAGGGGTACAAGAGTAATCCAAGAGTGGATCACTGGACAGCGGTCAAAATTAGCCTTAGTAACTTGAGAACTAAGGAAATATTTCTCGATTATGGAGGTGATAAAGAGTTCATCGTAAAGTGTTACGATGATGCAAGCTTTAAAACCAATCCGGATGACTCTTAGTAGAAATCCAGCTACGTATAGTGGAGCAGCCATTTGGAATAGCTCCAAGTGGAGCGTGGGAGCAGTATCTACAAATATGAAATGGAAAGTTTGCAAAGGTACACACGGATCTGAATGTCGCAGACCCGCTGACTAAAAACCTCTTTCACGAGCAGAACATGAACAAACCCCAGAACTTATTGGGTGTTAATCACATGATGATATGATCACATGGTGATGTAAGTGTTAATCACATGGTGATGTGAACTAGATTATTGACTCTAGTGCAAGTGGGAGACTGTTGGAAATATGCCCTAGAGGCAATAATAAAATGGTTATTATTGTATTTCCTTGTTCATGATAATTGTCTATTGTTCATGCTATAATTGTGTTAACCGGAAACCATAATACATGTGTGAATACATAGACCACAATATGTCCCTAGTGAGCCTCTAGTTGACTAGCTCGTTGATCAATAGATGGTCACGGTTTCATGGCCATGGACATTGGATGTCGTTGATAACGGGATCACATCATTAGGAGAATGATGTGATGGACAAGACCCAATCCTAAGCATAGCACAAAGATCGTGTAGTTCGTTTGCTAAAGCTTTTCAATGTCAAGTGTCATTTCCTTAGACCATGAGATTGTGTAACTCCCGGATACCGTAGGAATACTTTGGGTGTGCCAAACGTCACAACGTAACTGGGTGGCTATAAAGGTACGCTACGGGTATCTCCGAAAGTATCTGTTGGGTTGGCACGAATCGAGACTGGGATTTGTCACTCCGTGTGACGGAGAGGTATCTCTGGGCCCACTCGGTAAGACATCATCATAATGAGCTCAATGTGACTAAGGAGTTAGCCACGGGATGATGTATTACGGAACGAGTAAAGAGACTTGCCAGTAACGAGATTGAACAAGGTATGGGGATACCGACGATCGAATCTCGGGCAAGTATCATACCGATAGACAAAGGGAATTGTATACGGGATTGATTGAATCCTTGACATCGTGGTTCATCCGATGAGATCATCGTGGAGTACGTGGGAGCCAACATGGGTATCCAGATCCCGCTGTTGGTTATTGACCGGAGAGGTGTCTCGGTCATGTCTACGTGTCTCCCGAACCCGTAGGGTCTACACACTTAAGGTTCGATGACGCTAGGGTTATAGGGAAAAGGTATACGTGATTGCCGAAGGTTGTTCGGAGTCCCGGATGAGATCCCGGACGTCACGAGGAGCTCCGGAATGGTCCGGAGGTAAAGATTGATATATAGGAAGTCCAGTTTCGGTCACCGGAAAGTTTTCGGGCTCATCGGTATTGTACCGGGAGTGCCGGGAGGGTGCCGGAGGACCCCCCGAGAGGGGTGTGACGACCAGAGGACTTCATGGGCTGTTAGATAAAGTGTGTCAGCCCTTATTGGGCTGGGAAATACTTTTGCTAAAGGCCCATGTGGCTGGAGATAAGGAGATAAGGCAAAAAGGATTTAAAAGGAGGAGATCCACCTCCCTTGTGGGAGGTGGACTCTCCCTTTAATTCGGCCGGCCATCTCCTCTTTGGAGTAGAGGCCAAGCCAGCCCTCCACGTCCCTCCTCCTATATATACTTGAGGTTTTGGATGTTTTGAGAGAGGATTTGATCTCTCTCTCTCACGGCGAAGCCCTACCTCTCTTCTTCCTCCTCCGCAGCGCTTAGGCGAAGCCCTGTCGGAATACCTTGCTACTCCACCACCAGCACGCCGTCGTGCTGCTGTTGGAGCCCTTCCCCAACCTCTCCTTCCTCCTTGCTGGATCAAGGTGTTGGATACGTCACCGGGCTGCACGTGTGTTGAACGCGGAGGTGCCGTCCGTTCGGCACTTGATCGGATCTACCGCGATCTGAATCGCTGCGAGTACGACTCCATCAACCGCGTTCTTGTAACGCTTCCGCTTAGCGATCTTCAAAGGTATGAAGATGCAATCTCTCCCCTCTCGTTGCTGGTTTCTCCATAGATAGATCTTGGTGAACGTAGGAAAATTTTGATTTACTACTACGTCTCCCAACACTCCATATCTTGGCAATTTTGAGTTCTATTGCCTTGCTGTTCGATAGAGTACTCTTGTGTTTCCTAACATTGTTTTCTCAAGTGTGTTTCTATTACCAGGATGCTCAAGAACTCAAGGTAAGTATATGCATCATATCCTTGATCAAGATGATCTCTTGCTTCTTGCACATATTGTTTGCAAGAGTGATGTCTTGAACAAAGATACATCTCATTCATATATATTTGATGCATATAGCCAAGATACACATGACTTATTATATCCCTTCTACCTTATGTGTGTTCATGCATTCAATAACAACTATCCTTTAAAGGACTGCACACATTTAGGGGGAGCAAGTCTAAGTCATGTGTTTCTCAAAGTCTTCAGTATAACCATGCAAATCCTTATTTGAAGCTTTGATTGGATGTTGTCATCAATTACCAAAAAGGGGGAGATTGAAAGCACAACATGCTCCCTTGGTGGTTTTGATAATTCATGACAACATACATTGTCTCTTGGACTGATACTTTTACCTAGTGTATTTCAGATACAGTCTATAGAGAGGATTGGCAAAAGGAGATTATGGAGTTACCCCAAGATGTAAGGAAATAGGTTGGCCAAGCTTCAAGCAAGAGGACTCTACATTTTATATTTGTGAGAAATCACTTTGAGTCCATAGGAAAGCCAATACTATTAAAAGGGGGTAAGGTTTTGTTGGTGAACAATATGCTCAAATGTGCACAAGTGATAGTCGCCAAAAACATCCACAAACTCTCCCACCAAAGTCTGTTCTCTACCTAACACTCAAAATCGGTGCAACCAACTTTCCCATACCGGTGCCACCGATTCCAGAACCTAGACAGACTCTGCCAAACCCTAGCCACTTCGGTGCAACCGATTCCATACCGGTGCCACCGAGTTTAGGTTTCCAACTTTCTGTTACGCAAATTCACATTTTCGGTCCCACTGAGAATGTTGGATCGGTGTCACCGAGATTGGAAATCTGACTGTTGGTCACCTTATCGGTGCAACCGAGTTTCCTATATCGGTCTCATCGAGATTCAAAAGTTGCCACCTTTTGGTCACTTTGGTACCACCGAGATTAACACATCGGTGACACCGAGTTGGTCATTTTGTGTGTAACGGTTGGATTTTAGGGGGTGCCTATATATACCCCTTCACCACCACCTACTCGAGAGAGAAGCACTCAGAACTATTCCATACCTATCCTATCAGATTTTCTGAGAGAGAACCACCTACCCTTGTGTTGAGATCAAGATCTTCCACTCCAATCATATGGATCCTTATTTCTAGCCTCCCCAAGTAGCTTTCCACCAATCCCATATCTTCCACCATGCCAAATCTGTGAGAGAGTGATTGGGTGCTAAGGAGTCTATCATCTTGAAGCACAAGAGCAAGGAGTTCATCGTCATTACCGAGCCTATTACCTTTTGGAGGGTGGTGCCTCCTAGATTGGTTAGGTGTTGCTTGGGAGCCTCCTACTTCGTGTTGTGGAGTGAACCAAGAAGTTTGTAAGGGCAAGGAGATCGCCTACTTCGTGAAGATCTACCCATAGTGAGGCTAGTCCTTCGTGGACGGAAGCCGTTATGGAATAGTCAAGGTTGCTACTTTGTGGACCCTTTGTTGGAAATATGCCCTAGAGGCAATAAATAAAGTGTTTATTATTATATTTCCTTGTTCATGATAATTGTTTATTATCCATGCTATAATTGTATTGATTGGAAACACATTACATGTGTGGGTAAATAGACAAACACTTGGTCCCTAGTATGCCTCTAATGAACTAGCTCGTTAATCAAAGATGGTCAAGGTGTCGTGGTTTTATCACGGCAGATGTCCGGGTGAACGGCCTTTGGTTCGAGGCCATCGCCAAGGAGGTGGACTCAAAGGGGTTAAACGGGACGAAAGACACGGGTTTACCCAGGTTCGACCCCTCAAATCGAGGTAACAGCCTACGTCCTGCTTGTGCTTGTATTACTTGCGTATCGATTACAAGGGGCTAAAAGCTTGACCTAGTTCTCGATTGCCCCTCCTCTAAGACCCCGGTTCTGCCTTTATATTAGAGGTCAGAACATCCGGGTCATTACAATTGCTGACCGAGTCTCTCTCTATCTTCTTGCCCAAGCCGTTTGTGAGTCGGCTTGCACGCCCGGGTCTTCTTGGTCCGGGCCATCGTACGGCCCACACCGTGAGCCGCCTATCTTCCTGGGCCACTTAACATTACGACTCACCTTTGGGCCGGTTCACGAGCCAATATCATGACCCGGAGCCTCTTCGGCGGGTCATATCCCCAACATTAGGCCCCAGGTTGAACTGAACTTGCTCACTTCATCCTTCTCTTCCACTTTTGGCGAGCCGCCCGGAAATGAACCGACATGACGTCATGAGATCTGCTGACGTGTCACCAAATCTTTCACTTAACTGTCATCCCGAGAATCGAGGCGTCCGCCTCGGTCGAACGGTGTCATCGCCTAGATTTTCACGCCTTCCTTAACCCCCTTTTAAATATGACCCGTGCGGGTCGGGGTTTCTATTCTCCCGCCCGTGCCTCTGTTTCTTGGCCTGAATCTTCCACCCCCCTTGGGATGATTCTGTCCTGTGTTGGTATTCGCCACCAGCTCGGATCCACCATCAGCGTTCTTCCATTTATTCTGGTTCCCATTGTTCGCAAAACCCTTTCCTTGATTGTTTTTCTTTGCTTGATTGGCCTTCTCATCATCCGAACCCGGATCCTTTGTGTTATCTGAGTCGGCATACTTCGTCAAGGCCGTCATGAGCTCTCCCATATCCTGACATGTGCGCTTGAGCCGGCCGAGCTTCTGCTTCAATGGAACGAAATGACAATTCTTCTCTAAGATAAGCACCGCTTGAGCCGCTGTGATCTGCTCTAAAGAGTGAATAATGGTCGGCAGCCGCCGGACCCAATGATGGGCCAACTCATTCTCCTGTTGAACACAGTGGTCCAGATCGACAATAGTCATAGGCTGCTTACAGGTCCCCTGGAAATTCTTAATAAACTTCGCTCTTAGCTCCGCCCATGAGCTTATCGTGTTGGGTGGCAGACCTTTCAGCCATGTATGGGCCGAACCTTCAAGCATCATGATGAAGTATTTTGCGCATACCGCCTCACTGACATCCAGCATCTCCATGGCCAGTTCGTAACTTTCAACCCACGCCTCCGGGGGTAGATCAGCTGTGTAGTTCGGAACCTTTCGAGGCCCCTTAAAGTCTTTGGGCAGCCGTTCACTCCTTAGATCCGGAATTAAACATGGCACCCCTACGGCTCTGGTACTAGCTAATCCCATTGACACGGAAAGCGCCGGCTCTGGACGGGCTGTAGCTACCTCCGCCTCTCGCCTGTCTCCCGCCTGGACAATGATGGCCTGCGCATCCTGAGCCGCCCTATTATCCTTCGGTGTCCCGCGGCGCGGGTGACTGCTGGAACATGCCGGCGACTCATAACGCCGGCTGAAACTTCGACTAGGGAGGGGGGTAGAGTGAACCCGGCTCCGGCTGTGAGTATACTTCTCCTGTAGGGCCATGGCCGTCTGTAAATATCCAATGGCGTTCCGCACCTCCTCCGCAAAGGGCGCCTCATCTGGGATGGGGATCGTCTCAAGCCGGGCAGCCGCTGCTACTATGTTCTCGACCGGGTTAGAATAATGACCCGCCGGTGTTGGAAAAGCCCTGGGAGAGATTTGGTTATGCTGGGGTGGATGAGTCGCCGGGCGCTCCATCGGGCGGCTCTCTGGCATACCCATAACCCGCCCCGCACCAGGGGTGTTAAAAAGGTCCTCGCTTCGTAACGTTCTGGCATACGGGATTGATGCCTCCTCCGGTGCACCGCGGCCGCTGACCTTTGTTCTAGCTCCAATCGGAAAGCGTCTGCTTTGATACGCTCCGCCTCTTCCTCCATCTGGGCTTTCAGATCATCCATCCTTTGTCGTTCCTCTGCCATCCGGCCCTTGATCCGTGCCACCTCTCGATTCCTGGCTGCTTGATTATCTGGGGTTACCTCTGTGGCCATGAGAGCTGTAAGTTCGTCCATCAATTCCACTAGAACCTGAGCCAGCGGCGGCGGGCTATTTCCTGCTGCAGCGGCTCCCGCAGCCGTGTTACCGGCGGCTGAGGCTGGTCCTGCCATGAATACCGCCGTGTGAACCGGGGGGCTCATAGCATCCGTCTCAATGCCTTCTACCTCAGAATAGTCGTCGTAGTAGCCCCCAAGGCCACCATTGCTGAGCTGATACACTGATTCTGTCTCCCCCCTGGAAGACTCATCTTCCGAGCAAACGAGAGTTCCCTGTGACCCGGACGCTTCCAGGTCTAAGCCTTGAGTGAAGCCTACGAGAACGTGCTTCTGACCCAGACGGGCACGGGCAGACTGTGTACCGCGCGCAGATTGGAGACGCCGAGCCGGCTCGATGATGTTGGTGCAGACGTCTGGCCCGGGTGTAGATCCATCAACCTTTCCGATGAAAACCTGGATCCTGCCGAACGGAACCCGGAATCCATACTCCACAGAACCAGCAGCGAGCCCCCCAGCCGGCATCGTTGATGTAGAGCTGGCCGTGGCGACTATTGCTCATCCTTCCAACCACGTATCCTTCGAGCCCTGGGAGAGAGCCCTTTGAGAACTCAACACCACCAAGCGCTAGCCCCACGGTGGGCGCCAACTGTCGTGGTTTTATCATGACATATGTCCGGGTGAACGGACTTTGGTTCGAGGCCATCGCCAAGAAGGTGGACTCAAAGGGGTTAAACGGGACGAAAGACACGGGTTTACCCAGGTTCGGCCCCTCAAATCGAGGTAACAGCCTACGTCCTGCTTGTGCTTGTATTACTTGCGTATCGGTTACAAGGGGCTAAAATCTTGACCTAGTTCTCGATTGCCCCTCCTCTAAGTCACCCCGGGTCTGCCTTTATATTAGAGGTCAGAACATCCGGGTCATTACAATTGCTAACCGAGTCTCTCTCTATCTTCTTGCCCAAGCCGTCTGTGAGTCGGCTTGCACGCCCAGGTCTTCTCGATCCGGGCCGTCGTACGGCCCACACCGTAAGCCGCCTATCTTCCTGGGCCACTTAACATTACGACTCACCTTTAGGCCGGTTCACGAGCCAATATCATGACCCGGAGCCTCTTCGGCGGGTCATATCCCCAACACAAGGTTTCCTAGCCATTGACATGTGATGTCATTTGATAACGGGATCACATCATTAGAAAATGATGTGATGGACAAGACCCAAACTACAAACATAGCATACGATCGTGTCAGTTTATTGCTACTGTTTTCTGCATGTCAAGTATATGTTCCTATGACCATGAGATCATGCAACTCACTGACACCGGAGGAGTGCCTTGTGTGTATCAAACGTCGCAATGTAACTGGGTGACTATAAAGGTGCATTACAGGTATCTCCGAGGGTGTCTGTTGGGTTGGCATGGATCAAGACTGGGATTTGTTACTCCGTGTGACGGAGAGGTATCTCAGGGCCCACTCGGTAATACAACATCACAATAAGCCTTGCAAGCAACGTGACTAAGTGTTAGCCACGAGATATTGTATTATGGAACGAGTAAAGAGACTTTCTGGTAACGAGGTTGAACTAGGTATGGAGATACCAACGATCGAATCTCGGGCAAGTAACATACCGAAGAACAAAGGGAACATCATACGGAATTAACTGAATCCTTGACATAGAGGTTCGACCGATAAAGATCTTCGTAGAATATGTAGGAACCAATATGGGCATCCAGGTCCCGCTATTGGTTATTTATTGTAGAGGTGTCTCGGTCATGTCTACATAGTTCTCGAACCCGCAGGGTCTGCATACTTAAGGTTTGGTGACGTTTCGGTAGTATAGAGTTATGCATGGTGGTTACCGAAGGTTTTTCGGAGTCCCGTATGAGATCCTGGATGTCACGAGGAGCTCCGGAATGGTCCGGAGGTAAAGATTGATATATAGGAAGTCCTGTTTTGGTCGCCGGAAAAGTTTCGGGCTCATCGGTAATGTACCGGGAGTGCCGGTAGTGTACCGGGGGACCATCGGGAGGGGTATTTCGACCCAAGAGGCTACATGGGCTGTGGGAAGGTGAATACCAGCCCTTAGTGGGCTGGTGGAAGTCCCACATAAGGCCCATGCAGCTGGGAAGAAAAGCCCAAAAGGAAAAAAGGTGGAAAAAGGCAAAAGGGAACACATAAGGAAGGAGTCCTAATCCTACTAGGAGTGGAGGAGGAGGACTCCTCCCTCCTTGGTTCGGCCGAAGCCTAGGGCTGGCCCCTTGAGGTCCAAGCCTCCTCCTCCCCTCCTCCTATATATACTAGTGGTTTTGAGGGTTTTTGCATAGAATTTTCTGCCACGTGCTGCCCTCTCCTCTAGTGCATAGTTTCTCCTCTAGATCGGTTTTCTGCAGTGCTTAGGCGAAGACCTGCCGGAATAGCTCCACCACCATCACCGGAGCGCTATCACGCTGCCGGAGAACTCTTCCACCTCTCCGCCCCCTCTTGCTGGATCAAGAAGGCGGAGATCGTCATCAAGCCATACGTGTGCTGAACGCGGAGGTGCCGTCCATTCGGTGCTAGATCGGGACGAATCGTGATTGGATCACGGGATGCTCGGTGATTTGGATCGCGAAGACGTTCGACTACATCAACCCTGTTTCTTAACGCTTCCCGCTTAGCGATCTACAAGGGTATGTAGATCCACTCTCCCTCTCGTAGATGCTCATCACCATGGATAGGTCTTGCGTGAACGTAGGATTTTTTTTCCCATGCAATGTTCCCCAACACCCTTTTGGGTGGAGCCCTCCGTGGACTCTCGCGACAAAGGACTGAGCAGCTACTGAGCCAGTGGCTGAGGCCTTTGAAGGCTTTTCTTGAGGAATCTGAAGTGACAACTTTGACGTTGAAGGCTTTGACTTCACAACAGATTTCTTCACGATTGATTTCTTCGGAGCACTAGCAGAGGCTCCGGCAGTGGCAGCAGCAGACTCTTTGTTGAATTTCTTCACAGCCTCCTTTGCTTTCTTTGCCAGCTTGGCTTGATGTCTTTCCCATTGACGAGGAAAGTCATCACCCGTCTTGAGACTTATGGAATCAGCAGTTTGGTTCGGAGCCAAGGGTGGCCTGTTGCAAGGGGGTTTAACTACGAATTTCATCATATACTTGGGAGTGACATAGCGATATTCTTTCCATGCTTTGCCCATCTCCTCTCAGTTTTCTGTAAGCGGATCTTTCTTTGCTTTGTTGTTTCTTTGCCATGAATTTCTTCATCTGGCGTGCAATATTCCTCATACAAGTCATCAGGTATCTCAAAAGCAGTTTGCACTTCAGGTTTCTTTCCACCTTTCTGTGGCTTCTTCCCATCAGCCATTTTCTTCGGCTGAGGATTCTATACTCTTGAAGATTCTGAAGAAGTGCATAGGTTTTCCGCAAGAAACTTTGCAAATGATTTAAGTTGATGAGAACCTAGTGATTCATCAGCGGACATGTTTGTACCTATGAACAGAGTCTAGGTGCGAGGAATTTGAAGAGATCATATGCGTTCTCAGAAGTTTTTCAAAAATAAAACATCAAGTGTGAGGAATTTAACCATGGGTGTCTTGAGGATTTTCACTAAGTGTTCTTTTTCTTAGGTTCCAGAGTTGTGCAAATTTTGAGGGTTCACACAATTGAGGAATCTTGAAGAAAATCATAACTTAGGGAAAAACATCAAGTGCATGAACATGTAAGATGCTTTAGAATGAGATTCTTGAAGAATAAACACCTTTGAGAAACTTGAGGATCAAACAAGGGCAGTAAAAACAGATTTTATTTACCCTCATGAAGAACACGACGAATTGTGAGATGAAATCAAGGAAGTTCGTCAGTCCAAATCTCCCACACCCTAGCTTGGTAGAGGGAGACAGCTACAACGGCAGCAGGGTGAAGACTTCCACGGCCAATGCGAGTACGGCGACAACAAGGTCGAGGCAGTGGAGCTCTTCCACACCGACAGTGATGATTTTAGCGGCGTCGCTAGGTCGGAGCTCGGGAGAGAGTAGGAGTGAGGACTAACCAAGCACAGTGAAAGGGAAGGGGTATTTATAGCGGAGGTGAAAACCAATCTGTCCAAAGATTTTGGACTAGATTGCCCCTGACCTTTGCTCTCCATGCGACATGTGTCACCCACGTTCTGAGTAATGGCGATAGTGGGGGATTGTGGGTTATCCAGTCATGGGAATCGGAACAGTTTGAGCGGGAAACGCCAAAAATTTTGATAGTAATTTTTTAAAAGTTTATGTTCGCAAATTCTTCAGCTGTCAAGGACACAGTGAAGACTTTGAACGAGTTTCAAAGTAGAACGCATATGAAAAATCTGTGAATAGACTGGGTTGAGTTTGGCATAGATGGGGAACGGGTCCGATCACATTCACTTAGATGAAAATCAACTTGAAAAATTTAGCAATAAGCGAATGTTTTTGAGGACATTGAAAACTCATATATATATATATATATATATATATATATATATAGTCAATGAAGAACATGAGTTTCATAATTTGAAGAATTTGAAAAATTTATGAATTTGAAAAGTTGAGGAATTTGCAAACTTGAGGAATTTGAAAATTTGAAGAATTTGCAAAATGACGAAAAACTCAACTTTGAAGAATTTCAACTATTGTTGGTGGCGTGGCCCACCGTATAAGAATGATGACTTCAGACACCGCATACAATTGTCGTAGGGTTCTGAGAATCAAATTCTTCATTAATTTCTTTACACTTGGAGGGTTATTCTTCATTGATTGAAGAAAAACGTTACTTCGTGTGTTGCACATCTAAGTCATCAATTTTGCAGAAGTGTTAGGATGTGTGTCCTTTTTCAAAGAACATTCGAAGATTCTAAGATATTTAGCTCACACCGCAACTTGCAAAATCTCTTTTCAGCCAAGGGCTTTGTGAAGATATCGGCCAGTTGTTCTTTAGTAGGGATGTGGTCGATGGAGATGTCGCCCTTGAGTACATGATCTCGAAGAAAATTATGACGAATCTGGATGTGGTTGGTCTTGGAATGCTGAACTGGGTTGTAAGAAATCTTGATGGCACTCTCGTTGTCATAGTAGAGAGGCACATTCTTCACCTTGATGCCATAGTCCTTGAGGGTTTGCTTCATCCATAGTAGCTGAGCACAACATGAACCAGCAGCAATGTACTCAGCTTCAGCAATAGATAGTGACACGCATTTCTGCTTCTTCGAGGACCAATAGACTAATGATCGTCCGAGGAAATGACATGTGCCTGAGGTTGACTTGCGATCCACATGATCTCTAGCATAGTCAGCATCAGAGTATCCGACGAGGTGAAGATTTGAGCCTTTGGGATACCATAATCTAAGCGTTGGTGTGTGAGCTAAGTATCGAAGAATATGTTTCACAACCTTATGGTGTGATTCCTTCTGTGTTGCTTGGAATCGGGCACACATGCAAACACTCAGCATAATATCAGGCCTAGATGCACATAGATACAATAAAGAGCCAATCATGGAGCGATATACTTTCTGATCGAAATCTTTACCATTTTCGTTAGTGCAGAGGTGACCTTTAGAAGGCATTGGAGTTTTGACGCCTTTGCAATCTTGCATGTCGAATTTCCTCAGAAAATCCTTGAGGTATTTCTCTTGAGATATGAAGATGACATTGTCTTGCTGATGAATTTGAAGACCTAAGAAGAATTTCAACTCTCCCATCATAGACATTTGATATTCTTCACTCATCATTTAGGCAAATTCATCACTGTAACGTTTGTCAGTACATCCAAAGATAATATCATCTACGTATATTTGGCATATGAACAGTTCATTCTCATAGGATTTTGTGAAAAGAGTTGGGTCGAGTGAACCGGGTTTGAAGGCCTTCTTCACGAGGAACTCCTTCAGAGTGTCATGCCATGCCCGAGGGGCCTGCTTGAGGCCATAGAGTGCCTTGTTGAGTCTGAAGACTTTGTCAGGATGCTTAGGGTCTTCAAAACTTGGGGTTTGAGCAACATATACTTCTTCCTCAAGCTTACCATTGAGGAATGCACTTTTCACATCCATTTGATATAAGATTATATCATGATGGTTAGCATAAGCAAGCAATATGCGAATAGCTTCAAGTCTATCAACATGTGCAAAAATTTCATCAAAGTTAATTCCTTCAACCTGTGTGTAGCCTTGAGCTACAAGACGAGCCTTATCTCTTACCACAAGGCCATTTTCATCTTGCTTGTTGCGGTAGATCCACTTGGTACCTATGATGTTATGCTTGCGAGCATCTGGCCGCTTGACAAGTTCCCACACGTTGTTGAGCTTGAATTGATGCAATTCCTCTTGCATAGCTTGAATCCACTCAGGATCCTTGAATGCTTCATCAACTTTGGTGGGCTCTATGATAGAGACGAAAGCAAAGTGACCCAAAAGTTAGTCAAATGTGAAGCTCTTGAGCGAGTGAGGGGACCTGGTGCATTGATGTCATCGATAATTTTGTCAATCTACACTTCATTTCCAACTCTTGGATGAGCAGGTTGACGTGGCTGAGGATTTTCTTCAGCTCCATTTTCTTCAGATTTATCAGCATGAATGTCTTCATTCGTTGGAATGACTTACTTAGTGGGTATGACATTTTCAGTAGCCTTCAGCTTAATGGATTCCTCAGGAGACTGTTCATCTAACATAGAAGGCAGGTGCTCTCTTTGTGAGCCGTCAGTTTCATCGAACCACACATCTACAGTTTCAACAACCTTGTGGTGGTAGGTGTTGAAGACTATGTAGGTGTGCGAGTCCTTTCTATAACCAAGCATAAAACCTTCATGTGCTTTCGGTGCAAATTTAGAACTATGGTGAGGATCTCTAATCTAGAATTTTGCACCGAAGACTTTGAGATAACTTACATTGGGTTTCTTGCCAGTCATAAGTTCATATGAAGTCATCTTGAAGAATTAGTGAAGATATACCCTATTGATGATGTGGCATGCGATATCAATTGCCTCAGGCCAGAAGCGATGATGAGTCTTGTATTCATCCGACATGGTGCGAGCCATCTCAACAAGAGTCATGTTCTTGCGCTCCATGACGTCGTTCTGCTGAGGAGTATATGGGGCAGATAACTCATGAGTAATACCAAGTTCATCAAGATATTCATCAAGATTGGTGTTCTTGAACTCAGTCCCATTATCACTCCTGATATGCTTGATCTTAGCACCGAAGTTCGTGGAGGCCCTTGAAGCAAATCGTCTGAAGACATCCTGCACTTCAGACTGGTACAAAATAATATGCACCCAAGTGTAACAAGAGTAATCATCAACAATGACAAAGTCATACAAACTTGAAGAATTTGCTCATGATAGTTATTTTGTTGAGTTTTCTCCCACTATTATGAATGAGAAGAAAATTGTTGATAGTAACCACGAAAATTGTCATCATGATTTTAATATTCAATGTGGTTATGTCAATCAAGTATTTCATGATAGTTATTTTGTTGAGTTTGCTCCCACTATTATGAATGAGAAGAAAATTGCTTATGTGGAGAGTGACAAAATTTCTATGCTTGTAGATCATGAAAAGAATGTTTTATGTGCTGGTTATATTGTGGAATTCCTTCATGATGATACTGAAAATTATTATGAGGGAGGAACATATGCTTGAAGGAATTGCAATAATATCAAGTTTCCTCTTTATGTGTTCAAAGTTTTGAGTTATGCTTATTTTGCCTTCCTATGCTAGTTGATTCTTGCTCCCATAAATTGTTTACTCACAAAATCCCTATTCATAGGAAGTGGGTTAGACTTAAATGTGCTTGTCATGAGATTCATAATGCTCTTTTTCATGTTTCAATTATTATTCCTATACAAGCATCATTGCAATCATCATGCCTAGCTAAAAGGCATTAAAGAAAATCACTTGTTGGGAGACAAACCAACACTTTTACTTTCTGTTTTGATGTGTTCACATGATTAATCTACTTTACTAATCATGTTTTGTGTCTTTTATTTCAATAAAGTGCCAAGTAAAGCCTTTGGGATAATGTGGATACTTGCTTGTTTGATTCTGTGCAAAAACAGAAAGTTTTGCCTCCAGTATATGAATTATCTAATTTTACTGGAGCGTCAAATAATTCTGAAATTTTTACACAACCTTTATATGCAAATTACCTGAGTTTATAATTTTTCAGAATTGTTAGAGTCAGGTAAGTATGGTGATCATTCAGATCTTTACAGACAGTTCTGTTTTTGGCAGATTCTGTTTTGCATGCATAGTTTGCTTGTTTCAAGTGTTCCTATAGCTTATATTGAGTAATATAAATTTTGGGAATGATGGAATACAGTAGGTATCATGTGGTAACAATTATGAATCTTGTCTTTACAGTACCTAAGTGAATGATCTATCTGTTGGGGAACATTGCATGGGAAACAAAAAATTTCCTACGCACACACAAGATCTATCCATGGTGATGAGCATCTATGAGAGGGAGAGTGGATCTACATACCCTTGTAGATCGCTAAGCGGGAAGCGTTAAGAAATGCGGTTGGTGTAGTCGAATGTCTTCGTGATCCAAATCACCGAGCATCCTGCGATCTCATCACGGTCCGTCCCGCGATCCAATCATGATCTGTCCTGCGAACTCATCCCGATCATTCCCGTGATCTCATCACGATCCGTCTCGCGATCTTGATCATGGTCCTTCCGATCTAGCGCCGAACAGATGACACCTCCGCATTTAGCACACGTACAACTCGATGATGATCTCCGCCTTCTTGATCCAGCAAGAGGGAGTGGAGAGGTAGATGAGTTCTCCGGTAGTGCGACGGTGTTGCGGCGATGGTGGTGGAGCTATTCCAGCAGGGCTTCGCCTAAGCACAGCTGAAAACCGATCTAGAGGAGAAACTGCGATCTAGAGGAGAGGTGGCACGTGGCTATTAGGGTTAGCTTTTTCCTCTAAATCCTCTAGTATATATAGGAGGGAGGGAGGGGAGGATGCAGACTCAAACACACAAGGTTTGGTCGAAATTGGAGGTGGAGGAGTCCTACTCCAATCCTATTAGAAGTAGGATTCCTCCTTTCCACTTGGAAACTCTTTCCACCTCTCCACCTTGGGATTTTTTCCTTCTCAAACCACTCCAGCCGCATGGGCCCTTAGAGGAGGCTTCGGCCAGCCCACCAGGGGCTGGTTTACCTCCTGCCACAGCCCATGTAGCCTCTTGGGTCGAAATACCTCTCCCGATGGTCCCTCGGTACACTACCGGCACTCCCGGTACACTACCGATGAGCCCAAAACTTTCCGGCGACCAAAACAGGACTTCCTATATATCAATGTTTACCTTCGGACCATTCCGGAGCTCCTCGTGACATCCGGGATCTCATCCGGGACTCTGAACAACCTTCGGTCACCACCATACATAATTCTATACTACCGGAACGTCACCGAACCTTAAGTGTGCAGACCTTGCGGGTTCGAGAACTATGTAGACATGACCGAGACACCTCTATGGTCAATAACCAATAGTGGGACCTGGATGCCCATATTGGTTCCTACATATTCTACGAAGATCTTTATCGGTCGAACCTCTGTGTCAAGGATTCAGTTAATCCCGTATGATGTTCCCTTTGTTCTTCGATATGTTACTTGCCCGAGATTCGATCGTCGGTATCTCCATACCTAGTTCAACCTCGTTACCGTCAAGTCTCTTTACTCATTCTATAATACAAGATCCCGTGACTAACACTTAGTCACATTGCTTGCAAAGCTTGTAGTGATGTTGTATTACCGAGTGGGCCCTGAGATACCTCTCCGTCACACGGAGTAACAAATCCCAGTCTTGATCCACGCCAACCCAACAGACACCCTCGGAGATACCTATAGAGTACCTTTATAGTCACCCAGTTACGTCGCGACGTTTGATAAACACAAGGCACTCCTCCGGTGTCAGTGAGTTGCATGATCTCATGGTCATAGGAACAGATACTTGACATGCAGAAAACAGTAGCAATAAACTGACACGATCATATGCTATGTTTGTAGTTTGGGTCTTGTCCATCACACCATTCTCCTAATGATGTGATCCCGTTATCAAATGACATCTCATGTCCATGTCTAGGAAACCTTAACCATCTTTGATCAACGAGCTAGTCTATTAGAGGCATACTAGGGACATGGTTTTGTCTATGTATCCACACATGCATCTAAGTCTCCGATCAATACAATTATAGCATGGATAATAAATGATTATCATGAACAAGGAAATATGATAATAACTAATTTATTATTTCCTCTAGGGCATATTTCCAACAGTCTCCCACTTGCACTAGAGTCAATAATCTAGTTCACATCACCATGTGATCCGCATTGTTATGAATCTAACACCCAATGAGTTCTGGGGCGCGATCATGCTTTGCATGTGAGAGAGGTCTTTTAGTCAACGGGTCTGCGACATTAAGATCCATGTGTACTTTGCAAATCTCTATGTTAAACTGTAAATACTGCTACCACAGTCCACTTGGAGCTATTCCAAATGGCTGCTCCACTATACGTATCCGGATTGCTACTAAGAGTCATCCGGATTGGTGTTAAAGCTTGCATCGACGTAACTCTTTACGACGAACTCATTATCGCCTCCATAATCGAGAAACATTTCCTTAGTCTTTTAGTCACTAAGGATGATTTTGACCGTTGTCCAGTGATCCACTCCTGGATCACTCTGGTACCCCTTGACGGACTCATGGCAAGGCACACACAGGTGCGGCACACAGCATGGCATACAATACAGAGCCTATGGCTAAGGCATAGGGGACGACATTCGTCCTTTCTCTTTCTTCTCCTGTGGTCGAGCTTTGAGTCTCACTCAATTTCACACCTTACAAATCAAGCAAGAACTCTTTCTCTGACTGATTCATTTTGAACTCTTTCAAAAACTTGTCAATGTATGTACTCATTGAAAGTCTCATCAAGTATCTTGATCTATCTCTATAGATCTTGATGCTCAACAATTAGGTAGCTTTATCCAAGTCTTCCTTTGAAAAACTCTTTTCAAACAACCCTTCATGCTTTCCAGAAATTCTATACCATTTTCGATCAACAATATGTCAACCACATATGCTTATTAGAAACTCTATAGTGCTCCCACTCACTTTATTGTAAATACAAGTTTCTCATAAACTTTGTACAGACTCAAAAACTTTGATCACCTCATCAAAGAGTATATTCCAACTCTGAGATGCTTGCTTCAGTCCATAGAAGGATCACTGAAGCGTGCACACCTTTTAGCATCCTTAGGACTAACAAAACCTTCTGGTTGTATCACATACAACCTTTCCTCAAGGAAACCGTTAAGGAACCGATGTTTTGACATCCATCTGCCAGATTTCATCATTGAAAAATGCAGCAACTACTAACATAATTCCAACAGACTTTAGCATCGCTACGAGTGAGAAAGTCTCATCGCAGTCAACTCCTTGAACTTGTCGTGAAGTTCTTTGTAACAAGTCGAGCTTTATAAATGGTGACATTTACCATGAGCGTTTGTCTTCATTTTAAAGATCCATTTGTACTCAACGACCTGCCATCCAACGAGCAAGTCTACCAAAGTCTATACTTGGTTTTCATACAAGGATCCTATCTCGAATTTCATGGACTCTAACCATTTGTCGGAATCCGGGCCCATCATCGCTTCCCCATAGTTGCCGTACCACTCAGGAGCAGTACGCGTCCTTGTCGACCTACAGGATTCGATAGTAACTTGATTTGAAGCTTCATGATCATCACCATTTACTTTCTCTTCAACCGACGTAGGTTCCATAGAAACATCTTTCTACACTGCGCTACTCTCTGGTTGAAACAAAAGGTTCAACAAACTCATCAAGTTCTATCTTCCTCCCACTCAATTCTTTCGAGAGAAACTCTTTCTCGAGAAAGGACCCAGTTTTAGCAACAAACACTTTATGCTTGGATTTGGGATAGTAGGTTTACCCAACTGTTCTTAGGGTATTCTATGAAGATGCATTTGTCCGCTTTGGGTTCGAGCTCATTAGGTGAAAACCTTTTTCACATAAGCGTCGCAGCCCCAAACATTACAAATGACAGCTTAGGTTTCTATCAAACCATATGGTGTCATCTCAACGGATTTAGATGGTGCCCTATTTAAAGTGAATGTGGTTATCTCTAATGCATAACCCCAAAATGATAGTGGCAAAATGATAGGAGACATCATAATTCGCACCATATCCAATAGAGCACGACTGCGACGCACGGACACACCATCACACTATGGTGTTCCTGGTGGCGTGAGTTGTGAAACAACTTTCAATTGTCTTAAGTTGTATACCAAACTCGTAACTCACATATTCACCTCCACGATCATATCATAGACATTTTATCTTCTCGTCACGATGATCTCAAACTTCACTCTGAATCTGCTTGAACTTTTCAAACGCTTCAGACTTGTGCTTCATTAAGTAAATATACACTATATCTACTCAAATCATCACTGAAGGTAAGAAAATAACAATATCCACCGCATACTACAACACTTGTTGGATTGAATACATCAGCATGTTTCATTTCCAATAAGTCAATTGCCTGCTCCATCAAATCGTAAAACGGGGTCCTTAGTCATCTTGCCCAAGAGGCATGGTTCGCATGTCTCAACCAATTCGAAATCGAATGAGTCCAAAGATCCATCAGCATGGAGTTTCTTCATGCGATTTATACCAATATGACATTTAGTGGCAGTGCCACAAGTATGTGGTACTATCATTATTAACTTTGTATCTTTTGGCATCAATGTTATGAACATGTGTATTATTACGATCAAGATTCAACAAACCATTCTCACTGGGTGCATGACCATTGAAGGTATTATTCATGTAAACATAATAACCATTATTCTCTAACTTAAATGAATAACCGTGTTGCATTAAACATGATCCAATCATGTTCGTGCTCAACGCAAACACCAAATAACATTTATTTAGGTTCATCACTAATCCCGAAGGTAGAGAGAGCGTGTGATGTTGATCACATCAACCTTGGAAATATTTCCAACACAAATTGTCACCTCACACTTAGCTAGTCTCTGTTTATTCCGTAGTTTTTACTTCGAGTTACTAACATTTAGCAACCGAACCGGTATCCAAGATCCAGGTGCTACTCGGAGTACTAGCAAGCTACACATCAATAATACGTATATCAAATATACTTTTGTCGGCGTTGCCAGCCTTCTTATCTACCAAGTATCTAGGGTTGTTCCGCTTTAGCGACCGCTCTCCTTATAATAGAAGCACTTAGTCTCGGGTTTGGGTTCAACTTTGGGTTGCTTCATTGGAGCAGCAACTGACTTGCCATCCATGAAGTTTCCCTCCTTGCCCTTGCCCTTCTCGAAACTTGTGGTTTTACTATTCATCAACACTTGATGCTCCTTCTTGATTTCTACCTTCGCGGTGTCAAACATCGCGAACAACTCAGGGATCATCATTTCCATCCCTGGTATAGTTATAGTTCATCATGAAGTTCTAGTAGCTTAGTGATAGTGACTCAGAGAACTATATTAATCACTTTCTTATCTAGAAGATCAACTCCCACTCGATTCAAGCGATTGTAGCATCCAGACAATCTGAGCACATGCTCAACGATTGAGCTATTCTCCTTCATCTTGCAGGTAAAGAATCTTGTTGGAGATCTCATATCTCACAACACGGGCACGAACCTGAGAACCCAATTTCATCTCTTAGAACATCTCATATGTTCCGTGACGTTCAAAACATTTTTGGAGCCTCAATTCTAAACCGTAATGCATGACGCACTAAACTATCAAGTAGTCATCGTAACGTGCCTGTCAGATGTTCACAACATCTACAAACAATGCTAGAGGGGGTGGCGCACCGAGCGGTGCATTAAGGACATAAGCCTTTTGTGCAGCAATGAGGACAATCCTCAGATCACGGACCCAATCCACAATATTGCTACCATTATATTTCAACTCTATTTCTCTAGGAACATATAAAAATTCAAGGGAGCTACAACGTGAGCTAGTAATCCACAATATAATTTGCAAAGACACTGTTGACTATGTTCATGACAAGGAGTTCAATTAATCATATTACTTAAGAACTCCCACTCAAATTGACATCCCTCTGGTCATTTGAGTGATACATGATCCAAATTCACCAACTCAAGTCCGATCATCACGTGAGTTGAGGTGGTTTCAATGGTGAACATCATCATGTTGATCATATCTACTATATGACTCATGTTCGACCTTTCGGTCTCTTGTGTTCTGAGGCCATGTCTGTACATGCTAGGCTCGTCAAGTTTAAACCGATTGTTCTGCATGTGCAACACTGGCCTGCACCCGTTGTATGTGAACGTAGAGTCTATCACACCCGATCATCATGTGGTGTCTCAACACGACGAACTTTCGTAATGGTGCACACTCGGGGAGAACACAATTTATCTTGAAATTTAAGTGAGGGATCACCTTATAATGCTACCGTTGTCCTAAGCAAAACAAGGTGCATAAAAGGATTAACATCACATGCAAATCATAAGTGACATGATATGGCCATGAACTTGTGCTTTAGATCTCCATCTTGAAAGCACCGGCATGATCTCCATCATCACCGGCATAACACCATGATCTCCATCATCATGATCTCCATCATTGTGTCGCATCGGGGTTGTCGCGCCCACCATGCTCATACTACTATAGCTACCGTTTAGTGATAAAGTAAAGCATTACATAGCGCTTAATGATTGACACGCAGGTCATACAATAATTAAAGACAACCCTATGGCTCTTGTCGGTTGCCGTACTCAACGACATGCAAGTCGTGATATTCTATACAACACATGATCATCTCATACATCACATATATCTCATCATGTGATTGGCCATATCACATCACAACATACCCTGCAAAAACAAGTTAGACGTCCTCTAATTGTTGTTGCATGTTTTACGTGGCTGCTACGGTTATCTAGCAAGAACAATTCTCACCTATGCAAAACCACAACGGTGATACATAAGTTGCTTTTCAACCTTCTCAAGGACCGCTTTTGTCGAATCTGATCCAACTAAAGTAGGAGAAATAGACACCCGCCAACCATCTTTATGCAACGAAGTTACACGTTAGTCGATGGAACCGGTCTCTCGTAAGCATACGAGTAAGGTTGGTCCGGGACGCTTCATCCCACAATACCGCTGAACCAAAACACGACCAAGGGAGGAAGCAATCTAAGCATCAACACCCACAAACTCTTTGTGTTCTACTCGAGATCTCATCTACACATGGACCTAGCTCTGATACCACTATGCATGGGAAACAAAAAATTTCCTAGCGCCGAATGGACGGCACCTCCGCGTTTAGCACACGTATAGCTCGATGACGATCTCCGCCTTCTTGATCTAGCAAGAGGGAGCAGAGAGGTAGATGTGTTCTCTGGCATCACGACGACGTTGCGGCGATGGTGGTGGAGCTATTCCAGCAGGGCTTCGCCTAAGCACAACTGAAAACCGATCTAGAGGAGAACCTGCGATCTAGAGGAGAGGCAGCACGTGGCTATTAGGGTTAGCTTTTTCCTCTAAATCCTCTATTATATATAGGAGGGAGGGAGGGTAGGAGGCAGCCTCGAACACTCAAGGTTTGGTCGAAATTGGAGGTGGAGGAGTCCTACTCCAATCCTATTAGGAGTAGGATTCCTCCTTTCCACTTGGAAACTCTTTCCACCTTTAGATTTTTTTCCTTCTCAAACCACTCCAGCCGCATGGGCCCTTAGAGGAGGCTTAAGTCAGCCCACAAAGGGCTGGTTTACCTCCTACCACAGCCCATGTAGCCTCTTGGGTCGAAATACCTCTCCCGATGGTCCCTCGGTACACTACCGGCACTCCCGGTACACTACCGATGAGCCCGAAACTTTTCCGGCGACCAAAACAGGACTTCCTATATATCAATATTTACCTCCAGACCATTCCGGAGCTCCTCGTGACGTCCAGGATCTCATCTGGGACTCCGAACAACCTTCGGTCACCACCATACATAACTCTATACTACCGAAACATCACCGAACCTTAAGTGTGTAGACCCTACGGGTTCGAGAACTATGTAGACATGATCGAGACACCTCTACGGTAAATAACCAATAGCGGGACCTGGATGCCCATATTGGTTCCTACATATTCTACGAAGATCTTTATCGGTCGAACCTCTGTGTCAAGGATTCAGTTAATCCCGTATGATGTTCCCTTTGTTCTTCGGTATGTTACTTGCCTGAGATTCGATCGTCGGTATATCCATACCTAGTTCAACATCTTTACCGGCAAGTCTCTTTACTCGTTCCGTAATACAAGATCCCATGACTAACACTTACTCACATTCCTTGCAAGGCTTGTAGTGATGTTGTATTACCGAGTGGGCCCTGAGATACCTCTCCGTCACACGGTGTAACAAATCCCGGTCTTAATCCATGCCAACCCAACAGACACCCTCGGAGATACCTGTAGAGTACCTTTATAGTCACTCAGTTACGTTGCGATGTTTGATACACACAAGGCACTCCTCCGGTGTCAGTGAGTTGCATGATCTCATGGTCATAGGAACATATTCTTGACATGCAAAAAACAATAGCAATAAACTGACACGATCATATGCTACGTTTGTAGTTTAGGTCTTGTCCATCACACCATTCTCCTAATGATGTGATACCGTTATCAAATGACATCTCATGTCCATGGCTAGGAAACCTTAACCATCTTTGATCAACGAGCTAGTCTATTAGAGGCATACTAGGGACATGGTTTTGTCTATGTATCCACACATGCATCTAAGTCTCCGATCAATACAATTATATCATGGATAATAAACAATTATCATGAACAAGGAAATATGATAATAACTAATTTATTATTGCATCTAGGGCATATTTCCAACACTATCTTTATTACACTAACCCTTCTCAACAAGGTTCCGTTAAGTTTTGTGTGATTGAAGTTTTCAAGTTTTGGGTGAGACACCGATATGAGGAGAATAAGGAGTGACAAGAACCTAATCTTGGGGATTCCAAAGGCACCCCCAAGGTAATATTCAAGGAATACTCAAGCGTCTAAGCTTGGGGATGCCCCGGAAGGCATCCCCTCTTTCGTCTTCAATACTATCGGTATATCTTACTTGGAGGTATATTTTTATTCGTCACATAATAGGAGTTTTGCTTGGAGCATCATTTTATTTTGTTTTTCTCTATTAGGTTTTATTTATAATCTTGTTTTTCAATAAAAAGTTCCAAGAATTGCCTTAGGATGCTTGCATTGCATGTTTTGATGTGTGCTGTGTAAAAACAGAAACTTCTGCTGTAGTGTTTGAATTTGCATATTTTACTGAAACGTGGAAAGTTTCTGAAATTTTTACACTATGTTTTAGTATAAATTTATAGCATTTCCTAAATTTTCATAATTGTTTTAGTTAAATAAGTACACTGTTTGCATGAATTTCTACAGATTGTTCTGTTTGGACAGATTGCTGTCATAGTTTTTATATCTTCTTATCCTATACTTTCCATAGCCTATATTGGTAGATATAAATTGTGGAAATGATAGTATACAGTACCTAATATTTTAAAATTATCATGCAACTTTTCTTGTCAGTACATAAAGAGTTGATTTATTATTATGTGTACTAACCTATCTCACGAGTTCTTTTCGAGTTTTGTGTGGATGAAGTTTTTGAGAATAGGTGAAACCATGATATGAGAGGATTGAACGAGATAAAAAAGCTCAAGCTTGGGGATGACCAAGGCACCCCAAGTAAATATTTCAAGAAGTATCAAGAATCTAAGCTTGGGGATGCTACGCATCCCACCTCTCTTCATCAACAATTGTCGGTTAGCCTATGTTGAGCCAAAAAAATTATTCGTTCACATGATGTGTGCTATTCTTGGAGTGCTATTTTTGTTTTGCTTGCTGTTTAAATAAAATATTCAGATATGAAAATATTTATTGAGAGAGAGAGAGAGAGATAGAAAGTCCTTACATAGCTACTTAATTGTTTGACTACTCATTGATCTTCACTTATATATTTTGGAGTAGTCTTGTCATTTACTCTCGTGCTTCACTTATATCCTATGAGTAAATGGTTGCATGAATTGAATATCATAAATCTGAAATTATATTTTTTTTATATGCTTATACCATGGGGAGTAATGACTTCACATATAAGAAGTATAGGTGGTAAAAATTTATTTGAAAGTTAGCAAACACCACATTGGTCACTTGAACCATTCATGAAATAATATTGAAGGAAGAGAGATTTCACATGTAAATATACTATCTTGGACATCTTCTATGATTGTGAATACCCATTAATTATTTTCAAACTTGAGAAAATTAGTTGAAATTGTACAAGGTAGACAACGTAATGAGTTATGGTTGTGTATATTTGCATAGAAGTTATATTGTTATGGATCCTCCAACATGTGGTGCTTGCTTCCACCTCATACTAGCCAAAACTTCCACACCAAGTAGAAATACTACTTGTGCATCCAAACACCCTTAAACCCAAAGTTGTTCCATATGAGTCCACCATACCTACCTATATGCAGTATTTACCTGCCGTTCCAAGTAAATTTTCATGTGCCAAACTCTAAACCTTCAAATAATATTCTATTTTGTATGCCCGAATCGCTCATATAATGACTAGGGGCTGTCAGTATCTTCCATGCTAGGTGGGTTATTCTCACGATAAGTGTTGATTCACTATCATTCACAACAAAGTGGCTGGTAATAGGGATTCCCAGTCCCAGAATCAAAGAAAAAAATGCAAATAATTAAACAAAACTCCCCCAGGAATGCAAATAAATAAATAAACATGTTGATTCGGGGATGCCTTCCGGGGCATCCCCAAGCTTAGGCGCTTGAGTATTCCTTGGATATTACCTTGGGGGGGCCTTGGGCATACCCAAGCTTAGTTTCTTGTCACTCCTTGTTCTCCTCATATCAATGTCTCACACAAAACTTGAAAACTTCAATCACACAAAACTTAACGGAACTTCATGAGAAGGGTTAGTGTAATAAATAAAGATCATTCACTTAGGTACTGTCAAGACAAGATTCATATGTGTTATCACATAATACCTATTGTATTCTATCATTCACATAATTTATATGACTGAATATAAGCTATGGGAACACTAAAACAAGCAAACTATGCATGCAAAACAGAATCTGTCAAAAACAGAATAGTCTGTGAAGATTTGTAGTATAACCATACTTCCCTGTCTCTAAAAATTATGAAAAATTAGGAAAACCTCAAGGATTTGTATATCAATACTTTGTAAAAAATTTAGATCATAATCAAACTCCAGTAAAAAAAATTGAAAATTCTTGTACTGGAGTCAAAAGTTTATGTTTTCGTTCAACATCAATTCTACTCATCTTGTGAGTCATCCAAAGGCTTTACTTGGCACTTCATTGAAATAAAAGACACAAAACATTATTATTACCATAGCTTAATCATGTGAACATATAAAAACATAAGGTAAAAGTGTTGGGTTGTCTCCCAACAAGCGCTTTTCTTTAATGCCTTTTAACTAGGCATGGTTATTTCAATGATGCTCGCATAAAAGTATAGAATTGAAACAAAATAGGAGCATCATGAAGCATATGACAAGAACATTTAAGTCTAACCCACTTACTATGCATAGGGATTTTTTTATCAAAAAATATATGAGAACAAGAATCAACTTGCATAGGAAGGCAAAACAAGAATATCTTTGAAAATTTGAACACGTAGAGAGGAAATTTGATATTATTGCAATTCCTACAAGCATAAGTTCCCCCATCATAATAATTTTCAGTAGCATCATGAAGGAATTCAACAATATAACTATCACATACAACATTATTTTCATGATTCACAAGCATATAATTTTTATCACTCTCCACATAAGCAAATTTCTTCTCATTCATAATAGTGGGAGCAAACTCAACAAAATAATTATCATGAGGTACTTGATAGACATAACCACTTTGAATATTAAAATCACGATAACAAGTTTCATGGTTACTATCACTCTTTATATCATACATGTCATCATCATAATCATCATAGATAGGAGGCACGTCATCATCATAAGTTTTGTTCATCAAAACTTGGGGGACTAAAAATATCATATTCATCAAACATAGCATCCCCAAGCTTGTGGCTTTGCGTATCACTAGCATCATGAATATCCAAAGAATTCATACTAGCAATATTTCTATCATGCTCATCATTCAAAGAATTTTCATTAAGTATTTTCATAAATTCTTCCTCTACCAATTCAGCACAATTTTCCGAACCATCATTTTCACGAAAGACATTAAAGAGATGAAACAACTGATGCAACCTAAACTCCATTTTTTGTAGTTTTCTTTTATAAAACCAAACTAGTGATAAAACAAGAAACTAAAGATTTGATTGCAAGATCTATGGATATACCTTCAATAACTCACCTCCCCGGCAATGGCGCCAGAAAAGAGCTTTATGGCTAGTACGCAACTTTATTCTTGTAGGCTTTGTTGGGCCTCCAAGCGTAGAGTTTTGTAGGACAGCAACAATTTTCCCTGAAGTGGATGACCTAAGGTTTATCAATCCGTGGGAGGTGTATGATGAAGATGGCCTCTCTCAAACAACCATGCAATCAAATACAAGAAATCTCTTGTGTCCCCAACACACCCAATACAATGGAAAATTGTATAGGTGCACTAGTTCGGCGAAGAGATGGTGATACAAGTGCAATATGGATGGTAGATATAAGTTTTTGTAATCTGAAAATATAAAAACAGTAAGAAGATAGAGAGGGGAATACTCAATTCATCATATCTTCGCCTATATCTACCATCCATATTGCACTTGTATCACCATATGTTCGCCGAACTAGTGCACCTATACAATTTACCATTGTATTGGGTGGGTTGGGGACACAAGAGACTCTTTGTTATTTGGTTGCAGGGTTGTTTGAGAGAGACCATCTTCATACTACACCTCCTACGGATTGATAAACCTTAGGTCATCCACTTGAGGGAAAATTGCCACTGTCCTACAAAACTCTGCGCTTGGAGGCCCAACACGAGTCTACAACAAGAAGGTTGTGTAGTAGACATCAAGCTCTTTTTTGGCGCCATTGCCGGGGAGGTGAGTGCTAGAAGGTATATCTTAGATCTTGAATTGAATCTTTTAGTTTCTTGTTTACTCACTAGTTTGGTTTAATGAAAGAAAACTACAAAAAAATGGAATTGAGGTTGACTCATATGCTTCATCTTTTTAATGTCTTTCGTGAAAATGATGGAAAGGAAAATTGTGCTCAAGTGTTAGAAGAAGAAGAAGTTATTAAAATGTTTGGCACTAAATCTTTGAGTTATGAGCATTATTGCAATTTTGTTAGTATGAATTCTTTGAATATCCATAGTACTAATGATGATTGCACTAGTCATGATAAAAAGATTTCTTATAAGCATGTCATTTTTGTGGAGTGCAGAGAGTTTGTGAAGACAAGCCTAAAAGGGAAGATAGATTTTGTAAGAGTAATAAGTATTTAGAAACTAAATGGTTGCAAGAGAGGCTATATGTTTGTGCTGAAAGACTTAATATTTCTCGCCGTCCTTGTGAACTTTGTACATTTCCACAAACTGTTCTGTTTGGACAGATTGCTGTCATAGTTTTGTTATCTACTTATCCTATAGTTTCCATAGACTATATTGGTAGATATAAATTATGGAAATGATAATATATAGTACCTAATGTTTGAAAATTATTGTGCAACTTGTCTTGGCAGTACATGAAGTGTTGATTTGTTCTTATGTGTACTAACCTATCTCACGAGTTCCTTTTTGAGTTTTGTGTGGATGAAGTTTTTGAGAATAGGTGAAACCATGATATGAGAGGATTGAATGAGATACACAAGTTCAAGCTTGGGGATGCCCAAGGCACCCCAAGTAAATATTTCAAGAAGTCTCAAGCATCTAAGCTTGGGGATGCTACGCATCCCACCTCTCTTTATCAACAATTATCAGTTAGCCTATGTTGAGCCTAAATTTTTATTCATTCACATGATGCCTGCTATTCTTGAAGTTCAATTTTTCTTTTTCTTGTTGTTTAATAAAATACTTAAGATCTTAAATTCTTATATGAGAGAATCTTCAAATAGCTATTTAACTAATTGACTACGCATTGATCTTCACTTATATCTTTTTGGAGTAGTTTGTCATTCACTCTCATGCTTCACTTATATCCTATGAGTAAATGGTTGAATGAATTGAATATCAGAAATCTGAAATTAAATATGCTTCATATAATTACCCCATGGGGAGTAATGACCTCACACATAATAAGTATAAGCGGTAAAATTTATTGAAAGTTAGCAAACACCGCATTGATCACTTGAACAATTCATGAAAGAATATTGAAGGTAGAGATATTCCACATATAAATATACTATCTTGGACATCTTCTATGATTGTGAGCTCATTAATTATTTTCAAACTCGAGCAAATCAGTTAAAATCGGACAAGGAAAACAACTTAATGAGTTATGTTTGGGTATATTTGTATAGAAGTTATATTGTTATGGATCCCCCAACATGTGGTGCTTGCTTCCACCTTATACTAGCCAAAAATTCTGCACCAAGTAGAAATACTACTTGTGAATCCAAACACCCTTAAACCAGTTTTGCCATGAGAGTCCACTATACTTACCTATGGATTGAGTAAGATCCTTCAAGTAAGTTGTCATCGGTGCAAAAAGCAATAAAAATTGCTCCTAAATATGTATGATCTTTTATTGTAAGAGAAAATAAGCATTTTACGAACTTGTGATGGTAAAGAAATAAAAGCGACAGACTGCATAATAAAGGTTGCTATCACAAAGGGCAATACAACGTGACATTCCTTTGCATTAAGGGTTTGAACATCCGAAAACAAAAAGCGCATGACAAGCTATGCTTCCCTCTGCGAAGGGCCTATCTTTTACTTTCTAGTACTTACCTTTATGCAAGAGTCATGGTGATCTTCACCACTTCCTATATTTTTCCTTTTTCTCTTGGCAAGCGTCATGTGTTGGGGAATGATCTAGACACATATATCCATACAAATATATTTGATCATGAATTATTATTGTTGACAATTATCTATATGATAAATAAGTTGGGAGGCGAAACATTAAGCCCCTATCTGTGTTCGATGGATGCTATTTGTTCTAAAAATATGCTTTCAGTGTCAATAATCATGGAAGACTATATGATAGTTGAGTATGTGGAATTTACTAAATCAAAGCTCTTACATAGACCCTTCCTGAAACTAAGATGAATTGCAATTGTTAGATGACTGGGAATATGGTTTGTTAGTTTTCAAGAAACTTTCTGGTCTATACTTTAACATGTGAATAGCTTATTACTCGATCATGAGAAGTTTTATGAGATGAGCTACTGTTTACGGTTTATATTGATGCTAGAAAAAGTGATTGGAATTATCATTGATCAAACTTTTGCACTTGCTAGCATTCACACTTCATAAATTGTTTCTTTTATCATTTACCTACTCGAGACGAGCAGGAATTAAGCCTGGGGATGCTGATACGTCTCCAACGTATCTATAATTTATGAAATATTCATGCCATGTTTACAATAATTGTATATGATTTTGGTACAATTTTATTAGAACTAACCCGGACTGCTATTTTCAGCAGAACTACCATGGTGTCTTTTTTTTGTGCAGAAATAAAAGTTATCGGAATGGGCTGAAAATTTATGGAGAATATTTTTGGAAAATATAAAAAATACTGGAGCAAAAAGATACCGGAGAGGAGTCCCGAGGCAGCCACAAGCCTAGGGGCGCCCCCAGGGTGTGCCCCCTGGCTTGTGGGTTCCTCGGGAGTCCCCCTGACTTGATTCCAACGCCAAGTACTCCTATAAATCCCGTAACCCCCCAAAAAGAAACCTAGATTTGGAGTTTCGCCGCTGCAAGCCTCTGTAGCCACGAAAAACCAACCGGGGCCAATTCTGGCACCATGGAGGGGGAAACCATCATCCGAGGCCATCTTCATCATCCCGACGGTCTCCATGATGAGGAGCGAGTAGTTCGCCCTCGGGCCTGAGGGTATGTACCGGTAGCTATGTTTTTGATCTCTCTCTCTCTCTCTTGTTCTTGAGATGACACGATTCTGATGTACCGCGAGCTTTACTAATATAGATGAATCATATGGAGTTTTCCCCTCTCTATCTTCTTGTGATGAATTGAGTTTTCCCTTTGAAGTTTTCCTATCGGATCTTTAAAGGATTTGAGAACACTTGATGTATGTCTTGCGATGGGATATCCGTGGTGACGATGGGATGTTGTATTGATCCACTTGATGTATGTTTTGGTGATCAACTTGCGGGTTCCGTGACCTTGGAAATCTATGCATAGGGGTTGGCACACGTTTTCGTCTTGACTCTCTGGTAGAAACTTTGGGGCACTCTTTGAAGTTGTTTGTGTTGGATTGAACCTGATGAATCCGAAATTGTGTGATGAATATCGTATAATCAAGCCCATGGATACTCGTGGTGACATTGGAGTATCTAGGTGACATTAGGGTTTTGGTTGATGTGTATCTTAAGGTGTTATTTTAGTATGAACTCTAGGGCTTTTGTGACACTTATAGGGATAGCTCATACGATTGATCGGAAAAGATAACTTTGAGGTGGTTTAGTACCCTACAATAATTTCTTCGTTTGTTCTCCGCTATTTGTGACTTTGGAGTGAACTCTTTGTCACACTGGCACATCACTGACAATGGTATGAATTTATCTAAGGGAGCTATGGAGCAGTTTTGCCAGCGGGAACATATACGACTTGACTTGGTAGCACTGGCACATCCACAATCCAACGGACAAGCTGAGCGAGCCAATCAAGAGATTGTCAAAGGAATTAAACCCCGGCTCTTAGTACCACTTAAGCGTACTCCGGGTTGTTGGGTCAAAGAACTCCCTGCTGTACTCTGGAGTATTCGTACCATGCCAAACATGTCTACTGGATACACACCTTTCTTTTTGGTATACGGGGCCGGGGCGGTTTTGCCAAGCGATATTCGTCATGACTCGCCTAGAGTTACTACTTATGTTGAGGCGGACAATGAACTAGCGCGACAAGATTCCTTGGATGCCTTGGAATAAGATCGTGATTTGGCAGCGTCCAGATCCACCATTTATCAACAGGACCTACGTCGCTATCATAGTCGTAGGGTCCGAAGCCAAACTTTTCAAGAAGGCGACTTAGTGCTATGCCTGATTCAAGATCAGACAGGAATGCATAAGCTTTCACCACCTTGGGAGGGTCCTTTCGTCGTTAGCAAGAACCTTAACAATGGGTCATATTACCTGGTGGACTTACGAGAAGGAAAATACACTTCTGAGGAGGAGACAAGCCGCCCCTAGAACATCACCTAGCTGCGACCTTATTCTACTTAGAAGGGCCACTGGCGCTCTTTATGTATTTTTTCCTTTTTACACATTCTGTAAATTTCTTTATGTTCAAATATAATAAAGCCGGCACCCCCCCTCCCCAAAAATCGTGGTCTCTGCAGCCTAAGTCTGAGCATGAGTTTATATTGTTTGCAACATAGGTCACCTGGGGGCTTCCAACTCAATGAGTTTAGCTTTCTCACCCTTTTGACCCGGCAAAGACGCCATAATAAGTGGTTAGACCTGCCTGTATGCTTGATGCGACTCCGGCCAGATGACCCCATGAACTCTTGCAAGTCAATCCTCTTTAGGACCCTGAACTTTTCAAGGTTAAAACCTTGTTGTGTCATGAGAGAGCCGGCATACGGAAAGCTAGGATAAACCATGGGTTATCATACCCACTTCACTGAAGAAAGACTTGAGCCTCGAAAGCCAGCCAATTTTTCGCCGAGTCTCATTAAGCCGGCCTACTAATACAATTTGTATGGTTTCTATTATACTGGAAGTTTCAGGCATGGCGTTACCTTCAGTCTGGTTCATACCTGAACCATCGGCCTATTCTGGATCAATGCTTATTTGAGCACAAAGGCTAAAGCATAAAAGGGAAAGAGTAAAGTCATGTCTGGACAACACAGCTCGAACGACTAAACACCAGCAAATAGGCATACATGTACGATGGCATGACCACAAATCCAAATGAGGTTTGAAAGCTACCACTATTACAAGCCCGCAAAGGAGCTTCAAAATACTATAGTTTTTTCTACATTGCATGGGGGCTGACCCGGTATGGTGACTCATTCATCCTTCATACCCTCTTATCAGTCGCCTTTGGGTTTGCACCCGCCTGCTCTTCATCCTGGTCAAACTATTGATCCTTGTGTTGCCATCGAATTGAGTTTAACGACTCGAAATTTAAAGTCTTCTCTATAGAAGACAATGAACCATCTTCGGAGGCAACAAATCCTTTGTATCTTTGGGGAATCAATTCTGCCGGGTCATCTTTGAGCGGGTTGATACATTCATTGTTACTGGTATACGTAGCATGATCTTTTTTTTCAGATCAATCCCATCAGCTATTAAAGTCGCCAAATGACGCGTATTTGTGATGCACTTCACATAGTTTTCTTGAGTGAATGCGGCGCCATCAAGTTTAAACTCAACAAAGCCGCCTTGTAGCAGCTCCACATCCAATTCAGGCAGGTATGCTTTTTCTCGAGCTAGAGCCATGTTAGCACCTCCACGAGTAGCTGATTTCCGGGTCTTGGTCACCCATTGGGGAACAATGGAAAGTTGTTTCGACATATCCTTGAAATTTATTGGAGGATGCTTCAGATTTTTCACCGCCATGATGGAGTATACAGAGCCGGTGAAAAGTTTTTCTATGTGGGAGAAAATGGCCTTAAACTTCACGATAGGGAGAGATACAAGGTTATGGTTCGTTTGTCCTGGGAAACAAGCAGAGGTTGATAGGCTGTCATTCAATCACAAGTCGGTATAGAAGGAAGAAAAACACATACCAAAGATTGCCGTCAGCAGTTCATTAATCTGTTTCACGAGAGTGGCATACTTTTCCTACAACGGCTCAAACTTATTTTCTGCTTTGTCCACACATTTCACAAGAGCGGCCTTGTCAGCTTCAAATAGCTTTACGGATTGTTCCAAACGCTCATAGGCTTGGTGTGTAGAATCTTCAAAATGATCCGCCATGAGTTGAGCATCAGTTTTTAGCTTCATCTCTTTCTTGAGTCATTGTAGTAGCTTCACAACAACCAATTCAGGATCCTAAACATATTCCTGGAAGATGTGAGGATAAAATATGAGCAAGACATCCTTACTAACAGCTTTAAGCCGTCTTCCGGCAAATACCTTTTTATCAAGTCCCAAGCAAACTACAAGAAGTATCCTTGAACTTGGGGGCTAATGCATATCAGTTTTATCAAGCCTGATATGGCAAAGACCCGACTCATCTCATGAAGATGAGCCGGCCCCTAGGGGCTACATGTTGAATTTTAAAAGTATTACATAAAGACCCGACTCACCTCATGAAGATGAGCCAACCCTTGGGGGCTACAGGTCGAATTCTTCAAAGTATTACTTAAAGACCCGACTCACCTCATGAAGATGAGCCGGCCCTTGGAGGCTACATGTTGAATTCTTCAAAATATTATAAGACCCGACTCATCTCATGGAGATGAACCGGCCCTTGGGGGCTACAGTTATAGATCAGAGTGTTTCATGACCCAGTTTATCATAGTAAATTGGCTCTTGGAGGCTAATGCCAGTACATAGGTAGCGGCAAAACAAGGAGGTATACCTCATATTTCTCCTTCATGGAATTTACCATACTCACTTCAATTGCCCGGCTCTCACACAGTCGAGTTAAGAATTGCTGGTGTAAGTCTTCAATACCAAGCACTAACAATTCAAGAAGCTCTAGAGTTGTTTTTTCCTTTGTTTAAATCAACATGTTCTTCCTTGGCCACGATTTTAGACAAGGATGTGGACGCAACTGGAACTTGATAATTTTCCTTCACAGTGATAACATGTGGATTATCTCGCCATATCAAACTCTTGGGGTCATCCAAATGAGCCGCCGGACGAGGAGAGCAAACCGGGCTGGCTGGTCTGATAGATGGCTCATCTGATGCATCCCGAGCCTCAGTTTGTATGTCCATGAAAATCGGCTCATCTAGTCTAGGCATCTCAATGTAATCTATCGCTTCAGCAGTCCTATCCGGACCTTCCTTTGCAGAAGGGTCAATTCTCATTGGTGAGAAGGCTGTCGTGTTGCAGTTTATAGTACCAGAAGATGACCCACCGACCTTCTTTGACGGGGTGGCCTTTACCCCACGGTTGCAAAGATTAAATATTATACTAAAGAAAGCATAGCTAAAGATTCAAGATTAACATAAGTAGACAAATGTAAGTTTAGAGACTTACCCATGGTTGATAGTAAAAGCAGGAAGCTGTGTGGCCGTCAAATCATCCAAAGGGACAAGCTGGTAAAGCGAATTCGAAGGACTAAGAGGTAGTTTCAAGAAGCCGGCTTTAGGATGGGATTTGGTTGGACTATGAGGCACCTCGAAGCACGGTTTATGAGCCAGAGGCGCGTCAGACAAGCCATGCTCTGAATCGTCCGAATCAACCCGGAGTTTACGTTTGGACGAGCTAGCAAATTGTGTTCTCTTCAAAATGAAATAGGAAGCCAAGTAAATGTTTGGGTGAGTCAATTTAACCTTCCGAACGACTCGTTTTGGTTTTTTAGGAATATATGATTCTAGATTGGAGGATATATGAGTTACCTCAATTTTGTCGGCTTGGCTAGATTCTGAGTCATCCTGGAAACAAGGCGCATCAGCAAGCTCAAAAAATAGGCGGCCAAGAGAGTCGGACTCTACCTCAGATTCTTCTTCAAAAGATGACACAAGGGCCGAGTCATCTTTTTTACCTCATGAATGAGCATGGGCTTGAGGGGTGACTTTCCAAAAAAGAGATTTCTCCTGCAAAAATATGTGGTGAGATATAGCAGGTCAGAGTAAAACAATGAAGGACAGTGCAAAAGGTTAAAATACCATAGGAGGCGCGTTGAGTAGATAAAATGGGCCCAAGCCGGTGACACTGCATTGCTCCTTGGGATCAGACAAGAATCTTTTTGTTTCTTTGTTAAGAAAATCATCAGTCAGGTCCTTGCGAGAAAAACGTTGAGGGTCTCACGAGTGTCACCTGAGTAGTCACACATCAAGCCGCCCCTCACGCTAACAAGCCGGATCCGCCATTTTAACCCACAGCAGATCAAAACAATTCCAGTTAAACCATGTGCGGTCAGGGCTCTGAACTTTGTGTGGAGAGGAGCTGATGGAGCCATTTCCTCATCAGTTGGCCAACCCGGAAATTTTACTTTGTTGTTGATCATGTCCGGTCTGAAACCCGGTAGGGGATTTTCTCCCTTTGGTGCGGTGTTCCTGTAGTAGAACCAGGTTCTGTTCCACCCTTTGGGACGACTCGCCAATTTCTCTTTAGGGAAGCCGCCATTTTTTCTCTTCTGAATAGAAACCCCACCAAGTTCGCAGGCAGAGCAATTCTTTACCTCAGTCTAGCGGTTGATATGGAAAAGTTCCCTGAAGTGGGTCACGGACGGCTCAATCTGGAGGTACACTTCACATAACACCTGAAATTGACATATGTTGGTCATGGAGTTGGGCCTGATGTCCTGGGGCTTGAGCTCGAAGAAGTGCAGAAGGTCTCTGAAAAAACTTTGAGCCGGGGGATGAAATCCTCTGCGTAGGTGATTAGTAAAAACAATGTTTCCCCCTGCTGCAGCTGTGGAAATGACTCTTCTCCAGGAGCTCGCCATCTTATGATTTTCCGAGCCGGCAAAAGGCCCTGATCCACAAGGTTGTCTAAAGTAAGTTTAGATTCTCTGGACTTGGCCAAGTTGCAAGCTTTGGAATTCTTGGGTGCCATGGCGAGTCAGGAAGCAACTACAAAGGCAATGAAGAAAACAAGCTGGTGTGGGATTTGAGTCGCCTAAAGCTAGTTTTTTATTTAAGCCGGCAAAATCAAGAAAGGAGGAAGCATATTTTGGCAAACACTTAACAAAATGTAATGTTCCATAAACAGCTTCACGTGAAAGTTCTCTTTTGGATGGATCTAACAAATGAAGAAAAACGAGGTAATATCTTTTCTTGCGGACGGAAGGGTTGAGATTACGGTGTTCAAAGGACATTCTTGGCGACCCATTCCTAGATTTATTTTGGGGACAAATAAGACGGAAACCAAACTAGAAGCTATGTGCTATTGAGAAACATGTTGGATGCATAGATCTACAGGCTACACATTTGATGAACACGATGAACTCGATATGAATGACGGATGAATCGAACCCTAATGGGGAGAGGTTGGTACCTGATTATGTTGTGGCAGGAATGGAGATGGCCGTGCCCGCTTCGTCGATTGCGACGAAGTTCAGGAATGTTGAAGAAGGAACGGAGGACTCTGGTGGTGCTCGCGGTGCTCCGGCGAAGCTCGGACGAGGAAGAACTAGAAGGAGGAAGAGGATAGAAAATTACTATGGAGGCACAATGGACTTATTTATGAGGGAGAGAGTGAAGCGACGCGAAGAAAAGACGAAAGGGCTGCAGTAAATTTGTGGCTAGAAGTGTGCCTCGATCTTCGCATCGGCCTAGAATTGGCGCAATTTTTGAAAGATTGGGCATAACGACCAAAGAAAACAATGGTCAGCAAAAGATGATGTCACTAAAAGATGGGCATTGGAAGAATGACAAGTCTGGAATTGTTGCAAACCGACATTTTAAGCCCGTAAGGAATATAGTTGTTAAGCCGCCAAAGGAGAACAAGGGAAAATGACATGAACGCATTCAAATCAATCTTGGGCCTAATGTCGGGGATATAGCTCTGTGGTATGACCCGTCCTGTTGGGACGGGTCGATAAGGTGACGGCTCTGGAGTCAAGGTTAAGACGGACCACACCATGAAGACAAGACAACAAGAATTGTTGGGTAAGCTGTCGGGAGGCCCAAGCACAAAGGGGTCGGCGGCTTGAAGCCCATGAGGCAGAAGGCATCGATGGACTCCTTACTTGGGAGACAAGATGTAGTAGAGACATGTTAGGTTACGAGCCGTTTCATGGCTTGGACTCTGTTGTGATCCCTGGGGTCTCGACCTGTATACAAAGGCGAGTCTCTAGGGCAGAAAGACTCAAGTTAGACACCCTCGAAAGCTAGGTTAGCGATCCCGCATCTTTGTACAAATCTCCATTAATATAGACACAAACCAGGACATAGACTATTACCTTCATTGGAGGGGGCGAACCTGGGTAAACCCGCCTCCGGTTCTCGTTCGATCTCTTTGAGTCGCCATCCATCGGCAATGGCCTCATACCCAAGTCCTTGCATGGGGACATCTGCCGTGACAAAACTACGACATGTCCTGTTACAGAAAATTAGAGACGAGAAACTTTTGCAACAAGGGTTTGTTGCAGAAATTAGAGAAGAAAAGATTTTTCCACTAAAACTTTGTTGCAAAGAAATATAAAATTCCGCAACAAAAATCTTGTTGCAGAAATAAAGAAAGAACAATACGAGCAACTCCATCAATAAGTTGGACGGCTCGTGAGGCGATGGACTTTAAAAAGATCCGCTGACCGACATGTAGCGCATTCCTAAAAATATAAGCTTGAGAAATATAAGGTTGAAAGTCAATAAAAAATATGAAGGGTGACTAACATAAATATATGATGTGACAACGTTACATCCATGACTAATGTAAACATAATTGTAATTTATAAGTGAAATGCATGAATCGCTCATATGGTAAATTTTACATGGCTTGGTGGTAGAGAAAAATTAAATGCATTGCTTAGTGGAACATTGGGTGAACACTTTGCATGCTAAAAGAATTATTGTCATGTTTTAAAAATATAAAATTAGGCATCAATATAAGCATTTCGATGCTCAACAAGTCTTGGTTCATTTTTCTAAGCACTTCTTAAAACATGTTGCATGTACAAGTCCTAATCCCGGTGGGGCGTTCAATTCTTAATTTGCACGACCGCGTGCTCATCGGCAAAGTAAACATTAACGTGCCCGAATCATTCCATCTGTCGCGCAAAATACTATACTGACCTACTCCGACATACAGCGATCTCGATCTTCTTTTCGCCCACCATGAGCCGTCGCGATTTGTTTAATTCCAAACTATTCATCGACCTACTATTTACCTGTTGATGATTACTCCACGTCCAAAAATAGTTCAAGGCAAGCGGGACTTAAAATCCTTTGGCTCAAGGATATGAGAATTAACAAGGGAGGGGGAAAGGGAATTAAGAGGACCAACTCTCTAGATTTCTTCCCTAGGGACCCCTGATAATTGAACTGGGGATCGGGAATTAGTAAAAAAAAAAACTTTCGTTGGCTGTGCAGGACATTTTGTTAAAAAAAAATCCTTTCGCCTAATCCCACCAATTAAACATGGACAATTAACTCTCTCTTAACTTGCCATTTGTAATTCCCTTCACATGTGAGGGATGGGACTTAAAATCAATTTCCCATATCTAATCCCTTGACAAACTCTCATCTCTAAACTCCCGTTCCCTTTCGGGAAAGTTATTACCAAACACGATGCGCTGTTGGGGCGGACGATTTTCAATCAGGACCCGAACAGCCCGTACGTTGCGGCGCTGCGCGTCACTTGAATCGAGTCATCGGGCCATCGCCGTCGGTCGGCGCTCCGCGGCTCTTGGAGCGCCACGGCGGCGTCGCCGGCCGGCCGGCATGCCATGTGCATCGCCACGGCCTGCCGCTTTCCGCGCCACCGCAGCGAGACGCCCTGCCTCTGCCTCTGCACCGGCGGGGAGCGCGCAGGGACAGAGGATCTGCTAGCTCAGCGAGCCCAGAAAGATCTCCATAATTGGGGCGCAGGGGCAGCTCCGGCTCCGGTCGTTGGTTGGGAACGGCACGATCCATCCGTCCGTGCTTTAACACCCGGCCGGCTCCATGATTAGATTTGGGGCAGAGGCAGCATCTCCCGGCCTCACGTGACCCTGCTCGCTCCGGCCGGTTACACACGGCGTACATGTTTTTTTTCTTCTTTTGCAAATGACACGGCCCTAATGATCTGACGAAAAATAGTCCTCGTCACACGCTGAAATTCGAAGTTTTTTCCCTTTTTGTTTTCTTTTCATCACGAATCTTTCGCTCAGATGGATTATTCTTTGGCGAGAAAGCTTTTGGTTTATTATCAACTGTTAAGATAGTACAAAGAAAATCAAAAGTAAAAATTACATCCATGTCCGTAGACTATCTAGCGACGAATACCAACATTGGAGCTAGCTGAAATCGCGTAGTCGTCATCGCCCCTTTCTCTTTAGAGCAGGACCGTTGTATTAAGACCCCATAGGACCAACGCCGGCCAGAACATCAACCGCCGATGAAAAGAAACGTACATCATTTTGTGAATGTAGAAATACATAAATGACAGGTGCAGGTAGGCGCGGCATTGAGTTGGCCTCAAGTGCGCCATCATTTTGTGAATGTAGGAATACATAAATGGCGATATATTCTTCTAGTCAGTAGTGTTCGTCTATGGCTCATGCATGTTCGACACACGACTTTTGGCCTCCGAATAGAAGTGTGTTTATTGTTTTACTTACAACAAAGTGGTTTCTTGTAATCGTTTGCAAAATTCCTCGTAGGATCTAGCTACAATTAAAACTTCAAAATCACAAACTTGTATAGTTGTATAACTTTTGTTTGAAACCAAGGCAAAAGATTTGTCTCATATATTAATTAAAGAAAAGAGAAAAGAGTTTATTAGAGCTACAACACACCCTGCCTTAGAAGCATTACTCTCCCAACATGATTGAACACAATTTCTTGACCCCCCGCAGCAACCCAAAGTGCCGCATCACCTTTGATGTTGAGGAGAATTAGAAAGGGTGGTGCACTTTTGTGATGGAATACCCGGGCATTACGCTCATTGCAAATAGCCCAAGAGGTGAGCAATGCAAGAGAGGCCACCCCCTTCCTATTGGGGACGGAGGAGTCGGAGAGACCGATCCACCACTCCTTGATGGATCGAATTTGGTGCCAAACGGAGGTGTCTATGCTTGCGAGCTACATCCATTCCTTTATCATGCCCCAAAGCCGAATTGTAAACCGGCATTGGAAATAAAGGTGGTCAACCGTTTCTTGCTCATTGGCAAAACTTTTATGGCGCACTATTCATACAGCCTTTAACATTCACCCACCAATGAACATTAACATGCTTTTTGGAACGTGGCTCAACGGAGTTGATGGCACAATGGCTAATCACATTCGCATTGGAATAAGTGCTTTACTTTGGGCTATTTGGAATACTAAAAATGATATAATTTTCAATGGCAAGAATCCTAACAATTTTTTGCAGGTCATATACACAGCCGCTGCTTGGATCCGTACGTGGTCGTTACTCAATCATGTGGATTCCAGGGAGCTTATGGATATTGGTGCAACCGGTGGGAGACGGTCGCACGTGCTATCTTCAGTCGGTTTGGATGACGAGCTGTTAACAGGCTAGGTGTATAGCCATCGTAGCCTTTTAATATCGTCGGATGTGACAGTCTTTTTTCATCTTTCCTTTTTTATTATTATGGCTCAGAGTGTGAGACCTTGTCGAACCTAAGACTTTGTTTGCTTCCGATTTAATAATATGACTGTATGCATCGACTGATACAGAGTAAAAAAAAAAACCGTTTCTTGCTCGCCCTGGGTATAGTCCACAGTCTGGCCACCCTATTTTGGCCAATCTGTCCACCGTACAAACTCTGTTTTAAATGGCCAACCAAGTAAAAAACTTCATCTCTGGAGGAGCGCAAACATTCCAAGCCGCATGCTCTAGCGGAGAGCGAATCATGCCATGAAACTGTGCCTTGTAAGCGGAAGCCGTGAAGTAGTGCCCACTATCAGTATGTTTCCGCACAATCTCGTCCTCAATGTCTTGCTGCAGTTGGAAGTCCCGAACGATGGACCGAAGCCCAAGGAATTCGCGGAGAATGCGCAAGCTGTAGCTGTACAATTTTATGATGATCTAACGGTCCAATCCTTGCAGCTACAGATAAGCATCAGGGTGTGAGCAGTACTGCCGGCTGGTAGTACTATCAATCACCATGACACCATGTGGTGACGAAGTTAAGGCTGTACGAACCTGGTTAATTGCAAGCAGGATCGATTCAGGCATCCGCTTGCTTCTGCAGCGCGTGCGTGTGTGGACCTTGTTTCATTTCATAATCAATGGTCCATCCATGGAGGCATGAACTGGCGACGGCACGGACGAAGCTTTCCACGTACCACCAGCTAGGCGGCTGGCCTGCCAGAGGTCGATTGAGAAGGACCAATGGACCATGCACGAGGCATGCATGAAGCACTCATCAATTCTGCGTCCTTTGGACAGCGCCTTCAACCATGCATCGGGCAGTTCAACACTGTTTGTATACTCAACTGAAGAACTTTACAGAAAAAAGGGTTCCACGACTTCGTTTGAGGAGGAAGACGACGGCCAGTTCCTAGGCGCCAAATAGTGCACGCACGCGGCTATACCTCGCTCAAAGCGAGTTGGATGGTAAGTAACTCGCCTGAGGGAGCGGCATATTGGGCAGGCACAGCCCCGTTATTTTGTTTCTGTTTTTTTTTCGTTGTTTTGATTTTATACTTTTGTTTATTCTTCCAAATATTCTACATAAATACTCCCTCTGTCCTAAAATAAGTGTCGTTGATCTACTACAAAATTTATACTAATTTAGTACTAAATCTGCGAAATATATTTTGGGACGGAGGGAGTATACTACAAACAACACTCTACATAAATATTTGAAAAAAAAGTTAAATAGGCATTTGAAAGATGTGAATGTGTATAGAGAAAATGTTTCTCATGTATACAAAAAATACAACTGTATATGAGAAAAATTGTTGACCATCTATTAAAAACATGTTAATCTTGTATTTGAAATGTTAATCATGCATTCCAAAAATGCTTAATGTCCAAAAGTATTGACCGTGTACTAAAAAAATGTTAAGCTTGTATTCGAAAAATGTTAAACATGTATTCGAAGAATGTATTAGATATATAACAAAAATTTACAATATGTATGACAAAAATAGACATCTAGTTTTGAAACAAATATCAATCATGTATTTTTAAAATGTCAAACATATATAAAAAAAATCCTTCTGATGTATACGAAAAATGTTAAATGTGTATTGCGAAAAAACCTGATGATAAACAAGAAGGAACAAGCAAAACCCAAGAAAGAAGGAAGGAACAGAAAAATGTAGTGAAAACCAAGAAAGAAACCATGAAATCGAAGAAAACGAAAGGAAAAGAAAATAAACCCAGTGAAAACGGATAAAGGAAACAAAAAAATCTTTTGCAAAAACAAAGAAATGGAAAAATAAAAATAAACAGGGAAAACCAGTGGAAAAACGGGCTCTTTTTCCTAAACTAGGTCTCGCCTTCTATCCTGCCACGAACCCAACAGTCGCGCAAAGGCCAACAGCTCTAATCAGTAGCGAGGAGACTAGGGTTCTCCTTTTTTCTCCATTTCTTTTGTTTTAAGGATGTACTAATGGGCCGGACCACTGTGGACGCTTCTGGTGAGAGGTATAGCTCTCGCGCACATCTGAGTGTACCGCGTTTGCCGTTGCTCGAGGTTTTTGAGAAGCTTCATGCCCAGTTTTGGAAGCTTCCAGTCCGTTTTTTCCTTTGCTTTTTCTTTATTAAGTTTTCCTTTTTCCTTTTTATTTGAATTTTTTTTAAAATTCGTGTTATTTTTCGGAAATCACGAAGAATTTTCATATTCGTGATTTTTTCAATTTTGTGAACATTTTACAAATCTATGCAATATTTTCAAATAGTGAACATTTTGCAATTTATCATGACTAGTTTTGAAATTTGTCAACTTTTTTAAGATTGTGAACTTTTTCCCGTTTGCAAACTTTTGTTGAGCTTATGAACATTTTCTTGAATTCGTGAAATTACTTGAATTAATTATTTTTTAAGTCTATGAACTTTTCAAAAGTAAACGGTCGGCTGATCAACCATAAAAACCGAGCGAGCAAACAACTCTTGTTGTCGGGCCATCCCATGCGAACAGGTTTGTGAGCGCCGCATCGGCAGCTGGAGCAGAAGTTGTTGAATGGGAGGTCTCCTCACATGGAGCAATACGACAAAGCGTCGCTCGCCCACCCGCACTACATGGGCTTGGCCCAGCACGCACTAGCAGGAGATAGCAAGAGAAGCACACGCCCTTCCTCCTTTTCAATTTTGTTCTTTTATTTTGGTCGGTTTACTTTAAATTTTAAAACCACCAATGTGAAGAAAATGCTCATGAATTAAAAAATAACACGAACTAAAAGATATTCAGGAATTCACAAAAAAATCATGAATTCAAAAAAAATCATAAATTTGAAACAAGAGATGAGTTCAACTTCTTTCTTTCATGAATTCGGCTTGAAATCTCGATTCAGATTGTGTGGCAGTCAAAACGAGGCCGGGTGCTATTGAGGCACTGAGTTGTACCACCGGGCCTCAACAACGTTTATCTTTGGATCCGGTGTTCGTCTGTCTGCGTCCGTGTATCTGCATGTTAGGTCCTTTCGATCTGCGTTTCTCTTCATTGGTGGTGGTTAATGTTCTGGTGCACTGGTTCTATGGTTCTATGGAGGCTTAGCATGACGACTTTCTGACTATCTACTATAACAAGGTTTCCTAGGCTCCGATGAGGGAGAGACGATGACGGTGACGTGCCTTTGGCTCGCTCGAGTGGTTGTTCGTGCTAGGTGGTCTATGGACGTGGATGTATTTTTGACTTACAATGTTCTTTGTACTACCTTGATAGTTTATGAATAGATCGGGCGTTTCCTTGTAAAAAACACCTCCGCCCACAGATCTACAAGGACAGCTCAATCGGTGCCGCCCGTCCGTCCGCCTCCTCCACCTCCGGCCACTGCTCCGCGCTGGCAGCGATGGTTTCTAGTGCCCACTCCGCCAGCGCCATGGATGCGCACTCCGGAATCAGAGGTGTGCGCCACCCACCATGAGAAGCAACAGACAAGGGAGATGTGGGCCGCGTCAAATACGGTTGCGTAGTCCTCCCGTCGTCATCGCGTGATGCCCACAATGCCCGACGAGGATGAGCGTCTCCTCCAGTGGGAGTACCGCTACGGGCGTTCGACGGCTCCGGAGGATCAACGTCAAGGCGCTCCGGTTCGGCATTGAGCAGTCCGAATGGGAGGCGGCGGCGGAGGCAGCGAGGGTGGCGAAGCTGAAGAATGAGTGCATCGTCCTGCGCTTGAAGGGCTCCATCGTCATCTCCTTTTCCTCCTTCTCCTCCGACAACGACAACGAGGGCTCCGAAGTTGACCCACCTCCTGCCGTGGACGCTTACATCAGCATCGGAGACCTAGATGGCAAAGGGCCGGCGAGGAAGTGGTGACGGCTCTCTATGCGTTTAGCTCCTTGCGAGATGGTTGAACTATGTGAATTATACCCATTTGATGATGTTTATTATTTGAAGTATGCCCGTTTGGTATCGGTTTATATATCTTCCATGGATCATCCTCCTAGCTCACGTGTATCTTCCCCGGCTCCGGCTCAACCGTCGCTCTCGGCCACCGCTGACAGAAGATGCGCGCTGAGCAGAATTCGCCAGCTTCGACGACCACCGTGTGGTCTTCGTCTTCCCTGTTGCGATCACAAACTCGACCCATCTCCGTCCACAAGAAAAGTCCGCTTTAATCACGAGACTAGGACTGTACGTACAAACTGACCAACCATCACCACAGCAGTCAATCATGGTGGTCATGGACGGGAGCATCGCGCTGCTGCTCCTCTTCCCTGTCCTCCTCGCCGTCTACCTCCGGCGTCGCCGTGTCGCACCGGCCGCGGCGAGCGCGAACCACTGTCCGCACCCGAACCTCGTCTTCGGCAACACCATGCCGCTCCTCCGCAACCTGCACCGCTTCCTCGACTGGGCCACGGACCAGCTCGCGGAGTCCCCGGCCTGCACCATCGAGGTCCGCGGCCCGCTCGGCCTCGGCAGCGGCGTCGCCACCGCAAGCCCGGAGGCCGTCGACCACCTGTTGCGCGCCAACTTCCCCAACTACGTCAAGGGCGCGCGCTTCGCGGTCCCCTTCGCCGACCTGCTCGGCCGCGGCATCTTCCTCGCCGACGGCCGCCTCTGGAGCTTCCAGCGCAAGCTCGCCTCCTACTCCTTCTCCTCCCGCTCGCTCCGCCGCTTCTCCGGGCGGGTGCTCCGGGAGCACCTCCACTGCCGCCTCCTCCCGCTCCTCGACGCCGCCGCGGGCTCCGGCGGGGCCCTGGACCTGCAGGACGTGCTCCGGCGCTTCTCCTTCGACAACGCCTGCGGCGTGGCCTTCGGCGTCGAGAGCTCCACTCTGCTCGAGCTCGAGGCAGGGGATCGCCACAGCCGGAGGCACGAGGCCTTCTTCGCGGCGTTCGACGACGCCGTCGAGATCTCCTTCGCGCGGATACTCCACCCGACGACCCTGGTGTGGAGGGCGATGAGGCTAGCCAACGTCGGCAGCGAGCGGCGGATGCGCGAGGCCATCGGGGTCATCGACCAGTACGTGATGGGGATGCTGGAGGCAGAGCAGCCGCCGTGCCCGGCCGAGGACCGCGAGCACGAGCAGCACCTCCTGTCGCGGTTCGCGGGTGCGCTAGACGAAGAAGCCGAGCTCGGCGCGATGTTCGTCTCTCCGGAAGCGAAGCGGCGGTTCCTGCGCGACGTGGTGGTGAGCTTCGTGCTGGCTGGGAAAGACAGCACGTCCTCCGCCCTCACCTGGTTCTTCTGGCTTCTCGCCGCCAACCCACGCTGCGAGCGGCGCGTGCACGAGGAGGTCACGCGCACGCCGCACGGAGACGACGCCGGGGAATACGAGGAGCTGAAGGGGATGCACTACCTGCACGCAGCGCTCACGGAGGCGATGCGGCTGTACCCGCCGGTGCCGATCAACACGCGCGTGGCGGCGGCCGCGGACGTGCTGCCGGACGGTACGACGGTGCGGGCCGGCTGGTTCGCGGACTACTCGGCGTACGCGATGGGGAGGATGCCGCGGCTGTGGAGTGACAACTGCCGCGAGTTCCGACCCGAGCGGTGGCTCGATGGTGCTCGCGGCGAGTTCGTGGCAGTGGAGGCGGCGAGGTACCCGGTGTTCCACGCGGGGCCGCGGGCGTGCCTCGGGAAGGAGATGTCGTACGTGCAGATGAAGGCCGTGGCGGCCGCCGTGATCCGGAGGTTTGCGGTGGAGACGCCGGCGAGCATGGACGCGCCGCCGCCGTACGAGTTGGGTGCGACGCTGAGGATGAAGGGCGGGCTCCGCGTGCGGATCAAGAGACGGGAGGATCACATTTAGACATTACTACTATCTCTTCTGGTCCTAAAGGTAAGATATTTTTTAAGTTCAAATTCATACTGCAAAAACATTTTAGTACTATTTAGAAACAGAGGATGCAATATACTCTATATCTGAATAGAATATGCAAGATGTGAGTAGTCATCGTACAACATGTATGAGAAAAGACGGAGGGGAACTTTTGGAATCTGGGTGTATATACACCCTATATATAATTTTTTTAGCAATTCAAAAAAATATTTAAAAATTATATAAATAATTTTAAAATAAACTTGACAAGAAAAATTCCCAAAAAAGAAAATTACACTTTGATTATTTTTTAAAAAGATAAATTTTCGATCAAAATAGTGTGAATAGTGACCTGAAATAGCAAATAAATTTTGTCTCTTTTATGCAGAAGTCAACGTTGACTTTTTTCTCGTGAAAATTTATATGCTAGTGCAAAACAAAGTCAAGTTTAATCTAAAAATACTTCGAACTATTTTGACCTTTTAATTAATTATTAGAAACAATTTCTCATATAGTGTACATATACAACCAGGAAACAAAGTGTATTTTCCAGAAAAAACCCACTCCATTATCATACGTCTCTTAACATCCAAACATGCCACTTCATCATGACATATATGAAAGAAACGCCCATCTTAACATGCAAACATGCCACTTCATCATGACATATATGAAAAAACCCATCTTAACGTGCAAGCATACATGAGAATTTTTATTATATTATGCTATATATATTTAATAATTTTTTTACAACTACATAGTAATCAAATGTAATAAATTATATGTATTTTTAGTTTTAGATATTTAAAGTATTCTTGCAACAACGTGGGGGTATCATATATTTACCAATGATGTTAGACTCACAGGCTATCTACCAACCACATCTTGGGTTGTCTTGTTGGGGAACGTTGCATGGAAAACAAAAAATTTCCTACGCACACGCAGATCTATCCATGGTGATGAGCATCTACGAGAGGGAGAGTGGATCTACGTACCCTTGTAGATCGCTAAGCGGAAAGCGTTAAGAAATGCAGTTGGTGTAGTCGAACGTCTTCGCGATCCAAATCGCCGAGCGTTCCGTGATCCAATCACGATCCGTCCCGATCAAGCACCGAACGGACGACACCTCCGCGTTCAGCACACGTACAGCTTGATGATGATCTCTGCCTTCTTGATCCAGCAAGAAGGAGCGGAGAGGAAGAAGAGTTCTCCGGCAGCGTGACGGTGCTCCGGCGATGGTGGTGGAGCTATTCCGGCAGGGCTTCGCCTAAACATTGCAGAAATCCGATCTAGAGGAGAAACTATGGACTGGAGGAACGGGTAGCACGTGGCTGAAAATCTTGTGCCAAAACCCTAAAAACCTCTAGTATATATAGAAGGAGAGGAGGAGGAAGCTTGGCCCTCAAGGAGCCAGCACTAGGCTTCGGCCGAACCAAGAGGGAGGAGTCCTCCTCCTACACTCCTAGTAGGATTAGGACTCTTTCCTTATCTTAGCTTTTTTTGCCCTTTTCCACCTTTTTTGTTTTGGGCTTTTCTTCCCAGCTGCATGGGCCTTGTGTGGGACTTCCACCAGCCCACTAAGGGCTGGTATTCATCCTCCCACAGCCCATGTAGCCTCTTGGGTCGAAATACCCCTCCCGATGGTCTCTCGGTACACTACCGATGAGCCCAAAACCTTTCCGACGACCAAAATAGGATTTCCTATATATCAATCTTTACCTCCGGACCATTCCGGAGCTCCTCGTGACGTCCGGGATCTCATCCAAGACTCCTAACAACCTTTGGTCACCACCATACATAACTCTATACTACCGAAACGTCACCAAACCTTAAGTGTGCAGACCCTACGGGTTCGAGAACTATGTAGACATGACCGAGACACCTCTAAGGTCAATAACCAATAGCGGGACCTGGATGTCCATATTGGTTCCTACATATTCTACGAAGATCTTTATCGGTCGAACCTCTATGTCAAGGATTCAGTTAATCCCATATGATGTTCCTTTTGTTCTTCGGTATGTTACTCGCCCGAGATTCAATCGTCGGTATCTCCATACCTAGTTCAACCTCGTTACCGGCCAGTCTCTTTACTCGTTCCGTAATACAAGATCCCGTGAATAACACTTAGTCACATTCCTTGCAAGGCTTATTGTGATATTGTATTACCGAGTGGGCCCTGAGATACCTCTCCATCACACGGAGTAACAAATCCCAGTCTTGATCCATGCCAACTTAACAAACTCCCTCGGAGATACGTGTAGAGCACCTTTATAGTCACCCAGTTATGTTGCGACGTTTGATACACACAAGGCACTCCTCCGGTGTACGTGAGTTGCATGATCTCATGGTCATAGGAACATATACTTGACATGTAGAAAACAATAGCAATAAACTGACACGATCATATGCTACGTTTGTAGTTTGGGTCTTGTCCATCACATCATTCTCCTAATGATGTGATCCCGTTATCAAATGACATCACATGTCAATGGCTAGAAAACCTTGACCATCTTTGATCAACGAGCTAGTTCACTAGAGGCATACCAGGGACATAATGTTGTCTATTTATCCACATATGTAATGTGTTTCCAATCAATACAATTATAACATGGATAATAAACGATTATCATGAACAAGGAAATATAATAATAAACACTTTATTTATTGCTTCTAGGGCATATTTCCAACATGTCTACCGTCTAGTCACCGGATAGAACGAACGGGACTGAGATCCAGTGACTTCACCTGCGACTTTAGCCATCTAATCTCCATTCAAAACACATCCAATGATCTACATGTGATCCGTCTTTGTCAGAGTACATATTTGTTTCAGATAATGTATTTGGTAGTCCTAATCTTTCAATTTGCGCCTTGTTTTTTTGTCCAAATGGTGTCGGACAAGAAAATGTTCGGTTACTCATCACGATAGTATGAGAAGCGGATGTCAACTAGTGCTAATATTGATTTTGGTTCAGAATTTCTAGATAACTTACTTTACTAAAGTGAAACTGGTTTATTTTAGTGATATGTAAGTAAAAGTACATCTCCAGCATATTAACTGAACTTTTTAGCATACACATATTATGACTAACTGAACTTTTTGGATGAAGATTAGATGGCTAAATGCTCTAGTTTTTGCCTGTGTCTCATATAGACCGTTGGATGTGTTTTGGATGGAGATTAGATGGTTAGAGTCACAACGTGACTTCACCAAGTGAAGTCACTATATCTCAGTCTGAACGATTGACCCCCTCCCCACCCCCCCAAGAGGAGGGTCCAGTTTGTTGCGGCCCACTACAAAGAAAAACGAACAAATGACAATATATATATATATATATATATATATATATATATATATATATATATATATATATATAACTGCCACTTCTCAAAAGATTTGCATGTATAATAGCTAGTTAGAAAAAAAGGAAAACAAAATGACATCATGCATAAGAGATTTATACTAAATGCCACGATAAAAAATGCCATCTTCTTATAAAAAATATCATCATCTTATAATAAAAAAATGCTACCCTCTTTATAAAAATGCCATTCTATTATAAAAAATGTCACCTTCTTTATACAAAATGCCATCCTCTTTATAAACAAATGACATGGTAAAACATGACATCTTCTTATAATAAAAACTAACACCCTCTTATAATAAAAAATTGTCATCATATTGTTACTAAAAAATGTCATGCGCTTAGTAATAAAATTGCCATGCCATTAAAAAAATGCCATATCTCAATAATAAAAGTTGCATGCTACAAAATATAAAACTGCCATGGGACTTTGCGATTGAAAAATATATGTGGCATTTTAAACACAAAAAATTCATAAAAGGCCCTCTTCTTTAGTATGACAAAAAGATAAGACAATATCCAAAATATATAGGTTACTATGCTTGCAATTGAAATTGGAATATCCCGGAGTATAGAAGCCTGAGTGTAGCTGCTCTCATACTAAAACCTCATATGCTCATCACTTGTCTATGTCTATCCCCAATTTATTTTTGTTCACGTACATGAAAAACTTCTATTATTTTGTCCTTACATTGCATGGTTCTTGATTGTTTGGTAATAACTGTTGCCTATGAGATAAGCTTTGAGAATCACATCATAGAAAACATAAATCATGAAAAATTTCATCCACCTAACATTTAAAACATAAATATCGCCATAATCTATAGAAGGAAAAGAGGTCCCAGCATTTTAGAATACCGAACATATTACAAGTTTCTGAGAAAATTTAGACGAAAAGGAAAGAAACAAACATATTTAGACAGAAAGGAAAGAAATTAATGGGATGCCCTATAAATTTATTTGGTTTTAGATATGTGTTTTTGTCACAGATCATCAAAACTCATCCCCAATATATTCCTGGCATGCGGGACTGACATGTCAATGAGCCAGTTTTTTTATTTTTCTTACTTTTTTTCCTTTCTCTTTCAGTGTCATGGTAGTGGCGAGGGATGGTGGCGCAAGAGGATGGAGACAAGGTGGAGAATGTGTGTCCCAAAGGACAGAGGTGGAATGGGATTTCGTGGTGTCCATATCTTTAACTCGGTAATGCTAGCTAAACAATGTTGGAGACTCATAGAGCACCATGATTCATTATGTGCAAGGGTGTATCAATCCAAGTATTACCCATCCGGTGAGTTCAACTGCGATTAAAGAAAGGTGCATCTTATGTATGGCAAATTATTTGGGCTAGAGTCTAAACTTTCAATAAAAGGGAGTATTTGGAGGGTTGGCAATGGTTTGAAGATAATACATGGGAGGATTGTTGGATCCCAAACAGCTCTTCTAGGAAAATCATCGAAGTCCGTAGAAATAGAGTGTTTACTTGAGTTCATGAGCTTATTGAACCAATGATAGGCAGATGGGATGAAGACTTGCTTTGGGAATATTTTTGTCCCATTGATGCATACCGTATTTTGCGAATTCCCTGACATCAACACTATACAGACGACTATGTTGCATGACACTTGAAAAAAAATCTAGAGTTTCAGTGTTCGGTCGGCCTATTATAAACAATGGGAAAACTCCTATGGCAATCCGAGTCATAGTTCTTCTCTTTCTGGAGGTTCATCACCCATCCTATTTGGAAGAAACTATGGGGCTTAAAGTACCAAAAAAGTGAAAATTCTCATATGAAGGTCTTTACACAAACCCATTCCGTGTTTGAGTCTACTAGCTAATCGTCAGATATCCAATTCGGCATAATGTACTATTTGCCAGTGCCATCAATGACATGGCACATTCTTTTTTCGGGTGTGATCGTGCCACATAAATTTGGTCTTCTCTTGGACTGCATGAATGAAGTCATTAATAATGCCAAGCTCCTTGGAAGGTCCCGAGCGGAGATACTTGATTTTTTCTTTACGAATAGGCGAACCATACAATCTACCTAGAAGTGGTTGAATTGTCGGAGATGATAGCAGTGTCTTGCTGGTATATTTGGTGGCAGCGGTGTTTTATCGCCAAGGGGGAAGAGGTGCAAACACCTGTACGCTCGGGCTCGGCTGTGTAGGTAGTGGCCTTGAATTTCCTTTGAGCTGCTTGTAAATAGGCCAGTACTCCAAGACTTAACAGATGGATGAAACCCATGCGGGGCCAGTTGGTGTTAAACACCAATGCTTCCTTTTTGGAGGACGACCACTCTGGTTATTGTGATGCTATCATTAGGGATCACACAAGAGCATAACAAGGAAACCGCTAGGGATCAGACTACTGATCCCTGCTTCCTATCAGACCAGTCTGCTATCGTAGGATTAGAAGCGAGATGGTCGTCCGATCTTGTAGGAAGGCCCCGGTGATTGTGATTTGCTTCCTTCGTTAATACCTACATTTATCACGTCCGCTAAAATCGGTAGCCCTGCTGCCTACAGTTTGTTTCCTAAAACTGCATCCGAAAATGATGTAAAATCCCACCTTTTGTGGACATATTTTTGGTAACCGGTGATTATTTGGGAAAATCAAATCCAACAGTTAATTACATTTCTAATTTGAGATGTAAGCATAATTTTTGTACACGAAAACAATTTCTTAAAGCTAGGAACCATCATGTGCTGGAACCAATTGTTCGCATCATATGATATATTATTTCTTTACTATGGAAGCAGTTGTAATTGCTTTAGAAGCATCACCAAATGAGATAAATTACTTTTTGTCAAAAAAAACGAGATAATTTGCTTCAATTTCCTTTTTATTGACATAATAATTTATGTCCAAACACTTTGCTTCCATGTAAAAAGAAATTGCTTCCAGGAATATTTTTCCATATGACAAGATTTAATTAAGTCCAATCTATCTTCATGCGATCAAAGTTTCCAAGACAAGCAAAACTTTGCTTCCATCCAATACAAAAGTGTTGCATGGTTTTATTCTAACCGAACATAAGTTTGTTTCCTGCTTCGTTAGTTTACACAATAAGCTTCAGATATGACACACATTTATTTCCTTGAAGTCACCAATAGTGCATGCAATGCTTCCTAAGTTAACATCGTACTTTTCCTATAGATCGTAGGCTTGCTTCCTTCCCTTATGGTCATCCTCAAATTGTAGGCCAGATGGAGGTGTCATCACACTTCTTGGTGCATGCATGGTGTCCTCTATATATGTCTCCAGATGTGCCCACCAGCTCAAAAACCAACACACAACCGCGCTTGAAGTATACATCTGTTAGAAGAAACAATATGTATGTCACACTGTAAGGAAGCACAGAATCCCATGTAAGGAAGCTACTCTTTCTACGTGCTATATCAATTGGTCTGCCCGTCGGCACATATATGAATATATGAAGCGTGATGAAAATGTTCAAATACAAAAAAATTCTTGACAATGGAATGGCAACTGGTAAGTACAAAATAGTGTAGAAGTATGTTTCATTGCAACACACTATCTGGACAGAAGAAAAATACGGTAAAGTTAGGAAGCATGGATATTAAGAACCATCATTTTTTTTATCGATGCAAGCAAACTGGGATACTGAAGCACATACCTGATGCTTACAAAAAGCATGATTACTGGAAACATCATACTGAGAACCATATGGTGACACAGGATGATGGAACAAATGGTCAATTCACACGGTGCAATACCTTTGATTTAGAGGAGAAACTTCGAAGAAGGGAAAATGATCGGAGGCCTCAGAGGCCATTGTTGTTTCTTCGGCCGACAACATGATGCAGAGCAATACTGGAGCATGGAAGCATTCTATCTGAACCAAAGTAGCATATGAAGTGGGCATTATGCAAGCATTCTATCTAAACCAAAGTAGCATACCAAGTATAATTTGGAAGCACCATCACAAGGAAGCATGAAAGTGTGCTATCTCAGTATGACTCGTCTTAATTTGAAGCATAGAAAATTGAACGTGGATACTAAGTAAGATTGCCGCCAACATGGGAATCCATGTTTGTGCCGCCTGCATACCAGATTCATCGAAACAATTGGTTGAACTACAGAAACATACTTTCTAGACTGAACAAGCATATGTAATATCATTTTGGAAGCTCTATTGGTAAGAAGCATGAAAAGAGCGATGTCTCAACATAAGTCATCTTAATAGAACATAAAAATTTGAAGACAAGAATACGGGTACACGCTGTATTAGATCCAAAGTTTTATTGCAGAAATTTAAAATTATCAACGCTAGAATAATCAAAACTTAGGGCAGAACAAGATATGAACACATAGCAATCAATACGTATCATACATTGTATTTGAAACTAAGAAAAATCAATTGTTTGTATTGCATAATATTGAAGTTTGTAAAATTAGGTGACAAGTAACCTAGGTCAGATGAGGAAGATACGGCCGATTCCCATAATCTGCTGCTATTGCTGCCGATTCCCAAAGGCTGTGAAAGAGGCAAATAACCTGGTGAGAAGGAACACATGTTGATCCTCATGGTTGCTAATCCTCCCACCCTTCTAATGAATTTCCAGGCAGCGTGAACCAAACAGGCGGCCACGACCCTGCTGGAGTCTGGAGATGAGGCATCACGATGCACGGAGAGGTGGCACTTCGGCGTGGTGTAATAGTCGCCACATCCAGTCGGGATGCTGGAGAAGAACCAGAGCGGCACAGGGGTAGAAGAATTTGAACGCGCTGTCGATCTGGAGGTCGGCGGCATGGTGGGTCGGGAGCGGTGGAGACAAAGAATACGGAGTAATTGGGGCAAGTGATTAGCGGAGAGGTGGGGCGTGAAAAATGGGAGGGGAAATGCTAGGAGCTCTCAGCCGTGTGATGGAAAAGAATCGACGGTGTTGCTTTGGTCTGAGCATGGGAATGCATCAGACGTATGATACATAGAGTTTCCCTTACTTATTACTGTATCTACGGTGAAGCTAGAACATGTTGCGTAAGTCGTCTCGGCCGAAGCAACTATTTTAACTGAGGGCTTGAAGCTTGCTCTGTCGATTAGACTCTCTATCAATGTGCGTACAGATAATCTCATCGTTGTGGATGACTCAACGTAGGTCATTCGATGGTGGATGGCCCTATAATTGAATAGTGTCGACAGTTAATTGGTGACTTCGGGAAGGATCTTTACAAACATTGTAATAGAGAGTCAAACATGGTCGCTCATTTGCTAGCTCAACAGGCACATATTGATCCACCGGTCGTGTGGTTGGACTCAACCCCTAGTTTTATCTCTTGCTTTCTTGCGGTGGTGTAAATGTTGTTTGATTTTAATAAAACTAGCCATGAAGGTCTTCTCATAAAAAACACACACACACGCACTACCCTCTTTTAAGCACATCCAATACCAGATTTTATGGGCCTGCTTCCTTGGCCCGTGAGCGTGTTTGCAACCTGGGCTTCTCGCAGACATTCCGCCGTTCATAGGACCTTTGTTTCTTCTCCAAAGCCTGGTGCGCAGCACGAGAGCCATGTCTTGCTTATAGCGAGCATAGCTCTCGTCTCGCGTGAAGAGTCCGCGGTTATGGGCCAGCCTATTAACACATTTTCTCGTTTGGTCGCTTGTTCGCTTCGCTCGGTCCTTGTTCGCTGGATCGTTCTCTCGGTTTATGGATTTTTTCTTCCTATATAATGTAAATTGGTTGCACTGGTCGGTTTTATTGTTTTTTCTTTTCATGTTTTCCTATTTGCTTTTTTCTTTGAGTCTTTTTGTTTTCTCAATGACTTTTATTTTTCATCGTAATATATTTGGGTTTCCTTTAATTTACAATGGCTGTCTTTCGTTTTTTGGGTCAAAACTTGTTGAATTTGTTCAGTACAAACTCAACATTTTTCTATGCAACAGAAACATTTTATATATACACATTAAACATTTTTTAAATGAATTATTAAAATTTTTATGTCTACATTTTTCCACAGACATTGTACATATCCGTTATATATCCAATACATTTTCATAATACACATTGAACATTTTTTTAATAAAACATTAGTATTTTTTAATAAATGGTCGATATTTTTCCATACACATTTTTATATTCTTTCAAATATTTGATTAACATTTTTAAAATATAAGATTAAAATTTTATAAATACATGGTCAATATTTTTTGTGTACATTTTTAACATTTTAAATGCTTGATTAACATTTTTAGAATATAAGATACACATTTTTTAATATATGGTCAACATTTTTTTCGATGCACATTTCACATTTTTCAAATACTTGATTAACAGTTTTTTAATACATAGCCTTTTTTTAAACACACGATCAACTTTTTTTCATACACATTATATCTCTTGTATACGTGAGAAAAATTTCTCAATAGACATTTAACAATTTTCAAATGACTGGTTAACATTTTTGCAAATATTTTATGTAATATGTTTTCTGTGTTTTTTTATGTAGAACGTTTGAAATGTAAAAATAACAATAAAGGAAAGCAAAAGACAAACAAAAACAAAAACATGAAAAAACCCAAGGCTGTGAAATCCCTCGAGCCTCCATTTAGGTGAGGCTTCTCTCGGTCTCGCTAGAAGCGAGGTATAGGGTGTATTTGGTTGCCTGTAAAATCGCAAACAAGCCTGTTGTATAGAACATCTTTTTTGTATTGAGTTGTTTGGTTATATGCAAATACTGTTGAGTTTGCATGGCACGGTTCTTAAAGCATCCATGGGCCTGGCTCAATGGCCGTTTCCAGCAAGGCAGACCCGAGCGATGCGAGGAAGCGCACATGGATGGCTCGCTGGGAAAGCGTCAGCGGTTAATCACCTTATCCCCTCGTCTAGTGCTAACAAAAATAACCTTATCACCTCGTCCTCTTCCTCCTTCTCTCACCCACCGTGCTCGAGGATGTAGGCACGGTCACGGCCATGACAGAGAGCCGGGCGCGGGTACGACCACGACAAAAGCGAGCCGGGTGCGGCTACGACCACGACCACGATAAACAGTTAGGCACGGGCACGACCACGATAGCGTGCCGGACACGGCCACCGCAGCCAGCAGGCACGGGCGCGGCCGCCGCAGCCAGGCGCAGGCGCGACCTCCGCAACCATCTGCCACAGCCAGGCATGGGCACGGGCGCGGCCACCGTAGCAAGCCGGCGCAGGCGCGGCCACGACCACGATAACAAGCCGGACGCGGGCGCGACCACGGCCACGACAGGTAGCCAGGAGTGGCTACGGCATGTACGACGAGGGGAGGAAGGGTCGGCCCCATCGGGCTTCGGCGTGGGGCCGGAGAAGGCGTCACAGATGCTGGTTCTGGACAGCTGCTTCTATAGTCGGCTAATTTGACGGCGCACTCAACGTGTTTGAGGAAATGAAGGCCGTGGACGTCAAGGCTAACCTGGTCGGTGTTAAGTGTAGTTGCTAACTTATAATCATATGCATGTATGTAATCATATACTGGATGAAAATTGTTTTATGATGACAAGACCCCGTATACTGGCAACCAAACTACTTGACATCATCCGTATCGTTTTTCGTAATCAGGTCCTGCTCAGCCCGACTCATTTTTTTTCACTCTCAGCCAGGCTCTGCCAGTTTGTTGTGCTAAAAATAATAAAATAAAATAAAAGCTTGTCGTGACAATCAGTTTGTCAGACGCGTAGTCGCTCTCATGGAATGACCCAAACAGCATGTGTCTAATCTTCTTTTCCTGGCAAAAATACGCGCTGTCAAGTGCTGTATTTTTGGTGGTATCTGTTTGGCTCCATCGATCCGTGACACCTCTGTGCTGTTACGAGCGCCCGTGCATGGGAATAAACTAGAGCAGATTAAGCTACTGCATGTGGACGGCTGAGGCGGTCAGATATTAGTGTCGCCCAGTTCAATTATCGCCATGAGAGGTGCCCAGTACCAAACGTCCAAACCTGGACCTAATATAAGCCGCTGCTGCTAGCTCCTTGCTACCCACCACAAACGGGTCGAGTAGCTAAGCAATCGGTATCATGGACAGAAAGCTGTGCATCTCGCTTGTGATCCTCGCGCTTGTGCTGCTCGCTGGCCCGGGCGCGAAGGCGGCGGCGCTCTCCGGTGGCACTGCCAGCATCGACGTGGCGCGGCAGCTGATGGCGGCGTCGTCGATGAGGCTGGAGGACGGCGTGGCGCCGGAGCTCGCGGTGGTGTCCACGGCGGTGGACCTGGGAGTGCACCGGCGCGTCCTCCTCGACTACAACGCGGGGCCACTGGATGGCAACAAGCAAGCCTGCAAGCCGAAGTGCGCGGAGCCTGGACAGCCGAACACCGGCCCGGGCTGCCTCAAAATTTACGGCTGCCGAGGAGGAACCTGAGCGGCACAGCACAGCACTACGGCTGATAGTAACCTCCTGCGCTGCCCCTCGTCCGTCCATCGGTGCATGCGCTCGCGTTCTCATTTTCTATTCCCGTTTCCATTTTGCAATTCAATACCGCGTTGTCGTTGCTATCGCTATGTATCGTGAAATGTATTTTCTCGGTCTCGAAATAAGTATTTTAAACTAAGTCTAAATTTATATTAAAATTAATACAAAATTGTGACAATTATTTTAAAATGAAGGAAGTAACTTGAGAACAAGATGTCTTGTTGGTAAATACCTAATGGTTCCCGGAGAAATCTGTCCCCAGAATCTCACCGATCATCCGGACGTGCCTATTAGTATAGTCCGTACAACTTGGCAAGATTATTTCGATACCCGTCTAGGCTCTTGTCATATTTGATTTCTTTGCTCCTGTCCCTTTCCTGGGTCCCGCCTCTCATTCAATCGGGGAGAAGCTTTAACAGACCCCTTCCAACGACGAAGCCATTAAATGATTTCCAACTAACAACAAGATCTTTTGGGTTTCGTAAACCGTTTCTATATTTACTATCATATTTTTTAATGTAACTCTTGGAATAGTTTTACTTTCTCTGTCTCGGTGTATAAGTCATCTTACGAACATCAGATTGTCTCAAAACACTTAGACGCGATGCATTAATGATCACCTCGTTTCTTGTTTCTTAAGATGAATAAAAGAATCAATCAATAGAAAAAGGAGGTGTGTATGTTTTTAATGACTTGAAACTAGTTAGCACCGCATGCATTGGTTAGTTCCTCACATGCAATAATATTAATTACTTCCTCCGGTCCTTTTTACTCCGTGTATTAGATTTGTATCAAGTCAAACTTTGCAAACTTTGACCAAATATACATTAAAAAATATAGATACCTACAATACCAAATATATATTTCATGAAACTACATTTCGTAATGAATCTAACAATATTGATTTAGCATTGTGGATATTGATACTTTTTTCTATAAGTTTGGTCAAAGTAGAAATACTTTAACTTTGACCAAAATTTATATGCAGACTAAAAATGACCGGAGGGAGTAACAAAACAAACTAACATTAATTTCTCTCGTTTTCTTCTCCATCTTGATCACGATGCACAACGTAAGATGACTTATACACCGAGACAAAGGGATTAATGTAGTTACTATGAGCGGCATTTGAACTATTAGTCATGCATACATAGGTACAGTCCATTAAGTACCAATAATTAATAGTATATTTTTTGTTCCCTGTAAAATGCCCTTAAACAAGTTCTAAATCGTGCACTGAAACAATTTATATTCTTATTTTTCAATCTAAGTATGTGTAAAAAAAGCCATGCCACTTTTTTTTAAATGCTACCCCCGTTCCTTGAAAAATGTTTGTTCCGCGAAGTCTTTGCAAACACCTAAATTCTACACATTAATGCATGTTTACTGGAAATGCGAACATCCACCAAAATTGATACAACTGCTTAAACACTTTTGGGGAACATCACTCTGACAAATTGTTCAGTCGTACAGAACTTGGCGTGTGTCAGGTGTACTGCATTTACCGGACTAGCTGCAAAACGCGTCTTAACACGGTTCAAGATCCTGTTTTGTCACGTACCTTCTACTGTACTCCTCTGTCCGGCAGGCGTATATTCAGATTTTCCCACAATAATGCAGACCGTATAGCCTGAAACGCTACTTTACCCACACATCGTGATGCAGCTCTCGACGATACCGATCCCGGAAACATATACTGCCACGGACCAAACGTCCGCCCCCACGTCTTGTTGTACCATTGTGCAGTGGCAGTGTTGTACAGCCCGCTTGATGATGATCAAAAGTGAATGTTATCTTACAGCCAGTTTGTTTATAAACACGAGTGAAAACAATTTATGCTCCTCTTTAGCCAAGGATAACAGCACATCGCTTTCAGAAAAAAAAAGGATGACAGCACATGTAGCTGGAACGGGCATCGCATTTGAGGTGTTGCTGTAGCCCGGTAGGGAGATCACATGGCATGAGAAATGTCCGGGCAGCGAATGCATGCATGCTGAGGTCACTCATGATTTGGCCCACCGGACCACCTCCACTCAGACCATCCATCTAATAAAGAAGAAGAAAAACCAAGATTTTTTTTGTCAAATAGTTGTCGGCACAGTCTGTATTCTCTCGTTCCCTATTTCTATTTTTGTAACACACACGTATGCTCATACATACGCACATACACTAACCTCTATAAACACACACATCAATGTCAAGTCTAGGATTTAAACTTCGGTAGGTTTGAGATACCATTGTCCTCCTAACCATTCAATTATGTGTGGATCTGGCCCAGGCAGCCCAGGCCATTGCGTGAGGCATGGGAATTTTTCTTAGCCCATATTTAAAACAAAATATGTTTGGGCTGGGGTGCAGCCCATCCAGCCCAGGCCCACTGGCCCAGCCGCCGAGGCAATTGCCTGCCGTTTCACGAACATAGCCAGCGCACGCCCTAGCAAGCACGGAGCCATGGACGAACCAACTGCCCCTCCCCCCCTCCCGAGTTGGATGAACCGAAGGCGCCGCCCGCCGCCACCGTCGCCGCCCGCCGTCATGCCCATCAAGCCGACCTGCTCCGTGTGCAGCCCCCCCTCGTTTCCTTCTGCCGTGTCAGGTTGCGTCGCGGCGACCGCTGCCGTGTCCGACGAGGCGGTGACCCCGGCAGGGCGGTAGGCTGCATGGCATCCGACGAGGTGGGCATTCGTCCTCAGAACTCAGAAGCCATCTGAGTCACATCAGAGGCAGAGAGCAAAGCAAATGTATTGCTTGATGTTCATGCCATTGTTTTTGTTTCAAGATGCCATTGCAAATTATTAGATGTTCTAATATGTCAATGTTGTTGCTTGATGCCACTGTTTGTTAAATGTCGAAGCCGATTTAGATATTTAGTAATTTTTGGTTCTAATAATATTGCAGGAAGTCAATATGAGTAAAAGAAACAAGACATTAAATTCGTTTTTGCAAGTTCAAACCACGGGAACCATGGAAACAGGTCCTTCAACTCAAACAACCGATAATACACCTAGTGTTGTAGCTCAACTTAAGCCCAGTGATATTGAATCAGATCTTGGTAAGAGAATACCAATTGAAGATTTGGATGCAACATTATAGTGCCAAATATGAAAGATACAAGAATTGCTAATGGGCGTTCAAGGAGTTGGGGTGAGCAATCGGTAACTTACAACCATCATTTCAAAAATAAAATATTTAATGTGTTGCAGGATACCATGAATTGTTGAGATGCATTGCTTGTCTTGATCCCAAGAATTCATTTGCCAATTATAATGAAGACACGCTAGTAGATCCTGCTAATATGTATGCTGTTGATTTCTCTATATATGAAGTTACTTTTATCCTTAGAAACCAACTAGACTTGTTCATTCGGGAAGCAAGAGTTAATCCATATTTGATGAGTTGCAATGACCTTTGTCATCTTGTTGTGAATATGGTTATAAGTGATATGCACACAAGTTTTCGCTTGGTTTACCGGTTTGTTGAGTTAGCATTGATTTTAACTTGCAACAGTGGAAAGGGTATTGTCAGCAATGAGCATTACCAAGACTGGATTGATGAACACAATGGGTGATGATTGGATGAATCATAGAAAGGTATGTTACATTGAGCGAGATGTACTTTTTAGTATTGAAGAATCAAAGATCATCGAGCGATTTCAAGGTTATCGCACACGCAAAGGCCTTTTGCCTCGTTCTAGACGTAAGTTTTCACATTTTGCATATCTCATGAACTAATTTTACCTCCTATATTATGCACATATTTGCATTTTAAAATTCATGATTGAAGGTTTAGCTTCTTCTGCTATTGAAGATGTAGTCATGGGAGGCTCAGATCAACCAATCATTTGATTTGGTATTAATCTTTTGTATCATCTATATATGCTACATATTTTCTTTTGATTTGTCTCGCTTTATTAGTTGACCCATCATGGAACAAATGCTGCCATTGAATATTATGTTTGGTTTCTTCTTAGTTATGCAACATGTTTGATTTTTGTATGCAATGAAACTAGAGTTTTTTTGAGGTAGTTTTTAGCCTTAGTTTCTTGCCTGGGGCGTCAGCCAATCCTGGGTCCGCCACTGCATTCAATCACAGGTTGGTTCGCTTTATTTTTTATTTTTTTAGGTACGTGCATGCGCTGGCTTTTTTGTTCTTCTTTGTGACTAAGACTGCGTGGTCAGTAAGTTAGAGTAGTAACAAGTTACTATTTTTATAATAGGTAGTATCACATATGTAATAACATAGATGATTGAATTTGAAACGCCCTCGTCATGTTTTAGGTTCTAATTCCTCCAACCAATCATCAACATCTATGTTTCGAACTAGTAACATTTTGTTCATGTTCTCCCTCCGTTGACCATAAGTAGTAGTTCTAGCACACCTCCATATTGATATTTCCAGATGTACCTCCATTAGACTTTTAATTAAAATTCCATCATATATGTCTCACAAAATATCTATGCTTTGAATCACTAAAAAGTCCTCTAACTACCTTCATTAAAACTTGGCAATGAACAAATATTCGAAGACCAAATATTCTGATCCATTCTCTATGTAAATGGTTGTGCTCCATTACGAAAGAACCAATATTCAGACCCATTAACATGCTTATCGATGACACATTGGCATGTTAGCAAATGCTGCATGCGTGGAGGTGATCCGTCAATTTATCCTTTGGTGGCCCATGTGACATTACGAATTGATAAGAAAACACTTTGTCAAAATTATAAGCTAAAAGATTGCAAGTGCTGCATGATGTGTACCAAAGTCAGAATATATATTTAGTGATAGAGAATGACAATCAGTTTTGCTAAGTCTCAGTCGACTGAAACTTCGTTATGTCTCAGTCGATGCTATATGTCTTTGACCTTGCATAGTGATCCGCACTTTTTCTTTTTCTTTTTTCCTTTTTATTGTTATATACTATGTCACTTGACTGAGACTTAGTTAAATCTCAATCGATCGAGACCTAGCCACATTCATTGTCAATATACTTGTCACTTTGGGGGTTCACACGCGTCTGTTATACTCGGAATTCTATTTATTTATATAAAAAAGATCACTTTTAAGGTTTAGTGTTGGGGACAAACCCAAACCAGCTCACCACTCATCTCCTCTCACTCGCTCGGACGAAGGTGGAAAAAGGAGCACACTGGATTTTTCCGGTGCACAAACGCCCCACCGCACGAACGTCGTCTCGGCCGCACACACAGCCTCTTCTATTTTCTGCAGCTCGAACTGCTAGCATGGCACATACCGGAGCACAACTACACACACTAGTAGAAAACAAGGCATTGGTTCGGGCCGGACCAGCCCATTAGTCCCGGTTCAGTCACGAACCGGGACCAATGGGGGCAACGGTCCCGGTTCGTGAGGCCAGGGGGGCGAACGGGCCACATGGGGCATTGGTCCCGGTTCGTCTGGAACCTTTGGTCCCGGTTCCAGACACGAACCGGGACCAATGTGCCTCGCTCCTGGCCCACAACCATTGGTCCCGGGTTGTGGCTGGATCCGGGACCAAAGGGGGTCCTTTACTCCCGGTTGCAGCCACGAATCGGGACCAATGAGATGCCTATATATACCACCTCGCCGGCGAGCAGAGCACTCCACACTACTCTGTTTTTTTGGCTGGCGAGGGGAGAGCTTTGTGCTGCTCTAGCTCACCTCCTATGCACATGAGGTGTTTGATGAAATGCCTAAGCCAAACTTAAGCTTTCTCCTCTCGAAGCTCCTTGTCCAAACTCCATTTTCGTCAAGATTTGTCTAGGTTTGGCTGTCCGTCCTGTCCCGTCCCCGTCCTGAAACCGCCGTCGATCGCCTACGCGTGGTGAGCCTCTTGATCTTATCTTCTTGCTAAAAGAAAATATACTTACTCGTATGATTTTGTTACTTTTATTATTGTTCACTTCTCTATTCATGATATGTTGTAATGGTTTTTAATACACTTTATGATATAACGCACACAGATGAACCGATAATGGATGTACGATGACCGACGCACCTCCGAGTATATTAAGGGCCTGCATAATTTTCTCGAAGCGGCTGAGGCAAACAAGAAGAATGGTTTTATGCCTTGTCCATGTACTGTCTGTGAGAATACAAAGTCTTTCTTCAACTCTAAAACCCTTCACTTCCACCTGCTTCAAAAGGGTTTTATGCCACACTATAATGTTTGGACCAAGCACGGAGAAAGAGGGGTTATGATGGAAGACAACGAAGAAGAAGAGGATGACGATAACTACCCTCCCCCGGAATATGGTGATGCTGTAGTGGGGGAAGGTGAAGATCAAGAGGAACCAAACGATGTGCCCGATGATGATCTTCGCCGGGTCAGTGTTGATGCACAGAGAGAATGTGAAAGTGAAAGGGAGAAGTTGAAGTTCGATCGCATGTTAGAGGATCACAAAAAAGGGTTGTACCCAAATTGCGAAGATGACAACAAAAAGCTCGGTACCACACTAGAATTGCTGCAACGGAAGGCAGACAATGGTGTATCTGACAAGGGATTTAGTTCGCTACTAAAAATAATGAAGAAGAAGCTTCCAAAGGATAACGAATTGCCCGACAGTACGTACGCAACAAAGAAGGTTGTATGCCCTCTAGGATTGGAGGTGCAGAAGATACATGCATGCCCTAATGATTGCATCCTCTACTGCGGTGAGTACGAGGAACGAAACGCGTGCCCGGTATGAGGTGCATTGCGGTATAAGATCAGAAGAGATGACCCTGGTGATGTTGAGGGCCAGCGCACCGGGAAGAGGGTTCCTGCCAAGGTGATGTGGTATGCTCCTATAATACCACGGTTGAAACGTCTGTTCCGAAAGAAAAAGCATGCTGTGTTGATGCAATGGCACAAAAAAGACCGTAAGAAAGACGGTAAATTGAGAGCACCCGCTAACGGTTCGCAGTGGAGAAAGATTGAGAGAAAGTGGAGTGACTTTACAGGTGATCCGAGGAACGTATGGTTTGGTTTAAGTGCATATGGCGTTAATCCTTTTGGGGAGTAGAGCAGCCAGCATAGCACATGGCCTGTGACTTTATGTATGTATAACCTTCCTCCTTGGTTGTGCATGAAGCGGAAGTTCATTATGATGCCAGTGCTCATCCAAGGCCCTAAGCAACCCGGCAATGACATTGATGTGTACCTAAGGCCATTAGTTGATGAACTTTTACAGCTATGGAACGGAAGAGGTGTACGTATGTGGGATGAGAACGAACAAGAGGAATTTGACCTACATGCGTTGCTGTTTGTAACCATCAACAATTGGCCTGCTCTTAGTAACCTTTCAGGACAGACAAACAAGGGATACCATGCATGCACACATTGTTTAGATGACACTGACATTATATATTTGGACAAATGCAGGAAGAATGTGTACCTGGGGCATCGTCGATTTCTTCCGACCAACCATCAATGTCGAAAGAAAGGAAAGCATTTCAAAGGTGAGGCAGATCACCGGAAGAAGCCAGCCCTCCGTACTGGTGATCACATACTTGATATGGTCAATGATTTACAAGTAATATTTGGAAAGGGTCCTGGCGGACTATCTGTTCCGAATGACGCTGACAAACGCGCACCCATGTGGAAGAAGAAATCTATATTTTAGGACCTACCCTATTGGAAAGACGTAGAGGTCCGCTCGGCAATCGACGTGATGCACGTGATGAAGAATCATTGCGTGAACCTGCTAGGCTTCTTGGGAGGGTATGGGAAGACAAAAGATACACTGGCGACACGGAAGGAACAACAACGTGTGCATGAAAAAGACGGCATGCATCCAAAGCAGTATGAAGGTCCTGCCAGCTACGCTCTTACCAAAGAAGAGAAGGAAATCTTCTTTGAATGTCTGCTCATTATGAAGGTCCCGTCTGGCTTCTCTTCGAATATAAAGGGAATAATAAATATGGCAGAGAAAAAGTTCTAGAACCTAAAGTCTCATGATTGCCACGTGATTATGACGCAACTGCTGCCAGTTGCATTGAGGGGGCTTCTACCGAAAAACGTTCGATTAGCCATTGTGAAGTTATGTGCATTCCTCAATGCAATCTCTCAGAAGGTGATCGATCCAGAAATTCTGCCAAGGTTAAGGAGTGATTTGGTGCAATGTCTTGTTAGTTTCAAGAAGGTGTTCCCACCGTCCTTGTTCAATACCATGACGCACGTCCTAGTTCATATGTCGACGAGATTGTCGTTCTGGGACCCGTATTTCTACACAATATGTTCCCCTTTGAGAGGTTCATGGGAGTCTTAAAGAAATATGTTCGTAACCGCGCTAGGCCAGAAGCAAGCATCTCCATGGGCCATCAAACAGAGGATGTCATTGGGTTTTGTGTTGACTTCATCTCTGACCTTAAGAAGATTGGTCTCCCTCAATCACGGTATGAGGGGAAACTGACTGGAAAGGCACGCTAGGAGCGGACTCAATAATATGCAGGGACGGGCATTCTTGGTCTCAAGCACACTACACAGTTCTACAGAATTCCACCTTGGTGACCCCGTATGTCGATGAACACAAGAATATTCTGCGCTCCAAACACCCGGAGCAGTGTGACGACTGGATTACATATGAACACATTAGGACTTTCGACAGTTGGTTGCAAACACGTCTCATGGGTGACAACACTATTTCTGATGAGCTGTACTCGTTGGCCAGGGGACCATCTTCGACTGTATTGACTTACAAAGGGTACGAGATAAATGGGAATACATTTTACATGGTCGCCCAAGATGAAAAGAGCACCAACCAGAACAGCGGTGTCCGCTTTGATGCAGCAACCAAGAGGGGAAAAGACACATATTATGGTTACATACTGGACATATGGGAACTTGACTATGGACATGATTTCAAGGTCCCTTTGTTTCAGTGCAAATGGGTCAATATGTCAAGAGGCGGGGTACAAGAAGACCCACAGTATGGAATGACAACAGTGCATCTGAACAATCTTGGGTACACAGACGAACCATTCATCCTAGCCAATGATGTGGCGCAGATTTTTTATGTGAAGGACATGTCTACCATACCGAGAAAAAGAAAAGATAAGGAAGCGAATACATCATACGATGAGTCAAAGCGTCACATAGTTCTTTCAGGAAAAAGAGACATCGTGGGATTGGAGGGCAAGACAGACATGTCCGAAGATTATGAAAAGTTTTATGAAATTCCTCCCTTCAAAGTCAAGGCTGACCCAAGCATCTTGTTAAACGATGAAGATTATCCATGGTTACGGCGCAATAAGCAAAGGACACAAGCGAAGAAAAAGTGAAGACTTTCTCTCCACAACTATATCATTGCAGTGACATGTGAAGAAATGAAATGCCTTTTGTAACACATGAGTTTTCGTCCGAAACCCTAATACGAAGGAGATTTTCCGTTTTGTACACGAAGTGCATCCAGTTTTTGCCGTAACCCTCTCAACTTTTTATGACATGCTATGTAGGTGAAATGATGATACCATGCCAACTTTCAACCTTTTCAGAGTTCATTTGAAGTGCTTTTCAATTTCAGGGTCATTTAGCTCAAAAAAATCAGTAAGTGCATGAAAAATACCAAATGAAGTCAGAAAGAATTGAAAATTGATGATGTGGCTTTGAATGGTGCATTTTGAACACAAAAAAAGTCTGGAGTTCAAATGAGTTAAAAAAATGAAATCCCTTTGTAACAGATGAGTTTTCGTTCGAAACCCTGATACATTGGACGAGATTGTCCATTTTGTACACGAAGTGCATCCAGTTTTTGCCGTAACCCACTCAACTTTTTAGCACATGCTATGTGGGTGAAATGATGATACCATGCCAACTTTGAACATTTTGAGGGTTCATTTGAAGTGCTTTTCAATTTCAGGGTCATTTAGCTCAAAAAAATCAGCAAGTGCATGAAAAATCCCAAATCAAGTCAGAAAGGGTTGAAAATTGATGATGTGGCTTTGAATGGTGCATTTTAAACACACAGAAAGTCTCGAGTTCAAATGAGTTAAAAAAGGAAATCCAGTTGTAACAGATGAGTTTTCGTCCGAAACCCTGATACTCCGAAAGAGATTGTCCATTTTGTACACGAAGTGCATCCAGTTTTGCCGTAACCCACTCATCTTTTTAGCACATGCTATGTGGGTGAAATGATGAACCATGCCATCTTTAAAACTTTTCAGAGTTCGTTTGAAGTGCTTTTTAATTTCTTTCAAAACATCGTGGGAGTGGAGTTCAAAAAAGAATCAGCTAAAAAGCTTTGATAAACCTCTAGTATTTTTAAAACAATAATTATATAAAAATTATGCAACTAAAATTATCAAAGTATTTTTTGTTCAAAACATTAATAGCAAAAAGAATATAATGATAAAACACACTGGAAATAAATAAAGCAAGAAACAAAACAAAATAATGGAAATTATGCAAATAAAATTATCAAAGTATTTATTGGTTAAAAAGAATGAACTAAAATAATAGAAGAAAAATACTGGAAAAAAATAAAAATAATAAATAACGCAAAAAACAAAACAAAAATACTAGAAAAAAAATTAAAAAATGCCGCCTAGTGGGCCACCATGGCCTGAATATGACTAGAAACCCAACCAACCAATTGGGCCAGGATTTAGGCTCACAGAAGGCCCACTAGGCCCACAGGTATTTACAGAGTGGTTAGGCCCGTAAGCCTGCTTTAGAGAGGAGCTCGAACTCTTAGGCGCACCGCACCTTATAAACAGGTGCGACGCAGTCTCCGCTAGCGAGGTGGGACTAAACTCTCAGGCGCACCACGCCGCTGTGCAAGGCCATTGGTCCCGGTTGGTGAAACCAATCGGGACCAATACCAACCTTTAGTCTCGGTTGGTGGCACCAACCGGGCCCAATGCCCACCTTTAGTCCCGGTTAGGGCCACCAACCGGGACCAAAGGTCTCTGCTTCCCACCCTTTGGGCTGCCGAAAAGAGGCACCAACCGGGACCAAAGGTGGGCACTGGTCCCGGTTGGTGTGACCAACCGGGACCAATACTGAGTGTATATATGCAAAACTTGTGAAAATTTTCATTTTCATCTCGCAGTTCCCCCTGACGACGCCGACCTCCTTGACGTTGCCAGGCTGCCCCGACGCCGTCGCCGTCGCCCGTGCCCCTGCCCTGCCCCGAGTCCATGCCGACGCCGTCTGCCGCCCACGCCGTTGCCGTCCGCCGCCCACGCCGTTGCCGTCGCCCGTGCCCCTGTCCTGCCCCCGAGCACATGCCGACGCCGTCTGCCGCCCACGCCATCGTCGTCCGCCGTCCCCCGAGCGCCTCCTGCGCCCCGGCCGCCCCCACCGTCGCTGTCGTCGCCGGCTCCCTCGTGCGCCGCCCCCGTCGTCGCCCTCGCTAGCCGACGCCGTCCCTGTCGTCGCCTGCACCGTCGCCCTCCTCGTCGTCGTCCACGCCCCTGCCCCAGCCCGCCCCCCACCATCGTCGTCGCCCTCACCGCCCCCGCCGTCGCCCTCGCCCTCGCCGGCCGCCCCCGCTGTGAGCCGCCGCCGCCGCCCCTTGTATTTTTTTATTTTTTATATGATGAATTTTTCTTCATATATATATAATGTTTATATGTATGTGGCTTTGTGTATGTATGGATGTTCATGTATGTATTAATTTTTTTGGTCAGAGCATTTTTTTGTTCATATATGTATTTTTTGGTTCATATGTGTATTAATTTTTTTGTTCAGAGCATTTTTTTGTTCATATATGTAGAGTGAAAACGAAAACAAACATATAAGAAAAAATCAAGTAAAAAATGAAGAAGGAAAAGAAAACCGCTCACCCGACCAATTATCGAGGCCACCCAAACCCTAGAAGAAAGAGCGTCGTTGTCGATCTACCCCCTCCCCAATAACTTCGACATGAGGGGGATGTCGGACATGCATGAGTGAGAGAGGCGGTCCGCTCGCCCGACCAACTATCGAGGCCACCCAAACCCTAGAATAAAGAGCGTCGTTGTCGATCTACCCCCTCCCCGATAACTTCGACATGAGAGGGGACGTCGTACATGCATGAGAGAGAGGCGGTCCGCTCACTCGACCAACTATCGAGGCCACCCAAACCCTAGAAGAAAGAGCTTCGTTGTTGATCTACCCCGTCCATACCCGATAAACTCTCGAGGCCACCCAAACCGGGACTAAAAAGCATTGTCGAGGCCACCCCAAATCCTAGAAGTGTTGTCGAGGCCACCCCAAACCCTAGAAGCGTTGTCGAGGCCACCTCAAACCCTAGTAGTGTTCACTAGTAGAAAACAGGGCATTGGTTCGGGCCGGGCCAGCCCATTAGTCCCGGTTCAGTCACGAACCGGGACCAATGGGGGCAACGGTCCCGGTTCGTGAGGCCAGGGGGGCGGGCGGGCCACGTGAGGCATTGGTCCCAGTTCGTCGGACCCCTTTGGTCCCGGTTCCAGACACGAACCAGGTCGAATGTGCCTCGCTCCTGGCTCACACCCATTGGTCCCGGTTCGTGTATGGAACCAGTACCAAAGGTGGTCCTTTAGTCCCGGTTCCAGCCACGAACCGGGACCAATGAGATGACTATATATACCCCCTCGCCGGCGAGCAGAGCACTCCACACACTGCTCTGTTTTTTTGCCGGCGAGGGAAGACCTTTGTGGTGCTCTAGCTCACCTCCTATGCACATGAGGTGTTTGATGAAATGCCCAAGCCAAACTTAAGCTTTCTCCTCTCGAAGCTCCTTGTCCAAACTCCATTTTCGTCAAGATTTGTATAGGTTTGGCGGTCCGTCCTGTCCCGTCCCCGTCCTGAAACCGCCGTCGATCGCCCGCGCGTGGTGAGCCTCTTGATCTTATCTTCTTGCTAAAAGAAAATATACTTACTCGTATGATTTTCTTACTTTTATTATTGTTTGTTATTATATAGTGCCATGGTTATGGTATCCGCCCACGTCGGCCCTCGTCCAGTCTATGATTTGGATGTGGTATATTATCTTTTATATAACTATTTCACACATCTAATGTCTATGAAAATTAATTATGTCACCAACTTGACGTAGATGTTTTTATCTATAGGAAGTAGTTGAAACAGAAATTCCAACCGACTATGCAATTCTGCTCGACAAGTTAACTAAAGCTGAAAAAGAATCGATCATTTGAAAGAAATATTGAAAAGAAAGATGGGATTGGAGTTGCATGTTGCCGATATCGTTGACGATCACAATACCAAGATGGATGCAATGCGCTTGAAGCTTAGAAAGATTAGAAAATATGCCATTCATACTGAGGCTTCGTATCATTATGCCGTTGGATCAATTGGTACCTTAGTAGCGGTTATGATTGCATTTGTTGTTGTATTTAAATTTTTTACATAGTTTCGGTGTATGTTTTAATTAGATGCTCTAGAGACCTATATGTTGTTCAATAATGACGGCTATGTATGAACTGTACGTATTTATTTTGGTCATTATTGTACTTTGGCTTTAATGTGATGATGGATTTCTAATAATTTGGTCACTTCTGTATTCATGATATGTTGTAATGGTTTTTAATACACTTTATTATATAACGCATGCAGATGAACCGACAATGGATGTACGGTGACCGACGCACCTCCGAGTATATTAAGGGCCTGCATAATTTTCTCGAAGCCGCTGAGGCAAACAAGCAGAATGATTTTATGCCTTGTCCATGTACTGTCTGTGAGAATACGAAGTCTTTCTTCAACTCTAAAACCCTTCACTTCCACCTGCTTCAGAAGGGTTTTATGCCACACTATAATGTTTGGACCAAGCACGGAGAAAGAGGGGTTATGATGGAAGACAACAAAGAAGAATAGGATGACGACAACTATCCTCCCCCTGAATACGGTGATGCTGCAATGGGGGAAGGTGAAGATCAAGAGGAACCAGACGATGTGCCCGATGATGATCTTCGCCGGGTCAGTGTTGATGCACAGAGAGAATGCGAAAGTGAAAGGGAGAAGTTGAAGTTCGATCGCATGTTAGAGGATCACAAAAAAGGGTTGTACCCAAATTGCGAAGATGACAACAGAAAGCTCGGTACCACACTGGGATTGCTGCAAGAGATGACAACAACCGGGACTAAAGGTCCTCCCGCCTGGGCTCCCCGCAGAGGCCATGTGGAGCCCCTTCTGTCCCGGTTTGTAAGAGAACCGGGACTAAAGGTTTTGGGCTTTAGTCCCGGTTTCGGAACCAGGACAAATGGGCCTTACCAACCAGGACAAATGGGCCTTTTTCTACAAGTGGTTGTCAAGGCCACCCCAAACCCTAGAAGCGTTGTCGAAGCCACCCAAATTTACCAAGTTAAATGAAGAAAACTCCGGTAACATAGATTTATCAAGAATGCCCCCATTATGGATGTGCACAAGTTGATCCAATTTTTTTTCTGATCTCATCTATATATATATTCTTCTATATGTCACGTTGTCTGTCAAAGTATTGAAGAAATCCATGGCTTCATCATTAGCCGAAAGTAACATGCATATGATGCTACGAAGCTCTTCAAAGTTGTTTTGAAACGGAGTCCCGGATAGAATAATTCGCTTTTTGGTACAAATTTCAGCAAAGACCTTCCAAATAGCGATATTCAGAAGGCTCTTGGTAAACTTCGTACCAAAAAGCTAATTAATTATCCTGTACGGGTCTCTGTTACAAAACAATTTTGGAGAGCTTCGTACCATTATGTGCCTGTTACTTCCGGCTAATGATGAAGCCTTGGTTTTCTTGAATCCTTTGACACTAGACAACATGACATATAGAAGGGTAGATGAGATCAGGAAAAACATGGACCATTTTCTGCACATTCAGAATGGCGCCATTTTGTTAATTAAATCCCTTAAAGGTTAACAGAATCCCTTGTTTGACATTCATGAGAGAGGCGGTTCGGACGTCAGACATTCATGTGCGAGGCGGTCCGAACGTTGGACATTCATGTTTGTATATTAATTGCCATGTTGTAATATTTGCAGAAACTATGGATCCAAGAGACGAAGAACAAGAACAGTTGTTAGGGGACATAATCCACGGCGGACGTGATATCTTGTCGTATCTCAACGACACAGATGGTCTGGAAGGAGAGGATTATGACGGCTCTGGTGATCGAACAATGGAGAAGGAAGGACATGATCATGATGGCTCCGGTGACCGAATGACGGAGGAAGAAGGAGGCCATGATGACGGTTCCGGTGACCAATCGAGGAGGGAGCTGTTGCAAAGTCCGGCAAGGTATATATATTAATTAAGCCTGTGCTGACTAGCTAATTGATGCATTAATTGTTTTGGTATGTACATATATTAATTAACTCTTCTTTCTTCTTTTATAGCCCTCCGGATCGAGCCAAACTTCGGTAACGAGACGAGGCCCGAAGAAGAGGTTGCGCAAGGATGGAAAGTTCGCGATCACAGCACTCGCGAACGATGGCCATTCGATTGAACCCAAGCGGACCAAGAACACATTTTCTTCTCAGTGCGGAGCTATTGTTAGGAACAACATCCCAATCAGCATCAAGCAATGGAATAAGCCAAAGGACGGCGCCCCGATGGTGATTATGTCACCGATAGACAGAAAGATGATCTTTGGACCGCACTGAAGGTAAATTTCACCCTACCGCTAGAGGAGGATCCGAATAAGCTAGTTATAGAGTCACTGGTCAAGGCGTGTGCTCTTAAGAAGATGACAGATCTATTCAGGAGGTGGAAGAATGAGTTGAAATCAAAGTTTGTCGACAAAGGGAAGACTCCAGAATTCATCGGCCGATTTGAGAAGATAAGAGATTATTGGCCCGCATTTGTGGACTACAAGACATCGGACAAGAGTAAGAAAATGTCAAAGACAAACAAGGTCAATGCTGCAAAGAAGCAGTATCACCATCACACGGGGTCAGGTGGCTACCTCAAAGCCCGACCGTTCTGGGACAAAGCTGAGAATGACCTGATTGCTAAAGGGGTCGTACCACAGACATCGAACTAGCCAGCCCGTTCAAGGACTTGGTTCTTCAGGGTTGGGGGAACTTTAGACCCTAAAACAGGGAAGTGCTATTGGACGGATGAGCAACTTGCAATACCCATGAACAAGCTTCAGAACTATGTCACTGCAGCGCAGCAAGGGACGTTCATTCCCAACAGAGAGAAGGACGAGCTGACTGGGGCCCTAGGGAATGCTGAGCACCCTGGACGAACACGAGGCACACCAGGCTCCATTCCGTGGAAGGTTGGGTTTCCCGATGCAGGCAGTTACAGAAGCCGGGAGAGAAAGAGGAAAGCGGAGCTGAGCGAAATTCAAAAGCTCAATGCAAGACTACAAAAGCTAGAGGAAGCTGAGAGCCAGCGAGCTACCGGCCAACCATCTTAGCAGCACGAAGCTACCCCAGAAGCTACCCCGCCATCTCAGCGGAGAAGCAGCGTCGCTTCCACGGAGCCCGTTCAGCCTGACTTCACGTCTCCTAGCTACCCCATGGATACTATCACGGAGGCTCAACATTGCGAGCTTATGACGAAATGCCGGAACCTCACTTTCAAGGCGGCTGTCGGCTCTGTTGCACCTCCTCAACCCAACGGAACTTTTCACTGCCATCCGATTCCACATGGCTATGTTGTTGTGATGGTGGATGAAGTAATGACGGAATTTGAGGAGCTCGAGCTTGACCACTGTACAGGTGAAGGAGATAATAAGCTGGTTCGTGCCCTGAGGAGTACATGTCTATGGTATAAGGAGTACATCAAGCTTCCAAACTGGACGCCTCCGCCTCCTCCTTCTCCTTAGGCGAATCGGGGCACTCCGGCTCCTCCTCCTCCTCCTCCTCCTCCGGCGAGTGATCAGGGCACACCACCTCCTTCTTTGGCTCCTCCGGCGCGTGGGGGCACTCCGCCTCCTCCTTCGCCTACTCCGGCACGTCGGAGCAGTACGCCTCCTCCTCAACCTTGTCGGCAATGGCAAAATAAAGACGCCGCCGCTCCGGCTCCTCCGACGCCTAGTAAGCAACGACGAAAGGGAGCCGCCGCCGCTCCGGCGGCTAGCAGTACAAGCATAGGCAGGATAGGATACAGATACGGTCCATCTCTCAAGCCTTTGGAAAAGTTACCATATGAGAGGACCGAGTCTCAAAACGAGGAGATATCTCAGGACGAAGTGAGGGCCCATTTTGCAAAGAAAACTCCACCTCCGAAGGAGAAGATAGATCCGGTGAAAGCGATGCGCACTATCGATGCCCTTAAGCGACTACCATCGCCTCCGCCGGATTCCAACTTTGACCGCTGTATTAAAAAGACATATCAAGATGCATGGCGGTCGGGAAGTACTTCCAGTGATGCAAGGTTAGCAGAACGAAGAAGTGGGAAAAAAATTCCCCAGCTCGGCAAACAGGCGAACCAATCGTGCCACCCGCTCAAGGTGTCTAGCGATATCGTCGCTAATCATCCGGGGATGGTGCCCGGTACAAAACCTGATGATTACCTGAGCGATGATGTACAGTTTAAGCCGTTGGAGGTGGACGAATTCCGTTACCGGTACGGGCGGCCTCTAGTCAAACCTGATCATCCTCCTCTAACAATGATGATGCGAAAATTCCATGAATGGTACATGAAAAACTGCCGCGAGTCTGGGAAGGATTCGTTGATACTGTCAGTTAAAGAGGATCACGACCTCGTTGGAATGGAACTGTTGAATGTTGAATTTGAGGAGATATTCCAGTTATACAATCAAAAGGCCCTCGACAAAACAATCGTGACTTGCTACTGTCTATAAGTATTACTTCTGTAATTAAGTCTCTCTATGTATATAACTCGGCTCTTTCATTGCATGTATATATAATTATCCTCACTACTATATTATGCAGATTGAAGATCGTCGAATGCAGAAAAGAACAAATCTATGACATTGGGTTCATTAACCAAATGTCATACATGAGTATAATTTTCAAAAGTATCCCACACAAACCAAGGATAACTTGCTACAATCGTTGCTTAAAAATCAAAACAAAGGGACAATATTCTTTCCTTACAACTTCAAGTGAGTGTTACTGTCTTGTGCATATTCGGTTTCCCTTATTACTCGAGGTTTATAGTAATGTAATTGATGAGTTATGCATGCGTGCGCAGTTTCTACTTTATTCTGCTAGAGATTAAGCTTGAGCGAGGAGTATTAAATCGTCTTAGACTTGAAACGAAAAGATCCCCAGGATTATGCGGACATGACTGGAATTCTCTAGAAGTAAGTTCAACCGCTCATTATCGCATCATATCGGCAACTTTGTTCATTTCTTGTTATCAAGTAATTATTTTCTTTGTCTGGCAGGGTTTGGAAAGAGTTCACAAAAATTGTTCCGCTACTGTCGGGGGAGTTGCGATTTACACACCCGAAAGTAAGTACTACTAGCTAGTTCCGCGCATCTCCCATTGATTCTAGTTTCATCAATACCATTTATCATGCTTGATTATCAGTTTAATTGAACTCTATTTCTCGTAAAGTGCTTGTGGCAGGAAACCGGGAATGATTTATGTGGATACTACGTTTGCGAGTTCATCTACAACGCGACGACCCCTAAGTGGGGCTACTCTGAAAAACAATTTCAAGTGCGTAAGCAATAATATTCACAATTTTATTTTATTACCATATATATGTATTGACCCCCTTCTTCAAATCAGATGTGGCAGATGCGGGATGAACTCCTACCACATGATCGCATACGAGCAATTCAAGAAGAATTGGCGAGATTCTTTCTTGACCACGTCATAAATAAAGCCGGAGAATACCATCTGAAAGTTGACATTAGATGTTAGGGATTGTAAGAGATCTTATATTGTATATATGTAGCTAGTAGCGTCGGATATATATATATATATATATATATATATATATATATATATATATACCAATCTCTCGGAGAAAGAGATGTCAATCACTTCTATCTCTATATGTTCATGACGATCTTCTGTACTTAATGGTTCCTTCATTTGCTTACTAGCTAGCGTGTCGAATTCTCTCTATAGTAGCCCGCGTCGACCAAGCACGGAGAAAGAGAGGACACTTCTCTCTATCAATTAGCTAGCTAAAACAATATAAAACCCCTAAATTAACCATCCAAAACCCCCTAATCCCCCTTCCTTTCAAAAAAAACCCAGCAACTGCTAGATGCTGACGCGTGGATGCCTTTTGGTCCGGGTTGGTGTTACCAACCGGGACTAAAGGTCCTCCTGCCTGGGCAGCCAGCACCAGCCACGTGGAGCCCCTTCTGTCCCAGTTGGTAAGCGAACCGGGACTAAAGGTTTTGGGCTTTAGTCCCGGTTTCGGAAGTGGGACAAATGGGCCTTACAAACCGGGACAAATGGGCCTTTTTCTACTAGTGACACCGGCACCCTTTACATCAGTACATGAGAGGGCTTTTATACCCGGATGCCCAAACACCCAACGCTCACGCACGCATGCAAGACGCAGCCACCACTAGCACGTACACGTCCGTCTCACACGCTAACTAACTCACCCACAACGCTATCCATCCGGCCACTAACTAATAACTATGTACATGCATCACGACTTGCTCAACCTCTCAACGGCCACGGCCCCAGCCAGCACACATGCATGCACATCAGTCCGTCCAGGCTCATACCACCGTGACACATGTGCACACACACAGACTCTGTCATGACTTATTCCTAACATTCTCCTTCTAAGCCATGACCTTGCCATCGCCGGAGTTGTCGCAGCTTCCATCGTTGTCGTCGATGCTGCTCTCACCGTAGTCGTCACCACGGCCGTTGACTCCACCTGGCGCGCTGACGATGATCACCACCGCCGCGGACTCAACCTGGCGCACTGACGCCGGTCATCACCGCTGCGGACTCACCGCGGGTCGTTGTCGTCGCGCGCTCGCGGCACACGTTCACCTCCACCGTTCTTGTCGCACACCGTAGCCGTGCCACCTCGTCCTTCATGTCCGTCGCGCTCGTCGCGGACTCACCGCACGCCGCCTCCGCGTCCGCCATGATAGCCGCCACGCTGCGCACCTCCATAGGCCAACACACAGCCCGGAGTTCCGCGCAGCCACCGGCAAACACCGCCGTCGCTGGTACGCCCCCGGCATGGCAAACACGCCCAAGAGCACCAAGCTCTGATACCAAATGTTGGGTACAAACCCACCGGTGACACAAACGCCGGACAAAGGTAGACAAAGGAGACACCATGATTTTTTCGGCAACGAACGCCGCGGTCCACCAACACATGTATCTTGGCTTTATTTCTCACAATAACTCGAACACACATGAGGTAGACACGCACACACGCGACACAACCCGGAAGAACTCTCACATCGACCGGGCACACACCACGGTCCTGACGAAGACTACATCTTCTAGGCCTCTCACACTCGGCTCGGCACACCCCGTTGCTCGACAACACACCGTAGCACGGCTACACACCGGCACCCTTTACATTAGTACATGAGAGGGCGTTTATACCCGGATGCACAGACACCCAATTCCCACGCACGCACGCAGGACGCAGCCACCACTAGCACGTACACGGCCGTCTCACGCGCTAACTAACTCACCCACAACGCTAGCCATCCGGCCACTAACTAATAACTACATACATGCATCACGACTTGCTCAACCTCTCAACGGCCACGGCCCCACCCAGCACACATGCATGCACATCAATCCGTCCAGGCTTATACCACCGTGACACACGCTCGCGCGCGCGCACACACACACACACACACACACTGTCATGACTTATTCCTAACATTCTCCTCCTAAGCCATGAACTTGCTGCCGCCGGAGTTGTCATAACTCCCATCGTTGTCGTCGATGCAGCTCTCACTGTAGTCGTCACCACGGCCGCTGACTCCACCTGGCGCGCTGACGATGATCACCATCGCCGCAGACTCAACCTGGCAAACTGACACCGGTCATCACTGCTGCGGACTCATCGCGGGTCGTTGTCGTCGCGCGCTTGCGGAACACGTCCACCTCCACCGTGCTCGTCGCGTACCGCAGTCGTGCTGCATCGCCCTTCATGTCCGTCGAGCTCGTCATGCACTCACCGCGTGCCGCCTCCGCGTCCGCCATGACAGTCGTCGTGCCGTGCACCTCCATAGGCCGACACACGGCCCGGAGCTCTGCGCAGTCGCCGACGAACACCGCCGTCACCGGTACGCCTCCGACATGTTGAACACGCCCAAGACCACCAAGCTCTGATACCAAATGTTGGGGACAAACCCACCGGCGACACAAATGCCGGACAACGATAGACGAAGGAGACACCATGATTTTTCCGGCGACGAATGCCACGACGCACCAACGCCTGTATCTTGGCTTTATTTCTCACAACAATTCGAACACACATGTGGTACACATGCACACACGCGGCACAACCCGGAAGAACTCTCACGTCGACCGGGCACACACCACGATCCCGACGAAGACTACATCTTCTAGGCCTCTCACACTCGGCTCGGCACACCCTGTCGCTCGACAACACACCGGAGAACGGCTACACACCGACACCCTTTACATCAGTACATGAGAGGGTGTTTATACCCGGATGCACAAACACCCAACGCCCACGCACGCACGCAGGACACAGCCACCACTGGCACGTACACGGTCGTCTCACGCGCTAACTAACTCACCCACAACGCTAGCCATCCGGCCACTAACTAATAACTACGTACATGCATCACGACTTGCTCAACCTCTCAACATCCATGGCCCTAGCCAGCACACATGCATGTACATCAGTCTGTTGAGGCTTATACCACCGTGACACGCGCGCGTGCGGACACACACACACACACACACACACACACTGTCATGACTTATTCCTAACATTCTCCTCCTAAGCCATGACCTTGCCGCCGCCGGAGTTGTTGCAACTCCCGCCGTTTTCGTCGATGCGGCTCTCACCGTAGTCGTCACCACGGCCGCCGACTCCACCTAGCACGCTGGCGATGATCACCACCGTCATGGACTCAACCTGGCGCACTGACGCCGCTCATCACCGCTTGGGACTCACCGCGGGTCGTTGACGCCGCGCGCTCGCGGCACACATCCACCTCCACCGTGCTCGTCGCGTACCATAGTCGTGCCACCCTGCCCTTCATGTCCGTCGCGCTCATCGCGGACTCACTGTGCGCCGCCTCCGCGTCTGCCATGACAGCCGCCGCACCACGCACCTAAATAGGTCGACACACGGTCTGGAGCTCCGCACAGCCGCCGGCGAACACCGCCATCGCCGGTACGCCCCCGGCACGGTGAACACGCCCAAGACCACGAAGCTCTGATACCAAATGTTGGGGACAAACCCACCGGCGACACAAATGTCGGACAAAGGTAGACGAAGGAGACACCATGATTTTTCCAGCGACGAACGCCGCGGCACACCAACGCCTGTATCTTGGCTTTATTTCTCACAACAACTCGAACACACATGAGGTATAGACGCACACGCGGCACAACCCGGAAGAACTCTCACATCGACCGGGCACACACCACGGTCCCGACGAAGACTACATCTTCTAGGCCTCTCACACTTGGCTAGGCATACCTCGTCGCTCGACAACATACCGGAGCACGGCTACACACCGGCACCCTTTACATTAGTACATGAGAGGGCTTTTATACCTGGATGCACAAACACCCAACGCCCACACGTGCACGCAAGACGCAGCCACAACTAGCACGTACACGGCCGTGTCACACGCTAACTAACTCACCCACAAAGCTAGCCATCCGGACACTAACTAATAACTACGTACATGCATCATGACTTGCTCAACCTCTCAACGGCCACGGCCCCAGCCATCACACATGCATGCACATCAGTCCGTCCAGGCTCATACAACAGTGACACACTCGCGCGCGCGTGCGCGCGCACAAACACACACACTGTCATGACTTATTCCTAACATTCTCCTTCTAAGCCACAACCTTGCCGCCGCCGGAGTTGTCGCAACTCCCATCGTTGTCGTTGATGCAGCTCTCACCGTAGTCATCACCACGACTGCTGACTCCACCTGGCGCGCTGACGATGATCACCACCACCGCGGACTCAACCTGGCGCACTGACGCCGGTCATCACCGTTGCGGACTCACCGCGGGTCGTTGTCGTCGCGCGCTCGCGACACACGTCCACCTCCACCGTGCTCGTCGCGTGCCACAGCCGCGCCGCCTAGCCATTCATGTTCGTCGCGCTCGTCGCGGACTCACCGCGTGCGGCCTCCGCACCCGCCATGACAACCGCCGCGCCGCGCACCTCCATAGGCTGACACACGGCCCGGAGCTCTACGCAGCCACCAGCGAACACCGCCATCGGCGTTACGCCCTCGGCACGGCGAACACGCCCAAGACCACCAAGCTCTGATACCAAATGTTGGGGACAAACCCACCGGCGACACAAGCGCCGGACAAAGGTGGACGAAGGGGACACCATGATTTTTCCGGCGACGTACGCCGCGGCACATCAACGCCTGTATCTTGGCTTTATTTCTCACAACAACTCGAACACACATGAGGTACACACGCACACATGCGACACAACGCGAAAGAACTCTCACGTCGACCGGGCACACACCACGGTCCCGAGGAAGACTACATCTTCTAGGCTTCTCACACTCGGCTCGGCACACCCGTTCGCTCGACAACACATCGGAGCACGGCTACACACCGGCACCCTTTACATCAGTACATGAGACATGAGAGGGCTTTTATACCCGGATGCACAAACACCCAACGTCCACACACGCACGCAAGACGCAACCACCACTAGCACGTACACGGCAGTCTCACATGCTAACTAACTCACTCACAATGCTAGCTATCCGGCCACTAACTAATAACTACGTACATGCATCACGACTTTCTCAACCTCTCAACGGCCACGGCCCCAGCCAGCACACATGCATGCACATCAGTCCATCCAGGCTCATACCACCGTGACACACGCGCGCGCGCACACACACAGTCATGACTTACTCCTAACATTCTCCTTCTATGCCATGACCTTGCCGCCGCCGGAGTTGTCACAACTCCCATCGTTGTCGTCGATGCAGCTCTCACCGTAGTCGTCACCATGGCCGCTGACTCCACCTGGCGCGCTGATGATGATCACCACCGCCGTGGACTCAACCTGGCGCACTGACGCCGGTCATCACCGCTGCGGACTCATCGTAGGTCGTTGTCGTCGCGCGCTCGCGTACCATAGCTGCGCCGCCTCGCCCTTCATGTCCGTCGCACTCGTCGCGGACTCACTGCTAGTCGCCTCCGCGTCCGCCATGACAGCCGCCGTGCCGCGCACCTCCATAGGCCGACACACGGCCGGAAGCTCCGCGCAGCCGCCGGCGAACACCGCCGTCGCCGGTACACCTCCGACACGGTGAACACGCCCATGACCACCAAGCTCTGATATCAAATGTTGGGGACAAACCCACCGGCGGCACAAATGCCAGACAAAGGTAGACGAAAAAGACACCATGATTTTTCCGGCAACGAACGCCGCGGCGCACCAACGCCTGTATCTTTGCTTTATTTCTCACAACAACTCGAACACATATGAGGTACACACACGCGGCACAACCCGGAAGAACTCTCTTGTCGACCGGGCACACACCACGGTCCCGACGAAGATTACATCTTCTAGGCCTCTCACACTCGGCTCGACACACCCCGTTGCTCGACAACACACCGGAACACGGCTACACACCGGCAACCTTTACATCAGTACATCAGAGGGCTTTTATACCCGGATGCACAAACATCCGACGGCCACCCACGCACGCAAGACGCAGCCACTACTAACACGTACACGGCTGTCTCACGCGTTAACTAACTCACCCACAACGCTAGCCATCCGGCCACTAACTAATAACTACGTACATGCATCACGACTTGCTCAACCTCTCAACGGCCACGGCCACGGCCCCGGCCAGCACACATGCATGCACATCAGTCCGTCCAGGCTCATACCACCGCGACATACGCGCGCACACACACTGTCATGACTTATTCCTAACATACATGGTATTAATCGTAGCGGCACTAGCGGACTCTTCCAAGCAGCATGTGACTAGTGTACGTGTTGCCATGTTGCGAGACGGCTAGCTAGCTGGTGCTGCATGTTGGGCGGTATCTCTTTCTGTTTGGCTCCATCGTTCTTCGACACCAGCCGTCGTCCCTCTTCACCGTCACGAGCGGTAGCTCGAGCTTGCGTGCCGACATCGATTATTTCTACACGCCCATGCATGCATGCATGCATGCATTCATGTGAACTAGAGCAAATCAAGCTGCTACTGCATGTGCCTAGACGTACGAAAGCTTTTGCATTTGGAAGGCTGAGACGGACACATCAATATTGTCCAATTCAAATGGGGGCCATGAAAGGTGCACATTACCAAACCTGGATCTACTATAAGTACTAAATATAGTGCTAAAATTAAGGATTTCAGTAGCTAAAAATTTGTCCGGGGGCAATATTTTATATACATACATAAAACATACACCCTTCGTTCCTAAATATAAGTCTTTGTAGAGATTCTATTACGAACTATATACAAAGCAAGATGAGTGAATCTACACTTTAAATTATGTCTATATGCATTCGTATGTAGTTCATAGTGAAATCTTTAAAAACATTTATATTTAGGAACGGAGAGAGTACAAAAGTAATTCTCAAATTATCTAGAAAAACTAAGTCCTGGGCATAAACACACATGAGACATAAAATCCATACTTCATGTAAGACCACGCATCAACCATCGAGTACACACATAGATCATGCACCGAGCACGCTCAGCTGCTCGTACATCACACATACATCAGAAATTCAGAAAAAGAAATTTGCAAGAAAAATTCAGAATTCAGAGGCACACATACCTCATCATGCGTGTGGGTTGTGGGCTCTTCACGTTGGCTCCAAGTATGCTATATAGGGACGCTAAACCGGTGAAATAGCACACTATTGTTCTGTTGGAACAAATACCACCACACCACGGAAGCCAATTTTCACCTTTCTTATTCTGCGGCGGAATTTTTGCCCCTCTTTGGCTGGAACGAGTAGGGGCTCGACCACATCGCACTAGTGGAGTAGTGGTGGTAGTAGGAGACCACATGGTATGAGAAATGGCCCGGCCACGGGGCCAATATCACTTTTAATCTTGTGCACGTTGCTGGAAACGCCACAAGCAATTTACGTTTCTTCTTGGGGCTGCAACGCCACGTGCCACGACATTTTCAGTAACTCACTCTCGTTTCGCGTTTTTGCCATGTCAGGTCGTGGCCAAGCCAGAAACACCCTGCGGTTTAGTGTTTCTATGTAGGATAGAAACACCGCAAGCCATGGCGTTGCACAAAAGGGCCCGGCAATTTGGACAGGTTCATCTCATGCTAAAAAATCATGACAAAGTCAAAACAGTGGTTTTTTTCTTTGTAAAACTTATTTTCAAGTTTAGCACATGCCATCAGTTTGTCAGATGTGTAGCGGCATAGTAATGCTACACTTATAAAAATGTTACTTTTTTAATATATTTTTTGAACAATGTTACTTTTTTAATAAAGAAGCCGATGTGAGGGATTATGATTGATAATAGGGGATGAAGGGGTCGTGTGCTTTCCTCCTGACCCTAGTCGAATTCAGGCGGAAAGATTACAGTTTAAAAAGTTAGGGACTGGCTAGAAACAAGTCGCCTGAAAGTAAATTTTGGGCATGTCAATTTCTCTCAGAATTGACTTACACAAATTTGGAGCAGTCATTTTTTTTGGGGGGGGGGGGGGGGCGTGGATGGAAGCGCTGTTTCCATCGGGTACACACTGCAGGTCGTGGCTGTCAATCGATCAGTACTACTCAACATGTTTTGTTTGCAGCCTCACGTACATGGTTCAGCCCAACCTACGCTTTATGATTAAACATCCTTCTGTATGCGGATCTGTGTCATGCATGTCAATTCTATCCAAAACATCATGACATGCATTGTTTAACATGCAAACATCTTCCATCATGCATATTTTAATCAATCATGTACGGATCCTTATGAACAGTGTCCAGAAATCAATGGTGTGAAACGTAGGTTCGGTCATTTTTAACGTACACACATATGCACATTGAGTTGGGCTGGTTTTTACCTACTAAATTAAGCAATTCAAATTATTCAAAAAGAAAATTCATGCTACGACAGCACCAACGTACATATGTGTGGGCTTGCATGACTTTTTATTTGTACTAGTCAAATCTCACGCATGTATATATATTTTTATACATGCATACAATACATATGTATATATCAAAAATGTATTCTTACTATGCAAAAATAAGCATATAATAGTGAGATTACAGCAAAAAAAAGGTGTTTTCTAAAAAGTAATGGATCAGTGACATCGATACTACCCTTAACAGGAAGGAAAATGAAAAATAAATAAAACCAAAAAATAAAATAAAACTAAAACAAAATCAAGAAAATGAAGTTTCCTATGGAAGAATTAATTTGTGGCATTGGTATTACCCTTTCAACGAAAAACTGAAAATAAATCAAAATAATAAAATTTCCTAAAAAAAGAATGAATCCCTTTAAGAAGAAAGAAAATGAAAAAGAAACACCGTTCCAAACTTGCACACAACTTTGCACTGAATTACACTTTTTGTAATGTGAAAAAAATAAGCATAGAATAGTGTAATTTTCAGTCTACTATAATTTACACACATACTCCCTGCGTCTCATAATATATGAGCATTGTTGACACTAGTGCAAGTACTAAATAGTTTTTACACACATACTCCCTGCGTCCCATAATTAAATTTCCTAAGGTAGAATGAGTTAGTGGCATTGGTATTACCATTTAAAGGTAAAGAAAATGGGAAAAGGAATATAAAACATAGTAACAAAATTTTCATTAAATATACATTCGCCTTTTAAAAATATGCAAAATAAGAATACAATAGTGGATTTGTTACATTTTTTCTTCTAAAAACGAATGACTTAGTGGCATTGGTAGTAACCTTAAAGTAGAAGGCCAATGAAATAAAGGCTAAAGCAATATCAAAATGGTGATTTATTTCTAAAAAGTAATGAATTAGTGAAATTAGTATTTATTTTCAAACGAAAAAAAATTTAAAAATATTTAACTTGCACACAATTTTGCACCAAGATTGCAATTTTTGTAATACGCAAAAAATAATCATAAAATCATGAATGTTTGGCACAAAGTATATTATTATATATAATTTTATTTATATATTTACACTCACCTAACATACGAAAAATACCCAGAAAAAAGAAGTAATAAAGGAAAGAAAAAATAAAAGCAAAAAACAGAAAATAGAAAAAACAAAGGAGAAAAAGGAATACTATGTCACACTAAAATGGGCTTCCGTCCATTAAATAATTTACCGACCAAATATGGGTAAAAAAGAAAAGCCCAAGACAAAACATAAAACCAACCCAGAAAAAACAAAACGCATACGAATCTTAAGGCAGAAATCAACAGCCCGTAAATCGAGTGTCCCAAAATTATTTTTTAGAGGACTTACACATAGCAATGGTGGGAAAGTTAAGTAAAACGTTTGTAACTCTGTGTAGGTCACTTCCAGGCAGCATGCGACTACGTACGCATGTTTAGGGCTCTGCGACCAGCGACACCACACCAGAAACCGCCGAGTTAGGGTGCCGACATCGATTATTTCTCCACCACCATGCATAGGAACTAGAGCAAAATAATCTCGTGCATTGTACCACTATGTAATAAACGTACAAATGGAATCTAGAAGCCGAGATAGAGTCCAGTACAAATAGCAACAAATAAATGGGGGCCCTGAGAGGGGTACCCAATACCAGACGTCCAAACCTGGATCTACTATATAAACTGCTGCTCCTAGCAGCCTAGCGTGACACGCAGCACTCTCCAACTCCACAGTTGCCCAACACAAGCGGATCGATTAGCTGGCTAGCATGGGCGGGAAGGTGTGCTTCTCACTCGTAATCCTGGCGCTAGCTGTGCTCGCTAGCCCGGGCTCGAAGGCCGCGGAGCTCGCCGGTGGCACCGCCAGCATCGATGCGGGTGCGGCAGTGCGACAACTGATGCCAGCGTCGGCGTCGATGCGGTCGTCCATGAAGCTGGAAGACGGCGTGGCGCCGCTTCTCGCGGTGGCATCGGTGATGAACCTGGAGGTGCACCGCCGGGTCCTTGCTGGTGGCATCAACCCAAACGTCCTGGCCGGCACCGGCCCAGCCTGCGTGCCGCGCTGCTCGATGCCCGGAGGGCCGTACACTGGCCCGCCCTGCGGCAAGGTTTACCATTGCCGATCATAGTGAACGGAACTGCACTACGGGCCACGATGCAACCTCCCACTGGCCGTCGTCTGTCATGGATGCACCCGCGCGTTCCATATTCTATTTCCATTCCCATTTTGCATTTCAATACCTTTTCATTTTTTTCTGTTTGCGAGCTATTGCTGTCTTGACTAGGTGAACATATTGTGTAGAAATATAGGATCCAAAATGGCAATCTCCTTGACTAGGAGAACTAGGATGTGCATCATGATATTGAAGAAGGATGTTGGGAACACCAACTCGAAACTGAAGACATTGCACCAAATCATTCTATAACCTTTGTAGGATTTCTAGATCGATTACCTTCTGAGCGATTGCATTCAGAAATGCACATAGCTTCACAATGGCTAATCGAACATTTTTCGGTAGAAACCCCCTCAATGCAACCGGAAGCAGTTGCGTCATAATTACGTGGCAGTCATGATACTTAAGGTTCTTTCATATTTATTATTTCCCTTTATATTCGACGAGAAGCCAGACGGGACCTTCATACTGAGCATGCATTGGAAGAAGATTTTCTTCTCTTCTTTGGAAATAGCGTAGCTGGCATGACCCTGAAACTGCTTTGGATCCATGTCGTCTTCTTTGTGCACAATGTCGTCTTCTCTGTGCTTTGGATCTGGTACTCCCGTGCCTTCGGCGTATCTTTTGTCTTCCTATACACGCCCAAAAAGCCTAACAGGTTCACGCAAAGATTCTTCGTCACGTGCATCACATCGATTGCAGAGCGGACCACGATGTCTTTCCAATAGGGTAGGTCCCAAAATGTAGATTTCTTCTTCCACATGGGTGCGCGTTTGTCAGCGTCATTCGTAACAGATTGTGCGCCAGGCCCCTTGCCAAAGATTACTTTTAAATCCTTGACCATATCAAGTATGTCATCACCCGTACGGTGGCGAGGCTTCTTCCGGTGATCCGCCTCACATTTGAAATGCCTGCCTTTCTTTCTTACGAGATGCCTGCTCTGAAGAAATCGACGATGCCCCAGATACGCATTCTTCTTACATTTATCCAAATATATACTGTTGGTATCATCTAAACAGTGCGTGCATGCGTAGTATCCCTTGTTTGTCTGTCCTGAAAGGTTATTAAGAGCAGGCCAATCATTGATGGTTACAAACAACAACGCATGTAGGTCAAATTCCTCCTGATCTTTTGCATCCCAGCACGTACACCTTCTCCCTTCCACAGCTGTAAAAGTTCTTCAACCAATGGCCTTAGGTACATATCAATGTCGTTGTCGGGTTGCTTGGGGCCTTGGATGAGCACTGGCACCATAATGAACTTTCGCTTCATGTACAACCAAGGAGGAAGGTTATAGATACATATAGTCACATGCCATGTGCTATGATTGTTGTTCTGCTCTCCAAAAGGATTAATGCCATCTGCACTTAAACCAAACCATACATTCCTTGCATCCTTTGCAAAGTCCTTTCACTTTCTCTCGATTTTTCTCCACTGCGATTCGTCAGCGGGCACTCTCAACTTCCTGTCTTTCTTACGGTCTTCGTTGTGCCATCGCATCAACTTGGCATGCTCTTTGTTTTGGAACAAACATTTCAACCGTGGTATTATAGGTGCATACCACATCACCTTGGTGGGAATTTTCTTCCTGGGGTGCTCGCCCTAAACATCACCAGGGTCGTCGTGGCCAATCTTATAGCGCAATGCACATCATACCAGGCATGCATTCAAATCCTCGTACTCACCGCGGTAGAGGATGCAGTCATTAGGGCATGCATGTATCTTCTCCACCTCTAATCCTAGAGGGTAGACAACCTTCTTTGCTTCGTATGTACTTTCTGACAATTCGTTGTCCTTTGGTAGCTTATTCTTTAACCTTATCAGCAACTTTTGAAATGCCTCTTCGGATACACCATTCTCTGCCTTCCATTGCAACAATTCCAGTGTGGTACCCAGCTTTTTGTTGTCATCTTCGCAATTTGGGTATAACCCTTTTTTGCGATCCTCTAACATGCGCTGCAACTTCAGCTTCTCCTTTTCACTTGCGCAGTTTCTCTTTGCATCGGCAATGGACCGACCAAGATCATCAGCGAGCTCATCTGATTCCTATTCTTCCGCTCCTTCCCGCATTGTCGGCTCAGCTTCTTCCCCCATTGTTGTACCATCGTATTCATGGAACCCATGGCTAGGATAGCTGTCGTCATCCTCTTCTTCTTCATTCTCTTCCATTAGGACCACTCTTTCTCCGTGCTTGGTCCAACAGTTATAGCCGGACATAAAACCGGACTCAAACAGGTTTACGTGAATGGTTCTTGAGTTAGAGTAATTTCGATCATTCTTACAACCAGCACATGGACAATACATAAAACCATCCGACCGCTTGTTTGCCTCAGCCGCAACCAGAAAAGTATGCACTCCATTAATGAACTGGGGAGAGCATCGGTCGTCGTACATCCATTGTCGGCTCATCTTCATTACACAACACCGAAAAGACCAAATTAATACAAGTTCGTAAAACAACATACAAACTCTCTAGCTAAAGCATTTAAATGCAACAACAAATGCGATCAACATCGCAACTAAGGTAACAATTGATCCAACAGCATAGTGACACCAAGCCTTACTATCAATGGCATATCTTTTAAATTTTCTAATCTTCAAGCGCATTGCACCCATCTTGATCTTGTGATCATCGACGGCATCGGCAACATACAACTCCAGTTTCATCTTCTCTTCTTCAACTCTTTTCAATTTTTCTTTCAAATACTTGTTTTCTTTTTCAACTAAATTTAACTTCTTGACAATAATATCTATGTCAGTTGGAATCTCCGGTTCACATATCTCCTAGATAAAAATATCTATGTCAACTTGATTGGCATAATGGTCATAAACATAAAATGCAATAAAGAGTTATAAAAGAGCGTATATACCACATCCGCATCATAAACCGGACGAGGGCCGACCGGGACGGATTTCAAAACCATGCCACTATGTATAACAAACAACCATATAGGTAAGAAAACTATACAAGTAACTAACTAAATCTTACAAACATGATTTTTTTATTATAAAAAGGATAACAACAAGAGGCTCACCAAGGTGGTGCTGGTGCCGGGACGGTGCGGGCGATCGACGGTGGTTGGATGGGGACGGGAAGGCACTAAGTAAACCACACCTACAAATGCAAAGTAAGAAGTTAATTTGAGCTCAAATTGCATAAATCAAATAAACTACCACATACAAACTAAAACCCACAATTTACTATACGTATAGAGCATTGCAAGAGCTAATCTAGCAATGTGAGATGAAAGGAGAAAGTTGCTAACCTTTATGAACACTTGGATGAATGGGATGCCTCCAAATCTTTACAAATTTTGGCAAAAATGGAGGATGAGCTTGAGGAAGAGAGGAAGAACAGAGAGAAGAGGAAAGGGAAAGAACAGAGAGGAGTGTGCTCGGGTAGGCCGAAGGGTTTCATATAGGGGACCTTTAGTCCCGGTTGGTGGCTCCAACCGCGACTAAAGGTTAGCCTATAGTCGCGGTTGGAGCCACCAACCGGGACTAAAGGTCCCCGTGGGGCCCAAGGCTGATGCCATCCTGCCGCCACACCTTTAGTGCCGGTTCATGGCACGAACCGGGACTAAAGGTCGGGAACGATTCGGCACTAATGATGCCCGTCACGAATCGGGACTAATGAGCACATTAGTGCCGGTTCAAAATCCAACCGGAACTAATAAGGCGGACGAAAGGTATGTTTTCTACTAGTGCAATCTTGTTAGTGGAGGTAGAGTTGAACCCTTTTATAAGGGTTTCTCTTCTACATGCTATTCAAACTTGACAAGAGGAGTGATTATTGTGTGTTCCTCCGTCAACCGCCATGCCTTGTCTCCTGTCACGTCGCACGCATCGTGTTTTGTGAATAAGCCGTGTCGACTTCAGACTTATGTTGTTCGTGCGTTTACTTTTTGCTGGTCAGGAACAGAGAGTTCTTAACAGAAGCACCATGAAGCTGCGACGTTAGATCGTGAGTTGTTGCCGACTCGGACATGGGTCAAGTCCACATATCCCTACCCGACCACACCAGTATAGTGGAGGTGTCGGCAACCCTAGCCGCTACCCTGAGATTAGATCACATGTGCTTTGTCCCCACACGCACTTCCCACCGCCGTTTCACTCCATGTTGCTGCCGCCGGTGATCCCAACCCATCCACTGCGTGCACGGTTGTACAATAGAGCAGGCCTCCGGAACCCCGTCTCTCGAGCCTGTATAGGAGAGAGGTGATTAGGTTTTTGGAGAGCGTCTTCTACACGACAGCTCGTCGCCATTCATCTACGTCCACAACATCGTATACATCTTGGTCGCCTTCGTCGTCAACATGTCTACCAATGCCGACAAGCTTGCTATCAAGAGGAAGTCGGTCGAGGACGCCGCCTACATCGCCACTATTAGTGCCATGACGGTTTTGGCTTGGCCTACCGAAGGATATAACTCATTTATCCTGTTCCTGTTTTATTGCCGTATTTATAGTACTAGCTATTTACGTAGATGTTTCTATTATAGGCATAGTACGTGCCTATCTGGTAAGATACCAGTATGTGAACAATCTCCTTGGCGGATTAGTTTAATAGACAAATGGCTAATATATCCAACGATTCAAAAACCTAATATTTATAGGCAATTTTTTATTTAAGCTTTTACTGCTGCACTGAAACTTATGGAGATGTACTTTATGCGTTGACAGATCAAAACTATATTATGGCTCACAGGTCACAGCGATGAACGTGCTCCGAGTCACCGTTGTTACTCCCGTGGAAACGACTGCTTCTGACCAGGAAAAGACGTTAAGGAAGGCCTCCGTCCTCTTTGTTGTAGTCGTTCTGAACGTGATCCGTGATAAGTTAGTCGAAGCTTTATTAAAAAATTATAAAATAAGGAACATGTGCAAACTAAAAACCCACGGTCTTGTTTCTACATCACAAGTAGAAAACGGGCCTTTACTCCCGGTTCGTAAGGGTCTCTTTAGTTCTGGTTTTCCAACCAGTACTAAAGGGGCTTCGCGTAGCAGATTTCGGGAGCGGGGGCTAGAGGACCTTTAGTCCAGGTTGGTAATGTTACCAACCGGGACTAAATGTATTTTTTAATATTTTTTTATTTTTTCTGATTTTAAAATATTTCAATTATTTGACAATTTAATCTCTAATCATCCCTCCGTACTCCCTACCCATCCTCTCACTACTCCAACCTCAGCAGGCTTAACTTTCAAGTTCTATCACCCCTAGTTTCAACTCTGCATTGGTTGTTATCTTGACAATATTAAGCTATCAATCCTATTAACCCCTTGATCTTGATGTCATATGTTTTAATTTTTTAAATTCCAAACAATTATTAAAATAAACAATAATAATTAATTTCAAAACTCCAAAAAATTCTCAAAATTTCTCAAAAAATAAACAAAAGAAAAAAAAGAAAAAAAATGAAAAATAAAAATAAAATTAGTAATAATAATATTGAATTTTAATGAACATAAAATAAGTTGTAATAATATTTTATTTATTTTTTGTTATTTATTCATTTAATATGACATAATTAATATCTTTAAATCCGTAAATCGAAATTCAACAAATAATATATCTATTATTATCAGTAAAATGTGAGGAATCCAAATATCACATCATTTTTTAAATAAAATTAATTTTTCATAACACTTTTTTTACATCGTATGCAAAAGTTGTAATCGTTTTACTTTTTCATAACACTTTTTTTAAACTTGTTTCAACTCCATAATTTTTGTGCTTTCAACATGTACCATCCAGAGCCACATCATCAATTTTCCTTTCCCACTTCATTCGCTATTTTTCATGCATTTATTAATTTTTTTGAGCTAAATGACCTTGAAATTGAAAAGCACTACAAATAAACTCTACAAATGTTGAAACTTAGCATGGTATCATCATTTCACCCACATAGCATGTGCTAAAAAGTTGAGAGAATTATGGTAAAATCTAGATGCACTAGTAGGAAACAGGGCATCGGTTTGGGCCGGCCAGCCCATTAGTCTGGGTTCAGTCACGAACTGGGACCAATGGGGGCAACGGTCCCGATTCGTGAGGCCAGGTGGCCGGGCGGACCACGTGGGGCATTGGTCCCGGTTCGTCTGGCCCCTTTGTTCCCGGTTCCAGACACGAACCGGTATCAATGGGCCTCGCTCCTGGCCCACAACCATTGGTCCCGGTTCGTGGTTGAAACCGGGACCAAATGGGGGTCCTTTACTCCCGGTTTCAGCCACGAACCGGGACCAATGAGATGCCTATATATACCCCCCTCGCCAGCGAGCAGAGCACTCCACACACTGCTCTGTTTTTTTGCCGGCGAGGGAAGATCTTTGTGGTGCTCTAGCTCACCTCCTATGTACATGAGGTGTTTGATGAAATGCCCAAGCCAAACTTAAGCTTTCTCGTATAGAAGCTCCTTGTCCAAACTCCATTTTCGTCAAGATTTGTCTAGGTGTGGCGATCCGTCCTGTCTCGTCCCCGTCCTGAAACCGCCGTCGATCGCCCACGCGTGGTGAGCCTCTTGATCTTATCTTCTTGCTAAAATAAAATATACTTACTCGTATGATTTTCTTACTTTTATTATTGTTTGTTATTATATAGTGCATGGTTATGGTATCCGCCCACGTCGGCCCTCGTCCAGTCTATGATTCAGATGTGGTATATTATCTCTTATATAACTCTTTCACACATCTAATGTCTATGACAATTAATTATGCCACCAACTTGACGTAGATGTTTTTATGTATAGGAAGTAATTGAACCAGAAATTCCAACTGACTATGCAATTCTGCTCGACAAGTTAACTAAAGCTGAAAAAGAAATCGATCATTTGAAAGAAAAATTGAAAAGAACTGAAGATGACAAGATGGGATTGGAGTTGCATGTTGCCGATGTCGTCGCCGATCACAAGACCAAGATGGATGCAACGCGCTTGAAACTTAGAAAGATTAGAAAATATGCCATTCTCTTTAAACCCGGGGATTTCCTCAAGGCCTAGGAGTTGTTCAACGGTCACACCGACCTCTTTAGCCTGCCTTATATGATCGTCGGTTACTCCTGCTGGCCGACCGGTGGTATTCACAAGTGTTTGTACAATGAGCGGGGGGATCGATTGCACCGCCTGTTCTTCCAGCTGGGGAACAATTTTCCCGCTTTTTTTTGCCAACTCCTTGGCTCGAGCTCGAGCTCGACTTCTTTTGTCCTGCAAGATATGACTTCTTGATAGACCGCACATAGTCGCTGTCCTTCTGAGCCGGCCGAGCCATATCAATGAAGTGTTGTGAGACATGCTCAGATACTTTCTCCTTTGGCGGTTGGGCGATTTCGGTCCAAAATGGGCCTTCACTTTGGCATCCACTACGCTGTCGAGTTCCTCGTTAGTCAGGTAGTAAGGCAACTTCGGAAGAGGCTTGAGGCTTGGACTATATTTGAATTTCTTGCCTGTTGTACCGCTAGTCGTTGTAGCTACGGCCTCTCTCTTCCGCTGCTGCTTAGGCGATGGAGCATGCTGAGTTGACGGAGCATGCTGATGCCGTGCCGGACTTGGAGGAGTCGGCTGACGCGGTGCCAGACTTGGAGAAGGAGGAATTGGCTGACGCGGTGAAGGACTTGGAGAAGGAGTCGGTTGACGCAGTGCCGGACTTGGAGGAGGAGGAGTCGACTGACGCAGCGACGAACTTGGAAGAGAAGGAGTCGGTGGCCTTGTAAAGACGATGCAATCCTTTTTCCATAGAATGATACGATGTATGGCCTCTCCCAGTGTTCTCTCCTCGTCACCTCCAAGAATGTCAAGTAGTAGCTCGTTATATCCTGACATCACTTCATCAACCCTGACATGAGCATGGCTAGCTGGAATGAGATTGCAATGGAAGGTTGCTTCTGGGGGATTTGCTAAAGCATAGCCGTCCGCCACCTTCATGGATAAGTTCTTCACTTTCATGTGTAGCTCACACTTAGTCCTATCTTTGATATCATCCACAGGGTAGCTAGCTAGCAGTGCATCATCATCGATATCGGTCGGGGTGGAACCCATGGTAATTCTCGGTATAGATGGGACGTTGGTGTCCAATCCTGGATCGATCTGCTCATGCTGCCATTGAGACGTCCTTTCCTGGCTGAGTGAGTCGATCTGCTCCTGCTGCCGCATGATTCTGGATTCCAAATCCAGGTGCTTTGATTCTAGGCCTTCAAGGTGGAGTGCTTCCTTCTTCTTCTTCCGCTCCTCCTGCATCTTCTTTCTCACACGGCTTCTGTAGTCGTCGTTCCAACCCGCAAACCCCTGAAACCACGGAACAAAGCCTTTCCCTCGTGTTCTTCCCGGGTGTTCAGGATTCTTCAGGGCACGCATAAGCTCGTCGTCCTCTCTGTTGGGCGTGAACACCCTCGTTCGAGCTTCTTCTATTTTCATCAGAATTTCGTCTGTCACTTTTTAAGACTTGCCTTCACTATAATAGCCCCTGTCTTTGGGTCCAACTTCCCCCCATGCGCATAAAACCATGTCCTGCACCTCGGAGGCCAGGTCACTATAACTGGAGTGACCCCTGCTCTAATCATATCTTGTTCGGATTGATCCCACTTAGGCAGGGCCGTCTGGTAGCCAGCTGGCCCGAGAGTATGGTGCCACTACTTTTTCGTAGCATTAATCTTGTTCTTTCTTGACCGTTCCTTAGCTAGTTCCGATTCCTTGAACTTCACGAAATCGTCCCGGTGATCTTTTGCCTTCACTAGTGCTCCCTCGAATTTTGGAGTTGTCTTGTTTGCTTTGACGTACGCAGGCCATGCATTTTTCTTGAAGGTGTTGAATGCGATCACCATCTTTTTAAGAGCATAGTTTTTGACTTTCTTCAAATGTGCATCTGTCAAGTTATCTAATAGTGTGAAATGTGACATCAGCTCGGTCCAAAGCACATCTTTTGCTCTTTCATCGACAAAAGTAACTCCTTCTCGATCTCCCTTTGCTGGCTTTTCTATTCTTGTGTGGAGATCGGGATTTGGTCCCTGACAATAACTCCGCATTGATTCTTGAACTTGTTTGCATTTTTCATAGGTTCATTCGGTTCACCAGTTGATGTATTGATGGAATCGATGTTGAACTTTACGCCAGGGTCCAACTTTCTGACCGGGCCTCAAACTACCCTGTCGCTTGTAGAAGATTTGCTCGATCTGGAGGCCTAAACTAAGAAAGATCGATTCTTTAATACATATATAACTCAATTAAGACATGTAATGATCACCGAATGGCTTATATAATAAATATACCTTGTCGGTCTTTGTTATTTGAAGAATATTTTCTTCGTCAACATCATTGTCGAATTCAACTATTATTTCGTCTTCATCAAACATACAACCCTCACCGGAATTGTTCAGATATTGCGAGCCGTCATCATCTTCATATTCATGCTCTGGGATCGTGGAGCGTATAATGTTAAACAGAGCCTCTTCTCCTTCTCTGCCGCTATTGTCCATGCCTTTTATTTAACTAACGCAGAAAAAAGATAAAACAATTTAGTATTCAAATTAGAATGCATGCAATCAGTAAGGAAAACTGAATCATAGTACATAATATGCATCATCAAATATAATATCGAATAAATCGTCTCGAATATTATCGAATATAATCTCGAATACATCTCGAATATTATTAGTAATACATCTCGAATATTATTAATTATATAATATCACTACTACAGATCTAGTTGACGTCTCACGCGGCAGGTGGTGGACACCCAAAGAGAAGGAACTATGACAGGATCATAGCTCGGGTGAGATCCCTGAAGAACCTACCAGGTATTGGAGAACCTGACGTCCAACGCATCCATGTAGCGACGGACGTGATCGTCCTTCTCCCTGACACGGCAACGTACCACCTCCGGCGGGGCTGGCTGCTTCCGCACCGAAAGTAGCCCATGCAAACGCCACCAAAGAAGCTCCGGGTCGACGATGGGACTCGGGTTCCTCACCAAGCTGCGTGCCCCTGAAGGTAGCACCTCCCAGTGCCAGCCCGACGGAGCCCAGTCCCGAACGTTGCCCCTCTGAAGTAGGACGTCGTCGCGAGCGAGTCGAAGACGAGGATGGGGCCAGGCATCGTCGACTCCGAGAAAAAATTCTTATGAATAAGAATTCCTAGGTTATAACTACCCTAATAATATTCCTTTCTCAATAAAAATTTCCGAAAAATTTCTCAATTATAATTTCCTATGCAAATTTTTCATGTAATATGATATACAACATTATATACTTCTAAGCAACATTTTAATAGGTTAGGGACATTATATACTTCTAATTAAGCAAAAAAACTAATTAAGCATATATACTAATTAAACATTAATTATAGAAAAACAACATTATATAAAAAAAATCAAAATTCTTCTAATTAGCATTTATATATCTAAAATTCATCTAACATTTCTATACATCTAATTAACATTATATACATCTAATTAACATTTATAGGCCGGCGAGGCGAGGCGAGTCATCAGCGACGGCGACTGCGACTGCGACGGCGACGGCGCGCGAGCTCGAGCAGAGGGCGGCGCGCGACGGGGGTGGCGACGGGGGGCGGCATGTCGGGGGCGGCGACGGCATGGACGACACGTTGTTGGCGGCGATGGTGTCAGGGCAGGCGGTGCGTCGGGGGCGCGCGGCGGCGATCTCCTCTGTTCAGTGGTCGAAGAGACGAAGAAGAAGAGGGAAAATGAAAAAAATTCAACTGCTGCTTATACAAGAGGACCTTAGTCATGGTTGGTAGCTCCAACCGCGACTAAAGGGGGGGGGGGTCTTTAGTTGCGGTTGGAGCCACCAACCGCGACTAAAGGTGAATTTCACCAGCCGAAGCGGCGGGAAGCGATACCCTTTAGTCGCGGTTGGAGCAACGACTAAAGGGGGGTTCTTTAGTCGCGGTTGGAGCCACCAACCGCGATTAAGACCTGTTCCTAGCATGACGCACTACGGTGGAAGTTTAGTCCCACCTCGCTAGTCGAGGGGCGTCTCGACCAGTTTATAAGCCCCGACGCGGGCACTACATTGAGCTCCTCTCTAATGTCGGCCTTCTGGGCCTACCTCTGCTGTGATTCCCTGTGGGCCTACTAGGCCTCGTGGGCCTGTGACCTAGCCAAACTACAGGTTGGGTTTCTAGTCGTATGCAGGCCGTTGTGGCCTAGTAGGCGGGATTTTTTAATTTATTTATTTTTCATTTTTATGTTTTCTTCTTTTTCTGAGTTGTTTTTTTATTTACTTAGAGTTTCTTTGTGAATCCTTTTGCTTTAGGTAAAAAAATATAAACTTTCTGTTATTGCCAGTAGTTTTGAAATTTGAATAGTTTAAATTTGAATTATTTGAGATTTGTGTAAATCACTAGTTTGTGAATAACTTTACTTTAAAAATAGATTTTCCAATGATTATTTTTTCCTCTGTTTAATATTATCGTGTTTTTATCATTATATTCAATTTGGTAATACTTAGGTTATTTAGAAAAATAAAATGCCTTAGTAACAAACGAGTTTTCGTCTGAAACCGTGATACTTCGAAAGAGGTTGTCCATTTTGTACACGAAGTGCATCCAGTTTTTGCCCTAACCCTCTCAACTTTTTAGCACATGCTATGTGGGTGAAATGATGATACCATGCCAACTTTCAACCTTTTCAGAGTTCATTTGTAGTGCATTTCAATTTCAGGGTCATTTAGCTCAAAAACATCAGTAAATGCACGAAAAATAGCAAATAAAGTCAGAAAGGGTTGAAAATTGATGGCCTGCCTTCGAATGGTGCATAATGAACGCACAAAAAGTCTGGAGTTCAAATAAGTTTAAAAAATGAAATGCCTTTATAATAGACGAGTTTTCGTGTGAAACCCTGATACTTCGAAAGAGATTGTCTATTTTGTACACGTAGTGCATCCAGTTTTTTCCCTAACTCTCTCAACTTTTTAGCACATGCTATATGGGTGAAATTATGATACCATGCCAACTTTAAACCTTTTCAGAGTTCATTTGTAGTGCTTATCAATTTCAGGGTCATTTAGCTCAACAAAATCAGTAAATGCATGAAAAATAGCAAATGAAGTCAGAAAGGGTTGAAAATTGACGGCGTGCCTTCGAATGGTGCATACTGAACGCACAAAAAGTCTGGAGTTGAAATAAGTTTAAAAAATGAAATGCCTTTGTAGCAAACGAGTTTTCGTCTGAAACCCTGATACTCCGGAAGAGATTGTCCATTTTGAACAAGAAGTGCATCCAGTTTTTGCCGTAACCCTCTCAACTTTTTAGCACATGCTATTTGGGTAAAATGATGATACCATACCAACTTTCAACCTTTTCAGAGTTCATTTGTAGTGCTTATCAATTTCAAGGTCATTTAGCTCAAAAAAATCAGCAAATGCATGAAAAATAGCAAATGAAGTCTGAAATGGTTGAAAATTGATGACGTGGCTTCGAATGGTGCATACTGAATGCACAAAACACATAAGTACACTACTATTACAAAGATTCCCTTCGGTTTGTCCAAAGTGGGACTTTTCGGATATATAATTCCGGAAACTAACTAGAGAAGCCGGTAACATCCCATAGTGGGATCTTTGGGTGTAAAACTTTTTCTTCGCGTGTGTCCCTTTGCTTCGTAACCATGGACAATCTTCATTGTTTAACTTGATGCTCAGGTCAACATTCACTATGAAGGGACCAATTTCATGAAACTTTTCATAATCTTTTGACATGTATGTCTTGTCCTCCACTCCCACGATGTTTCTTTTCCCTGAAAGAACTATGTGGCACTTTGGCTCATTGCATGATGTATTCGCTTCCTTATCTTTTCTTTTTGTTGGCTTGGTAGACATGTCCTTCGCATAGAAAACCTGCGCCACATCATTGGCTAGGACGAATGGTTCGTCTGCGTACCCAAGATTTGTTGAGATCCACTGTTGTCATTCCGTACTGTGGGTCTTCCTTTACCCCGCCTCCTGTTAGATTGACCCATTTGCATCTAGACAAAGGAACCTTCAAACCAAGTCCATAGTCAAGTTTCCATATCTCCTCTATGTAACCATAATATGTGTCCTTTGGCTCATTGTTGTTTTCTGCATCAAAACGGACACCACTGTTTTGGTTGGCGCTCTTTTTATATTGGGCGATTGTGTAAAATGTATTCCCATTTATCTCGTACCCTTTGAAAGTCAATATAGTCGAAGATGGTAACTTGGACAGCAAGTACAGGTCACCTTCAACAATGTCGTCATGCATGAGACGTGTCTGCAACCAACCGGCGAAAGTCACCATTTGCTCATGTGTAATCGAGTCGTCAGACTTCTTCGGGTGTTTGGAGCGTAGAATATTCTTGTGTTGCTCGATATATGGAGCCACCAAGGCGGAACCTTGTAGAACTGTGTAGTGTGCTTGCGTCAAAGAATGCCCGTCCCGGCATATTAGTGAATTCTTTCCTGGCGTGCCTTTTCCATCCAGTCTGCCCTCATGCCGCGATTCAGGAACACCAATCGGCTTAATGTCAGGAATAAAGTCAACACAAAACTCAATGGTCTCCTATGTTTCATGGCCCTTGGAGATGCTTCCTTCTGGCCTAGCACGATGATGACCATATTTCTTTAAGACTCCCATGAACCTCTCAGAGAGGAACATATTGTGTAGAAATACAGGACCAGAATGGCAATCTCCTTGACTAGGTGAACTAGGATGTGCGTCATGATATTGAAGAAGGATGGTGGGAACACCAACTCGAAACTGACAAGACATTGCACCAAATCATTCTATAACTTTGGAGATGCTTCCTTCTGAGAGATTGCATTCAAGAATGCACATAGCTTCACAATGGCTAATCGAACATTTTCCGGTAGAAACCCCCTCAATGCAACCGGAAGCAGTTGCGTCATAATCATGTGGCAGTCATGAGACTTTAGGTTCTCCCATATTTACTATTCCCTTTATATTCGACGAGAAGCCAGACGGGACCTTCATACTGAGCATGCATTCGAAGAAGATTTCCTACTCTTCTTTGGAAATAGCGTAGCTGGCATGACCCTGAAACTGCTTTGGATCCATGTCGTCTTCTCTGTGCATAATGTCGTCTTCTCTATGCTTTGGATCTGGTCCTCCCGTACCTCCGGTGTATCTTTTGTCTTCCTATACACGCCCAAGAAGCCTAACAGGTTCACACAAAGATTCTTCGTCACGTGCATCGCATCGATTGCAAAGCGGACCACGAGGTCTTTCCAATAGGGTAGGTCCCAAAATATAGATTTCTTCTTCCACATGTGGGTGCGCGTTTGTTAGCGTCATTCGTAACAGATTGTGTGGCAGGCCCCTTGCCAAAGATTACTTTTAAATCCTTGACCATATCAAGTATGTCATCACCCGTACAGTGGCGAGGCTTCTTCAAGTGATCCGCCTCATGTTTGAAATGCTTGCCTTTCTTTCTTATGGGATGGTTGCTCTGAAGAAATCAACGATGCCCCAAATACACATTATACTTACATTTATCCAAATATATACTATTGGTATCATCTAAACAGTGCGTGCATGCGTGGTATCCCTTGTTTGTCTGTCCTGAAAGGTTATTGAGAGCAGGCCAATCATTGATGGTTACAAACAGCAACGCATGTAGGTCAAATTCCTCATGATCTTTTGCATCCCATGCACGTACACCTTCTCCCTTCCACAGCTGTAAAAGTTCTTCAACCAATGGCCTTAGGTACATATCAATGTCATTGTCGGGTTGCTTGGGGCCTTGGATGAGCACTGGCACCATAATGAACTTACGCTTCATGCACAACCAAGGAGGAAGGTTATAGATACATAGAGTCACATGCCATGTGCTATGATTGTTGTTCTGCTCTCCAAAAGGATTATTGCCATCTGCACTTAAACCAAACCATACGTTCCTTGCATCCTTTGCAAAGTCCTTTCACTTTCTCTCGATTTTTCTCCACTGCGATTCGTCAGCGGGCACTCTCAACTTCCTGTCTTTCTTACGGTCTTCGTTGTGCTATCGCATCAACTTGGCATGCTCTTTGTTTTGGAACAAACATTTCAACCATGGTATTATAGGTGCATACCACATCACCTTGGCGGGAATTTTCTTCCTGGGGTGCTCGCCCTAAACATCACCAGGGTCGTCGTGGCCAATCTTATAGCGCAATGCACATCATACCAGGCATGCATTCAAATCCTCGTACTCACCACGGTAGAGGATGCAGTCATTAGGGCATGCATGTATCTTCTCCACCTCTAATCCTAGAGGGTTGACAGCCTTCTTTGCTTCGTACGTACTTTCTGGCAATTCGTTGTCCTTTGGTAGCTTATTCTTTAACATTATCAGCAACTTTTGAAATGTCTCTTCAGATACACCATTCTCTGCCTTCCATTGCAGCAATTCCAGTGTGATACCCAGCTTTTTGTTGTCATCTTCGCAATTTGGGTACAACCCTTTTTTGCGATCCTCTAACATGCGCTGCAACTTCAGCTTCTCCTTTTCACTTGCGCAGTTTCTCTTTGCATCGGCAATGGACCGACCAAGATCATCAGTGGGCTCATCTAATTCCTCTTCTTCAGCTCCTTCACGCATTGTCGGCTCAGCTTCTTCCCCCATTGTTGTACCATCGTATTCATGGAACCCATGGCCAGGATAGCTATCGTCATCCTCTTCTTCTTCATTCTCTTTCATTAGGACCACTCTTTCTCCGTGCTTGGTCCAACAGTTATAGCCGAAAATAAAACCGAACTCAAACAGGTTTACGTGAATGGTTCTTGAGTTAGAGTAATTTCGATCATTCTTACAGGCAGCACATGGACAATACATAAAACCAACCGACCGCTTGATTGCCTCAGCCGCAACCAGAAAAGTATGCACTCCATTAAAGAACTGGGGAGAGCATCGGTCATCGTACATCCATTGTCGGCTCATCTTCATTACACAACACCGAAAAGACCAAATTAATACAAGTTCGTACATAAAGTTCATACACACTTGTTCTCATAAAACAACATACAAACTCTCTAGGTAAAGCATTTAAATGCAACAGCAAATGCGATCAACATCGCAACTAAGGTAACAATTGATCCAACAACATAGTGATACCAAGCCTCACTATCAATGGCATATCTTTTAAATTTTCTAATCTTCAAGCGCATTGCACCCATCTTGATCTTGTGATCATCGACGGCATCGGCCACATACAACTCCAGTTTCATCTTCTCTTCTTCAACTCTTTTCAATTTTTCTTTCAAATACTTGTTTTCTTTTTCAACTAAATTTAACTTCTTGACAAGAATATCTATGTCAGTTGGAATCTCCGGTTCACATATCTCCTAGATAAAAATATCTATGTCAACTTGATTGGCATTATTGTCATAAACACAAAATGCAATCAAGAGTTATAAAAGAGCGTATATACCACATCCGCATCATAAACCGGACGAGGGCCGACCAGGACGGATTTCAAAACCATACCACTATGTATAACAAACAACCATATAGGTAAGAAAACTATACAAGTAACTAACTAAATCTTACAAACATGATTTTTTTTATTATAAAAAGGATAACAACAAGAGGCTCACCAAGGTGGTGCCGGTGCCGGGACGGTGCGGGCGATCGACGGTGGTTGGATGGGGACGGGAAGGCACTAAGTAAACCACACCTACAAATGCAAAGTAAGAAGTTAATTTGAGCTCAAGTTGTATAAATCAAATAAACTACCACATACAAACTAAAACCCACAATTTACTATACGTATAGAGCATTGCAAGAGCTAATCTAGCAATGAGAGATGAAAGGAGAAAGTTGCTAGCCTTTATGAACACTTGGATGGATGGGATGCCTCCAAATCTTTACAAATTTTGGCAAAAATGGAGGATGAGCTTGAGGAAGAGAGGAAGAACAGAGAGAAGAGGAAAGGGAAAGAACAGAGAGGAGTGTGCTCGAGCAGGCCGAAGGGTTTCATATAGGGGACCTTTAGTCCCGGTTGGTGGCTCCAACCGCGACTAAAGGTTAGCCTATAGTCGCGGTTGGAGCCACCAACCGGGACTAAAGGTCTCCGTGGGGCCCAAGGCTGATGCTAGTGTGCCGCCACACCTTTAGTGCCGGTTCATGGCACGAACCGGGACTAAAGGTCGGGAACGATTCGGCACTAATGATGCCCGTCACGAACCGGGACTAATGAGCACATTAGTGCCGGTTCAAAACCCAACCGGAACTAATAAGGCGGACGAAAGGTCTGTTTTCTACTAGTGCAATCTTGTTAGTGGAGGTAGAGTTGAAGCCTTTTATAAGGGTTTCTCTTCTACATGCTATTCAAACTTGAGAAGAGGAGTGATTATTGTGTGTTCCTCCGTCAACCGCCATGCCATGTCTCCTGTCACGTCGCACGCATCGTGTTTTGTGAATAAGCCGTGCCGACTTCAGACCTATGTCGTTCGTGCGTTTACTTTTTGCTGGTCAGGAATAAAGAGTTCTTAACAGAAGCACCATGAAGCTGCGACGTTAGATCGTGAGTTGTTGCCGACTCGGACATGGGTCAAGTCCACATATCCCTACCCGACCACGCCAGTATAGTGGAGGTGTCGGCAACCCTAGCCCCTACCCTGAGATTAGATCACATGTGCTTTGTCCCCACACGCACTTCCCACCGTTGTTTCACTCCATTTTGCTGCCGCCGGTGATCCCAACCCATCCACTGCGTGCACGGTTGTACAATAGAGCAGGCCTCCGGAACCCCGTCTCTCGAGCCTGTATAGGAGAGAGGTGATTAGGTTTTTGGACATCATCTTCTACGCGACAGCTCGTCGCCATTCATCTACGTCCACTACTTCGTATACATCTTGGTTGCCTTCGTCGTCAACATGTCTACCAACGCCGACGAGCTTGCTATCGAGAGGAAGTCGGTCGAGGACGCCGCCTACATCGCCACTATTAATACCACGACGGTTTTGGCTTGGCCTACCGAAGTGTATAACTCATTAATCCTGTTCCTGTTTTATTGCCGTATTTATAGTACTAGCTATTTATGTAGATGTTTCTATTATAGGCATAGTACGTGCCTATCTGGTAAGATACCAGTATGTGAACAATCTCCTTGGCGGATTAGTTTAATAGACAAATGGCTAATATATCCAACGATCCAAAACCCTAATATTTATAGGCAATTTTTTATTTAAGCTTTTACTGCTGCACTGAAACTTATGAGGATGTACTTTATGCGTTGACAGATCAAAACTATATTATGGCTCACAGGTCACAGCGATGAACGTGCTCCGAGTCACCGTTGTTACTCCCGTGGAAACGACTGCTTCTGACCAGGAAAAGACGTTAAGGAAGGCCTCCGTCCTCTTTGTTGTAGTCGTTCTGAACGTGATCCGTGATAAGTTAGTCGAAGCTTTATTAAAAAATTATAAAATAAGGAACCTGTGCAAAATAAAAACCCACGGTCTTGTTCGTACATCACAAGTAGAAAACGGGCCTTTAGTCCCGGTTCGTAGGGGCCTCTTTAGTCCTGGTTTTCCAACCGGGACTAAAGGGGCTCCGCGTGGCAGATTTCGGGAGCGGGGGCTACAGGACCTTTAGTCCAGGTTGGTAGTGTTACCAACAAGGACTAAATGTATTTTTTAATATTGTTTTTCTGATTTTAAAATATTTCAATTATTTGACAATTTAATCTCTAATCATCCCTCCTTACTGCCTGAATTATTTGACAATTTAATCTTTAATCACCTCTCATTCGAAATCGTCTAACTTTCCGACCGGTCACCCATCCTCTCGCTGCTCCAACCTCAGCAGGCTTAACTTTCGAGTTCTATCACCCCTAGTTTTCAGCTTTGCACTGGTTGTTATCTTGACAATAGTAAGCTATGAATCCTATTAACCCTTTGGTCTTGATGTCACATGATTTAATTTTTTAAATTCCAAACATTATTAAAATAAACAACAATAATTAATTTAAAAACTCCAAAAAAATCTCAAAATTTCTCAAAAAAGAAACAAAAGAAAAAAAACAAAATAATAAAAAATCAAAATAAAATTAGTAATAATAGTATTGAATTTTAATGAAAATAAAATTAGTAGTAATAATATTTCTTTTATTTTTTGTTATTTATTCATTTAACATGACATAATTAATATCTTTAAATCTATAAATCGAAATTCAACAAATAATATATCTATTATTATCAGTAAAATGTGAGGAATCCAAATAGCACATCATCTTTTTAAATAAAATTATTTTTTCATAACACTTTTTTCACATCGTATGCAAAAGTTATAATGGTTTTACTTTTTCATAACACTTTTTTTAAACTTGTTTCAACTCCATAATTTTTGTGCTTTCAACATGTACCATCCAAAGCCACATTATCAATTTTCCTTTCCCACTTCATTCGCTATTTTTCATGCATTTATTAATTTTTTTGAGCTAAATGGCCTTGAAATTGAAAAGCACTGCAAATAAACTCTCCAAATGTTGAAACTTAGCATGGTATCATCATTTCATCCACATAGAATGTGCTAAAAAGTTGAGAGAATTACGGTAAAACCTAGATGCACTAGTAGAAAACAGGGCATCGGTTCGGGCCGGCCAGCCCATTAGTCCCGGTTCAGTCATGAACCGGGACCAATGGGGGCAACGGTCCCGGTTCGTGAGGCCAGGGGGCCAGGCGGACAACGTGGGGCATTGCTCCCGGTTTGTCTGGCCCCTTTGGTCCCGGTTCCAGACACGAACCGGTATCAATGGGCCTCGTTCTTGGCCCACAACCATTGGTCCCGGTTCGTGGCTAGAACCGGGACCAAATGGGGGTCCTTTAGTCCAGGTTCCAGCCACGAACCGGGACCAATGAGATGCCTATATATACCCCCTCGCCAGCGAGCAAAGCACTCCACACACTGCTCTGTTTTTTTGCCTGCGAGGGAAGACCTTTGTGGTGCTCTAGCTCACCTCCTATGCACATGAGGTGTTTGATGAAATGCCCAAGCCAAACTTAAGCTTTCTCCTCTCGAAGCTCCTTGTCCAAACTCCATTTTCGTCAAGATTTGTCTAGGTTTGGTAGTCCGTCCTGTCCCGTCCCCGTCCTGAAACCGCCGTCGATCGCCCGCGCGTGGTGAGCCTCTTGATCTTATCTTTTTGCTAAAAGAAAATATACTTACTCGTATGATTTTCTTACTTTTATTATTGTTTGTTATTATATAGTGCCATGGTTATGGTATCCGCCCACATCGGCCCTCGTCCAGTCTATGTTTCAGATGTGGTATATTATCTCTTATATAACTCTTTCACACATCTAATGTCTATGACAATTAATTATGCCACCAACTTGACGTAGATGTTTTTATCTATAGGAAGTAGTTGAACCAGAAATTCCAACTGACTATGCAATTCTGCTCGACAAGTTAACTAAAGCTGAAAAAGAAATCGATCATTTGAAAGAAAAATTAAAAAGAACTGAAGATGACAAGATGGGATTGGAGTTGCATGCTGCCGATGTCATCGCCGATCACATGACCAAGATGGATGCAATGCGCTTGAAGCTTAGAAAGATTAGAAAATATGCCATTCATACTGAGGCTTGGTATCATTATGCCGTTGGATCAATTGGTACCTTAGTAGCGGTTATGATTGCATTTGTTGTTGCATTTAATTTTTTTACATAGTTTCGTTGTATGTTTTAATTAGATGCTCTAGAGAACTATATGTTGTTCAATAATGACAACTATGTATGAACTGTACGTATTTATTTTGGTCATTATTGTACTTTGGCTTTAATGTGATGATGGATTTCTAATAATTTGGTTACTTCTGTATTCATGATATGTTGTAATGGTTTTTAATACACTTTATTATATAACGCACGCAGATGAACCGGCAATGGATGTACGGTGACCGACGCACCTCCGAGTATATTAAGGGCCTGCATAATTTTCTCGAAGCGGCCGAGGCAAACAAGCAGAATGATTTTATGCCTTGTCCACGTACTGTCTGTGAGAATACGAAGTCTTTCTCCAACTCTAAAATCCTTCACTTCCACCTGCTTCAGAAGGGTTTTATGCCACACTATAATGTTTGGACCAAGCACGGAGAAAGAGGGGTTATGATGGAAGTCAACGAAGAAGAAGAGGATGACGACAACTACCCTCCCCCTGAATATGGTGATGCTGCAATGGGGGAAGCTGAAGATCAAGAGGAACCAGACGATGTGCCCGATGATGATCTTCGCCGGGTTATTGTTGATGCACACAGAGAGTGCGAAAGTGAAAGGGAGAAGTTGAAGTTTGATCGCATGTTAGAGGTGTTGGAAATATGCCCTAGAGGTAATAATAAAATGGTTATTATTGTATTTCCTAGTTCATGATAATTGTCTATTGTTCATGCTATAATTGTGTTAACCGGAAACCGTAATACATGTGTATACATAGACCATAACATGTCCCTAGTGAGCCTCTAGTTGACTAGCTCGTTGATCAATAGATGGTCACGGTTTCATGACCATGAACATTGGATGTCGTTGATAACGGTATCACATCATTAGGAGAATGATGGGAAGGACAAGACCCAATTCTAAGCATAGCACAAGATCGTGTAGTTCGTTTGCTAAACCTTTTCTAATGTCAAGTATCGATTCCTTAGACCATGAGATTGTGCAACTCCCGGATACTGTAGGAATGCTTTGGGTGTGCTAAACGTCGCAATGTAACGGGGTGGCTATAAAGGTGCACTACGGGTATCACCGAAAGTATCTGTTGGGTTGGCATGAATCGAGACTGGGATTTGTCACTCCGTGTGACGGAGAGGTATCTCTGGGCCCACTCGGTAAGCCAACATCATAATGAGCTCAATGTGACTAAGGAGTTAGCCACGGGATGATGTATTACGGAACGAGTAAAGAGACTTGCCGGTAGCGAGATTGAACAAGGTATAGAGATACCGACGATCGAATCTCGGGCAATTATCATACCGATAGACAAAGGGAATTGTATACGGGACTGATTGAATCCCGGACATCGTGGTTCATCCGATGAGATCATCGTGGAGAATGTGGGAGCCAACATGGGTATCCAGATCCCGCTGTTGGTTATTGACCGGAGAGGTGTCTCGGTCATGTCTACGTGTCTCCCGAACCCGTAGGGTCTACACACTTAAGGTTTGATGACGCTAGGGTTATAGGGAAATGGTATACGTGATTACCGAAGGTTGTTTGGAGTCCCGGATGAGATCCCGGACGTCACGAGGAGCTCCGGAATGGTCTGGAGGTAAAGATTGATATATAGGAAGTCCAGTTTTGGTCACCGGAAAGTTTTCGGGCTCATCGGTAGTGTACCGGGAGTGCCGGGAGGGTGCCAGAGGACCCCCGGGAGGGGTGTGACGACCATAGGACTTTGTGGGCCCTTAGAGGAGGTGTGCCATCCCTTAGTGGGATGTCCAAGACCTTATAGTAAGGCCCATGCGGCTGGGATCAAGAGATAAAGGGTAAAAGGGATTTAAAAGAGGAGATCCACCTCCCTTGTGGGAGGTGGACTCTTCCCCACCTTCGGCCGAAGCTCTCCTCCTTGGAGGAGGGGCCAAGGAAGCCCTGCCTCTCCCTCCTCCTATATATATATGCAAGGGTTTGGGCTGTTTTGAGACACGACTTCTTTCTCTCTCGGTGCAGCCCTACCCTTCCTCTTCCTCGTTCTCCGTAGCGCTTGACGAAGCCCTGCCGGAGTTCACGTAGCTCCACCGTCACCACGCCGTCGTGCTGCCGGAGCTCTCCCTCAACCTCTCCTTCCTCCTTGCTGGATCAAGGCGTAGGAGATGTCACCGGGCTGCACGTGTGTTGAACGCGGAGGCGCCGTTGTTCGGCACTGAGATCGGAATCCACCGCGATCTAAATCGCTGCGAGTATGACTCCACCAACCACGTTCTTGTAATGCTTCCGCTTAGCAATCTTCAAAGGTATGAAGATGCAATATCTCCCCACTCGTTTCTGGTTTCTCCATGGATAGATCTTGGTGATCGTAGGAATTTTTTTGATTTACTACTACGTCTCCCGACAGTGGTATCAGAGTTAGGTCTATGCGTAGAATCTATGCACGAGTAGAACACAAGTTGTTGTGGGCGTCGATTTTTTTAATTTGCTTACCACTACTAGTCTTATCCTGATTCAGCGGTATTATGGGATGAAGCGGCCCGGACCGACTTTACACATACGCTTACGTGACACTGGTTCCACCGCCTGACATGCACTTGTTGCATAAGGTGGCTAGCGGGTGTCTGTCTCTCCCACCTTAGTCGGATTGGATTTGATGAAAAGGGTCCTTATGAAGGGTAAATAGCAATTGGCATATCACGTTGTGGTTTTGGCGTTGGTAAGAAACGTTCTTGCTAGTAACCTATAGCAGCCACGTAAAAACTTGCAACTACAAATTAGAGGACGTCTAACTTGTTTTTGCAGCATATCCTTTGTGATGTGATATGGCCAAAGGATGTGATGTGATGCATTGTGATGTATGAGATTGATCATGTTCTTGTAATAGGATTCACGACTTGCATGTCGATGAGTATGACAACCGGCAGGAGCCATAGGAGTTGTCTTATTTTATTGTATGACCTGCGTGTCAATCATAAACGCCATGTAATTACTTTACTTTATTGCTAAACGTTAGCCATAGTAGTAGAGGTAATAGTTGGCGAGACAACTTCATGAAGACACAATGATGGAGATCATGGTGTCGTGCCGGTGACAATGATGATCATGGTGCCCCGAAGATGGAGATCAAAGGAGCAAGATGATATTGGCCATATCTTGTCACTATATTGATTGCATGTGATGTTTATCATGTTTACATCTTATTTGCTTAGAACAACGGTAGTAAATAAGATGATCTCTCAATAAAATTTCAAGAAAAGTGTTCACCCTAACTGTGCACTGTTGCTAAGGATCGTTGTACCGAAGCACCACGTGATGATCGGGTGTGATAGGCTCTAACGTTCGCATACAACGGGTGTAAGCTAGATTTACACACGCGGAACACTTAGGTTGACTTGACGAGCCTAGCATGTACAGACATGGCCTCAGAACACGGAAGACCAAAAGGTCGAACATGAGTCGTATGGAAGATACAATCAACATGGAGATGTTCACCATGGATGACTAGTCCGTCTCACGTGATGATCGGACACGGGCTAGTTGACATGGATCATGTGTCACTTGGATGACTAGAGAGATGTCTATCTAAGTGGGAGTTCATTAAATAATTTGATTATGTGAACTTAATTATCATGAACTTAGTCTAAAATTGCCTTTACAATCTATATTGTAGATCCAATGGCCAACGCGAATGTCACCCTCAATTTCAACGCGTTCCTAGAGAAAACCAAGCTGAAAGATGATGGAAGCAACTATGGGGACTAGGTCCGTGGCTTGAGGATCATCCTCATAGCTTCCAAGAAATTGTATGTCCTTGATGCACCACTAGGTGACCAACCCCTTCTCCCAGTAGAGCAAGACATTGCGAACGCTTGGCATTCTCTCTGCGATGATTACTCCATTGTTCAGTGCGGCATGCTTTACAGTTTAGAACCAGGGCTCCAAAAGCGTTTTGAGCAACACGGAGCATATGAGATGTTCCAAGAGCTGAAACTGGTTTTCCAAGCTCATGCCCGGGTCGAGAGATATGACGTCTCGGACAAGTTCTTGAGCTGTAAGATGGAGGAGAATAGTTCTGTTAGTGAGCACATCCTCAAGATGTCTGGGCTACACAACCGCTTGACTCAGCTGGGAGTTAATCTCCCGGATGACTCGGTCATTGATAGAATTCTCCAGTCGCTTCCACCTAGCTACAAGAGCTTTGTGATGAACTACAACATGAAAGGGATGGAGAAGTCCATTCCTGAGTTGTACTCGATGCTGAAATCAGCAGAGGTCGAGATCAGAAAGGAGCATCAAGTGTTGATGGTAAATAAGACCACTAGTTTTGAAGAAAGGCAAGGGTAAGAAGAACTTCAAGAAGGACGGCAAAGTTATTGCCGTGCCCGGTAAGCAAGTTGCCGGGAAGAAGAAGAACAAGCATGGACCCAAGCCTGAGACTAAGTGCTTTTACTGCAAGGGTACCGGTCACTGGAAGCGGAACTGCCCCAAGTACTTAGCGGATAAGAAGGACGGCAACATTAAAGGTATATGTGATATACTTGTTATTGATGTGTACCTAACCAGCGCTCGTAGTAGCTCCTGGGTATTTGATACCGGTGCAGTTGCTCACATTTGTAACTCCAAGCAGGAGCTGGGGAATAAGTGGAGGCTGGCAAAGGACGAGGTGACGCTAAATCGACGGAGGCTTAGCTTATTATGTTTCGGGCGTTTAGCTATCTTAGAGAATAAAGAAATCTATCTCTAAAGGGGGAGCGGTACGACTGTTTTAGGTTAGAGGAAGGTTGAAGAGAGAATAGCTAAAATAGCCAGTCGGGTAGGCAAGTGCGGGTGGCTGTGGTCAAAGTGAATATGTCTTGTTTCGGTTAGCGGTTTCGTACCTCTACATCTACCTTCGGGATTAGTGTTAAACCTTAATAATTGTTATTTAGTACCAGCTTTGAGCATGAACATTGTATCTGGATCTCGCTTGATGCGAGATGGCTACTCATTTAAATCTGAGAATAATGGTTGTTCTATTTATATGAGAGAAATGTTTTATGGTCATGCCCCGCTGGTCAATGGTTTATTTTTGATGAATCTCGAACGTGATGTTACACATGTCCATAGTGTGAGTACCAAAAAGTGTAAGGTTGATAACGATAGTCCCACTTACATGTGGCACTGCTGCCTTGGTCATATTGGTGTCAAACGCATGAAGGAGCTCCATACTGATGGACTTTTGGAGCCTCTTGATTTCGAATCATTTGAGACGTGCAAACCATGCCTCATGGGCAAGATGACCAAGACTCCGTTCTCCGGAACAATGGAGCGAGCAAATGACTTATTGGAAATAATACATACCGATGTATGTGGTCCAATGAGTGTCGAGGCTCGTGGTGGCTACCGTTATGTTCTCACCCTCATTGATGACTTGAGTAGATATGGGTATGTCTACTTAATGAAACATAAGTCTGAAACTTTTGAAAGGTTCAAGGAATTTCAAAGTGAGGTAGAGAATCAACGTGACAGGAAAATAAAATGCCTACGATCTGATCGTGGCGGAGAATATTTTAGTCACGAGTTTGGCACGCACCTAAGGAAATGTGGAATTGTTTCACAACTCACGCCGCCTGGCACACCTCAGCGAAATGGTGTGTCTGAACGTCGTAATCGCACTCTATTAGATATGGTACGATCTATGATGTCTCTTACCGACTTACCGCTATCATTTTGGGGATATGCATTAGAGACTGCCGCATTCACTTTAAATAGGGCACTGTCAAAATTCGTTGATACGACACCGTATGAATTATGGTTTGGAAAGAAACCTAAGCTGTCGTTTCTAAAAGTTTGGGGATGCGATGCTTATGTGAAGAAACTTCAACCTGAGAAGCTCGAACCCAAAGCGGAAAAGTGCGTCTTCATAGGATATCCCAAAGAGACTATTGGGTATACCATCTACCTACGATCCGAGGGCAAAATCTTTGTTGCCAAGAATGGATCCTTTCTCGAGAAAGAGTTTCTCTCGAAAGAAGTAAGTGGGAGGAAAATAGAACTTGATGAGGTAATTGTACCTCCACTCGAACCGGAGAGTAGCGCAGCACAGGAAGTTGTTTGTGTGGAGCCTACACCGGCTGGAGAGGAAGTTAATGATGATGATCATGAAACTTCAGATCAAGTTACTATTGAATGTCAAAGGTCCATTAGGACACGTTCTGCACCAGAGTGGTACGACAACCCTGTCCTAGAGATCATGTTGTTAGACAACGGTGAACCTTCGAACTATGAAGAAGCGATGGCGGGCCCGGATTCCAACAAATGGCTTGAAGCCATGAAATCCGAGATAGGATCCATGTATGAGAACAAAGTATGGACTTTGGTGGACTTGCCTGATGATAAGCGAGCCATTGAAAATAAATGGATCTTTAAGAAGAAGACTGACGCAGATGGTAATGTGACCGTCTATAAGGCTCGGCTTGTCGCTAAGGGTTATCGACAAGTTCAAGTAGTTGACTACGATGAGACTTTCTCACCCGTAGCGATGCTGAAGTCTGTCCGAATCATGTTAGCGATTGCCGCGTTTTATAATTATGAGATCTGGCAAATGGACGTCAAAACGACATTCCTTAATGGCTTCCTCAAGGAAGAACTGTATATGATGCAACCGGAAGGTTTTTTCGATCCTAAAGATGCTAACAAGGTATGCAAGCTCCAACGCTCCATCTATGGGCTGGTGCAAGCATCTCGGAGTTGGAACATTCGCTTTAATGAAGTGATTAAAGCGTTTGGGTTTGTACAGGTTTATGGAGAACCCTGTATTTACAAGAAAGTGAGTGGGAGCTCTGTAGAATTTCTCGTATTATATGTGGATGACATACTGATAATGGGAAATGATATAGAACTCTTGGAAGGTGTAAAGGCCTACTTGAATAAGTGTTTTCAATGAAGGACCTTGGAGAAGCTGCTTACATATTAGGTATTACGATCTATAGAGATAGATCGAGACGCCTCATAGGTCTTTCACAAAGCACATACCTTGAAAAGATATTGAAGAAGTTGAATATGGATCAGTCCAAGAAGGGGTTCTTGCCTGTGTTACAAGGTGTGAGATTGAGTACGACTCAATGCCCGACCACGGCAAAGGATAGAGAAGAGATGAGTGGCATCCCCTATGCTTCAGTCATAGGCTCTATTATGTATGCCATGCTGTGTACCAGACCTGATGTGAACCTTGCCATAAGTTTGGTAGGGAGGTACCAAAGTGATCCCGGAGCGGAACACTGGACAGCGGTCAAGAATATCCTAAAGTACCTGAAAAGTACAAAGGACATGTTTCTCGCATTTGGAGGTGCCGAAGAACTCATCGTAAAGGGTTACGTCTATGCTAGCTTCGACATAGATCCGGACGACTCCAAGTCGCATACCGGATACGTGTATATTTTGAACGGAGGGGCAGTCAGCTGGTGCAGTAGCAAGCAAAGCATCGTGGCGGCATCTACATGTGAAGCGGAGTACATAGCTATTTCAGAAGCAGCAAAGGAAGGAGTCTGGATGAAGGAGTTCATCACCGACCTAGGAGTAATTCCAAGTGCGTCGGGCCCGATGACTCTATTCTATGACAACACTGGAGCTATTGCCCTTGCGAAGGAGCCCAGGTTTCACAAGAAGACAAGACACATCAAGCGCCGCTTCAACTCCATCCGTGATTACATTCAGGAGGGAGATATAGATATTTGTAAAGTGCACACGGATCTGAATGTCGCAGACCCGTTGACTAAACCTCTCTCACAATGTAACTAGATTATTGACTCTAGTGCAAGTGGGAGACTATTGGAAATATGCCCTAGAGGCAATAATAAAATGGTTATAATTGTATTTCCTAGTTCATGATAATTTTCTATTGTTCATGCTATAATTGTGTTAACCGGAAACCGTAATACATGTGTGAATACATAGACCACAACATGTCCCTAGTGAGCCTCTAGTTGACTAGCTTGTTGATCAATAGATGGTCACGGTTTCATGACCATGGACATTGGATGTCGTTGATAACGGGATCACATCATTAGGAAAATGATGTGATGGATAAGACCTAATCCTAAGCATAGCACAAGATCATGTAGTTCGTTTGCTAAAGCTTTTCTAATGTCAAGTATTGATTCCTTAGACCATGAGATTGTGCCACTCCCGGATACCATAGGAATGCTTTGGGTGTGCCAAACTTCACAACGTAACTGGGTGGCTATAAAGGTGCACTACGGGTATCACCGAAAGTATCTGCTGGGTTGGCATGAATCGAGACTGGGATTTGTCACTCCGTGTGACGGAGAGGTATCTCTGGGCCCACTCGGTAAGACATCATCATAATGAGCTCAATGTGACTAAGGAGTTAGCCACGGGATGATGTATTACGGAATGAGTAAAGAGACTTGCCGGTAACGAGATTGAACAAGGTATAGAGATATCGACGATCGAATCTCAGGCAAGTATCATACCGATAGACAAAGGGAATTGTATACGGGATTGATTGAACCCCCAACATCATGGTTCATCTGATGAGATCATCGTGGAGCATGTGGGAGCCAACATGGGTACCAAGATCCCGTTGTTGGTTATTGACCGGAGAAGTGTCTCGGTCATGTCTACGTGTCTCCCGAACCCGTAGGGTCTACACACTTAAGGTTCGATGACGCTAGGGTTATAGGGAAATGGTATACGTGATTACCGAAGGTTGTTCGGAGTCCCGGATGAGATCCTGGGAATCACGAGGAGCTTCAGAATGGTCCGAAGGTAAAGATTGATATATAGGAAGTCCAATTTTGTTCACCGGAAAGTTTTTGGGCTCATCGGTAGTGTACTGGGAGTGCCGAGAGGGTGTCGGAGGACCCCCGGGAGGGTGTGATGACCATAGGACTTTGTGGGACCTTAGAGGAGGTGTGACAGCCCTTAGTGGGCTGGCCAAGACCTTCTAGAAAGGCCCATGCGGCTGGGATCAAGCGATAAAGGGTAAAAGGGTTTTAAAAGAGGAGATCCACCTCCCTTGTGGGAGGTGGACTCTTCCCCACCTTCGGCCGAAGCTCTCCTCCTTGGAGGAGGGGCCAAGGCACCCCTCCCTCTCCCTCCTTCTATATATATGCAAGGATTTGGGATGTTTTGAGACACGACTTCTTTCTCTCTCGGTGCAGCCCTACCCTTCCTCTTCCTCGTTCTCCGTAGCGCTTGGCGAAGCCTTGCCGGAGTTCACGTAGCTCCACCGTCACCACGCCATCGTGCTGCCAGAGCTCTCCCTCAACCTCTACTTCCTCCTTGATGGATCAAGGCGTAGGAGACGTCACCGGGCTGCACGTGTGTTGAACACGGAGGCGCCGTTGTTCGGCGCTGAGATCGGAATCCACCGCGATCTAAATCGCTGCGAGTACGACTCCACCAACCGCGTTCTTGTAACGCTTCCGCTTCGCGATCTTCAAAGGTATGAAGATGCAATCTCTCCCCACTCGTTTCTGGTTTCTCCATGGATAGATCTTGCTGATCATAGGAATTTTTTTGATTTACTACTACGTCTCCCAACAAGAGGATCACAAAAAAGGGTTGTACCCAAATTTCGAAGATGACAATAAAAAACTCGGTACCACACTGGAATTGCTGCAATGGAAGGCAGACAATGGTGTATCTGACAAGGGATTTAGTTCGCTACTGAAAATAATGAAGAAGAAGCTTCCAAAGGATAATGAATTGCCCGACCATACGTACGCAACAAAGAAGCTTCTATGCCCTCTAGGATTGGAGGTGTAGAAGATACATGCATGCCCTAATGACTGCATCCTCTACCGCGGTGAGTACGAGTAGCGGAACACATGCCCGGTATGCGGTGCATTGCGGTATAAGATCAGAAGAGATGACCCTGGTGATGATGAGGGCCAACGCACCGGGAAGAGGGTTCCTGCCAAGGTGATGTGGTATGCTCCTATAATACCATGGTTGAAACGTCTGTTCAGAAACAAAAAGCATGCCGAATTGATGCAATGGCACCAAAAAGACCGTAAGAAAGACGGGAAGTTGAGAGCATCCGCTGACGGGTCGCAGTGGAGAAAAATCGAGAGAAAGTGGAGCGACTTTACAGGTGACCCGAGGAACGTATGGTTTGGTTTAAGTGCAGATGGCGTTAATCCTTTTGGGGAGCAGAGCAGCCAGCATAGCACATGGCTTGTGACTCTATGTATGTATAACCCTCCTCCTTGGTTGTGCATGAAGCGGAAGTTTATTATGATGCCAGTGCTCATCCAAGGCCCTAAGCAACCCGGCAATGACATTGATGTGTACCTAAGGCCATTAGTTGATGAACTTTTACAGCTATGGAATGTAAGAGGTGTACGTGTGTGGGATGAGAACGAACAGGAGGATTTTGACCTACATGCGTTGCTGTTTGTAACCATCAACGATTGGCCTACTCTCAGTAACCTTTCAGGACAGACAAACAAGGGATACCACGCATGCACACACTGTTTAGATGACACCGACAGTATATATTTGGACAAATGCAAGAAGAATGTGTACCTGGGGCATCATCGATTTCTGTTGGGGAACATTGCATAGGAATCAAAAAAAATCCTACGCACACGCAAGATCTATCCATGGTGATGAGTATCTACGAGAGGGAGAGTGGATCTACATACCCTTGTAGATCGCTAAGCGGGAAGCGTTAAGAAATGCGGTTGATGTAGTCGAACGTCTTCGCGATCCAAATCACCGAGCGTCCCGCGATCCCATCACGATCTGTCCCGCGATCTCATCACGATCTGTCCCGCGATCCAATCACGAAATGTCTCGCGATCTTGATCACGGTCCTTCCGATCTAGCGTCGAACAGACAACACCTCCGCATTCAGCACACGTATAGCTCGATGACGATCTCCGCTTTCTTGATCCAGCAAGAGGGAGCCGAGAGGTAGATGAGTTCTCCGGTAGCGCGATGGCGTTGCAGCGATGGTGGTGGAGCTATTCCAGCAGGGCTTCGCCTAAGCACCACTGAAAACCGATCTAGAGGAGAAACTGCGATATAGAGGAGAGGTAACACGTGGCTATTAGGGTTAGCTTTTCCCTCTAAATACTCTAGTATATATAGGTGGGAGGGAGGGAGGAGGCAGCCTCAAACCCTCAAGATCTGGCCGAAATTGGAGGTGGAGGAGTCGTACTCCAATCCTATTAGGATTAGGACTCCTTCCTTATTTAGACTTTTTGCCTTTTTCCACCTTTTTCTCCTTGGGCTTTTCTTCCCAGCCGCATCGGCCCTTTGTGGGACTTCAACCAGCCCACCAAGGGCTGGTATTCACTCTCCCACAGCCCATGTAGCCTCTTGGGTCGAAATACCCCTCCCGATGGTCTCCCGGTACACTACCGGCACTCTCGGTACACTACCGATGAGCCCGAAACTTTTTCGACAATCAAAATAGGACTTCCTATATATCAATCTTTACCTCCGTACCATTCCGGAGCTCCTCGCGACGTCCGGGATCTCATCCGGGACTCCGAACAACCTTCGGTCACCACCATGCATAACTCTATACTACTGAAATCACCAAACCTTAAGTGTGCAGACCCTGCGGGTTCGAGAACTATGTAGACATGACCGAGACACCTCTACAGTCAATAACCAATACCGGGACCTGGATGCCCATATTGGTTCCTACATATTTTACGAAGATCTTTATCGGTCGAACCTCTATGTCAAGGATTCAGTTAATCCCGTATGATGTTCCCTTTGTTCTTCGATATGTTACTTGCCTGAGATTTGATCGTCGGTATCTCCATACCTAGTTCAACCTGATTACCGGCAAGTCTCTTTACTCGTTCCGTAATACAAGATCTTGTGACTAACACTTAGTCACATTGCTTGCAAGGCTTCTTGTGATGTTGTATTATCGAGTGGGCCCTGAGATACCTCTCCGTCACACGGAGTAACAAATCCCTGTCTTGATCCACGCCAACACAACAGACACCCTCGGAGATACCTGTAGAGCACCTTTATAGTCACCCAATTACGCTGCAACATTTGATACACACAAGGTACTCCTCCAATGTCAGTGAGTTGCATGATCTCATGGTCATAGGAACACATACTTGACATGCAGAAAACAGTAGCAATAAACTGACACGATCATAACCTACGTTTACAGTTTGGGTCTTATCCATCACATCATTCTCCTAATGATGTGATCCCGTTACCAAATGACATCTCATGTCCATGACTAGGAAACCATAGCCATCTTTAATCAACGAGCTAGTCTATTAGAGGCATACTAGGGACATGGTGTTGTCTATGTATCCACACATGTATCTGAGTTTCCGATCAACACAATTATAGCATGGATAATAAACGATTATCATGAACAAGGAAATATGATAATAACTAATTTATTATTGCCTCTAGGGCATATTTCCAACAGTCTCCCACTTGCACTAGAGCCAATAATCTAGTTCACATCACCATGTGATTCGCATTGTTACGAATCTAACACCCAATGAGTTCTGGGGCTTGATCATGCTTTGCATGTGAGAGAGGTCTTACAGTCAATGGGTCTGCGACATTCAGATCCGTATGTACTTTGGAAATCTCTATGTCAAACCGTAAACACTGCTACCACACTCCACTTGGTACTATTCCAAATGGCTGCTCCACTATACGTATCCAGATTGCTACTACGAGTCATCCGGATTGGTGTTAAAGCTTGCATCGACGTAACTCTTTACGACGAACTCTTTATCACCTCCATAATAGAGAAACATCTCCTTAGTTTTTTAGTTACTAAGGATAATCTTGACCGCTGTCCAGTGATCCACTCCTGGATCACTCTTGTACCCCTTGACGGACTCATGGCAAGGCACACACAGGTGCGGTACACAGCATGGCATACTATACAGAGCCTATGGCTAAGGCATAGGGGACGACGTTCGCCCTTTCTCTTTCTTCTGCCGTTGTCGAGCTTTGAGTCTCACTCAACTTCACACCTTACAAATCAGGCGAGAACTCTTTCTCTGACTGATCCATTTTTGAACTCTTTCAAAATCTTGTCAAGGTATGTACTCATTGAAAGTCTCATCAAGCATCTTGATTTATCTCTATAGATCTTGATGCTCAACAATTAGGTGATTTTATCCAGGTCTTCCTTTGAAAATCACTTTTCAAACAACCGTTCATGCTTTCCAGAGATTCTACATTATTTTCGATCAACAATATATCATCCACATATACTTATCAGAAACTCTATAGTGCTCCCACTCACTTTATTGCAAATACAAGTTTCTCCTAAACTTTGTATAGACTCAAAAACTTTGATCACCTCATCAAAGTGTATATTCCAACTCTGAGATGCTTGCTTCAGTTCATAGAAGGATCACTGAAGCTTGCACACCTTTTAGCATCCTTAGGGCTGACAAAACCTTCTGGTTGTATCTCATACAACCTTTCCTTAAGGAAGGAAATGATGTTTGGGCATCCATCTGCCATATTTCATAATTGAAAAATGCAGCAACTGCTAACATAATTCCAACAGACTTTAGCATCGCTACAAGTGCGAAAGTATCATCATAGTCAACTCCTTGAAATTGCCAGAAACTTCTTTGCGACAAGTCGAGCTTTATAAATGGTGACATTCACCATCAGCGCCTGTCTTCATTTTAAAGGTCCATTTGCACTCGACGACTTGTCGTCCAACGAGCAAGTCCACCAAAGTCTATACTTGGTTTTCATACATGGATCCTTTCTTGGATTTCATGGCCTCTAACCATTTGTCGGAATTCGGGCCCATCATCGCTTCTCCATAGTTTGTAGGTTCATCGTTGTCCAACAACATGACCTCCAAGACAGGGTTGTCGTACCGCTCAGGAGCAGTACACATCCTTGTCGACCTACGAGGTTCGATAGTAACTTGATCCGAAGCTTCATGATCATCATCATTTACTTCCTCTTCAACTCATGTAGGTTCCACAGAAACATCTTTCTGCATTGCGCTACTCTCTGGTTGAAACAAAGGTTCAACAACCTCATCAAGTTCTATCTTCCTCCCACTCAATTTTTCGAGAGAAACTCTTTCTCGAGAAAGGACCCGTTTTAGCAACAAACACTTTATGCTTGGATCTGAGATAGAAGGTCACCCAACTATTCTTAGGGTAATCTATGAAGATGCATTTGTCCGCTTTGGGTTCGAGCTCATTAGGTGAAAACATTTTTCCACACAAGCGTCGCAGCCCCAAACATTAATAAATGATAGTTAGGTTTCTATCAAACCATAATTCATACGGTGTCATCTCAACGGATTTAGATGGTGCCCTATTTAAAGTGAATGCAGTTGTCTCTAATGCATAACCCCAAAATTATAGTAGCAAAACAAGAAGAGACATCATAGCCCGCACCATATCCAATAGAGCACGACTATGACGTTCAGACACACCATCACACTATGGTGTTCCAGGTGGCATGAGTTGTGAAACGACTATCACATTGTCTAAAGTTGTATGCCAAACTCGTAACTCAGATATTCACCTCCACGATCATATCACAGACATTTTTATCTTCTTGTCACAATGATCTTAAACTTCACACTGAATTTGCTTGAACCTTTCAAACTATTTAGACTTGTGTTTCATTAAGTAAATATACACTATATCTACTTAAATCATCAGTGAAGTTAAGAAAATAATGATATCCACTGCACGCTACAAGACTCATTGGATTGCATACATCAACATGTATCATTTCCAATAAATCACTTGCCCGCTCCATCAATCCAGAAAATAGGGTCCTTAGTCATCTTTCCCAAGAGGCATGGTTCGCATGTCTCAACCGATTCGAAATCGAATGAGTCCAAAGATCCATCAGCATGGAGTTTCTTCATGCGATTTGTACCAATATGACGTTTAGCGACAGTGCCACAAGTATGTGGTACTATCATTATTAACTTTGTATCTTTTGGCATCAATGTTATGAACATGTGTATTACTACGATCAAGATTCAACAAACCATTCTCACTAGGTGCATGACCATTGAAGGTATTATTCATGTAAACAGAATAACCATTATTCTCTAACTTAAATGAATAACCGTGTTGCAATAATCACTATCTAATCACGTTCATCCTCAACGCTTAGTCACATTGGTTGCAAGGCTTATTGTGATATTGTATTATCGAGTGGGCCCTGAGATACCTCTCTGTCACACGGAGTAACAAATCCCAGTCTTGATCCATGCCAACACAACACACCCTCAGAGATACCTGTAGAGCACCTTTATAGTCACTCAGTTACATTGTGACGTTTGATACACACAAGGTACTCCTCCGATGTCAGTGAGTTGCATGATCTCATGGTCATAGGAACACATACTTGACATGCAGAAAACAATAGCAATAAACTGACACAATCATATGCTATGTTTACAGTTTGGGTCTTGTCCATCACATCATTCTCCTAATGATGTGATTCCGTTACCAAATGACATCTCATGTCCATGACTAGGAAACCATAGCCATCTTTGATCAACGAGCTAGTCTATTAGAGGCATACTAGGGACATGGTGTTGTCTATGTATCCACACATGTATTTGAGTTTCTGATCAACACAATTATAGCATGGATAATAAAGGATTATCATGAACAAGGAAATATGATAATAACTAGTTTATTATTGCCTCTAGGGCATATTTCCAACAATTTCTTCTAACCAACCATTTATGTCGAAAGAAAGGAAAGCATTTCAAAGGTGAGGCGGATCACCGGAAGAAGCCCTCCCTCGGTACTGGTGATCACATACTTGATATGGTCAATGATTTACAAGTAATATTTGGAAAGGGTCCTGGCAGACTGTCTATTCCAAATGACGCTGACAAACGCGCACCCATGTGGAAGAAGAAATCTATATTTTGGGACCTATCCTATTGGAAAGACCTAGATGTCCGCTCTGCAATCGACGTGATGCACGTGACGAAGAACCTTTGCGTGAACCTGCTAGGCTTCTTGGGAGTGTATGGGAAGACAAAAGATACACCGGAGGCATGGGAGGAACATCAACGTGTGCATGAAAAAGATGGCATGCATCCAAAGCAGTATGAAGGTCCTGCCAGCTACACTCTTACCAAAGAAGAGAAGGAAATCTTCTTTGAATGCCTGCTCAGTATGAAGGTCCCGTCTGGTTTCTCTTCGAATATAAAGGGAATAATAAATATGGCAGAGAAAAAGTTCCAAAACCTAAAGTCTGATGACTGCCACGTGATTATGACACAACTGCTGCTGGTTGCATTAAGGGGGCTTCTACAAGAAAATGTTCGATTAGCCATTGTGAAGCTATGTGCATTCCTCAATAAAATCTCTTAGAAGGTGATCGATCCAGAAATCCTGCCAAGGTTAAGAAGTGATTTGGTGCAATGTCTTGTTAGTTTCGAGCTGGTGTTCCCACCATCCTTCTTCAATATCATGACACACGTCCTAGTTCATCTAGTCGACGAGATTGCCGTTCTGGGCCCTGTATTTCTACACAATATGTTCCCCATTGAGAGGTTCATGGGACTCTTAAAGAAATATGTTCGTAACTGCGCTAGGCCAGAAGCAAGCATCTCCATGGGCCATCAAACAGAGGATATCATTGGGTTTTGTGTTGACTTCATTCCTGACCTTAAGAAGATTGGTGTCCGTCAATCGCGTTATGAGGGGAGACTGACTGGAAAAGGCACGCTAGGAGCGGACTCAATAATATGTAGGGACGGGCATTCTTGGTCTCAAGCACACTACACAGTTCTATAGAATTCCACCTTGGTGACCCCGTATGTCGATGAACACAAGAATATTCTGCGCTCCAAACACCCGGAGCAGTGTGACGAATGGATTACATATGAACACATCAGGACTTTCGGCAGTTGGTTGCAAACACGTCTCATGGGTGACAACACTGTTTCTGATGAGTTGTACTCGTTGGCCAGGGGACCATCTTCGACTGTATTGACTTACAAAGGGTACGAGATAAATGGGAATATATTTCACACGATCGCCCAAGATGAAAAGAGCACCAACCAAAACAGCGGTGTCCGCTTTGATGCAGCAACCAAGAGGGGAAAGGACACATATTATGGTTACATAGTGGACATATGGGAACTTGACTATGGACATGATTTCAAAGTCCCTTGGTTTTAGTGCAAATGGGTCAATCTGTCAAGAGGCGCGGTACAGGAAGACCCACCGTACGGAATGACAACAGTGGATCTGAACAATCTTGGGTATACAAACGAACCATTCGTCCTAGCCAATGATGTGGCAGAGATTTTCTATGTGAAGGACATGTCTACCATACCGAGAAAAAGAAAAGATAAGGAAGCGAATACATCATACGATGAGCCAAAACGCCACATAGTTCTTTTAGGAAAAAGAGACATCGTGGGATTGGAGGGCAAGACAGATATGTCTGAAGATTATGAAAAGTTTCATGAAATTCCTCCCTTCAAAGTCAAGGTTGACCCAAGCACTGTGTTAAACGATGAAAATTGTCCATGGTTACGGCACAATAAGCAAAGGACACACACGAAGAAGAAGTTAAGACTTTCGCTCCACAATTATATCATTGCAGTGACATGTGAAGAAATGAAATGCCTTTTGTAACACATGAGTTTTCGTCCGAAACCCTAATACTTCGAAAGAGATTCTCCGTTTTGTACACGAAGTGCATCCAGTTTTTGCCGTAGCCCTCTCAACTTTTTATGACATGCTATGTGGGTGAAATGATAATACCATGCCAACTTTCAACCTTTTCAGAGTTCATTCAAAGTGCTTTTCAATTTCAGGGTCATTTAGCTCAAAAAAAATCAGTAAGTGCATGAAAAATACCAAATGAAGTCAGAAACGGTTGAAAATTGATGATGTGGCTTTGAATGGTGCATTTTTAACACACAAGATTCTGGAGTTCAAATGAGTTCACAAAAATGAAATCCATTCGTAACAGATGAGCTTTCGTTCGAAACCGTGATACTTCGAAATAGATTGTCCCTTTTGTACACGAAGTACATCCAGTTTTTGTCGTACCCCACTCAACTTTTTAGCACATGCTATGTGGGTGAAATGATGATACCATGCCAACTTTCAACCTTTTCAGAGTTTGTTTGAGGTGCTTTTTAATTTCTTTCAAAACATCGTAGGAGTGCAGTTCAAAAAAGAATCAGCTAAAAAGTTTTTATAAACCTCTAGTATTTTTGAAAAAATAATTATATAAAAATTATGCAACTAAAATTGTCAAAGTATTTTTTGTTCAAAACATTAATAGCAAAAAGAATATAATGATAAAACCCACTTGAAATAAATAAAGCAAAAAATAAATAAAGCAAGAAACAAAAGGAAATAGTGGAAATTATGCAATTAAAATTATCAATGTATTTATTTGTTAAAAAGAATGAACTAAAATAACAGAAGAAAAATACTGGAAAAAAGTTAAAACAATAAATAAAGCAAAAAAAACTGTTTTTTTAAATAAAAAAATGCCGCCTACTGGGCCACCACGGCCTGAATACGACTAGAAACCCAACAGCTAGTTGGGCCAGGATTCAGGCCCGCAGAAGGACGAGTAAGCCCACAGGATGAGGAGAGTGCAATTAGGCCCGTAAGCCTGCAGTTGAGAGGAGCTCGAGAGGGTTGGCGCAGTAGTGCTTATAAACCACTCTCGAGCCCTCTCGGCTAGCGAGGTGGGACTAAACATTTGTCCCCGGGCAGCACCATCTTTTGGTCCCGGTTGGTGGAACCAACCGGGACCAATGCCCCCTTTAGTCCCGGTTGTTGCCACCAACCGGGACCAATTCATCCCTTTAGTCCCGGTTTGTGGCACCAACCGGGACCAATGGTCTCTGCTTCCCGCCCTTTGGGCTGCCGAAAAGAGACCTTTGGTCCCGGTTGGTGCCACCAACCGGGACTTAAGGGTGCATTGGTCCCGGTTGGTGCCACCAACCGGGACCAATGCTCTGTGTATATAACCGACAGTTTCGATTTTTTTAGATTTAATCTAGCACTTGCCCCTGACGACGCCGAGCACATCGACGCCGCCAGGCTTCCCGAGCTCGTCGTCGACGCCCTCTACCCCGACGCACCGCCTTGCCCCGACGCGCCGCCCTGCCCCGACGCGCCGCCCTGCCCCGACGCGCCGCCCCGTTCCCCGACGTGCCGCCCTGCCCTGACGCGCCGCCCTGCCCCGACGCGCCGCCCCTGCCTCGACGCCGCCCCACGCCACAGCCCTACCCCGACGATGGCGCCCCTCCTCCCTGTTCGGTCCGGCCGCCCCCCTTTCCTCCCCTGTCCAATTTTGCTGATTTAATTTGATGATATATAGATGATAGATGATATATGATAGTTAGATGATGATGTTGATGATAGCTGATGATGTTGATGATAGATGATGTATGCTTTTTTTGTTCATATAAGTTTTTATAGCATTTTTGGTCCATGTATATATATGTGTGTGTATATGGATGGATGGATGGATGGATGTATATATATAGAAAATTATCATATGATATAAAAAAATCGTAGCTTCCTATTTTTTTCCATGGATGTATGCTAAAGAAAATTATGAAAGAGTTTATGGGAGGTTTCTGTCAAAAGGTTCAATGATTTGTCAAGGCAAAAAATTGAACTAATTAAGGTATCCCATGTTTTTGTATATATGATATATGTATTTTGTTGGCACCTAGAAGTGTTGTCGAGGCCACCCCAAATCCTAGAAGTGTTGTCGAGGCCACCCCAAACCCTAGAAGCGTTGTCAAGGCCACCCCAAACCCTAGAAGATTTGTCGAGGCCACCCAAATTGACCAAGTTAAATGAAGGAAACTCTGGTAACATAGATTTATCAAGTTAATTGTCATGTTGTAATATTTGCAGAAACTATGGATCCAAGAGACGAAGAACAAGAACAGTTGTTGGGGGACATAATCCACGGCGGACGTGATGTCTTGTCGTATCTCAACGACACCGATGGTCTGGAAGGAGAGGGTTATGATGGCTATGGTGATCGAACAATGGAGGAGTAAGGACATGATCATGATGGCTCCGGTGACCGAATGCCGGAGGAAGAAGCAGACCATGATGACGGCTCTGGTGGCCGATCGGAGCAGGGAGCTGTTGCAAAGTCCAGCGAGGTATATATATTAATTAAGCTTGTGCTGACTCTATCTAATTGATGCATTAATTGTTTTGGTATGTACATATATTAATTAACTCTTCTTTCTTCTATTATAGCCCTACGGATCGAGCCAAACTTCAGTAATAAGACGAGGCCCGAAGAAGAGGTTGCGCAAGGATGAAAAGTTCACGATCACAGCACTCGCGGATGATGGTCATCCGATTGAACCCAAGCGGACCAAGAATGCATTTTCTGCTTAGTGCGGAGCTATTGTTAGGGACAACATCCCGATCAGCATCAAGCAATGGAATAAACCTAAGGATGGAGCCCCTGATGGTGATTATGTCACTCATAGACAGAAAGAAGATCTTTGGACCACGCTGAAGGCAAATTTCACCCTACCGCCAGAGGAGGATCCGAATAAGCCAGTTATAGAGCCACGGGTCAAGGCGTGTGCTCTTAAGAAGATGGCAGATCTATTCAGGAGGTGGAAGAATGATTTGAAATCAAAGTTTGTCGACAAAGGGAACACTCCAGCATTCGTTGGCCGATATGAGAAGATAGGAGATTACTGGCCCGCATTTGTGGCCAACAAGACATCGGAGAAGAGTAAGAAGATGTTAAAGACAAACAAGAACAATGCTGCAAAAAAGCAGTTTCACCATCACACGGGGTCAGGTGGCTATCTTAAAGCCCGGCCGTTGTGGGACAAAGCTGAGAATGACCTACTTGCTAAAGGGGTCCGACCACAGACATATAACTGGCCAGACTGTTCAAGGACTTGGTTCTTCAGGGTTGGGGGAACTTTGGACCCTGAAACAGGGAAGTGCCGTTGGACGGACGAGCAACTTGCAATACCCGTGAACAAGCTTCAGAACTATATCACTGCAGTGCAGAAAGGGACGTTCATTCCCGATAGAGAGAAGGACGAGCTGACTGAGGCCCTAGGGAATGCTGAGCACCCTGGACGAGCACGAGGCACGGTAGGCTCCTTTTCGTGGAAGGTTGGGTTTCCCGATGCAGGCGGTTACAAAAGCCGGGAGAGAAAGAGGAAAGCGGAGCTGAGCGAAATTCAGAAGCTCAATGCATGACTACAAAAGCTAGAGGAAGCTGAGAGCCAGCGAGCTGCCAACCAACCATCTCAGCGGCACGAAGCTACCCCAGAAGCTACTACCCCTCCATCTCAGCGGAGAAGCAGCGTTGCTCCCACTGAGCCCGTTCAGCCCGACTTCACATCTCCTAGCTATCCTGTGGATACTATTACGGAGGCTCAACATTGCGAGCTTATGACGAAATGTCGGAACCTCACTTTCAAGGCGGTTGTCGACTCTGTTGCACCTCCTCAACCCAACGAAACTTTTCACTGCCGTCCGATTCCACATGGCTATGCTGTTGTCATGGTGGATGAAGTAATGCCGGAATTTGAGGAGCTCGAGCTTGACCACTGTACAGGTGAAGGAGAGAATAAGCTGGTTCGTGCCCTGAGGAGTACATGTCTATGGCAGAAGAAGTACATCAAGCTTCCAAAGTGGACGCCTCCGCCTCCTCCTTCTCCTCAGGCGAATCAGGGCACACCACCTCCTTCTTTGTCTCCTCCGGCACGTGAGGGCACTCCGCCTCGTCCTTCGCCTACTCCGGCACGTCAGAGCAGTACGCCTCCTCCTCAGCCTCGTCGGCAATGGCGAAAGATAGCCGCCGCCGCTGTGGCACCTCCGGCGCCTAGTAAGCAACGACGGAAGGGAGCCGCTGCCGCTCCGGTGGCTAGCAGTACAAGCATAGGCATTAGGGGATACACATACGGTCCATCTCTCAAGCCTATGGAAAAGTTACCATATGAGAGGACCGATTCTGAAAACAAGGAGATAAGTCAGGCCAAAGTTAGGGACCATTTTGCAAAGAAAACTCTAGCTCCGAAGGAGAAGATAGATCCGGTGAAAGCGATGTGCACTATCGATGCCCTGAAGCGACCACCACCGCCTCCGCCGGATTCCAACTATTCGCTGTATTAAAAAGGCATATCAAGATGCGCGGCGGTCCGGAAGTAATTCCAGTGATGCAAAGTTAGCAGAACGAAGAAGTGGGAAAAAATTCCACAGCTCGGCGAACAGGCGAACCAATCGTGCTCCCCGCTCAAGGTTTCTAGCGATATCGTCGCTAATCATCCAGGGATGGTCCCTGGTACCAAACGTGATGATTACCTGAGCGATGATGTACTGTTTGAGAAGTTGGAGGTGGACGAATTCAATTACCGGTATGGGCGTCCTCTCGTCAAACCCGATCCTCCTCTAACAACGATGATGTGAAGATTCCATGAATGGTACATGCAAAGCTGCCACGAGCCTGTGATGGATTCTTTGGTACTGTTAGTTAAAGAGGAGCACGACCTCGTTGGAAGATATGTTGAATATTGAATATGAGGAGATATGGCAGTTATACAATCAGAAGGCCATCGACAAAACAATCGTGACTTGCTACTGTCTGTAAGTACTACTTCTGTAATTAAGTCTCTGTATGTATATGGCTCAACTCTTTCATTGCATGTATATATAATTATCCTCACTACTATATTATGCAGATTGAAGATCGTCGAATGCAGAAAAGCACAACATATTGGATTCATTAACCCAAATGTCGTACATGAGCATAATATAAAACATTGGCCCATAGGAACCGAGGAGAACTCGCTACAATCGTTGTTTAAAAATCAAAACAATGGGACAATGCTCTTTCCTTACAACTTCAAGTGAGTGTTACTGTCTTGTGCATATTTTGTTTCCCTTATTACTCGAGGTTTATAGTAATGTAATTGATGAGTTATGCATGCGTGCACAGTTTCCACCTTATTCTGCTAGAGATTGATCTTGAGTGGGGAGTAGTAATCGTCTTAGACGCGAAATGAAAAGATCCCTAGAATTATGCGGACATGACAAAAATTCTCCAGAAGTAAGTTCAATCAATCATTATCGCATCATATCGGCAACTTTAATTTGTTTATTTCCTGATATCAAGTAATTATTTTCTTTGTCTGGCAGAGTTTGGAAAGATTTCACAACAACTGTTCCGGCACTGCCGAAGGAGCTGCGATTTACACACCCGAAAGTAAGTACTTCTAGCTAGTTCCGCGCATCTCCCATTGATTCTAGTTTCATCAATACCATTTATCATGCTTGATTATCAATTTGATTGAACTCTATTTCTCATAAAGTGCTTGTGGCAGGAAGACGGGACTGATTTATGTGGATACTACGTTTGCGACTTCATCTACAACGCGACGACCCCTAACCGGGGCTACTCTACAAAACAATTTGAAGTGCGTAAGCAATAATATTCACAATTTTATTTTATTACCATATATATGTATTGACCCCCTTCTTCAAATTAGATGTGAAAGATGCGAGGTGAACTCCTACCACATGATCGCATACGAGCAATTCAAGAAGAATTGGCGGGATTCTTTCTTGACCACGTCATAAATAAAGCCGGAGAATACCATATGGAATTGGAGATTAGATGTTAGGGATTGTAAGAGATCTTATATTTTATATATATAGCTAGTAGCGTCGGATATATATACAAAAACTTGTTATACGACCAATCTCTCAGAGAAAGAGAGGTCGATCACTTCTATCTCTATATGTTCATGACGATCTTCTGTACTTAATGGTTCCTTCATTTGCTTACTAGCTAGCATGTCGAGTTATCTCTATAGTAGCTAGCGTCGACCAAGCATGAAAAAAGAGATGACACTTCTCTCTATCAATTAGCTAGCTATAACAATATAAAACCTCTAAATTAACTCTCTAAAACCCCTAACCCCCCTCCCTTTCAAAATAAAAAAAACAAACAACTGCCAGATGCTGACTCGTGGATGCTTATTGGTCCCGGTTGGTGTTACCAACCGGGACTAAAGGTCCTCCTGCCTGGGCTCCCCGCAGAGGCCACGTGAAGCCCCTTCTGTCCCGGTTTGTAAGAGAACCGGGACTAAAGGTTTTGGGCTTTAGTCCCGGTTCCGGAACCAGGACAAATGAGCTTTTTTCTACTAGTGATGCACTTCGTGTACAAACTGAATAATTCCTTTCGAAGTATCAGAGTTTCGGACGAAAACTCATTTTTAAACTTATTTAAACTCTAGACTTTTTATGCGTTCAACTTGCACCATTCAAAGCCAAATCATCAATTTTCAACCCTTTCCCACTTCATTCGCTATTTTTCATGCATTTATAGATTTTTTTAGCTAAATGACCCCAAAATTAAAAAACACTACAAATGAACACTCAAAAAGGTTGAAACTTGGCATGGTATAATAATTTCACACACATACCATGTGCTAAAAAGTTGAGATAGTTACATCAAAAGCTGGATGCACTTTGTCTAAACATTGGATAATCTCTTTTAAAGTATCTGAGTTTCGGACGAAAACTCATCTGTTACAAAGGCATTTAATTTTTTTAAACTTATTTCAACTCTAGACTTTTTGTGCGTTAAACATGCACCATTCAAAGCCACATCATCAATTTTCAACCCTTTCTCACTTCATTCGCTATTTTTCATGCATTTATTGAATTTCTTTGAGCTAAATGACCCCGAAATTGAAAAACACTACAAATGAACACTAAAAAGGTTGAAATTTGGCATGGTATCATATTTTCACCAACATAGCATGTGCTAAAAAGTTGAGATGGTTACGGCAGAAGATGGATGCACTTTGTGTATAAACTGGACAATCTTTTTCGAAGTATCTGAGTTTTGGACGAAAACTCATCCGTAACAAAGGCATTTCATTTGTTTTAACTTATTTCAACTCCAGACTTTTTGTGCGGTCAACATGCTGTTGGAAATATGCCCTAGAGGCAATAATAAAATGGTTATTATTGTATTTCCTTGTTCATGATAATTGTCTATTTTTCATGCTATAATTGTGTCAACCGGAAACCATAATACATGTGTGAATACATAGATCACAACATGTCCCTAGTGAGCCTCTAGTTGACTAGCTCATTGATCAATAGATGGTCACGGTTTCATGACCATGGACATTGGATGTCGTTGATAACGGGATCACATCATTAGGAGAATGATGTGATGGGCAAGACCCAATCCTAAGCATAGCACTAGATCGTGTAGTTCACTTGCTAAAGCTTTTCAGTGTCAAGTATCGTTTCCTTAGACCATGAGATTGTGCAACTCCCGGATACCGTAGGAATGCTTTGGGTGTGCCAAACGTCACAACGTAACTGGGTGGCTATAAAGGTGCACTACGGGTATCTCCAAAAGTGTCTGTTGGGTTGGCACGAATCGAGACTGGGATTTGTCACTCCGTGTGACGGAGAGGTATCTCTGGGCCCACTCGGTAAGACATCATCATAATGAGCTCAATGTGACTAAGGAGTTAGTCACGGGATGACGTATTACAGAACGAGTAAAGAGACTTGCCGGTAACGATATTGAACAAGGTATAGAGATACCGACGATCAAATCTCGGGCAAGTATCATACCGATAGACAAAAGGAATTGTATACGGGATTGATTGAATCCCCGACATCGTGGTTCATCCGATGAGATCATCGTGAGAATGTGGGAGCCAACATGGGTATCCAGATCCCGCTATTGGTTATTGACCGAAGAGGTGTCTCGGTCATGTCTACATGTCTCCCGAACCCGTAGGGTCTACACATTTAAGGTTCGATGACGCTAGGGTTATAGGGAAATGGTATACGTGATTACTGAAAGTTGTTCAGATTCTCGGATGAGATCCCGTACGTCACGAGGAGCTCCAGAATGGTCCGGAGGTAAAGATTGATATATAGGAAGTCCAGTTTTGGTCACCGGAAAGTTTTCGGGCTCATCCATATTGTACCGGGAGTGCCGGGAGGGTGCCGGAGGACCCCCGGGAGGGGTGTGACGACCATAGGACTTTGTGGGCCCTTAGAGGAGGTGTGCCAGCCCTTATTGGTCTGGCCAAGACCTTCTAGAAAGGCCCATGCGGCTGGAAATCTGGAGATAAAGGGCAAAGGGTTTTAAAAGAGGAGATCCACCTCCCTTGTGGGAGGTGGACTCTATCCCCACTTCGGCCGAAGCCCTCCTCTTTGGAGGAGGGGCCAAGGCAGCCCTCCCTCTCCCTCCTCCTATATATACTTGAGTTTTTGGCCTTTTGAGAACAGTTCTGAACTCTCTCTCTCTCACGGCAAAGCCCTACCTCTCTTCTTCCTCCTCCGCAGCGCTTAGGCGAAGCCCTGCTGGAATACCTTGCTACTCCACCACCATCACGCCGTCGTGCTGCTGTTGGAGCCCTTCCCTAACCTCTCCTTCCTCCTTGCTGGATCAAGGCGTAGGAGACGTCACCGGGTTGCACGTGTGTTGAACGCGAAGGCGCCGTTATTTGGCGCTTAGATCGGAATCCACCGCGATCTGAATCGCTGCGAGTATGAATCCATTAACCGCGTTCTTGTAACACTTCTGCTTAGCGATCTTCAAAGGTATGAAGATGCAATCTCTCCTCACTCGTTGCTGGTTTCTCCATAGATAGATCTTGGTGACACGTAGGAAAATTTTGATTTACTACTACGTCTCCCAGCACATGCACCATCTAACATGTGCCTATGAGCAAAAAGAATTAAATTAAAAAGTATTTTTAAACTCAAGTTATTGACAATCTAGGGTTTGAAGAAAATTTGAACAAATTCAACTTTAAACCATTCAAATTTTAAAACTAATTGCACAAACACAAACACAACAAAATTTTGAATCTATTGCAAAAAGAATCAGTCGAAAACATCAAATATCCTAAAAGATATAAGCAATTTAAAACAGAAACTAAAAATAGAAAACAAATAGAAAAACAAAAAAAACTTTCAAAACCCTTTAGTCCGGGTTGGTATCTCTAACCGGGACTAAGGTCTCAACCCCTTTAGTCCCGGTTTGTGCCTAAAACCGAGACTAATGGCCTACCCTTTAGTCCCGGTTCGAGACACCAACCGAGACTAAAGGGCAGCAACCCCTTTACTCCCGGTTGGTGGCTGAAACCGGGACTGATGCCTGCCAAGGCCCGGCCGGCGTCCTAGCAGCTCGAATCGGTACAGATGCTCCTATTAGTCCTGGTTCGTAACACGACCGGGACTAATGCTCTGATCTGCCTAGGACCAAAGCCCTGTTTTCTACTAGTGCATTAAGGTTCGTTATCCCTTTTGGGTAAACCAAACTGAAAGATGTAGTGGTTATCTCGAACTGAGCGTTGGTGCGATGGGTTGCTAGTTGAATCCCGATGACTACCATCCGTTTTTAGCGTTGATCTTTTCCTTTCTGCTTACATGTGGGGCTCGATGGTCTAGTGACAAGCTATCCGTTCGAAGGGGGTTGCATACCTTTTTGCTTACATGTGAGGCCCAGTGATCTAGAGACAAGCCATCCGTCCGAAGTGGGTTGCACTTCATGCGTGTATGTTAATCAAAATACAATGCCATGTAAGTGTTGGAAATATGCCCTAGAGGCAATAATAAATTAGTTATTATCATATTTCCTTGTTCATGATAATCGTTTATTATCCATGCTATAATTGTATTGATCGGAGACTTAAATGCATGTGTGGATACATAGACAAAACCATGTCCCTAGTATGCCTCTAATGGACTAGCTCGTTGATCAAAGGATGGTTAAGGTTTCCTAGCCATGGACATGAGATGTCATTTGATAACAGGATCACATCATTAGGAGAACGATGTGATGGATAAGACCCAAACTACAAACATAGCATATGATCGTGTCAGTTTATTGCTACTGTTTTCTGCATGTCAAGTATATGTTCCTATGACCATGAGATCATGCAACTCACGGATATCGGAGGAGTGCCTTGTGTGTATCAAACGTCGCAACGTAACTGGGTGACTATAAAGGTGCTCTACAGGTATCTCCGATGGTGTTTGTTGAGTTGGCATGGATCGAGACTGGGATTTGTTACTCCGTGTAACGGAGAGGTATCTCGGGGCCCACTCGGTAATGCAACATCACAATAAGCCTTGCAAGCAATGTGACTAATTGTTAGTTGCGGGATCTTGTATTACGGAATGAGTAAAGAGACTTGCCAGTAACGAGGTTGAATTAGGTATGGAGATACCGACGATCGAATCTTGGGCAAGTAACATACCGAAGAACAAAGGGAACGATATACGGGATTAACTGAATCCTTGACATAGAGGTTCGACCGATAAAGATCTTCGTAGAATATGTAGGAACCAATGTGGACGTCCAGGTCCCGCCATTGGTTATTGACTGTAGAGGTGTCTCGGTCATGTCTACATAGTTCTCGAACCCGCAGGGTCTGCACACTTAAGGTTCGGTGACGTTTCGGTAGTGTAGAGTTATGTATGGTGGTGACCGAAGGTTGTTCGGAGTCCCGGATGAGATCCCGGACGTCACGAGGAGCTCCGGAATGGTCTGGAGGTAAAGATTCATATATAGGAAGTCCCAGTTTGGTTTCCGGAAAAGTTTCGGGCTCATCGGTAGTGTACCGGGAGTATCGGTATTGTACCGGGAGTGCCGGTAGTGTACCGGAGGACCTCCGGGAGGGGTATTTCGACCCCAAGAGGTCCATGGGCTGTGGGAGAATAATAACCAGCCCTTAGTGGGCTGGGAAAACAGCCACAAAGGCCCATGGCGCAGGAGAGAAAGTCCTAAAGCAAAAAGTGGAAAATCAGCCAATAGGAGGCAATCCTACTCCAACTAGGATTGGAGGTGAAGTAGGATTGCTCCCACCTCCTATTTCGGCCGACCCAAAGGCCTTGGCTGCCTCTCCTCTCCTCTCCTCCTATATATACTAGTGGATTGGGTGGTTTTTGGACAGAATTTCCGGCCACGTGCTACCCGTTCCACCGGTGCATAGTTTCTCCTCTAGATCGTAGTTTCGCAGTGCTTAGGCGAAGCCCTGCCGGAATTGCTCCACCACCATCACCGGAGCGCCGTCATGCTGCCGGTGAACTCTCTCTCCTCTCCACCTCCTCTTGCTGGATCAAGACGGTGGAGATCGTCATCAAGCTGCACGTGTGCTGAACGCGGAGGTGTCGTCCGTTCGGCGCTAGATCGGAAGGACCGTGATCGAGATCGCGAGACAGTTCGTGATGAGATCGCGGAACGGATCGTGATGAGTTCGTGGGATAGATCGTGATCAAGATCGTGAGACGGATCGTGATGAGTTCACGGGACGGATCGTGATTGGATCGCGGGACGGATCGTGATGAGATCGCGGGACGCTCGGCGATTTGGATCGCGAAGATGTTCGACTACACCAACCGCGTTTCTTAACGCTTCCCGCTTAGCGATCTACAAGGGTATGTAGATCCACTCTCCCTCTCGTAGATGCTCATCACCATGGATAGGTTTGCGTGTGCGTAGGAAAATTTTTGTTTCCCATGCGACGTTCCCCAACAGTGGCATCATGAGCTAGGTTGATGGTTCGATGAGATCTCGAGTAGAACACAAAAGGTTTGTGGGCGTTGATGCTTAGATTGCTTCCTCCATTGGTCGTATTTTGGTTCAGCGGGATTGTGAGATGAAGCGGCCCGGACCAACATTGCTCGTACGCTTACGAGAGACCGGTTCCCTCGACGCAACTTGTTGCCTAGATGGCTTGCGGGTGACAGTTTCTCTCACTTTAGTTGGATCGGATCCGACAAAGGCGGTCCTTGAGAAGGTTGAAAAGCAATCTATGTATCACCGTTGTGGTTTATGCGTAGGTGGGAATCGTTCTTGCTAGATACCCGTAGCAGCCACGTAAAACATGCAACAACAATTAGAGGACGTCTAACTTGTTTTTGCAGGGTATGTTGTGATGTGATATGGCCAATTACATGATGAGATATATGTGATGTATGCGATGATCATGTGATGTATAGAATTTCACGACTTGCATGTCGTTGAATACGGCAACCGGTAGGAGCCATAGGGTTGTCTTTAATTATTGTATGACATGCGTGTCAATCATTAAGCGCTATGTAATGCTTTACTTTATCGCTACGGTAGCAATAGTAGTAGAAGCATGTAGGGCATGACAACCCCAATGGAGACACGTTGATGGAGATCATGGTGTCGTGCCGGTGACGATGGAGATCATGCCGGTGCTTTCTAGATGGAGATCAAAAGCACAAGTTCATGGCCATATCATGTCACTTATGATTTGCATGTGATGTTAATCCTTTTTATGCACCTTGTTTTGCTTAGTACGGCGGTAGCATTATAAGGTGATCCCTCACTTGAATTTCAAGATGAACTGTGTTCTCCCCGAGTGTGCACCGTTGCGAAAGTTCGTCGTGTTGAGACACCACGTGATGATCGGGTGTGATAGACTCTACGTTCACATACAACGGGTGCAAGCCAGATTTGCACGCGCAGAACACTCGGGTTAAACTTGACGAGCCTAGCATGTACAGACATGGCCTCGGAACACGAGAGACCGAAAGGTCGAACATGAGTCATATAGTAGATATGATCAACATAATGATGTTCACCACTGCAGCCACCTCAACTCACGTGATGATCGGACTTGAGTTGGTGAATTTGGATCATGTATCACTCGAATGATCGGAGGGATGTCAATTTGAGTGGGAGTTCTTAAGTAATATGATTAATTAAACTCATTATCATGAACATAGTCAAAGTGTCTTTGCAAATTATGTTGTAGATTACTAGCTCGCGCTGTAGCTCCCTTGTATTTTTATATGTTCCTAGAGAAATAGAATTGAAAGATGTTGGTAGCAAAATTGCGGACTGGGTCCGTGATCTGAGGATTGTCCTCATTGCTACACAAAAGGCTTATGTCCTTAATGCACCGCTCGGTGCGCCACCCCCTCTAGCGTCGTCTATAGATATTGTGAACATCTAACAGGCATGTTTCAATGACTACTTGATAGTTTAGTGCATCATGCATTACGGCTTAGAATTGAGGCTCCAAAACGTTTTGAACCTCACGGAACATATGAGATGTTCTAGGAGCAGAGATTGTGATCTCAGGCTCGTGCCTTTGTTGCGAGATATGAGATCTCCAACAAGATTCTTTGCTTGTAAGATGAAGGAGAATAGCTCAATCGTTGAGCATGTACTCAGATTGTCTGGGTACTAAAATCGCTTGAATCAAGTGGGAGTTGATCTTCCAGATAAGATAGTGATTGATATAGTTCTCCAAGTCACTGTCACTAAAGCTACTAGAACTTAGTGATGAACTATAATACACCAGGGATAGAAGTATTGATCCCTGAGCTGTTCGCGATGTTTGACACCGCGAAGGTAGAAATCAAGAAGGAGCGTCAAGTGTTGATGGTTAATCAAACCACTAGTTTCGAAAAGGGCAAGAGCAAGGAGGGAAACTTCATGGATAGCAAGTCAGTTGCTGCTCCAGTGAAGCAACCCAAAGTTGAACTCAAACCCGAGACTAAGTGCTTCTATTATGAGGTGAGAGGTCGCTGAAGCGGAACAACCCTAGATACTTGGTAGATAAGAAGGCTGGCAACATCGACAGAAGTATATTTGATATACGAGTTATTGATGTGTACCTTGCTAGTACTCCTAGTAGCACCTGGGTATTGGATACCGGTTCAGTTGCTAAATGTTAGTAACTCGAAATAAAAGCTACGGTATAAACGGAGAACTAGCTAAGGGTGAGGTGACGATGTGTGTTGGAAATGTTTCCAAGGTTGATGTGATCAACATCGCACGCTCTCTCTACCTTCAGGATTAGTGACGAACCTAAATAAATGTTATTTGGTGTTTTGCGTTGAGCATGAACATGATTAGATCATGTTTGTTGCAATACAGTTATTCATTTAAGTCAGAGAATAATAGTTATTCTGGTTACATGAATAATATCTTCAATGGTCATGCACCCAGTGAGAATGGTTTGTTGAAATCTTGATCGTAGTAGTACACATGTTCATAACATTGATGTCAAAAGATACAAAGTTAATAATGATAGTACCACATACTTGTGGCACTGCCGCTAAATGTCATATTGGTATAAAGCGCATGTAGAAACTCCATGCTGATGGATATTTGGACTCATTCGATTTCGAATCGGTTGAGACATGCGAACCATGCCTCTTGGGCAAGATGACTAAAGGACCCCGTTGGATGGAGCGGGCAAGTGATTCATTGGAAATGATACATGTTGATGTATGCAATCTAGTGAGTCTTGTAGCGTGCAGTGGATATCGTTATTTTCTTACCTTCACTGATTATTTGAGTAGATATAGTGTATATTTACTTAATGAAACACAAGTCTGAATCATTTGAAAGGTTCAAGCAAATTCAGAGTGAAGTTTAAAGATCATCGTGACAAGAAGATAAAAATGACCGCGATATGATCGTGGAGGTGAATATCTGAGTTACGAGTTTGGCATACAACTTAAGACAACATGAAATTTGTTTCACAGCTAATGCCACCTGGAACACCATGGTGTGATGGTGTGTCTGAACATCATAGTCATGCTCTATTGATATAGTGCATACTGTGATGTCTCTTATCGTTTTACTACTATAATTTTTGGGGTTATGCATTAGAGACAACTACATTCACTTTAAATAGGGCATCATCTAAATCCGTTGAGATGACACCGTGTGAATTATGGTTTGATAGAAACCTAAGCTGTCATTTCTTAATGTTTGGGGCTGCGATGCTTGTGTAGAAAATGTTTTCACATAATAAGCTAGAACCCAAAGCGGACAAATGTATCTTCATAGAATACCCTAAGAACAGATGGGTATGCCTTCTATCTCAGATCCGAGTGCAAAGTGTTTGTTGCTAGAACTGGGTCCTTTCTCGAGAAAAAGTTTCTCTCGAAAGAATTGAGTGGGAGGAAGATAGAACTTGATGAGTTTGTTAAACCTTTGTTCAACCAGAGAGTAGCGAAGCGCAGAAAGATGTTTCTGTGAAGCCTACGTTAGTTGAAGAGGAAGTTAATGATGATGATCATGAAGCTTCAGGATCAAGTTACTACCGAACTTCGTAGGTCGACAAGGATGTGTACTGCTCCTGAGCGGTACGACAACTCTGTCTTGGAGGTCATGTTGTTGGACAACGATGAACCTACGAGCTATGGAGAAGCGATGATGGGCCCAGATTCCGACAAATGGTTGGAGGCCATGAAATCCGAGATAGGATCCATGTATGAAAACCAAGTGTAGACTTTGGTAGACTTGCTCGTTAGACGGCAGGTCGTTGAGTACAAATGGACCTTTAAAATGAAGACAGACACTGATGGTGAATGTCACTATTTGTAAAGCTCGACTTGTTGCAAATATGTTTGTGACAAGTTCAAGGAGTTGACTACGATGAGACTTTCTCATTCGTAGCGGTGCTAAAGTCTGTTGGAATTATGTTAGCAGTTGCTGTGTTTTCAATTATGAAATCTGGCAGATGGATGTCAAAACATCGTTTCCTTAACGGTTTACTTGAGGAAAGGTTGTATGTGATACAACCAGAAGGTTTTGTCAGTCCTAAGGATGCTAAAAGGTGTGCAAGCTTTGGTGATCCTTCCATGGATTGAAGCAAGCATCTCGGAGTTGGAATATACGCTTTGATGAGTTGATCAAAGTTTTTGATGTTTATACAAAGTTTACGAGAAACTTGTATTTGCAATAAAGTGAGTGGGAGCACTATAGAATTTCTGATAAGTATATGTGGATGACATAATGTTGATTGGAAATAATGTAGGATTTCTGGAAAGCATAAATGGTTGTTTGGAAAGTGATTTTCAAAGGAAGACCTAGATAAAGCTACCAAATTGTTGAGCATCAAGATCTATAGAGATAGATCAAGATGACTTGATGAGACTTTCAATGAGTACATACCTTGACAAGGATTTTGAAAGAGTTCAAAATGGATCAGTCAGAGAAAGAGTTCCCGCCTGATTTGTAAGGTGTGAAGTTGAGTGAGACTCAAAGCTCGACCACGGCGGAAGGAAGAGAAAGGACGAACGTCGTCCCCTATGCCTTAGCCATAGGCTCTGTATAGTATGCCATGCTGTGTACCGCACGTGTGTGTGCGTTGCCATGAGTCTGTCAAGGGGTACAAGTGTGGTCCAGGAGTGGATCACTGGACAGCGGTCGGAATTATCCTTAGTAACCAGAGGACTAAGGAAATGTTTCTTGAATATGGAGGTGATAAAGAGTTCGTCGTAAAGAGTTACGTCGATGCAAGCTTTAACACCTATCCGGATGACTAGTAGTAGCAATCTGGATACGTATAGTGGAGAAGCCATTTGGAAATAGTACCAAGTGGAGTGTGGTAGTAGTGTTTACGGTTTGACATAGAGATTTGCAAAGTACACACGGATCTGAATATCGCAGACCCGTTGACTATAAGACCTCTCTCACATGCAAAGCATGATCGATCCCCAGAACTCATTGGGTGTTAGATTCATAACAATGCGAATCACATGGTGATGTGAACTAGATTATTGACTCTAGTGAAGTGGGAGACTGTTGGAAATATGCCCTAGAGGCAATAATAAATTAGTTATTATCATATTTCCTTGTTCATGATAATCGTTTATTATCCATGTTATAATTGTATTGATCGGAGACTTAAATGCATGTGTGGATACATAGACAAAACCATGTCCCTAGTATGCCTCTAATGGACTAGCTCGTTGATCAAAGGATGGTTAAGGTTTCCTAGCCATGGACATGAGATGTCATTTGATAACGGGATCACATCATTAGGAGAACGATGTGATGGATAAGACCCAAACTACAAACATAGCATATGATCGTGTCAGTTTATTGCTACTGTTTTCTACTTGTCAAGTATATGTTCCTATGACCATGAGATCATGCAACTCACGGATATCGGAGGAGTGCCTTGTGTGTATCAAACGTCGCAACGTAACTGGGTGACTATAAAGGTGCTCTACAGGTATCTCCGATGGTGTTTGTTGAGTTGGCATGGATCGAGACTGGGATTTGTTACTTCGTGTAACGGAGAGGTATCTCGGGGCCCACTCGGTAATGCAACATCACAATAAGCCTTGCAAGCAATGTGACTAATTGTTAGTTGCGGGATCTTGTATTACGGAATGAGTAAAGAGACTTGCCAGTAACGAGGTTGAATTAGGTATGGAGATACCGACGATCGAATCTCGGGCAAGTAACATACCGAAGAACAAAGGGAACGATATACGGGATTAACTGAATCCTTGACATAGAGGTTCGACCGATAAAGATCTTCGTAGAATATGTAGGAACCAATGTGGACGTCCAGGTCCCGCCATTGGTTATTGACTGTAGAGGTGTCTCGGTCATGTCTACATAGTTCTCGAACCCGCAGGGTCTGCACACTTAAGGTTCGGTGACGTTTCGGTAGTGTAGAGTTATGTATGGTGGTGACCGAAGGTTGTTCGGAGTCCCGGATGAGATCCCGGACGTCACGAGGAGCTCCGGAATGGTCTGGAGGTAAAGATTCATATATAGGAAGTCCCAGTTTGGTTTCCGGAAAAGTTTCGGGCTCATCGGTAGTGTACCGGGAGTATCGGTATTGTACCGGGAGTGCCGGTAGTGTACCGGAGGACCTCCGGGAGGGGTATTTCGACCCCAAGAGGTCCATGGGCTGTGGGAGAATAATAACCAGCCCTTAGTGGGCTGGGAAAACAGCCACAAAGGCCCATGGCGCAGGAGAGAAAGTCCTAAAGCAAAAAGTGGAAAATCAGCCAATAGGAGGCAATCCTACTCCAACTAGGATTGGAGGTGAAGTAGGATTGCTCCCACCTCCTATTTCGGCCGACCCAAAGGCCTTGGCTGCCTCTCCTCTCCTCTCCTCCTATATATACTAGTGGATTGGGTGGTTTTTGGACAGAATTTCCAGCCACGTGCTACCCGTTCCACCGGTGCATAGTTTCTCCTCTAGATCGTAGTTTCGCAGTGCTTAGGCGAAGCCCTGCCGGAATTGCTCCACCACCATCACCGGAGCGCCGTCACGCTGCCGGTGAACTCTCTCTCCTCTCCAACTCCTCTTGCTGGATCAAGACGGTGGAGATCGTCATCAAGCTGCACGTGTGCTGAACGCGGAGGTGCCGTCCGTTCGGCGCTAGATCGGAAGGACCGTGATCGAGATCGCGAGACAGTTCGTGATGAGATCGCGGAACGGATCGTGATGAGTTCGCGGGACAGATCGTGATCAAGATCGTGAGACGGATCGTGATGAGTTCACGGGACGGATCGTGTTGGATCGCGGGACGGATCGTGATGAGATCGCGGGACGCTCGGCGATTTGGATCGCGAAGATGTTCGACTACACCAACCGCGTTTCTTAACGCTTCCCGCTTAGCGATCTACAAGGGTATGTAGATCCACTCTCCCTCTCGTAGATGCTCATCACCATGGATAGGTTTGCGTGTGCGTAGGAAATTTTTTGTTTCCCATGCGACGTTCCCCAACAGTAAGCGTATTATATGTCTACATATGCTATTATCATTGTATTTTCATGCTCGTGCCAAGTTCTTGAACCAATTTGATATTTTTTTAACTTTACGCAATATAGTGAACATCAGTGAGAAATTTAAGGATCACCGGCGATATTACCACTTTTAAAAGAATACTTCTTAATTAACAAGCGCTGGGTTTTATTTGGGCCGAAGTACATGGGCTCAAGGCAAAATCCTAGTGCGGTCCATGGACCACCCTAGCCACCCGGTTTGTCTAAAAAAAGAAAACCTACAGGTCTGCTTTTCTAAAAAAGGAAAAAAACTGGCCTGCATGTACCTCACACGGACTGTGGGGGCAGGCTTACTAAGGTTTGTGCTTCATCAATTGAAGAACTTTGCATATACTTATACTTTGTGAAATGATTTGGAAAAACGACATATCCAAATCCTCATTAAATAATCTTGATGAAACTTTTCATAAAATTGTTGCTTTTTCACATAATGAAACCCAATGATCCAAACCTTGATAAATATCTATTTAAGCTTCGTAATCATATGCGTGCTAAAGGATGCAGTGCAGTGCAGGTGGGAGATCTACGTCAGAACCTAATCAGATATTGATCGTAACTAAAGGTGTTCGATCGATCGGGTTCTCAGACACAACAAACAAGGCACCTTCGTCACCTAAGCCTTCCATGGAAGTAACCAGTTAGGGTAACGGGAAGCAACACAAAAAACTATTAGGCGGGTGGTCCTAGCAGCTAGCGGCTAGAGATTGGGCCATGAGAGCTGCCTGACACCAAATTAACCTCGATGTATATATTTCGGTGTATACATCACGGACGGATCGATTAGCTTGTTAGCTACCATGGACAGAAATGTGGGCGTCTCTCTTGTGATCCTTGCGCTTGTGCTCGCTGGCCCGGACACCGAGGCCGCGGCGGTCTACAACGTCGAACAGGCGGTCATGCCAACGTTGTCATCGTCGATGAGGCTGGAGAATGGCGTGGCACCGGAGCTCGCGCTGGTGACGACGGTGGACGTGCACAGCCGCGGCGCGGGCGAGATCACCAACCAATCCCTGGACCCCAACAAGCCACAATGCGTCCGCAACTGCCCGGCGCCGGCCGGTTATCCGTACACGGGCCGGGGATGCAGCAAATACTACAATTGCCGTGAATGAGAAGGGCAGTGAATGTAACGTCGATACCGGCACATGGGTGCGTTCCATCGGCCCATGTTCTGTTTCCAGTTTTCATTTTGTATGCACTTCTGTACCGCTGTTGCTATCGCCATATGTCTTGAAAATAACTTTTTTAGCATGCCTTGAAATAACTTTGCAGTACGTCTTTGTTGGTACGATTGCGAAGTGACTTGCTGTACCACCCGACAGATGATCGAAATTCAATGATATTTTGCATCCAGTTTGTAATTACACACAGTTGAAAGCTGAAAACTAAACATGTTATCACATGACTTCCCCTCGTTTCCTCCCCTAACCCTAGGCGGTTAGGACAAACTGTTCCCTCCAGACATCCTCAGTGAGCCCGTGGATTCGCCTCGTCTCTGTCTGCCGCTCCGAGGGCCGGTGGAGCGGATGAGAATCACGGTGCCTCTGCTCCAGTTAGTATTTGTTTTTTTGACCTGGCAGGTGCGCCCTTGAGGCGGATAGCAACCCTTCTTCTTTGAGTCCATCTTTCAAAACTCAATCGTCCTCGAGTTTGGTCATTTGGACGTAATGGTTGGAGCTTCGCATAAGATTCCTGCCATCTCCTTCGACTGTAAGGTTACGGTTTCTCGTTATGTGGCGAGATTTTATGTCAGATGCCTCAGATCTATGCAAGGGTTTAACGGCGACGACTGTGGCTTCAGGGTGCTGGTCCTTAGGGGCACATGGACGAAGAGTTTTCGGTTGTCATCGAGAAGGTCAAGTCGGCTTCGATAGGGGAGCAACCACGTGGCACGCTGCTGGCGGCAGCAGTGGTCGTTATGTGGTCAAAAAACTCAATGTAACTTTTATTATGTTTGTGATAAATATTTATGAATATATTAACTGCGTGCAATATTCTGCAATGAAATGACATTTATAGAGGTTTGGGAGAAAAATCATGCTCCAAAATGCTTGTGACAATAGCTCTTTTTGAAGCATCAATCTTGTTTCTTCTATCAGACCTCCACCTATGCCATTTCATTATAAAATTTTGCACGCAATTAAAACATTCGTCAATGTTTATTACAACAGTTTTTATGATATTATAATTATTTATTTGAATTTACCGTTCATTAGAGGGCAACTGAGCTCGGGTTCACAAATAACGAGGGGCGGGCAAGCAGGGGTTAGACTCCTGCCAATCACCCCCCGCTAATTACATGTAGATGCAGCGCAGGTGAGAGATCTATGTGAGAACCTAATAGGGCTCGATTATATTGTAATTGAAGGTGTTCGATCGACCGGGTTCTCATACGGAAAAAGCAAGGCACCTCCCACAACTGAACCTTCCATGAAAGTAACCACTTAAGGTGACGGGAAGCAACATGAAAAAACTATTGGGTGAGTGATACACCATGAGAGCTACCCAACACCAAATTAACCTCCATCTATGTACTCTCATCCAAGGTTTCCCAGCAGGAAGGCGGCGTGCATCTCTCTTGTAACCGTCGCGCTCGTGCTGGCTGGCTCGGATGCCAAGGCCACGGCGGGCTACATCGTCAACGATCCGGTGAGAGTCAATGTCATCGTTCTTGAGGCTGGAGGACAGCGTGGTGCCGGGGCTCGGAATGGTGACAGCGGAGGACCTCAACTTGAAAGGCCTGATGCCGAGCAGGTCAGCCTGCGTTGAGCGGTGCGGGGCGCACGTAGAGAGGTGCACCGGCCAGGATTGCTAAAAAAAACTCGGTTTATTTTTCCAAGAACCTCCTTAAACTTGCATTGTATAAGACCTTACAGCATTTGTAGCAGATCCCTAAACGGGGTCATCAGGTAAAGTAACCGTCGGTTTATGGGACGAGTTCGTTTTTCCTCTCCCGAAGTAGATTCCGCAAAATAGGCCGTCCCCTAAATTCTTTTTTTGGGATCCTGTAAAGTCCAAGCCATTTTGTCTATATTTACGGGGTTTTTTCCTCTTTTTTCAGTGACCTCTAAAATAAGAAACAGCATACAGGAGGGAAGTTTCAGCTCTCGCCACGGTCTTCCCCGGGCGCCTCCACGCTGTTTCAGCTCTCGCCGGAACAACTCGACGCTGGTGACCACCACGAGCTGCTGCTGCCATGCTAGCTGCTGGCGAGCTACATGATGCCGATGCCACGCCCGGGAAACCTGCTGCATCATGTGCCATGGGCTGTGCGCTACCGCACAAGCTGGGGGCAAACGCAGAGAGGAGCTTGTCAAGCGAGACAGCGGAGCAGAGCTCGAGCGCCTTCAGCTGCACGCGCCGAGAGTAGGCAGTGTTGCGGGCCCGCGTGAGCTCGTCGTCGAGGAGCGGTGGGGCCTGCTGCACGAGCAACACGGCGATGAGGTGGAGCAAGGTGGTCTATCGTGTTGTGACCCAATTGTAAATCCAGATTACAGTTTTTTTTGGGTGAGGGGGGAGGGGTTATACAATTTGGGGGAGGGGGGGGTATACAATTTTGCCAGGAGCATGAAAGATTTGTACGGGAGCTGTTCTACCAGTATAATAATAAAAAAATGTTTCATGGTATCATGTAAACTCATTTTTACGTGACAAGGTATGCGGCATCTGCTAGAGATGCTCTTAAACACGACCACATTGAACGGAAAGGCACTAGGTACGAGCGTCAATGCAACCTCCTTCCTGGACTGCCCGGGGTCCTTTCATGTAGGGAAACGCTTCCTATTATACTTCTGATGGTCACAATTCGTCAGACCGATCCATTACCGTTGATGAGTATTTGATCGCACGGCCAGAGATCCCTCAAAATCTCCTTCCAAAAACTGTTTTACACGCACCATAATGCCACCACTCCCCTAATCTCGCTTCTCTTAGGAAAAAAACTTCCCTAATCTCGTTCTCCTCCCCACCAGTCCCGCACGCTCGCCGTATCTTTTCTACACCGGCCGCCGGCCAACCATGGATTTCGTTCTGCTACCTGTCGCTGCAGCTGCTGCCAACCCCCCGTTCCGGTCCAACGTTTCGTGCGCCCGGGGGACCGGTCTACCCAGCGCACTGTATGTCTGCTCTACTCTGGGACGCATCATCCATCTCCATGGAAGCAGCCGAGACGCAATGCCCCTCCCCCTTTCCAGCCAGCCACGATGTTGTCGCCTCTGTGGCCACGGTGCCCACGGCGGGGGCCATGGGAAGTCCGGCCATTTTCTTCAGCTAAAGCAGTCCTCTCGGACAACTGCACTATATGTGCATCGCAACAACTGGCTAGGTGACCATGCATATATATTCTGATCTATTTCAAAATTCAAACCTCTGTAGTGAAATTATGTGATCCAATTATTTCCTAACCTGTCTTGTTTAGTGTGTGAAGATTAGATCCAATTATTTCCTAACCTACGTGTAATAGATCACTATGTTATCCATGGATTTTGGTTAAATTTTCATGGTTCTATCAGATGTGTAATTGATCACTATATATATATCACATACACATTTTAGTTAATGTCTTAAGCGCATCCGAAATAGTAACAACAATTTGCATCTCAATCTGATGTTAGTTTTTGTACAATTTCAAAATTTCATGTCCGATCTATCCACGATAGATCTATTCCCAAAGTCTAAATTTTTGTTTCGATGAAATCATTGTTCTAGATAACAAAATTGTGCACCCACATATTGTCAACAAGCAAGCATTGATTATTCTGATTCTTCAACAATATGTGCTCCTCTATGCTGAAATTATATGAGGCTGCGTGGATATGATGCTTCCAAATTTCCATGCTTCAGATGTCATATACTTGTGCTTCTTCGTGGTGTACAATTTGCTTCATACACCCCATAGCTGTGCTCCTTAGTGTGTAACATTAGTTTCATATACTTCATACATGTGATTCTATAGGGTGCTTCATAAGCCGCATAGTTGTGCTCCTTCAGTGTGTAAAATTTGCTTCATATACTTTACACATGTGATTCTACACTGTATAGTTTGCTTCATTCCATGCTTCATACTTTATTTCAGTTGTCTTGTATTCAGGTCGGGATTGGATCGGAAGAACAAGCTTTCCAGACTGTGGGCAGCATGAGATCGAGTATATCAGCGCCTAGTATTCTCCTCATCAGCTAGGAAACAAACTAGCAAGGTGCACACTTTGTGGGTGCATGTCTAGAGCTCGCAACTCCTCGCTGCTTCCCCCGTGCGGCACGCAGGCACATACACCTGCTGATTTGGAGGTCGTCAAGGCTAGGACGAACACAGTGGATGTAACAAAGCAAGTGAAAGATAGAAAAGGGACCACAATGACGGTGCAAAAAAGCAGGCTGGAGGCACACATGCTTCCTTACATGCATATATAGCTAGCTTGTTTCATCCGTACTGTATTGTACATGTAGTATGAGTTGTCGTTTCATACCTTCTGTTGTTTTGCATCCTGTCTAAATGTTGTATGTTCCATAGGCGAGAATAAAAATATATATTGATCTTGATTCTGGAAAACACACCCATGTAAAGACTACCATTCTAGAATTGAAGCATCCCATGGTGTTTTTGAAGCAATCTTGATACAGTCAGGAAGCATCTAATATGCAGTGGACAAAATGTTTTTAGGGGGAAATTTAGTTGATTTATATGGATAGATCCAATAGTTCTTTGTAGAATTTTTTGACGGTTTGCTGTGTTGGAAGCATGGCTCATATGATGGAAGCAACTTGAGCAAGTATTATATGGTGTATGTGGGACATATGACAAAACAAATCCAACTTGCGTCGGAAGCACAACTTTTCAGTAGGGATGCATCGGAATCAAACTTAACTAATATTAGAAGCAAATTTTCTATTAATTTTTTAAGACAAATAAGAGAAAATATGGAGCAAAAACGTTAAGAACAATTGGATCTAAAATTGTATGGTAACATGATTTTAGGTTGTAGTTATGGTAGGAAGCACACATTTTTCCTTTTCGAGAACAGGTAGGAAGCAAACTCAAATGACGTGATTGTAGGGTGCAGTTTCGGTAGGAATCAATAACGTAATTTCAGGCTGGAGTTTTGGTAGGAAGCAAACTCAAATCACAGACCTTGTTATGCGGAAGCAAAGATATCATTCAGGCCCACGTTGTAAGCACCCATTAAAACCTGCTTGTTAATGACTCTCTAATCCAACGGCTCTAGCCTGGTCTGACGGGACGCTAGGGATCAGTAGTCTGATCCCTAGTGGTTCCCAAAATGTAATACATGAGTGGTAGTCGACTCGCGTTCTATCGGTCCATGTTCTATTTACATTTCCATTTTGCATGCACTTCGATACCGTGCCGTTGCTACCGCTATGTATCTGTAAACTTGGCGTGTAGAGTCACGGCTTAGAACTGTGAAGTGCTAGTGTGCTTGTACGGTTGTACATGCCGTTCCACTACACTGATGTTCGAAAGTCAAGTTTGGCTTGCATCCAGTTAGTAACAAAGCCCCCCCCCCCCCCCCTCCATAAGGTCCAACCAGGTCCATGCGGGAAATGCTGATTGATTGCCAGCATGCATTATTGGACCTACATCGCACAAACTTTAAAGCAGCTCTGAGCCTGTGTCGCGTGGCATACCCGAATCGTCATTTTTTCTTTAGCTAGGCCCGTGCAAGGCACGTGGACGGCAGGGGCTGCACGCGAGGAGCCACCCTCAAGAAGTCGCATTGCTTTCCGAAGCGTCGGCGGTTATTACCCTCCCCTCTCCTCTCTCTCTCCACTCACCTACGGCGGCGGCGTGCAGCTGATCGGAGAACAGCAAGTGAACCTCCGGCCACCTTCACCAGCATCCGTGGCGCAACACTTCGGCAATAGTGGTAAGTATTTTTTTCCCTCCTCAGCTACTACCTCGCATTTGATTCGAATTTAGGTTCGATCCGTGTTAGAGGAATGGGGAATTGGGGTAAACACCATAGGAATAATCATGATATGAGATTCCCAATCAGGGATTGAGTATAATAGGGCCAGGGATTAGGGTTCATCTTACACAGCACATATCTTAGCCTCGGGGACCCTCTAGAGGTGATTGTAGTGGCGGGTGGCCTTAGCCTTGGTCTTGGTCTTCTCCTCCACATGCACCGCCGTCTCTTCTTCCTCGTTGGAGTCCAGCACGGTGGTCATGAGAACAGTGCCAATGTCTGTACTTGGCCCACTTTGCTCTCTGTCCAGCGTCGCCAGAGTCAGCCTGATTCATGTCCCAACGAAGTATGTCGACTGACATAGCTCCCTTCACTGGGCCAGGAATCAGTGTCTTCAACTCATCCCACGTGGCCTTCTTCACCACAACGTTAGACTCTTTGTGCACCTCTTCCATGCTGCTGAAATTTGAGCACAATTCCATGGTGTTCTCAAACTTGGTGTGGTCACCGAGCGAGCACCCTAGGAAGAATGCCCTCCATCCAATGCCCCAAGGGAAGGGGTTGCGGATGGGGTTGGGGTTTAGGTTCGACTTCTTGTCGGAGTTCATGGCATTGGGTTGGAGCAAGAGTGAGAGACATATAGGTGGAATGGTGACCGTCAGGCTTGGTAAATAAAGGGGTTCTGGGTGATTGGTTTTAATGACGATGTTGCCGACGAGGATATGTACCTAGGGTAGGGTCCTGGACCTGACCCACATACCCTATCTAAGGGCACTATATTGTAGGACTTAAAGGTTACAAGAGAGATTCCGACTAGACTCTCCATGGAGCTCAGGTCACTCGACAGTCAGTCCACTCGGTATCTTCTCCCTCCACTCGGCAGTCACCTGTCACTCGGAAGACCCCCCCTTCCAGTCGACGCCAGAAGACCAGAAGCCACTCCGGGGAGGCCAACGGGCAGGCATTAGGCCAGTCGTCATTAGTAGCAATTATGATGTACGTTACCAGTAACGCTCGTCTTTATACCCATGATCGAACCCTTCGATGCCTGGCACTTATGAGGGATAACGTACTCTATATAAGACACCCTTCCCCTCTGGCACAAGGGTTCGCAACCTCTCTAATTCATACTCTCCACACGACAGAAGATCCTGAGCATTGAGACGTAGGGCTGTTACCTCCACGAGAGGGGCCTGAACTCATACATCCGTGTGTACATCCTCGCCGTAGCTAGGACTCTTCCCTCTCCTTTCGTACCCCTATCTTCTAATGTCAGACTCGTTCTCATGACAGTTGCAACATTCAAATTGCAGATGCTGACCATTTGAACCTCTTCATAATGCAGATCGACACGGAAAGCAAGGGGAAGTAGGTGATGCCACGAAAGGAGCAATACAAGGGCAAGGATGTGGTGCCGCACTCGGAGGTGACGCCCGTCCAGACCCCTGACGACGACCAGTCGGAGGAGCTACCTAGCAGCAAGCGTCGAAACTACAGCCACTGCCATAACGTGGGGGGCAAAACAACTTATTGTTGGGGAACGTTGCATGGGAAACAAAAAAAATTCTACGCACATGCAAGATCTATCCATGGTGGCGAGCATCTACGAGAGGGAGAGTGGATCTACATACCCTTGTAGATCGCTAAGCGAGAAGCGTTAAGAAACGCGGTTGATGTAGTCAAACGTCTTCGCGATCCAAATCGCAAGCCATCCCACGATTCCATCACGATCCATCCCGCGATCCAATCACGACCCGTCTTGTGATCCCATCGTGATCCGTCCCGCCATCCAATCACGAATCGTCTCGTGATCTTGATCACGGTCCTTTCGATCTAGCACCGAACGGACGGCACCTCCACGTTCAGCACACGTACAACTCGATGATGATTTCCGCCTTCTTGATCCATCAAGAGGGAGTGGAGAGGTAGATGAGTTCTCCAGCAGCACAACGGCGTGGTGGCGGTGGTGGTGAACTAATCCTGAAGGGCTTTGCCAAAGCACCGCAGAACTAATCTAAAGGAAGAAGAGGACAACACGTGGCCATTAGGGTTAGGGCTGCCCTCAAAAAAGCCTTAGTATATATAGGAGGGAGGGGAGGGGAGGTAGCCTTAGCCTCTCCTCCGAGGAGAGCTTCGGTCGAAGCCAAGGGAAGGAGTCCACCTCCCACAAGGGAGGTGGATTCCTAGTAGGACTCCTCCCTTCTTGGCCCTTACTCCTCCTTCTTGCGCATAGGCCTTCTTGGGCTGGCTGCCCAGCCAACCAGGGGCTGGTGCGCCACCACTAAGGCTCATGTGGCCCCTTGGGGTGTGTTGGCCCCACTTCGTGGTCCCCCGGAACCCATTCGTCACTCCCGGTACACTGCCGCAAATGCCCGAAACTTTTCCGGAGTTCAAACACCACTTTCCTATATATCAATATTTACCTCTGGACCATTCCAGAGCTCCTCATGATGTCTGGGATCTCATCCGGGACTCCGAACAACCTTCGGTCACCAACATACATAACTCAATACTACCGAAACGTCACCGAACCTGAAGTGTGGAGACCCTGTGGGTTCGAGAACTATGTAGACATGACCGAGACACATCTACGGTCAATAACCAATAGCGGGACCTGGATGCCCATATTGAATCCTACATATTCTATGAAGATCTTTAAAGGTTGAACCTCTATGTCAAGGATTCTGCTAATCTTGTATGCTATTTCCTTCGTTCTTCTGTATGTTACTTACCCGAGGTATGATCGTCGGTATCTCTATACCTAGTTCAATGTTGTTACCGGCAAGTCTCTTTACTCGTTCCGTAATACAAGATCTCGTGGCTAACTCTTTAGTCACATTGCTTGCAAGGCTATAGTGATGTTGTATTACCGAGTGGGCCCTGGATACCTCTCCGTCACACGGAGTAACAAATCCTAGTCTTGATCCATGCCAACCCAACAGAAACCCTCGGAGATACCTGTAGAGCACCTTTATAGTCACTCAGTTATGTTGTGACGTTTGATACACACAAGCTACTCCTCCGGTGTCAGTGATTTGCATGATCTCATGGTCATAGGAACAGATACTTGACATGCAGAAAACTGTAGCAATAAACTTACACGATCATATGCTATGTTTATAGTTTGGGTCTTGTCCGTCACATCATTCTCCTAATGTTGTGACCTCGTTATCAAATGACATCTCAAGTCTATGGCTAGGAAAACTTAACCATCTTTGATCAATGAGATAGTCTATTAGAGGCATACTAGGGACATGGTGTTGTCTATGTATCCACACATGTATCTGAGTTTCCGATCGATACAATTCTTAGCATGGATAATAAACGATTATCATGAACAAAGAAATATGATAATAACCAAATTAGTATTGCCTCTAGGGCATATTTCCAACAGTCTCCCACTTGCACTAGGGTAAATAATCTAGTTCACATCACCATGTGATTCATATTTTTATGAATCTAACACCCAATGAGTTCTGGGGCTCGATCATGCTTTGCATGTGAGAGAGGTCTTTTAGTCAACGGGTCTGCGACATTCAGATCCGTGTGTACTTTGCAAATCTCTATGTCATACTATAAACACTCCTACCACACTGCACTTGGAACTATTCCAAATGACTGCTCCATTATACGTATCCGGATTGTTACTAAGAGTCATTCAGATTGGTGTTAAAGCTTGCATCAACGTAACCCTTTATGACGAACTCTTTATCACCTCCATAATTAAGAAAAATTTCCTTAGTCCTCTAGTTACTAAGGATAATCTTGACCGCTGTCGAGTGATCCACTCCTGGATCACTCTTGTACCCCTTGAAAGACTCATGGGAAGGCACACACAAGTGCGATACACAGCATGGCGTACTATATAGAGCCTATGAATAAAGCATAGGGGACGACCTTCGTCCTTTTTCTTTCTTCTGTCGTGGTCGAGCTTTGAGTCTCACTCAACTCCACACCTTACAAATCAGGCACAAACTCTTTCTTTGACTGATCCATTTTGAACTCTTTCAAAATCGTGTCTAGATATGTACTCAATGAAAATCTCATCAAGCATCTTGATCTATCTCTATAGATCTTGATGCCCAACAATTAGGTAGCTTTATCCAGGCCTTCCTTTGAAAAACTCTTTTCAAACAACCGTTTATGCTTTCCAGAAATTCTACATTATTTTGATCAACAATATGTCAACCACATATACATATCAGAAATTCTATAGTGCTCCCACTCAATTTCTTGTAAATACAAGCTTCTCATAAACTTTGTATAAACCCAAAAAATTTGATTACCTCATCAAAGCGTATATTCCAACTCCGAGATGCTTGCTCCAGCCCATAGAAGGATTGATGGAGCTTGCACACCATTTAGCATCCTTAGGACTGACAAAACCTTCTGGTTGTATCACATACAACCTTTCCTCAAGTAAACCATTAAGGAAACGATGTTTTGACATCCATCTGCCAGATTTCATAATTGAAAAATGCAGCAACTGCTAACATAATTCCAACGGACTTTAGCATCGCTAACGGTGAGAAAGTCTCGTCGTAGTCAATTCCTCGAACTTGGCAAAAATCTTTTTTGCGACAAGTCGAGCTTTATAAATGGTGACATTCGCCATCAGCGCATGTCTTCATCTTAAAGGTCCATTTGTACTCTACGACCTGTCGTTCAACGGGCAAGTCTACCAAAGTCCATACATGGTTTTCATACATGGATCCTTTCTCGGATTTCATAGCCTCTAACCATTTGTTGGAATCCGGGCCCATCATCGATTCTTCTTAGTTCATAGGTTCATCGTTGTCCACCAACATGACCTCTAACACAGGGTTGCCGTACAACTCAGGAGTAGTACGCGTCCTTGTCGACCTACGAGGTTCGATAGTAACTTGATCCGAAGCTTCATGATCATCATCATTAACTTCCTCTTCAACTGATGTAAGCTCCACAGAAACATCTTTCTGCGTTGTGCTACTCTCTGGTTGAAACAAAGGTTCAACAACCTCATCAAGTTCTATTTTCCTCCCACTCAATTCTTTCGAGAGAAACTTTTTTCAAGAAAGGACCCGTTTTTAGCAACAAACACTTTACACTCGGATCTGAGATAGAAGGTATACCCAACTGTTCTTAGGGTACCCTATGAAGTTGCACTTTTCCGCTTTGGCTGTGAGCTTATCAGGCATAAGTGTCGCATTCCCAAACTCTGAGAAATGACAGCTTAGGTTTCTCTCAAACCATAATTCATATGGTGTCAGATCAATGGATTTAGATGGTGCCCTATTTAAAGTGAATGTAGTTGTCTCTAATGCATAACCCCAAAACGATATTGGCAAAACGATAAGAGACATCATAGTACGCACCATCTACAATAGAGCATGACCATGACATTCGGACACACCATCACACTATGGTGTTCCAGGTGGCATGATATGTGAAACAATTTTCACATTGTCTTAAGTTGTATACCAAACTCATAACTCAGATATTCACATCCACGATCATATCATAGACATTTTTATCTTCTTGTCACGATGATCTTAAACTTCACTCTGAATTTGTTTGAACTTTTCAAACATTTCAGACTTATGTTTCATTAAGTAAATATACTCATATATACTCAAATCATCAGTGAAGGTAAGAAAACAACGATATCCACTGCACGCTATAACACTCCTTGGACTGCATACATCAACATGTATTATTTCCAATAAGTTACTTGCCCGATCCATCAGATTCAAAAACGGGGTCTTGGTCATCTTGCCCAAGAGGCATGGTCCGCATGTCTCAACCGATTTAAAATCGAATGAGTCCAAAGATCCATCAGCATGGAGTTTCTTCATGCACTTTACACCAATATGTCGTTTAGCTGCAGTGCCACAAGTATATGGTACTATCATTATTAACTTTGTATCTTTCAGCATCTATGTTATGAACATGTGTATTACTACGATCAAGATTCAACAAAACATTCTCATTGGGTGCATGACCATTGAAGGTATTATTCATGTAAACAGAATAACCATTATTCTCTCACTTAAATGAATAACTATATTGCAATAAACACGATCTAATCGCGTTTCATGCTTAACGAAAACACCAAATAACATTTATTTAGGATTGTCACTAATCCTGAAGGTAAAGAGAGCGCGCAATATTGATCACATCAACCTTGGAAACATTTCCAAATTCCAACACACATCGTCACCTCACCCTTAGCTAGCCTCCGTTTATTCCGTAGCTTTTATTTCAAGTTACTAACATTTAGCAACCGAACCGGTATCCAATATCCAGGTGCTACTAGAAGTACTAGAAAGATACACATCAATAACACGTATATCTAATATACTTCTGTCGACATTGCCAGTCTTCTTATTTACCAAGTATCTTGGGTTATTCTGCTTCAGCGACCATTCTCCTCATAACAGAAACACTTAGTCTCGGGTTTGGGTTCAATTTTGGGTTTCTTCGCTGGAGCAGCAACTAGGTTGCCATCCATGAAGTTTCCCTCCTTGCCCTTGCCCTTCTCGAAACTAGTGGTTTTTACTAACCATCAACACTTGATGATCCTTCTTGATTTCTACCTTCGTGGTGCCAAACATCGCGAATAGCTCGGGGATCATCATTTCCATCCCTGGTATGTTCATAGTTCATCACGAAGCTCTAGTAGCTTGGTGACAGTGACTTGGAGAAACATATCAATTATTGTCTTGTCTGGAAGATTAACTCCCACTCGATTCAAGCGATTGTAGCACCCAGACAATCTGAGCACATGCTCATCGATTGAGCTATTCTCCTTCATCTTGTAGGCAATGAATCTTGTTGGAGGTCTCATACCTCTAACACGAGCACGAGCCTGAAATCCAATTCCAGCCCTTGGAGCATCACATATGCTCCATGACCTTCAAAAACGTATTTGAAGCCTGAATTCTAAGCCATAATGCAAGACGCACTGAACTATCAAGTAGTCATAAAAAATGTGACTGTCAGATGTTCACAACATCCACAAACGACGCTAGAGGGGGTGGCGCACCTAGCGGTGCATTGAGGACATAAGCCTTCTGTGCAGCAACTGAGGACAATCCTTTGACCACGGACCTAGTCCGCATAATTTCTACCATTATCTTTCAACTTACTTTTCTCTAGGACGTATTAATAAAACAGGGGAGCTACAGTGCGAGATATCTACAACATAATTTACAAGGACACTTTGACTATGTTCATGATAATGAGTTCAATTAATCATATTACCTAAGAACTCCCACTCAAATTGACATCCCTCTGGTCATTCGAGTGATACATGATCCAAATTCACCAACTCAAGTCCGATCATCACGTGAGTTGACGTGGTTTCAATGGTGAACATCATCATGTTGATCATATCTACTATATGACTCATGTTCGACCTTTCGGTCTCTTCTGTTCCGAGGCCATGTCTGTACATGCTAGGCTCGTCAAGTTTAACCCAAGTGTTCTGCACGTGCAACACTGGCTTGCACCCGTTGTATGTGAACGTAGAGTCTATCACACCCGATCATCACGTGGTGTCTCGACACGACGAACTTTTGCAACGGCGCACACTCGGGGAGAACACAATTTATCTTGAAATTTAAGTGAGGGATCACCTTATAATGCTACCATCGTCCTAATCAAAACAAGGTGCATAAAAAGGATTAACATCACATGTAAATCATAAGTGACATGATATGGCCATGAACTTGTGCTTTTGATCTCCATCTCCAAAGCACCGGCATGATCTCCATCGTCACCGGCAAAACACCATGATCTCTATCATCATGATCTCCATCATTGTGTCGCCATCGGGGTTATCGCGCCCACCATGCTTCTACTACTATTGCTACCGCTTAGCGATAACTGAAGCATTACATAGCGGTTAATGATTGACACGCAGGTCATACAATAATTAAAGACAACCCTTTGGCTCCTGCCGGTTGCCGTACTCATCGACATGCAAGTCGTGATATTCTATACAATACATGATCATTTCATACATCATATATATCTCATCATGTATTTGGCCATATTACATCACAACATACCCTGCAAAAACAAGTTAGACGTCCTCTAATTGTTCTTGCATGTTTTACGTGGCTGCTACGGGTATCTAGCAAGAACAATTCTCACCTATGCAAAAACCACAACGGTGATACACAAGTTGCTTTTCAACCTTCTCAAGGACCGCCTTTGTCGAATACGATCCAACTAAAGTAGGAGAAACAAACACCCACCAGCCATCTTTGTGCAACGAAGTTACACGTCAGTTGTTGGAACAGTCTCTCGTAAGCGTACGAGTAAGGTTGGTCCGAGCCGCTTCATCCCACAATACTGCTGAACCAAAACACAAACAAGGGAGGAAGCAATCTAAGCATCAACGTACACAAACTTCTTTGTGTTCTACTCGAGATCTCATCTACACATAGACCTGGCTCATGATGCCACTGTTGGGGAACGTTGCACAGCAAACAAATTTTTTCCTATGCACACGCAAGATCTATCCACGGTGATGAGCATCTACGAGAGGGAGAGTGGATCTACATACCCTTGTAGATCCAAATCGCAAGCCGTCCCGCGATCCCATCGCGATTCGTGCCGCGATCCAATCACGAATCGTCTCACGATCTTGATCATTGCCCTTCCGATCTAGCGCCGAACGGACGGCACCTCCGCGTTCAGCACACGTACAGCTCAATGACAATCTCTGCCTTCTTGATCCAGCAAGAGGGAGCGGAGAGGTAGATCAGTTCTCCCGCAGCACAACAGTGTGATGGCGATGGTGGTGAACTAATCCTGTAGGGCTTCGCCTAAGCACCGCGGAACTAATCTAGAGGAGGAACAAATCTAGAGGAAGAAGAGGGCAGCACGTGGCTATTAGGGTTAGGGCTGCCCTAAAAAAACCTTAGTATATATATATAGGAGGGAGGGGAGAGGAGGCAGCCTTAGCCTCTCCTCCAAGGAGAGCTTCGGCCGAAGCCAAGGGGAGGAGTCCACCTCCCACAAGGGAGGTGGATTCTTAGTAGGACTCCTCCCTTCTTGGCCCTTACTCCTCCTTCTTGTGCATAGGCCTTCTTGGGCTGGCTTCCCAGCCCACCAGGGGCTGGTGCGCCACCACTAAGGCCCATGTGGCCCCTTGATGTGTTGGCCCCATTTGGTGGTCCCCCGGAACCCATTCGTCACTCCCGGTACACTGCCAGAAATGCCCGAAACTTTTCCGGAGTTCAAACACCACTTTCCTATATATCAATCTTTACCTCCAAACCATTCTAGATCTCCTGGTGACGTCCAGGATCTCATCTGGGACTCCGAACAACCTTCGGTCACCAACATACATAACTCAATACTACCGAAACATCACCGAACCATAAGTGTGCAGACCCTGCAGGTTCGAGAACTATGTAGACATGACCGAGACACCTCTACGTTCAATAACCAATAGCGGGACCTGGATGCCCATATTCGCTTCTACATATTCTATGAATATCTTTATCGGTTGGACCTCTATGTCAAGGATTCTTCTAATCCCGTACGTTATTCCCTTTGTTTTCGGTATGTTACTTGCCCGAGATTCGACCGTAGGTATCTCTACACCTAGTTTAATCTCGTTAACGGCAAGTCTCTTTACTCGTTCCGTAATACAAGACCCCGTGGCTAACTCTTTAGTCATATTGCTTGCAAGGCTTATAGTGATGTTGTATTATCGAGTTGGCCCTAAGATACCTCTCCGTCACACGGAGTAACAAATCCGAGTCTTGATCCATGCCAACCCAATAGAAACCCTCGGAGATACCTGTAGAGCACCTTTATAGTCACCCAGTTACGTTGCGACGTTTGATCCACACAAGGTACTCCTCCGGTGTCAGTGATTTGCATGATCTCATGGTCATAGGAACAGATACTTGACATGCAGAAAACTGTAGCAATAAACTGACACAATCATATGCTACGTTTATAGTTTGGGTCTTGTCCGTCACATCATTCTCCTAATGATGTGACCCCGTTGTCAAATGACATCTCATGTCGATGGTTAGGAAACCTTAACCATGTTTAATCAACGAGCTAGTCTATTACAGGCATGCTAGGGACATGGTGTTGTCTATGTGTCCACACATGTATCTGAGTTTCCAATCAATACGATTCTCAACATGGATAATAAACGATTATCATGAACAAGGAAATATGAAAATAACTAATTTATTATTACCTCTAGGGCATATTTCCATCACTTATGCAAGGTGATCATGCTCCCCCTACCCCCGCCCCTCCTCCCGCCCCAAGATCGACACTATACCTATGCCGCTGGACTTCACGAAGTACTCCTCTTTTGTGTCAATAGTGTTCAAGCTGAAGACAAACACCGATTGCTCTTGGAGGGTGACTGTCCGACTATTGAATGGAAGAATCACCCTCGATCGGTGTTGGGACACCTTCGTTGCCGTCCATCAAATCAAGATAGGCTTCGTGGTGACCTTCAAGCTGCTGAGTCCCGACATGATCAAGGTCATCGTGTTCAATGACGATGGCATTGAAATGGTGACCAGGTGCTGGAAGCATGACGCCGCCTTCGCCATGAACCCGTAGGACAGCCCCGACATGCTCCAGCTGCTTTTAGTTTAATCTCGAACTGGTTTGCGTTTAAACTGGTGTGTTTGTTTTAATTGTGACATAATATTTATATCTCCTTACAATTATGTTCTGTTATGTGTGGTCTTTCTTAAGCCGCTGTGTGTTGGTAACCTCACCACCAAGTCCAAGAGGTTACCAGACAACTGGCGGTGCATGCCACCAAACAACAGGTTGTGTGTATGCGCGTACACAAGCGGACAACCAAACAACATGCCTAGAGTGACACATCATGCAGCCTAGAGTGTATGCAGGCAAACAAACTAAGTACAGATGTTAGTTTTATGCTTGTTTTACCTCAATCAGGCCTTGTTTACCTAGGCTCCATGGGCGAGTCTCAGCAACTACGCCTACCAAACACGCCGAGAGTGAAAGCTATTTGTACTCCATCCATTAGCTTCTCTTTGGTACAAGAGCACTGCATTTGACTTATTCTGGTATTGGTATTTGGCTTTTTTGATGTTGTAATCGATAGAAATACACTGTGAGTACGAATTTTTGGTTGGCATTTGGTTTATTAGAAGTAGTTTTCCTTTAATTAGAACTAGAACGGTTGAATGCCCTTTGCTGCACCATTTGTGTTGTTGGGTTTAGAAAAAGAAATGCCCACTTCGTTTCAAAATATAAGGTGTCTCAATAATAACTTTGTCCACAAATCAAGCATGTTAAGTTTGATCAAATTTATAGATAAATATATGAAAATTCATAAATCAAATTGATATGATTAGATTCATCATGAAATGAATTTCCATACTTTTTTGTGTAATATTGTGGATGCCGATATTTTTTACTCTGAACTTGGTAAAAACTAATACCACTTATATTTTCAAATTGGTTGAATATTTAGTTTGGCGGGTGAGAGAGATGATGAAATGTGTTTTCTCTTTATTTACAATGCGATGATTTGGTTGGCCTTTCGTGATGTCATCCTGTGTTATCCGCAAACTAACCTACATTTATGTGCCTTTCGTGATGTCATCCTGTGTTATCCGCAAACTAACCTACATTTATGTGAGAAATTTATGCGTCGCTGACTGTATGTACGTACTGCATTGGTGCTATAATATCACATGGTGACGCTTCTTTTTCTTAGTCGTGGGAGGGGGTGCGGGATTAATATGTTTGTATAAGCCAGTTGCTGCAGATTGATTTGAAAAATCATTGGCCAGGTCATAATCAAAACCAAATCCAAATTAAATATGTCAATTGAACGAAAGAGTTTGAAAATTAGGGAACATAGTGAATTTAGGAATTGAACTTGAGAGCTCCTTGAAAAGTGTTGACCAATTCAAAATTGGGTTGACTCAATTTTCTAAATCGAATGCATTAATTAATTGGCAGGCCTTAAAAATTAGGAAGTATGGTGTATAATATATGAAAAAATTAATGAGATAGTTTTGAGAAAAAGTTGATCCGGTTAGAAACGGGTGACCAAATTTTAATTGAAGATTTTAACTGAATGTGGGGTTTTCTAAAAATAATGAGCTTGTGTTATAGAGGATGGCTACGGTAGCCGCTGTGGTTCACCTAGAAATGCTGCTGCATTGAATTCAATTAAGCCGAGACAAATAGACAGGGCCACGAGAGCTGCCCAATACCGAACTTCGACTGTTCAACAAAATACCAAACGTCGATCTATAAGGCAGCTAGTAACACTCTCCACCGAAACGATTAGCTAAGCTAGCATGGACACAAAGGCGTGCATCTCGCTCCTAATCCTCGCGCTTGTGCTCGTTGGCCCGGAGACCAGGGCTACGGCGCTCACCGTCATCGAGGCGGCAGCGGCGGTGATGCCATCCACGCCGCAGATGAAGCTGGAGGACGGGGTGGCGCCGGAGCTCGCGGATTCGACGACGGTGGACCTGGAGGGGCACCGCCGCGTCCTCGCCGGCAGGGGCATCAGCACGAGTTCCCTGAACCCCAGCAAGGCAGCTTGCACCCGGACTTGCCCGGCGCGCGGAGGGCCGTACACCGGCCGGGCATGCCTCAAAAGGTACCAGTGCCGGCGTTAGGGTGATCGATGGGACAGCGCTGCGGCTGTCACTTCAGACTCCTTCCTGATCGGCTGATCCTGTACTGCACGTCGTCCGTCCATGGCTGCACTCGCGCTCCATCGATGTTTCACTGTGTATTTCCATTTCCATTTTGCCCGTGTCGTTGCGATCGCCATGTATATCTTGAATTGAAATATAACTTGGCACGTTGGTGTTGTTGCGCAACTGTGGAATAGAGGTGACTGTACCATCCAATCATGACTTTCTTCGGTGATTGTAGTCAAGATTATTACAGTAGAAGGCCCCGGTCAAGACTTTCTTCCGTCCATAACGACTAGTATAAAGCCGTTGCCACGATAAGAAACTGGGACTTTAATCTAGCTAGAATAAAGCACACATCGGCAAAAGCCGAGCATATGTATGTAAGAGCATTTACACATGGGCTCTTCAAAACCCCGGCCGGCGGACAACCGAAAACCTGACCCAACGGACTTCTTATATCGGTAACATACGCCCAGCCTGACTCACATCCCTAACATACGTTCTGACGCGTCTGTCACGTTGGACTGACTGCATGGACCCACACGAAAACACCCGGTAACCTGTTTGTCCGATCAACGTCTTTTTCGATTTTCGACGAAGAAGGTTAGGAGTAGGACGCATTCATGTCGCCGCATGTGACCTCTCTGGTGTGCCACCGAAGGGCTCAAGTTCATCTATTTTAACCGGACGACGGCCCCAAATCATAAGACTACTCACAATGGGAGTAACATAAGTAGTAACATAGATGCCACCTAAGCGAAAAATATGATGTGGCACCTAATTAATGAGAAGAGAGAAAAAATGATTAACATGCTATGTTACTATAACATAACATATTTCAAGACAAGATGAGTCTTTAAGTTAATAAATGAGTACTCATTGTGAAGGTAGTAACTTAAACCATTAATCGTATGAACTGCATCCCATATCTCTCCACTTCCCTCCATATCTCTCCACTTCCCTCCGCACTGACACCCACCCACCCGCTCGTAGCTCGTTGTCCGTAGCTATCGCCAGACAGCGAATAACCACCAACGTTATGCTTACTCCGGATCGCCGGTTGTACTCGAGCAGATCCGGGCAAGACGTGTCGCTCGGTTTGCAGCCGGCCTGCCTCGGACCCTCAGAGCATGGAGACGAGGAGCACGAAGAGGAGAAGAACGAGCGTGAAAACGCATTTCGGTCGGACGCTCAAGCAGCAGGTGCGTGCCGTCTGACCGCCGAATTGCAATCAGTATCGCCCTAGATCGCCGGTCAGTGGTCCGCTGAAAACCCATGTATACCAAACGTTATGAATGCAGGCTTGTTTCGACGACGTACAGTTGCAAAAAGAAATAAAAGATTGATGTTCATTATAACGACTCGATAACGATCAACGATTGTAGTTTGGCCAGAGCATACTATCAATAGCTAATTTACGTGCCACACGTAAGCATATACATACTCTACTTGATCTCAAAAAAGAAATACGTTTTCTAGGATTTCTGGCCAGATCATCAAAAGCTGTTTGTAGTTTGGAGCTTTGGCACACATACTTATTCTTAGATTTTATTCATTTATTTAAGATTCAAGTGGTCCGGACCGGTCCGGTCCTTCCTTAGTGTTGGAGCTGAGAACCTGTAGGAAATTTTCAGGTCAGAGGTTTGGGCCGCACCTCCCTGACAGGGTAAACAGGTAAAGTTTAGGTTCTAGGTTCGGGCCCTATCACCTGCTGCTGCGGCTGGAAGCATACAACAACATGAACTGCATTGAGGGCCATAAACAAAGTGAACAAGGCCATGATAATTCAGGGATAAAATGGGCTTGTGTTAAATTTAGGAAACTAATGTAAGTAATGACTACCTCATGTTGGCCACCACGGGGAGAAGCTGGATGGAGACGGCGTGTGCTCTGCTCTGATCGGACACGCTTTGGACACCCCGACGGCATGCGACTTCCTTGACATGGCTCTAACTACGGGGACGATTTGGAGGGAGGGAGAGAGATAGAGAATTAGAGAGAGAAGAAGAAGAAGCAAATTATAGTATCGGAACTAAGACCATCTACAACCGGATCCCTCATACTTTTCTCAAATGTCCGGGAGACCGTCCGGTCACTGGCCGACCACGAAAAAACGACCCAAACGGGCCTCTCATACCCATCTCAAACGCCCGGACTGACCGGTACCATTCATATATCCATCTCAAATATGAGGACAATATGAGGGGTCGCGGACGCGTTCGGGCAGGCCTGGTCAGTCCGCCGACCCCATCCCGGACCACCTTTTCTTTTTCTTTATTCATTCTTTTGTTTCTCTCTCTTGTTCTCCATCAATCACGTGCAAGTGATCGGACATATGAGGAAAAATATGAGAGATGTGGCTGCACGGACGAAAAAGTAAGGGTTCAAAACGGGCATGCCCGGTCATTGACCGGGCGTGTCCGCGGATGTTTGAGGGGCCGGATTTGCGAGTCGTGGCTGAAGATGCTCTAAATCTGGCATATCCCTTGGTCGGGTGTCCTAGGTAGGTGACTTGGCATGATGGTAACAGGGGCAAGGTATTACTCAGGTCGCGGTAAAGAAAATATCCTCTTCCTTCTCTGGCTTATATAACATAGCGAGGTTCCTAGGGTTACATATCCTAATTTGCCACGTTCATGGAGGTAAGTCTGCCTCGTCTCCGACTTCCTTGCCTTGTACGCCACGTCTTCCAGAGTCTTCGTATAATCCGCCATGGGACACCCAAAGTGACCCAGCACGGAACCAACCTAGGTACCCTCAGTCCGGTCCACCAGGCTGAGAATCAATGTGGCGAGAGATCCAGGGGCCCAGAGGAACTAAAAGGGGCGTGCTGTTCCCTCAAAACAAAAAGGGCGAGGGGAGGGGGCGTGCTGATGGGAGAGAGAGGAAGATTCACTACTAGTAAAAGGCTTATAGGTGGTATCAATTTAGTGGCGATGTAGATAGCTATCCGCCACCGCTACTAGCAGCGGCGGGTAGAATAAGTTGCCGACCACTGCTATTTGTACAGTAGCGGTGAGCAAACATAACCATCCGTCACTCGTAAAATTTTACAAATTGACTCGTGGGATAGATGCATCAATAGCAGACATCTAACAAGTGGGAGCAACTACAATAGAAAATAGCCTTGTGATACAGAAATAGAACAAATCGACCTGGACCGTCGGATCCAACATGGATGGCCCATATTCTAGTGGGAGGTCTGTGCGCTCTTCTTTATAAAATAGCACCTCATTTCTAGTTATTTTTCTCCCGGTTTCCTCATGTTTTTGACTGGTCATATCCTTCTTCTTCCAAGTCGAGCCACGGCGGGTGAGGTCCAGGAAATCTTCAAGTGTAATCAGTAGCGAGTCTACTAGGGAGGCTTTAATAGGCTCAAGCCTACCCTCCGAAAACCATATTTCAGCTAAATATTCACTTGATAACTATGTTGAGGTGCTTTAGATATAACAATTGCATTGCAATTACTAATTAGTCTTAAGAATTTGATGTTGAGCCTACCCTCCAGTGTGATTCAAGATTCGCCACTGAGTGTACTGGCTTGCGAATGGCGACGATGGCGTATATCCTATAATTAGCTGGGCTACCTTGGCTGCTCGAGGAAGCTTTCCGTCTCTGCCCCAAGTTGTACCTACCTGTGCCAGCTTGGCTATTGGTGGAATCCTTGTCGTCTCACCGTCGGCGGTCGGACTATCTAGGCAGACCTCTCCTGGAGGAAGCTTTCCATCTCTGCCCCAAGCTTTGTGCTGACACTAGTGGAAATAGGCACATATGTCCCGGTTCGTAAGACCCATTTTTTCCGGTTCGGGAACCGGGACTAAAGCCCACGACCTTTAGTCCCGGTTCGCTTACGAACCGGGACATATGGGGCTACACGTGGCCGCTCAGCCGAGCCTAGGCAGGAGGGCCTTTGGTCCCGGTTGGTAACACCAACCGGGACCAAAGAGCCTCCACGCGTCAGCAGCTCAAGAGCTGTTTTTTTTAAAGAGGGGGGGGGGGTTGAGGGTTTTGGAGGGTTAATTTAGGGGTTTCATATATTTTGTGAGATAGCTAATAGAGAGAAGTGATCTCTCTTATCTCCGTTCTTGGTCACGATGCTATGTACTATACTTATAGATAGAATATATAACACAATTTAATCAACATTTTCATCAATGAGACATCATATAACAAGTTGGTCAATAGTCATAATCACAACTCCTCCTCCTCATCATCATCATCATCAACTCTAACAAATTGTAGCACATAATAACACATTGTACCTAGGACCTACGTACTCCTATCTCGTAGGACCTACTATACCCTCTCTTAGGTACAATATCATAAAATAAGATAGGCCCTGACTCTCCATTATGAAGAACGGAGATCATCCTGTCTCCCATTCTTGGCCTACGCACAATGTTGCTTCCAAGTAGCTCTCTACGATTGAGCATACATTTTTTTCCAATCTTTGATTGTCATGACTCCATCGGTTTTAGAAATCGGTATGGACAGGAGTGATGCGTAGGCTGACCTGACCGTGGTGGCCCTAAGCTTGTTTCAACAACGCGACCTCTCGGAAACATCAGATGAGGCACACAATCCTCCGGGATTTTCTGTTGAAAAACATAGTAATAACTTTGTAGTTAGCAATGTAGTTTAGTTTTAGAAGAATTTATACAAAAGATGCACGACTGTCGTAATGGTAGAATTAAAATCTTACCATGCAATCTCCATGAATGTTACCGTAGTTCACCACGTGCACTAGTGGCACGTACTGACCATAATGTGCAGGAGTTTGATAATAGCCATTGTAATTCTCAAGATGACTAAGAAATGCGGTAAGATGATCTTTCTCCTTATAAGTTAATTCTGCTTCATCATTGTAGTAGTAGGTTTTGTCTACCATCTTCCGTACATTTTGTGAAGAATGAAAATAAGCTGTCAATGCAAATAAGTTGTCAACTATTTTTATATAAACAATATAAATTACTTAATAAAGATGGTTGAGAAACTCACATAATGGTAGAACTGGAGGCGTCTGCACATTGACCCAGATGTCGATATTACCTTCAATTTCATCTTCTGGATGAATATCAAAGGTGATAAGCATATTAGGCTCAAATGCATAAGCCTTGCATAGTACTTGCCAATTTTTGCATTCAAAATAGCAATAAGTGTCTGCATGGTACAATTTTACCGCAAAAGTAAAATCATGCTCGGTCCTCAAGTGAACTATCGTTACCTCCATATCTTTTTTAGTATTGAAACCAATCTTATCCAAGACAGCAATTCTTGCATGGCAATGGATACGCTAGTAGAACAGTAAAAAATTAAAATTAATTATAAGTTGAAGCAAAAGAGGCAGAAGTCATGCTTAATTACGAAAAAAAACTTGTCATTCTGACTTACTATATCCACTTCGAAGGTCTCATCCAGCATGATGCTGAAGCGCCTACCATCAACTAGGAAAGTCTTGTCACACAGACCGCGCTCGTCTTCGCAGTATTTGCACATGCCGAATTCACTTTCGTCATCGGACATTTCCTATGTTCATAGTTGAAACATTTAAAATCGATCGAAGGAAACTACGAGAAAATTGATCAACACACATATCACTATTACTCAATATGCAACGGGTTGACTTTAGGTCTGTCGAGTCTTTCCTTCCTAAACCCTCATCTCACGTATATGGTGGACACTCCCTCTGATATTGCGACCGGCGGTGATGGTGGCTCCTCCATTCGTCCCCGAGTGCATTACACCAAAATGTCTAGCACACGGGAACGACGGAGAAGCGACCCCCACGACAACAGTCGGGATTCTTCCTCTCTCATATATATATATATGTATATACATACATATGTATATATATATATACATACATATATATATATATATAGTGGACACTCTCATCACTGAAAGACACACAATGAGCCAAAACAGACCTAAAGTCAACCCGTTTCATGTATCGAGCAATGACATAGAAAAAATTCCCTATGTTTTACCGGAATGACTTGCAAATCACAAATACATTTATAATGAACTCGAATATAATATCGCTAATACATCATCCCGAATAATCCAGTTCAAGAATTACGACACTCTTTGGATCCTGTTGTGTGTGTGACTTTCGGTCCGTCGAGGCTTTCCTTAAGTAACTCTCATATCCCATGGTGTGGTGTATATATGTTGATAGGCACTCTCTCACGGTAATAGTTCGACCGCCGATGATGGACGCGCCACCTCTTCTCTTCTTGCGCAATATGTCGACGAGTATATCACAAAGAAGAGAAGAAAGATAGGGCGCCCCCCACGACAACAGTCGGGATTCCTCCATCAAGAACACACATGAAATTCACATAAGGAGCAACGACAGACCGAAAGTCACACACGCATTATACCGATAAAATATCACAAATACATTAATATTTATAATGAACTCGAATATAATATCACAAATACATCATCCCGAATAATCCAGTTAATGCATCATCAAATATTAACTAATACATCTCGAATATTATCATATAAGATCACTAATACAGATCGAATATCCTAGAATTCAAAGTGGAGGACGGTGAACTCGGTTCACTAGCGGTCTCTGAGTTGTCGGCGGTGGACACCCAAAGATAAGGAACCATCACGGGATCATAACTCAAGTGAGATCCCAGAAGGATCTGCCAGGTATTGTCGAAACGGGCGTCCAACGCCGCCACGTAGCGACGGACGTGCTCGTCCTCCCTCCCTGACACGGCGACGTATCACCTCCGTGGGTGCCCGCTCCCTCAGCACCGAAAGTGGCCCGCGTGACCGCCACCATAGATGGTCCGGGTCGACGGCGATACCTGCATTCCTCACCAACCTCCGAGCCCAGGAAGGTAGCACCTCCCAGTGCCAGGCCAGCGGAGCCCACTCCCGGACATGGCGCCTATCAAGCAGGCTCTCGCGGACTACTCGACGACGATGATGCGGCCCGGGCCTCGTCAACAAATTCCTATGAGAACGTTTTCTTATCGTTTAATCACAATTTTTTCATAAAACCCAAATTTTTTCATCATTAACATACTAATCTAACATAAACATTCATCATAAACATACTAATCTAACATAAACATTCATCATAAACATACTAATATAACATAAACATTCATCATAAAAAAAATTGTAATCTAACATACATATACTAGTGTAGCATAAACATTCATCATATAAAAAATCAACATATATTTAAAAAAAATTGCAAGGACCCGGGGCGGCGACGGGGCGGGGACGGGGGCGGGGCGGCGACGGGGGTGGGGCGGTGACGGGGCGGCGACGGGGACGGGGCGGGGACGGGGGGCGGGCGGGGGAGGGGCAGCGACAGGAGCGGGGCGGCGACGAGGGCAGCGGGGGAGGGGCGGCAGGGGCGGCGACGGGGGCAGGACGACAACGTGGGCGACGGGGGAGAGGCGGCGACGGGGGCGACGGGGGTGGCGACGAGGGCGGGGCGGCGACAGGGGAGGCGACGGGGACGGGGCGGTGACGAGAAGGATGACGATGACGGTGGCGACAACGGGGAGGCGACGAGGGCGGCGGGGACGGCGACGGGAAGACGAGAAGGGCAATGAAAACTACGAGATTTCCTAAGTGCGTCTTATATAGAAGAAGCATTGGTTCCGGTTGGTGCCACCAACCGGGACCAAAGCCCTGTTTTCAGCAGCCCAGTGGGCGGAAACAAGGACCTTTGGTCCCGGTTGGTGGCACCAACTGGGACTAATGCAGACCTTTAGTCCCGGTTGGTGCCACCAACCGGGACCAAAGCCCTGTTTTCAGCAGACCAAAGGGCGGGAAACAGGGACCTTTGGTCCCGGTTGGTAGCACCAACCAGGACGAAAGGGGGGCATTGATCCCGGTTGGTGGCACCAACCGGGACCACTGGTCCCTTTTCGTCGGTCGGCGGGGAAGCAGCAGATGTTTAGTCCCACCTCACTAGTCGAGGGGAGACAACACCTGTTTATAAGCCCCGATGCGGTTGACCTGTCAAGCTCCTCTCATAGTGAAAATAGATGCCCTTATACACAAAATTTGCCCAAAATTCAAAATGCTAGTTAGGTGCCTAACTAGCACCTTGAATTTAGGTTGAATTTCAGTGTAAGCGCATCTATTTTCACTTTTGCTATTTTTTATGTTATTTCTTCGCTATTTTTCCTGCTATTTAATATTACTTTGTTTTAACATTATATTTAAACTCTGAAAAGGTTGAAACTTGGCATGGTATCATCATTTCACCCACATAGCATGTGCTAAAAAGTTGAGAGGGTTACGGCAAAAGTTGGATGCACTTCGTGTACAAAACGGACAGTCTCTTTCGAAGTATCAGGGTTCCGGACAGAAACTCATCGGTTACAAAGACATTTCATTTTCTTGAACTTATTTAAACTCCAGGCTTTTTGTGTGTTCAAAATGCACCATTCAAAGCCACATCATCAATTTTCAACCCTTCCCGACATCATTTGTTATTTTTCATGCAGTTATTGATTTTTTTGAGCTAAATGACCCTGAAATTGGAAAGCACTACAACTGAACTCTGAAAAGGTTGAAAAGTTGGTATGATATCATTATTTCACCCACATAGCATGTGCTAAAAAGTTGAGAGGGTTACGGCAAAAGCTGGATGCACTTCGTATACAAAACGGACAGTCTCTTTCGAAGTATCAGAGTTCTAGACGAAAACTCATCGGTTACAAAAGGCAGTTCATTTTCTTGAACTTATTTGAACTCGAGGCTTTTTGTGTGTTCAAAATGCACCATTCAAAGCCACATCATCAATTTTCAACCCTTCCCGACATCATTTGTTATTTTTCATGCAGTTATTGATTTTTTTAGCTAAATAACCCCGAAATTGAAAAGCACTACAAATGAACTCTGAAAAGGTTGAACGTTGGCATGATATCATCATTTCACCCATATAGCATGTGCTAAAAAGTTGAGAGGGTTACGGTAAAAGCTGGATGCACTTCGTGTACAAAACGGACAGTCTCTTTCGAAGTATCAGGGTTTCGAACGGAAACTCATCGGTTACAAAAGGCATTTCATTTTCATGAACTTATTTGAACTCCAGATTTTTTTGTGTTCAAAATTATGCAGGCCCTTAATATACTTGGAGGTGCGTCGGTCATCATACATCCATTGCCGCTTCATCTGCGCACGTTATATAATAAAGTGTATTAAAAACCATTACAACATATCATGAATAGAGAAGTGACCAAATTAATAGAAATTCATCATCACATTAAACCAAAGTACAATAATGACCAAAATAAATATGTACAGTTCATACATAGTTGTCATTATTGAACAACATATAGCTCTCTAGAGCATCTAATTAAAACATACATCGAAACAATAATAAAAGTAAGAAAATCATACGAGTAAGTATATTTTCTTTTAGCAAGAAGATAAGATCAAGAGGCTCAGCACGTGCGGACGATCGACGACGGTTTCAGAACGGGGACGGGACAGGACGGACCGCCAAACCTAGACAAATCTTGACGAAAATGAAGTTTGGACAAGGAGCTTCGAGAGGAGAAAGCTTCAGTTTGGCTTGGGAATTTCATCAAACACCTCATCTGCATAGGAGGTGAGCTAGAGCACCACAAAACTCTCCCCTCGCCGGCCTGAAAAACAGAGCAAAGTGGAGTGCTCTGCACGCTGGCGAGGGGGTATATATAGGCATTTCATTGGTCTCGGTTCATGGCTGGAACCGGGACTAAAGGACCCCCTTTGGTCCCGGATCCAGCCACGAACCGGGACCAATGGTTGTGGGCCAGGAGCGAGGCACATTGGTCCCGGTTCGTGTCTGGAACTGGGACCAAAGGTTCCAAACGAACCGGGACCAATGCCCCACGTGGACCGCCCGGCCCCCTGGCCTCATGAACTGGGACCGTTGCCCCCATTGGTACCGGTTCGTGACTAAACCGGGACTAATGGGCTGCCCGGCCCGAACCAATGCTCTGTTTTCTACTAGTGTGAGTTTGTATCGGACTTGTAGATCATGGACCAGTCCTCACTAAGAATTGATGAGAATTATGCAATTCTGCATATGGTAGTTCTTAACTTGTTGTATGCATGTTTCTACTTATTAGTTCTGCTTGTAATAAGTGTAGATTATTGCCGGATCTTGGTTGTTTCGCTTCTTGTCATGCTTCTGTTGGAAAGAAGTATGTTCCTGCATATAAGAGCTACTATGTTTGGATCATGTTTTTTTAAACTTTGGATGATGCATGCTTCTACTTGAGTCGTTTCTATTAATTTGGTTACTAATTATGTGTTGGATGGTCTAGTTTGACATAGACTTGAATGAAATGACTTAAATTTTATTTGTATACAAATATTATGATAGATATTGACAAAAAATTTGTGGGACAATAAGTTAAATTTTCTTGGGTAATCAGTGAGAAGGAGCATCAACGTTGAGAGGATTACAAAATTAGTCTTATTTACCGAGGACAAAACGATTGATTATGAGAAAGTTGGGGTCATTACTGTAAAAGTCGTATTTTATATGCATAAATTATCAGAGGGTTTTCCATAAAATGTCCATTAAGTGTCTGAGATGTCTCCACTAGAATATGGGCCATCCACGGTGGATCCGACGGTCCAGATCAAGTTTCTCTATTTTTCTACCACAAGGCTGTTTTCTATTGTAGTTGCTCCCATAACAAGTGCCCGCTATAGTTTTGTCATGCATCAATGGCAGGTGAAAAAGTTCCCGACACAACAATAATTTTGCACCTTGCGCCAAAATTTCCAAAAGTTCGCAGTGTCGGGTGTAATCGAATGCCCGCCTCACATATCTCTAGGCAGAATATCCTTGAAAATAATTCTATTTACTAACCCCGGAATAGTCTCAAATTTGAGCATGGTGAATCAATGGTGTAAATTAACCATGAAAAATGTTTAATGTTGAAATGATGTAAAGAATGGAGTTGTGTGGGAAAGGCGGTAATTTCTGTTCGAAACCATGATTTTTGGCTGAAAAGTGTTTGGCTTGTACACGAAGTGTTTCTAGTTTTTTCCGCAACACTTTCAATTTTTTACCACACCCTACAAGGGTCTTATAAAGACACCTTTCAAAGTTTCATCGATTTCTAAGCTTCTTTGCACACTATGTTGAAACGGGGAGCTTTTTACCGTCAAATTTTAGAACATTTTGAGATAAATTACTATTCCTAAGCATTAAATGATGTAAAAATATTGGATTTGGGTATGGACAGCGGCAGTTTCTGACTAAAACCATAGCACTTGGCTAATTAGTGTTTGGCTTGTACACGAAGTGCATCCAATTTTTACCCTAACACTCTCAAATTTTTTACCACACCCTACGGGGATCCTATAAAGACGTCATGCAAAGTTTCATTGAGTTCCGAGCTCGTTTGCACACTATATTGAACCAAAGAGGTTTGCTCTTTTAAGTGGCCAGAAAATCAGTTAATGCTCCAAAAATAGTTATCCAACTCAAATTCTTTTTCCCCTTTTCTTAAATTTTATAATTCATGAAATTTCTTAATCTACCCCTTTTAGTGTACGAATATTTTTTACATGACATGAGCGTTATTTACAAATTGTGTGAATAAATTATTATTTTTCATGAATATTTTCTAAATGTATGAACAATTTGAAGTCACACAAACATTTTCTAAAAATTCCACAACCATTTATCTATACTTTACATATATTTTAAAAATTGTGTGAATTCTTATTCACATTTTCATTAACTTTTTTGCAAATATACGAACATTTTTAAGGTTTATGAACAATCTTCTAAAATGGAACAAACATTTCTTATATGTTATGAATATTTTTAAATAATATTTCCTTAATATTTATTAAACATGTGAAATCTTTCCTAAACTGTATGATCATTTATTTAACGTGACAACCATTTCCAAAATATTACAAACAAATCTAACATATAAAAGTATTTAATGTGTTCACCAGAAAAAAGAGAAATATCCTAGAAAATTACACAATAATTAGAAATATATGGCTGTTTAATTTTTTGGAAAAATAAACATAACCATTAGTTGGAGGCAAAAAAATGTGTAACACCAATCGATGAAAAATTACACACCATTGCCATTACATAAAATACCTTTTCAACATAGAAAATAGAAAGACCAAAATTATTAACATTATTCTCTTAAAAAAATTACTCACCACATCATTTGTTTCTCGTTAGTAAACGTTCATGACGAAAAAATATAATCTAACATTAAATTGATTTTCTCGTCTCGTCTCTAAGGACACGTTTAGTTGCCTCTATTAGGCCCAAACAGGGCCGCGCGAAAAGAAAATAGGTTGCTTGGTTACCTGGATCGCATGCAAAAGTTGGTCCGCACTGAACTTAAAGCACTCCACAGCCAGGCCTGCTGGAAACGGCCGAAACGACAGTTTCTAGCGAGCCAGGCTGAGGCGTGCCAACTTAAGCACACATGGGTGGGACAGGTTGCACGAGGGGGTGCAACTAGTATACACCCTGTACGTGGCTTCTTCTTCCGGCTCCGGTAACCTCTTCCTCTAATCCTCTTTCTACCATCCCTTCTAATCTACACAATGGTGCTTCAATTCGAGATAAGCATTACACGAAAAAGATGCACATCGATGTTACGGTTCCATTTTTACGATTAGTTCGAAGTTTCATTGGCCGTAATATTCAATGTCGAATTTACTAATTTTGTTTTCCGAGATATGTAATTAATTTTCACTTGAAATTTTGTGATAATATGTATTGATGTTGTGTGAATGTGCTAATTCTTTTCAAAATTTACTAAATATTTTAAAATGTGCAATGGGAGTTTGGTGCACTTGTAGCACCTTAGGCGTCAGTGTAGTAGATATCTTCCCTAGGTGTGTGGGAATGTATCGAGCGCACCTATCTTTTTCGTAGCACATTTTAAAATATATTTTTGAAAATTTTGACATATTCACAATGTCAATGTATGTTTTCATAAAATTTCATAGCAAATTTTGAAACATACTCGAGATACAAATGATAATTTTGGTATCAATGTGATAATGGATCAAATGTAAAGCCAACTTGTGTTATGTACTATTCAGGGTTGAATATGTCATTTTTATTTTTTGATAAATGTATAGAATTTTGATTTGAATATTTTTATAACATAAATTAAGTGATGTGAATGTGATAATGTTTCGAGATTTTTCTGAATTTTTTAAAAACATACAATGGCAGTTCGGTGCACCAGTAGTACCATAAGTGTTGGTGCACAAAATATCCCACCCAGGTCTATGGGAATGTATCTGGTGCACCCATCTTTTTGGTGGTATCAATACATCGGAAGTTGTAACACATTTTAAAATATTTTCTTTTTATAAAACGTAACATAACGACACAACATCAGTGTATGTTGTCATAAAATTTCATATCAAAATTCAAACATTACTGGAGATACAAAATGGTATATTTGGCATCAATGTGATAATGGCCCAAATCGAAAGCCCAACATGTACTACTTAGTGTCGAATTTGACATTTTTGTTTTTCGAGATATGTATTGAAGTTTTATTTGAAGTTTTGTGACAACATACATTGATGTTGTGTGAATGTGTTTCTTCTTCAGAATTTTTTGAACATTTTAAAATGTGAAACAAGAGTTCGCCTCACTAGTAGCAGCACAGACGCTGATGCACAAGATATCCTCCCCAATTATGTGGGGATGTATCTGGTCCTCCCATCTTTGTGGTGTGATATATAAGATGTAATGGCATACGAAATTGAAAAAATTGATACTTTGTTTCAAAAAATATTCTAACATGCTGACACATCGGTGTATATTGTCATGAAATTTCATATCAAAATTCAAAACGTTACTCGAGATACAAAATAATAAAATTGGCATCAATGTGAGGATACTTGTTTCTCAGTTCATCCGGTTTGGTGGTAGCTTGGTCGGCATGTAGTCATGTGATGGTACTTAACCAACTACCCTAGAAAATCATCTTCATCTACATTATTATTGAACAACCGAGTTGTGCCAGAAACATTATATCAACGACATATCCATCATTTATCATTGGACAAGATTGTCTCAATGTTGTATCACCTCAAATTCAAATATTTTCCAATTAATTTTAATCCTCTCCATAATACCTTAATTAGGAATCAATGTACCTTAATTACACATTCATTACGAAAAATCATCACACCATATTTCGTATCATGTTCAAAACATCTTAAAAGGGCGCAGCCCGGTGCATGTAGCTCCCGCTTGCGTAGGGTCCGGAAAAGGGTCCGGCCACTTTGGGTCTATTATATGCAGCATTTCCCTACATTTCTGTAAGAGGCTACACCATATATCACGTAATTGAAAAAAAACATGAACCAAAAATTATGGGCCACACACATCCCCATCACCGTACCTCCTCCTTCAAAACTACCTAGGTAAACAAACATATGTGCTGTATCCCTATGCTTGCCCCGTCGCTGATGAAACTGCGCCTGCCCGGTTCTCTCCCGTCACATGCCGCCCCCAACTCGATCTTTTGTGGAGGAATACTAGAGTGATGGGATGAAACAACGTCCCTGAAAAGTTCTATTATATCTATACTATTAAACAAGCGAGTTAAGGCGGGAACATTAAATCTCAACCAGATATCCATCATTTATCAATGCACCATATTGTCTCACTGTTGTATCCAATAAATTTTTATCATCATCACAATACCTTAATTGGGAATCAATGTACCTTAATTACACCTTCATTAGGAAACAAATCGTCACACCATTTATCGTATCATGTTCAAAACATCTTAATTAGGAATCATTATACCTTAACTACACTTTCATTAGAAAACAAATCGTCACACCATATACACATAATTGAAAAAACACATTAGCCAAAAATCAAGCGCCGCACACATCCCATCACCGTTCCTCCTCCTTCAAAACTATCTCTGCTTAGGTAAAAAAAAACATTCACACCGTATCCCCACAAACCTGTGGCTGGCCTGTTCTCTCTCGTCACATGCCGCCACCAACTCGACCTTTTGTGGAAGAATACTAGAGCGATAGAATGAAACAACGTCCCTCAAAACTTCTACTATATACCTTTTGCATCGGAAGTTTGCATATGTTAGTGACTCTCTTCTCCGTATAGTATATTCCTCCACTCAATACAACAAATTAAATCATTATATCATGTGCCAGAAGAAAATATATTTTTCATTATTAGTAGTACATCACTAGACTTTTATGATTTATTTAATTTGAATATTTTTATATTAACCTGGATGAACATGTTGTTTCTTCATAAGAAATACATGTATTGCACGTGCACACTAACTAGTAGGTGTAAAATGACACAACATGAGCATAGTCCTTGGCATTGTATTTTGCAAATAATTCCGAAAAAATCTTTCAAATAGATCATTTGGAATTTTGGTTCCATTTCTTTACTGCAATTCGTCTTTGCGTCAACGGTGGAATGGGTCATCTAGTTATGAAGAGAGATGATGACATGAAAACTATGATAACATGAAGAGTAGGTAATTGACTTTTATAACATTTGTACAGAATTATAAAGACCCATAAGCATATTTTAGGTACTGGCCCGGATGGTCTCATTTCTAATTTATCCTCCCCTCCCCCCCCCCCCCCCCCCCGGTGCCCCAGCACGAGTCAAGCGTTTTTAAGCTTGGCCGTCCAAGAAAAATTAGTAGCAAGAATTATCTACTAGATTTTGTATAAATATAATTTTATTATGTATAACATTTTAGCACCGGTAAATTGACATATTATGTAAAAGACAAGGAAAATATATTGCATATTTATGTATTCCGTTAATAGCAATTTACAATATATGATATTGCATCTGTAAACGAATATAAAACGTTTTACAAAAGGAGTATAAAATTATGTATTAAATGTTGCCCATGCACTTGGCGCGGGGTCAGTGTGCTAGTTATTTCTAACAATGGGCCAGGTTAATTGCATGCAGTTTCGCACATACAAAAAAAAAAGGTTGGTTGCATGCAGTGGCAACTTGCAAGTGAGAGAGTTCAATGCCAGAACATAAGCAGAGGTTGATTGCAACGGGGTGTACCAACCAAAGTGTGTTCGATGGGGTTGTCATGACTGAACAGTTAACGCATGACCAAACCTTGCACTCAAGCAACCAGTTAAGGTAACTGGAAGCAACATGAAGAATCATATAAGCTAGTACACCTAGCAGAGGCAGAAAGATTAACTAGGCCATGGCCATGAGAGCTGCCCGGCACCAAATTAACCTCGAGCTATACTATAAAAGTGGGCGTTCCTAGCTGACACTCTCCTCCATGGTTGTCCATCACAAACGGGTCGATTGGCTAGCTAAGCTAGCATGGGCAGAAAGGTTTGCGTCTCTCTTGTAATCCTCGCGCTTGTGCTCGCTGGCCCAGACGCGAAGGCCGCGGCGGTCTACGGCGTCGACCAGGCGGAGTCGTCGTCGTCCTCGTCGACAAGGCTGGAGGGCGGGGTGGCGCCAGAGCTCGCGGTGGTGACGACGGTGGACCTGGAGGTGCACCGCGAAATCCTCCGCGGCATCGGCACGGGAGCCCTGGACCGCGGCGGGCCAGCCTGCCTGCCGGTGTGCGCCGGGAAAGGACGGCCGTACACCGGCCCGGGATGCAACCCATATAACCACTGCCGATCAAAAAAGTGAGTGGAAGGGCACTACAACTAGGTACGGGCGTTTCGTGCATGCACTGCCCGCTCGTCCGTCCATGGGTGCACTCGCGGAAATCCATCCGTTCATGTTCTGTATGATGCATTTACGTTCAATTCTTGAAGTATACATATTGTATCCGTTCCCATTCCCATTCTTGAAGTATAACTTGTCATCGCGCGGGCTCGCTGTACAAACAATTGTGAAGTGGCGGTGATGATGGAAACTGAAAGGTTGCCTTTGTACTCCCCTTTCATACTCGTTCTAGTACTATTAATTGTGTACGTTCAATGCACGTTAATATTACACAAGTTATTAATTTTATTATTGCACATTAATACTAAGAAAGATATAAATTACATGTTAAACTAGGTAGTGTATAAACATAATTACTTGGTTAATGCTGATGTTGGTATTAGAAATGGTATTAATTAGTGAGAGTGCTAAATGTGTTTCGTGCCAAGTATGTTTAACGCTGAACATTGAAGCGATGTAGACTGTTCGATAGATGTGGTTGAACGGGTGAGATTTGTTAGAACTCTGCAACCCGCTCTCTTTATATTTGTCTAGATACAGATATAAATAAACATCGGCTACTATTGAGTGAGTTGCTTTGTTCTGTGACTGTACCAGATTGTCGAGAAAGATGATAATTTTCTCCACACAAGAAAAGAAGAAGAGAAAGATGGTAATTTTCTCGACTGAAACCAGCTGCAGCTACTCACACACGCACCATGCATTCATTTTGTCAGCAGATCTATCATCAAATGCTGAATGTGTGTACTGATCGGCAGCTTCGGATCACTTTATTCTTAGTTTTTTCTGATACGAAGTTTATTGGTACGCACGAAGTACTATACTCCCGCGCTCCTTATTCCTAAATCCATCGGTGCCTGAAATCCCCACTTGTTACATGGGTTTACTAGCACTGCGACAAGATGGATTCGAGATGGAGCTTAGCTTGACAATAAGCTGGTCTGGTAGGCCTGCCACCCTCGGGCGCGGCACTCCCTCACGGCGCCGGCAGGATCGTTCGCCTCTATGATCCCACGCCCGACCACGATCACGTCGCCGCCTCGCTCGATTACGACCTGCAAAGAAAATAAGGGGTAATGAGCAGCAGGTTGCAGCGAGTGCAGGTAAGAGATCAGTGTCTGTCAGCACATATGCAGCAGAGACTTTGCAGTGAAAAAACACAGCAAACACCCTCTGAGAAATATCTGCGAAGGTGTGTGAAGAAAAACAGATGGCTAGTCACACAATACTGAAATGGCAAAGGTCAGACTCACCGAATGAGCGGTGTCGTACTGCTGACCAGGAGAATCTCCTCCGGCGACAACATCAACTCCGGGATCGACAACTTGGACGAACGCTGGACTCGGCGCTGGAGCTGGCCAGGAGGCACGGTGTACTGACAAGAATCCGATAACGAAATCCGAATGTTGCCCGGCAAACTTCACGGCTGCTGCCGTGTAATCTCCGTGAGCAAGGTTGCCAGGTGAGCTCATCTCAGCAACCAAGAGTAACCCTTTTCCCTTTGGCAAACCCTTCAAGACAATAATGCAACAGCCACTGTCTATGAGCACTATTGCAATACCACAATATATATCAGCCAATAGCAGCTGTAACATTGGCACTTTTGAATTTTCAAGTCAGCATTAACTAGTTATACGCAAGTAATTAGCATAGTATACCTTCAGCTTCAAGCCATCTACAATTGCAGGTCCAGGAACTACATGCGCAGTGACAATATCGGCCCAGTCTGATATGCAGAATATTCCTCTGAATCGGAAGTAAGAGCACTAGTCAAATTATGTGTGTGTAAAATAAACAAAGTGAGTAGGTGGTTTATAATACACTGCTCTCACCCTTCATATTGCATAGTTACAGTGTTCCCAATGTCAGCGAATTTGCGGTCTTCAAAGATCAAAAAATTGTGCTCTTCAGCAATCTTCAGAAAACAATTGAAGAATTATCAAATAAAGCAATGTTAGAACCAAGCAGCCAAAAAAGCACATTTCTACAGTAGAAAACAAACGGATCTATAGCAAACATAATACATTGCTTTGGTATAAGGGTCCATTTTGGAATTTGGACTGTCCGAATGCGAATAAGGCGTTATTATGGGTGTACAGAACTGATGGAAGAAACACACTTTCAGATTTAACAAATGCAGAAGTCAAACATGCTCCCCTGATAGAACTGTATGAACAAAGACACTAGGAAATACTGAACCTGCACCTGCTTTATTTTTCTGCACCTGATAGGTATGATCTACACATGATATTTCCTCTGCTTTCAGAATGATCCACATCTGATTACTGACAAACTAACTCGACCTTAGTACTGGAATAGAATGGCATGCTAGTCTACAGAACAATGATACACCTACAGATGCGCCTTACGGGATTAATCTTACAGGGTGATGTGGCAGAAACCAAGCTATGTAAAAACCAAGCAGCAAATACCACATTTCTGCAGTAGAAAACAGATGGCAAGCAGAGTACATTGCCTTGGTATATTGTCCCCAAATGCGAAGAATGCATTATTGTGGCTGTACAGTACTGATGGGAAAGAAGCACAATTTCACATTTTAACAAGTGCAGAAGTGAAACATGCTTCCTGATAGAACAGTATGAACAAAGATACTCTATACTGAACTTACACCTGGTTTATTTTTCTACACCTGATAGGCATGAAGCAAGATCCTAAAATTGTTTTTTTTTTCTTTTCTGAAAATGATGCAAGATCTGATTACTGACAAACAAACTCCAACCTGGTACTGGGGTAGTATGGTAACAAGGATGGTAGAAAGAAAATAAAGGTTGCATCATAAGCAGGGTGACCATACCGACCGGAGCTTGCCACCAAAATCTGGAGTAAAATCAGACAAAATGTCCGCATGGGTTTTCAGCATGCAAATCTCCGGGCCAACCTACAATTGGAGAACAAAATTACTCGTGCATGTTAAGATTTGGGGCCTAGTAACAGAAATTTGAAGATCAGGTACATGGAACTAAATCAAATGGGTTTCTAAAACAAAAAGCAAAAAGGCCAGAGCTAATCCAGCTTGGTGAAGAACTGTATGAGAGTATGAGCTGTAGCTATTCACAATTTCACACAAGCATCTGTATTCACACGAACCCCAAATCTGTGTTTTTGCTTCATACCTTCAGGTACTGAAATTACTGCTGCTAATACGCAACCAATTTCATCTTGACACATACCACAATGCTTGATTACCCAATGTGAGAAATTACAAAGATTTGGATACCTTGTTGGCTAGCTCAAGGAGTTCCTTCGCTGTTGTAACATCGGCAGCGACGCAGAGGTTGCTCTGCTTGGCTTCCATCACCTCGAGCAGCTTCCTCCCCATCGGGTTCTTGGCCAGCCTCGCCCTCTCGGCGAACGCTGTCTTGGCCGGCACCACCTTGGGCTCCGCCGGCGCCCCCGGCACCAAGACCTTCCTGTTGACGTCGAGGAAGCGCTTCACCTCGGCGGCCTTCTCGTGGGTTACCTTGCCGTGCCTGACGAGCACGGCGAGCACCTCGGTGAGCGTCATGAGCGAGTGCAGCGTGACCCCGTTGGCCGCCAGGTTCTCCCGCCCGCCCTGCTCGCGGTCGACGACGACGACGGCGTCGGCGACCACGAGCCCCTCGGCGCGGAGCGGCGCGACGGTCTCGAGCACGGAGGCGCCGCTGGTGACGAGGTCCTCGACGATGAGCACGGTGTCGCCGGCGCGGAAGGAGCCCTGGGTGCGCATCACGGGGGCGGCCGCCGCGCCGGCGCCGGCGTCGTGGTAGCGGCGGAGGATCATGGGGATGCCGCGGGCGACGGAGAGCACGGAGGCGAAGGGGAGCGCGGTGTAGGGGACGCCGCAGAGGAGGCCGTAGGGGCGCGTGGAGGGGAGGGAGCCGAGGAGGGCGGCGACGCGGGAGAGGAGGCGCGGGTGCGAGACGAGCACGCGCAGGTCGAGGTAGATCGGGGAGGTGATCCCCGACTTGAGCACGAAGACGCCGAACTTGTACGCCTCCACCTCGTGCAGCTCCAGGATGAGGGACTCCATGGCGGCGGCGTCCATGGCCGCCGGCGACGGCGAGGCAGGGAGTGTGGTGGAGCGGGAGGAGACAGTCAGCTGTGCTACTGGGGGTAGTGTTGACTAAAGCGCGACTTTTCCATAGGAGGTGAGGCGTGCTAGAGAAGGCGCCGCCGTCGCCTCAGCGCGAACGTGTCACTGACTGAGACTGGAGGGTGGGTCCGTTCCGCGGCGGGGCTGATTGATGCTGTGGGGTCGGGGACGTGGCGGCTGAGGATCAGCAATGTATGGAGGCAGAGCTGCTCCTAACCTGGGACCCATACAAATTATTATGTTTTGCGAGGAAACCCACAAATATTCGATAGAGTTGGCTAACGATGCCGGACGACCATGTGGTATACCTATACCAGGCATTGCTCTGAGCCCGCGCACCCGTCGAAACTTTCGGCAGGCCACACACGAGCCGTCCGATCAGAGAGATCGAATCTGGTTTGACTGTTATATCTGTTCATATAGTAAAAATCATCGATTAAAGTAAAAATAAATAGCGATGTATCAAATTTCGGTTACGGATGCAGCAAAAATATGGTGTAGAAAAAAATATCAACGTGGTCGTAGCAAAAAAACGATGATGATGATGCGTGATAGCAAAACAAAAATGTGTGTTTTAGAAAATAATCCGGTGAACTCGGGTTGCAACTCTGACGAACCTGTATGCAATTTTTTAGTGAATGATTGTAGCAAAAAATATTACTAGTTGTAGCAAAAATTAACATCGGTTGTAGCACAAATCAAACGCCGGTTGTAGCGAAAAAATCCGATGAACTCGGATTGCAACCAAACGTAGATGCAACTTTTTTAATAAACAAATTATAACAAATGGGAAATGCTTGTAGCAAATTTAAACGCCAGTTACAGCAAATCTAGACGTAAAATGTTGCGTGACTGGGCCAGCCACCTGTGCGGGTCGCACGCGACCGGACGAACGGTTCGGCCGGCACGCCGGCTCCAAACGGTTTCCCATCTATACCTCAAACTTTCCGGTTTCAAAACTAAAATAAAAGAGTTGTGCATATAAACACAGATGTTATGTGTATATGTGTAAACTTTTTAGGATGAAATACCTTGAAATGTGATATATACAAAAAATATAAATTCATGACCTGAAAGGATGAACAGAATCAAAGAAAACAGCAACAACTTTGAATAAAATTTGATGCAAACACAAAAAGAAAAGCAAACAGCTAGATCTCAGCAAACAAAGGCTTGGATATTTTTGTGGCTTTTTTGGCTTTGGGCTCTAGGATAGGGAAAAACGAACTAAAAAGGATAGATCTAGGTACAAAGATACGGATTCTACCATGTAAACCTCACTTTGAATACCAGATGATGAGACACCGTCCTCGGAGAAGAGGATGTACAAGGGGCGGCCCCATCTTCACGACGCGGGATCGATGAATGGATGGGGATAACTAGCTGCGAGCAGCCAAAAAAACGAAAAATAAGAATTACGACCCGGCGAGGAGGATGCTAACCGTAGCCTGCAATCCGAACGTTCGTCGATCCACAACCTGCAATACTACCCCACACAACCACTTTCAAGTCATGAAGCACGGGATATGTGCAATCCGTAAGGGACACTACGAACTTTAGCCCACACAACACGATCTAGTTGTGGAGCATGGATTAGGAGAGATTTCTCAAGGAATCATGAGAATTAGGATAACAAGAGCTCTCCAATTTCAAGAGGTGTCTATGTCTTTGGTCTTTGGTAGAAATGGCAAAAGTCCCCAACAAACGGGAAGAGCTAAGCCAAATTATAATAGGAACAACCCCATGAATAGGTGTGAAATCAAACAAGCTATCGTAACCAGCTTAGGTGTGAAAGAGAACCAGCTTTAGTGTGAAACGGAACCAAGTTTGGTTTGACCCGGCTTTAGGAACTAATGAAGTAACTTCTGGAATTCTCCCGTGTGGGGTTGTTGGCTGTTCCTGTTGGGACACGTAGTAGTAAATCAAAATTTTCCTACGTATCACCAAGATCTATCTATGGAGAAACCAGCAACGAGTGGGGAGAGATTGCATCTTCAACCTTTGAAGATCGCTAAGCGGAAGCGTTACAAGAACGCGGTTAGTGGAGTCATACTCGTAGCGATTCAGATCGCGGTGGACTCCGATCTTAGCGCCGAACAACGGCGCCTCTGCGTTCAACACACGTGCAGCCCGGTGACGTCTCCTACGCCTTGATCCAGCAAGGAGGAAGGAGAGGTTGGGTAAGATCTCCAACAACAGCACGACGGCGTGGTGGTGGTGGAGTAGCAAGGTATTCCGGCAGGGCTTCGCCTAAGCGTTGCGGAGGAGGAAGAAGAGAGGTAGGGCTTCACCGTGAGAGAGAGAGGTCAGATCTTGTCTCAAAAGGCCAAAACCTCAAGTATATATAGGAGGAGGGAGAGGGAGGGCTGCCTTGGCCCCTCCTCCAAGGAGGAGAGCTTCGGTCGAACTAGGGGAAGTGTCCACCTCCCACAAGGGAGGTGGATCTCCTCCTTTTCAAACTCCTTTGCCCTATCTCCTTATCTCTAGCCGCATGAGCCTTTCTAGAAGGTCTTGGCCAGCCCAAAAAGGGCTGGAACACCTCCTCTAAGGGCCCACGAAGTCCTATGGTCGTCACACCCCTCCCGGGGGTCCTCCGGCACCCTCCCGTCACTCCCAGTACACTACCGATGAGCCCGAAAACTTTCCAGTGACCAAAATTGGACTTCCTATATATCAATCTTTACCTCCGGACCATACCGGAGCTCCTCGTGACGTCCGAGATCTCATCCGGGACTCCGAACAACCTTCGGTAATCACGTATACCATTTTTCTATAACCCTAGCATCATCAAATCTCGTTACCGGTAAGTCTCTTTACTCATTCCGTAATACATCATCCCGTGGCTAACTCCTTAGTGACATTGAGCTCATTATGATGATGTCTTACCGAGTGGGCCCAGAGATACCTCTCCGTCACACGGAGTGACAAATTCTAGTCTCGATTCGTGCCAACCCAACAGACACTTTCGGAGATACCCGTAGTGTACCTTTATAGCCACCCAGTTACGTTGTGACGTTTGGCACACCCAAAGCATTCCTACGGTATCCGGGAGTTGCATAATCTCATGGTCTAAGGAAATGATACTTGACATTGAAAAGCTTTAGCAGACGAACTACACGATTTTGTGCTATGCTTAGGATTGGGTCTTGTCCATCACATCATTCTCCTAATGATGTGATCCCGTTATCAACGACATCCAATGTCCATGGTCATGAAACCGTGACCATCTATTGATCAACGAGCTAGTCAACTAGAGGCTCACTAGGGACATGTTGTGGTCTATGTATTCACACATGTATTACGGTTTCCGGTTAACACAATTATATCATAAACAATAGACAATTATCATGAACAAGGAAATACAATAATTACCATTTTATTATTGCCTCTAGGGCATATTTCCAACACTTCCCAGCCAAACAGTGTTCGTTGGAGTCAAAACAATGTTTCTATAGCAGGAAACTTGAGTTCCGGAAATCTGCAAGTTGGGGTAGCCAAACTAGCCCAAAACCGAACTGGAACAATGTTTCTTCAACAGACAACTTTATTTCTTCATGAACTTCTAAATTTTTTTCTTTGCCATAAAACATTGTTTAAATGTGTTTGGCCTTCTTCGATATTGCACTTGAGTTCAACCAGCAACAAAGGAGATGAAAGTGTGGCCATGTGTTCGAGATTAATCGTATGAACTTAAGTTAGCGTTCACCTAGCAAAGTATTCATTTGACACAAATTATTATGGTTTCTCCTTTCATGACATGGGGTGTATAAATGGTTGTCATGTCCTCTTCATCCTGCCCCTCTTGAAAAAGAGTCATCCTCGACTCTAAGGGTTGAATGATTGTCATATCCTCATCATCCACTATGGCAGAAATGAGGATATGCAAGTCAATTTGTCTGCCACCGGAGTTGGCTCCATAGATGTCCCCCTGGAGACATGTCCAAATTTTCATCCAAGTATGTATCTACCATGGTTCTGTCCAAATTTCCTTCTCTCTCTCTCTCTCTCTCTCTCTCTCTATATATATATATATATATATATATATATATATATATACTTATTTCCAACTGAATCCAACACAGATAGAAATTTTGAGGAAGATTGATACTACATATAGCTCAGATAATATCTGGATAGACATGGGGCGTGCAATTAAATTTATTAAGTGTATTGAGTGCTTTCGAAGCACATACATAATTCAGAATCCTGATCATCCATACACTCCACTACTGCACTCTTTGACGGAGTCTAACACATGGAAAAAAAACATCTGATAATATTTCTACTGAGTATCATTTACAGTGCCTTACAATATATATATATAGCCATGTCGGGGATGGGCGTTTTGGCTCCCGGGAGCATTTGCTCCCGGATGAAGAGTATCACAAAAAATATTGCAAAATGTTTTCGAAAAATTCTGAATTTTTTTGTAGATATTCGTGTCAGTGCCGTAAATATGCTTGACAATTTTCATACGAAACCGAGCAGTAGTATTTCGTCGGTGAAAAAACCAAATTTGAATGACATTTTGGGGTAACATTTGGTGTTCAAATTTGTTATTTTTGCATAGGCTACAATGTTTAATCTTTTTGTCTAAAATTTTGCAGGTGACATTTGAATGTGATTACAAATACATACAGATTTTGTTGGGATTTTTTGGACACTTAAAAAATTATTTTTCGTGCGCAGGAGCACATGCTCCCGGAAGCCGAATTGGATTTCCCCGCCATGTCGTTCTTACACTATTTTTCTTGTAATAGCAACTGCAGGCACGTGTGATGCCTAGCCTGATAGATGAAGGAGTTCAATGACGATCCTTCTAGAGCCCGACATTCACTTCACGCCTACATACAAATGTTTTGTCGATGACCGTGTCATTATTAATGGCTGGCGACATGTTTTGAACCAGGCCAAATTCAAAGTTGGAGACAAGCTGATGCTCATTATCACCAGAATAGTCAGGGCGTTTATCTTTTCATTGCTTGCATTTGAGTATGAATTTAAAATCTTGTTATGATCTGCCAACTGTACTGTTCGTGGCATTGAAGTGTTCATAGACATGTGGTGCTGATGCAGATATCTTATTTTGAACTCTTTTGCATTACTATTTGTGCGATGTCAGTACTATTGGGACTCAAATTGCTAGTTTTTTATCCGAGACTTGTTGCCCCGCAATAAAAACTACAAGTTTCATTCTTTAAAATTTACTAAAAATAACTGTTTTCTTAGTTCATTTATTCATGCAGACGCCACATCATACGACCTACTTTCTTCTTTGCTCCCTGCTAAGCTTGCTCCCTTGCATGTGATTCCTCTAATCGTTTGCTTCTTCACTCGTCTAGTTTATACTTATGACTTCATTCTCGTATGTGCTTTCTCAAATTCATGCCGTCCCATGTTAATCCAATAAATGAACCATACATTATTTAGAGCTCGACAAGTTGTCTTTTCCCTCGAGATTTGGGGACATTATCTTCATGTGGCGACATGTGACATTGTCTGTATGGATCATAAGACCCTCAAGCATACATCCAACCAATAGGGTACTAATTTACAGTGGACGAGATGGTCAAAGTTGATTAAATATTCTCAATATTCGGTATACACCGGGTAAAGGACGTGTTGTCTTGGATACTCTTGGTCGCAAGCCAGTTTCCCTAGTGGTGAATTCCTTGATCATTGACCACTATCTAATGGGTATTTCATTTGCCATGCAGGAATTCTAGAGTTAAGAGTCATAAACCAGAAGAACGGTTGAACCTTTTTCTGACTTATCCTTCAAAACTTAAAGTTTATTAGCACAATGCCCGTGCATTGCTACGGAACCATAAAAAGGATAATGAGATACTTCTGCCTTAAGAGATCATCGACAGATGATGATGTCGTGCGACTAGCTATTGCATGGTTTATAATTAAAAAGAGAGTGTAAATATTATAAAAGGTCATGTTGTAGGCATTGATGATTTTAAGAGACCATTGTAGGTCCTTCGCGAGATTTATAGTAAGATAACATTTTAAATTTTAAAACATAGGTGAATAGTCGTGAGTAATTTGAATGCACAAGATCGTGAATTTGGTAGGAGGACAACGTCTACGATCACGTGAATTGCAATGCATTCGCTCTCACCTCCGGAAGAAAAATGTCTTCACTCTGTTCTGTTATGCTATAGAACAGCAAGAATTGGTTGGGCGGAGAAATTAATATAAAGGCCATGATTTTGATTTGGAGTCGTGTGCGTTTATAATTTGTGTTTTTATAAGAACGTTATTCTCATATTAGAGCAGTAGTGTATTTGTTTATTTCGGATAGGTCTCACAAAAGTAACATTGGTTTATTCTATTTTTTAAAAAGCTGCTAGTCTTACACGTGGATATAAGCGCATATGTTTATTTGTGCGGTCCCACATGTGAACTTATCATCAACTCCAATATTTATATATAGGAAAGATTCTTTCCCAAAAATAAATCACTCTAGCATCCTATAAAGAACGCTCAAGAACAACAGGATGATTAAGCACTACAATATTTGTTTGCCCTCTTTATGTACACGTACATGACATAATTATCATTTGAACTTTGCACTACTTCATAGGTCCAGGAACTTGCTGCTCCTTTTTAGGTTCAGGTACACACTTCCCTTCTCTAGAGCTAAGGATGATAGCACTACCAAAATAAGAATTTTCTACAAGTCTTTTCACCTAATGAAGTAGCTAATAAAGCTCTGTATGCCTTTTCAGCTCGTGAGATTGATGAACTATAGTAGATAAAATGAAGTTTTTAAAGTAGATATCAAAGAACTGGGACACAAATGCAGATCCACACAACTTCAGTACAACTCAAAAAATTAATCACTGAAGCAAGGGGGGACAGGAAATATTAAAATGAGTAATATTTTGGCTTTGTGAAGTGGAGAAAAACTCACAATTGAGGCCTTGTGCGACGCGCCCGTGTACTTGCTAGGCGGTCGGGTGTGCAGATTCTTCTTGGTGGTCGTCATACAGGTCCTTCTTGGCCTCCGGCAGACCGACTAGAAAAGGCATAGAGCCGACGATGGGCGATAGACGCAGATACCAGGGGGGCGAGGGAAAGGAGCCACCGACGTCCGCGCGTGCCCTGTCGTCAATGCCAGAGTGGAGGCGAGTTGTTGCATCTGCCAGATGGGGATGGAGGAGGAATAACTGGAGAGAGGCACGGCGAGCCGCAAGGAAGTGCTCGTGGTGGCAAGAGGCAAATGGCGGCGACGAATCGTAGATTTGGAGGCTGCCGCCCGGCCAAATTTATGACCACCAGCTTTGGGAAAGCCAGGAGCTCACGGGAGAGAAAAGAGAACATTGCCCCCTGGTCAACCGGTCTCCAAACAGCGAAATGGATAACCCGGTTTCACGCTTTCCTGATCCAAACATAGTTTTCCTTAAACCGATTGTGTAGAAAAAAACTAGTAATCACTATCAGAATCAGGGTCGTTGCCGATGGCCTAAACTATGCCGACGGCCTCCGTCGGCATACATCACCCTACGCCGACCACTAGCGCATCACCGTCGGCATACAAAAAACCGCCGGCGTAGATGAACCTATGCCGATGGCCCCCGTCGGCATACAAAGGCCGTCGATGTAGATTCACCTACGCCTACGGTGTCCGTCGGCGTGTCAGCAAGCCCGGCGGCTCGACGAGTAACTCCCGTTTGACGCCGTCAAAGATATGCTGACGGCCCTGACGGACACCGTTGGCATAGCTTCGATGTGCCACGTAATCGATCTGCGGCAGGTGCCACATCATCGATCCGAGGAGGTGCGGATCCGGGGGCGTAGCTACGCCGACGGTTATGCCGTTGGCATACCTTTCGGGCTACGCCGATGGTGTAATCGTCGGCATAGGTGCAATTTTTTTCACCTACGCCGACGGTTACACCGTCGGCATAGGTTCGATGGCCCACGTCATCGATCTGGGAGGTGCGGATCCGGGGGCGTCTCTACGCCGTCGGCATACCTTTCGGGCTACGCCGACAGTGTAACCGTCGGCATAGGGGCAATTTTTTTTTCATCTACGCCGATGGTTACACCGTCGGCATAGGCTCAGCTTTTTTTTCCACCTACGCCGAAGGTGTAACCGTCGGCATAGGTGCATTTTTTTTACAAATCTTTCCCTGTATTAAACTTTATTTTAATTAGGAAGTCTATAGCTCATGTCCATGTTATATATATTCTACACACTGTTTTTTCAATGTATCGTCTATTTAGGAGTGTGTATAGACGCTAAAAAAATCATGTTATATATGGTTTGCACATAGTCTTGACGGACGGCGCTGCCGCTTGCACCTAAAGGGGGGAAACGTTGGCGTCGGGTCGACACGGAGGGAATCTTATTCTAAGATGTTGCTTTGGGTTGACCTATCACAGCCAGGTGAAAATACCCCTCAGTCAAACCCTGTCCAGTGAAAGTCAAAGAGGTAGATCCGTCCGGTCAACAATGCGAGGGTTCGATGGAACGGGGTACTTGGGGCTTGGCAATGCCATCAAGTCTTGCGCTGGCCCTCTTACACGTATGGAAGTGTGATGGCAAGTGCAAGCACCCCGCATGCGTCTCCGGAGTGTGTCCTTCCTTAGGGATATCGCTGCCGCCGTCACATGGAGTGTGGAAACCAGGTGAAAATGTCCCTCGGTCAAACCCCGTCCGGTGCAAGTCAAAGGGGCAGACCCGTTCGATGAACAGTGTCGGGATTAGACGGGAAGGGGGACCTGTGGTGGCAATGCCGCCAGGTTTTGCCCTGGGCCCTCTTACGTTGGGAAAATGTGGCATCGGGTCGATACCGAGGGAATCTTGCGGTGGGTTGGACACGAACCTTGATCCGAAGTAAACCTATGGGCTGGCCTATCACAGCCAGGTGAAAATGACCCTCGGTCAAACCCCGTCCGGTGGAAGTCAAAGGGGTAGATCCGTCCGATCAAGAGTGTTAGGGTTAGACGGGACGGGGGGCCTGGAGGGGGCTATGCCTACAAGTCTTGCCCTGGCCCTCTTATGTTCGGAAAATGTGGCATCGGGTCGACACCGAGGGAATCTTGCGCTGGGTTGGGCCCAAACCTTGTGCTATAAGAAGTTGCTATGGGCTGGCCTATCACAGCCAGGTGAAAATGTCCTTCCGTCAAACCCCGTCTGGATGGAAGTCAAAGGGGTAGATCCGTCCGCTCAATAGTGTTAGGGTTAGACAAGACGGGGGACCTGGAGGGGGGCTATGCCGCCAGGTATTGCCCCGGGCCCTCTTACGTTCGGAAAATGTGGCATCGGGTCGACACTGAGGGAATCTTGAGCTGGGTTGGGCCCGGACCTTATGCTAAGATGTTGCCATGGGCTGGCCTATCATAGCCAGGTGGAAATGACCCTCGGTCAAACTCCATCCGGTGGAAGTCAAAGGGGTAGATCCGTACGGTCAACAGTGTTAGGGTTAGACGGGACGGGGGACCTGGAGTGGGGCTATGCCGCCAGGTCTTTCCCTGGGCCTTTTTACGTTCGAAAAATATGGCATGGGGTCGACACCGATGAAATCTTGCGCTGGGTTGGGCCCAGACCTTGTGCTAAGATGTTGCTATGGGCTAGCCTATCACAGCCAGGTGGCAATGACCCTCAGTCAAACCACGTCCGATGGAAGTCAAAGGGGTAGATCCGTCCGGTCAACAGTGTTAGGGTTAGACAGGATAGGGGACCTGGAGGGGGCTTGTTGGGGAACGTCGCATGGGAAACAAAAAAATTCCTACGCACACGCAGATCTATCCATGGTGATGAGCATCTATGAGAGGGAGAGTAGATCTACGTACCCTTGTAGATCGCTAAGCGGGAAGCGTTAAGAAACGCGGTTGGTGTAGTCGAACGTCTTCGCGATCCAAATCGCCGAGCGTCCCGCAATCCAATCACGATCCGTCCCGCGAACTTGATCATGATCCGTCCCACAAACTTGATCACGATCCGTCCCACGAACTTGATCACGATCCTTCCGACGAACTTGATCACGATCCTACCGATCTAGCGGAATATCACACCGGGTCTTTGGAGGGGAGGAAGGATATGAATATTTTAAAATTTCTAGAATTTTTTAAAATATATTAAAATTAATGTCAGTAAAAAAATATAACCAAAAAAAGAAAAAAATACATATGCCCGGGTTAGACTGGACGGAAATGGCAACGTCAGGGAGACACAAAGTAATGTAGTTTTTTTAACACTCATAAACATGTATATTATGTATGTATTTTTCTGTAGAAAAGAAAAATAAATATTGGGAACAATAAAAATAGTTATCCCTTCCAAAAAATGAAAATGGTGGCAATCTATGCCGACGGTGTAACCGTCGGCATAGATCCCACCTTATCCACTCGCGGATGGCCTGCGCACCGCTCATTCGCTCCCACCAACCTCCCTTGATCCCGCACCGCCGCCACCCACCTGCGCATCGCCGCCGCCCGCCCTTCCCCTCCGGCCGCCACCCCGCCTCCGCCCCCGCCACCCTGCCGCCACCCCGCCCCCGCCCCACCCCGCCACCCTCGATCCTGCACCGGTGCCGCCCACCTGCGCACCGCCGGCACCCGTCCTTTCCCTCCGTCCGCCACCCCGCCCCCGCCCCCGCCACCCTGCCGCCACCCCGCCCCCGCCCCACCCCGCCATCGCCCCTCCACGGCCCGGTCGCCCGCCGCCGGCCCCGCCCCGCCCAGCGCCTTCCCGATCCCGCCCCACCGGTCGCCCGCCGCCGGCCCCGCCCCGCCTCGCCCCTCCTCGGCCCCGATCGCCCGCCGCCGGCCCCACCCCTCCTCCCACTGGTCCTCTCCTAGCTACTCCACCCTCGCACCGTCTCCCTGACCCGCCCCAGCTTCTACCGCCCTGACCCTGCCCCCGTCCCTCCTCCCACCGATCCCCTGCTACTCCACCCCCCAGCCTCCCTGAACTAGAGGAGCCGAAGGAGCCGGAGGCAACCGCAAAGTTCTTCTTGGATATCTTGGCTTTGTCAAAGAAGCCTCTTTATGCGGGTGCCAAACTCTCTCGGCTAGATGCTATCTCGCAACTAATGGCAGTTAAGGCTGAGTACGGCTGTAGCCAAGCTTGCATCAAAGCATTTCTGGGAGTATGGGCTAATAGTCTTCCTGATGGTCATGAACTGCTGGAAAGCATGTACGCCATGAAGAAAATCATGAAGACACTCTCTATGGATTATGAGAAAATACATGTCTGTCCGAAGAATTGCCTTTTGTTTAGGCACGAGTATGCGGATGACAAGTATTGTAGGAAGTGTGGTTCCTCTCGGTACCTTGAGGTGGTCGGTAAGGATGGTCAAAAGAGGTAGCTACGCATCCCCGCAAAGGTTCTTCGATATCTTCATTTCATAAAAATACTGCAGCGCCTTTTCATCACGGAGGAGTCTGCCAAAATGATGAAGTGGCACAAGCAAGGGAAAAGGTACCATCCAAACAAAATTGTACATCCATCGGGAGGTGAAGCATGGAGGTCATTTGATAAAGAATACCCCGAGGAAGCAGTCGAGGATGGGAATGTGAGAGTTGCAATAACAGGTGATGGGGTCAATCCATATGGTATGTCGTCCAATTCATACAACTGCTGGCCCGTGTTTGTTATTCCGCTCAATCTCCCTCCCGGTGTCCTAATGCAACGCGACACCATGTTCTTGTCGCTAATCATTCCAGGGCCCTAATACCCGGGGAAGAATTTGGGAGTGTTAATGCAGCTGCTGGTGGATGATTTGCACCATTCTTGGTACTTCCCAAGGTTGACATACTACCGACATCTGTAGAAAAATTTCTTGATGAAAGTTTGGTTGATGTATTGCATGCATGAATTTCCTGGCTATGCCCTATTCTGCGGATGGTGTACAAGTGGTAAGATGCCATGCCCAGTGTGCATGCAGGCTCTACGTTTTATTTGGCTATAGAAGGGTCGCAAGTTTGTAGCCTTTGACCAGCGCCATCAGTTCCTCCCTCCAGACCATCCAGACAGGGAAGACAAGAAGAACTTCACGGAAGGTCGGGTTGTCCATGAAGTAAACGAGATTCCAACATTTTCGGGGGCAGATGTTCTTGCTCAGCTAAAAGCTCTCAAGCCTGAAGTCAAAGGGTAAGGCAAAGGCAAATGCTTCGAGGGATATGGTGAGACACACAACTGGACTCACATTAGCCCCTTGACGAAGCTTCCCTATTTCAAGGACCTCAAACTTCCTTATAACATCGATGTGATGCACACCAAAAAGAATGTTGCAGAGTCCCTTTTTTGCACGATCTCAACATTCCTGATAAGACAAAGGATAATGTTCCAGCTAGAGCCGATCAACAAAAAATTTGTGATAGACCACGTCTAAACATGCAACCTCCCATGGACGATCGAAGAAACTGGTTCAAGCCAGACGCTGACTTCGTCCTTAAACCGCCAGAAAAGAAGGAGGTACTTATGTGGCTCAAACACATTGTGAAGTTCACTAATGGTTATGCATCGAATATAACTAATGGAGTCAATCTTTCAACGGGCAAAGTCAACGGTCTCAAGAGTCATGACTATCATGTATGGATTGAGCGGTTAATACGGAAGAGCCCAAGTATTAACCTAAGCTCGATCTATTCAGCGGGCAAGGTGATAGGGCTGGGTGCTCGAAATCTTATAACATGCCAGAACAAGAGTGGGAGGACATCATGTTCTATGTCTTGCACAACATCAAGGAAGTTGAGGAGGAGTGGATGAGGTAATACCACCACACCATTCCTTTATGTCTTGCACAACATCATGTTCTATGTTCTCTTAGTCTAGGCCTAAAGACCACTTTTCTTCTTTCATCCAATTCATTTATGAGGAGTGGAAGGGAATGATTGATCCTACTCAGGCGGAGGCACTTCACTAGTAGAAAACGGACCTTTTGTCCATAGCATTAGTCCCGGTTAGGTTTTGAACCGGCACTAATGAGACCATTAGTCCCGGTTCGGGATGGGCAACATTAGTCCCGGTTCGTTCCAGACCTTTAGTCCCGGTTCGTGCCATGAACCGGCAGTAAAGGGGTTGAGGCTTTAGTCCCGGTTGGTGTCTCCAACCGGGACTAAAGGTTAGACCTTTAGTCCCGGTTGGAGACACCAACCCGGACTAAAGGGGTTCCAAAATTTTCTGTTTTAAATTACGTATATCGTTTACGATATTTGATGTTTTTGAGTGATTCTTTTTGCAGTAGACTCAAAATTTTGTCTAGTTTCTGTTTGTGCCATTAGTTTTCAAATATGAATGGTTTAAATATGATTTTTTTTCAAATTTTCTTTAAACCCTAGATTGTGAATAACTCGAGTTTAAAAATAGTTCGTCCAGTTTGAAGGAGACGCTCCAGTTTGTACACGAAGTGTATCCAGTTTTTGCCATAACCCTCTTAACTTTTTAGCACAAGTTATGTGGGTGTAATGATGGTACCATGCCAAGTTTCAACATTTGCAGAGTTCATTTGTAGGGCTTTTCAATTTCAGGGTCATGTAGCTCAAAAAAATCATTAAATGCATGAAAAATAGCAAATGAAGTTAGAAAGGCTTGAACTCTGAGGATGTGGCTTTGAATGGTTCATATTGAATGACCAAAAAGTCTGGAGTTGAAATAAGTTAAAAAATGAAATGCCTTTGTAACAGATGAGTTTTCGTCCAAAACATTGATACTTCAAAGGAGATGGTCCAGTTTGTACACGAAGTGCATCCAGTTTTTGCTTTAACCCTCTTAACTTTTTAGCACAGGCTATGTGGGTGAAATGATGATACCATGCCAAGTTTCAACCTGTTTAGAGTTCATTTGTAGGGTTTTTCAATTTCAGGGTCATGTAGCTCAAAAAAATCATTAAATGCATGAAAATAGCAAATGAAGTTAGAAAGGCTTGAACTTTGAGGATTTGGCTTTGAATGGCGCATATTGAATTCACAAAAAGTCTGGAGTTGAAATAAGTTAAAAAAAGAAATGCCTTTGTAACAGATGAGTTTTCGTCCAAAACCTTGATACTTCGAACGAGATGGTCCAGTTTGTACACGAAGTGCAACTAGTTTTTGTCATAACCCTCTTAACTTTTTAGCGCAAGATATGTGGGTGAAATGATGATACCATGCCAAGTTTCAACTTTTTCAGAGTTCATTTGTAGGGTTTTTCAATTTCAGGGTCATGTAGCTCAAAAAAATCATTAAATGCATGAAAAATAGCAAAAATGAAGTTAGAAAGGGTTAACTCTGGCTTGGTTAACCTTAGTTGTGACTCCGGCTAGGATGGTGCTAGCAGATGTAGTCGACGGTATGATTGGATGGACACCAACCCGGACTAAAGGAGTTCTGAAATTTTCGAACTCTAACCCCCCCCCCCCCGGTGGACCGCCTTTTTTAGTTTTGTAGAAAATAAACAAAAATGATAAAATCTTTAAAAATAAAATCCTTTGAGATGTACTCCCCCCGTTCCGAAATATAAGACTTTTTAGATGTTTCATTAGGGAACTACACACAGATGTATATAGACATACTTTAGAATATAGATACACTTATTCTGCTCCGTATATGGTCTCCCAGTGAACTCTTTAAAACACTTATATTTAGGAACGGAGGGAGGAGTTAGGTTTTAGTGTCTAGGTGGTATAGAAAATTTGAAATATGAATTTTGACCGTCTTTCCAAAAAAAGGAAAAAAATGTAAAACGGCCATAATTTTTGCATACAACGTCGAAAAAAAGTTTAATATATAAAAAAACTAGAGAAAAATTGGGACTCGATTTCACCTGGTTTACCCGGTGAAGTTTTCTCACATTCTCAAAATTCCAAAAGTAAAAAAGAAGTTATTTCAAAAAGATTTTTTCCGGAAAAATAAAAAAAATTGAAAAAATATTTTTGTTTAAAAATAATTAAATGTTGTCATATTTGGATTCCTCACATTTTTTGATAATAACGGATATATTATTTGTCAAATTTCGATTTACAGATTTAAAGATGTTAATTATGCCATATTAAATGAATAAATGGCAAAAAAATTGAATAAAATCGTATTATTACTTATTTTATTTTCATTGAAATTCAATATTATTATTACTTATTTTGTTTATTTTAATAATTGTTTGGAATTCAAAAAATTAAATCATGTGATATCAAGACCTAAGGATTAATAGGATTGATAGCTTACTATTGTCAGGAAATCAACAAGTGCAGACTTGGAAACCAAAGGCAATAGAACCTGAAAGTTAAGCGTGCTCGGGCTGGAGTAGTGAGAGGATGGACCGATCGGGAAGTTGGACGACTTGGAATGAGTGTGATTAAGGATGATTAGAGATTAAATTGTAAAATAATTCAAAGATTTGAAAATACATAAAATATGTAAAAAATAATAAAATAAAAAATATATATAATATGTAAAGGATAAAAAAAAAACTGAAAAACCTTTAGTCTAGGTTGGTAACACCAACTGGGACTAAAGGTCCTCCAACCCCAGCACGCCACGTGGAGGGCCTTTAGTACCGGTCCGTGTTGAACCGGGACTAAAGGGGGAGGCCTTTAGTCCCCACCCTTTAGTGCCGGTTGCAAAACCGGGACTAAAGGCCCTTACGAACCGGGACTAAAAACTGTTTTTCTACTAGTGCTTACTCTTCTTCGACATGGAAACCCTGGAAGGCAAAATTTTGTTGCTTGGTTCATGGCTAAAGTAATTTTTCACATTCCCCTATTAAATACCTAGTTGAACCTTTTATTAGTTAACCAAACAATTTCAATTAAACTTGTAGGGAAAAGATCGGAACATATCTATGGATGAAGAATTGAGATGGGTTTCCATGGGTTTTAACCCTTCAGTCATGACACGTGAAAAGTATGATGTGAATGGGTATCGATTCCATACAAAGGAGCACCAGAACAACCGGTGTGATCCCAAAAGTATAAATACTGGAGTGTACACCCCAGGTCAAAATGGAGTTCAGTATTACGAAAGGGTAGGAAAAATATATGAGCTTTCCTTCAGTCGTGGTCGCGAAACCCTAAGTCTCCCTGTGTTCAAATGCCGATGGTTCGACCCAGTAAAGGGGCTGAGACATATGCCTTCGTATGGTTTGGTAGAAGTTAAACCATCAACCGTCTATGTTGGAGTTGATCTCTTTATTGCGGCTAACCAAGCCACACAAGTTTATTATCTGCCTTACCCATGCCAGAAAGAATACCTAAAGGGTTGGGAAGTTGTGTTCAAGGTGTCGCCACATAGTAAGTTACCGGACCCGAACGATGACGATTATTACAACATTAACCCCATGATGTACGAGGGAGTGTTCTTTCAAAAGCAACCCGATGATGATGATGATGTGGTCAGAAGCGATTATGATGACTCCTTCGGTGATGATGATGTGGATCCAAACGATGACTTTGCACGGAATGATGGTGAGACCATTGTTAATGAAAAAGACATACTTATGCTAGAAAAGTTGTTAAATGAAGACGATGACGACGAGGAAGAGCCTCCACCTCCGTCCGACAATGAAGATGATATGTGTGATAGTGATACTGACAGTGATGATTCGTATGGGTCCTAGCAGATGTACGTTTCATGTCTTTTTACTATGGTTTATTAATATGCTTATTTATCAATGTCTTTTTATACGGGTTTTTTCTTCCTTATTTTTATACTAATTGTTTATTCTCTTCTCAATGCAGGTTTGCTAAGCATGGGCAAGGGCAAGGCCGATGGCACGGGTTTACTAAGCAAACTCAAATCGATTACTAGTAGGAGTGGTCGAGCCCGTAATATTTCGTCTCGACTACTTGAGGATGACTCCTCACAGGGAGGTCATGGGAGAGGTGCCCCTAGAGGTGGAGGGGGTGCGGGGAGAGCCCCTAGAGGGTGAGGGGGTGGTCGGGGCCAGAAACAACGCTCCCTCACCGACTTAGGGGTGCCTTTTACAAGGCCCTCTTGTAGTGAGGTACCCTCTACTCAGGAGAAGGAGTTTCGCGAGGAGGTTGAGGAGGAGGAGGAGGAGCAGGAGTTTGGGGAGGGGGAGGAGGTTGGTGGTGGTAGGAAGGAGGAGGAGGTTGGTGATGGCAGGGGGAGGGAGGAGGTTGGTGGTGGCATGGAGGGGGAGGGGGTTGGCAACAACAAGGGGTGGTTGCGTGGTCAAGCAAGACCCCCCCCCCCCCCCGAACCTGATACGGAGGAGCAGAAGTGGATCATTACGCCAAAGGGGAAAGAGTAAGTGCCTCTTAATCATATTTTAATTCTTTTGCTTGTAAACATGCTCATATTTTCTATCTTTTGTAGGGGCTGGGAGGTTCCTCCAAAAGCCCGTGTTCCGAACAGTGCCATCACTATCTTGCTGAAGGAATATTGGCTGGGGTTGTTCGTTCCGGACCCAGTCAAGCAGCCGGAGCACTGGGTTTTGGCTATGACCTGGAACCACTACAAATTGGCTACCCATGCGGACTATCCGACACATGCTAAGGCCGTGGAAACAAATTTTTGGGTAAATTATCTTCAGAAGCATGAGTCTTGAGTTTCGTCCATAGTTTTCCATCGAATGGTTTGACTCATGGATTCTTCCATTATGTTTTCATGAATAACTGTAGAAATACTATCAAGCTCTTGAGGAGAACAAGCCCATTGCCGAGAAGCTGTTTCAGAGAGCTGCAAAGAAGCAGGCCCGCCAGATCCAGTACGAGGTGCGCTGGGTGGCCATCTCGCAATATTATTACAACTATCGTGACATGAAGATGCCCAAGGATTTCGCGCGGGAGGAGAAGCTTACCTTGACTAAGGAGCAATACATGTTGGTAAGTATAACAGACTTTTCATTCTGATGTTTGTGTTAAATGTCATTGTTTCGTGTCAACATGCCAATATGCTTTCATTATGTAGGCGTGTCCTGGTTGGTGTTATGGAAAAAGGGAATCATGGGAGGCATTGGTTGATACATGGCTCGGTGATGATGAAAAGTGGGCTGCTAAAAGCATCCAAAACCGGGCTAATCGAGGAAATGACGGAACACATAGTCAGGGAAACCGGAACCATTGGCGCCACAAGAAAGTTCAGGTATATCTATGTACATGAAACATTTTTGTTCTTCTATGTATGACTAACCTATGTTTGGTGCTGCTTGGTGGTGCATGAGGAGAAACTGAAGCGGCCGCTCTCAGACATGGAGGCGTGGGAGCTAGCCCATGTGCGGACTAAGCCCAAGGAAGGCAAGGGCAAGTACTACGACAACTCCGGCGAGCACCTTGAGACCTAAAAGAAGGTGTATAATCTCTACAATCCTGACACACCTGACCCCATAAAAGAGGCTACGGACGACGGGGCGGTGGTCGGCATAGGGCCGAAGAGTCATGGTCGACAACGAGTTCTGGATGCCGTGGTCACTCCTTCTATCTCCTACACACAGCTCCGAGTTACCAACCCGAGCCTGAGCCCGCGGCCGAGGGTGACAAGTGCACACTCAATGTCCCTCCTAGCCCATCAACACTCTGTAAGAATTTTCTCTCTTATCTTCCTTTTTCTCATTTTATTTTCCACACCAAGATGTTCTATGAGTTTCATCATGTTATATTGAAGGCCTACATGGAGTACCAGCGTTAGGAGACCATGGCGTGGAACGCGAGACTTGCAACAGTCTTGGACCACACCAGTCGCATGATGAAGGTTAATTTAGCCCCTTTTATTTGACTTTCACATTTGCATTCTCATTTCTTCTAACTTTCGTGTGTGCTTCATCAACTAACATGCAACTCGTTTTTGAGTCCATGGCGGCCGGAACGGTTCTGTAATGGAACCACCACCACCACCACCTGCTGGAGAACAACCAATTCTGCTTACGTTTGAAGACTTTGTGGCACAACACTGTCCGACTCTGGTTAGTACATCCCTAAACTATCCAACTACTTATCGTGCATTCAACACTATCATATATCTCTATAACATCTCTTTTCAAACATGCAGGGAACTAATCGATCCTCCGTTGGTGGTGGTGCCAATTATGGCATCACTCCTGAGTCACGAAGCCCGGTCACTCCAATCCACCGAGGAGGTGGCGGTCACGGTCTTGCCGGTAGCGCTGCTGGTAGTAGTGACGACCTTGGCTTTGGCGGTCTTGGCGGTACTGAATTTGGTGGTGGACCTTCTGACGCTTAAGCCTCTTGGTAGTGGTGGTCATGACTTATGTTTCATGCATTCATATTATGTTGTTCAGACATATGTTGTGTTGTTTCGACGTATGTTTTATTGATTTCACGTATGTTGTGATGGTAATACTTATATTGTGGTGATAATGATGTGGATCTATGATATATATATATATGATGTGTACTAGTTGTGATATATTTGTGTTGTATATTGTCGAGAAATAAAACAAAAACAAAAAAACAACACCTATGCCGATGGTGTAACCGTCGGCGTAGCCCTGACCTCGATGCACCAGAATCTGCCACGTGGCAAGCTACGTCTAACCGTCGGCGTAGCCTGCCTTCGCGTGTGCCAGAGGCTGCCACGTGGCGGGGCTACGCGGACGGTTACACCGTCGGCGTAGGTGCTGGCCTATGCCGACGATGTAACCGTCGGCGTAGCCCCGCCTTCGGGTGCGCCAGAGATTGCCATGTGGCATGTCTATGCCGACGGTTTAACCGTCGGCATAGCCCCTGTCACGTGGCAGCTTCCGGTTGGTGCACGAACTCCGCCGTCGCCGTCAGCCGCCGTCACGTGAGAAAGGATGCCGACGGCCCATCTACGCCGACGGTCGTACGGCGGGAGGTCGGCATAAGGGACCTACTCCGACGATTTTCCTATGCCGACGAAAATGCCCAGGTACGCCGACGTTCGCGATCCCGACGGTGCTACGCCTATGGGGGCCGTCGACGTAGGCCTACGCCGACGGTGCCAGGCCGTCGGCGTAGGGTCCAATTCCGGTAGTGAACACCCGTTTAACAAAATATCAGCTTTAAACTTGTTTTCCTAAAACCCAGCGCTAATACCGTCTATCCAAACAACCACTAAAGTATAAGGGTAAAACTGGATCGAAGGGTAAATGTTTTGGGCTGCGTCACTGAATAGGACAATACAAATAACTCATGTTGCAAGTGGTGACATAATATACATGAGCCTAACGGCTTCCGCTATGATATTCTCCACCCTTTATCATTAAAATTTAGAGCAGATACCAACATGCCTCAAAACACTGATTAGCCAAAAAACAACGAGGATGATGACAAGGCATTATTCTTGCTATCCATGATTAGCCCGTTGTCATAAGTTGAATAGACTGGATTTAGATTCACACACCTTATTATGACACTTAGTTCTTTGACCACATCGCCCATCTTAATTCGCTTCCTTGCGGAGCCCCTGCAACAAGCCAGGCCAAGTCTTGAAATTGGAGCAATGAACAATTCTGTCATCTCTTGGGATTTTTCGCTGTGTCTTATATTGGTGTCCATTATTTCCAGTAGATCACCAGGACAGGCCATCTCGACGTAGTTGGGGAGACTTGTAGTATCATCATTGAATGCGTCAGTTGGCCTTCTACCAGTAAGCATCTCTAGCAGTAGAACACCGTAGCTATAGACGTCACCTTCCATTGAAATTTCAGTCCCCATGCCATATTCTGACCATAAAAATAAAAAGAAAGGTTTGTGTCAGCTTTGTAATGATGCTCCTGTCATGATCTACACATTTCCTTCCTGTTGACAAGAATGTAATTAACTTTGAAAGTATTTAGATTCTCCTTCCTACACATTTAGATTCTCCTTTTTTGAAAGGAATACTTTCTAGATTCTAATAGAAATAGGAGGATCCAAGCTTCTTTCTAAAAAAGGACAAGTGAGTATTAAATCTGATGCATCTTTAATTTGTTTTTAGATTTGCAAATTAAGATAACTTTTCGGAATTAATTTTTCCAGCAACTGATGTCAATGGGTTGAGCAAGAAGGAAAACTACATACCAGGCGCAAGGTAGCCAATGGTGCCTTTAATACCAACCGAGCTACACTGCTCGTCAAATGATTGCTCACTTTCTTCTGCCTTCATTATCTTTGCTAAGCCGAAGTCACCAAGATGTGCAACCATGTTATCATCAAGAATAATATTACTAGGTTTAACATCACAGTGAACAATTGGAGGATCAATATGGTCATGCAGATATTCCAATGCCTCCGCCACATCAAGAGTTATATTTAGCCTCTGTATCAAGCTTAGTGTCTGAAACTTGGCGTCTATGTTTGGATGTAACCATGCGTCCAAGTTTCCATTGGATATAAACTCGAGCACAAGTGCCTTAAATTCATTTCCACTGTGGTCCAAGCTATCACACACTGTGATAACCTTGACTAGATTGCGATGCCGAATCCTTTTAAGAGCATTGCACTCAGACGTGAAGCTCCTTGTGGCTCCTTGTCGTTGGACATCAAGTACCTTCACTGCCGCAGAAATTAAATTTGAACCAGAGCCAAAAATCCCTTTATATACACTGCCGAAGCTTCCACGGCCAATCAAATTTCCTGCAGAGAATGAATCTGTAGCCGCATACAACTCAGCGTATGACATCCTCTCAAACATCTCACTGATGTCGTTCTTCTGACCTTGGCAGGCATCACCTCTTGACTTGTTAATGCAATAGCATGTACCAATGCAAACACTGAGAAGGATGAATGCTCCCACCACAGAAAACACCAGGATGTGAAGCAGTTTATGACGTGCAGGCTTATCAGGAGTTGGGGAAGGGCATGCAGGGAAATGAAAGGACACAGGGCCACCACATAGCAGGCCATTACTTGTGAGAGATACAGCGCTTGCATTTGTGAAGACCCCCTTATCTGGAACACGACCTGATAGGCGGTTGAATGAAAGGTTGAGATTCTTTAAGGGCTGAAAGCTCTCGAGAAATTGAGGGACAGGTCCTGACAATTTGTTATTTGAGAGATCCAGCTCTCCTAGCCCTCTTAGTGCCATGAGTTCTTTTGGAATTTCCCCATGCAAGAGATTCCCTTGTAAGTATAAAAGTTGCAATTCTAGGCAACTACCAAGAGTGTTTGGGATTGCACCTGATAATCTGTTCCATGAGAAATGCAGTATGCCAAGATTGACCAAAAGCCCAACATGTGGAGGTATGGGGCCATCTAATCTGTTGTTGGAGAGATCGAGAAACCAGGAAAGGGAGGAAATGCTGATGACCTCTTGTGGGATTTGCCCACTCAACAGGTTTATGGAAAGGTCCAGCGACACCAACTCGCTAAGATAACCAAGAGTTGCAGGAATGCTTCCTTCCAGAATGTTGCTAGACAAATCTAGCCTATTTAATCTTGATATGTTGCCTAGTGAGAATGGAATCTCCCCATGGAATCTATTCCGAAATAGCAACAATTGGTGCAGGTTGCTGAGCTTTCCAATGTCTGGAGGAATGGTCCCTGTGAAGAGGTTCTCTACAAACTCAAGTTTGCTGAGTTTGTAATATCTTCCTATTCTTGTAGGTATATGCCCAGCAATTTGGTTTCCTCCTATTTGAATGGTTTGAAGCTCTTGCGAGAGATTACCCATGGTATATGGCAAAATGCCTGAAAGGTTATTCGCTTGAAGATCTAAATAAGATAGACTGCTGCAGTTAGCCAAGGAGGTGAGGAAATCCCAATCCCTTGGCTCTGTAGCGTGAAGCTCATTCTCGCCTACTCCAAAACTAGTCAAACGGCCATTTTGGCCAATATTTGGTGGGATTCGTCCCCGAAATCTATTCCCGTGGAGAGAGTAAAATTCTAGAGAAGATATGTTTGACAAGGAGTCAGGAATCTGGCCTTCAAATTGGTTGTAGAATAAACTGATCTTCTTCAGGTTAGGGAGTGTGGAGCCAATATCTTGTGGCAGAGAGCCTGACAGTTGGTTTGACCCGAAATTGAGGAATTCAAGTGATGACATATTAAATAATACCGGAGGAACCAAACCTTGTAGGTTATTGACTGGTATATTCAGAGATTGAAGGTAGATAAGCTTAGACAAATCTGGTGGGACATGGCCACCAAATATGTTGCTAGCCATGTCCAAATGTTTCAGCGCTGTCAAATTGCCAAGCCATGGTGGGATCTGCCCATGCAAATAGTTGGACCTTATACTGAAGATGGTGAGCGTTGCAAGATGTGCAAAAGAAGGAGGAACAGTACCCGAGATATTGTTGTTGCTGATACCCAGAACAACAAGCTTTGACAGGTTCCCTATGCTGGGAGGGATGGCACCGGACAGGGAGTTGATGCTGAGGTTGAGCCTGCGGAGTGCCAAGCAGTTTCCAAGGCTAGGAGGGATCTGACCTTGGAGCTTGTTGTTGGACAGATCGAGTAGACGGAGCCGGGAGAGGTTCCCAAGAAGCGGTGCAACGGTGCCGGAGAGGCTGAGACCACTCAGGCGCAGCGCGGTGACACGGCCCGGGTGACTGCGGCGGCATGTCACGCCGGTCCATCTGCAGAAACTGCCGTTGGAGCTGCTGTTGCTTCTCCAGGATGTAAGTGCACCCAGAGGATCCTCCGTGATGAAGGATTTGAAGGATAGGAGAGTGTGGAGGTCGTCCATGGAGCTCGAGGTGGAGGGGAGCAAGAGAAGGACAGTGGTGGTGGTGACAAGGGCAAGAAGCCGGAGCCATCGTCTGCGATCCATGGCCAGGCAATGACAACTTGACAAGCAAGTACCAACTGCTGGCTACTCCGGCTTAGATCCAGCCGAAAGTCTGAAACGACGTCAAATCATCGCACGTCCTGGTGGGGCATGCTCGCTGGGCAGCGTTGATGAGAGCCACTCGTTCATGAGAGCTACTACACTTGTAGTATTTCCATGCCGGCCTTATCTTCTCGTCTCCATCTCCATCAATTCCTTCTGGTCCGTGGAGGGACGCTCCCATGGTACTATAGTACTATCTCTGCCATGGCCCACGCTGCTCCCCCAACTTTTTGCTCACTCTTCGCTGCAACTGCAATGCTGCTTCGACAAGGACGGCGTCGGTGCTCTGCTAGAGACCCCGCGCTGCTGCGGGCTTATGAGAGGAGAGGAGAGGAGGACGCTGCTGACATGGCTCGACGGAGCTGCGTTGCAGCACGTGATGCTACGACGGCGTTGATGCGTTGCAGCCGGACAGGCGGCGAGCTGCTGCCATGGTCGGCGGCGGAGCTGCGTTGCAGCACACGATGCTACGATGCCACTGCCATGGCTTCGTCGGAGCTGCGAGTTGATGCTACCATGGACATCGCCGGAGCTACCATAGACGCCGTAATGTTGTGACCACGAGCTTCGGGTGGGGTGCTACGGCGGAGCTGCGGTCATGCGTGCCGGAGGCCGGAGGCCGAACTATAGCTACTTTAGTAAACGGAAATATTTGCTCTTTTGTATCAAAAAAATATTGAAAATATTGCACATATACTTTATATGGAGGTGTATCATGTGCTTGTGAACTTCTTTCAAATGTATATTTTTTGTACGAACCAATCTGTGGTTGGATGGTTGGAGAGACTATAATATTCCCAGTCCATCAGGATTTAAATCCCGATGCTCGCATTTGTTTCAGGATTTCTGGTGATGCGCATTTAGCAAAAAGAGACGTTTTCGTCGACGACGAGGAGCCTACGATGATTTCGCAAATTTCACAGGCATAGAGTATGCATGTGTACATTCATATGGATGAGTATATAGCCCTCTGTACTGTATTAAAAAATGTATGTTTCTAGTATGTGTTGCACATAAAACAAAAATATGTGGATTTGAAAAGGTTTACACCGTACTCCTAACTGTCCAATGACAAATTGGTTCGCATTTATTTTTCCATTCTAACTCCCATAATTAGATGTGTATACACGACGCCGTTCATTCCAAATAAATTGGATGCATTACTTATCTTAAGTCAAACTTCTCTATATTTGACCAAAATTTATAAAAAATATGTTAATATATGAAGTACACAAATTTTTATGTTGAACATAATAAAACTAACTTGGTTACTGTAGATGTTTCATCTAATGTTCTACCCCACATATTCATATTAAATTATCGCGGGCTTAGTACAACTTTTTGATCAACTTAAGTATAATTAATATGGATAGGGGGAGTAATAAAGTTTGACTTTAGGGCATTTTCAATACGTTCTTCCAAACCGTCCGGATTGTGTTGTCTGGACGTCTGGAGCCATCCAACACGAGCCTATATCGATCTGTCGAGCGGTCCTGCCAAACTTTTTCCGGCAATCCCAAGCAAAGTGGGAGGATGGGGGTTTGGCGGGAGTCCAGACATCATCCACGTAGGACTCCGACATCCCTGACCCACCCAAAACCCCTCGTGGACCCCAGGCCTCCATCCTCCCAATTTCTCCTTCCCTTTTACACTCTTGTCTTCGCCGCCGCTCCACCACCCGACCGCCACATCACACCCCTGCCGGAACTCACAAGTCTGTCATGTCAAACAATACATCCGGGCTCCATGCTGCTTCTCCTCTGCCGCCGGGAGGGACAAGCCTCTCATCTCAGGTACCATCCGCTCCTAATATGCTCATCATGCCCGACAGTTGTTCGGTGAGTTGCCTGAGCTAATTAATTTGTCACTTCTTCTTTGAAGCAACATGGGATACTATCTGGTTGACGGTATCTGTCCTTCTTGGACTACCTTTGTGAACATCATCTCTAACTCAATTGGTTAGAAAAGGTCTCACTTTGCCCAAAGACAAAAAACAGTTAGAAAAAATGTTGAGAGGGCTTTGGAGTTTCGCAGACACGTTTTGCAGTTGTTCATGAACCTGCTAAACAATGTGATCCGGATACCTTGTATAAGGTGAGGACCTATTGTGTGATCATGCACAACATGATCGTGGATAATGAGGGTGAGGATGCTGCGGCAGGTCTTGAATTTGAAAACATGGGTGATCCTATCGAACTTCCCGATCAAAATCCGACCATATTTGAAGTGACTTTTTAAATGCATCAACAAATTCGGCATCGAGCAATTCACGAACAACTGAAGGAAGATCTAATTGAACATCTATGGACGGTGAAGGGACAACAATGTCTAAGTATAATATTTAAACTTTTCTTAACTAGAACTACCGTTGCATTTAAACATTTGAACTATTATAGACTATATATGTGATTATTTAAACGTGCGGACCAAAGTTGTCAGAATCTTGACTCAAGTCTTAAAATCTTACGACCTTACGATCCAGACTAGTCTTTGAATCACAATAAAAAAAAGGTTTTGAGTTAATGAAAAACAAGAACTTGAATTAATTCATAACAAAAGGAGTAACAAACAAGGGCCAGCAGCTTTTTTACTTTCGGCAGAGTCAGACTCAGACAAGATAGATGCTCCTGAGCAGAGCACACTGGATGGTCTTCATATCTACTACCTCTGTTTATAAATATAAAATGTTTTGACAGTTCAATTTAAACTGGCAAAACTTCTTATATTTATGAACAAAGGGAGTACGTGTCTTTAGAAAATAATTTCGAACTACCCCACAAAAAAAAAATCGAACTGGAGATGCAGAGAGCCAACGGTACCAGCAAATTAATCCCACTTGAAACCAGAACGGTCATTACTTGTTAGGCATGCATGGCGACTTCAAAATTCAGAAACTAATCCCAAAGGAAACAAAAGGCAAATGTAACTATGTAAGTACTTCCTCCGTAAAGAAATATAAAAACGTTTAGATCATTAAAGTAGTGATCTAAACGCTCTTAAATTTTTTTACAGAGGGAATACATTTCAAACCCCAGGATGCCGCCGACGCCAAGGATGATAACTAGGAAGCATTCATGTCAATGCAACACACCACTCCTGCAACTGAACAGCTATAGGTTTACTGGAAACGATCTAGCCGCCTCACCATTAAGGGGCCAAAATAACATCATGTCTACTTAGGTACTCCCAGCAGATTCAGCGTGTGATGTCCTCCACTTGAGTACTTCCAGCATCTTCCTCGGCGCGCTTCCTCTTGAGCTTGCTCCTGTCCACCCGCCAGTACTGCTTCATGACATACGCGGCGACTTCTTCCAGGGTCGCTTTCCGGTCCTCCTTGTAGTTCCACAGCTCGCTGAAAGGATAGCGGCCACTTGGATTGTGCTCGCTGACTTCCAGCGGAGCCTTTGTCACAAAGTCATAGATCTGCTCGCCGTGTTCTTCCTTCAGAGCCCGAAGCTTCTCGTCGTCCTCACAGAGAATTTCCTACAACAGAGCTCACACTGTTAGATGGACGGCATTTTTTCCAAGCCAAGCAAACTATTCACAGCTTCAAAGCTTGCATTTCATGGATATACCAAGCTTGTTGTTACTTTCATGTAAATGGTGGCTCAAATTTGAATGCGATCCTACCACAGTAGGGACACAACCAATGTTTTAGATAGCGGGCTATGGTAAATAGCGGTGGACCTCCAAATAAGCTATAGCGGGCTATAGCGCGACTTTTATACATGAGACCATTTAGCAACACCCTGCTGAAAAGGCTATAGCAAGGCTATAGCGGACTATTTAAAACTATGGACACAACGTGTGGAGAAACAATGTTGCATGCGTGTTATGATTAACTTAAGATATGGATGCTCCATTAGTATGGTCATATATCATTGCAGAGAGTTATGGCAAATTTATACGAGTGTTCCAAGTAGGTGGTAGGTGTGAATTACAGAATGTTCTGGAAAAACAACTCTTCCACATGGTGACAGAGCTTCATAGATGACGTATATGTCATAAATTTCAGAACCATACAAGGATCTGTACCCAATTAGCCTAGCATTGGATCTACAATGGGAAGAAACAGTAATATAACGCAGCATTTTTTTATCGTCTCAGCAAGCCCAAGCAGTGAAACAATTCACAGTCCTGGTTCGATTGATTAAGAATTGGCGTGCATCTTCAAACTGTCGACATCCCAACATATAACTGTAGATAACCGGTATAAAACATCTTTTAACAAAAATAAAATGATGTAGAGTTGACCTTATCAGTGAAATCAACAATGAGAAGAAGCTAACACTTCGATAGGGAGCAAATCACTATTTATTCAATAAGACTCTGTAGGTTCCAACCTAGAGCAGCTGGCTAACACACTGACATAAGTTCTAGGCTTCTAGCCCTCGTGGACAAAACTGAAATTGCTCCACAAATTATTATTTTTTGGAAGTCACACCACATTTGTAGTACACGTCTTTGGTAATCTATACATGTCTAAATGGAGAGATTCACTAATCAAGCATCCACTGAATAAAATTAGCTATTATGTATTAAAAGGGAAGCAACTGAGCTATGCATGTTTCAGTGTATTGTTACAAAACAACACCGAGCTATCAAACAATCCATTGTAAAATCTGCATGTGGTAAAGAACATTTGGAGAAAACAATGAAAGAAACATTATTATCTGCTATTTTGTTCCTTTTGGATTAATTAAGAATCTGGGGGAGTAAATTAAACCATGCACTTATAACTTCCACCACATTTTATTTTGTATTACATGTGCTAGTGAAATGCTTGCAAAACCAAAAGTCTATTGTGAAACCATTGACACGATTACAAACGAAATTGAATTGTGTAATGGCAACAGTAAAGAGGCCTATACCATTTCTTTTCCCTCAACCCTGATACTTTAAAAGGCGGGTAGCGGGGAAAGCGAAGGCACCAGCACCAGATGGTGCGATCAAATCGAAATCCAAGGGTCACGGGGCGGCGCATAGCGGCCTAGTCATGGGGAGTACTACTTGCTGCGAAAAGAAAGGCTACAGAAACAAGGTAGGGCGAGCGAGGGCCATCATTCCATCAACCCAGTCCATCCATGGGGTCAAGTCTCCGACGACCGACCAATGGGGTCAAGGCCGGGAAACGAGATCATAACAAAGGGTCAATTAGTGACTACACAGAGTTTGTAATCTTAAGGTGCTGCGTGCCGTCCATGGAGCTGGAGCAGCTGCCGCCCGGATCAGACGCGCATTTCTCGTGGACGCCACCGCCTGGAGGATCCTCCGCCAACGTCATCTCCGAAGACTCCTAATCAGTGAAGAGACCACAAAGTAAGCCCTGTTCATCTGTATACATCAATGTAGCTGAGTTTAATCAGTTTGAAGTTTACCGGCTCGGACGAGAAGATTGCCCATGGCTTGTCGATGGCATGTTGTGGTGACTCGTGAACGGAGCTCGGCTCGTCCCTGCAGAACAATTCGAGCGCCGTCTCGAGGTTGGCCACGATGTATGACATGGTCGGCCGGTCCTCCCCTTTCAACTCCAGGCAGCATCGTGCAGTCTGGGCGACATGCTCCAGCGCATGGAGCTGCCCCGACGTTGGCTCTGGCACAGGTCTCGTGTCCAGCAACCCCTTGATATTGCCGGCCTCAATCATGGGGATAGCGAAAGTTGCCAACGACTCGTCATCCTCAAACGCCTCTTTTCCTGTTAGAACCTCGAGCATCACGTTGCCCAGGCTGTACACGTCGCTCGTCAGCTTCAGAAGACCTGTGCTCATGTACTCTGGGTCGATGTACCCAATCGTGCCAGTAACGGTGCAACTCATCCCCAACTCCTCACTCGGCGGCATGTCCCAGACGACCGACGAGCCAAAGTTGGACAAACGCGGCACCCAGCTGGCGTCAAAAAGGATCTTGCGCGACTTGATGTCCCGGTGAATGATCGGCGGGTTGGCATGACAGTGCATGTGCTCGATGGCGCGCGACACACCGAGGAGCACATCGATGCGCATCTTCCAGGACATCGTCACTGGCGACGGCGCAGATGAGCCCTGATCAACGTGTAGGTGGTGAAAGAGCGTCTTGTTCTCCATGTACTCGTAGACGATCAGCCACTCCGGATGTTCCGGCTCTTCCTGCGCTTCCGGCTCCTTTCTCCACCAGGATAGCAGACGCTTCTTTTTCTGTTGCTGGCCTGTTAGCCGGTGCTTGCCCTTGCTTGCAGTCACACATGATCCGAGGAGGCGGACGATGTGTTTGTGTCGGAGCCGTGGTAGGATGTCGAGCTCCATGCTGAACTCCTCCTGTAAGGACACGGCCTGCCGATCCGTGATGCGCTTGACGGCCACCTCTCGTCCATCGTGAAGCCTTCCCCTGTACAGAGTTGTATAGGGGCTGGACTTGAGCTCCGTGTGAGGGGCGAAGTAATCGGTGGCAGCGACGATTTCTGCAAACGTGAATTCATGGATTTCATACGGTGCTACTGCTTCTTGATCCACCACTGTAGACTCCTGAAAAAGAGAACATAAATGAGCTCTCGGCATTCACAGAAAATAGAGAGTATCATTTTCTCAGCGAGCCGCGCGACCAATTCGTACTGAAGATGTACATACCTTCAGCTCGTACGACTCTGAAAGCGTAGACAGTTCACCTCCGTCTCCGTCTCCGGCACCGGTGGTGTCAAGGAGCTTGTAGATCCGGTCGAGACGGCGTGCAATGCCGATGTGGCTGGTCACGGGGAAGAGAAGAAGGTAGAAGTCGATCTTGTTCTGCATCTCCCTGAACCTTAGGGCCTTCCTGCCGGCCATGAAAAAATGGTAGGCTGCGCTCCTCCTCTGGCAGGACTCGAGGAGCTCGTGGGCTTCCCGGAGCGTGTCACCCAGCCCGGCCATCTGCCGCGCCGCCTCCGGGTCCTCCACGAGCGGCAGCAGCCGCGAGATTATGAGGACCCGACGCGCGAGCTGCTGGCACTCCCTCCTGTTCTGCCGCGCCGTCTCCGCAGCCTGCGTGATACTTGAGATGAGCCCGACGACGTCCGCGCCGACAAGCTGTGCCACCGTCGCCACATCACCGAGCTCAGTCAGCAGCGTCATGGCAGCCGCCTACCTAGTAATCTGGCCGACCTGCTCTGCACCCAAGGGCGAGCCTCGAAATGATGGCGCGGTTCTGCGCTCCTTTTAGAGTCTCCACTCTAGCTGGGGCCAAGCCGTTGAAACCACTTTGTGGTCGTCGTCGTCGATCGTGGGGGAGGGTGGCTCTTCGCAGAAACTCCCCGGAAGGTGAACGATTTTCATGGGGACGCGTTTCCCTTCGATGGCTGCTGCTTACGCAGCTACCCGGGAAATATCCAGTAACGCGCTCACTTTTTCAATGTCTTGCCTTTGCCTTTGGGCCGTTTTTCTATCAGCCCGATCTGAATGGGTTCCGTGTGCCTCAGTGTTTTCTGAATTTTTTTATTCAGTCGGCGACGCGACATGGAAGGGAGGCTCCTCGCCGGTGATCAGCGGCAGGGGCTGGTGGAGGTCCATGGCGCGAGGCGAGCCGCCCGCAAGCAGTTCAGTCGCGTGCTTCCGTGCAACGGCGGAAGGAAGTAGAGATGTTGGTACCGAGGACTGGACCCCAGATTTTGGAGGCTCAGGACCAAACTAAAACACGGAGCATAAATCGTACTCCCTTCGTTCTTAACCATAAGTCTTTTTAGAAGATTTATTATGGGACATATTTTAGAATGTAGATTTATTCATTTTGTTTCGTATGTAGTCCTTCAGTAAAAGCTTTAAAAAAATTATATATAGAAACGGAGGGAGTAGCTAACATTGTTATTACTTATGTTGATGTCAATATTTTCTTCTTGTTAAGATTTACTCCTATTAGTTGGTTGTCTTACCACATGTGACTTTTGTTTTTATTAAGTTTGGGTTGCTTACCACATTTGGTAATGTATCTGACAAGTGTCTCAACGTTACTATTGTATTTCTAAAAATAAATAAAAGAATGTGTTTTAATGTCCTATGGTTGTCTTAATGAAAAGTTTCTAACCACCAAAAATAACAAAGCTAATTCTGATTTAAGGGATTCCCCTCTACATGCTAAGTTGGTTAGGTTCCTACCTTGTGTAACCTGTCCACTCGGACTGAAGTACTAGACTTGATGTGGGTACGCTCGTGAATATATATTAGTCTTTTTGATGCTATCCTGGTTTGGCGTGTTCGTTAACCGTGAGGTGTATCTGACTATTTCATCAATTTCAAATCTGTCGACTCAGACTCTCACATGTGGTCCCAAGTCAAGATGATGACAATGGGGCCCTAAAACCCGTATCCCCGCGGGGTTTTACCCTATTAGAGGACGAGGATGGGCGTCTTTTTAACCCCACGGGGCTACCGATGGGTACATTATAAAACCCCGCACCGTTTCAGTAGTATCCGATCCCAAAACTATATATACCAGTCAAAATATGCACATCCACTGATCCATCCTTGAGGCTTATCTAGATACGCAACTAGCCCAGCGGCCTCATCTCAGCACCCAAGACCGAAATTCACACGAGCATGAGCACGACCCCTCGCTCGGTCGCTCTAGCTCCCACTGTCCCACGCAACACAGCACACACGGCAACACATCACATGTAATATGTTTGTTTCTTAAATATGATGATTTTTGCTACTACCATTGTTGTAATATGCTCTTGTTTTATTTCAAAACTTGTTGTTTTTGCTGACTACTTGTGGGGATGGGTTCCCCACAGGCTTACAAAACCCGACGACTTTAGGGGATGGGCAAAAAACTAACCTAGTGTAGAAATATTGGGACGGGAACAGGTTTGTGGTTTTTTCGCGGGGACGGGTTTGGGCAAGCAAAACCCGATGGGTTTCGTCCCTATTACCATTTTGAGTCACGGGGTTGGATTGTGTGTGCATCCATAAGCTAAATCTGCACCAGTGCAGTGACGGAGATCAACACCAGGCATGTCGGACCTCGGCCGAGGGTGTGAGCACCATGCGTATGCTCACCAAAGCACAATGCAGAGTATTATAGCCATAATGCCATGAAATAGGGCTAGGGTCATTTCATGATTCCCAACTAATCCCTCCTTTCCGGGAAAGAAAGTTAAATTTCTTGGCCAGTGTTTTCCTTTTTCCCGACTGCCGTACGTGCACTATGCATTGGAAGCTTTGTAATCATGGTTTACAATGTGAATACAGCTTTGATATCACCGAAGAAAAGAACTGAGAATACACACACACACACTATGAGTTAAGCAGAAACAGAGCTATGCACCACCGATCTATGTGAACTGTCCCCTTTCTAGTGTGAAACTTCGACACTTCACAGGATCCATGACACTGGCTGCTGCTGAATTTGTCCAGAAATATGTGGCTGACAACTCAATCCTCATCAATGTAGACAGAACCAGCTACTTTTCTTCGGGTAATAATCATGTGTTCTTCTCTTGGTGATAAGCAAGTGCAACAACACCAAAGGATCCGTTAGGAACTACTCTTCCATGCAAATGTATAAGAAATTGATGGGTGAAAAGGATGAACACCCTTTCTTTGCCATCATTTTGGAAAAATGCCAGCAGATTAAAACACAAGATATTCTTCTGGCTAGTGACTCACTGCAGAGTCAATACAAGAGCACCACTGAAAAGAAAAGGAATGCAACTAGATGATCTACACTGCCCTAACTGCAATGAGCAAGCTGAAGAAACCATTCTGCACTTACTGTATGACTGCAACTTTGTCAGAGACTGTTGGAATAGCCTGCTACCAGGAAAGAACAGAGGTACATCTGTCTTTGAAGAAACCGGCATGGCTATGGACATGCTTCCCAAAGAATTTCCTGCAGAAATTACTATCCTAGCCTGTTGGAACATTTGGATACAAAGAAATGGGAAAGTATTTCGAGGAGAACGGCAATCCATTCAATCTTGGAGATTCATTCTCAAGAAAGACCTCAAGCTGCTCAGGTTCAAAATTAAAGATCATGATAAAAAATTATGGATAGTGTTCTAGCAAATGTATCCAAAGATTTCTTTCATCTCTGCTCCTTTCGGACGTCATCATGCGAATGTTCTCGCAAACGTAGTATGCGCATAAACTATTCCCCTGCTTCTGCCTCACGCACTTTACGAAAATAAAATTCAATCAGGTAATAATTAATCAAGCATGATAATGGTATTAAAACTAGAATTAAAGAGATGCATGGACGTAGCTAGCTAGTATAGTACTACTTAATTATCTTGGGTCGCATCCATTTCAGCTGTTGTGCTCAGTCGCTTGGAAACTGTTTGATGAACTTGGCCCAAGCCCTGCCCGCCGACAAAGAAAATGAATAAAAAAGTTATTAACTAGTTGATATCAGGAAATGAAGTAATTAAAGAGACCGACATAGTGCAATAATGATTGAAATTACCTGTCAATCATTCCCCTCACGATTGCGTATTCGGATAGATCCTTATATAGTGAGTCCGTTACTTCGAATTTTCCCTTGTCAACTTCAATGATTAAATAGATCCAGTTACAGCATGCGCATACGTTTTGTATAATTAAGCGGGCATGTGTGCATAACTCATCGACTACACTTATTAACATCTAGTAAGCAAAAAAAATAGAAGTTGTAGTACAAGATATATATAATAACACTCATCTGAAGTTGTAAGGAAGTAGTATTTCTGGTTGAGTGTTTAGATGCTTCAAAAACTCTACTAGGAATTTCTGTGTGTCTTTTCTCGAATATTGAGTTTCCCGTATTGCTTGATTAACCGTATTTGGGTCAATGAACCCAATGTTATAGCATTCAGCTTGTTTCATTTCATACATCTTCATTCTACATAATACCACAGAAACAAATATAGTAAGGATAATTACAGATAATGAACTAGAGCACAGTTAGCTAGAGACTTGAATTACAGAAATAAATCACTTACAGACAATAACAACTGACTAAAGATTTGTCGAGTGCGTCTTGATTGAATAACTGAAACAACTCTGAATAATGAATCCACAAATCTTTTTTTATGGAAGTAATGCCTCTTCTTGACTCTCGCCATGAGGGACTCTGTATTGGTATTTGCTGTTTCTTGCATGTACCACGTATGCAAATGTTGGAAATATGCCCTAGAGGCCATAATAAATTGGTTATTATCATATTTCCTTGTTCATAATAATCGTTTATTATCCATGCTATAATTGTATTGATTGTAAACTTAGATACATGTGTGGATACATAGACAACACCGTGTCCCTAGTATGCCTCTAATAGACTAGCTCGTTGATCAAAGATGGTCAAGGTTTCCTAGCCATGGACATGAGATGTCATTTGATAACGGGATCACATCATTAGGAGAATGGTGTGATGGACAAGACCCAAACTACAAACATAGCATATGATCGTGTTAGTTTATTGCTATTGTTTTCTGTATGCCAAGTATCTGTTCCTATGACCATGAGATCATGCAACTCACTAACACCGGAGGAGTACCTTGTGTGTATCAAATGTCTCAACGTAACTGGATGACTATAAAGGTGCTCTACAGGTATCTCCGAGGGTGTCTATTGGGTTGGCATGGATCAAGACTGGGATTTGTTACTCCCTGTGACGGAGAGGTATCTCAGGGCCCACTCGGTAATACAACATCACAATAAGCCTTGCAAGCAATGTGACTAAGTGTTAGTCACGGGATCTTCTATTACGGAACGAGTAAAGAGACTTGCTGGTAACGAGGTTGAACTAGGTATGGAGATACCGACGATTGAATCTCGGGCAAGTAACATACCGAAGAACAAAAGGAACATCATACAGGATTAACTGAATCCTTGACATAGAGGTTTGACCGATAAAGATCTTCGTAGAATATGTAGGAACCAATATGGGCATCCATGTCCCACTATTGGTTATTGACTGTAGAGGTGTCTCGGTCATGTCTACATAGTTCTCGAACCCATAGGGTCTGCACACTTAAGGTTTGGTGACGTTTTGGTAGTATAGAGTTATGTATGGTAGTTACCAAAGGTTATTAGGGGTCCCGGATGAGATCCCGGACGTCACGAGGAGCTCCGAAATGGTCTGGAGGTAAAGATTGATATATAAGAAGTCCTATTTTGGTTGCCGGAAAAGTTTCGGTCTCATCGGTAGTGTACCGAGAGTGCCGGTAGTGTACCGGGAGACCATCGGGAGGGGTATTTCGACTCAAGAGGCTACATGGACTGTGGGAGAGTGAATACCAGCCCTTAGTGGGCTGGTAGAAGTCCCACACAAGGCCCATGCGGCTGGAAGAGAAAAGCCCAAAGAGAAAAGGTGGAGAAAGGCAAAAAAAAAGGCAAAAAAGGAAGGAGTCCTAGTCCTACTAGGATTGGAGGAGGATTCCTCCTCTCCTCCTTGGTTCGGATGAATCCTAGGGCTGGCCCCTTAAGGGCCAAGCCTCCTCCTCTCTTTCTCTTATATATACTAAAGGTTCTAGGGTTTTTGCACTAGATTTTTCTGCTACGTGCTACCTTCTCCTCTAGTGCACAGTTTCTCCTCTAGATCGGTTTTCTGCAGTGCTTAGGCGAAGCCCTGTCGGAATAGCTCCACCACCATTTCTGTAGCACCATCGCGCTGCCGGAGAACTCTTCTACCTCTCCGCTCCCTCTTGCTGGATCAAGAAGGCAGAGATCATCATCGACCTGTACGTGTGCTGAACGCGGAGGTGTTGTCCGTTCGGCGCTAGATCGGAAGGACCATGATCAAGATTGCGAGACGGATCGTGATGAGATCGCGGGATGGATCGTGATGAGTTCGCGGGACGGATCGTGATTGGATCGCGGGACGGATCGTGATAGGATCGCGGGACGCTCGGCGATTTGGATCGCGAAGACGTTCAACTACACCAACCGCGTTTCTTAACACTTCCTGCTTAGCGATCTACAAGGGTATGTAGATCCACTCTCCCTCTCGTAGATGCTCATCACCATGGATAGATCTTGCATGTGCGTAGGAAATTTTTTGTTTCCCATGCAACGTTCCCCAACAGTGGCATCATGAGCTAGGTCTATGTGTAGATGAAATCTCGAGTAGAACACAAAGAGTTTATGGGCGTTGATGCTTAGATTGCTTCCTCCCTTGGTCATGTTTTGGTTCAGCGGTATTGTGGGATGAAGCGGCCCGGACCAACCTTACTCGTACGCTTACGAGAGACTGGTTCCATCAACTGACGTGTAACCTCGTTGCACAAAGATGGCTGGCGAGTGTTTGTTTCTCTTACTTTAGTTGGATCGGATTCGACAAAGGCGGTCCTTGAGAAGGTTGAAAAACAACTTATATATCACCATTGTGGTTTATGCGTAGGTGAGAATTGTTCTTGCTAGATACCCGTAGCAGCCACGTAAAACATGCAACAACAATTAGAGGACGTCTAACTTGTTTTTGCAGGGTATGTTGTGATGTGATATGGCCAATTACATGATGTGATATATGTTATGTATGAGATGATCATGTGTTGTATATAATATCACGACTTGCATGTCGATGAGTACGGCAACCAGCAGGAGCCATAGGGTTGTCTTTAATTATTGTATGACCTGCGTATCAATCATTAAGCGCTATGTAATGCTTTACTTTATCGCTAAACGATAGCAATAGTAGTAGAAGCATGGTCGGCGCGACAACCCCGATGGCGACACATTGATGGAGATCAAGATGATGGAGATCATGGTGTCATGCCGGTGACGATGAAGATCATGTCGGTGCTTTCAAGATGGAGATCAAAAGCACAAGTTCATGTCCATATCATGTCACTTATGATTTGCATGTGATGTTAATACTTTTATGCACCTTATTTTGCTTAGGATGACGATAGCATTATAAGGCGATCCCTCACTTAATTTCAAGATAAATTGTGTTCTCCGCGACTGTGCACCGTTGCGAAAGTTCGTCGTGTCGAGACACCACGTGATGATCGGGTGTGATAGAGTCTACGTTCACATACAACGGGTGCAAGCCAGTGTTGCACATGCAGAACACTCGGGTTAAACTTGACGAGCCTAGAATGTACAGACATGGCCTCGGAACACAAGAGATCGAAAGGTCAAACATGAGTCAAATAGAAGATATGATCAACATGATGATGTTCACCATTGAAACCACCGCAACTCACGTGATGATCGGACTTGAGTTGGTGAATTTGGATCATGTATCACTCGAATGACCGGAGGGATGTCAATTTGAGTGGGAGTTCTTAAGTAATATAATTAATTGAACTCATTATCATGAACATAGTCAGTAGTGTCTTTGCAAATTATGTTGTAGATTACTAGCTCACGTTGTAGCTCCCTTGAATTTTTATATGTTCCTAGAGAAATAGAGTTGAAAGATGATGGTAGCAATATTGCGGACTTGGTCCATGATCTGAGGATTGTCCTCATTGCTGCACATAAGGCTTGTGTCCTTAATGCACTGCTCGGTGCGCCACCCCCGCTAGCGTTGTTTGTAGATGTTGTGAACATCTGACAGGCACGTTCCGATGACTACTTGATAGTTTAGTGCGTCATGCATTGCGGCTTAGAATTGAGGCTCCAAAACGTTTTGAACGTCACGGAACATATGAGATGTTCTAAGAGCTGAAATTGGGATCTCAGGCTCGTGCCCGTGTTGTGAGATATGAGATCTCCAACAAGATTCTTTGCCTGCAAAATGAAGGAGAATATCTCAATCGTTGAGCATGTGCTCAGATTGTCTAGGTGCTACAATCGTTTGAATCAAGTGGGAGTTGATCTTCCAGATAAGATAGTGATTGATACAGTTCTCTGAGTCACTATCACTAAGCTACTGGAACTTCGTGATGAACTATAATTATGCCAGGGATGGAAATGATGATCCCTGAGCTGTTCACGATGTTTGACATCGCGAAGGTAGAAATCAAGAAGGAGCATCAAGTGTTGATGGTTAGTAAAACCACTAGTTTCAAGAAGGGAAAGGGCAAGGAGGGAAACTTCAGGGATGGCAAGTGAGTTGCTGCTCTAGTGAAGCAACCCAAAGTTGAACCCAAACCCGAGACTAAGTGCTTCTATTATGAGGAGAGTGGTCGCTGAAGAGGAACAACCCTAGATACTTGGTAAGATAAGAAGGCTAGGAATGTCGATAGAAGTATATATGATATACCTTGCTAGTACTCCTAGTAGCACCTTGGTATTGGATACTGGTTCGGTTGCTAAATGTTAGTAACTCGAAATAAAAGCTACGGAATAAATGGAGAACTAGCTAAGGGTGAGGTGACGATGTGTGTTGGAAATTTTTCCAAGGTTGATGTTGTTGGGGAACGTTGCATGGGAAGCAAAAAAATTCCTACGCACACGCAAGATCTATCCATGGTGATGAGCATCTACAAGAGGGAGAGTGGATCTACGTACCCTTGTAGATCGCTAAGCGGGAAGCGTTAAGAAACACGGTTGATGTAGTCGAACGTCTTCGCGATCCAAATCGCCGAGCGTCCCGCGATCCAATCACGATCCGTCCCGATCTAGCACCGTACGGACGTCACCTCCGCGTTCAGCACACGTATGGCTTGATGACGATCTCCGCCTTCTTGATCCAGCAAGAGGGAGCGGAGAGGTGGAAGAGTTCTCCGGCAGCATGATGGCGCTCCGGCGATGGTGGTGGAGCTGTTCCGGCAGGGCTTCGCCTAAGCACTGCAGAAAACCGAACTAGAGGAGAAATTATGCACTAGAGGAGAGGGCAGCACGTGGCAGAAAAACTTGTGCAAAAACCCTCAAAACCACTAGTATATATAGGAGGAGGGGAGGAGGAGGCTTGGCCCTCAAGGGGCCAGCCCTAGTCTTCGGCCGAACCAAGGAGGGAGGAGTCCTCCTCCTCCACTCCTAGTAGGATTAGGACTCCTTCCTTATTTGTTCCTTTTTGCCTTTTTCGACCTTTTTCCTTTTGGGATTTTCTTCCCAGCCGCATGGGCCTTGTGTAGGACTTTCACCAGCCCACTAAGGGCTGGTATTCACGTTCCCACATCCCATGTAGCCTCTTGGGTCGAAATACCCCTCCCGATGGTCCCCCAGTACCCTCCCGGCACTCCCGGTACACTACCGATGAGCCCAAAACTTTTCCGGCGACCAAAACAGGACTTCCTATATATAAATCTTTACTTCCGGACCATTACGGAGCTCCTCGTGACGTCCGGGATCTCATTTGGGACTCCGAACAACCTTCGGTCACCATCATGCATAACTCTATACTACCGAAATGTCACTAAACCTTAAGTGTGCAGACCCTACGAGTTCGAGAACTATGTAGACATGACCGAGACACCTCTACGATAAATAACCAATAGCGGGACCTGGATGCCCATATTGGTTCCTACATATTCTACGAAGATCTTTATCGGTCGAACCTCTATGTCAAGGATTCAGTTAATCTTGTATGATGTTCCCTTTGTTCTTCGGTATGTTACTTGCCCGAGATTCGATCGTCGGTATCTGTATACCTAGTTCAACCTTGTTACCGGTAAGTCTCTTTAATCGTTCCGTAATACAAGATCCCATGTCTAACACTTAGTCACATTGCTTGCAAGGCTTATTGTGATGTTGTATTACCGAGTGGGCCCTGAGATACCTCTCCATCACACGGAGTAACAAATCCCAGTCTTGATCCATGCCAACTCAACAGACACCCTCGGAGATACCTGTAGAGCACCTTTATAGTCACCCAGTTACATTACGACGTTTGATACACACAAGGCACTCCTCCGGTGTCCGTGAGTTGCATGATCTCATGGTCATAGGAACATATACTTGACATGCAGAAAACAGTAGCAATAAACTGACACTCATATGCTACATTTGTAGTTTGGGTCTTGTCCATCACATCATTCTTCTAATGATGTGATCCCGTTATCAAATGACATCACATGTCAATGTCTAGGAAACCTTGACCATCTTTGATTAACGAGCTAGTTCACTAGAGGCATACTAGGGACCAAGTGTTGTCTATTTACCCACACATGTAATGTGTTTCCAATCAATACAATTATATCATGGATAATAAACGATTATCATGAACAAGGAAATATAATAATAAACACTTTATTTATTGCCTCTAGGGCATATTTCCAATAGATGTGATCAACATCGCACGCTCTCTCTACCTTCGGGATTAGTGACGAACCTAAATAAATGTTATTTGGTGTTTTGCGTTGAGCATGAACGTGATTAGATCATGTTTATTGCAACACGGTTATTCATTTAAGTTAGAGATAATGGTTATTCTGTTTACATGAATAATACCTTCAATGGTCATGCACCCAGTGAGAATGGTTTGTTGAATCTTGATCGTAGTAATACACATGTTCATAACATTGATGCCAAAAGATGCAATGTTAATAATGATAATACCACATACTTGTGGCACTCCTGCTAAATGTCATATTTGTATAAAGCGCATGAAGAAACTCCATGCTGATGGGTCTTTGGAATCATTCGATTTCGAATCGGTTGAGACATGCGAACCATGCCTCTTAGGCAAGATGACTAAGGACGACGTTTTCCGGATTGATGGAGCGGGCAAGTGATTTATTGGAAAGGATACATGTTGATGTATGCAATCCAATGAGTCTTGTATCGTGCGGTGGATATCGTTATTTTCTTACCTTCACTGATGATTTGAGTAGATATAGTGTATATTTACTTAATGAAACACAAGTCTGAATCGTTTGAAAGGTTCAAGCAAATTCAGAGTGAAGTTTGAAGATCATCGTGACAAGAAGATAAAAATGTCTACGATATGATCGTGGAGGTGAATATCTGAGTTATGAGTATGGCATATAACTTTAGACAATGTGAAAGTTGTTTCACAACTCATGCCACCTAGAACACCATAGTGTGATGGTGTGTCCGAACGTCATAGTCGTGCTCTATTGGATATGGTGTGTGCTATGATGTCTCTTCTCGTTTTGCTACTATAATTTTGGGGTTATGCATTAGAGACAACTACATTCACTTTAAATAGGGCACCATCTAAATCCGTTGAGATGACACCATGTGGTTTGATAGAAACCTAAGCTGTCATTTCTTAATGTTTGGGGCTGCAACACTTATGTGAAAAAGGTTTTCACCTAATGAGCTCGAACCCAAAGCGGACAAATGCATCTTCATCGAATACCCTAAGAACAGCTGGGTAAACCTTCTATCTTAGATCCAAGCATAAAGTGTTTGTTGCTAAAACTTGGTCCTTTCTCGAGAAAGAGTTTCTCTCGAAAGAATTGAGTGGGAGGAAGATAGAACTTGATGAGGTTGTTGAACCTTTGTTGCAATGAGAGAGTAGCGCAATGCAGGAAGATGTTTCTATTAAGCCTACGTTAGTTAAGAGGAAGTTAATGATGATGATCATGAAGCTTCAGATCAAGTTACTATCGAACCTCGTAGGTCGACAAGGACGTGTACTGCTCCTGAGTGGTACGACAACCCTGTCTTAGAGCTCATGTTGTTGGACAACGATGAACCTACGAATTATGGAGAAGCGATGATGGGCCCGGATTCCGACAAATGGTTAGAGGCCATGAAATCCGAGATAGGATCCATGTATGAAAACCAAGTATAGACTTTGGTAGACATGCTCGTTGGACGGCAGCTCGTCGAGTACAAATGGACCTTTGAGATGAAGACAGACGCTGATGGTAAATGTTACCATTTATAAAGCTCGACTTGTCACAAAGAAGTTTCCTACAAGTTCAAGGAGTTGACTGCGATGAGACTTTCTCACTCGTAGCGATGCTAAAGTCTGTTAGAATTATGTTAGCAGTTGCTGCATTTTTCAATTATGAAATCTGGCAGATGGATGTGAAAACATCGTTTCCTTAACGGTTTACTTGAGGAAAGGTTGTATGTGATACAACCAGAAGGTTTTGTCTGTCCTAAGGATGCTAAAAGGTGTGCGAGCTCCAGCAATCCTTCTATGGGCTGGAGCAAGCATCTCGGAGTTGGAATATATGCTTTGATGAGGTGATCAAAGTTTTTGAGTCTATACAATGTTTATGAGAAACTTGTATTTACAATAGAGTGAGTGGGAGCACTATAGAGTTTCTGGTAAGCATATGTGGATAACATATTGTTGATCAGAAATGATGTAGAATTTCTGGAAAGCATCAAGGGTTGTTTGAAAAGAGTTTTTCAAAGGAAGACCTGGATAAAGCTACCTAATTGTTGAGCATCAAGATCTATAGAGATAGATCAAAAATGCTTGATGATACTTTCAATGAGTACATACCTTGACAAGATTTTGAAAGATTTCAAAATGGATCAGTCAGAGAAAGATTTCTTGCCTGATTTGTAAGGTGTGAAGTTGAGTAAAGACTCAGAGCTCGACCCTGGCAGAAGAAAGAGAAAGGATGAATGTCGTCCCCTATGCCTTAGCCATAGGCTCTGTATAGTATGCCATGTTGTGTACCGCACCTGTGTGTGCCTTGCCATGAGTCCGAGAAGGGGTACAAGAGTGATCAAGGAGTGGATCACAGGACAGCGGTCAAGATTATCCTTAGTAACTAAAAGACTAAGGAAATGTTTCTCGATTATGGAGGTGATAAAGAGTTCATCGTAAAGAGTTACGTCAATGCAAGCTTTAAGACCAATCCGGATGACTCTTAGTAACAATCCGATATGTATAGTGGAGCAGCCATTTGGAATAGCTCCAAGTGGAGTGTGGTAGCAGTGGCTACAGTATGACATAGAGATTTGCAAAGTACACACGGATCTGAATGTCGCAGACCCGCTGACTAAAAGACCTCTCTCACATGCAAAGCATGATCAAGCCCCAGAACTCATTGGGTGTTAGATTCATAACAATGAGAATCACATGGTGACGTGAACTAGATTATTGACTCTAGTGCAAGTGGGAGACTGTTGGAAATATGCCCTAGAGGCACTAATAAATTGGTTATTATCATATTTCCTTGTTCATGATAATCTTTTATTATCCATGCTATAATTGTATTGATAGGAAACTTAGATACATGTGTGGATACATAGACAACACCGTGTCCCTAGTATGCCTCTAATAGACTAGCTCGTTGATCAAATATGGTCAAGGTTTCCTAGCCATGGACATGAGATGTCATTTGATAATGGGATCACATCATTAGGAGAATGGTGTGATGGACAAGACCCAAACTACAAACATAGCATATGATCATATCAGTTTATTGCTATGGTTTTCTACATGTCAAGTATCTGTTCCTATGACCATGAGATCATGCAACTCACTGACACCGGAGGAGTACCTTGTGTGTATCAAATGTCGCAACGTAACTGGGTGACTATAAAGGTGCTCTAAAGGTATCTCCAAGGGTGTCTATTGGGTTGGCATGGATGAAGACTGGGATTTGTTACTCCGTGTGACGAAGAGGTATCTCAGGGCCCACTCGGTAATACAACATCACAATAAGCCTTGCAAGAAATGTGACTAAGTGTTAGTCACGGGATCTTCTATTACGGAACGAGTAATGAGACTTGTCGGTAACGAGGTTGAACTAGGTATGGAGATACCGACGATAGAATCTCGGGAAAGTAACATACCGAAGAACAAAAGGAACATCATACGGGATTAACTGAATCCTTGACATAGAGGTTCGACCGATAAATATCTTCGTAGAATATGTAGGAACCAATATGGGCATCCAGGTCCTGCTATTGGTTATTGACAGTAGAGGTGTCTTGGTCATGCCTACATAGTTCTCGAACCCGTAGGGTCTGCACACTTAAGGTTCAGTGACGTTTCGGTAGTATAGAGTTATGTATGGTGGTTACCGAAGGTTGTTCTAAGTCCCGGATGAGATCCCGGACGTCACGAGGAGATCTAGAATGGTCCGGAGGTAAACATTGATATATAGGAAGTCCTATTTTGGTCGACGGAAAAGTTTTGGGCTCATCGGTAGTGTACCGGGAGTGTCGGTAGTGTACCGGGAGACCATCGGGAGGGGTATTTCGACCCATGAGGCCACATGGGCTGTGGGAGAGTGAATAACAGCCCTTAGTGGGCTGGTGGAAGTCCCACACGAGGCCCATGTGGCTGGGCGAGAAAAGCCCTAAGAGAAAAGGTGGAAAAAGGCAAAAAAAAAGGAAGGAGTCCTAGTCCTACTAGGATTGGAGGAGGATTCCTCCTCTCCTCCTTGGTTCGGCCGAAGCTTAGGGCTGGCCCCTTGAGGGACAAGCCTCCTCCTCTCTTCCTCTTATATATACTAGAGGTATTAGGGTTTTTGCACTAGATTTTTCTGCCACGTGCTACCATCTCCTCTAGTGCATAGTTTCTCCTCTAGATCAGTTTTCTGCAGTGCTTAGGCGAAGACCTACCGGAATAGCTCCACCACCATCGCCGTAGCGCCGTCACGCTGTCGGAGAACTCTTCTACCTCTCTGCTCCCTCTTGCTGGATCAAGAAGGCAGAGATCGTCATCGAGCTGTATGTGTGCTGAACGCGGAGGTATTGTCCGTTTGGCGCTAGATCGGAAGGACCGTGATCAAGATCGCGAGACGGATCGTGATGAGATCGCGGGACGGATTGTGATGAGTTCGCGGGATGGATCGTGATTGGATCGCGGGATGGATCGTGATGAGATCGCGGGACGCTCGGCGATTTGGATCGCGAAGACGTTCAACTACACCAACCGCGTTTCTTAACGCTTCCCGCTTAGCGATCTACGAGGGTATGTAGATCCACTCTCCCTCTCATAGATGCTCATCACCATGGATAGATCTTGCGTGTGCATATGAAATTTTTTGTTTCCTATGCAATGTTCCCCAATAGCAAATTGTACAATCTCGTTGGTCAAAGCTTGACATCTTCAGACTTGACCAGAGGTTTGCCGCGGGCGTATTGATATTTTACTTCCTCCTCTTCATGGCCTAGGAGTGTTCAACAGTGACACCGGCCTTTTTAGCCTGCCTTATATGATCTACGGTTACTCCTAGCCGATCGGCGGTACTCACAGGTGTTTGTACAATGAGCGGGGGATCGATTGCACTACCTGTTCTCCCAGTTGGGGAACAGTTTTCCCGCTTTTATTGCCAACTCCTTAGCTCGAGCTCGAGCTCGAATCCTTTTGTCCAGCAAGATATGACTTATTGATAGACCGCACATAGTCGCAGTCCTTCTGATTGATAGCTGGTCGAGCCATATCAATAAAGTGTTGTGAGACATGCTCAGGTACTTTCTCCTTTGGCGGCTGGGGCGTTTTCGGTCCAAAATGGGCCTTCACTTTGGCATCCACTGCGCTATCGAGTTCCTCCTCGGTCAGGTGGTAAGGCAACTTCGGAACAGGCTCGAGGCTTGGACCATATTTGAATTTCTTTCCTGTTGTACTGCTAGTCATCGTAGTTGTGGCCTCTCTCTTTCGTTGTTGCTTAGGCGACGGAGCACGCTGAGTCGACGGAGCGTGCTGACGGCGTGCCTGACTTGGAGGAGGAGTCGCCTGACGCGGTGCCGGACTTGGAGGAGGAGGAGTTGGCTGACGCCGTGCCGGACTTGGAGGAGGAGTCGGCTGATGTGGTGCCGGACTTGGAGGAGGAGGAGTCGACTGGCGTGGAGGCGGACTTGGAGGAGGAGGATTCGGTGGCCTTGTAAAGACGATGCAATCCTTTTTCCATAGAATGATACGATGTATGGCCTCCCAGTGTTCTCTCCTCGTCACCTCCAAGAATGTTAAGTTGTAGCTCGTGATATCCTAACATCACTTCATCAACCCCGACACAAGCATAGCCAGCTGGAATGGGATTGCAATGGAAGGTTGCTTCTGGGGGATTTGCTAAAGCATAGCCATCCGCCACCTTCATGGATAAGTTCTTCACTTTCATGTGTAGCTCACAGTTTGTCATGTCTTTGATATCATCCACAGGGTAGCTAGCTAGCAGTGCATCATCATCGATATCGGCCGGGGCGGAACCCACGCTGCTTCTTGGCATAGATGGGACGGTGGTATCCAATGCTAGATCGATCTGCTCATGTTGCCGCTGAGACGCCCTTTCCTGGCTGAGTAAGTCGATCTGCTCCTGCTGCCGCCTGAGTCTGGATTCCAACTCTAGGTGCTTTGATTCTAAGCCTTCAAGGTGGAGTGCTTCCTCCTTCTTCTTCCACTCCTCTTGCATCTTCTTTCTCGCACGACTTATGTAGTCGTCGTTCCAACCCGCAAACCCCTCAAACCATGAACCAACGCCTTTCCCTCATGTTCTTCCCGGGTGTTCATGATTCTTCAGGGCACGCGTAAGCTCGTCGTCCTCTCTGTTGGGCGTGAAAACCCCCATTCAAGCTTCTTCTATTTCCATTAGTATTTCGTCTGTCACTCCTTTAAGACTTGCCTTCACCATAATATCCCCTGTCTCTGGGTCCAACTTCCCCCCATGCGCATAAAACCATGTCCTTGTTGGGGAACGTCGCATGGGAAACAAAAATTTTCCTACGCACACGCAAACCTATCCATGGTGATGAGCATCTACGAGAGGGAGAGTGGATCTACGTACCCTTGTAGAGCGCTAAGCGGGAAGCGTTAAGAAACGCGGTTGGTGTAGTCGAACATCTTCGCGATCCAAATCGCCGAGCGTCCCGCGATCTCATCACGATCCGTCCCGCGATCCAATCACGATCCGTCCCGTGAACTCATCACAATCCATCCCGCGATCTCATCACGATCCGTCTCACAATCTTGATCACGATCTGTCCCGCGAACTCATCACGATCCGTTCCGCGATCTCATCATGAACCGTCTCGCGATCTCGATCACGGTCCTTCCGATCTAGCGCCGAACGGACGGCACCTCCGCGTTCAGCACACGTGCATCTTGATGACGATCTCCACTGTCTTGATCCAGCAAGAGGAGGTGGAGAGTAGAGAGAGTTCACCGGCAGCGTGATGGCGCTCCGGTGATGGTGGTGGAGTGATTCCAGCAGGGCTTCGCCTAAGCACTGCGGAAAACTGATCTAGAGGAGAAACTGTGCACCGGTGAAACGGGTAGCACGTGGCCGAAAATTCTGTCCAAAAACCACCCAATCCACTAGTATATATAGGAGGAGAGGAGAGGAGAGGCAGCCAAGGCCTTTGGGTCGGCCGAAATAGGAGGTGGGAAGCAATCCTACTTCACCTCCAATCCTAGTTGGAGTAGGATTGCCTCCTATTGGCTGATTTTCCACTTTTTGCTTTAGGACTTTCTCCCCTGTGCCATGGGCCTTTGTGGCTGTTTTCCCAGCCCACTAAGGGCTGGTTATTATTCTCCCACAGCCCATGGACCTCTTGGGGTCGAAATACCCCTCCCGGAGGCCTCCCGGTACACTACCGGCACTCCCGGTACACTACCGACACTCCCGGTACACTACCGATGAGCCCGAAACTTTTCCGGAAACCAAACTGGGACTTCCTATATATGAATATTTACCTCCGGACCATTCCGGAGCTCCTCGTGACGTCCGGGATCTCATCCAGGACTCCGAACAAACTTCGGTCACCACCATACATAACTCTACACTACCGAAACGTCACCGAACCTTAAGTGTGCAGACCCTGCAGGTTCGAGAACTATGTAGACATGACCGAGACACCTCTATGGTCAATAACCAATGGCGGGACCTAGACGTCCACATTGGTATCTACATATTCTACGAAGATCTTTATCGGTCGAACCTCTATGTCAAGGATTCAGTTAATCTGCCGAAACTCTACATTATTCCAGAAACCTGCCGTCTAACGATCAAGTCTACCAAAGTCTATACTTGGTTTTCATACATGGATCCTATCTCAGATTTCATGGTCTCTAACCATTTGTCGGCATCCGGGCCCATCATCGCTTCTCCATAGCTCGTAGGTTCATCGTTGTCCAACAACATGATCTCCAAGACAAAGTTGTCGTACCACTTAGGAGCAGTACACATCCTTGTCGACCTATGAAGTTTGATAGTAAATTGATCCTGAAGCTTCATGATCATCATCATTAACTTCCTCTTCAACTAACGTAGGCTTCACAGAAACATCTTTCTGCGCTGTGCTACTCTCTGGTTGAACAAAGGTTTAACAACCTCATCAAGTTCTATCTGCCTCCCACTCAATTCTTTCGAGAGAAACATTTCCTCGAGAAAGGATCCATTTAAGAAACAAACACTTTGCACTAGGATCTGAGATTGAAGGTTCACCCAACTGATCTTAGGGTATTTTATGAAGATGAATTTGTCTGCCTTGGGTTCAACCTCATTAGGTGAAAACATTTTCCACACAAGTGTCACAGCCCCAAATATTAAGAAATGACAGCTTAGGTTTCTATCAAACCATAATTCACACGGTGTCATCTCAACGGATTTAGATGATGCCCTATTTAAAGTGAATGTTGTTGTCTCTAATGCATAACCCCAAAAATTATAGTAGTAAAATGATAAGAGACATCACAGTATGCACTATATCAATAGAGCATGACTATGATGTTCGGACACACCATCACACCATTGTGTTCCAGGTGGCGTTAGTTGTGAAACAAATTTCACATCGTCTTAAGTTGTATGCCAAACTCGTAACTCAGATATTCACCTCCACGATCATATCACGGTCATTTTTATCTTCTTGTCACGATGATCTTTAAACTTCACTCTGAATTTTCTTAAACCTTTCAAACGATTTAGACTTGTGTTTCATTAAGTAAATATACACTATATCTACTCAAATCATCAGTGAAGGTAAGAAAATAACGATATCCACTGCACGCTACAAGACTCACTAGATTGCATACATCAACATGTATCATTTCCAATGAATCACTTGCCCGTTCCATCCAACGGGGTCCTTTAGTCATCTTGCCCAAGAGGTATGGTTCGCATGTCTCAACCGATTCGAAATCGAATGAGTCCAAATATCCATTAGCATGGAGTTTCTACATGCGCTTTATACCAATATGAAATTTAGCGGCAGTGCCACAAGTATGTGGTACTATCATTATTAACTTTGTATCTTTTGACATCAATGTTATGAACATGTGCAATACTACGATCAAGATTTCAACAAACCATTCTCACTGGGTGCATGACCATTGAAGGTATTATTCATGTAAACAGAATAACCATTATTCTCTAACTTAAATGAATAGCCGTATTGCAATAAACATGATCTAATCATGTTCATGCTCAACGCAAAACACCAAATAACATTTATTTAGGTTCGTCACTAATCCTGAAGGTAGAGAGAGCGTGCGATGTTGATCACATCAACCTTGGAAACACTTCCAACACATATCGTCACCTCACCTTAGCTAGTTCTCCGTTTATTCCGTAGCTTTTATTTCGAGTTACTAACATTTAGCAACCGAACCGGTATCCAATACCCAGGTGCTACTAAGAGTACAAGCAAGGTACACATTAGTAACTCGTATATCAAATATACTTCTATCAATGTTGCCAGCCTTCTTATCTACCAAGTATCTAGGGTTGTTCCGCTTCAGCGACCGCTCACCTCATAACAGAAGCACTTAGTCTCGGGTTTGAGTTCAACTTTGGGTTGCTTCACTGGAGCAGTAACTGACTTGCTATCCATGAAGTTTCCCTCCTTGCTCTTGCCCTTGTCGAAACTAGTGGTTTGATTAACCATCAACACTTCACGCTCCTTCTTGATTTCTACCTTCGCGGTGTCAAACATCGCGAACAGCTCAGGGATCAACATTTCTTTCCCTGGCATTTTATAGTTCATCACCAAGTTCTAGTAGCTCAGTGACAGTGACTTGGAGAACTACATCAATCACTATCTTATCTGGAAGATCAACTCCCACTCGATTCAAGCGATTGTAGTACCCAGACAGTCTGAGCACATGCTCAATGATTGAGCTATTCTCTTTCATCTTGCAGGCAAAGAATCTCGTTGGAGATCCTATATCTCGCAACTCGGGCACGAGCCTGAGATCACAATCTCAGCTCTTAGAACATCTCATATGTTCCATGACGTTCAAAATGTTTCGGAGCCTCAATTCTAAGCCGTAATGCATGACGCACTAAACTATCAAGTAGTCATCGAAACGTGCCTGTCAGATGTTCACAACATCTACAGACGATGCTAGATGGGGTGGCGCACCGAGTGGTGCATTAAGGACATAAGCCTTCTGTGCAGCAATGAGGACAATCCTCTGATCGCGGACTCAGTCCGCAATTTTGCTACCAACATCTTTCAATTCTATTTCTCTAGGAACATATACAAATACAAGGGAGCTACAGCGCAAGCTAGTAATCTACAACATAATTTGCAAAGACACTTTGACTATGTTCATGATAATGAGTTCAATTAATCATATTACTTAAGAACTCCCACTCAAATTGACATCCCTCGGGTCATTCGAGTGATACATGATCCAAATTCACCAACTCAAGTCTGATCATCACGTGAGTTAAGGTGGCTTCAATGGTGAACATCATTATGTTGATCATATCCACTATATGACTCATGCTCGACCTTTCGGTCTCTTGTGTTCCGAGGCCATGTCTGTACATGCTAGGCTCGTCATGTTTAACCCGAGTGTTCTGCGCGTGCAAATCTGGCTTGCACCCGTTGTATGTGAACGTAGAGTCTATCACACCCGATCATCACGTGGTGTCTCAACACAACGAACTTTCGCAATGGTGCACACTCGGGGAGAACACAGTTCATCTTGAAATTCAAGTGAGGGATCACCTTATAATGCTACCGCCGTACTAAGCAAAACAAGGTGCATAAAAGGATTAACATCTCATGCAATTCATAAGTGACATGATATGGCCATGAACTTGTGTTTAAGATCTCCATCTTCGAAACACCGGCATGATCTCCATCGTCACCGGCACAACACCATGGTCTCCATCATCTTGATCTCCATCAATGTGTTGCCATTGGGGTTGTGGCGCCAGCCCTGCTTCTACTTCTATTGCTACCGCTTAGCGATAAAGTAAAGCATTACATAGCACTTAATGATTGACACGCAGGTCATACAATAATTAAAGACAAACCTATGGCTCCTGCCGATTGCCGTATTCATCGACATGCAAGTTGTGATAATCTATACATCACATGATCATCTCATACATCACATATATCACATCATGTAATTGGCCATATCATATCACAACATACCGTGCAAAAACAAGTTAGACATCCTCTAATTGTTGTTGCATGTTTTACGTGGCTGCTACGGGTATCTAGCAAGAACGATTCTGACCTACGCATAAACCTCAACGGTGATACATAGATTGCTTTTCAACCTTCTCAAGGACCATCTTTGTCGGATCCGATCCAACTAAAGTGAGAGAAACTGTCACCCGCAAGCCATCTAAGCAACAAGTTGTGTCGAGGGAACCGGTCTCTCGTAAGCGTACGAGTAATGTTGGTCCGGGCCGCTTCATCTCACAATCCCGCTGAACCAAAATCCGACCAAGGGAGGAAGCAATCTAAGCATCAACGCCCACAAACCTTTTGTGTTCTACTCGAGATCTCATCGAACCATCAACCTAGCTCTGATACCACTGTTGGGGAACGTCGCATGGGAAACAAAAAAATTCCTACGCACACGCAAACCTATCCATGGTGATGAGCATCTACGAGAGGGAGAGTGGATCTACGTACCCTTGTAGATCGCTAAGCGGGAAGCGTTAAGAAACGCGGTTGGTGTAGTCGAACATCTTCGCGATCCAAATCGCCAAGCGTCCCGCGATCTCATCACGATCCGTCCCGCGATCCAATCACGATCCGTCCTGTGATCTCATCACGATCCGTCCCGCGATCTCATCACGATCCGTCTCACGATCTTGATCACGATCTGTCCCGCGAACTCATCACGATCCGTTCCGCGATCTCATCACGACCGTCTCGCGATCTCGATCACGGTCCTTCCGTTCTAGCGCCGAACGGACGACACCTCCGCGTTCAGCACACGTGCAGCTTGATGACGATCTCCACCGTCTTGATGCAGCAAGAGGAGGTGGATAGGAGAGAGAGTTCACCGGCAGCGTGACGGCGCTCCGGTGATGGTGGTGGAGTGATTCCGGGAGGGCTTCGCCTAAGCGCCGCGGAAAACCGATCTAGAGGAGAAACTGTGCACCGGTGAAACGGGTAGCACGTGGCCGGAAATTCTGTACAAAAACCACCCAATCCACTAGTATATATAGGAGGAGAGGAGAGGAGAGGCATCCAAGGCCTTTGGGTCGGCCGAAATAGGAGGTGAGAAGCAATCCTACTTCACCTCCAATCCTAGTTGGAGTAGGATTGCCTCCTATTGGCTGATTTTCCACTTTTTGCTTTAGGACTTTCTCTCCTGCGCCATGGGCCTTTGTGGCTGTTTTACCAGCCCACTAAGGGCTGGTTATTATTCTCCCACAGCCCATGGACCTCTTGGGGTCGAAATACCCCTCCCGGAGGCCTCCCGGTACACTACCGGCACTCCCGGTACACTACCGATCAGCTCGAAACTTTTCCGGAAACCAAACTGGGACTTCCTATATATGAATATTTACCTCCGGACCATTCCGGAGCTCCTCGTGACGTCCGGGATCTCATCCAGGACTCCGAACAAACTTCGGTCACCACCATACATAACTCTACACTACCGAAACGTCACCGAACCTTAAGTGTGCAGACCTTGCAGGTTCGAGAACTATGTAGACATGACCGAGACACCTCTACGGTAAATAACCAATGGCGGGACCTGGACGTCCACATTGGTTCCTACATATTCTACGAAGATCTTTATCGGTCGAACCTCTATGTCAAGGATTCAGTTAATCCCGTATAACGTTCCCTTTGTTCTTCGGTATGTTACTTGCCCGAGATTCGATCGTCGGTATCTCCATACCTAGTTCAACCGCGTTACTGGCAAGTCTCTTTACTCGTTCCGTAATACAAGATCCCGTGACTAACACTTAGCCACATTGCTTGCAAGGCTTGTTGTGATGTTGTATTACCGAGTGGGCCCTGAGATACCTCTCCGTCACACGGAGTAACAAATCCCAGTCTCGATCCATGCCAACTCAACAGACACCATCGGAGATACCTGTAGAGCACCTTTATAGTCACCCAGTTATGTTGCGACGTTTGATACACACAAGGCACTCCTCCGATATCCGCGAGTTGCATGATCTCATGGTCGTAGGAACATATACTTGACATCGAGAAAATAGTAGCAATAAACTGACACGATCATATGCTATGTTTGTAGTTTGGGTCTTATCCATCACATCATTCTTCTAATGATGTGATCCCGTTATCAAATGACATCTCATGTCCATGGCTAGGAAACCTTAACCATCCTTTGATCAACGAGCTAGTCCATTAGAGGCATACTAGGGACATGGTTTTGTCTATGTATCCACACATGCATTTAAGTCTCCGATCAATACAATTATAGCATGGATAATAAACGATTATCATGAACAAGGAAATATGATAATAACTAATTTATTATTGCCTCTAGGGCATATTTCCAACAGTCCTGCACCTGGGGGCCAGGTCAGTGTAACTGGAGTGACCCCTACACTAACCATCTCTTGTTCAGATTGATCCCACTTAGGTAGGGCCATCTAGTAGCCACCTGGCCCTAGAGTATGGTGCCACTTATTTTTCGCAGCATTAATCTTGTTTTTTCTCGACCGTCCCTTAGCTAGTTTCAATTCCTTAAACTTCACAAAATCGTCCCAGTGATCTTTTGCCTTAACCAGTGCTCGCTCAAATTTTGGAGTCTTCTTGTTTGCTTTGACGTACGCAGCCCATGCATTTTCTTGAAGGTGTTGAATGCAATCACCATCTTTTTAAGAGCATAGTTTCTGACTTTCTTCAGATCTGCATCTGTCAAATTATCTGGTAGTGTGAAATGTGACATCAGCTCGGTCCAAAGCACATCTTTTGCTCTTTCGTCGACAAAAGTATCTCCTTCTCGATCTCCCTTTGCTGCCTTTTTCCATTCTTGAACGGAGATTGGGATTTGGTCTCTGACAATAATTCCGCATTGATTCTTGAACTTGGTCTCATTTTTCTTAGGTTCAAGCGGTTCGCGAGTTGATGTTTTGATGGAATCGATGTTGAACTTTACGCCAGGGTCCAACTTTCTGGCCGGGCCTCGAACTACCGTGTCGTTTGTAGAAGATTTGCTCGATCTGGAGGCCTAAAAGAAGAAAGATTGATTCGCTAACACATATACAACTCAATTAAGACATGTAATGATCACTGAATGTTTTATATAATAAATATACCTCGTCGGTCTTTGTTATTTGAACAACATTTTCTTCGTCAACATCATTGTCAACTCCATCTATTCGTTCGTCTTCATCAAACATACAACCCTCACCGGAATTGTTTAGATATTGCGAGCCGTCATCATCTTCAGGTTCATGCTCTGGGCTCGTGGAGCGTATGATGTCAAACAGAGCCTCTTCTCCTTCTCTGCAGGTATTGTCCATAGCTTTTATTTAACTAACCCGGAAGAAAGATAAAACAATTTAGTATTCAAATTAGAATGCATGCAATTAATAAGGAAAACTCAATCGTCTCGAATATTATCAAATATAATCTCGAATATCTCTCGAGTATTATCACTAATACATCTCGAATATTATCATATATATAACATCACTAGCTAATACAGATCGAATATTATCAAAGAATCTAGTTCACTCGCGGTTCCTGAGGCACGGGCGGTGGACACCCAAAGAGAAGGAACCATCATAAGATCATAGCTCGGGTGAGATCCCTGAAGAACCTGCCAGGTATTGGAGAACTTGACATCCAACGCATCCAGGTAGTGACAGACGTGCTCATCCTCCTCCCTGACACGACGACATACCACCTCCGACAGGGCTGGCTGCCTCCGCACCAAAAGTGCCCTACGGGAACGCCACCAAAGAAGCTTCGGGTCGACGACGAGACCCGGGGCCGGGTTCCACACCAAGCTGCGTGCCCCTGAAGGTAGCACCTCCCAGTGTCAGCCCGACGGAGCCCAGTCGCGAACGTTGCCCCTCTGAAGCAGGAGGTCGTCACGAACGAGTCGACGGCGAGAATGCGGGCCGGGCATCGTTGACTCCAAGAAAAAAATTCTTATGAAAAAATCCTATATATGCAATGTCATTTTATTAGGAAATTTTGAGCAAAATATCCTCTTTTCAATTATAAATGTCCCATTCCTAGGTTATAATTACCCTAATAATATTCCTTTCTCAAACAATTCTGAAACTTTTCCCACCTATATATAGTCCTTCTAACAAATATATATATATATATATATATAGTCCTTCTAACTTTTTCCTATGCAACTTTTTTATATGCAAATTTTTTCTATACTATGATATACAACATTATATAAAATTAAAAAAGAGAAAAAAAACACTAATTAAGCATACTTCTATACATCCATTACAAAGCAGAAAAACAACATTATATAAAAAAAATCTATACTAATTAAACAGTAATTATATTCATATAACATGCATTCATACATACATATATACGAGTGAAAAACAACTAAAACAACTAATTAAATAGAAACTGTGTGTGTGTGTCCATGCATGTGTGTGTGTGCGGGCTCGATGGGAGGGGCGGCCGGGGCGGCCATGGCGGCATGGGCTCACAGCGGGGCGACGACGCGCGAGGTCGAGGAGGGGCGGCGACGGCGACGGCGAGGTGTAGGGGCATGGTCGCCACGACGTCGAGGTACGATAGATGTTGGAAATATGTCCTAGAGGCAAAAATTAGTTATTATCATATTTTCTTGTTCATGATAATTGTTTATTATCCATGCTAAAATTATATTGATCGGAAACTCAAATACATGTGTGAATACATAGACAACACCATGTCCCTACTATGCCTCTGATGGACAAGCTCGTTGATCAAAGATGGTTAAGGTTTCCTAGCCATGGGCATGAGATGTCATTTGATAACGGGATCACATCATTAGGAGACTGATGTGATAGACAAGACCCAAACTATAAACGTAGCATATGATCGTGTCAGTTTATTGCTACAGTTTTCTGCATGTCAAGTATTTGTTTCTATGACCATGAGATCATGCAACTCACTGACACCGGAGGAATACCTTGTGTGTATCAAATGTTGCAACGTAACTGGGTGACTATAAAGGTGTTCTACAGGTATCTCCGAGGGTGTCTGTTGGGTTGGCATGGATCAAGACTGAGATTTGTTACTCCGTGTGACGGAGAGGTATCTCAGGGCCCACTCGGTAATACAACATCACAATAAGCCTTGCAAGCAATGTGACTAAGTGTTAGCCACGAGATATTGTTTTACGGAACGAGTAAGGAGACTTGCTGGTAACGAGATTGAACTAGGTATGGAGATGTCGACGATCGAATCTCGAGCAAGTAACATACCGAAGAACATACGGGATTAACTGAATCCTTGACATAGAGGTTCAATCGACAAAGATCTTCGTAGAATATGTAGGAACCAATATGGGCATCCAGGTCCCGCTATTGGTTATTGACCGTAGAGGTGTCTCAATCATGTCTACATAGTTCTCAAACACGCAGGGTGTGCACACTTAAGGTTCGGTGACGTTTCAGTAGTATTGAGTTATGTATGTTGGTGGCCGAAGGTTGTTCGGAGTCTTGGATGAGATCCCGGACGTCACGAGGAGATTCAGAATGGTCCGGAGGTAAAGATTGATATATAGGAAGTCCTGTTTTGGTCGCCGAAAAGTTTCGGGCTCATCGGTAGTGTACCGGGAGGATACCGAGGGACCACGGGAGGGGTGTCACACCCCGAGGGGCCTCATGGGCTGTGGGAGGAGAAAAACCAGACCCTAGTGGGCTGGCCTAAGCCTCCACTAAATCCCATGAGGTTTGAGAAGGAAAAAATCCAAAGGTGGAGAGGTGGAAAGAGTTTCCAATTGGAAAGGAGGAATCCTACTCCCAATAGGATTGGAGTTGGACTCCTCCATCTCCAATTTCGGCCAACTCTTGAGGATTTGAGGCTGCCTCCTCCGCTCCCTCCCTCCTATATATACTAGAGGATTTAGAGGGAAAGGCTAACCCTAATTGCCACGTGCTGCCCTCTTCTTCCTCTAGATCAGTTTCTCCTCTAGATTAGTTCTGCGATGCTTAGGCGAAGCCTTGCATGATTAGTTCACCACCACCGCCACCATGGCGTTGTGCTGCCGGAAAACTCATCTACCTCTCCGCTCCCTCTTGCTGGATCAAGAAGGCGGAGATCGTCATCGAGTTGTACGTGTGCTAAACGCGGAGGTGCCGTCCGTTCGGCGCTACATCGGAAGGACCGTGATCAAGATCGCGAGACGATTCATGATTGGATCGCGGGACATATCGTGATGAGATCGCGGGATGGATCGTGATTGGATCGCGGGATGGATCGTGATAGGATCGCGGGACGCTCGGCGATTTGGATCGTGAAGACGTTCGACTACATCAACCGCATCTATTAACACTTCCCGCTTAGCGATCTACAAGGGTATGTAGATCCACTCTCCCTCTCGTAGATGCTCATCACCATGGATAGATCTTGCGTGTGTGTAGGAATTTTTTTTTACCCATGCAACGTTCCCCAGCAGTGGCATCATGAGCTAGGTGTATGTGTAGATGAGATCTCGAGTAGAACACAAAGAGTTTGTGGGCGTTGATGCTTAGATTGCTTCCTCCATTGGTCGTGTTTTGGTCCAGCGGTATTGTGGGATGAAGCGGCCTGGACCAACCTTATGTTGGGGAACATTGCATGGGAAACAAAAAATTTCCTACGTTCAAGCAAGACCTATCCATGGTGATGAGCATCTACGAGAGGGAGAGTGGTTCTACATACCCTGGTAGATCGCTAAGCGGGAAGCATTAAGAAACGTGGTTGGTGTAGTCAAATGTCTTGGCGATCCAAATCGCCGAGTGTCCCGCGATCCAATCACGATCTGTCCCACGAACCAATCACGATCCGTCCTGCGAACTTGATCACGGTTCTTCCGATCTAGCGCCAAACGGACGACACCTCCGCGTTCAGCACACATGCAGCTTGATGACGATCTTCGCCGTCTTGATCAAGCAAGAGGGAGCGGAGAGGAAGAAGAGTTCTCCGGCAGCATGACGGTGCTCTGGCAATGGTGGTGGAGCTATTTCGGCAGGGCTTCGCCTAAGCACTGCAGAAATCCGATTTAGAGGAGAAACTATGCACTGGAGGAACGGGTAGCACGTGGCTAAAATTCTGTGTCAAAACCCTAAAATCCTCTAGTATATATAGGAGGGAGGGAGGAGAGGCTTGGACCAAGGGCCAAGCCTCCTTTGATTCGGCCGAAGCGGGGAGGAGAGGAGGACTCCTCCTCCAATCCTAGTAGGACTTGGATTCCTCCCTTTTTTTTGGCCTTTTCCCACCTTTTTCCCTTTGGGATTTTTCTCCCAGCCGCATGGGCCTTGTGTGGGACTTCCACCAGCCCACAAAGGGATGGTATTTACTTTCCCACAGCCTATGAAGCCTATTGGGTCGAAATACCCCTCCCGGTGGTCTCCCGGTACACTACCGGCCCTCCCGGTACATTATCGATTAGCCCGAAACTTTTCCGGCGACCAAAATGGGACTTCCTATATATCAATATTTACCTTCAGACCATTCTGGAGCTCCTCGTGACGTCCAGGATCTCATCTGGGACTCTGAACAATGTTTGGTTACCGCCATACATAATTCTATACTACCGAAACGTCACCAAACCTTAAGTGTGCACACCCTGCGGGTTCGAGAACTATGTAGACATGACCGAGACACCTCTACTGCCAATAACCAATAGCGGGACCTGGATGCCCATACCCGGTTCCTACATATTCTACGAAGATCTTTATCGGTCGAACCTCTATGTCAAGGATTTAATTAATGTCGTATGATGTTCCCTTTGTTCTTCGGTATGTTACTTGCCCGAGATTCGATCGTCGGTACCTCCATACCTTGTTCAATCTTGTTGCCGGCAAGTCTCTTTACTCATTCCGTAATAAAATATCCCATGACTAAAATTTACTCACATTGCTTGCAAGGCTTATTATGATGTTGTATTACCGAGTGGGCCCTGAGATACCTCTTCGTCACACGGAGTAACAAATCCCTGTCTTGATCCATGCCAACTCAACAGACACCCTCGGAGATACCTGTAGAGCACCTTTATAGTCACCTAGTTACGTTGCAATGTTTGATATACACAAGGCACTCCTCCGGTGTTCGTGAGTTACATGATCTCATGGTCATAGGATCATATACTTGACATGGAGAAAACAGTATCAATAAACTGACACGATCATATGCTACGTTTGTAGTTTGGGTCTTGTCCATCACATCATTCTCCTAATGATGTGATCCCGTTATCAAATGACATCACATGTCAATGGCTAGGAAACCTTGACCATCTTTGATTAACGAGCTAGCTCACTAGAGGCATACTAGGGACAAAGTGTTGTCTATTTACCCACACATGTAATGTGTTTCCAATCAATACAATTATAGCATGGATAATAAACGATTATCATGAAGAAGGAAATATAATAATAAACACTTTATTTATTTCCTCTAGGGCATATTTCCAATAGTCTCCCACTTGCACTAGAGTCAATAATCTAGTTCACATCACTATGTGATTTACATTGTAATGAATCGAACACCCATGCAGTTCTAGTGTTGATCATGTTTTGCCCTTGGAAGAAGTTTAGTCAACAGGTCTGCAACAATCAGATCCGTGTGCACTTTGCAAATATTTATGTCCTTCTCCTCGATGTAATCGCGGATGGAGTTGAAGCATCGCTTTATGTGTCTGGTCCTCTTGTGAAACCTTGGTTCCTTGGCCAGAGCAATGGCACCAGTGTTATCACAGAACAGGTTCATTGGAATCAGTGCACTAGGCACTACTCCAAGATCTGTCATGAACTGCTTCATCCAGACACCTTCCTTCGCCGCCTCCGAGGCTGCGATGTACTCCGCTTCGCATGTAGAATCGTCTACCACGCTTTGCTTGGAACTGCACCAGCTTACCGCTCCCCCGTTGAGAATAAATACGTATCCGGTTTGTGACTTGTATAAACTCAAACGCTTTGATCACCTCATCCAAACGCTTATTCCAACTCCGAGATGCTTGCACCAGCCCATAAATGGATCGCTGGAGTTTGCAAACTTTCTCAGCATTCTCTGGATCGACAAAACCTTCTGGTTGCATCATATACAACTCTTCCTCAAGGAAACCGTTGAGGAACGCTGTTTTGACATCGATCTGCCAAATTTCATAATCGAAATAAGCAGCTATTGCCAACACAATTCTGACAGACTTAAGCATCGCTACGGGTGAGAAGGTCTCATCGTAGTCAACTCCTTGAACTTGTGAAAAACCCTTTGCCACAAGTCGAGCTTTATAGATGGTGACATTACCGTCCGCGTCTGTCTTCTTCTTAAAGATCCATTTGTTCTGAATGGCCTTTCGCCCTTCAGGTAATACTTCCAAAGTCCATACTTTGTTTTCATACATGGATCCCATCTCGGATTTCATGGCCTCTAACCATTTCTCGAAATCCAGGCCCATCACTGCTCCTCCATAGCCCGTAGGTTCATTGTTGTCCAACAACATGACCTCCAAGATAGGGTTGTCATACCACTCAGGAGTAGTACGCGCCCTTGTCGACCTACGAGGTTCAATAGTAGCTTGATCCGAAGCTTCATGATTATCATCATTAACTTCCTCTTCTACTGACGTAGGTTCCATAGAAACATCTTTCTGTGCTGCGCTACTTTCTGGTTGAAGTAAAGGTTCAATAACCTCAGCAAGCTCTATTTTCCTCCCACTCAATTCTTTCGAGAGAAACTCTTTCTCAAGAAATGTTCCATTCTTAGCGACAAACACTTTGCCTTCAGATCTGAGATAGAAGGTATACCCGACTGTCTCTTTCGGGTATCCTATGAAGACGCATTTCTCCGCTTTGGGTTCCAGCTTTTCAGGCTGAAGCTTTTTGACATAAGCATCACATCCCCAAACTTTAAGAAACGACAACTTTGGCCTCTTGCCAAACCATAGTTCATATGGCGTCGTCTCAATGGATTTTGATGGTGCCCTATTTAAAGTGAATGCAACCGTCTCTAATGCATAACCCCAAAATGATAGTGGCAAATCAGCAAGAGACATCACAGATCGCACCATATCTAATAAGGTTCAATTACGATGTTCGGACACACCATTACGCTGTGGTGTTCCGGGCGGTGTCAACTGTGAAACAATTCCACGATGTCTTAAGTGAATGCCAAACTCATAACTCAGATATTCACCTCCTCGATCAGATCGCATGAATTTAATCTTCTTGTTACAATGATTCTCAACTTCACTCTGAAATTGCTTGAACTTTTCAAACGTTTCAGACTTGTGTTTCATTAAGTAAATATACCCATCTCTACTTAAGTCATCAGTGAAGGTGAGAAAATAACGATATCCACCACGCGTTGTAACATTCATCGGACCGCACACATCAGTATGTATGATTTCCAATAAGTCACTTGCCCGTTCCATTGTTCTAGAGAACGGCGTTTTAGTCATCTTGCCCATGAGGCATGGTTCACATGTGTCAAGTGATTCAAAATCAAGTGACTCCAAAAGTCCATCAGCATGGAGCTTCCTCATGTGTTTTACACCAATATGACCTAAACGGCAGTGCCATAAGAAAGTGGTACTATCATTATCAACTCTACATCTTTTGGCATCAATGTTATGAACATGTGTATCATCACTATCAAGATTCAATATGAATAAACCCCTCACATTGGGTGCATGACCATAAAAGATATTACTCATATAAATAGAATAACCTTTATTCTTTGATTTAAATGAGTAACCGTCTCGCAATAAACAAGATCCAGATATAATGTTCATGCTTAACGCAGGCACTAAATAACAATTATTCAGGTTCATCACTAATCCCGATGGTAATTGAAGAGAGAGCGAGCCGACGGCGATCACATCAACCTTGGAACCATTTCCCACACGCATCGTCACTTCATCCTTTGCTAGCCTTCGTCTATTCTGTAGGTCCTGTTTTGAGTTCCAAATGTGAGCAACTGAACCGGTATCAAATACCCAGGCACTACAATGAGAGCTAGTAAGGTACACATCAGTAACATGTATATCATATATACCTTGTTTGTCGTTGGCCGCCTTCTTGTCAGCCAGGTACTTGGGGCAGTTCCGCTTGCAGTGACCAGTTCCCTTGCAATGAAAGCACTTAGTTTCTTGCTTAGGTCCATGCTTGGGCTTCTTTACAGGATTAGCAACTGCTTTGCCATTCTTCTTGGTTTTACCCTTCTTGCCCTTTTTCTTGAAACTAGTGGTTTAATTGACCATCAACACTTGATGTTCTTTCTAGATTTCAGACTCAGCGACTTACAGCATCGCAAACAGCTCGACGATTGACTTGTTCATCCTGTGCATGTTATAGTTCATCACAAAGCTCTTGTAACTAGGTGGCAGTGATTGAAGAACTCTGTCAGTGATCGCCTCTGGCGGAAGGGAAATTCCCAACTCCGCTAGACGAGTCGCATACCCAGACATTCTGAGTATATGTTCACTGATAGACCCGTTCTCCTCCATCTTGCAAGCATAGAACTTGTCGGAGGTCTCATACCTCTCGATCTGGGCATTGTTCTGAAAGATAAACTTCAACTCCTGGAACATCTCATATGCTCCATGACGTTCAAAACGTCTTTGAAGTCCCGGTTCTAAGCCATACAGTATTGCACACTGAACTATTGAGTAATCTCCAGAACGTGCCTCCCAAGCGTTCTTAACATCTTCGGAGGTCATGTCTTCTGGTTGGTCACCAAGCGGTGCATCAAGGACATATGATTTCTGGGAAGCCGTGAGGATAATCCTCAGATTACGGGCCCAGTCAACAAAGTTACTTCCATCATCTTTCAACTGAGCTTTCTCTAGGAATGCATTAAAATTCAGGGGTGCTACTGCGCGAGCCATTGATCTACAACATAAATATGCAAATGTTGCTTAGACTATTGTTCAAGATAATGAGTTTAGTTAATCAAATTACTAAAGCTCCCACTCAAATTGACATCCCTCAGGTCATCTGAGTGTCACATGATCCAAATTCACCAACTCAAGTCCGATCATCACTTGAGTTGAGGTGGTTTCATTGGTGAACATCATCATGTTGATCATATCTACTATATGACTCATGTTTGACCTTTCGGTCTCTTGTGTTCCGAGGCCATGTCTGTACATGCTAGGCTTATCAAGTTTAACCTGAGTGTTCTGCATGTGCAACACTGGCTTGCACCCGTTGTATGTGAACGTAGAGTCTATCACACCCGATCATCACGTGGTGTCTCAACACGACGAACTTTCGCAACGGTGCACACTCGCGGAGAACACAATTCATCTTGAAATTTAAGTGAGGGATCACCTTATAATGCTACCGTCGTCCTAAGAAAAACAAGGTGCATAAAAGGATTAACATCACATGGAAATCATAAGTGACATGATATGGCCATGAACTTGTGCTTTTGATCTCCATCTTGAAAGCACCGACATGATCTCCATCGTCACTAGCACGACACCATGATCTCCATCATCTTGATCTCCATTAATGTGTCGCCATCGGGGTTGTTGCGCCCAACATGCTTCTCCTACTATTGCTACCGTTTAGCGATAAAGTAAAGCATTACATAGCACTTAATGATTAACACGCAGGTCATACAATAATTAAAGACAACCCTATGGCTCCTGCCGATTGGCGTACTCATCGACATGCAAGTTGTGATAATCTATACATCACATGATCATCTCATACATCACATATATCACATCATGTAATTGGCCATATCACATCACAACATACCCTGCAAAAACAAGTTAGATGTCCTCTAATTGTTGTTGCATGTTCTACGTGGCTGCTATGGGTATCTAGCAAGAACAATTCTCATCTACGCAAAAACCACAACGGTGATACACTAGTTGCTTTTCAACCTTCTCAAGGACCGTCTTTGTCGAATCTGATCCAACTAAAGTGAGAGAAACTGACACCCGCAAGCCATCTATGCAACAAGTTGCGTTTGAGGGAACTGGTCTCTCGTAAGCATACGAGTAATGTTAGTCCGGGCCGCTTCATCTCACAATACCGCGGAACCCAAACACAACCAAGGGAGGAAGCAATCTAAGCATCAATGCCCACAAACTCTTTGTGTTCTACTCGAGATCTCATCAAAACATAGACCTAGCTCATGATGCCACTGTTGGGGAACGTCGCATGGGAAACAAAAAAATTCCTACGTTCACGCAAGACCTATCCATGGTGATGAGCATCTACGAGAGGGAGAGTGGATCTACATACCCTTGTAGATCGCTAAGCGGGAAGCGTTAAGAAACGCGGTTGGTGTAGTCGAACGTCTTCACGATCCAAATCGCCGAGCGTCTCGCGATCCAATCATGATCCGTCCCGCGATCCAATCACGGTCCGTCCCGCGAACTTGATCATGATCCATCCCTCGAACTTGATCACGGTCCTTCCGATCTAGCGCTGAACGGACGACACCTCCGCGTTCAGCACCCGTGCAGCTTGATGACGATCTCCGACGTCTTGATTCAGCAAGAGGAGCAGAGAGGAAGAAGACTTCTCCGGCAGTGTGATGGCGCTCCGTCAATGGTGGTGGAGCTATTCCGGCAGGGCTTCGCCTAAGCACTGCAAAAATCCGATCTAGAGGAGAAACTATGCACTGGAGGAACGGGTAGCACGTGGCTAAAATTCTATGTCAAAACCCTAAAATCCTCTAGTATATATAGGAGGGAGGGAGGAGAGGCTTGGCGCAAGGGACAAGCCTCCTTTGATTCGGCCGAAGTGGGGAGGAGAGGAGGACTCCTCCTCCAATCCTCGTAGGACAAGGATTCCTCCCTTTTTTGGCCTTTTTCCACCTTTTTCCCTTTGGGCTTTTTCTCCCAGCCGCATGGGCCTTGTGTGGGACTTACACCAGCCCACAAAGGGCTGGTATTTACTCTCCCAAAGCCCATGAAGCCTCTTGGGTCGAAATACCCCTCCCAGTGGTCTCCCGGTACACTACCGGCACTCCCGGTACATTACCGATTAGCCCGAAACTTTTCCGGCGACCAAAATTGGACTTCCTATATATCAATATTTACCTCCGGACCATTCCGGAGCTCCTCGTGACGTTCAGGATCTTATCCGGGACTCTGAAAAATGTTCGGTCACCACCATACATAATTCTGTACTACCAAAACATCACCAAACCTTAAGTGTGCAGACCCTGCGGGTTTGACAACTATGTAGACATGACCGAGATACCTCTACGGTCAATAACCAATAGCGGGACCTGGATGCCCATATTGGTTCCTACATATTCTACGAAGATCTTTATCGGTCAAACCTCTAGGTCAAGGATTTAATTAATCCCGTATGATGTTCCCTTTGTTCTTCAGTATGTTACTTGCCCGAGATTTGATCGTCGGTACCTCCATACCTAGTTCAATCTCGTTACTGGCAAGTCTCTTTACTCGTTTTGTAATAAAAGATCCCGTGACTAACATTTAGTCACATTGCTTGCAAGGCTTATTGTGATGTTGTATTACCGGGTGGGCCCTAAGATACCTCTTCGTCACATGGAGTAACAAATCCCAGTCTTGATCCATGCCAACTCAACAGACACCCTCGGAGATACCTGTAGAGCACCTTTATAGTCACCCAGTTACGTTGTGACGTTTTATACACATAAGGCACTCCTCCGATGTCCGTGAGTTACATGATCTCATGGTCATAGGAACATATACTTGACATGCAGAAAAGAGTAGCAATAAACTGACACAATCATATGCTACGTTTGTAGTTTGGGTCTTGTCCATCACATCATTCTCCTAATGATGTGATCCCGTTATCAAATGATATCACATGTCAATGGCTAGGAAACCTTGACCATCTTTGATTAACGAGCTAGTTCACTAGAGGCATACTAGGGACAAAGTGTTGTCTATTTACCCACACATGTAATGTGTTTCCAATCAATACAATTATAGCATGGATAATAAACGATTATCATGAAGAAGGAAATATAATAATAAACACTTTATTTATTGCGTCTAGGGAATATTTCCAACAGTCTCCCACTTGCACTAGAGCCAATAATCTAGTTCACATCACTATGTGATTTACATTGTAATGAATCGAACACCCATGCAGTTCTGGTGTTGATCATGTTTAGCCCTTGGAAGAAGTTTAGTCAACGGGTCTGCAACATTCAGATCCATGTGCACTTTGAAAATATTTATGTCCTTCTTGTCGATGTAATCGCGGATGGAGTTGACGCATCGCTTTATGTGTCTGGTCCTCTTGTGAAACCTTGGTTCCTTGGCTAGAGCAATGTCACCAGTGTTATCACAGAACAGGTTCATTGGAACCAGTGCACTAGGCACTACTCCAAGATCTGTCATGAACTGCTTCCTCCCTTGGTCGTGTTTTGGTTCAGCGGTATTGTGGGATGAAGCGGCCCGGACCAACCTTATGTTGGGGAACGTCGCATGGGAAACAAAAAATTTGCTGCATTCACGCAAGACCTATCTAGGGTGATGAGCATCTACGAGAGGGAGAGTGGATCTACATACCCTGGTAGATCGCTAAGCCGGAAGCGTTAAGAAACGCGGTTGGTGTAATCGAACGTCTTCGCGATCCAAATCGCCGAGCGTCCCGCGATCCAATCACGATCCGTCCCATGAACTTGATCATGGTCCTTCCGATCTAGCGCCAAACGGACGACACCTCCGCGTTCAGCACACGTGCAGCTTGATGATGATCTCTGCCGTCTTGATCAAGCAAGAGGGAGCGGAGAGGAAGAAGAGTTCTCCGGCAGCGTGACGGCGCTCCGGCAATGGTGGTGGAGCTATTCCGGCAGGGCTTTGCCTAAGCACTGAAAGAAATCCGATCTAGAGGAGAAACTATGCACTGGAGGAACGGGTAGCACGTGGCTAAAATTCTGTGTCAAAACCCTAAAATCCTCTAGTATATATTGGAGGGAGGGAGGATAGGCTTGGCGCAAGGGCCAAGCCTCCTTTGATTTGGCCGAAGTGGGGAGGAGAGGAGGACTCCTCCTCCAATCCTAGTAGGAGAAGGATTCCTCCCTTTTTTGGCCTTTTTCCACCTTTTTCCCTTTGGGCTTTTTCTCCCAGCCGCATGGGCCTTGTGTGCGACTTCCACCAGCCCACAAAGGGCTGGTATTTACTCTCCCACAGCCCATGAAGCCTCTTGGGTCGAAATACCCCTCCCGGTGGTCTCCCGGTACACTACTGGCACTCCCGGTACATTACCGATTAGCCCGAAACTTTTCCGGCAAAAAAATGGGACTTCCTATATATAAATATTTACCTCCGGACCATTCCGGAGCTCCTCGTGACTTCCGGGATCTCATCCAGGACTCCGAACAACCTTCGGTCACCACCATATATAACTCTATACTACCGAAACGTCACCAAACCTTAAGTGTGCAGACCCTGTGGGTTCGAGAACTATGTAGACATGACCGAGAGACCTCTACGGTCAATAACCAATAGTGGGACCTGGATGCCCATATTGGTTCCTTCATATTCTATGAAGATCTTTATCGATCGAACCTCTATGTCAAGGATTCAATTAATCCCGTATGATGTTCCCTTTGTTCTTCGGTATGTTACTTGCCCGAGATTCGATCGTCGGTATCTCCATACCTAGTTCAATCTCGTTACCGGCAAGTCTCTTTTCTCGTTCTGTAATACAAGATCCCGTGACTAAGATTTAGTCACATTGCTTTCAAGGCTTATTGTGATGTTGTATTACTGAGTGGTCCCTGAGATACCTCTCCGTCACACGGAGTAACAAATCCCAGTCTTGATCCATGCCAACTGAACAGACACCCTCGGAGATACCTGTAGAGCATCTTTATAGTCACCCAGTTACATTGCGACATTTGATACACACAAGGCACTCCTCCGGTGTCCGTGAGTTACATGATCTCATGGTCATAGGAACATATACTTGACATGCAGAAAACAGTAGCAATAAACTAACACGATCATATGCTACGTTCGTAGTTTGGGTCTTGTCCATCACATCATTCTCCTAATGATGTGATCCCGTTATCAAATGACATCACATGTCAATGGCTAGGAAACCTTGACCATCTTTGATTAACGAGCTCGTTCACTAGAGGCATACTAGGGACAAAGTGTTGTCTATTTACCCACACATGTAATGTGTTTCCAATCAATACAATTATAGCATGGATAATAAACGATTATCATGAACAAGGAAATATAATAATAAACACTTTATTTATTGCCTCTAGGGCATATTTCCAACACCTTACTCGTACGCTTACGAGAGACCGGTTCCATCGATTGACGTGTAACTTAGTTGCACAAAGATGGCTAGCGGGTGTCTGTCTCTCCTACTTTAGTTGGATCGGATTCGACAAAGGTGGTCCTTGAGAAGGTTGAAAAGCAACTTATGTATCATCGTTGTGGTTTTGCGTAGGTGAGAATCATTCTTGCCAGATACCCCTAGCAGCCACGTAAAACTTGCAACAACAATTACAGGACGTCTAACTTGTTTTTGCACGGTATGTTGTGATGTGATATGGCCAATTACATGATGAGATATATGTGATGTATGAGACGATCATGTGTTGTATAGAATATAATGACTTGCATGTCGATGAGTACGACAACCGGCAGGAGCCATAGGGTTGTCTTTAATTATTGCATGACCTGCGTGTCAATCATTAAGCACTATGTAATGCTTTACTTTATCGCTAAACGGTAGCAATAGTAGTTTCAGCATGGTGGGCGCGACAACCCTAATGGCGACACATTGATGGAGATCAAGATGATGGAGACCATGGTGTCATGTTGGTGCTTTGTAGATGGAGATAAAAAGCATAAGTTCATGGCCATATCATGTTACTTATGATTTGCATGTGATGTTAATCCTTTTATGCACCTTGTTTTGCTTAGGACGACGGTAGCATTATAAGGTGATCCCTCACTTAAATTTCAATATAAATTGTGTTCTCCCTGAGTGTGCACCCTTGCGAAGTTCTTTGTGTCGAGACACCACGTGATGATCGAGTGTGATAGACTCTACGTTCACATACAACAGGTGCAAGCCAGTGTTGCACATGCAGAACACTCAAGTTAAACTTGACGAGCCTAGCATGTGCAGACATGGCCTCGAAACACAAGAGACCGAAAGATCGAACATGAGTCATATAGTAGATATGATCAACATGATGATGTTCACCATTGCAACCACCTCAACCTACATGATGACCGGACTTGAGTTGGTAAATTTGGATCATGAATCACTCGAATGACCGGAGGGATGTCAATTTGAGTGGGAGTTCTTAAGTAATATGCTTAATTGAACTCATTATCATGAACATAGTCAGTAGTGTCTTTGCAAATTATGTTGTAGATAGCTCGTGGTGTAGCTCCCCTATTTTATTGATACGTTCCTAGAGAAATATAGTTGAAAGATGATGGTAGCAATATTGCGGAATGGGTCCGTGATCTCAGGATTGTCCTCATTGTTGCATAGAAGGCTTATGTCCTTAAGGCACCGCTCGGTGCACCACCCCCTCTAGCGTCGACTGTAGATGTTGTGATCATCTGTCAGGCGCGTTCCGATGACTACTTGATAGCTTAGTGCGTCATGCATTACGGCTTAGAATTGAGGCTCCAAAACGTTTTGAACGTCACGGAACATATGAGATGTTCTAAGAGCTGAAATTGAGATCTCAGGTCCGGGCCCGTGTTGTGAGATATGAGATCTCCAACAAGATTCTTTGCCTGCAAGATGAAGGAGAATAGCTCAATCATTGAGCATGTGCTCAGATTGTTTGGGTACTACAATATCTTGAATCGAGTGGGAGTTGATCTTCCAAATATGATAGTGATTGATATAGTTCTCCAAGTCACTGTCACTAAGCTACTAGAGCTTCGTGATGAACTATGAAATGCCAGGGATAGAAATGATGATCCCTGAGCTATTCGCGATGTTTGACACCGCAAAGGTAGAAATCAAGAAGGAGTATCAAGTGTTGATGGTTAGTAAAACCACTAGTTTCGAGAAGGTCAAGGGCAAAGAGGGAAACTTCATGGATGGCAAGTCAGTTGCTGCTCTAGTGAAGCAACCCAAAGTTCAACCCAAACCCGAGACTAAGTGCTTCTATTCTGAGGAGAGCGATCGATGAAGCGGAACAACCATGGATACTTGGTAGATAAAGAAGGCTGGCAACGTCGACAGAAGTATATTTGATATACGTGTTATTGATGTGTACCTTGCTAGTACTTCTAGTAGCATCTGGGTATTGGATACCAGTTCGGTTGCTAAATGTTAGTAAATTGAAATAAAAGCTACGGAATAAACGGAGACTAGCTAAGTGTGAGGTGACGATGTGTGTTGGAAATGTTTCCAAGGTTGATGTGATCAACATCGCATGCTCTCTCTACCTTCGGGATTAGTGACGAACCTAAATAAATGTTATTTGGTGTTTGCGTTGAGCATGAATGTGATTAGATCGTGTTTATTGCAATATGGTTATTCATTTAAGTCAGAGAATAATAGTTATTCTGTTTACATGAATAATACCTTCAATGGTCATGCACCCAATGAATGGTTTGTTGAATCTTGATCGTAGTAGTACACCTGTTCATAACATAGATGCCAAAAGATACAAAGTTAATAATGATAGTACCAAATACTTGTGGCCCTACCGCTAAATGTCATATTGGTGTAAAGCGCATGAAGAAAACTCCATGCTGATGGATCTTTGGACTCATTCGATTTTGAATCGGTTGAGACATGCAGACCATACCTCTTGGGAAAGATGACTAAAACCCCGTTTTCTGGCTTATTGGAATTTGCAAGTGACTTATTGGAGATGATACATGTTGATGTATACGGTCCAATAAGTGTTGTAGCGTGCGGTGGATATCGCTATTTTCTTACCTTCACTAATGATTTGAATAGATATAGTGTATATTTACTTAATGAAACACAAGTCTGAATCGTTTGAAAAGTTCAAGCAGAATCAAAGTGAAGCTTGAGATCATCGTGACAAGAAGATAAAATGTCTACGATATGATCGTGGAGGTGAATATCTGAGTAACGAGTTTGGTATACAACTTAAGACAATGTGAAAGTTTTTTCACAACTCACGCCACCTGGAACACCATAGTGTGATGGTATGTTCGAATGTCATAGTTGTGCTCTATTGGATATGGTGCGAACTATGATGGCTCTTATCATTTTGCCACTATCGTTTTCGGGTTATGCATTAGAGACAACTACATTCACTTTAAATAGGGCACCATCTAAATCCGTTGAGATGACACCGTATGAATTATGGTTTGATAGAAGTCTAAGCTATCATTTTTTCAATGTTTGGGGCTGCGACGCTTATGTGAATAAAGGTTTCACCTAATGGGCTCGAACCCAAAGCGGACAAATGCATCTTCATAGAATACCCTAAGAACAGTTAGGTATACCTTCTATCTCGGATCCGAGTGCAAAGTGTTTGTTGCTAAAATGGGTCCTTTCCCGAGAAAGAGTTTCTCTCGAAAGAATTGAGTGGGAGGAAGATAGAACTTGATGAGGTTGTTGAACCTTTGTTTTAGCCATAGAGTAGCGCAGCACAGAAAGATGTTTCTGCGGAGCCTACGCCAGTTGAAGAGGAAGTTAATGATGATGATCATAAAGCTTTGGATCAAGTTACTATCAAACCTCGTAGGTCGACAAGGACGCGTACTACTCCTGAGTGGTACGGCAACCCTGTCTTAGAGGTCATGATGTTGGACAACAATGAACCTACGAACTATGGAGAAGCGATGATGGGCACGGATTACAACAAATGGTTAGAGGCCATGAAATCCGAGAAATGATCCATGTATGTAAACCAAGTATAGACTTTGGTAGACTTGCTCGTTGGATGGCAGGTCGTTGAGTACAAATGGACCTTTAAGATAAAGACAGACGCCGATGGTAAATGTCACCATTTATAAAGCTCGACTTGTCTCAAAGAAGTTTCCGCCAAGTTCAAGGAGTTGACTACGATGAGACTTTCTCACTCGTAGCGATGCTAATGTCTGTTGGAATTATGTTAGCAGTTGCTGCATTTTTCAATTATGAAATCTGGCAGATGGATGTCAAAACATCGTTTCCTTAATGGTTTACTTGAGGAAAGGTTGTATGTGATACAACCAGAAGGTTTTGTCAGTCCTAAGGATGCTAAAGGGTGTGCAAGCTCCAGCAATCCTTCTATGGGATGGAGCAAGCATCTCGGAGTTGGAATATACGCTTTGATGAGGTGATCAAACTTTTTGGGTTTATACAAAGTTTATGAGAAACTTGTATTTACAAGAAAGTGAGTGGGAGCACTATAGAATTTTTGTTAAGTATATGTGGTTGACATATAGTTGATCGGAAATGATGTAGAATTTCTAGAAAGCATAAACAGTTGGTTGAAAAGAGTTTTTCAATGGAAGACCTGGATAAAGCTACCTAACTATTGGTCATCGAGATCTATAGAAATAGATCAAGACGCCTGATGAGACTTTCAATGAGTACATACCTTGATAAGATTTTGAAAGGATTCAAAATGGATCAGTCAAACAAAGAGTTCTTGCCTGATTTATAAGTTGTGAAGTTGAGTGAGACTCAAAGCTCAACCAGGGCAGAAGAAAGAGAAAGGACGAACGTCGTCCCCTATGCCTTAGCCATAGGCTCTATACAATATGCCATGCTGTGTACCACACCTGTGTGTGCCTTTCCATGAGTCTGTCAAGCGGTACAAGGGTGATTCAAGAGTGGATCACTGGACAGCGGTCAAGATTATCCTTAGTAACTAAAGGACTAAGGATATGTTTCTCAATTATGGAGGTGATAAAGAGTTCGTCGTAAAGAGGTACGTTGATGCAAGCTTTAACATTGATTCGGATGGCTCTTAGTAGCAATCTGGAAACGTATAGTGGAGTAGCCATTTGGAATAGCTCCAAGTGGGGTGTGGTAGCAGTGTCTACAGTAAGACAGAGATTTGCAAAGTACACACGAATCTAAATGTCGCAGACCCGTTGACTAAAAGACCTCTCTCACATGCAAAGCATGATCGAGCCCCAGAAGTCATTGGGTGTTAGATTCATAACAATGCGAATCACATGGTGATGTGAAATAGATTATTGACTCTAGTGCAAGTGGGAGACTGTTGGAAATATTCCCTAGAGGCAATAATAAATTAGTTATTATCATATTTCCTTGTTCATGATAATCGTTTATTATACATGCTAGAATTGTATTGATCGGAAAATCAAATACATGTGTGGATACATAGACAACACCATGTCCCTAGTATGCCTCTGATGGACAAGCTCGTTGATCAAAATGGTTAAGGTTTCCTAGCCATGGGCATGAGATGTCATTTGATAACGGGATCACATCATTAGGAGAATGATGTGATGGACAAGACCCAAACTATAAACGTAGCATATGATCGTGTTAGTTTATTGCTATAGTTTTCTGCATGTCAAGTATCTGTTCCTATGACCATGAGATCATGCAACTCACTCACAGCGGAGGAGTGTCTTGTGTGTATCAAACGTCGCAACGTAACTGGGTGACTATAAAGGTGCTCTATAGGTATCTCCGAGGGTGTCTGTTGGGTTGGCATGGATCAAGACTAGGATTTGTTACTCCGTCTGACGGAGAGGTATCTCAGGGCCCACTCGGTAATACAACATCACAATAAGCCTTGCAAGCAATGTGACTAAGTGTTAGCCATGGGATCTTGTATTGCGGAACGAGTGAGGAGACTTGCCGGTAACGAGATTGACTAGTTATGGAGATGCCGATGATCGAATCTCGGGCAAGTAACATACTGAAGAACAAAGGGAACAACATACAGGATTAACTGAATCCTTGACATAGAGGTTCAACCGATAAAGATCTTTGTAGAATATGTAGGAACCAATATGGGCATCCAGGTCCCGCTATTGGTTATTGACCGTAGAGGTGTCTCGATCATGTCTCCATAGTTCTCGAACCCGCAGGGTCTGCACACTTAAGGTTCGCTGACGTTTCGGTAGTATTGAGTTATGTATGTTGGTGACCGAAGGTTGTTCAGAGTCCCGGATGAGATCCCGGACGTCACGAGGAGCTTCGGAATGGTCCAGAGGTAAAGATTGATATGTAGGAAGTCCTGTTTGTTGGAAATATGCCCTAGAGGCAATAATAAGATGGTTATTATTGTATTTCCTAGTTCATGATAATTGTCTATTGTTCATGCTATAATTGTGTTAAACGGAAACCGTAATACATGTGTGAATACATAGACCACAACATGTCCCTAGTGAGCCTCTAGTAGACTAGCTCGTTGATCAATAGATGGTCACGGTTTCATGACCATGGACATTGGATGTCATTGATAACGGGATCACATCATTAGGAGAATGATGTGATGGACAAGACCCAATCCTAAGCATAGCACAAGATCGTGTAGTTCGTCTGCTAAAGCTTTTCAATGTCAAGTATCGTTTCCTTAGACCATGAGATTGTGTAACTCCCGGATACCGTAGGAATGCTTTGGGTGTGCCAAACGTCACAACATAACTGGGTGGCTATAAACGTGCACTACGGGTATCTCCAAAAGTGTCTGTTGGGTTGGCACGAATCGAGACTGGGATTTGTCACTCCGTGTGACGGAGAGGTATCTCTGGGCCCACTTGGTAAGACATCATCATACTGAGCTCAATGTGACTAAGGAGTTAGCCACGGGATGATGTATTACAGAACGAGTAAAGAGACGAGTAAAGAGACTTGCCGGTAACGAGATTGAACAAGGTATAGAGATACCGACGATTGAACCTCGGGCAAGTATCATACCGATAGACAAAGGGAATTGTATACGGGATTGATTGAATCCCCGACATCGTGGTTCATCCGATGAGATCATCGGGGAGCATGTTGGAGCCAACATGGGTATCCAGATCCCGCTATTGGTTATTGGCCGGAGAAGTGTCTGGGTCATGTCCACGTGTCTCCCGAACCCGTAGGGTCTACACACTTAAGGTTCGATGACGCTAGGGTTATAGGGAAATGGTATACGTGCTTATCGAAAGTTGTTCGGAGTCCCGGATGAGATCTCCTCCTTGGAGGAGAGTCCAAGCCATCCCTCCCTCTCCCTCCTCCTATATATACTTGAGGTTTGGGCCTTTTGAGAACAGATCTGAACTCTCTCTCTCACAGTGAAGCCCTACCTCTCTTCTTCCTCCTTCGCAGCACTATGGCGAAGCCCTGCCGGAATACCTTGCTACTTCACCACCACCACGCTGTCGTGCTGATGTTGGAGATCTTCCCCAACCTCTCCTTCCTCCTTGCTGGATCAAGGCGTAGGAGACGTCACCGGGTTGCACGTGTGTTGAACGCGGAGGCGCTGTTGTTCGGCGCTAAGATCGGAGCCCACCGCGATCTGAATCGCTGCGAGTACGACTCCGCCAACCGCGTTCTTGTAATGCTTCTGCTTAGCGATCTTCAAAGGTATGAAGATGCAATCTCTCCCACTCGTTGGTGGTTTCTCCATAGATAGATCTTGGTGACACATAGGAAAATTTTGATTTACTACTACGTCTCCCATCAGTTGCATCATGAGCTAGGTCTATGCGTAGAATCTATGCATGAGTAGAACACAAAGCAGTTGTGGGCGTCGATTTTGTTAATTTGCTTACCACTACTAGTCTTATCTTGATTCGGCGGTATTGTGGGATGAAGCGTCCCGGACCGACTTTACACGTATGCTTACGTGAGACTGGTTCCACCGCCTGACATGCACTTGTTGCATAAGGTGGCTAGCGGGTGTCTGTCTCTCCCACCTTAGTCAGATTGGATTCGATGAAAAGGGTCCTTATGAAGGGTAAATAGAAATTGGCATATCATGTTGTGGTTTTGGCGTAGGTAAGAAACGTTCTTGCTAGAAACCTATAGCAGCCACGTAAAAACTTGCAACTACAAATTGGAGGACGTCTAACTTGTTTTTGCAGCATATGCCTTGTGATGTGATATGGCCAAAGGATGTGATGTGATGCATTGTGATGTATGAGATTGATCATGTTCTTGTAATAGGATTAAGCATGTCGATGAGTATGACAACCGGCAGGAGCCATAGGAGTTGTCTTAATTTTATTGTATGACCCGCGTGTCAATCATAAATGCCATGTAATTACTTTACTTTATTGCTAAACGTTAGCTATAGTAGTAGAAGTAATAGTTGGCGAGACAACTTCATGAAGACACGATGATGGAGATCATGGTGTCATGCCGGTGACAGTGATGATCATGGTGCCCCGAAGATGGAGATCAAAGGAGCAAGATGATATTGGCCATATCATGTCACTATATTGATTGCATGTGATGTTTATCATGTTTACATCTTATTTGCATAGAACGACAGTAGTAAATAAGATGATCTCTCACTAAAATTTCAAGAAAAGTGTTCACCCTAACTGTGCACTGTTGCTAAGGATCGTTGTTCCGAAGCACCACGTGATGATCGGGTGTGATAGGCTCTAACGTTCGCATACAACGGGTGTAAGCCAGATTTACACACGCAGAACACTTAGGTTGAATTGACGAGCCTAGCATGTATAGACATGGCCTCGGAACACGGAAGACCGAAAGGTCGAACATGAGTCGTATAAAAGATACGATCAACATGGAGATGTTCACCATGGATGACTAGTCCGTCTGACGTGATGATCGGACACGGGCTAGTTGACATGGATCATGTGTCACTTGAATGACTAGAGAGATGTCTATCTAAGTGGGAGTTCATTAAATAATTTGATTATGTGAACTTAATTATCATGAACTTAGTCTAAAATTATCTTTACAATCTATATTGTAGATCCAATGGCCAACGCGAATGTCACCCTCAATTTCAACGCGTTCCTAGAGAAAACCAAGCTGAAAGATGATGGAAGCAACTATGCGGACTGGGTCCGTGGCTTGAGGATCATCCTCATAGCTTCCAAGAAATTGTATGTCCTTGATGCACCACTAGGTGACCCACCCTTCTCCCAGCAGAGCAAGACGTTGCGAACGCTTGGCATTCTCGCTGCGATGATTACTCCCTTGTTTAGTGCGGCATGCTTTAAAGTTTAGAACCGGGGCTCCAAAAGAGTTTTGAGCAACATGGAGCATATGAGATGTTCCAAGAGCTGAAACTGGTTTTCCAAGCTCATGCCCGGGTCGAGAGATATGACGTCTCCGACAAGTTCTTCAACTATAAGATGAAGGAGAATAGTTCTGTCAGTGAGCACATCGTCAAGATGTCTGGGCTACACAACCGCTTGACTCAGCTGGGAGTTAATCTCCCGGATAACTCAGTCATTGACAGAATCCTCCAGTCGCTTCCACCTAGCTACAAGAGCTTTGTGATGAACTACAACATGCAAGGGATGGAGAAGTCCATTCCTGAGTTGTACTCGATGCTGAAATCAGCGGAGGTCGAGATCAAAAAGGAGCATCAAGTATTGATGGTGAATAAGACCACTAGTTTCAAGAAAGGCAAGGGTAAGAAGAACTTCAAGAAGGACGGCAAAGCTGTTGCCGCGCCCGGTAAGCAAGTTGCCGGGAAGAAGAAGAACAAGAATGGGCCCAAGCCTGAGACTAAGTGTTTTTATTGCAAGGGTACCGGTCACTGGAAGAGGAACTACCCCAAGTACTTAGCGGATAAGAAGGATGGCAACATTCAAGGTATATGTGATATACTTGTTATTGATGTGTACCTAACTAGCGCTCGTAGTAGCTCCTGGGTATTTGATATCGGTGCAGTTGCTCACATTTGTAACTCCAAGCAGGGGCTACGAAATAAGCGGAGGCTGGCCAAGGACGAGGTGATGATGCGCGTCAGGAATGGTTCCAAGGTCGATGTGATCGCCGTCAGCACGCTACCTCTACATCTACCTTCGGGATTAGTGTTAAACCTTAATAATTGTTATTTAGTACCAGCTTTGAGCATGAACATTGTATCGGGATCTCGCTTGATGCGAGATGGCTACTCACTTAAATCTGAGAATAATGGTTGTTCTATTTATATGAGAGAAATGTTTTATGGTCATTCCCCACTGGTCAATGGTTTATTTTTGATGAATCTCGAACATGATGTTACACATGTCCATAGTGTGAGTACAAAAAAGTGTAAGGTTGATAACGATAGTCCCACTTACATGTGGCACTGCCGCCTTGGTCATATTGGTGTCAAACGCATGAAGAAGCTCCATACTGATGGACTTTTGGAGTCTCTTGATTTCGAATCATTTGACACGTGCGAACCATGCCTCATGGGCAAGATGACCAAGACTCCGTTCTTCGGAACAATGGAGCGAGCAACTGACTTGTTGGAAATAATACATACCGATGTATGCGGTCCAATGAGTGTCGAGGCTCGTGGAGGCTACCGTTATGTTCTCACCCTCACTGATGACTTGAGCAGATATGGGTATGTCTACTTAATAAAACATAAGGCTGAAACCTTTGAAAGGTTCAAGGAATTTCAGAGTGAGGTAGAGAATCAACGTGACAGGAAAATAAACTACCTACGATCTGATCGTGGCGGACAATATTTAAGTCACGATTTTGGCACGCACCTAAGGAAATGTGGAATTGTTTGACAACTCACGTCGCCTGGCACACCTCAGCGAAATGGTGTGTCTGAACGTCGTAATCACACTCTATTGGATATGGTGCGATCTATGATGTCTCTTACCGACTTACCGCTATCATTTTGGGGATATGCATTAGAGACTGCCGCATTCACTTTAAATAGGGCACCGTCAAAATCCGTTGAGACGACACCGTATGAATTATGGCTTGGAAAGAATCTTAAGCTGTCATTTCTAAAAGTTTGGGGATGCGATGCTTATGTGAAGAAACTTCAACCTGAGAAGCTCGAACCCAAAGCGGAAAAGTGTGTCTTCATAGGATATCCCAAAGAGACTATTGGGTATGCCTTCTACCTACGATCCGAGGGCAAAGTCTTTGTTGCCAAGAATGGATCCTTTCTTGAGAAAGAGTTTCTCTCGAAAGAAGCAAGTGGGAGGAAAATAGAACTTGATGAGGTAATTGTACCTCCACTCGAACCGGAGAGTAGCGCAGCACAGGAAGTTGTTTCTGTGGAGCCTACACCGGCTGTAGAGGAAGTTAATGATGATGATCATGAAACTTCAGATAAAGTTACTATTGAACGTCGAAGGTCCACTAGGACACGTTCCGCACCAGAGTGGTACGGCAACCCTGTCCTAGAGATCATGTTTAGGCAACGGTGAACCTTCAAACTATGAAGAAGCGATGGCGGGCCCGGATTCCAACAAATGGCTTGAAGCCATGAAATCCGAGATAGGATCCATGTATGAGAACAAAGTATGGACTTTGGTGGACTTGCCTGATGATAAGCAAGCCATTGAAAATAAATGGATCTTTAAGAAGAAGACTGACGCGGATGGTAACGTGACCATCTATAAGGCTCGGCTTGTCGCTAAGGGTTATCGACAAGTTCAAGGAGTTAACTATGATGAGACTTTCTCACCTGTAGCGATGCTGAAGTCTGTCCGAATCATGTTAGCAATTGCCGCATTTTATGATTATGAGATCTGGCAAATGGACGTCAAAACGGCATTCCTTAATGGCTTCCTCAAGGAAGAACTGTATATGATGCAGCCGGAAGGTTTTGTCGATCCTAAAGATGCTAACAAGGTATGCAAGCTCCAGCGCTCCATCTATGGGCTGGTGCAAGCATCTCGGAGTTGGAACATTCGCTTTAATGAAGTGATTAAAGCGTTTGGGTTTGTACAGGTTTATGGAGAACCCTGTATTTACAAGAAAGTGAGTGGGAGCTCAGTAGCATTTCTCCTATTATATGTTGATGACGTACTGATAATGGGAAATGATATAGAACTCTTGGAAAGTGTAAAGGCCTACTTGAATAAGTGTTTTTCAATTAAGGACCTTGGAGAAGCTGCTTACATATTAGGTATTACGATCTATAGAGATAGATCGAGACACCTCATAGGTCTTTCACAAAGCACATACCTTGACAAGATATTGAAGAAGTTCAATATGGATCAGTCCAAGAAGGGGTTCTTGCCTGTGTTACAAGGTGTGAGATTGAGTACGACTCAATGCCCGACCACGGCAAAGGATAGAGAAGAGATGAGTGTCATCCCCTATGCTTCAGCCATAGGCTCTATTATGTATGCCATGCTGTGTACCAGACCTGATGTGAACCTTGACATAAGTTTGGTAGGGAGGTACCAAAGTGATCCCGGAGCGGAACACTGGACAACGGTCAAGAATATCCTGAAGTACCTGAAAAGGACAAAGGACATGTTTCTCGTATATGGAGGTGCCGAAGAGCTCGTCGTAAAGGGTTACGTCGATGCTAGCTTCGACACAGATCCGTACGACTCCAAGTCACAAACCAGATACGTGTATATTTTGAACGGAGGGGCAGTCAGCTGGTGCAGCAGCAAGCAAAGCGTCGTGGCGGCATCTACATGTGAAGCGGAGTACATAGCTGCTTCGGAAGCAGCAAAGGAAGGAGTCTGGATGAAGGAGTTCATCACCGACCTAGGAGTAATTCCAAGTGCGTCGGGCCCGATGACTCTATTCTGTGACAACACTGGAGATATTGCCCTTGCGAAGGAGCCCAGGTTTCACAAGAAGACAAGACACATCAAGCGCCGCTTCAACTCCATCCGTGATTTCATTCAGGAGGGAGATATAGATATTTGTAAAGTGCATACGGATCTGAATGTCACAGATCCGTTGACCAAACCTCTCTCACGAGCAAAACATGATCAACACCAGAATGCTATGGGTGTATGATTCATCACAATGTAACTAGATTATTGACTCTAGTGCAAGTGGGAGACTGTTGGAAATATGCCCTAGAGGCAATAATAAAATGGTTATTATTGTATTTCCTAGTTCATGATAATTGTCTATTGTTCATGCTATAATTGTGTTAACCGGAAACCGTAATACATGTGTGAATACATAGACCACAACATGTCCCTAGTGAGTCTCTACTAGACTAGCTCGTTGATCAATAGATGGTCACGATTTCATGACCATGGACATTGGATGTCATTGATAACGGGATCACATCATTAGGAGAATGATGTGATGGACAAGACCCAATCCTAAGCATCGCACAAGATCGTGTAGTTCGTCTGCTAAAGCTTTTCAATGTCAAGTATCGTTTCCTTAGACCATGAGATTGTGCAACTCCCGGATACCATAGGAATGATTTGGGTGTGCCAAACGTCACAACGTAACTGGGTGGATATAAAGGTGCACTACGGGTATCTTCGAAAGTGTATGTTGGGTTGGCACGAATCGAGACTGGGATTTGTCACTCCGTGTGACGGAGAGGTATCTCTAGGCCCACTCGGTAAGACATCATCATACTGAGCTCAATGTGACTAAGGAGTTAGCCATGGGATGATGTATTACAGAACGAGTAAAGAGACTTTCCGGTAACGAGATTGAACAAGGTATAGAGATACCGACGATCGAATCTCGGGCAAGTATCATACCGATAGACAAAGGGAATTGTATACGGGATTGATTGAATCCCCGACATTGTGGTTCATTCGATGAGATCATCGGGGAGCATGTGGGAGCCAACATGGGTATCCAGATCCCGCTGTTGTTTATTGGCCGGAGAAGTGTCTCAGTCATGTCCACGTGTCTCCCGAACCCGTAGGGTCTGCACACTTAAGGTTCGATGACGCTAGGGTTATAGGGAAATGGTATACATGATTACCAAAAGTTGTTCGGAGTCCCGGATGAGATCCTGGACGTCACGAGGAGCTCCGGAATGGTCCGTAGGTAAAGATTGATACATAGGAAGTCCAGTTTTGGTCACCGGAAAGTTTTCGGGCTCATCGGTATTGTACCGGGAGTGCCGGGAGGGGTGTGACGACCATAGGACTTTGTGGGCCCTTAGAGGAGGTGTGCCATCCCTTATTGGGCTGGCCAAGACCTTCTAGAAATGCCCATGCGGCTGGAGGAGTAGAGATAAGGGCAAAGGAGTTTGAAAAGGAGGAGATCCACCTCCCTTGTGGGAGGTGGACTCTCCCTTTGATTCGGCCGAAGCTCTCCTCCATGGAGGAGAGTCCAAGCCAAACCTCCCTCTCCCTCCTCCTATATATACTTGAGGTTTTGGCCTTTTGAGAAAAGATCTGAACTCTCTCTCTCATGGTGAAACCCTACCTCTCTTCTTCCTCCTCCGCAGCGCTTAGGCGAAGCCCTGCCGGAATACCTTGCTACTTCACCACCACCACGCCGTCGTGCTGCTGTTGGAGCTCTTCCCCAACCTCTCCTTCCTCCTTGCCGGATCAAGGCCTAGGAGACGTCACCGGTATGCATGTGTGTTGAACACGGAGGCGCCGTTGTTCGGCGCTAAGATCGGAGTCCACCGCGATCTGAATCGCTGCGAGTACGACTCCACCAACCGCGTTCTTGTAACGCTTCCGCTTAGCGATCTTCAAAGGTATGAAGATGCAATCTCTCCCACTCGTTGCTGGTTTCTGCATAGATAGATCTTTGTGACATGTAGGAAAATTTTGATATACTACTACGTCTCCCATCACTGTTTTGGTCGCCGGAAAAGTTTCGGGCTCATCGATAGTTTACCGGGAGTGCCGGGAGGGTACCGAGGGACCATCGGGAGGGGTGTCACGCCTAGAGGGGCCTCATGGGCTGTGGGAGGAGGCAAACCAGCCCCTAGTTGGCTGGCCTAAGCCTCCACTAAATCCCATGAGGTTTGAGAAGGAAAAAAATCCAAAGGTGGAGAGGTGGAAAGAGTTTCCAAGTGGAAAGGAGGAATCCTACTCCTAATAGGATTGGAGTAGGACTCCTCGACCTCCAATTCCGGCCAACTCTTGATGATTTGAGGCTGCCTCCTCCCCTCCCTCCCTCCTATATATATTAGAGGATTTAGAGGGAAAGGCTAACCCTAATTGCCACGTGCTGCCCTCTTCTTCCTCTAGATCAGTTTCTCCTCTAGATTAGTTCTGTGGTGCTTAGGCGAAGCCCTGCGGGATTAGTTCACCACCACCGCCCCCACGCCGTTGTGCTGCCGGAGAACTCATCTACCTCTCTGCTCCCTCTTGCTGTATCAAGAAGGCGGAGATCGTCATCGAGCTATACGTGTGCTAAACGCGGAGGTGTCGTCCGTTCGGCGCTAGATCGGAAGGACCGTGATCAAGATCGCGAGACGATTCGTGATTGGATCCCAGGACGGATCGTGATGAGATCGCGGGACGGATCGTGATTGGATCGCGGGACGGATCGTGATGGGATCGTGGGGCGCTCGGCGATTTGGATCGCGAAGACGTTCGACTACATCAACCGCGTTCCTTAACGCTTCCCGCTTAGCGATCTACAAGGGTATGTAGATCCACTCTCCCTCTCGTAGATGCTCATCACCATGGATAGATCTTGCGTGTGCGTAGGTAATTTGTTGTTTCCCATGCAACGTTCCCCAACAGCAGAGGCGCAGACGGACGATGGCGTCGAGGTGCGGTAGTGGCGCGGACGGACGGACGACGATGTCGAGCGGTATGGGCACGCGGACGGACGGCGACGGCGAGGTGTAGGGGCGCGCAGATGGAAGGACGGCAACGTCGAGGGCAGGGGCTCGCGGAGAAGAAATGTTGATTTGGGAAAAAAAATCGAAGTGTTGTATATATAGGAGGGATCTTTAGTCGCGGTTGGAGCCACCAACCGCGACTAAAGCGTGGTGTGCCAGTCGAGGGGCGGGGTGGATGTTTAATACCACCTCGCTAGTCGAGAGGAGCACACACCGGTTTATAAGCCCAGCCGCGGCAACCGTGTCGAGCTCCTCTCTAATACAGGCCTACTCGGTCTACCGCACCTGTGCCGCCCCGTGGGCCTATTGGGCCGTACGGGCCTGCATCCTGGTCCACCTAGATGTTGGGTTTCTAGTCGTATGCAGGCCGTGGCGGTCCAATAGGCGGGCTTTTTAAAAAAAATATGCTTTATTTATTTTCATTTGTTTCTGAGTTGTTGTTTTTTTGCTTTATTTAGAGTTTCTTTGTGAATCTTTTTCCTTTAGGTAAAAAAATTTATAAACTTTCTCTCAGTGCTAATAGTTTTCAAATTTGAATAGTTTAAATTTGAATTATTGGAAATTTGTGTGAATCACTAGTTTGGGAATAACTTTACTTGAAAAATAGATTTTTCCGTGATTCTTTTTTATGCTTTTTAATATTAGTGTGTTTTATCATTATATTCAATTTGTTAATTTTTAGGTTATTTTAAAAAATGAAATGCCTTTGTAACAGATGAGTTTTCGGTCGAAAGCGTGATATTTCGAAAGAGATTGCCCATTTTGTATACGAAGTGCGTCCAGTTTTTGCCGTAACCCTCTCAACTTTTTAGCACATGCTATCTGGGTGAAATGATGATATCATGCCAACTTTCAACCTTTTCAGAGTTCATTTGTAGTGCTTATCAATTTCTGGGTCATTTGGCTCAAAAAAAGCAGTAAATGTATGAAAAATAGCAAATGAAGTCAGAAAGGGTTGAAAATTGATGGCCTGGCTTCGAATGGTGCATACTGAATGCATTAAAATTCTTGAGTTGAAATAAGTTTAAAAAATGAAATGCCTTTGTAACCGACGAGTTTCCGTCTCAAACCCTGATACTTCGAAAGAGATTGCCCATTTTGTACACGAAGTGCGTTCAGTTTTTGTCGTAACCCTCTCAACTTTTTAGCACATGCTATATGGGTGAAATGATGATACGATGCCAACTTTCAACCTTTTCAGAGTTCATTTGTAGTGCTTATCAATGTCAGGGTCATTTAGCTCAAAAAATCAGTAAATGCATGAAAAATAGCAAATGAAGTCAGAAAGGGTTGAAAATTGATGGCATGGCTTCAAATGGTGCATACTGAACGCACTAAAAGTCTGAAGTTGAAATAAGTTTTAAAAAATGAAATGCCTTTGTAACAGACGAGTTTTCATCTGAAACGCTGATACTTCGAAAGAGATTACCCATTTTGTACATGAAGTGCATCCAGTTTTTGTCGTAACCCTCTCAACTTTTTAGCACATGCTATGTGGGTGAAATGATGATACCGTGCCAACTTTCAAACTTTTCAGAGTTTATTTGTAGTGCTTATCAATTTCAGGGTCATTTAGCTCAAAAAAATCAGTAAATGCATGAAAAATAGCAAATGAAGTCAGAAAGGGTTGAAAATTGATGGCCTGGCTTCGAATGGTGCATACTGAATGTACAAAACACATAAGTACACTAGTATTACAAAGATTCCCTCCGGTTTCTTCGCGTGTGTCCCTTTGCGTCGTAAGCATGGACAATCTTCATCGTTTAACTTGATGCTCGGGTCAACATTCACTGTGAAGGGAGCAATTTCATGAAACTTTTCATAATCTTCTGACATGTCCGTCTTGTCCTCCACTCCCACGATGTTTCTTTTCCCTGAAAGAACTATTTGGCGCTTTGGCTCATCGTATGATGTATTCGCTTCCTTATCTTTTCTTTTTCTCGGCTTGGTAGACATGTCATTTACATAGAAAACCTGTGCCACATCATTGTCTAGGACGAATGGTCCGTCTGTGTACCCAAGATTGTTGAGATCCACTATTGTCATTCCATACTACGGGTCTTCCTTTACCCCGCCTCATGTCAGATTGACTCATTTGCACCGAAACAAAGGGACCTTCAAACCATGTCCATAGTCAAGTTCTCATATCTCCTCTATGTAACCATAATATGTGTCCTTTGGCCCATTGCTTTTTGCTGCATCAAAGCGGACACCATTGTTTTGGTTGACACTCTTTTTATCTTGGGTGATCATGTAAAATGTATTCCCATTTATCCCGTACCCTTTGAAAGTCAATATAGTCGAAGATGGAAACTTGGACAGCAAGTACAGGTCATCTTCAACAATGTCGTCATGCATGAGACGTGTCTGCAACCAACCGACGAAAGTCATCGTTTGTTCATGTGTAATCTAGTCGTCAGACTGCTCCGGGTGTTTGGAGCGTACAATATTCTTGTGTTGCTCGATATAAGGAGCCACCAAGACGGAACTTTGTAGAACTGTGTAGTGTGCTTGCGCCAAAGAATGCCCGTCCCAGCATATTAGTGAATTCTTTCCTAGCATGCCTTTTCCACCCAGTCTGCCCTCGTGCCGCGATTCAGGAACACCAATCGGCTTAATGTGAGGAATAAAGTTAACACAAAACTCAACGACCTCCTCTGTTTCATGGCGCTTGGAGATGCTTCCTTCTGGCCTAGCACGATTATGAACATATTTCTTTAAGACTCCCATGAACCTCTCAAAGGGGAACATATTGTGTAGAAATACAGGACCCAGAATGGCAATCTCCTCGACTAGGTGAACTAGGACGTGCGTCATGATATTGAAGAAGGATGGTGGGAACACCAACTCGAAATTGACAAGACATTGCACCAAATCATTCTCTAACCTTGGTAGGATTTATGGATCGATTACCTTCTGAGAGATTGCATTCAAGAATGCACATAGCTTCACAATGGCTAATCGAACATTTTCCGGTAGAAGCCCCCTCAATGCAACCGAAAGCAGTTGCGTCATAATCACATGGCAGTCATGAGACTTTAGGTTCTGGAACTTTTTCTATGACATATTTATTATTCCCTTTATATTTGACGAGAAGCCAGACGGGACCTTCATATTGAGCAGGCATTTGAAGAAGATTTCCTTCTCTTCTTTGGTAAGAGCGTAGCTGGCATGACCCTGAAACTGCTTTGGATCCATGCCATCTTCTCCGTGCATATGTTGCTGGCCCTCCCGTGCCTCCGGCGTATCTTTTGTCATCCCATACACGCCCAAGAAGTCTAGTAGGTTCACACAAAGATTCTTCGTCACGTGCATCATATCGATTGCAGAGCGGACCTCGAGGTCTTTCCAATAGGGTAGATCCCAAAATATAGATTTGTGCTTCCACATGGGTGCGCGTTTGTCAGTGTCATTCGGAACAGATTGTGCGCTAGGACCCTTTCCAAAGATTACTTTTAAATCCGTGACCATATCAAGTATCATCACCAGTATGGTGGCGAGGCTTCTTCCGGTGATCTGCCTAACCTTTGAAATGCTTGTCTTTCTTTCTTACGGGATGCCTGCTCTGAAGAAATCGATGATGCCCCAGGTACACATTCTTCTTACATTTATCCAAATATATACTGTCAGTATCATCTAAACAGTGCGTGCGTGCGTGGTATCCCTTGTTTGTCTGTCCTGAAAGGTTACTGAGAGCAGGCCAATCATTGATGGTTACGAATAGCAACGCATGTAGGTCAAATTCCTCCTGTTCTTTCGCATCCCATGCACGTACACCTTTTCCATTCCACAGCTATAAAAGTTCTTCAACTAATGACTTAGGTACACATCAATGTCGTTGCCAGGTTGCTTAGGGCCTTGGATGGGCACTGGCATCATAATGACTTTCTGCTTCATGCACAACCAAGGAGGAAGGTTATAGATACATAGAGTCACAGGCTATGTGCTATGATTGTTGTTCTAATCCCCAAAAGGATTAATGTCATCTTCACTTAAACCAAACCATACGTTCCTTGCGTCCTTTGCAAAGTTCGACCACTTTCTCTCGATTTTTCTCCACTACGATCCGCCAGCGGGTACTCTCAACTTCCCGTCTTTCTTACGGTCTTTGTTGTGCCATCGCATCAACTTGGCATGCTCTTTGTTTTGGAACAAACGTTTCAACTGTGGTATTATAGGAGCATACCACATCACCTTGGCAGGAATCTTCTTCCTGTGGCGCTCACCCTCAACATCACCAGGGTCATTGTGGCCGATCTTATAGCGCAATGCACAGCATACCGGGCATGCATTCAAATCCTCGTACTCGCGGTAGAGGATGCAGTCATTAGGGCATGCATGTATCTTCTCCACCTCTAATCCTAGAGGGCAGACAACCTTCTTTGCTTCGTATGTACTCTCGGGCAATTCGTTGTCCTTTGGTAGCTTCTTCTTTAACATTATGAGCAACTTTTCAAATGCCTTGTCAGATACACCATTCTCTGCATTCTATTTCAGCAATTCCAGTGTGGTACCCAGCTTTTTCTTGTCATCTTCGCAATTTGGGTACAACCCTTTTTTATAATCCTCTAACATGTGTTGCAACTTCAGCTTCTCCTTTTCACTTGCGCGGTTTCTCTTTGCATCGGCAATGGCCCGATCAAGATCATCAGCGGGCTCATCTGATGCTTCTTCTTCAGCTCCTTCCCGCATTGCCGGCTCAGATTATTCCCCCATTGTTGTACCATCGTATTCATGGAACCCATGGCCAGGATAGCTGTCGTCATCCTCTTCTTCTTCATTCTCTTCCATTAGGACCCCTCTTTCTTCGTGTTTGGTCCAACAGTTATAGCCGGACATGAAACCGGACTCAAACAGGTGGACGTGAATGGTTCTTCAGTTAGAGTAATTTTGATCATTCTTACAGCCAGCACATGGACAATACATAAAACCATCTGCCCGCTTGTTTGCCTCAGCCGCAACCAGAAAAGTATGCATGCCATTAATGAACTCGGGAGAGCATCGGTCGTCGTACATCCATTGCCGGCTCATCTTCATTACACAACACCGAAAAAACCAAATTAATACAAGTTCATACACACTTGTTCTCATAAAACAATATACAAACTCTCTAGCTAAAGCATTTAAATGCAACAACAAATGCGATCAACATCGCAACTAAGGTAACAATTGATCCAACAACATAGTGATACCAAGCCTCACTATCAATGGCATATCTTTTAAATTTTCTAATCTTCAAGCACATTGCATCCATCTTGATCTTGTGATCATCGACGACATCGGCAACATACAACTCTAGTTTCATCTTCTCTTCTTCAACTCTTTTCAATTTTTCTTTCAAATACTCATTTTCTTTAACAACTAAATTTAACTTCTTGACAAGAATATCTATGTCAGTTGGAATTTCCGGTTCACATACATCCTATATAAAAATATCTATGTCAACTTGATGGGCATAATTGTCATAAATACCACATCTGAATCATAAACCGGATGAGGGCCGACGGGGACAGATATCAAAACCATGCCACTATGTATAACAAACAACCATATAGGTAAGAAAACTATACAAGTAACTAACTAAATCTTACAAACATGTTTTTTTATAAAAAGGATAAGAACAAGAGGCACTAAGTAAGGTTATAAAACTATACAAGGTGGTGCCGGCGACGGGACGGTGCGGGCGATCGACGGTGGTTAGGACGAGGACGGGAAGGCACTAAGTAAACCACACCTATAAATGCAAAGTAAGAAGTTAATTTGAGCTCAGATTGCATAAATCAAATAAACTACCACATATAAATACTCCCAAACTAAAACCCACAAATCACTATACTTATAGAGCATTGCAAGAGCTAATCTAGCAATGAGAGATGAAAGGACAAAATTGCTCACCTTTGTGAACACTTGGATGGATGGGGTGCCTCCAAATCTTGACAAATTTTGGCAAAAATGGAGGATGAGCTCAGGGAAGAGAGGAAGAACCAGAGAGGAGAGGAAAGGGGAAGAACAGAGAGCTCGGGCTGGCCGAAGGGTTCATATAGGGGACCTTTAGTCCCGGTTGGTGGCTCCAACCGCGACTAAAGGTTAGCCTATAGTCGCGGTTGGAGCCACCAACCGGGACTAAAGGTTACCGTGGGGCCCCAGGCTGACGCCAGCCTGCCACCACACCTTTAGTCCCGGTTCGTGGCACGAACCGGGACTAAAGGTCCGGTACGAACCGACACTAATGATGCCCGTCACAAACCGGGACTAATGAACACATTAGTGCCGGTTCAAAACCAAACCGGGACTAATGATGTGGACAAAAGGTCTGTTTTGTACTAGTGATAGACAATAATTTTTGATCCGATGTCCCTTTTTCCAAAGACTGGAATTTGGATAAATAGGAGTTGTTAATCCTTTTTCCTGTACTTATTACTTTGTTTTTAAATATATAAAATATACTGTAGAACAATCGTTCTACGGTTTGGGGTTCAAAAAACAACTAGGACACGATTGTGATTGAGGAGGTCGCCAGTCTGTAGCAAACCCACCAAAGAATAGTGTGGTGCAAGGGGGTCGGCTCAATTTATTGTGTAATTTTAATTTTATTTTTCTGGAAAAGAAGGAACGGAACCTCCAGCCTTTGCATCAAATTAAAAAAAAGTATGATAACAAAGTCTTAGATGCACAACGGGCTCAAAATCTGAGCACAAATGAAATACATAAAGAAGAAATGCCACATCATGCATGAAAAATAAAAAAAGCAGGCTACGATGCATATACACCTAGCTTATTATTAGCTCGTCGTCCAAATCGACTGAAGATAGTCTGTGCTATCGTATCCCATCGGTTGCACCCAATAGCCATGAACTCTCTGGAGTATGCATGAGTGAGTAACAACCACATATAGATCCAAGCAATAGCTCTGTAGATAACCTGCAAAAAAATGGTGAAGTTCTTCCCATTAAAACTCAAATCAGTCTAGTGTTCTATATAGCCCAAAATAATGCAGATATTTCATTCCGGATACGATTCGCTATAGTTGCGTCTACTCCACTAAGCCACGTCCCAAATAGAGTATTAATGCTCATTGTTGGGTTAATATTGAAGGCTATATGTACGTTTCTCCGTAGTGGTTTTTCTAGTGGATAATCGAGAAAGAGGTATCTTATTGTTTCATTATGATCACATAGCAACATCTAGAACTGACAACCCATCTTCTCCTTATCAGATTATCCTTGTTTAGTACTACTTTCTTGTGTACAAACCACATGAACATTTTAATTCTAAGAGGCTTCTAAGAGGCACTTTAATCTTTCAAATGTGCAATGATCTCGAAAGAGGCCCGGAGTCAATTAAATCCACGTACATCCATTTCACTAAAAAAATACCATTCGTATATAATTTCAAATGAATAGTATCTGACTGATCAGATAATTCAACATCTATCAACCGTCTCACCAAGTGCAACCAGGAGTTCCAACGTTCTCCTACTAGGGACCCCTAAATTGGATATTAAAAGGTACTGAATGTAATACTATGACAACGTAATCTTCCTTAGTACAATATTATATAGAGAAGGGTATTGTAGAGCTAAAGACGTATACCATGCAACGTGTCCTTTGAGAATCTAGTCGTGGTACAATTGCCAACAAAAAACTTCACCCCCGGAAAAAGGTTACCTTCATTTTCATTAACCCCTTTCAGAAAGGTAAGTTATTAGGTCTAGCTGTAACCTGTGCCAATGTCTTAGAATTGTTAGATACTAATTGATTGCTTCCCGACATTGATGGAAGAAAGCATCGTACATCACCTATCAAGTGACACGGCAGAAATTCAGAGACCACATCATTATGAATCAATAGGCAGGAAATTAGATATAAAGTATGGCACAATGCTCACACTCAACATCTTATTGTCCAACTCAAGATAGAAAACCAAGTCAAGGAAACACCATGTGTATACTCATTATTCCTCGATTAAAACAACAATTTCTCTTTAGAATACTGGAAATTAGATGGATAATGTACCACACTTTTGAATACCATTGTGTTCACGAAGAGACAATATGCTGCATATAATCCCATCCGTACTACTTGATACTTATACCATCATTCAGAGCCGATAAATGTCAAATCTATCATAATATTGGTCTAAAAAGCTTGCATAAAGAACTTGAGAGGCTATAGGAAACACAAGCAGGAGTAGCACTGATGAGATCATCAGGCACACAATATGGTGCTAGAGCATGTTGACGATAATGCAGCAGGTGACAGAGTTCATATGCGGCATATGATGATGGCGAACGCAAGGGATTGTGTGGCGTACTTACGTTGCTGAATTGAAAACCCTAGAGATCCACTATGTGCCCTAAATTTTAAATTTAGGAAGAATACAAACACACAAATAATAATGTTAGCAGTGAATTGCAAAATAAAAACCCCATCAGTGCATGATATAATACTTTAAGGAGATCGGGATCAGCTCACATTAAAATAGCAATGTTCAAAATCGATCATGTTATGCTGAAAGAGGTCACCTGAATATAGATCCTATGGTCCCATCATAAAATATGATTATTGCAAAGTATCGTGATGCAGTGATATAATGGTTGAAAATCTGCCAAGGGAACTTCTTATTTTATTTTTTTGCCAAGGGAACTTTTTATTCTGATTATGTAATAGAACAAAGGGATTGTAAACCAAGAAAGTCGGCTATCATTAGAACCCCAACAATATTAATATTCAAATAATCTCTCTACATATTTTTGCATTTTGCTTGCATCATCATGCACTGGTAGGTCAAGAAAGAAACCATGAAAAATCAGAACCATATGAAAAGACAGATCATTAGGTCGGGTGAGACAGTGCAGAAACCAAGAGCTGCCGAGGGCCAGCAAGATGGCTTTCTCATTCCGCATGTGCAACACCATGAAAGACTCAATGTCTGACTAAAAGAAAAGAAAGGCTGGATTTGTGATGCGGATTAAACAAGATGCCTACAGACGAGAAGATTAATGTGTCGGTTATGAGCATCACCAAGGACGTCCCAGCCGCCTCAATGCACGCACAGAACCTGAGGATCGTGTCTCCATCGCCGCCAGAACCTGAGGATCGTGTCTAAATCGCGGGCGACCAGCATCTGCCCTTCAACCAGTGACCTCTCAGATTCGTGAGCGTTAATACCCCGTTCCGCCCTTGCAAATGACAATATATTTCTGATCATTTAAGTTTCTAGCTACAATAGGAGGAAGACGTAGGTGGGAGAAGAAGCATATGCCCCTGGCCGTTGTGTAGCCAACACTGTACATGCATATACAATACATATAATTATTAGCATTGCCAGCTGAATAACAAATTCTGTTAGAATTTCATGTCAACATAAAATTCCAATGTAATCAGATTGAGAAGATTATATTTACCAAATCTAATGAACACAATGGCTAGAACAATAAATAGTTGTACCTAGATAAAATTAAAAAATGCACATGAACAGATCCACACGAACAGAGTCAAACAAAAGGTTTAATCCGGAACCTCACCATCATCCTGGGATCGTTGCTATCCATCTGGAGGCAAATCCATCAGCGCTATGGAGTAGGGCTATAGAAAATATTGAGTCAATTCTTAAAAAAAATCGAGTCAGATCGCAGTTTCTAGAGAATCCATTCATGGAGCAAGGGAGGGGGAGCAATCCAGCAACAGGGGAAGAAGTAGAGTGGGAGGAGCTGCAGGCCCCCGGCGTCATGGGATGTGAGGCCTCCGCCGCATCTGGGAAGGTGCCGCGGCCACGCCTTAGAGCGTGGCAGCGCTCGTGGCTAGCGAGAACAGGAGAGTCGGCGTGTAGCCGAAGAGTCAGAGCAGTGTTCTCCTGGGAGCGACGGGAGGCAGCGAAATCGGCGGGGAGCAGCGGCGGCGTGGGAGAGAGGGGTCAACGGGGTCGAGGTGGTCCTGCCCTCGTGGGAGATCGAGGGGCCGCGGCTTGGATGAGGAGGAGGGCGACGTGGCTGCGAGACGCGGGCCAATGCGAAAACGGACGGCCAGGGTAGCAAATCGCTGAGAAGGCTCGTTTTACGTTCAGTTTTACTGTCCTAAATGTTGTGGCTAGTATACTTATTTCTTTCTGAGCCATCTTATTGTTGATGGTACCCAGGTAACAGTAGACGTATATAAATTAGTGAGGTTTGGTGTAAGGAAGCGAGGTGATACTATTTAGATTCAATTTTTTTGTCATGAAGAATTTAGTCTTAGTCCAGTATTTATTTTTGTTGAATTATCCCATTTATGATTGTCATTGTCCGGATCATGAGGTCACTGGGACCAGACTTTATGGCCACTAGACCATGCCGGCACGCGTTGCTGTGTCCGTCTATTTTTCGATATAATAATACTGATATTTGTGAATATACGACGCATAAAACATGAAAGTAACTTGTAAAAAGTATTTCCAACCCCATAGAAGAGTGGGGGGCGGGGGGTAAGCATCGATGGAGTGCAATAATCAGTCAGTAGTTATGAAGAAAGAAGGGCCTTAGCATTAACTATCTGTTAGAAAAAGTAAGAGTTCTAGGTAGAAGGACCGCCATTCGTACCAAATCCTCCACTGCTCAGAAGACAGTAATACAAATTTAATGCAGCAACTTTATGTGTCTTCATAAAATGAATATATAATAATTATTCACTTATGAGAAGATTTGCACCTATGAGCAGATTTTATTGACTGTCACCTGAAAGTTGATCAGACAACACTATTGTAAGTAAGTTCTCACTTGATACATCATGGACATGACAATGGAATAGTGCATAGATGGCATAACTGCTGCCACACCAACACTTGCTGGGAATGGAAAGAAATATTGTTCACTTAAAAGCTTGTAATGCATGCGGCCTGGGAATGGATATGCAAATTAATATAACAATTGAGGAACTAAAGAAGGCACGCCTTGGGAATGGATATGCAAATTAATAACTATTGCTTAGTTAACAAATGAACTCGTTATACTTCATTCTTAATTTTTAATACATATTGTAATTACAAAATATAAGCAGTCACTTGCACGAAATATTTGTAAATAAAGCAGTTATAAGATGAATTACCAAAGAACTACAAATCACTTGCAAGAAAGGGTCAGGTAGGTGTATTTAAAACAGAATAATCGTTGAAGATATAGACTCCAAGTCTTCAACCTGTCATAACACACCCGAGTTACGTGCACATTATGAAGGCGAAGTGCATAGGCTAAATCTAAACAAAATGATTTGCCTTATAGATAACCGAGGAAAGTACATGGAGTATGATCATAGGATTTATCTGTCAGCAACACCTTTTCATATAACTATTACAGAGAAAAAATACGTCATTGCGCTTCTGGACCTGAGTAACCAAAAACTATTGATCAGAGAGCATTCCCATTTTGAGGCTCGTGTTGGCATTAATTTGTTCCATGAGTAACATCAAGATCACATATTTCTTTGAATAGAGAAATATTATAGTCAGGAAAGACTAATTTTTCAACGTCATGGAGTTCTATGTTAATGAAGGCTAACCGATCATACATCACACTGCCTCATCTTACTTTAAAGACAGCGGCTCACGCACACACATAATTTACACATGACAGCTCCTCGACATAAACTGCATCCTCCAGGAACAAAAGAATAAGAACCACCACATCAACTCCAGTAGGAGTTGGAGACCTAGTGCCATGACTGCTACTGACAGTTGAAGGGGTAGATTGTAGTAGTGTTGAGGCGACCAATGACGTGAAGGGCCTCCAACAATCTGACTAACAACGACGACAACAAATTTAGAGAGAAAAGACAACGGCATCACTGTTGGAAATATGCCCTAGAGGCAATAATAAATTAGTTATTATCATATTTCCTTGTTCATGATAATCGTTTATTATCCATGCTAGAATTGTATTGATCGGAAACTCAGATACATGTGTGGATGCATAGACAACACCATGTCTCTAGTATGCCTCTGATGGACTAGCTCATTGATCAAATATGGTTAAGGTTTCCTAGCCATGGACATGGGATGTCATTTGATAACGGGATCACATCATTAGGAGAATGGTGTGATGGACAAGACCCAAACTGTAAACATAGCATATGATCGTGTCAATTTATTGCTACAGTTTTCTGCATGTCAAGTATCTGTTCCTATGACCATGAGATCATGCAACTCACTGACACCGGAGGAGTACCTTGTGTGTATCAAACGTCGCAACGTAACTGGGTGACTATAAAGGTGCTCTACAGGTATCTCCAAGGGTGTCTGTTGGGTTGGCATGGATCAAGACCGGGATTTGTTACTCCGTGTGACGGAGAGGTATCTCAGGGCCCACTCGGTAATACAACATCACAATAAGCCTTGCAAGCAATGTGACTAAGTGTTAGCCACAGGATCTTGTATTACGGAACGAGTAAAGAGACTTGCCAGTAACGAGATTGAACTAGGTATGGAGATGCCGACGATCGAACCTCGGGAAAGTAACATACCGAGGAACAAAGGGAACAACATACGGGATTAACTGAATCCTTGACATAGAGGTTCAACCGATAAAGATCTTCGTAGAATATGTAGGAACCAATATGGGCATCAAGGTCCCGCTATTGGCTATTGACCGTAGAGGTCATGTCTACATAGTTCTCGAACCCGCAGGGTCTGCACACTTAAGGTTCGATGACGTTTTGGTAGTATAGATTTAAGTATGGTGGTGACCAAAGGTTGTTCGGAGTCCCGGATGAGATCTTGGACGTCACGATGAGATCCGGAATGGTCCGTAGGTAAAGATTGATATATAGGAAGTCTTGTTTTGGTCGCCGAAAAAGTTTCGGGCTCATCGGTAATGTACCGAGAGGGTACTGGGGGACCATCGGGAGGGGTGTCTCGACCCAAGAGGCTACATGGGCTGTGGGAGTTGGTAAACCAGCCCCTGGTGGGATTTTTTAAGCCTCCCCTAAGGGCCCATGCGGCTGGAGTGGTTTGGGAGGGAAAAAACTTAAGGTGGAAAGAGTTTCCATGTGGGAAGGAGGAGTCCCACGACAAGGGCTGGCCCCTTGGGTGCCAAGCCTTCTCCCTCCCTCCTCCTATATACACTAGAGGTTTTGAGGGTTTTGAGACACAGAAAATAGCCACATGGTACCTCTCCTCTAGATCGTAGTTTCTCCTCTAGATTGTTTCAGTGGTGCTTAAGCGAAGCCCTGCTGGAATTGTTCCACCACCATCGCCGCCACGCCGTCACGCTGCTGGAGAACTCATCTACCTCTCCGCTCCCTCTTGCTGGATCAAGAAGGCGGAGATCGTCATCGAGTTGTACGTGTGCTAAACACGGAGGTGCCGTCCGTTCGGCGCTAGATCGGAATGACCGTGATCAAGATCGCGAGACGATTCGTGATTTTATCGCGGGACGGATCGTGATGGGATCGCGGGAAGGATCATGATCGGATCGCGAGATGGATCGTGATGGGATCACGGGACGCTCAGCAATTTGGATCGCGAAGACGTTCGACTACATCAACCGCATTTCTTAACACTTCCCACATAGCGATCTACAAGGGTATGTAGATCCACTCTCCCTCTCGTAGATGCTCATCATCATGGATAGATCTTGCGTGTGCGTAAGAAATTTTTTGTTTCCCATGCAACGTTCCCCAACAATGGCATCATGAGCTAGGTCTATGTGAGATGAGATCTCGAGTAAAACACAAAGGAGTTTGTGGGCGTTGATGCTTAGATTGCTTCCTCTCTTGGTCATGTTTTGGTTCAGCGCTATTGTGGGATGAAGAGTCCTGGACCAACCTTTCTCGTACGCTTACAAGAGACCGGTTCCATCGACTGACGTATAACTTTGCTGCACAAAGATGGCTGGCAGGTGTCTGTTTCTCCTACTTTAGTTGGATCGGATTTGACAAAGGCGGTCCTTGAGAAGGATGAATAGAAATTTATATATCACCATTGTGATTTTTGCGTAGTTGAGAATTGTATTTGCTAGATACCCATAGCAGCCACGTAAAACTTGCAACAACAATTAGAGGACGCCTAACTTGTTTTTGCAGGGTATGTTGTCATGTGATATGGCCAATTACATGATGAGATATATGTGATGTATGAGATGATCATGTATTGTATAGAATATCACAACTTGCATGTCGATGAGTACGGCAACCGGCAGGAGCCATAGGGTTGTCTTTAATTATTGTATGACCTGCGTGTCAATCATTAAGCACCTTGTAATGCTTTACTTTATCGCTAAGCAGTAGCAATAGTAGTAGAAGCATGGTGGGCGTGACAACCTCGATGGCGACACATTGATGGAGATCAAGATGATGGAGATCATGGTGTTATGCCGGTGATGATGGAGATCATGCCGATGCTTTAAGGATGGAGATCAAAAGCACAAGTTTATGGCCATATCATGTCACTTATGATATGCATGTGATGTTAATCCTTTTACGCACCTTGTTTTGCTTAGGACGACGGTAGCATTATAAGGTGATCCCTCACTAAAATTTCAAGATCAATTGTGTTCTCCTCGAGTGTGCACCATTGGGAAAGTTCGTCGTGTCGATACACCACGTGATGATCGGGTGTGATGGACTCTACGTTCGCATACAACGGGTGCAAGCCAGTGTTGCACATGCAGAACACTCGGGTTAAACTTGACGAGCCTAGCATGTACAGACATGGCCTCGGAACACAAAAGACCGAAAGGTCAAACATGAGTCATATAGTAGATATGATCAACATGATGATGTTCACCATTGAAACCACCTCAACTCACGTGATGATCAGACTTGAGTTGGTGAATTTGGATCATGTATCACTCGAATGACCGGAGGGATGTCAATTTGAGTGGGAGTTCTTAAGGAATATGATTAATTGAACTCATTATCATGAACATAGTCAGTAGTGTCTTTGCAAATTATGTTGTAGATTACTAGCTCACGCTGTAGCTCCCTTGAATTTTATATGTTCCTAGAGAAATAAAGTTGAAAGATGATGGTAGCAATATTGCGGACTGGGTCCATGATCTGAGGATTGTCCTCATCGTTGCATAGAAGGCTTATGTTCTTAATGCACCGCTCGATGCGCCACCCCCTCTAGCATCGTCTGTAGATGTTGTGAACATCTGACAGGCGCGTTTTGATGACTACTTGATAGTTTAGTGCATCATGCATTACGGCTTAGAATTTAGGCTCCAAAATGTTTTGAATGTCACGGAACATATGAGATGTTCTAAGAGCTGAAATTGGGATCTCAGGCTCGTGCCCGTGTTGTGAGATATGAGATCTCCAACAAGATTCTTTGCCTGCAGGATGAAGGAGAATAGCTCAATCGTTGAGCATGTGCTTAGATTGTCTAGGTGCTACAATCGCTTAAATCGAGTGGGAGTTGATCTTCAAGATAAGAAAGTGATTGATATAGTTTTCCAAGTCACTGTCATTAAGCTACTAGAGCTTCGTATGAACTATAAAATGCTGGGGATGGAAATAATGATCCCTGAGCTGTTCGCGATGTCTGACACCGCGAAGGTAGAAATCAAAAAGGAGCATCAAGTGTTGATGGTTAGTAAAACCACTAGTTTTGAAAAGGGAAAGGGTAAGGAGGGAAACTTCATGGATGGCAAGTCAGTTGCTGCTCCAGTGAAGCAACCCAAAGTTGAACCCAAACCCAAGACTAAGTGCTTCTATTATGAGGAGAGCGGTCATTGAAGCGGAACAACCCTAGATACTTGGTAATTCAAAAGGCTGGCACCATCGACAGAAGTATATTTGATATATGTGTTATTGATGTGTACCTTGCTAGTACTCCTATTAGCACCTGGGTATTGGATACCAGTTCGATTCCTAAATGTTAGTAACTCGAAATAAAAGCTACGGAATAAACGGAGACTAGGTAAGGGTAAGGTGACGATGTGTGTTGAAAATGTCTCCAAGGTTGATGTGATCAACATCGCACGCTCTCTCTACCTTCGAGATTAGTGACGAACCTAAATAAATGTTATTTGGTGTTTGTGCTAAGCATGAACATGATTAGATCGTGTTTATTGCAATACAGTTATTCATTGAAGTGAGAGAATAATGGTTATTCTGTTTACATGAATCATACCTTCAATGCTCATGCACCTAATGAGTGTTGGGAGACGTAGTAGTAAATTAAAGAAATTCCTACGTATCACCAAGATCTATCTATGGAGAAACCAGCAACGAGTGGGGAGAGATTGCATCTTCATACCTTTGAAGATCACTAAGCGTAAGCGTTACAAGAACGTGGTTGGTGGAGTCGTACTCGAGCGATTCAGATCGCGGTGGATTCCGATCTTAGCGCCGAACAACACACGTACAGCCCGGTGACGTCTCCTACGCCTTGATCCAGCAAGGTGGAAGGACAGGTTGGGGAAGGGCTCCAACAGCAACACGACGGCGTGGTGGTGGTGGAGTAGCAAGGTATTCCGCCAGGTTTCGCCTAAGCGTTGCGGAGGAGGAAGAAGAAGGGTAGGCCTGCGCCGAGAGAGAGAGAGAAGTCGTCGTCTCAAATCAGCCGAAACCCTTGCATATATATAGGAGGAGGGAGAGGGAGGGATGCCTTGGCCCCTCCTCCAAGGAGGAGAGGTTCGGCCGAACTAGGGGGAGAGTCCACCTCCCACAAGGGAGGTGGATCTCCTCCTTTTCAAACTCCTTTGCCCTATCTCCTTATCTCCAGCTGCATGGGCCTTTCCGGAAGGACTTGGCCAGCCCAATAAGGTCTGGTACACCTCCTCTAAGGGCCCACGAAGTCCTATGGTCATCACACCCCTCCCCGGGGTCCTCCGGCACCCTTCCGGCACCCTCCCGGCACTCCCGGTACACTACCGAGGAGTCTGAAAACTTTCCGGTGACCAAAACTGGACTTCCTATATATCAATCTTTACCTCCGGGCCATTCTGGAGCTCCTCATGACGTCCAGGATCTCATCCGGGACTCCGAACAACCTTCGGTAATCACGCATACCATTTCCCTATAACCCTAGCGTCATCGAACCTTAAGTGTGTAGACCCTACGGGTTCGGGAGATATGTAGACATGACCGAGACACCTCTCCGGTCAATAACCAACAGAGGGATCTGGATACCCATGTTGGCTCCCACATGCTCCATGATGATCTCATCGGATGAACCACGATGTCGGGGATTCAATCAATCCCGTATACAATTCCCTTTGTCTATCGGTATGATACTTGCCCGAGATTAGATCGTCGGTATCCCTATACCTTGTTCAATATCGTTACCAGCAACTCTCTTTACTCGTTCTGTAATACATCATACCGTGGCTAACTCCTTAGTCACACTGAGCTCATTATGATGATGTCTTACCGAGTGGGCCCAGAGATACCTCTCCGTCACACGGAGTGACAAATCCCAGTCTTGATTCGTGCCAACCCAACAGACACTTTTGGAGATACCCGTAGTGCACCTTTATAGCCACCCAGTTACGTTGTGACGTTTGGCACACCCAAAGCATTCCTATGGTATCTGGGAGTTGCACAAGCTCATGGTCTAAGGAAACGATACTTGACATTGAAAAGCTTCAGCAAACGAACTACATGATCTTGTGCTATGCTTAGGATTGGGTCTTGTCCATCACATCATTCTCCTAATGATGTGATACCATTATGAACGACATCCAATGTCCATGGTCATGAAACCGTGACCATCTATTGATCAACGAGCTAGCCAACTAGAGGCTCACTAGGGACTTGTTGTGTTCTATGGATTCACACATGTATTACGGTTTCCGGTTAACACAATTATAGCATGAACAATAGACAATTATCATGAACTAGGAAATACAATAATAACCATTTTATTATTGCCTCTAGGGCATATTTCCAACAATGAGAATGGTTTGTTAAATCTTGATCGTAGTAATACACATGTTCATAACATAGATGTCAAAAGATACAAAGTTAATAAGGATAGTATCACATACTTGTGGCACTGCCGATAAATGTCATATTGGTGTAAAGCGCATGAAGAAACTCCATGTTGATGGATCTTTGGACTCATTCAATTTCGAATCGGTACACGCATGTGGACCATGCCTCATGGGCAAGATGACTAAAGACCCCGTTTTCGATATGATGGAGCGGGCTAGTAAGTTATTGGAAATAATACATGTTGATGTATGCGATCCAATGAGTGTTGTAGCATGCAGTGGATATCGTTAATTTTCTTACCTTCGCTGATGATTTGAGTATATATGTGTCGTGGTTTTGTCACGGCAGATGTCCGGGTCAACGAACTTGGGTTCGAGGCCATCGCTAACGTGATGGACTCAAAGGGGTTGATTGGGTTGAAGGACACGAGTTTACCCAGGTTCGGCCCCTCACGTCGAGGTAATAGCCTATGTCCTGCTTGTGCTTGTATTGCTTGTTGTATCGATTACAAGGGAGCTAAAGCTTGACCTAGTTCTCGATCACCTGCCCCTAAGTTGCCCCGGGTCTACCTTTTTATAGGAGGTCAAGACCACGGGTCATACAAGTTGTAACCGACTCTCATTGCCTATCCGAGTCTTCCTCCATCTTCTCTGTCCAAGTTGTCCCCAGGCGGCTTACACACCCGGGTCTTCTCTGTCCGGGCCACCTTCCGGCCTATCCTGTGAGCCGCCAAGCGCCCTGGGCTCTAAGCCTACAGCTTACACTTGGGCCGGTGCATGAGCCATCAGGTATAACCCGGAGCCCTTAGGGCGGGTCATACCATGGGGTTATATCCCCAACATTAAGCCCCAGGTTGATTTGAGCTTGCTCACTTCATCCTTTCTTCTTGCTTCCTCGACGAGTCGCCCAGAAATGACCCGTCGTGATGTCATGTCAACCCTGCAAAAAAGATTCGCCGACGTATACACCAAATCCCTTTAGTAAATGGCCATCCCAAAAATTGAGGCGTCCGCCTCGGTCGGATGGTTTCTATCGCCTGGATTCTCACGCCCGTTCCGCTTTTTTCCTTTTAAATATGACCGCCCCGGGCGGCATTTTCTTTTCCCGTTCGCTCTATCATCTTCTTCCTCTCGACGTTGCTGTTTCTATCGCCTCCTGCTCCGGTACCGTTTCCGTTTCGCCATCGACAGGGCCGCTGCATCAACCTGTTGCGAACCAGAGCGCCTTTCGTATTCATCACATCAACGTCGGTAAACTCTTCTCCCCTTAGATCCGCCATGGCTCCGGTAGGGTTTTTCGTGGAAGCTCCGCCGCCGCCATTCTGAACCTCGGGCTCCATTAATGCCGGCCACGCCTTGCGCATGAATCTTTGAACGATAGCTCATCCTCACCGCGCCGCTATGTATTGTGTGGTCCTCAATACTGTGTAGATCCATCGTGGCTCTGTTCGTCATTTTAGGTTTTCCTTGTTTTGCCAGTTCATTCTTAGGTCTGAAAATAGAAGTATTTCCCTGATTTTGTAGATCCATGATCATAGCGGCACTTTGCGAAACCTTTTTTAGGACTTAGCCAAATTTTACTCCGTCTTCTTGCTATGTTGACCCGCCACGCCGTTCTGGCTCTCATCAGCCACATCATGGAGCCTCATCTGTAGGGTCTTAAGCTTGTAAGTCGCCCGCAGATACTTGCCTCTTCTTGACTCGTTGTGTTTGATTTGCACAGTCTTAAACCGCCGCAATGTCTCGCGCATCCAATTCCTGCAACTGGGTCGGGTCTTGCATTATGGAGGATTACCTGATGGATTTCGTACACGCGGGCACTCTTCCTTCCAAAGAGGTCATCGATTGGCGGGTCCCGGGTGATGAATTGAGGCCCATTCCCCAGGAAGGCGAGGTGGTTTTTTTTATCATATTGAACGTGGGTTCGTGCCCCCGGGCTCAAGGTTCTTCCGCGACGTCCTTCACTTCTACAACCTCCATCCTCAAGACCTCGCCCCCAACTCCATATCAGACATATGCAACTTTCAAGTGCTTTGTGAGGTTTATTTGCAAATCAAGCCATCTGTGGGCTTGTTCCGAGAGTTCTTCTATGCGAACCGGCAAACTAAGGTGAAAGCCATCCCGAGTCTAGAGCTGGGTGGAATTTCTATCTAGAGGCATAAGGATATTACCTTTCCAGCTATGTCGATGCCGAGTCATCCGAAAGACTGCAATAAGACCTGGTTCTATTGCAAGGATACTTCTCCGGAGGACGAGCGTCCACTGCTGGGTTATCGTCCCTCCCGACTCAAGATAACTTCTGAACTTCCTGGCCGACTGTCAGCTTCTGAGCGCACAAGGTACGAGCCGGCTCACGCCAAGATCAGAGCCCTCATGGCCAATGGTTTAACCGGACTGGACTTGATCCGCTGCTGGGATTCCTGGCGGATTATGCCTTTAAGCCATAGAAGCTGCCTCATGTGCGAATACCAAGGCAAGTATGATGGTTCGTTATGCTTCAGCCGGTCCACCTTAACAGAAGACGACATCACTACTATTATCTGAAGTCTTGTCCATGAAACATCTCGGACTTGCAGCGCTATTGGGCTAGCGCCTTTTAGTGCCATTAATCCTGCTCCAGATGTAAGGCGGCTCTTCACACCCTTTTTCTCTTGGTTCACTCATATTTTGCCAATTTCATTACCGTTAACCAGATTACTTTTCCAGGCTGATTCTGATTTCTGGAAGAAGGAGTATGTCCCTCCTTTGAAGAAGACCAAGAAGAAGGCCCCAGTTAAGAAGCACAAGAAGACCGCCCCACAAGAGGAATGGTTTGAATCGCCCCAGTCGTCCGGTTCAGAGGTAAAATCTTGGCTATTTTCTACGATCTTGTTCTTTCATTTTACTAACACCTGCTTGACTCACAGGATAACGTAGAGACAAGCCGCGCCAACGCCCCTGAGGTAATCTATATTTCTTCCGGCTTAGAATATTTTGTCCCCCGAAACCCACGGCGGGTTATTGGAAAAGTTCCTCTTTCTAATCCTCTTGCTTATCTGGATCCCCAATTTCTTTTGAAAAAGCAACAACAGGCCGAATGTCGTCAGACCCGGAGCACCGGCTCTACCGATCTTATGTCTGGATTACCGAATTCTCTGGTTCTGAAGAAGCGCCCCGCAGAGGTATGCATCTCTGCTTGATTTAGCTTTACCTTTGCAATCTCAACGCTGTCTTATCTCTTCTGAATTGTCTCTCAGAGATCACCATCCTCTGGCGACTCTTCGGCAACCGCCCTGCCGCCTCCCAAGATCAGTCCGCTGTAAGTGCTTCCTCTAATCTTGCGTTCAGTTCTCTCAACGGCTGTAACCTTTGGGTTCTGACTTTCGTGCTTTTCAGGGCTCAAGCCAAGCGCCGAAAGACCAACAAGTCCTCCCCTGGCCCTGCTGCCCTAGAGCCGGAGCATGTCCAGCCGGATGAGTCGCGGCCGGCTGTGGATCCCCCCACAACATCTCAGGAGCCGGCTGACGATGTCACCCCAGAGAGCCCGTCAAGGGACCCTTCCAGGCCGCCGAGCCCTGTCCGAGTGACCAAGGACACCACCGCTCCGGACGTTGTGGTTACTGGCACTGGCTTTCACTCTCCCCCGGCTCACGTGCTGACCAAGCATAAAGAACTGGCTGAAGCTTCAAGGAAATTGGAGTTTGAACCCTCTGCTCTGGAGAAGATGACAGCCGAGGACCTTCATGCTAGCTATATGAACCGGCTATCCACAAGCCGGGATCTAGAGCTCCAACTAGTTAACCTCATGAAGAAGAAATATGAGGTATTCCTTTCTTCTCCCTATATCCTGACGTAGCCCCCAAGGGCTGGCTTAATCTTTCCAAAGGTTGAGTCGAGACTTTTAATAATCCTCCTTAGAAAATCCAATTTATAGCCCCCAAGGGCCGGCTTAATATTTCCAAAGGTTGAGTCGGTACTTTTCATGTCGAACCGCTGAAAATAGACATTAGCCCCTAAGGGTCATGCATATTGCTTGCAATCTGTTTGACACTTGCCCGTTTATTCTATGCTTTGATATGTGACAGGAAACTTTAACTGAAGCCGGGTCACAATTGGCCGACTTAAAAGTCGGTTTGGCTACTCAACAAGCTGCCCGGAACGCTGCAGATGAAAAATGCCGGCTCCTGTCCAAGGAGTTGGTGAAAATCAAGGCCGACTTCATGGCTTTCAAGGAGTCTGCCGGGTCTGAGAAGGCTACTTTGACTAAGCGGGCGGATGATGCTGATCAGCGGCTGATGATCGTATCTGATGAGCTTCAATCTTTGAAACGCCACATCGCCAAAATGACAGCCCCCCTCTTTGGTGAGTTTTCGACCACTTTCACTCAATTGGCATTTAAACACTTGTGCTGGCGACTTATCATGAAACCTCCGACTTACACAGGTCCCAGGAGCCGCCAATTAGCTCCTGATAGTCTGCTACCTCTGAAAGCCATCTATACTCTGACGAAGCAACTCTACTGCAGTGCAATGTTCACCATCAAAGCCGTGCAGTACAATGATAAGATCCCTTCAACTCTCAAAGGAGTTTTGGAACTTTTTTCAACTATGCCGAAGCAAATCGCTGAACTTAAGAAATCAGCCGCCCGGCAAGGGGCAATTGCAGGCATCAGCCGGGCTTTGGCTTTCGCTCCGGAACTTACTCCGGCTGACATGATGGATGGGTTTCCCTCTAAGAAGGATGACGGCTCTGAATTCACCGAAGATGATTACACCCGGTGTATGAAGGACTCCAGGACTCTCGCCTCCACCGTAGCAGAAGAGGTTGACTTGGCAACTTATTAGGCGGCTTACGGTGCTGGCCAAAAGAGGATTCGTGGCCCACTTTATGAGTGTAAAGACTTGACACCCGCCCGCAGTAAGAACCTCTTTGCCTCTGACCTTAACCCATCCCTTTTCTTTGAAGAAGGAAGTTTTGCATCTCTAACCGACTACAACTCGGACTTGGGCAATCTCCAGATCAAGGCAATCGAAGAATCGGAGCAGGATGACCCGCCAGCCAGCTGATCCTGTATAGAAATTTTGTAATAGCCGGCTCTCCATGACCCGCCGTATAATGTCATAATACTTGATCAATATTTTGGGCTCCACAGAGGGCATTTGTAACAGACTAACCGTAACTTTTGCTCTTGCTGGATTTGTGCCGTCGTGCTTATACGAAAAAGTCCGGCTTTAAATTTGCCATCTTCCTTGTCCTTCCCTATTGTATGCCTTTTTCCGATTCTGCGTAGCTTATGTCCTTGTATACGTAAGCACACTTTTACACCTTTGGGAGGCCGGCTTGAAAGCGCAACCTGAAAATGCCGTATCTTCCCGGTGTGTGGACAGGAAACCTTTGCTTGGATCGAGAATCGGTCGAGAGGTTTTTAATAAGCCTCTCTCAGAGGGCAGGAAGTCCCCTGTATAACCGTGGCTAATCATGTTAGCCAGAGATGGCATAAAGCCGGCCGATAAGGTATTAGAAGTGATACTCGTAGGTAAGAAGCCACCTTCAGCAATATGGCGTGAACGTCGGTTGATAGGGTTAGATAAGCTACACCCATAGGTGGGAAGCCCCCTTGAACAACCACGGCTAATCGTGTTAGCCGGAGATGGCATAAAGCCGGCCGATAAGGTGTTAGAAGCGATACCCGAAGGTAAGAAGCCACCCTCAGCAGTATGGCGTAAACGCCGATTGATAGGGTGTTATAAGCTACACCCGAAGGTGGGAAGCCCCCTTTGACAACCATGGCTAATCATGTTAGCCGGAGATGGCATAAAGCCGGCCGATAAGGTGTTAGAAGCGATACCCGAAGGTAAGAAGTCACCCTCAGCAGTATGGCGCGAACGCCGGATGATAGGGTGTTAGATACCCGTCGGTAAGAAACCCCCTACAACCGCGGCTAATCGTGTTAGCCGAAAGATGGCATAAAGCCGGCCGATAGGGTGTTAGAAGCGATACCCGTCGGTAAGAGGCCCCCTTCAGCAATATGGCGTAAACGCCGGTCAATAAGTTGTTAGAAGCAATACCTGCAGGTAAGAAGCCACCCTCAACCGCGGCTAATCGTGTTAGCCGGAAATTTGGCATAAAGCCGGCTGATAAGGCATTAGAAGTGATACCCGAAGGTAAGAAGCCGCCCTCAGCAGTCACAGTTGATATATCAACTGGAATGTTTGTGAACTCTTTCTTGTATGAGCGAAGATGTGTGAAACAGCAGAGGCCCCGTCTTGCAGGGATGCTACTTTATATATAAATATGATATGTACAATGATAGTGTACAATGGTGAGTCTCAGCACCTTTAACTGTAATAAGACCGGAGAGGCGCTATGTTCCATGGTCGGCGGGTCTCCTGACCCGCCATTTCTGAGTCGTCCCGGATATCAATGAGATAATACGACCCATTGTTGAGATTTCTGTTGACCACGAAAGGTCCTTCCCAAGGGGGAGATAACTTATGCATATCTGTCTGGTCTTGAATCAGCCGGAGCACTAAGTCACCCTCCTGGAACGTCCGGGTCTTGACCCTGCGGCTCTGATAGCGGCGCAGGTCTTGTTGATAAATCGCCGACCGGGCAGCCACTAGCTCTCGTGCCTCTTCCAAAGCGTCCAACGCATCTTGACGTGTCGTCTCATTATCCGTCTCAACATAAGCCGTCACTCGTGGCGAGTCATGCCGGATATCACTTGGTAACACCGCCTCGGCACCGTACAGCATAAAGAAAGGTGTATAGCCTGTAGATCTATTGGGGGTGGTTCTGATGCTCCATAAGATGGAAGGCAACTCTTCTACCCAACACTCGGGCGTTCGTTGCAAAGGAACCATAAGCCGTGGCTTGATGCCCCTTAAAATTTCTTGATTGGCACGTTCCGCCTGACCATTGGACTGTGGATGCGCGATCGCTGAAACATCAAGCCGGATGTGCTCCTCGTCACAAAACTTTTTCATAGCCCCCTTCGACAAATTTGTGCCATTATCAGTGATGATGCTGTGGGGGTAACCAAAACGGTAAATCAACTTTTTAACAAATTGGACCGCCGTAGCCGCGTCACACTTGCTGATCGGCTCTGCCTCTACCCATTTGGTGAACTTATCAACCGCCACCAAAAGGTGTGTTTCTTATCCTTGGACCTCTTGAACGGTCCCACCATGTCAAGCCCCCAGACCGCAAATGTCCAAGTGATTAGTATCATCCTCAATTCTTGAGCCGAAACATGAGCACGCCGGCCGAACTTTTGACAGCCGTCGCACTTGCGGACCAGGTCCTCTGCATCTTTGTGAGCCGTCAACCAGAAAAAACTGTGTCGGAAGGCTTTGGCCACTAAAGATTTTGAGCCGGCGTGGTGTCCATAGTCTCCAGCATGAATTTCATTCAATATTTGCTGGCCCTCTTCTGGTGAGACACAACGTTGAAAAATTCCAGTCACGCTGCATTTGTGGAACTCACCATTAACCACTGTCATGGATTTAGAACGCCGGGTGATCTGTCTGGCCAGGTTTTCATCATCAGGTAACTCGCCCCGAATCAAATAGGCCAGGTAGGGCACAGTCCAATCCGGGATAGCATGTAGAGCCGCCACTAAGTCCCCCTCCGGGTCAGGAACAGCCAAATCCTCTTCCGAAGGTATCTTAATGGTCGGACGGTGTAAGACGTCTAGGAAGACATTAGGCGGCACCGGCTTTCGTTGAGAACCTAACCGTGACAGCGCATCCGCCGCCTCATTCTTGCGATGATAAATGTGATCCACCTAATATCCTTTGAAGTGACCAGCAATAACATCAGCCGCCTGACGGTAAGCCGCCATCCGCGGGTCTTTGGAATCCCAAGTGCGTGAAATTTGCTGAGCCACCAGATCTGAGTCGCCCAAACAACATACCCGGCTGAAATTCATCTCCTTGGCCACTCTGAGACCATGAAGTAGAGCCTCGTACTCAACCGCATTGTTAGTGCAAGGGAACATCAACCGGAGCACATAACAAAACTTATGACCTTCGGGAGATGTCAAAACAACTCCTGCCCCTGAACCTTCTAACTGCTTGGATCCATCAAAGTGTATAGTCCAGTATGTGTCATCCGGCTTTTCCTTGGGGGATTGACATTCCGTCCAATCATTTATAAAATCCACAAGAGCTTGGGACTTGATGGCCGTACGAGGCACATATTTTAGATTGAGAGATCCCAACTCCAATGCCCACTTAGCAATCCTTCCAATGGCTTCTCTGTTCTGGATTATGTCCCCCAACGGAGCAGAACTAACCACGGTTATCTGGTGCCCTAAAAAATAGTGCTTTAATTTGCGGCTGGCCAGGAAAACCCCATATACCAGCTTCTGCCAATGCGGATACCTTTGCTTGGACTCCGTCAGGACCTCACTGATATAATAAACCGGCCTTTGAACCGGATACTCCTTCCCAGATTCCTTGTGCTCGACCACAATTGCAGCTCTTACTGCCCGATTATTAGCCGCCACGTATAGAAGTAACGGTTCTTTCTCAGCCGGAGCAGCCAGCACCGGCGGCTCCGTCAGCTGTTTTTTGAGCACCTCAAGTGCTTGAGCTGCCGCCTTGCTCCAGACAAATTTGTCCGTCTTCTTCATCATCTGATATAAAGGAATAGCCTTCTCTCCAAGGTGGCTTATGAAATGGCTCAACGCGGCGATCCGCCTCGCCAAGCGCTGGACATTGTTAATACAGGCCGGCTCTGCCAAAGAAGTGATAGCCTTGATTTTATTCGGGTTAGCCTCAATGCCATGTTCAGAAACCAGAAAACCCAGGAGCTTGCCAGCCGGAACACCAAAGACACATTTAGTCGGGTTAAGCATCATCTTATAGACCCGGAGATTATCAAAGGTTTCCCTTAAATCGCCCAAAAGGGTCTCCTTCTTCCTGGATTTGATCACAATGTCATCTACGTAAGCATGGACGTTGTAGCCGATCTGACTGTGAAGGCAGTTCTGGACACATCGCTGATAATTCGCCTGGGCACTCTTGAGCCCAAAAGGCATAGATACATAACAGAAAGCCCTGAAAGGTGTAATAAAAGTTGTCTTCTCCTAGTCTTTAACTGTCATCTTGATCTGATGATAGCCTGAGTAAGCGTCCAGGAAACACAAGCTTTCACAACCCGCCGTAGCATCAATGATTTGATCAATACGAGGGAAGGAAACGGATCAGCCGGGCAAGCCTTGTTAAGGTCCGTGTAGTCCACACACATACGCCACGTGCCGTTCTTCTTGTGCACCAGCACCGGGTTAGCCAACCACTCCGGGTGAAAAACCTCAACAATGAAACCCGCTGCCAAGAGCCAGGCAACTTCTTCCCCAATGGCCTTGCGTCTCTCCTCATTAAACCGCCGTAGAAACTGCTTAATTGGCTTAAACTTCGGATCCACATTAAGGTTGTGCTCAACGAACTCTCTCGGTACACCCAGCATGTCAGAAGGTTTCCATGTGAAGATGTCCCGATTCTCATGGATGAATTCGATGAGCACGCTTTCCTATTTGGGATCCATGTGAGCTCCAATTATAAACTATTTGGATGAGTCGCCCGGAGTGAAATCTACCGCCTTAGTATCATCCGCTGAAAACTTGAGGGGCGGCTCAACCTCCGTGTTAGGCTTTTTCAGCGGAGTCATGTCCTTCGGGTCAACATTCTCCTTATAAAATTTAAGCTCCTCCTGAGCGCAACTGGATTCTGCGTAAGCCGCATCCCCTTCTTCGCACTCAATAGCCGTATTTCGGTCACTATGAACAGTAATGGTACCATTTAAACCGGGCATCTTGAGCTGTAAGTACACATAGCAGGGCCTGGCCATGAACTTAGCATAAGCCAGTCGTCCAAACAATGCATGGTAAGGACTCTTGATCTTGACCACTTCAAACCACAAGGATTCCACCCTGTAATTATACTCGTCACCAAAAGCCACCTCCAAAGAAATCCTGCCCACCAGATGCGCTGACTTGCCTGGCACCACCCCATGAAAAATGGTGGACGAGGGCTTTAAATCCTTATCAAGCAATTTCATTCGCCGAAAGGTATCGTAGTAAAGGATGTTGATACTACTGCCTCCATCCATCAGTACCTTGTTCACCATATATCCTCCCACTTGAGGGGCCACAACCAAAGCTAGCCGCCCTGGGTCATCGACACGCGGCGAGTGATCCTCTTGGCTCCACGTTATGTCATACTCAGACCATTTTAAATATTGTGGTAGAGCCGGTGCAACTGCATTGACCGCCCGCTTGCGCAACTTCTGGTCCCGTTTGCTGAGACTGGTCGTGAAGACATGATACTGGCCGGAACTGAGCTGTTTTGGATTACTCTAATAACCAGACTGATTACGCTGTTGCTGATTGTTGTTACCAGAATGCTGCTGGTGTCCTCCTTGATTACCTTGACCCGGATGACCGGACCCTGAGCCGTCGGTCCCAAATCCGGCCCCTAACCCGCCGCGTCCTGAGCCGCCTGGCGGGCCACCATCCTGATTGTTGGGTTGTGTAAAGTGATTATTGAGTTTCTGCATAAAATGGCACTCACCCCATGTATGGTTCACCGGCTTATCAGGCTGACTGTGATCCGGACAGGGCTTCTTAAGTGCCTCTTCCAAATCGAAGGGAGGCATGTCCTTGCCAAAAGGTGGCCTGAACCTCCTGTTACCCTTAGGGTGATTCTGGCCGGTGCTTGCATTGGCCACCAGCTCTGATCCAGCATCGGGATTCTTGCGCTTACTCTGGTTACCATTATTTTCCGCACCCTTGCTCTGACTATTCTTCTTGCCTTGGCTGGCCTTCTCTTCGTCGGAACCCGGATCCTTTGTATTGTCAGAGTCGGCATATTTTGTGAGAGCCGTCATGAGCTCTCCCATATCCTGACACGTACGCTTGAGTCGGCCGAGTTTCTGCTTCAAAGGGATAAAGTGGCAGTTCTTCTCTAAGATCAGCACTGCCTGAGCCGCCATGATCTTCTCCGAGGAGTGGATGATTGTTGAGACCCGGCAAACCCAATGACGAGCCAACTCATTCTCCCGCTGAACACAGTGATCCAGGTCCACGATGGTCATAGGTTGTTTGCACATTCCTTGAAAGTTTTTGATGAACCTGGCTCTCAGCTCCGCCCATGAATTCATAGTATTGGGTGGCAATCCCTATAACCATGTGCGAGCCGGGCCTTCAAGCATCATGATGAAGTACTTGGCACAAACCGCCTCGTTGACATCCAACATCTCCATGGCTAGCTCGTAACTTTCCACCCAAGCCTCCGGGGGTAAATCGGCGGTATAATTTGGGACCTTGCGGAGTCCTTTGAAATCCTTTGGCAACCGCTCACTCCGAAGAGCTGGGGACAAACACGACACTCCTACCGCCCTGGTGGTCACTCCCACCCCTATTGAAATGGAGGGCATGAGATCTTGGTGAACCGCCCCGGCTAGAGCTGCCGCCTCTTGCTGGCTTCTTTCTCGGTTTACGATTGCTTGTGCGTCTGGCTGATGACCCGTCAGAATTTCTCTGTGCCGGTTACTGCTGGAACCCACCGGTGACACGTAGCGCCGGCTGAAGCTCCGGCTGGGAGAGGAGTTGAATGAACACGGCTCTGGTTGTGAGTATACTTCTCCTGCTGGGCCATCGCCGTCTGCAGGTATCCAATGGTGTTCCGCACATCCTCCGCCAAGGGCGCTTCATCCAGAATAGGAATTGTCTCAAGCCGGGTGGCTACCGCCACCATATTCTCTGCCGAGTTAGAATAATGACCCGCCGGCGTCGGAAAAGCCACTGGTGAGGCCGGGTTTCGTCGGGCCGGATGAGTCGCCGGCCGAGCCATCGGGCGGCTTCCAGGCGCCTATGTTGCTCGCCCCGTCCCTGGCGTGTTGAAGAGGTTCCTTGCCTCACAATGTTCCGGCAGGCGGGATTGATGCCTCATCCGATGCACCGCAGCTATCGACTGTTGCTCCAGCTCGAGACGGAAAGTGTCTGTCTTGATGCGTTCTGCCTCTTGCTCCATCTGGATCCTTAGCTCAGCCATCCTCTGTTTCTCTTCCGTCATCCGGTCCTTGATTCTTACGATCTCTAAGTTCCGAGCTGCTTGGTTGTCCGGTGTAACCTCAATAGCCATTAGGGCTGCGAGCTCGTCCATTAGCTCTAGAAGAACTTCAGCCGGTGGTGGCGGGTTAGCACCTGAGGTTGCGGCTCCCGCGGCAGTACCACTCGTGCCTGGGACTGAGCCCGTCATGAACACGGCAGCATGAACCGGCTGCTCAAGATCGTCCGATTCAGAGTGATCCGACTCAGGGCACAGCTTGTCGTTGCCCCCGAGGCCGCCGTTGTGCAGCTGGTAAACCGACTCTGTTTCTCCACTTGAAGATTCATCCTATGAATAGACAAGAGTTTCCTGCGATCCGGAAAACTCCAGACCCATACCTTGAGTGAAGCCCACGAAGACGTGCTTCCGACCCGAGTTAACGCGGGCGGGTTGCACTTTACCGGCGGTTTTCTTACGCCAAGCCGGCTCGACGGTGTTGGTGCAGATGTCCGGCCCGGGCGTAGATCCGTCAACCCTTTCGATGAAAATGTGGATCCCGCCGAACGGAACCCGGAATCCATATTCCACAGAATCAGCATCAAGCCCCCAGCCGGCATCGTCGATGTAGAGCCGGTCGTGGCGACTCTTGCTCATCCTTCCAACTACGTATCCCCCGAGACCCGGAAGAGAGCCCTTTGAAAACTCAACACCACCGAGCGCAAGTCCCACGGTGCGCGTAGACCTCAGTATGTTTACTTAATGAAACATAAGTCTGAAACATTTGAAAAGTTCAAACAAATTCAGAGTGAAGTTTAAGATCATCGTGACAAGAAGATAAAACTATCTATGATATGATCGTGGAGGTGAATATCTGAGTTACGAGTTTGGCATACAACTTTAGACAATGTGAAAGTTGTTTCTCAACTCACGTCACCTGGAACACTATAGTGTGATGGTGTGCCGAACATCATAGTCGTGCTCTATTGGATATGGTGCGTACTATGATGTCTCTTATCGTTTTGGTGTTATGCATTAGAGACAACTACGTTCACTTTAAATAGGGCACCATCTAAATTCGTTGAGATGACACCATATGAATTATGGTTTGATAGAAACCTAAACTGTCATTTCTTAATGTTTGGGGTTGCGACGCTTATGTGAAAAAAAAATTCACCTAATGAGCTCAAACCCAAAGCGGACAAATGCATCTTCATAGAATACCCTAAGAACAGTTGGGTATACCTTATATCTCAAATCCGAGTGCAAAGTGTTTGTTGCTAAAAAACGGGTTCTTTCTCGAGAAAGAGTTTCTCTCGAAAGAATTGAGTGGGAGGAAGATATAACTTGATGAGGTTGTTGAACCTTTGTTTCAACAAGAGAGTAGCGTAGCGTAGAAAATTGTTTCTGTGGAGCCTATGTTAGTTGAAGAGGAAGTTAATGATGATGATCATGAAGCTTCGGATCAAGTTACTATCGAACCTCGTAGGTCGACAAGGACGCGTACTGCTCCTGAATGGTATGACAACCCTGTCTTAGAGGTCATGTTATTAGACAAAGATGAACCTACGAACTATGGAGAAGCGATGATGGGCCTAGATTCCAACAAATGGTTAGACGCCATGAAATCCGAGAAAGGATTAATGTATGAAAATCAAGTATGGACTTTGGTAGACTTGCCCGTTGAACGTAGGTCGTTGAGTACATATGGACCTTTAAAGATGAAGGCAGACGCTAATGCTGAATGTCACCATTTATAAAGCTCGAGTTGTCGCAAAGAAGTTTCCGCCAAGTTCAAGGAGTTGACTACGATGAGACTTTCTCATCCGTAGCGATGCTAAAAGTCTGTTGGAATTATGTTAGCAGTTGCTGCATTTTTCAATTATGAAATCTGGCAGATGGATGTCAAAACATTATTTCCTTAACGGTTTACTTGAGGAAAGGTTGTATGTGATACAACCAAAAGGTTTTGTTAGTCCTAAGGATGCTAATAGGTGTGCAAGCTCCAGCAATCCTTCTATGGGCTGGAGCAAGCATCACGGAGTTGGAATACACGCTTTGATGAGGTGATCAAAGTTTTTGGGTTTATACAAAGTTTACGAGAAACTTGTATTTACAAGAAAGTGAGTGGGAGCACTATAGAATTTCTGATAAGTATATGTGGTTGACATATTGTTGATCGGAAATGATGTAGAATTTCTAGAAAGCATAATAGGTTGTTTGAAAAGAGTTTTTCAATGGAAGACCTGGATAAAGCTACCTAATTATTGGGCATCAAGATCTATAGAAATAGATCAAGATAGTTGATGAAACTTTCAATGAGTACATACCTGGACAAGATTTTGAAAGAGTTCAAAATGGACAAGTCAAAGAAGGAGTTCTTGCTTGATTTGTGAGGTGTGGAGTTGAGTGAGACTCAAAGCTTGACCACGACAGAAGAAAGAGAAAGGACGAAGGTCGTCCCCTGTGCCTTATCCATAGGCTCTGTATAGTATGCCATGTTGTGTACCGCACCTGTGTGTGCCTTGTCATGAGTCCGTCAAGGGGTACAAGAGTGATCCAGGAGTGGATCACTGGACAGCGGTCAAAATTATCCTTAGTAACCAGAGGACTAAGGAGATGTTTCTCGATTATGGAGGTGATAAAGAGTTCGTCGTAAAGAGTTACGTCGATGCAAGCTTTAACACCAATCTGGATGACTCTTAGTAGAAATCCAAATACGTATAGTGAAGCAGTCATTTGGAATAGTTCCAAGTGCAGTTCGGTATAAGTATTTACAGTATGACATAGAGATTTGCAAAGTACACACGAATCCGAATATCGCGGACCCGTTGACTAAAAGACCTCTCTAACATGCAAAGCATGATCGAGCCCCAGAACTCATTGGGTGTTAGATTCATAACAATGCGAGTCACATGGTGATGTGAACTAGATTATTGACTCTAATGCAAGTGGGAGAATGTTGGAAATATGCCCTAGAGGCAATAATAAATTAGTTATTATCATATTTCCTTGTTCATGATAATCGTTTATTATCCATGCTAGAATTGTATTGATCGGAAACTCAGATACATGTGTTGATGCATAGACAACATCATGTCTCTAGTATGCCTCTGATGGACTAGCTCATTGATCAAATATGGTTAAGGTTTCCTAGCCATAGACATGGGATGTCATTTGATAACAGGATCACATCATTAGGAGAATGGTGTGATGGATAAGACCCAAACTGTAAACGTAGCATATGATCGTGTCAATTTATTGCTACAGTTTTCTGCATGTCAAGTATCTGTTCCTATGACCATGAGATCATGCAACTCACTAACACCGGAGGAGTACCTTGTGTGTATCAAACATCGCAACGTAACTGGGTGACTATAAATGTGCTCTACAGGTATCTCCGAGGGTGTCTGTTGGGTTGGCATGGATCAAGACTGGGATTTGTTACTCCGTGTGACGGAGAGGTATCTCAAGGCCCACTCGGTAATACAACATACAATAAGCCTTGCAAGCAATGTGACTAAGTGTTAGCCACGGGATCTTGTATTACGGAACGAGTAAAGAGACTTGCTAGTAACGAGATTGAACTAGGTATGAAGATGTCGACGATCGAACCTCGGGCAAGTAACATACTGAAGAACAAAGGGAACATCATACGGGATTAACTGAATCCTTGACATAAAGGTTCAACCGATAAAGATCTTCGTAGAATATGTAGGAACCAATATGGGCATCCAGGTCCCGCTATTGGTTATTGACCATAGAGGTGTCTCGGTCATGTCTACATAGTTCTCGAACCCGCAAGGTCTGCACACTTAAGGTTCGGTGACGTTTCGGTAGTATAGATTTATGTATGGTGGTGACTGAAGGCTGTTCGGAGTCTCGGATGAGATCCCGTACGTCACAAGGAGCTCCGGAATGGTCCGAAGGTAAAGATTGATATATTGAAAGTCCTGTTTTGGTCGCCGGAAAAGTTCCGGGCTCATCGGTAGTGTACTGGGAGTGTCGGGAGGGTACCAGGGGACCATTGGGAGGGGTGTCTCGACCCAAGAGGCTACATGGGCTATGGGAGGAGGTAAACCAGCCCCTGGTGGGCTGGCCGAAGCCTCCCCTAAGGGCCCATGCGGTTGGAATGGTTTGGGAGGGAAAAAACTTATGGTGAAAAGAGTTTCCAAGTGAGAAGGAGGAGTCCTAATCCTACTACGATTGGAGGAGGACTCCTCCTCTCCTCCTTGCGCCAAGGACAAGGGCTGGCCCCTTGGGCGCCAAGCCTTCTTCCTCCCTCCTCCTATATATACTAGAGGTTTTTAGAGTTTTGAGACACAGAAAACAACCACGTGCTACCTCTCCTCTAGATCGTTTTAGCGGAGCTTAGGCGAAGCCCTGCTGGAATTATTCCACCACCATCGTCGCCAAGCCGTTGCGCTACCGGAGAACTCTTCTACCTCTCCGCTCCCTCTTGCTAGATCAAGAAGGCAAAAATCGTCATCAAGCTGTACGTGTGCTGAACGTGGAGGTGTCGTCCGTTCGGCGCTACATCGGAAGGACCGTGATCAAGATCGCGAGACGTTTCGTGATTTGATCGCAGGACGGATCATGATGGGATCGCGAGACGGATCGTGATCGGATCACGAAATGGATCGTGATGGTATCGCGGGACGCTCGGCGATTTGCATGCCGAAGACGTTCGACTACATCAACCGCGTTTCTTAACGCTTCCCGCTTAGCGATCTACAAGGATGTGTAGATTCACTCTCCCTCTTGTAGATGCTCATCACCATAGATAGATCTTACGTGTGCATAAAAAAAAATTGTTTCTCATGCAACGTTCCCATCACGCCCTCGCTGATGCAAGAAGCCACACTTCATGATATGTCCCCATCACGCCCTCGCTGATGGATCCGGAGCCGCCTTCGACAGAGTCCACCGTGGACATGCTCGTGAGAGAGAGGAGAGGGACAGAGAGCGAGGGAGAGGAGTGACTGAGGGGAGCGCTCCGGTTTGGCGGCCCAGCCGCTTTGGAGAGAGGAGTCAATGTCCGCTAACGGCGCGCTGTCACCACTGTCGGCCCGCGGAGGATCAGACACGTACGTGCTCACAGAATGGCTTGTTTTCTGCCACTTGGCAAAATTTTGGTTCGATGCAAAATGTCACGAATCGAAAAGTGGTGGTTTCTCGTGACATGAATGCGGTGGTTCTATGCATTCAACTCGCCATCCTATATAATTTTCTACACGCAACAGGTAGGAAGGGAATCATTTGTTATGCAAAATCATCAACAGCAGCACATCACCATCTCATGAGAAGGTGCTCAATCAATTAGGTAACTCACACGTATCAATTCCGTCCGAGCAAGGTGCAAATATATCATTGGTTTGCGTTTCCATGATAATCAAAGTCTGAACAATTCATTCCATTTCATCATATTTGGCTTATTAACAACCATGACAGATATTATCCCTCGCTCAAAGTTTGAACAATTGACAGGTAGCTCTTCACTGGGTTTACCCATCTCGTTGGTTTTGTTTGGTTGGTTAGCATCCGTATTGTTCTCCCCTTGGCTTATACAACCATGACAGATACTATCAATGTCAGCTTCTTTATCGTGGTATGGTTTACAGTGTGAACTGTATTCACCGAAGAAGGTATATATGCTGGTAGTTATTCTTGGCAGCAGTATCGGTGCATCGTTGGGGCCCTTTTCCACACTGAAACCTCAGCAATTGACGCAACCCAGGACACACTGCTTGCTGCTGAATTCTTCAGAAATGTTGCTGTCAAGTGTCAACTCATCCTCATCACAATAGACACACCCAGCGACTTTCCCTTTTCCTTCAGCTAATCATGTGTTCTCTTTTCGATAAACAAGTGCATCACCTGCTGCACTGAAAGCATGACAAAATGATCAAAGTGCCCCCCACTCACTCTAGCCGCCTCGCTCTCTAAGGCCTCTTCAGAGTTGCGCGGAATCCCCTGAACCCCACGAAGACTCGTCTTGAGAGGAGGAGCGGCGATGTCGCTCGACAACTTCACGTACGTCCTCATTGGGGACTCAGGTCTGCTCCCATGCTCTTGTTGCTCGTTCCTTCCGTGTAGCTCTTGTTGTCGGGCCTCGGTGAGATCTGATTGGATGGTTGTGCTTGTGCAGGTGTCGGTAAGACATGCCTGCTTGTGCAGTTCCTCCACAAGGAGTTCCACCCCGTCCTTGAGCTCAGCCTCGACACCGAGCGCGGGGACAGGATGATCACCATTGACAACAAGCCCGTCAAGCTCCTGATTTGGGACACGGTACACATTTTTCCTCTTCTCTGATCCACTGTAGAAATTAGTGCCAGCTGCATATGAAACTATCAGTATTACCCAACCCTGCTTGGCAATTATATTTGAAGCGACATCTGTGCTAGATTATGGGTTCACCGCTGATAATTGTCGCCTATACGAGTTTTTCTTTATATATGTTATTAGTAGCTCTCGTGACATAGCATGGTGCGATTTTGAGTTCCACTAGGTTTGTCATGCCTTCAACCGTAGTGTCACGCTCAGTTGGCGAGACAAATAATCCATCTTGTGCTGTTTGTGTTAACATTATAGCCAGGCCGAGACGCATTCAGATCGCTGACTACACCACTCTACTACATGGCTATCGGCGCTCTTTTGGTTTATGATATCACCAGGTACTTGCCCAACACAATGAAATTAAGCTGCCCCGTTGGATGAATTGCAAGGTTTCTTGAACTTTGATTATCCTGGTGTTTGTGTCATAACTAACTACATTCAGGAGGGAGACTTTTAACCACCTGGCAAACTGGCTGCAAGATGCAAGGCAAGCTTCACACCCTGGCATGACAATAATGCTAATTGGAAACAATGTGATCTATCCCATAGCCGTGCCGTGAGCTACGAGGAAGGCGAGCGGTTCGCAAAGGACCATGGTCTGCTCTTCATGGAGACATCTGCAAAAACTGCACAAAATGTTGTGCAGGTAATGTTTCCTTCCTGGCGCATCTCTGCGCAACTAAGGTCTCTCTGCTTTTAATCAATTTCCCACACTATTGGAAAATGCAGGGTTTCCTTCAGACAGCTGGAGCAATATATCAGAAAATTCAGGATCCTTCCTTCGATCCGTATAATTAGGTAGTAGTTTTTTCTTACATTTCAGTCATTAGTATTTATGTAGCTGTACAATTTTTAATAGCATGTTGTATCACAAAAGTTTCCCTGGGATGAAGCAGAGACGCCTTTAGCAGAGTCCCATTCTTTTAACATGTGTTGCCTGATAAACTGTTAGATAAAAACTGTTTTCTTGTTGCTCTCATTAAGAGTGTTCCAACCCCGAAATGAACTACTTTTCCCCCTTAATCTTTGCAGGTTCGCTGATTCGAAGCTGGTGGTGCGGCCCCTAGTTTCGTTAGAGGCGTCGGTGCCCCGTCTTCCCATGATAGCCGGTACCGTGGTTAATGTAATATTAAGAAAAAAGAACACGCTGTGCCACATACATCCGTGCCTACGGATTATGGCCTAGTGTTAAACCTCTCAATAGCTGTATAATGTATCAGATTCTTCGTGCCGTTTAGCATCCATGAATGTGCGGTTAAATAAGAATGTGTGGTTTGATTTTCCTCGACTTCTTTTCATGTAAAGTCGTTAACCACCAAATCAGTTAATAATGTGATTGCCAAGTCTTTAGGATATTTCTCAAGGCTCATCTTAGCTCTGTCAGCAATATTACTAACTTTGCGTTTTGGTTAAGATATTCTTGAATTTAATTTCGTTAAATTATGCACAACGGGTGAGTTAGCATGTTGTTTCAATTTGGACCAAAATGGTTTTTGCTCCTTCTACCAAGCTAGAAACAATCAACCTTTCTCGAGTAGCTAGTTTTATCAGCTGTCAGCTGTGCCTGAGTTCGGTTGCCAAAGAGGGTAAAATCCGCCTATACATGGTTACTGTTGGCGCTACGTGTTGAACTGGTCAGTTCAAAAATTACAGTACCTGGTAACAAGAGATCGGCCGCAGGACGAACAAAGAAGCTGGAATCGCCAGCACAAACAGAACTTACTCGGCCAGATCTGCCTCCGGTTCTTCCTGTTTACCTTCCCTGGAGTCAGCCATGATCAGCTGATACGCACACTTCTATACATTGGTAAATTAGATTATTCAACTTCAGCACCTACAAAAAATGATGTACATCAGGTTTTCGAGAAGAAGAAGAAATGATGTACCTGAGAGTTAAAAAAGAAACAACAAAAATGATGTACCTGATGTGGATGCGAGAGTGATATGTGTAACCAGTTTGTGGCGCTCGTCGCTTCTCAACTTCTCTGCACATGCAGCAGGACGACTTGTTCAGAGGAATAAGCTGCAGGGCACACAGCCTCTTATTTCCCATATCGAGGATGACCACCACGTTTCTCCCCAGTTTTCAGGTTTTCTCAAAATTCTTAGAATTATTGAAGGGAAACCTGAAGCATATTTCAAAATTATCTGCTTTTGCTTACAAATTTCTGCATTTGATCTTCTTCTTTTCTTTTCTTTTCTGTTCTGTTCTGTTCTGTTCTGTCTGCAGTTCACACGGATGGAGTGATTGACAGTTGACATCTTCAGTATGCATGATGTGGTCTTGTACACTATTCTTCCACGATACAAGTAAAGGACTTTCTCCCTGCATTACAAAAAGAACAAAAAAAATCAGCTTCAACTCCCTATAAATCGATGCAACAGAAATGAACCTAAGAAAGGAATTTAATCAAGATTGCTGTAAAAGGTTAAAATTGCTGCTGAACCGGCTTCACTCAAAATCCAAAGAGTAAATAACTGCCATTATTTCAGGCCATGAAGAAGAGACACCTCGTCAAATCTCGGCTCTGTAGAGCAACAAAATAATGACAGCAGCTGCAGATTCATCAAAGCATGATAGTTCTTGAGATAATATCGCTGAACTGTCATACAAATCAACTAAATTTATCTAGAAACACTGTTGCTTTGCACAACTAAAGTTTAAATAAAATCATCATCCATTCTGCTTCTTGGAACTAGGAACTTCTCGAAATGGAACTTGGGTATCAAATCTAATTGGACATATCACATCTCACAGTCCATTCTGCTTTTGGAATTAAGATAAAAATCTCACCATCGAAAAAACAAAACTGAATTCAGTGAATCACTAAAGATTCTATCTAATAATAATCCTATTACAAGTTATGTCAAAACACAACTTAAGTTATGTAAGAAAATCATATTCCAGGTTTTATGTTCATAATCTTGAACAAAGTCCGCGAACATGAGCATATATGAAGTCACCTCTTCATCCTATGCATGTCCATCAACAATTCTACAATTTAGCTCTATATATTCATAAAAATGAGCTATTATATACTCCCTCCGTCCGGCATACTTGTCGCCAAAATGAAAAGAAATGGATGTATCTAGAACTAAATACGTCTAGATACATCCATTTCTATGACAAATAATTCCGGACGGAGGGAGTACAAGAAGCCTGTAGATCATCCAAATAAATTCAAAGAACTCAATGATAGTAACTAACCTTGGTAGTGTTCATGATATCTCCTTCCAGAATCTAGAGCTTTGAAGATACCAACTCACGCCCGGTGCAAATAGCATGGTCATAAAATTCTCTCTTCAGTATCTAAGACCCTAAACATGGACTTCGTTTTCAAGATCTGATGCCCGTACATACCAAACTCCATATCTGGATTCAATTTGAGTGACAAGGCAGCTGTGACAACATATCTCCTTACATCATGGAAGTGAATATGATGTCCCCCCCCCCCCCCCCCTCAAGCTTCACATTCACATTAAAAATCACTCTGTATGTGAACGCTTATTGGGTAAGCATTTCAAACTCTCGCAGCCAACAATGGAGACGGTTTCCAGTGATGACAAGTCTCCCTGACATGAATCTACTAACCTTAACTTGTCACAGAATCGAATATCAAGATGGCCAAGTTTATGAAGTTGCCCTGACAGGACCTCAAGTTTAGGGCAGTCCGTAATAATTATCGTCCTCACAGATGATGGGAGATCAATAATTTCTAACAATCTTTCACAATATGCTACCCAAAGATATTCTAAGCATGGTAGGGGATGATTCGCTGTGCATGGCAATGGACCTGGTACAGTTGTGAATGCAGTAAATTCACTGCAAGATTCTGACATTTCCAGGTTGTTCTGCTGTTCAAAATACTGGCTCCTCATTTTTTTATCCAGCTTTCCCCATATAAACTCAAGCTTAGGGCAACTCCAAATGTGTACTTCCTTGAGATACAAGGGAAAATCAAGAAGCTCTACCAAACTTTGACAACTTATTAGTGTTAGAGACTCGAGGCATGGTAGAGAATGATTTCTTGCCAGAGAAGAGGGATACTGTTCAATTGCAGCGGCACTAAGGCCACTACAAGAGTCTGATAATGTCAAGTCATCTGTGTGTTCAACATAACAACTCTTTTCAGTACTCTGCTTACCCCATATGAACTCAAGCTTACTGCATCTCTCAATATATATTTCCTTCAGTGATGAAGGAAGGCTGAAAATCTCAACCAGGTTTGGACAACTTTTTATTTCCAAAGATTCAAGACATGGTAGGAGCTGATTTCCTTTGGATACTACTTCTTCAATTGCAGATCCAATAAGATTATTGCAACAATGAATTGTGAATCTGTTCAAGGATACCAAGCATTGGAGCTCTTTTAATGGCCAGTAGATAAGCTCGTCACAAGAAATGATTTCCAGACAGCTAAGGTTTACAAAATATTTCCAACTTGTTTGGAAGAAATAGCTTCCACATAGCTCCATATCTGCATGAGAAGATCTATGGTTCCATTTCCCCTTACCATCTACCTGTTGAATTGAACATTGCACGTGCGAGGGAGAATAAGGTGTGATTTTCAATCTTGCATTGGAAAATGCAGTCATATATCTGGCCATGGATAACCAAATCAGTGGCCTATCTTCTGGAAATACTAATACTCTAAGCCTTGGTGCTTCAGGTAGAGTTGAAAGCTCTGGACAATCTATAATATTGGCATTCTCAAGCAGTAGAAATGTTGGTTGTTCTCCATATCTTTCTTCTCTTTTTCCCCATCTGCTCAAACTTTTCAAACCATGTAAGATGAGTTTCTTTAATGCTGGAAATGCTGAGCGTCCCTTGTTACCACCGCAGCTAGAAGATTCTCCAAGCGTTGGTGGTTCTGGTAAGTTTGTCAACTTGTCGCAACTCCCAATTGATAATTCCTCTAGAAGGGGAAACAACAATTGGTGTCCATGTCTTCCTTTTACTTCCCACCATCCATTAAAGATCTTCAAATCAAGTAACACAAGCTCCCTCAATTTTGGAAATGTTGCGGATGTTAAAGTGCCTCCATCACCGGTGCATAGGCAGTGCAACCTGTCCATCCTTTCCAAATGAAGAACTTGAAGAGCTGGTAATTGCCACAGTTGGGGAACTCTGTCACACATTGTGCAACTGACTAGGCTCAACTTGACTAGGTCTTGCATCACACTCAGGTTTATCATCCAGGTAGGAAACCTAATGCTTCTATAGGAATCCACCAGTAGAATCTGAATACCGCGGTTGGGAGTAAAAGCATCTAGCACCTTTTCATGAAAATCGACCTCACCGCAAACATTCTTCCATGCGAAGGATAGTTGAGTGAGGTCCTTTTTACCCCCATGATTACCCATTGCTATATCTGCTTCTGTTACATTTTCGAGATGACATAGTTGTAGCTGTCCTCGAAGGTTCATGTGCCTCAGTTCTCCAATGCTACTACAGCCTACAACAAAATATGTTAGAGTCTGTAGGGAAGTTAACCATCCAAGATTTGGAGGCATGCACTTTAAGGACAGACATCCATCAGTATATAGGTGCCGAAGGCCAGTCATGTACTTCATATTCTTTGGAAGTCCGCTAAGACGTTCACACCCAGATAGGTTCAACGTCTGTAGGTTATACATGATGCAGATTTCTTCAGGAAGTGCTTTGATATGACAATTGCCTGAGAGGTCGAGATACCTGAGGTGCTTCAGGTGCTTTGGTACAAATGGAAGTCCACTCGATCTGTAGTAACAGAGCTGTAGTGCTCGAAGAGAAGTGCATTTTGATATATGCCGTACTGAATTACTAGCATCAATACTGCCCAACATTGTCTGGATACCTGCACATGTTTCCTTCAGTGTAGCTCTCACGAAGGTTCCTGGACCATGGGATGACAAGAACAAATGGCGAACAGTGTATGGCAAAATCTCCATATAGTTCAGCCTCTCCTCTATAGTAACACATTCTTTTCCCATCACAGATAGTGCAACATCATGCATAAGATCATGGACAGTACAGGTAGTCATATAGTTGCTTCCACTTCCATCCTTGTGGACAGATACCTGGTTTACATCTTGAAAGAATGACCTTGAGGCAAGCTCATTGAATATTTGTTTACCTTTTGTTTCTAGACGAATTGCATCTTCTGATGGAATGAAGTCGTTTGCCATCCATAACTGTATCAATTTTTCCACATTAATCACATAATTTTTTGGAAAGACGGCACAGAAGGCAAAGCATTGCTTCATGTGTGCAGGTAAATCATTGTAGCTGAGCTTGAGTATAGGCAAAATTCCACTCTCCTCATCACATATACTGCTTTTTTTTAATACAGCTTCCCACTCTTCCACGCTTTTTTGGTTGCTTAACACAGAGCCCAATGCTTTTGCAGCTAAAGGGGACCCATGACACCTGTCCACAATCTCCTTGCCGATCTGAACCAGCTCATCAGGCTTTTGTTCATTCAATCCAAATGCTCTTTTCTCAAATATTGCAAGCAAATCTTTTTTGTCCATCTTTACCAGTTGATGTGCCTGAGCTGTTCCCATTATTTGAGCTACTCTTTCATCACGAGTTGTCATCAATATTGCACTCCCAGAACCCCCACACTGTTGAAGGCAGTATTTTAGCTTTGCCCACTTATCAGCATCACGGTTCCACACATCATCCAAGATAAGGAGGTACCTCCTTCCACTGACTTCTTGCTGGAGCTTCTCTAGTGCACTTTCACTATCTTTGTCGGTTGACATACTGATTTTATTAGCAATGTCTGTAACATCAAAATCATCCAAAACACACACCCACTTCCGGAGCTGGAAATGCTTTTGGATATCAGGATCATTGTAAATGATCTGTGCAAATGTGGTCTTCCCCAAACCACCCATTCCAACAATTGGAAGGACCAATAGGTCCTTGTTTGTAGAATGGGCAAGCAACATGTCAACAATCTTCCACTTCTCTGCTTCTCTGCTGATAATATTCTCAGAGTCAATGATGATCGAATCTGTCTGTCGCCACTGCTTGGACGTTGGCATTTCTTGTCGATATTTGAACCCAAAGGCATTCATCTCAGCAACGAGAACCTCAATGGTATGCACAATCTTGCGCAGCTTCTTGCCCATCCTGTAACGAAAAAGAATAGGGCTGTGAACCTGGCGGAGCATTACTACATCAGTGCTGAATTTGCTGTCTTGCCCCTTCCTCTTCGCTTCACGACGGAGTGCTTCATACTTGAACTCATCCAAAACGTTGTTAGCTTTGTATGCAACAGCCTTGAGTGCTTTGAGCCAAGCACTCACCCCAGGTCGGTGAGTCCCCTGCTCCTCCGCGTCAGTTATGACGTCCAATATGGCTGGCAGCTTGCGCTCCAGAACTGCAAGCTGCTCCTCCATACCATCCATCTCCCGGTATTGCCGAACAAGATAACTGGACACCTTCCGGTTCACCATGGAAATGAGGGGGGCAAGCAGTATGCTTGTTGCCATCGGAACAAAAATTGCAGAATAAACTAGCTAACTCAGAGTGCCAACAATAGGGGTACTCAATTATGACTGAGTGAGGGAGGGAGGGAGGGAAGCTTGATGAACTGAGAGAGAGAGAGAGAGAGAGAGAGAGAGGGGGAGGGAGGGAGGGAGGGAGCCTTGATGAACTGACAACCAGTTGCCAGTACACCCTGTATTTTCTCTTCTTCTTCTTTTTTTTTTACTTTTCTGATTCTTCAAAAGACTCGCTTCCAAACAAAACAGAATAAACACAAGTGAGAGTGAAAGAACTGGTATTTTCTTGGAAGTCACAGTGACATTTGAGGAAACATCTCCTTATCTCAAACATGTCTCTTGACTTGACTTGCTGTTTGAGTCAGTCTACCAGTACCTCCATTCTAAAGTACTTTAGAATATCAGGTAGAAAGCAAGCGGTCAAAGTTCCATAACTTTGACTAATGATATGTAAAAGAATTATTTTGTCAGGGCTAATGCCCAGGTTCTTTTCTTTTATCGGTAATAATGCACCACTTAATGGACAAATTATTGTCTCCTAGAACCAAGTGTGGATGGATTGCAGTCATTACCAGCTACTTAAGCACAACACATGTACATAAGTTTATGGATAACCCTTGCACTTTCCCCTCTTTGAGTGCAACTGAAATACACATGCAGCAGCGTTGTGGCATTTCCACAAACACCTCGTGACCACAAAGTTGCGCCAGCCGATGAAGTCGACTTTGAAGTTTGAGCTCATCGAGTTGTCACAATTATAGGACGGGAGGTAAATTCTAGGATGACAGTGACTTCTTACCAGTGGTAGGGGTCAGAGTCAGACACTGCATCCTCGGGGCTCAGACGGGCTGGTAGCCGGTAGGGATCTCGCCATAGCGGAGCAGCCGCGTCAGTTTGGCCCCTCCAGCTCGGCCAGCAGGGCGCCGAAGAGCCGCTCGTAGTGCATCGGCAGGCTGCTGGGCCCTCCCGCCGCCGGCGCCGTCCGCGTCAGGGTAGGCGGAGGAGAAGGCGAGGATATTGCCGTAGTGGGAGCTCTTTTTTTTTTTTGAGGGGTCGTAGTTTTTCTTTTAGATAACTTTGATGGGTCGTAGTGGGAGCGATCCGTGTGGGCCCACCTTATAACAGGCCTGGGCTCGGGGTTTTTTTTAGAACTACAGGCTTGGGCTCGTAGGCAGGTGAGTGGCGAGCACTGATGCTAAACAAAAAACTTGATTTATTTTACTAAGCTCCTTCCTAAGTGTCTTGCATTGCACAAGGGCTAACTGACCGAAATCGCTAATTGAAGAGTACTCATTTCAAAGATCACTACCACCTCTTCGGATTAGAACAAGTGGCGCACTGCATGTGCGTCACTTGTCGTAACCTGAGAGTTTTTCTTTTTTTTTTGTAAATCTGTATTTTCAAAACGTTTTATATCTTAAACTGTGCATCCATATCTCGAACCGTTTTCATCGTTGGGTTCCTCGTGTCGAGATCTTCAAAACTAGATCCCATGTTGATAGGTTCTAACGAACTTTTTTTACAGAAAAAAAAACAGACGAAAAAATTGTGCCTCTCGCGATAGAAAAAAAAAGTAAAAACGCGTTTTTCTCGTTTTCGAAAGGCACGGCCGAAGACAAAACAGTGCGTCTCGCGAAAAAAAAACCGTGCCTTGCGAAGAAAACAGAAAGCAATTGTTTTTCCTGTCAATAAAAAAACCTTACGAGTGCTCATTTGGGAGCCCACTCCCCAGTTCTCTTGCGTGGGCTGGGAAGTACCGACACGCACTCACCCGGCGTCACGTCGCGCTGTGAGCGCTTTCTTTCAAATTACTTTTTCTAAACGCGTTTTAGTCTTTTAGATATTAAAAAATGACTTTTATATTTTCCTCGTTTTTCTTAGGATCTGTACCCAAAAAAATATCCAAAAACAGTTTTTTTTTTCTTCCACGAGGGACACGAATTCACTTCTCGACACGGATTTGCTTTCGCGAGAGGAACGGGTGTGCCTCTTGGAAAGAAAAAAAATATGTTTTCTTTTTTTTTGTTCGTAAAAGGCACGGATTTACTTCTCGTCGAGGCACGGGTTTGCTTCCACGAAAGGCATGGGCGTGACTCTCAGAAAGGAAAAGAAAACGTGTTTTCTTTGTTCTCGTTCTGCGAAATGCACAGATTGACTTCTTGTGAAGGAACGGATTTGCTTCCGCGAGAGGCACGGGCATGCCTCTCAAAAAAAAAAAAAAAACATGTTTTTTTGTTCCATAAAAGGCACGGATCTACTTCTCGTGGAGGCACGGATGTGCTTCCGCGAGACGTGCTTCTTGAAAAGGAAAATAACGCTTTTTTTATTATTAGTTTTTTTTTTGCAAAAGACATAAATTTGCTTCCATGAGAGACACGGGCATGCCTCTTCGCAAAAAGGGAAAAACACTTGCCTCTTCAGAAAGGAAAAAAAATCCTCCTAGTTCGGATTTCTTTATCCGTTTTTTTTTTAAAAGTCAATCAAAATCTGTCAACTCCTGCAGCTGCCTCTTCAGAAAGGAAAAAAAATCCTCCTGGTTCGGATTTCTTTATCCTTTTTTTTTTGAAAAAAAAAAGTCAATCAAAATCTATCAACTCGTGCGAGCCGCAGGCAGACACTGCCTAGCCATGGATAGGGGCTCGGCGTAGGAGAACTGGTACTCCTGTTGCAAACGCACTAAATACCAGGACTGATTCTTAAGAGCAACTTCAACATGTTGACCAAACGGATGCGCATTCGAGTCGGTCAAACAAATAGATATGACCGTTTTTTTTTTTCATTTGGGTCACCTGCGTTGTCCGGTTTTCACATGCTTCCACACGCTGACATGCAGGCCCAAGTTAGATGCCGGCTTTCACATGCTTCCGCACGCTGACATGCAGGCCCAAATTAGATGGGTGCATTGACTTCGGCTGCGTGGGATGGTTGTGCAGTTGACACTGGGCCCAAAGAAGACACCAAACGGACGAAGAAAATAGCCCGAAATGCGTCCAGAAAATAGCGACACAAACGGACACGCATGGACAGTTTGGGTCAGCCAGTTGGAGTTGCTCTAACTGTATGCTGGTGCCATCCAACAGTTAATCTGTCTCGAAACTGAACTGATTCGATCTCAAAGAAGCTCGTACCAGCAAACAGCCAGGTCGATGATCTCAAAGAAGCTCGTACCAGCAAACAGCCAGGTCGATGACAAAGCACAAGCATCACAAGACCCAAGCAGCAAACAGGCACAGGGCATGATGAGCAACAAGGGAGCAAGCAGGCACTATCCATGGGAACGCTTCTTGTTCTATTACCGCGATTTCGAAATTATATCCCCAAAACAACGCATGCCGCCGAAACCAGGCACGAGGGGGAAATCACTAGGCGCCGACAGAAGGCACTCTTATTACATCGATCGGTCGCACAAACACCAGCACATTCCGTTTGGGTTTACACCCAGAGAGGCGTTTCAGCCGCAGCAGCTTACTCACAAGCTGGATTGGTACGCCTGCCACCCTTGGATGCGGTACTCCCTCGCCGTCTCGGTGGGATCGCTCGCCTTGATGATCCCGCGGCCCACTATGATTATGTCGCTGCCTCTGTCGTTTATGACCTGCGTGACACAACCGAGTTGCAGGTGAGACACAACACCAGATAAGCAGACCGTAACAGTCCCAGACGAACAAACTCAAGTTATGGAAAATTCCTAGAATGTGTTTCGCTACAGAATACTACTAGTACAGTACAACAAACATGAAACAAGCATGTGTTCATCTACTAGTACAGTATACCAAACAGTATACCCGAGTTGTAAGTGAGACACAGCAGCAGATAAGCACACTGCAACAGTAGAGAAGAACAAACTCAAGTTCTGGATAACTCCCAGAATATTTCTGGCTGCAAAATACTATTACCTCTGATCCATAATAAGTGTAGCGGTTTTGAACTAACCCCAGTTCAAAACTGCGATGCTTATTTTGGATCGGAAGTAGTAAATACAGTATACCAAACAGGAAACGAGCATTTGTTCAATCTATGTCATGCATGAGAATCCAAAATTAAACATTATCTCCTACAGAAAATTATAAGCTAAGGCCAACCTAGACCATAGAGGTGAATCTTGCCTATTATGCTATTCGTGTGAACATGAGAAAAGCATAGACGCAGGATAGTAGCTAGCATACTGGATTATCTCAATGTCAATCAATACTCCATACCAGCACACAACTGTGTGATATTTATAGCAAGGACTCAACAACTGACAGATATTATACGGGTACATATAGCCACTATATAATCCAAAGACATATGTCACCTTCAACGTTCGCAAGTTTTATATTAACCAGCAGACAGCACGGTAACAAAAAATTGTGCAGCATATAGTACATAAAAGAATAATGCTGCTAAGTCAACTTCATGAAAGCCCAACATAAACCTGAATGCATTAACATATGTGAAGAAAGCACTTCGTAACGACAAGGTTAAACTCACAGAATAGGGAGTGGTGTACTGTTGCCCAAGAGCATCTCCTCCAGAAACCATCTGCACTCCAGGAGTGGCATGGATAAACGCTGGACTTGATGGTGCCACCGACCAGGATGCAGGATTTACTGATATAAATCCAATTACAAAATCAGAATGTTGCTCAGCAATCTTTACAGCTGCTGCAGTGTAATCTCCTTGAGCAAGGTTGCCTGCTGAGCTCATTTCAGCAAGCAGAAGTAGCCCTCTTCCCTTTGGTAAACCCTTCAATACCACAACACAACAGTAACAGTGAGCATTACAATATATAAGCTTCTAGCAGCCGCAACACTAATTTTAATATTTATAAGACATGCACAGTACAGCATACCTTAAGCTTCAAACCATCAACAATTCCAGGCCCAGGAATTATATGCGCGTTAACAATATCAGCCCATTCTAATATGCGGAATATTCCTCTGAAATAAAGTAAAAAATTGTGAGCACAATGCATTCATATGCAAATAGAAAGAGAAGATAGTTCATAGTGCCTTTTCTCACCCTTCATATTGCATAGTTACTGTGTTTCCAATGTCAGCAAACTTGCGGTCTTCGAAGATCAAAAAGTTATGCTTCTCAGCAATCTGGAAAAAAAAAGGGTAAAGAGATCCATTACATAAAGAATGTGACATTAAAAAGCCCCACATTGAATAATAACTTTTGCAACCTCACAGCGATAGACATAATGCTAAAGTAAGAAAAACAGCTCTAGTATTTAATAAAACAAATTCAGGTCCTGGTCACAATATAGATTAAATAAAACCATATCTAAGAAAGTGAGTAAATTGCATTGGTATCATAGTTGGTTACAGGTCGGTTGTTTCCAAATGAGAGGAAGATGCAGGACATTAGAATGGAAGTACATAATGGATTAAACAAACAAGTGTCTGATACATACAAAAATCAAACATGCTCCCTAACAGAATTGTATGCAGAAAGGGAAGACTACTCTGGACACTGACATTCTACTAGTAAACACTAAGGTCCAACGGTAGCATCTGAGAAGAATTACTATCATTTAAAAGAAAAGGTGATATTCCATCATAAGAGAGCATACCGAGCGAAGCTTGGTGCCAAAGTCAGGTGTGAAATCTGACAAGATATCGACATGGGTTTTCAGCATGCAAATCTCAGAACCAACCTGCATATAAATCATAGAAACATGGATTAAACCTTGTGTTAAGGACAAGTTCTGGTGATGTCAATACACAGCAGCATCCAAGCGCAGAAAACATCATAGCACAGCTGAAATGGTTGTTATGATGTCACCAGTCATGCAACAAGTCAATAATGCATTCACTCCTGAAGGACTGCGGTCATGTACGCCTAGATTTGTTTCCTACCTAATTCAGGAGACTCATACTAAGCCACGCAATCATTCTGTCTTAATATTAACAAATGCAGAAAAGGCCATGTCCATTCTACAACTCCATCCCAAAAGATAATTTAACTTGCTGAAGTAAAGGTGCTGAAATCTAACCCAACAATTGACCAACACAAATACTCAACAAATTGTACTGTCACACCTTGCTGAAATGGTCAATTCTGTTCAGTGTCAGAAAGTATAATTATATAAGTTGCTCTGATGTAGAAGTGCCTAAATCAAAATCTAACCCATCAAATACAACAAAACAAATCGTACTGTGTTATACCTTTTCAGCAAGCTCAAGGAGCTCCTTGGCTGTCCCAACATCCGCGGAGACACAGAGGTTGCTCTGCTTGGCCTCCATCACCTCGAACAGCTTCTTCCCCATGGGGTTCTTGACCAACCCCGCCCTCTCAGTGAACCCCTTCCTGACCACCTTGGGCTTGGCGGCGGCGGCCGCGCCCGGCACGGTGACCTTCCTGTTGGCATCTAGAAACTGCTTCACCTCGGCAGCCTTCTCCTCGGTGACCTTGCCGTGCTTCAGCAGCACGGCGAGCACCTCGGTGAGGGTCATGAGCGAGTGCAGCGTGATCCCGTTGGCGGCGAGGTTCTCCCTCCCGCCCTGCTCGCGGTCAACGACGACGAACGCATCGGCGACGACGAGCCCCTCGGCGCGGAGCGGGGCGGCGGTCTCGAGCACGGAGGCGCCGCTGGTGACGAGGTCCTCGATGATGAGCACGGTGTCCCCCGCGCGGAAGGAGCCCTCGATTTGCTTGGCGGTGCCGTGGGTCTTGACCTCCTTGCGGCGCATGAGCATGGGGAGGCCGCGGTCGACGGAGAGGACGGAGGCGATGGGGAGCGCGGTGTAGGGGACCCCGCAGAGGATGGCGTAGGGGCGGGTGGAGGGGAGGGAGGCGAGGAGGGAGGCGATGGAGGCGAGCAGGCGCGGGTGCGAGACGAGCGCGCGCAGGTCGAGGTAGATCGGGGAGGTGATGCCCGACTTGAGCACGAAGGAGCCCAGCTTGACGGCCTCGATGGCGTGCAGGTCGAGGATGAGGGCTTCGAGGGCGGCGGCGTCCATGGCCGGGGGAGGGGGTGGGGTGGGGGTGGCGGCTAGGGTTTTGGGCGGGGTTTGGGGAGGGGGGCACGGCGGCGGAGGACAGGGGAATGGGAAGGGGAGGTCGGGGATGAAGGAAGGAAGGAAATTTATTGACCGCACGGAGTATCAACGTCGCGTCGCATCACTGTCAAGCCTTTAATCCCGTATATATTCCTAACGGATGGGACTAGAAAACGCTTAACGTGGTCGTATAACTTTAATTTATTTATTTGAAACTACCTTTCTGTTACTAGATTTCAGGGCATTGGTATTTTTTGATGTGTTCAACACTTTAATCTACTTCTGTTTCTAAATATAATTTTTTTAGAGATTTCACTAGAAGACTACGTACGAAGCAAAATGAATAAATTTACTCTAAAATGTGTTCATGTACATCCGTATGTAGTTTTCTAGTGAAACCTCTTAGAAGACTTATATTTAGGAACCAAAGGAATAAGTCTTAGCATCAATGAGTTTTTGGCCGCTGCTTAGGTTTCAACAAGGTTGCTCTGTCAAGACGGAACCCAGAGGCAACATTGAGCTATACGAACGACGCCTCGTGGATAGATATAGAAGGGAGAAGACTTTGACATCTCCAAAATCTAATATATATATATCGCCTCAGCCTTTTTGCCAACAAAAAAGGCCACTAAAATTGTACTCCCTCCTTCAAGGGGTGTAGTTGATTTTGATCATAATCACATTTCAGTCCCTAACTCCCCTTCGCCTTCAACTGTTATGACCCAGTCTGCTAGATGTAACAACGGATCTTCCGTTACAAAACATCCTTCGTCCATATCAGATGTACATGTTGCATTATTTTTTTCTTATCTTGAGTGCACAATTTTCTCGGGCAATGCCTACGTTTTAGATTTCTATTTATATACCAAACATGCGCCTCCTCATTTGAGTATAAAGGCTACTTGGATTTGCAAGTGTGAGGAATTCTTTTTTCTTCTTTGAGTAAAAAAGTGTGAGGAGTTACTGGTTGTCGAATACGTAATTATTTATCCTCCCTGGAAGCGAATAATAGTTATTTGTTTGAAATTTGAAGTTGTTTCAGATTCATTTGTTCATGAAAGAAATGGGCATGGTGTGGACCGTGACTTCATTTGGCACGAGGTTATTAAGGCTCTGATTGTTTGGGCTTATGCTTCAGCTTTTACAGCTTTTTCCATAAGCCCAAATAAACAGAGTCTTGGTACTTGGCATTCTTAGAAATGGACGAGGAGAACAAGCAACAGCAACAACAAACATCAAACATTGACAGCTATGAGGAGAATAACACTATAAGGTGCACAAGAGAAATCAAAGAGGAAGAAGGAAATATCATAGAAAAGGTAAAATTTCATTTGTATAACCCCATAAAATCGAACGATAGTACAAACCATACACAGAAAAACTGCATTCTCAACTCCTGTAAGGACAGAAAAGTCCCACCCCGCTGCAACACTACAAATCAATGAACTAATATACAAAAAAACTCATAAGAATTGCAATGATATAGAGTTTCTATGCTGTCTATTTGGAGAGAGATTTTTTTTGGTTTGATCAACACTTTCTTACTCATGGTTCACTGTTCTTACTTACCCCCTCTTCATTTATGTGCATAAATTGATCAACATATGGAACTGAAATAGGCAGAGTCATGCTAGAATGACCTCCACTTACTGGACAAATTACAGGTCACATTATATCTCTTCCTTCTAACTTTACATAGTATATATCTTTTACAGAAAAGCCTTGAGCGTATGATTGGGATCCTAGGTACTCACAGTAACCACACAAGCAAGTCTCAGGTGTTCTGTAAAGAAACTCTTCATGTGACCATGTTGACAACGAGGTGCTAGAGCAACACATTTCCACGGAACACGGCTATTGCGTGAGCGGGACGCACTCGAGCTCCATCTCGAGGTGGCCACGCTCGACATTCTGAAGCCTGACAGTCACCTCCTGCTTAACCTTGTTGTCGATGATGGAGATGGCGCTGTCTCTTGGGATCCAGATGCCGTCTTTCGCCAGCAATTTGTTGAGCTCGGCAGTGTCGGTGATGAACTTGGTTTCGTAGGCTCTGGCTGCAGCAACCAGTGGCTGGATGTTAATCTCAGCCTCCCCCATTCGGTCGTCGGTGGTAAACGTGTCCTTGTCATAGACTTGCTGCCAGGAGAATTGAAGGCAAATGTTACCCCGGAAAAAGAAAAAAACGACTTAAAACATGCCACTGCACATTTTACTGCCTATTTTCGTTGTCCCTGTAAACAAAACAATATTTACCACTTTAAGCAGCGGAACGGGATCAGGTATCGATAGCAGAAGTCTTTCATTCCATACAGGATTCAGGCTGCTCTTTATCACCTTCGTTTTCATCGACTACAAGAGCGAAAAGGGGAACTGGAGCATCACAAAACAAGGAGCTTCACAGTTCAGACAACTAAGTTACAGTGCAAATGAATGGAGTTGCTCACCTGGTGTCCTAGGTTTAGAATAACATAAGGGTCGCTTGACATCACATCACGAATAGCTAGATTTGTGCCTCTTATGATATTGACCTTAATCAATCCAACGAACTCTACCATACCCACCTCCACCTAAGACGGAATAAGGTCAAATAAGAAATAACATTTCAAGTTAAGAGTATAAACTGAACTATGGATTTGGGATGATTGATCATACAGCTGCAGGTTTCTTTAGTGCTTTGTCATCTTTTCTCCTCCAGCTGTTCCTGAAAGCATGACCTAAACCATGTCGATTTGAGCTACCATGCTGCTGGTGGTAACAATGTTTGCCATTGTTTTGTGAAGAGCATGAAAGCTGTTGGTTAGACAAAAACTGTTGAAACTCATATTTTCGCCTGCACATATGCGAATAAGGAAAAACATCATTCATCGGTAGAGCTGTGTTGGGCAAATATGAGATAAACCTGTTATACTAGTGGCACACATCTTGAAGAATAAAAACTTGCTACTTCGGTATACCTTATAAAATCATTTCGGTCATCCGCTGAGCAATCTTGCCTTGGCTTTGTGTAATTTCCAAGAAATGCCTCATATGTAGTGTTTACTGCACCATTACCACCCGAGTCGGTCAAAAAATCAACTTGCTCATCTGTCCATTCATCTAGCTTCACTGAGACCACCTGAAATAAACAGGGTTCTACTCAAACACCAGAAACGGATGGTTGAACTGCCAAATATTATTTCTGCACCGGCCAACTGACATTACTCTCACTTATGTGTGTATTTCGTGGCAAAATTTGTATACTAAGAATATTAGCAAAAGTCATATTATCTCGAGGGGAAGAAAATAATATCATGAATGTCAATCTTATATGTGCCTGGTATCTTCCTTAAAAAGCCTATGATCTAATTCTGTTTATCAAAGACGCTTGTTTCTGAATTTATTTATTTTTGCTAATATACGGGTGTGGATCTATGCAGGTGCTTCTCAAGTTGGAAAAAGCTGTAGAACCTAGAAAAGTACAGTTGAAACTTGAAACATATGTTTTACTTTCTGATGTCAGACAACCTTGCACGTGTTGCTCTGCAGACTGACAGCCTAGAAAATATTAAACAGTTCCTACAAGCTCTAAAGTAAGTCTCAGATCTCAGTGAAAATGGCTGAATGGTTGCACTGCCTAGTTTCAGAAAGGGCTAGCAAATAAAAGCCTCACTATATAACTAAAAGGTCTAATCCATTTTTAGCCAACATCTCCTATGGCTGAATCAAAAATCATTCCAAGTAAGTTAAACTGGAAATGGAAGGAGGCTCATGACAAATAGCTACCAATATATAGATATTGTGACTACCTTGGAAATGTGCACCCCGAGGCTTCTATGAGCTCCAGAACACTTGATACAAATGAATGCACCAAAAGTTAATGATCTGCAAAGACCACAACATTCAAAGACTGAGAATAATGCGAAAAAATCAGTCTCAGATACCGTGCCAGCCAAAAGTGCTGTCTTATCTCGTAAGAGAATAAGAAATACACATAGTGATGTAACTTAACTTTTGTCCAAACACACGGATGATATTAAACAATTCAATATCAGTTACACAAGCGATGTTTCTCTAAGATGTGGAGGTGGTATACACAGCGAAAATAAATAAAAAGAAACATCTTACAGGTTCAAGAATACTTACACCCATTTGGGATCTGGAGCACCACAGTCGGCACAGCATTTGTTTGCTGGTTGACTTAAAAGGCGATCTAATCTTTCCGTTGTAGCAACCAGCCCTGGCAGTGATATGGAAGCGAATTCACTCAATGCAGCAAACAGCGGATGTATATGCAGCAACGCCATCTAATTGTTTATATGGTGCATAATGGAATTTAGCTCAAGAAAGGCTAAGTTGTATCAGGGGAGTGACAGGACACATTATGTTGAAGATTGTGCTTGAAACTAATAATAGGTCCAAAGCCGTTATGAAGAAAACAAAAAATGCAAGATTATTCGCGATTCACAGCTCATATTTAGTAGATATCGACATCTCGTGGCTCTTGTCCAATGAGTGGTTATCCAAGGCATCAAGGCAAATTGCTACATTGCAAAACAAAGGCTGCATTTGCATCAAAATGGAGAACCACGAAACAGCTTTGAATTGGGACAGTTAACGGGGTTGTGATATTCCAGATGAAGCTACAACGATTTCGCCCTGCGTTTCTACAACGATTACGAAGGGAAGGAACGACGGGGCAAGCAAACCTGGTTGATGGACCTGGTCGCCGGCGCGCAACTTGGTACTTGGCGGGCTGGCTTGGTCGCCGGCGCGCATCTTGGCACCTGGCGAGGTGGCCTGGTCGCCGCTGGCGCCCGGCTTGGGGCATGGGAGGATGGGTAAGTCCCCGCCGGCGCCCGGCGGACTGGTCTGGTCCCCGCCGGCGCCCGCCTTGGCACGTGGCGGGCTGGCCTGGTCGCCGCCGGTGGCCATCTTGGCCGACGTTCCGCCCGCTTTCCTTCACGAATCGAAGAAGAAGAAGAAGGCGCCGCAAATTAGGACATTTCCAGAAAGAAATCGACGGAAAATCGCGACCCGATCTGCAGACGAAGACGCACGCATTGCCTGGTACGTACCTGCGATTGTGGGACGGCTTCTGGCTGTCGGCGTGGTGCTTTTGCCCCTCCATCCCCTCCTCCTCCGCCGCCGCCTCCTCCCTGTGCCTGCCTGCCGGCGTTCTTATCCTCCTCCTCCTACGCCTACGCCTACACCGTCCTCCTGGCCGCGGAGACGAGAATGTGGCGGCCCATCACCGCAATAATCAATTCGGGATCTGGCGTGCGGGCGTGAGCTCCGACGGAGCGATTAGAAAAATGGCGCAAGTCGCCGGCCGGCGATCTGCCGCCGAGGCAATAGCTGGTTTCGTCCAAATTAGTATTTTTTTTCTTCAAAGAAGAGTCGGGTTGAATGGGCGGAAGCATTTATTTTTGGTTATTATTAGGCGGCTGGTTGTGGTCGTGGCTGGACAGCCCGCAGGTGAAAAGGGAGACTCTTTGCCGTCCTGTCTCCATTCAAAAAACTCAAGACAAAATAAAAATCGAAACTTTTCACACATTTAAAAATATATATGTACTTCATTCGTTCGAAAATACTTGTGATATGAATGGAAATGTCTAGATGTATTTTAGTTCTATATACATTTATTTTTATTCATTTGCATGACAAATAATTTTGGACATACGCCCACATCGTTTACTAACGAACAAGCAATAAAACTGAAAGGCTCTTCCAACCACAAGGACATAGGGTTATAGCGTCCCACTGAGCTAACACATACACTACCGTATTATATTCTCCACTACAATGTTTTATAATATATTTTTTTGAAATCCATCAACATATTACAACAATAATCTAGAACCAGAGCCGCCACAATTGAGTGTCCTTCATTCAGAACCAGAGATTCTACCACGATAATATTATCTATCTGCACTACAAGATAAGTACACAGAATTCTTTGCAGAATCTTGCATCCCTCGAGTAGAGAGGCCGCTTCTCTGCTGAGACTACATCAACAACATATGTCAAAGCAGTTGTACATGTACCAAAACCTCCTCGATGAACTCATACAACCTCGACACACGCATCCGAGTGGTATTCATGAAATTCAATGTCAGCACCTCGAAGGGTAAACTGCTCATCGGTCCAGAAACATATCTACGAACATCATAGTTTTGTTCACCAAAAATATAACACCCAATGGCATGCCCCGTTCAGCCTCTCCATATCCCCGGTCCATATTTTGCATTGTTTGAACTTGATATGAATGTCTACGAGACATAGTTTAAATATAGGAATACACAGTTCAAATTGAGAAGGGCATAGCTCAAGCAAAAAAATATTAGGGGGATATAGTTAAACTGATTCAAAGGACATCACAATTTTTTTGGTTTCCAAGATGTATCCAAAAGATCATTCAGAGAGCTGTTGATGCACTTCTCTATCTTGATGTTGTCGATGCTTGCTACTTCTCAACCGTATCTATAAATTTTCATTGCTACGCGCTAATATATTATCACTTTTGTATACTTTTTATTGCATTTTATATTATTTTTCTGGACTGTCCTATTAATTTAGTGCCCAGTGTCGGTTACTGTTTTATTTTACAGAGGATCAATATCTATGAAGCTTAGAATTCCCTATTGGTTTAATATGGTTTTTTCAGGGCACGAAGGACACAAGAAGATACGAGAGAGAATGAGAAGGGGCAAGATGGACCCACACGGTCACCAGGCGAGGCTAGGGACTGGGCCACGCCCCTAGGCCATGTGTGCCTGACCTCCACTGCCTTTCGTCCATTCCAACATCATAAAATACTATAAATACCAAGTCCCTTCGTCTTACGTTTAGAAGTGTCTTTCCGCCGCTGCAAGCTTCTGTCCGAGGAAATCTAATCTGGAGGCCTATTTCGAAGCTCTGTTAGAAGGGAATCCATTGTCAGAGGTTTCTTCATCAACCTTGTTGCTTCCATGTCCATGTGTTGAGTAGTTCTCTTAGGACCTTAGGGTCCATAATAATACCTGGTAGGCATTTCTTACGAACTATAGGTGCCATCATTGATATGAAGGAAGGAAACGTAAGATTTCACTTCCCATTAAAGAAAGGAATGGAACACTTTACTAGAAAGGGAATTAAACCACCATACGAATCAATCACGAGGGCCACCTATGGACTAAACATGAAAGATGACAACACTTGATACTATGCATTATGCCTAGCGAGGGGTATAAAACAATAACGCTTGTTGGAAGACAACCCAATAGTTATCTTAATTTTTTTTTGTATACCTTCTGTTTTGGTGTGTTGACATGATTAATTTTTACTGTAATGATTGTGTTTTTATGTTTCAAATTTTCAATTAGTGTTTGTGCCAAGTAAATCCTTTGGAATGATTTGGATGATAGTAGAATTGATCCTGTGTAAACAGAAACGTTCACGCCCAGTGCAGAATTTCTCTGATTTTACTAGAATGTCTTTTTATCTGATTTTTATTAAACAATATTGGTATACAAATTCCCGAGGTTGTTCTAATGTTCCGAATTTTCAGAGTTACAGAAGTATGGTTTTAGTGTTGATCATTACAAACTGTTTTGTTTTAGACAGATTCTGTTTTTGCTTGCATAGTTTGCTTATTTTGATGATAATATGGATTATATAGGGGGGGGGAATAAGTCATGGAGAAGTTGGAATACAATACCTAATGCAACAATTAAATATGAATCAATTTATAACGGTAGCTGAAGTTTATGATTTGCCTACTATACTAACGGATCACACAAGGTTTCTGTTGGGTTTTGTGTGCTGAAGTTTTCAACTTTTGGGTGAAAGAACGATGGATGAAGGAAATAAGGAGCGGCAAGACCCTAACCTTGGGGATGCCCAAGGCACCCCAAGGTAATATTCAATGAAGACCCAACTATCTAAGCTTGGGGATGCCCCGAAAGGCATTCCCTCTTTTGTTCCATTCTATCGGTATCACACTTGGACCTATATTTTTATTCATCACATGATATGTGTTTTACTTGGAGTGTCCTGTATTATAATTTGGTTTTATTTTAGTTTGCCAAACCCATTGTTTGCTGCATAGGCATTTATGAGAGAGACACATGTTCATCACAAATTGTTAGAATACTCTATATGTTTTACTAATAGTAATGGCTATATGCACGAGTTATAAGGGCCAGTTCTTTTGAGCAGATTATGAAGAATCATGCCCTGGAAAATCTTTAGCCGAAAGAACTCGATTGCCTCTCCAAAATCTACTGAGGATTCTGCAGAATCCTAGCACAATCCAAAATCTTCAAAATAGTTGGATTTCCCCCAAAATCTGAGGATTTTGGCTAGTCCCTCAAAAGAAAATGTTTGGAGTTAATAGTGTGCCCTTATTGCAGCGTGTTATTACCACAGGAATGCCATTGAGCCCCCACAACCTATACAAATAAAAGCGAGCGACCCTCTCTGCCTCGACGTGCATCTGCTCGTTCGCTCGACTCGGGCAGGGCCATCGCTAGGGTTCCAGCGCCCCGCCGGCCCATCTCGCCTCGCCCGCCTCGCCATCGCTAGCCCCGCCTTGCTCGTCTCGCCATATCTGCAGCAAAGTGATCTGTAGCACAGTAATATGATAGTTTGATAGCAGTAGTAAGAGTAACAGTGGTGGTAACTGTAGCAGTAGTAGTTTTGTAGCAAGTGCAAATAGTAACAGCAGTAGTAGTAACTTAGCAAGAGCAATATGTGAAAATACCGTAGACACTAGATCGGAGTATTCGTTGGATGATATTCATCATATAACAGTCATAACCTAGGGCGACACAGAACTAGCTCCAGTTTGTCAATGTAATGTAGGCATGTATAGTCATACGTGCTTATGGAAAAGAACTTGCATGACATCTTTTGTCCTACCCTCCCGTGGCAGCGGGGTCCATAAGGAAACTCAGGGATATTAAGGCATCATTTTAATAGAGTACCGGAGCAAAGCATTAACACTTACTGAATACATGAACTCGTCAAACTACGGTCATCACCGCGAAGTATCCCAAATATTGTCACTATGGGGTTGACGGATCATAACACGTAATAGTTGCATATGACTAGGCAAGATCGGATCAAGAACATAGATATAATGATGATAACATAAATGGTTCAGATCAGAATTCATGGCACTCGGGCCCTAGTGACAAGCATTAAGCATGGCAAAGTCATAGCAACATCAATCTCAGAACATAATGGATACTAGGAATCAAGCTAGCAAAACTAACTCGATTACAAATCTCATCCAACTCCTCACCGACCAGCGGGCCTACGAAGAAATTACTCACTCCCGGTAAGGAGCATCATGGATTTGGCGATGGAGAAAGGTTGATGATGATGAAGACCGAATATTCCCCTCTCTGGAGGCCCAAACGGGCTCCAGATCTGGCCTCCTGATGAAGAACAGGAGGTGGCGGTGGCTCCGTATCGTGAAACGCGATGAAACTTTCTCTCTGATTTTTTCTGGAGAATTGTGAATTTATAGCGTTGGAATTAGGGTCGGGGGTGCACGAGGTGTCGACCCTCCACGAGGGCGCGCCAGGGGGGCCTGGCGTGCCCCCCTCTCAGGTGGTTTCTGGTTCCATAATTCCTTAAACATTCCAAAATAAATCTCCAAAAATTTCGTTCCATTCTGATAACTTTTATTTCTGCACAAAAACAACACCATGGTAGTTCTGCTGAAAACAACGTAAGTCTGGGTTAGTTTCATTCAAATCATGCTAATTAGAGCCCAAAACAAGAGCAAAAGTGTTAGGAAAAGTGGATATGTTGGAGACGTATCAACTCCCCCAAGCTTAAACCCTTGCTTGTCCTCAAGCAATTCAGTTGATAAACTGAAAGTGAGAAAGAAAAACTTTTACGAACTCTTTTATTCTTGTTTACATACATATGCTTAAGTAGCACCCAGGTTTTCAGCAAAGATCATGACTAACCATGTCAAAAATAACTCTTAAAGATTATATTAACTCATATCAATGACAAAAGCAACTAGCGAGCAACAATAAGATATCTCAAGTGCAAACAATTTGTCAAAACAATCATGATATGATATGACAATAGTGTTATCTCGCTAGCCCTTTTTAAGACCGCAAAACATAAATGCAAAGCACCTCCAAAGTTTAAGAAGTGACGAAACATTGTAATTCATGGTAGAAAAGATCCAGTCATGATGCATCCAACATTCACTATACACAATGCATGAGGATGACAATAGTGCTCTCAGATCCGGCGCTTATTTTAGAAGGTGATGACTCAACATTAAAGTAAATAGATAGTCCCTTCGCAGAGGGAAGCAGGGATTTGCAGAGGTGCCAGAGCTCAAGAAATTAAATAAGAGGTAAGTGTAATTTTGAGAGGTACACCCTTCCTGTCAACGTTACGACCAAGAGCTATCAATATCTTCCATGTTAAACAAATTAGCGGTGGTTCCCAAGCGGTAAAAGTAAAGGCTTACTCCCCCTCCACCAACAAACACACTCCACGGCAAGCCGAATCCACGGGTACCATCCAAACCAACAACATTCCAGGGGGAGTTTTGTTTAATTATTTGCATTTATTTTGATTTCGGGACTGGGAATCCCTATTACCGCCCTTCTCATGCAAGGACGAGTGAATAAACACTCATCATGAGAGTAACCTGCTTAACATGGAAGATACTGACCACCCCCCGTCGCTCCATGAGAGGTCCAGACACACAAAATAGATGTTCATTTGAAATTTTTAGAGGTGGCACATGCAAATTTACTTAGAACGGCAGAGTAATACCGCATATAGGTAGGTACGATGGACTCATCTGGAATAACTTTCGTTTAAGGATTTTGATGCACAAGCAGAATTCCCACTTAGTACAGGTGAAGGCTAGCAAATAAGTTGATAAGCATCCAGCTAGAGAGCAAATACAATCATAAGCATGCATTACGAGTAATAAACATTGAATGCTATCATGAGTAGGATATGGACACCATGAACATAAATATCATGAAGGATGTGTTGGTTTTGATTCAACTACATGCGTGAACATGTACCAAGTCAAGCCACTTGAAACATTCAGAGGAGGATACCATATCATCATACTACATCACAACTATTTTAATGCATGTTGACATCCAAGATAAATCATTATCCACTCCTAGCTACTTGAGCATGGCATGAACCACTATAATCTCTAATTATCATTGCAAACATGTTCAATCATAATGTGCCGAATCATGGATACTAGGTTAAACATATTTACAAAAATAAGAACAAGTTGAGTTCATACCCGCTTTTCTCTGCCATAGTCAATTCATCCAATATCGTCATTATTGCCTTTCACTTGCACAATCGAATGGTATGAAAATAATAATAGTGCAAGAGTGCCGTGGACTAAGCTGAAATCTGCAAACATTTTATTTAAGAGGAGAAGACAAAGTAATATGGGTTATGTGTTAGATCAACAATAATTCATATGAGAGCCACTCAACATTTTCATCGTGGTCTTCTCCCTGGTATGACTCAATAGAAAAAAGAGAATTTCAGAGAAACACACTAAAATATTTTTGGAGTTTTTAGTTTTGGTGAAGAAGCAAATAATAGAAGGAAAAACAAAAACAAGAAAAACTATTTACACGGGAGAACTCCCAACAAGCAAAAGAAGAAATGAGAAATCTTTTTGGGTTTTATTTTAATACTACAACTAACTAAACTGAAAAGAAAAGCCAAAAAGAAGCAAGAAGTATTTTTTGGATTTTCTCAAAGTTTTTCAACACACAAGAAGAAAGCGAGAAAAATAAATATAACATGGATAATACAATGAAAAAGTATGAACACTGACAACTAAAATGAAATGTGTGAACATGAATGTAATGTCGGTGGGAATATGTACTCCCCCAAGCTTAGACTTTTGGCCTAGCTTGGTAATCACCATTCGTGGCCTGGATAATGGCCTGAGTGATAGCCTACCGAGGCTCTTGGTGCAACCACCTTAGCCCTCCTGGCAACTTCAACCTCTGCATTGTACGCATGGGCCTCGCTCTCATAAATGAAGTATCTTCCCTTGCTGTTAAAATCAAAGAGAGCAGGAGCAGGCAATACAATAGGCACTACGGGAACATTATCAAACCTCAAGTTGTAAGTATAATTATTAACTGTGCCTGTAAGGAATCTATGGCATTTCATGGCATCAAAGTCTAAGTACTGGTTAGGTAAGATAGGATCATTAGGCCAAGTGGACACTCCCAACCTCGCAGTGAGCCGAGAGGCATAAATCCCTCCATAGAAGTTATCGTTAGAAGCATTGAGAGTTAATCTACATGCAACTATCGCTCCTAAGTTGTAATCTTTAATTCCAGTTAAAGCAGTATGTATAAGACTCAAATCATGGGCACACAGTGTGCTACAATCCCGCTTGCCTATAATGCATTTGTCATTAAAGAGTGCAAGGTACTAAATAGACGGAAAATGGATGCTCTTTATTCTGCCTTGTGTCACCCCTCTAATTTCACCACAATAAAGGTTTTTCAATAAAGGCTCATACGCAGATTTTTGTTGGTTCATCTAGCGAACCTTAATATGGAATTTTACATGCATCACAGAATTCTTCTAAAGGCATGTTGTAAGCATTATTATATACACTAAATGAAACTCTGGACTAACAAGAGAAATATTTAAACTTATTAGTAAATGTATCTGTGAGAGTGAGGTGTTGAGTGCACTTATCTTCGATGAAGGGAACCGGATCAACATTATGCATGTACCGCTTAAAAGCTTCCTTAATACCCACACTTTCCATGAAGGTGTCACACGGCCATAGGCATGATTTGGTTTCGGCGTCCCGTATCAAGCTTGCACTTGGCTCAACATAAGATTGTCGTATAGAGATTTCACTTGATGATGCCCCCAAGGATCTCCTCCTTGAAGAACTCCTGAAGAATTGCATTTTATTTGCGAACTATTTTTGAAAAAAAATCATGACACAAAATTTTATTAACAAAACTAAATAAGATTGATAGCAACTACTCCTAGGGGTGCATAGAGACCATATGAAGCATTCAAACTACTTAGAACTCCAAGAATTCAACATGCAAGCTCATCTACAGCAGCACCAAGAGTAGCTAATTATTCTAAAAATAAACCACTAAATAAAAAACTAATTGGAGCAATGGGGAAGTTACATACCGAGGAGCAATCCCCTAAAACAGTTTTGGAAATGGAGCTTTGAGCAAAGAGATCAAAATCCACGAGTTCTTAAGAAAGAACACGAGGGAGAGAGCAATGGTGAATTTTTTTTAGGAGGTAGGAGATGACATGGGCTAAAGAGATAAGTGGGGGGACCCACCAGGGGGCCACCCTCTACCAAGGTGCGCCAGGGGGTCTGGCACGCCCTGGTGGAGCGTGGCCACCTGGTGCACCCCTCTCTGGTATTATTTGTCCCAGAAATTCATAAATAAATACAAAATATTCATGTCAAATTTTCAGGGCATTCTGAGTACTTTTATTTTTGGGTCATTTTTATTGGGAAAAAACAAAACTCGAAAGCACGACATTTTATTTTATTTAACTAGGAAAAACAGAAAACCAAAAGTGGATACAGAGAGTTGTGTCTACTAAATTCATCAACTTCATACCTCTCTAAAATGATTAATTAATAAGGTTGATCAAGTCTTATTAACAACCACTTTCAATTAGCATGGAACCAAAGAACTTTCGTAAAACACTAGGTTACCTCAATGGGGATAGGCATAACCCCAACCATAATAATATCATATTTCTGTTTGACAGTAGGTATAGGTAATTGAAAGCTTCCAATAATGACTTTCGAAGAATTTTCAATAACATTCACACCGTTCACTCAGAATTGTTTCTTTGGAAAGTGCACCGTATGCTCATTACCATTGATATGAAAAATGACCTTGATTTTATTGCAATCAATAATAGCCCCTACAGTATTCAAAAAGGGCCTACCAAGGATAATCGACATGTTGTCGTCCTCGGGTATATCTCAAGAATAACAAAGTCCGTTAAGATAGTAACATTTGCAACAATAACAGGCACATCCTCACAAATACCAATAGGTATGGTTGTTGATTTGTCAGCCATTTGCAATGATATTTCAATAGGTGTGAGTTTATTCAAATCAAGTCTTTTATATAAAGATAAAGGCATAACACTAACACTAGCTCCTAGATCACACAAAGCAGTTTTGACATAATTTCTTTTAATGGAGCAAGGTATATTTGGTATTCCAGGGTCTCCAAGTCAAGTTTTTAGGTACTCCATCCTTAAAAGAATAATTAGGAAGCATGGTGGAGATTTCTACTTTAGGTATCTTTCTTTTATTAGTGATGATGTCCTTCATGTACTTAGCATAAGGAGGCATCTTTAAAATATCCGTTAAACGGGTACACAAAAAGACTAGCCTAATCATTTCAGCAAAGCGTTCAAATTCTTCATCATCCTTTTTGTTAGATGGTTTAGGTGGGAAAGGCACTGATTTCTGAACCCACGACTCTCTTGCTTTACCATGTTTTCTAGCCACAAAGTCTTTTTTATCATATCATTTATTTTTTGGTTGTGGGTTATCAAGATCAGCAGCAGGTTCTATTTCTACATCATTGTCTGGTTCTTTATCATTACTAGGTTGAGTATCCTCATGAACATCACGATCATTATCATTATCATTGGGTGGATGTTCATTACCAGATTGAGTTTCGACATCAAAAATAGAAACATCTTTAGTATCATGAGGAGGTTTTTCTATCTCAGGTTCACTAGAAGCATGCAAAGGCCTATCATTTTTCCTTTCCTTTTTCTTCTTAGAAGGACTAGGTATATCAGCATTAATTCCTTGAGATTCTTGTTCAATTATTTTTGGATGACCCTCAGGATAATGTGGTTCTTGGGTCATTCTAGCTCCTCTAGTCACTACTCTAATAGCATGATAATTCATATTATTATTCATTTCATCAAGCAATTCTCTTTGAGATTTAGCAACTGGTTATAACTGAGTTTGAACCATATAGGCATGTTTTCCTACACCCCTAACATCATTACTAATTCTAAATAACAAGTCACTCAAGCGAGCAATCATATCAGAATTATATTTCAAGTGTTTCAGAACATTTGCATTGAAGTGCTCTTGTTTCATAATGTAGTTATCATACTCATATAAGCATTGACTAGGATGTTTGTTATAAGGGATATCACCTTCATCAAACTTTAATAAAGAATTTACCTCTACTACCTGTGGAGGTGATCGTGTGTTGAGTCCATGAATCTCTTCAATAGGTGGTAAATTCTTAACATCCTCAGCTTTAATACCCTTTTCCTTCATGCATTTCTTTGCCTCTTGCATATCTTCAGGACTAAGAAATAAGATACCCTCTTCTTTGGAGTGGGTTCAATTGGTGGTTCAGGAGGAGTCCAATCATCATAGTTCTTAAATATATTATTCAATAGTTCCTCAGCTTGATCAATAGTTCGTTCCCTGAAAACATGATGTCTACTACACAACCTTCTTCTTGTAGACTCGTGTTGGGCCTCCAAGCACAGAGTTTTATAGGACATCGACAATTTCCCCTCAAGTGGATGACCTAAGGTTTATCAATCCGTGGGAGGTGTAGGATGAAGATGGTCTCTCTCAAACAAACCTACAACCAAATAATAAAGAGTCTCTTGTGTCCCCAACACACCCAATACAATGGTAAATTGTATAGGTGCACTAGTTCGGCACAGAGATGGTGATACAAGTGCAATATGGATGGTAGATATAGGTTTTTGTAATTTGAAAATATAAAAACAGCAAGGTAACAAATAGTAAACATCGAGCAAAACGTTCTATAAATGGTTGAAAACAAGGCCTAGGGTCCATACTTTCACTAGTGCAATTTCTCTCAAAAATATTGACATAGCTGAATCATATGTAAGTACCTCTCGTGCGACAAAGAGTTCACTCCAAAGTCACAAATAGCGGAGAACTAACGAAGAAATTTTTGTAGGGTACGAAACCACCTCAAAGTTATCTTTTCTGATCAATCTTATGAGCTACCCTTATAAATGTCACGAACAGCCCTAGAGTTCGTACTAAAATAACACCTTAAGATACCCATCAACCAAAACCCTAATGTCACCTAGATACTCCAATGTCACCACAAGTACCCATGGGCTTGATTATATGATATGCATGACATAATTTCAGATTCATCATGTCCAATCCAACACAAAGAACTTCAAAGAGTGCCCCAAAGCTTCTATTGGAACGTCAAGACAAGAACGTGTGACAACCCCTATGCATAGATTCCCAAGGTCACGGAACCCGCAAGTTGATCACCAAAACATACATCAAGTGGATCAATAGAACATCCCATTGTCACCACGGATATCCCATCGCAAGACATACATCCAGTGTTGTCAAATCCTTAAAGACTCAATCCGATAAGAAAACTTCAAAGGGAAAACTGTTGGGAGACGTAGTAGTAAATCAAAATTTTCCTACGTGTCACCAAGATCTATCTATGGAGAAACCAGCAACGAGAGGGGAGAGATTGCATCTTCATACCTTTGAAGATCGCTAAGCGGAAGCGTTACAAGAACGCGGTTGATGGAGTCGTACTCGCAGCGATTCAGATCGCGGAAGATCCGATCAAGTGCCGAACGGACGGCACCTCCGCGTTCAACACACGTGCAGCCCGGTGACGTCTCCTACGCCTTGATCCAGCAAGGAGGAAGGAGAGGTTGGGGAAGAGCTCTAGCAGCAGCACGACGGCGTGGTGGTGGTGGAGTATCAAGGTATCCCGGCAGGGCTTCGCCAAGCGCTGCGGAGGAGGAAGAAGAGAGGTAGAGCTTTGCCGAGAGAGAGAGAGTTCAGATCTATCCTCAAAGGGCCAAAACCTCAAGTATATATAGTAGGAGGGAGAGGGAGGGCTGGCTTGGCCCCTCCTCCAAGGAGGAGAGGTTCGGCCGAAGTGGGGGAGGAGTCCACCTCCCACAAGGGAGGTGGATCTCCTCCTTTCAAACCCCTTTTGCCCTTATCTCTAGATCCCAGCCGCATGGGCCCTTCTAGGAGGTCTTGGCTGGACCAATATGGGCTGGCACACCTCCTCTAAAGGCCCACTAAGTCCTCTGGTCGTCACACCCCTCCCGGGGGTCCTCCGGCACCCTCCCGGCACTCCCGGTACAATACCGATGAGCCCGAAAACTTTCCGGTGACCAAAACTGGACTTCCTATATATCAATCTTTACCTCCGGACCATTCCGGAGCTCCTCGTGACGTCCGGGATCTCATCCGGGACTCCGAACAACCTTTGGTAATCACGTATACCTTTTCCCTATAACCCTAGTGTCATCGAACCTTAAGTGTGTAGACCCTACGGGTTCGGGAGACACGTAGACATGACCGAGATACCTCTCCGGCCAATAACCAACAGCGGGATCTGGATACCCATGTTGGCTCCCACGTACTCCACGATGATCTCATCGGATGAACCACGATGTCAGGGATTCAATCAATCCCGTATACAATTCCCTTTGTCTATCGGTATGGTACTTGCCCGAGATTCGATCGTCGGTATCCCCATACCTTGTTCAATCTCGTTACCGGCAAGTCTCTTTACTCGTTCCGTAATACATCATCCCATGACTAACTCCTTAGTCACATTGAGCTCATAATGATGATGTCTTACCGAGTGGGCCCAGAGATACCTCTCCGTCACACGGAGTGACAAATCCCAGTCTCGATTCGTGTCAACCCAACAGACACTTTCGGAGATACCCGTAGCGTACCTTTATAGCCACCCAGTTACGTTGTGACGTTTGGCACACCCAAAGCATTCCTACGGTATCCGGGAGTTACACAATCTCATGGTCTAAGGAAATGACACTTGACATTGAAAAGCTTTAGCAAACGAACTACACGATCTTGTGCTATGCTTAGGATTGGGTCTTGTCCATCACATCATTCTCCTAATGATGTGATTCCGTTATCAACGACATCCAATGTCCATGGTCATGAAACCGAGACCATCTATTGATCAACGAGCTAGCCAACTAGAGGCTCACTAGGGACACATTGTGGTCTATGTATGCACACATGTATTACGGTTTCCGGTTAACACAATTATAGCATGAACAATAGACAATTATCTTGAACCAGGAAATACAATAATAACCATTTTATTATTGCCTCTAGGGCATATTTCCAACAGTCTCCCACTTGCACTAGAGTCAATAATCTAGTTACATTGTGATGAATCGAACACCCATAGCATTCTGGTGTTGATCATGTTTTGCTCGTGAGAGAGGTTTAGTCAATGGATCTGCGACATTCAGATCCGTATGCACTTTACAAATATCTATGTCTCCCTCCTGAATGTAATCACGGATGGAGTTGAAGCGGCGCTTGATGTGTCTTGTCTTCTTGTGAAACCTGGGCTCCTTCGCAAGGGCAATAGCTCCAGTGTTGTCACAGAGTAGAGTCATTGGGCCCGACGCATTCGGAATCACTCCTAGGTCGGTGATGAACTCCTTCATCCAGACTCCCTCCTTTGTTGCTTCCGAAGCAGCTATGTACTCCGCTTCACATGTAGATGCTGCCACGACGCTTTGCTTGCTGCTGCTCCAGCTCACTGCCCCTCCATTCAAAATATACACGTATCCGGTTTGCGACTTGGAGTCGTCCGGATCTGTGTCGAAGCTAGCATCGACGTAACCCTTTACGACGAGCTCTTCGGCACCTCCATAAACGAGAAACATGTCCTTTGTCCTTTTCAGGTACTTCAGGATATTCTTGACCGCTGTCCAGTGTTCCGCTCCGGGATCACTTTGGTACCTCCCTACCAAACTTATGGCAAGGTTCACATCAGGTCTGGTACACAGCATGGCATACATGATAGAGCCTATGGCTGAAGCATAGGGGATGGCACTCATCTCTTCTCTATCCTTTGCCGTGGTCGGGCATTGAGTCGTACTCAATCTCACACCTTGCAACACAGGCAAGAACCCCTTCTTGGACTGATCCATATTGAACTTCTTCAATATCTTTTCAAGGTATGTGCTTTGTGAAAGACCAATGAGGCGTTTTGATCTATCTCTATAGATCTTAATACCTAATATGTAAGCAGCTTCTCCAAGGTCCTTCATTGAAAAACACTTATTCAAGTAGGCCTTGATACTTTCCAAGAGTTCTATATTATTTCCCATTATCAGCATGTCATCCACATACAGTATAAGAAATGCTATAGAGCTCCCACTCACTTTCTTGTAAATACAGGGTTCTCCATAAACCTGTACAAACCCAAACGCTTTAATCACCTCATTAAAGCGAATGTTCCAACTCCGAGATGCTTGCACCAGCCCATAGATGGAGCGCTGGAGCTTGCATACCTTGTTAGCATCTTTAGGATCGACAAAACCTTCTGGCTGCATCATATACAGTTCTTCCTTGAGGAAGCCATTAAGGAATGCCGTTTTGACGTCCATTTGCCAGATCTCATAATCATAAAATGCGACAACTGCTAACATGATTCGGACAGACTTTAGCATCGCTACGGGTTAGAATGTCTCATCGTAGTCAACTCCTTGAACTTGTCGATAACCCTTAGCGACAAGCCGAGCTTTATAGGCGGTCACATTACCGTCTGCGTCAGTCTTCTTCTTAAAGATCCATTTATTTTCAATGGCTCGCTTATCATCAGGCAAGTCCACCAAAGTCCATACTTTGTTCTCATACATGGATCCTATCTCGGATTTTATGGCCTCAAGCCATTTGTCGGAATTCGGGCCCGCCATCGCTTCTTCATAGTTCGAAGGTTCACCGTTGTCCAACAACATGATCTCTAGGACAGGATTACCGTACCACTCTGGTGCGGAACGTGTCCTAGTGGACCTTCGAGTAGCAACTTGATCTGATGTTTCATGATCATCATCATTAACTTCCTCTCTAGCCGGTGTAGGCTCCACAGAAACAACTTCCTGTGCTGCGCTACTCTCCGGTTCGAGTGAAGGTACAATTACCTCATCAAGTTCCATTTTCCTCCCACTTACTTCTTTCGAGAGAAACTCTTTCTCGAGAAAGGATCCATTCTTGGCAACAAAGACTTTGCCTTCGGATCGTAGGTAGAAGGTATACCCAATAGTCTCTTTGGGATATCCTATGAAGACGCACTTTTCCGCTTTGGGTTCGAGCTTCTCAGGTTGAAGTTTCTTCACATAAGCATCGCAACCCCAAACTTTTAGAAACGACAGCTTAGGTTTCTTTCCAAACCATAATTCATACGGTGTTGTCTCAACGGATTTAGACGGTGCCCTATTTAAAGTGAACGCGGCAGTCTCTAATGCATATCCCCAAAATGATAGCGGTAAGTCGGTAAGAGACATCATAGATCGCACCATATCCAATAGAGTGCGATTACGACGTTCAGACACACCATTTCGCTGAGGTGTGCCTGGCGGCGTGAGCTGTGAAACAATTCCACATTTCCTAAGGTGCGTGTCAAACTCGTGACTTAAATATTCTCCGCCACGATCAGATCGTAGGCATTTTATTTTCCTGTCACGTTGATTCTCGACCTCACTCTGAAATTCCTTGAACCTTTCAAAGGTTTCAGACTTGTGTTTCATTAAGTAGACATACCCATATCTGCTCAAGTCATCAGTGAGGGTGAGAACATAACGGTAGCCACCGCGAGCCTCGACACTCATTGGACCGCATACATCGGTATGTATTATCTCCAACAAGTCAGTTGCTCGCTCCATTGTTCCGGAGAACGGAGTTTTGGTCATCTTGCCCATGAGGCATGGTTCGCATGTGTCAAATGATTCGAAATCAAGTGACTCCAAAAGTCCATCAGCATGGAGCTTCTTCATGCGTTTGACACCAATATGGCCAAGACGGCAGTGCCACATGTAAGTGGGACTATCGTTATCAACTTTACACTTTTTGGTACTCACACTATGGACATGTGTAACATCACGTTCGAGATTCATCAAAAATAAACCATTGACCAGCGGGGCATGAGCATAGAACATTTCTCTCATATAAATAGAACAACCATTATTCTCGGATTTAAAAGTGTAGCCATCTCGTATCAAGCGAGATCCAGATACAATGTTCATGCTCAAAGCTGGTACTAAATAACAATTATTAAGGTTTAAAACTAATCCCGAAGGTAGATGTAGAGGTAGCGTGCCGACGGCGATCACATCGACCTTGGAACCATTCCCGACGCGCATCGTCACCTCGTCCTTTGCCAACCTTCGCTTATTCCGCAGCTCCTGCTTGGAGTTACAAATGTGAGCAACTGCACCGGTATCAAATACCCAGGAGCTACTACGAGCGCTGGTTAGGTACACATCAATAACAAGTATATCACATATACCTTTAACGTTGCCGACCTTCTTATCCGCTAAGTACTTGGGGCAGTTCCGCTTCCATTGACCGGTACCCTTACAATAGAAACACTCAGTCTCAGGCTTGGGTCCATTCTTGTTCTTCTTCTTCCCGGCAACTTGCTTACCGGGCGCGGCAATAGCTTTGCCGTCCTTCTTGAAGTTCTTCTTACCCTTGCCTTTCTTGAAACTAGTGGTCTTGTTTACCATCAACACTTGATGCTCCTTTCTGATCTCGACCTCTGCTGATTTCAGCATCGAGTACAACTCAGGAATGGACTTCTCCATCCCCTGCATGTTGTATTTCATCACAAAGCTTTTGTAGCTAGGTGGAAGCGACTGGAGGATTCTGTCAATGACTGAGTCATCCGGGAGATTAACTCCCAGCTGAGTCAAGCGGTTGTGAAGCCCAGACATCTTGAGGATGTGCTCACTAACAGAACTGTTCTCCTCCATCTTACAGCTGAAGAACTTGTCAGAGATGTCATATCTCTCGACTCGGGCATGAGCTTGGAAAACCAGTTTCAGCTCTTGGAACATCTCATATGCTCCGTGTTGCTCAAAACGCTTTTGGAGCCCCGATTCTAAACTGTAAAGCATGCCGCACTGAACAAGGGAGTAATCATCGCAGCGTGACTGCCAAGCGTTCGTAACGTCTTGGTCCGCTGGGAGAATGGGTGGGTCACCTAGCGGTGCATCAAGGACATACAATCTCTTGGAAGCTATGAGGATAATCCTCAAGCCACGGACCCAGTCCGTATAGTTGCTTCCATCATCTTTCAGCTTGGTTTTCTCTAGGAACGCGTTGAAATTGAGGTTGACATTTGCGTTGGCCATTGGATCTACAATATAGATATTAAAGGCAATTTTAGACTAAGTTCATGATAATCGAGTTCACATAATCAAATTATTCAATGAACTCCCACTCAGATAGACATCTCTCTAGTCATCTAAGTGACACATGATCCATGTCAACTAGCCCGTGTCCGATCATCACGTGAGACGGACTAGTCATCCATGGTGAACATCTCCATGTTGATCGTATCTTCTATACGACTCTTGTTCGACCTTTCGGTCTTCCGTGTTCCGAGGCCATGTCTGTACATGCTAGGCTCATCAAGTCAACCTAAGTGTTTCGCGTGTGTAAATCTGGCTTACACCCGTTGTATGCGAACGTTAGAACCTATCACACCCGATCATCACGTGGTGCTTCGGAACAACGATCCTTAGCAGCGGTGCACAGTTAGGGTGAACACTTCTCTTGAAATTTTATTGAGAGATCATCTTATTTACTACCGTCGTTTTAAGCAAATAAGATGTAAACATGATAAACATCACATGCAATCAATATAGTGACATGATATGGCCAATATCATCTTGCTCCTATGATCTCCATCTTCGGGGCACCATGATCATCATTGTCACCGGCACGACACCATGATCTCCATCATCATGATCTCCATCATTGTGTCTTCATGAGGTTGTCTCGCCAACTATTACTTCTACTGCTATGGCTAACGCTTAGCAATAAAGTAAAGTAATTACATGGCGTTTGTGATTGACTCGCAGGTCATACAATAAATAAGACAACTCCTATGGCTCCTGCCGGTTGTCATAGTCATCGACATGCAAGTCGTGAACCCTATTACAAGAACATGATCAATCTCATACATCACAATGCATCACATCACATCCTTTTGGCCATATCACATCACACGGCATATGCTGCAAAAACAAGTTAGACGTTCTCTAATTTGTAGTTGCAAGTTTTTACGTGGTTGCTATAGGTTTCTAGCAAGAATGTTTCTTACCTACGTCAAAACCACAACGTGATATGCCAATTGCTATTTACCCTTCATAAGGACCCTATTCATCGAATCCAATCCGACTAAGGTGGGAGAGACAGACACCCGCTAGCCACCTTATGCAACTAGTGCATGTCAGGCGGTGGAACCGGTCTCACGTAAGCGTACGTGTAAGGTTGGTCCGGGACGCTTCATCCCACAATACCGTCGAATCAAGATAAGACTAGTAACGGCAAGCATATTAACAAAATCGACGCCCACAACTGCTTTGTGTTCTACTCGTGCATAGATTCTACGCATAGACCTAGCTCATGATGCCACTGTTGGGAGACGTAGTAGTAAATCAAAATTTTCCTACGTGTCACCAAGATCTATCTATGGAGAAACCAGCAACGAGAGGGGAGAGATTGCATCTTCATACCTTTGAAGATCGCTAAGCGGAAGCGTTACAAGAACGCGGTTGATGGAGTCGTACTCGCAGCGATTCAGATCGCGGAAGATCCGATCAAGTGCCGAACGGACGGCACCTCCGCGTTCAACACACGTGCAGCCCGGTGACGTCTCCTACGCCTTGATCCAGCAAGGAGGAAGGAGAGGTTGGGGAAGAGCTCCAGCAGCAGCACGACGGCGTGGTGGTGGTGGAGTATCAAGGTATCCCGGCAGGGCTTCGCCAAGCGCTGCGGAGGAGGAAGAAGAGAGGTAGAGCTTTGCCGAGAGAGAGAGAGTTCAGATCTATCCTCAAAGGGCCAAAACCTCAAGTATATATAGTAGGAGGGAGAGGGAGGGCTGGCTTGGCCCCTCCTCCAAGGAGGAGAGGTTCGGCCGAAGTGGGGGAGGAGTCCACCTCCCACAAGGGAGGTGGATCTCCTCCTTTCAAACCCCTTTTGCCCTTATCTCTAGATCCCAGCCGCATGGGCCCTTCTAGGAGGTCTTGGCTGGCCCAATATGGGCTGGCACACCTCCTCTAAAGTCCCACTAAGTCCTCTGGTCGTCACACCCCTCCCGGGGGTCCTCCGGCACCCTCCCGGCACTCCCGGTACAATACCGATGAGCCCGAAAACTTTCCGGTGACCAAAACTGGACTTCCTATATATCAATCTTTACCTCCGGACCATTCCGGAGCTCCTCGTGACGTCCGGGATCTCATCCGGGACTCCGAACAACCTTTGGTAATCACGTATACCTTTTCCCTATAACCCTAGCGTCATCGAACCTTAAGTGTGTAGACCCTACGGGTTCGGGAGACACGTAGACATGACCGAGACACCTCTCCGGCCAATAACCAACAGCGGGATCTGGATACCCATGTTGGCTCCCACGTACTCCACGATGATCTCATCGGATGAACCACGATGTCAGGGATTCAATCAATCCCGTATACAATTCCCTTTGTCTATCGGTATGGTACTTGCCCGAGATTCGATCGTCGGTATCCCCATACCTTGTTCAATCTCGTTACCGGCAAGTCTCTTTACTCATTCCGTAATACATCATCCCATGACTAACTCCTTAGTCACATTGAGCTCATAATGATGATGTCTTACCGAGTGGGCCCAGAGATACCTCTCCGTCACACGGAGTGACAAATCCCAGTCTCGATTCGTGTCAACCCAACAGACACTTTCGGAGATACCCGTAGCGTACCTTTATAGCCACCCAGTTACGTTGTGACGTTTGGCACACCCAAAGCATTCCTACGGTATCCGGGAGTTACACAATCTCATGGTCTAAGGAAATGACACTTGACATTGAAAAGCTTTAGCAAACGAACTACACGATCTTGTGCTATGCTTAGGATTGGGTCTTGTCCATCACATCATTCTCCTAATGATGTGATTCCGTTATCAACGACATCCAATGTCCATGGTCATGAAACCGAGACCATCTATTGATCAACGAGCTAGCCAACTAGAGGCTCACTAGGGACACATTGTGGTCTATGTATTCACACATGTATTACGGTTTCCGGTTAACACAATTATAGCATGAACAATAGACAATTATCATGAAGCAGGAAATACAATAATAACCATTTTATTATTGCCTCTAGGGCATATTTCCAACAAAAACTCAATTCATCACAAGAAGATAGAGAGGGGAAAACTCCATATGATTCAATCTATATCAATAAAGCTCGCGGTACATCAAGATCGTGCCATCTCAAGAACACGAGAGAGAGAGAGATCAAACACATAGCTACTTGTACATACCCTCATCCCCGAGGGTGAACTACTCCCTCCTCGTCATGGAGAGCGTCGGGATGATGAAGATGGCCTCCGGTGATGGTTTCCCCCTCCGTCAGGGTGCCGGAACGGGCTCCCGATTGTTTTTTTGTGGCTTTGGAGGCTTGTGGCGGCGGAACTCCCGATCTAGGTTTATTTTAGGGGGTTTCTGTATTTATAAGAGTTTTTGATGGCGGAAACAAGTCCAGGGGGTCCACGAGGAAGTCACAAGCCAGGGGGCGCGCCCTAGGGGGTGGGCGCCCCCCTGTGGCTTGTGGCTTCCTTGGCCTTCCTATCCGATGACTCTTTGCTCTAGTATTTTTTATATTTTCCAAAAATATTCTTCGTAAATTTTCAGCTCATTCCGAGAACTTTTATTTCTTCACACAACACCACCACTGTAGTTCTGCTGAAAACAGCGTCAGTCTGGGTTAGTTCTAATAAAATCATAACAAAATCATATAGAATTATTGTAAACATGGCATGAATACTTCATAAATTATAGATACGTTGGAGACGTATCAGCATCCCCAAGCTTAATTCCTGCTCGTCCTCGAGTAGGTAAATGATAAAAGAAATAATTTATGAAGTGTGAATGCTAGCATAGTGCATAAATTTCATCAATGATAATTCCAATCACTTTTTCTAGCATCATTATATATCGTAAACAGTAGCTCATCTCATAAAACTTCTCATGATGAAATAACAAGCTATCCACATGTTTAAAGTATAGACTAACAAACTATGCTTTCAGTCACCAAACAATTGCAATTCATCTTATTTTCAGGAAGGGTCTATGTAAGAGCTTTGATTTAGCAAATTCCACATACTCAATTATCATATAGTCTTCCATGATTGCTAGCACTGAAAGCATATTTTTAGAGCAAATGGCATCCGTCAAACACAAAGAAAGATAGGGGCTTAGAGTTTTGCCTTCCAACTTATTTATCATATAGATAATTGTCAACAATTCATGATCAAATGTATTTGAATGGTTATATATGCTTGGATCTTTCCCCAACACATGACGCTTGCCAAGAGAAAAAGGCAAAATATAGGAAGTGGTGAAGATCACCATGGCTCTTGCATAAAAGTAAGTACATGAAAGTAAAAGATAGACCCTTCGCAGAGGGAAGCATTGATTTGCAGAGGTTCCAGAGCTCGAGCTTTTGAAACAGAGATGAATAATAATTTTGGGCGGTATGCTTTCATCGTCACCATAACAACCGAGAGATCTTGGTATCTTCCATGCTTGATACATTATAGGCGGTTCCCAAATAGAATGGTAAAGTTTTTACTCCCCCTCCACCAATCAATCACACTCCATGGTGAGCCGAATCCACGGGTACCATCCATACCAACAACATTCCTAGGGGAGTTTTGTTTAATTATTTGCATTTTTTATTTCGGGGCTGGGAATCCCTATTAGCAGCCACTTTCTCGTGAATGATAGTGAATCAACACATATCGTGAGAATAACCCACCTAGCATGGAAGATACTGACAACCCCTAGTTACTATATGAGTGATTCGTGCATACAAAACAGAATATTATTTGAAGGTTTAGAGTTTGGCACATGCAAATTTACTTGGAATGGCAGGTAAATACCGCATATAGGTAGGTATGGTGGACTCCTATGGAAAAACTTTGGGTTTAAGGGTGTCTGGATGCACAAGTAGTATTTCTACTTGGTGCGGAAGTTCTGTTTAGTATGAGGTGGAAGCAAGCACCACATGTTGGAGGATCCATAACAATATAACTTCTATGCAAATATATGCAACCATAACTCATTACATTGTCTTCCTTTTCCAACTTCAACTAATTTTCTCAAGTTTGAAAATAATTAATGGGTAATCACAATCATAGAAGATGTACAAGATAGTATATTTATATGTGAAACCTCTCTTCCTTCAATATTCTTTCATGAATGGTTCAAGTGATCAATGCAGTGTTTGCTTACTTACAATAAATTTTACCACCTATACTTCTTATATGTGAAATCATTAATCCCCATGGGATAATTATATGAAGCATATATAATTTCAGGTTTATGATATTCAATTCATTCAACCATTTACTCATAGGATATAAGTGAATCACGAGAGTAAATGACAAAACTACTCCAAAACATATACGTGAAGATCAATGAGTAGTCAAAAAATTAAGTAGCTATGTGGGTACTCTCTCTCTCTCAATAAATATTTTCATATCTGAGTATATTATTAAACAGCAAGCAAAGGAAAAAATATCACTCCAAGAATAGCACGCATAATGTGAATGAATAACAATTTAGGCTCTGCATAGGCTAACCGATAATTGTTGATGAAGAGAGGTGGGATGTGTATCATCCCCAAGATTAGATGCTTGAGACTTCTTGAAATATTTACTTTGGGTGCCTTGGGCTTCCCCAAGATTGAGCTTTTGTATCTCGTTCAATCCTCTCATATCCCGGTTTCACCTATTCTCAAAAACTTCATCCACACAAAACTCGAAAAGAACTCGTGAGATAGGTTAGTACACATAATAAATTAACTCTTTATGTACTTCCAAGACAAGTTGCATAATAATTTTCAAACATTAGATACTTTATACTATCATTTCCACAATTTATATCTACCAATAGGCTATGGAAACTATAGGATAAGTAGATAATAAAACTATGACAACAATCTTTCCAAACAGAACAGTCTGTAGAAATTTATGAAAACAGTGTACTTATCTAACTCACAAAATTATGAAAATTCAGGACATTCTATAAAATTTATATGAAAACACAGTGTACAAATTTCAGAAACTTTGCAAGTTCCAATAAAATATTAAAATTCAAACACTACAACAGAAGTTTTTGTTTTTACACAGCACACATCAAACATGCAATTCAAGCATCCTAAGGCAATTCTTGGAAATTTTTATTGAAAAACAAGATTATAAATAACATCTAACATAAAAAAATGACGCTCCAAGCAAAACTCATATTATGTGATGAATAAAAATATAGCTCCAAGTAAGATATACCAATAGTGTTGAAGACGAAAGAGGGGATGCCTTCCGGGGCATCCTCAAGATTAGACGCTTGAGTCTTCCTTGAATATTACCTTAGGGGTGCCTTTTGAATCCCCAATATTAGGTTCTTTTCACTCCTTATTCTTCTCATATCGGTGTCTCACCCAAAACTTGAAAACTTCAATCACACAAAACTTGACGGAACTTTGTGAGAAGGGTTAGTGTAATAAAGATAGATCATTCACGTAGGTACTGTCAATACAAGATTCATAATTGTTCTCACATAATACCTACTGTGTTCCGTCATTCCCACTATTTATATTACTCAATATAAGCTATAGGAACACTTGAAACAAGCAAACTATGCATGCAAAACAGAATCTGTCAAAAACGGAACAGTCTGTAAATATCTGAATGATAACCATACTTACCTAACGCTTAAAATTCTGAAACATTAGGAAAACCCAAGGAATTTGCATACAAATATTGTGTACAAATTTCAGAATTTTTTGACGCTCCAGTAAAATCATATAATTCATATACTAGACGCAAAACTTTCTGTTTTTGCACAGAATCAAACAAGCAAGTATCCACACTATCCCAAAGGCTTTACTTGGCACTTTATTGAAATAAAAGACACAAAACATGATGACTATAGTATCTTAATCATGTGAACACGTCAAAACATAAAATAAAAGTGTTGGGTTGTCTCCCAACAAGCGCATTTCTTTAATGCCTTTTAGCTAGGCATGATGATTTCAATGATGCTCATATAGGAATAATAATTGAAACATGCAAAAGAGCATCATGAATCTTATGACAGACACATTTAAGTCTAACCCACTTCTTATGAATAGGGATTTTGTGAGAAAATAATTTATGGTAGCAAGAATCAACTTGCATAGGAAGGCAAGACAAGCATAACTTCAAAACTTTGAACACATAGAGAGGAAACTTGATATTATTGCAATTCCTACAAGCATATGTTCCTCCCTCATAATAATTTTCAGTAGCATCATGAAGGAATTCCATAATATAACCAGCACATAAAGCATTCTTTTAATGATCTACAAGCATAGAAATTTTACTACTCTCCACATAAGCAATTTCCTTCTCATTCATAATAGTGGGAGCAAACTCAACAAAATAACTATCATGTGACACTTGATTGACATAACCACATTGAATATTAAAATCATGATAATATGTTTCATGGTTGTCATTAATATTTATAGCATATGTGTCATCATAATCATCATCATATATATGAGGCATGTCATAATCATAATAGTTTTGCTCATCAAAACTTGGGGGACTAAAAATATCTTCGTCATCAAACATAGCATCCCCAAGCTTGTGGCTTTGCATATCATTAGCATCATGAATATTCAGAGAATTCAAACTAACAATATTGAAATAATTCTCATCATTCAAGGATTTAGTGCCAAACATTTTAATAACTTCTTCTTCTAACATTTGAGCACAATTTTCCTTTCCATGATTTTCACGAAAGACATTAAAAAGATGAAGCATATGAGGCAACCTCAATTCCATTTTTTTGTAGTTTTCTTTTATAAAACCAAACAAGTGAAAAAAAAGAAACTAAAAGATTTGATTGCAAGATCTAAAGATATACCTTCAAGAACTCACCTCCTGGGGAACGGTGCCAGAAAAGTGCTTGATGTCTACTACACAACCTTCTTCTTGTAGACTCGTGTTGGGCCTCCAAGCGCAGAGTTTTGTAGGACAGCGAAATTTTTCCCTCAAGTGGATGACCTAAGGTTTATCAATCCATGGGAGGTGTAGGATGAAGATGGTCTCTCTCATACAACCCTGCAACAAAATAACAAAGAGTCTCTTGTGTCCCCAACACACCCAATACATTGGTAAATTGTATAGGTGCACTAGTTCGGCGAAGAGATGGTGATACAAGTGCAATATGGATGTTAGATATAGGTTTTGTAATCTGAAAATATAAAAACAGCAAGGTAAATAATAGTAAACAGCGAGCAAAACGTTGTATAAATGCTTGGAAACAAGGCCTAAGGTCCATACTTTCACTAGTGTAATTTCTCTCAACAATATTGACATAGTTGAATCATATATAAGTACCTGTCATGCGACAAATAGTTCACTCCAAAGTCACAAATAGCGGAGAACTAACGAAGAAATTATTGTAGGGTATGAAACCACCTCAAAGTTAAATTTTCTGATCAATCTTATGAGCTATCCCTGTAAATGTCACGAACAGCCCTAGAGTTTGTACTAAAATAACACCTTAAGATACACATGAACCAAAACCCTAATGTCACCTAGATACTCCAATGTCACCACAAGTACCCATGGACTTGATTATACGATATGCATCACATAATTTCAGATTCATCATGTTCAATCCAACACAAAGAACTTCAAAGAGTGCCCCAAAGTTTCTACCGGAACATCAAGACAAGAACGTGTGCCAACCCCTATGTATAGATTCCCAAGGTCATGGAACCCGCAAGTTGATCACCAAAACATACATCAAGTGGATCAATAGAACATCCCATTGTCACCACGGATATCCCATCGCAAGACATACATCAAGTGTTGTCAAATCCTTAAAGACTCAATCCGATAAGAAAACTTCAAAGGGAAAACTCAATTCATCACAAGAAGATAGAGATGGGAAAACTCCATATGATTCAATCTATATCAATAAAGCTCGCAGTACATCAAGATCGTGCCATCTCAAGAACACGAGAGAGAGAGAGATCAAACAGATAGCTACTGGTACATACCCTCAGCCCTGAGGGTGAACTACTCCCTCCTCGTCATGGAGAGCGTCAGGATGATGAAGATGGCCTTCGGCGCTGGTTTCCCCCTCCGGCAGGGTGCCGGAACGGGCTCTCGATTGGTTTTTCGTGGCTTTGGAGGCTTGCGGTGGCGGAACTCCCGATCTAGGTTTCCTTTCGGGGGTTTCTGTATTTATAAGAGTTTGTGGCAACGGAAACAAGTCCAGGGGGTCCAGGAAGAAGTCACAAGCCAGGGGCGCGCCCCTGTGGCTTATGGATTCCTCGACCTTCCTCTCCGACGACTCTTTGCTCAAGTATTTTTTATATTTTCCAAAAATATTCTCCGTAAATTTTCAGCTCATTCCGAGAACTTTTATTTCTGCACAAAAACAACACCACGGTAGTTCTGCTGAAAACAACGTCAGTCCGGGTTAGTTCTAATAAAATCATACCAAAATCATACAGAATTATTGTAAACATGGCATGAATACTTCATAATTATAGATACGCTGGAGACGTATCAAAATACAACTAGTACAACTATCAAGGAAGTCCCTAGAAGTTTCAATTAGTCCATTATAGAAGATATCAAGTATTTCATTTTTCTTAAGTGGATGATGAGGCAAAGCATTAAGTAATTGGAGGAGCCTCCCCCAAGCTTATGGGAGACTCTCTTCTTCAATTTGCACAAATTTAAGTATTTCCTGTAAGGCGGCTTGTTTCTTATGAGAAGGAATTTTTTCCAGAGAAGTAGTAAATCATATCCTAGGGGCTGCGCACACAACCAAGAGTAAGAGTATTGTACCATATCTTAGCATCACCCTTTAATGTGAACGGAAATAATTTGAGAACATAATTGTAGCGTATCTTCTCATCATGAGCAAATAGGGTAGCTATATCATTCAGTTTAGTAAGGTGTGCTACCATAGTTTTAGTTTCATAGCCATGAAAAGGATCAGATTCAACCAAAGTAATCAACTCTGGCTTGATAGAGAATTCATAATCCTTATCAGTGACAATGATAGGTGAAGTAGCAAACTTAGGATCACATTTAATTTTAGCATTCAAAGTCTTTTCTTTATACTTGCATAGTATTTTCTTAACATCATTTCTATCCTCATAGGCAAGAATCTCTCTAGCTATTTCTTCATCCAAAGTATAACCTTCAGGTATCTTTGTCATTTCAAATCTATAAGAGCTAGGAGTAGCAGGTGATTGAAAATCTTCATCAGTTTCAGTATTTTCAAGTTCTCTAGCTTTAGCAAGATGAGCATCTAGTAATTCATTTAGTGGCACAGTTTCAACACTTGTAGTAATAGTGTCATCATAAATTTTAGAAGTAGCATCATCAATCATATCAGGACGATCAATAGGTGGTGGTGTAACAAGCTGATTCAAAACAGTAGGTGAATCAAAAGCAGAGCTAGATGGCAACTGCTTACCTCCTCTCGTATGAGAGGGAACGATCTTGGTTCTTGTATCCTTCAGATTCTTCATAGTGATAAATTGATATAAATCCCAAGTGACTCAACAAATATACTTATTCTCCCCGGCAACGGCACCAGAAAAAGGTCTTGATAACCCACAAGTATAGGGGATCACAACAGTTTTTGAGGGTAGAGTATTCAACCCAAATTTATAGATTCGACACAAGGGGAGCCAAAGAATATTTGAGAGTATTAGCAGTTGAGTTGTCAATTCAACCACACCTGGAGATAAATATCTGTAGCAAAGTGATCAATAGCATAGTAATATGATAGTTTGATAGTAGTAGTAACAGTAACAGTAGCGGTAACAACAATAGTAGTAGTTTTGTAGCAAGTGCAATAGTAACAACAGTAGTAGTAACTTAGCAAGAGCAATATGTGAAAATATCGTAGGCACTGGACCAGAGTATTCGTTGGATGATATTCATCATATAATAGTCATAACCTAGGGCGACACAAAACTAGCTCTAGGTCCTCAATGTAATGTAGGCATGTATTCCGTATATAGTCATACATGCTTATGGAAAAGAACTTGCATGTCATCTTTTTTCCTACCCTCCCGTGGCAGCGGGGTCCATAAGGAAACTAAGGGATATTAAGGCCTCCTTTTAATAGAGTACCAGAACAAAGCATTAACACTTAGTGAATACATGAACTCCTCAAACTACGGTCATCACCATGAAGTATCCCAAATATTGTCACTATGGGGTTGACGGATCATAACACGTAATAGTTGCATATGACTAGGCAAGATCGGATCAAGAACATAGATAATGATGATAACATAAAAGGCTCATATCTAAATTCATGGCACTCGGGCCCTAGTGACAAGCATTAAGCATGGCAAAGTCATAGCAACATAAATCTCAGAACATAGTGGATACTAGGGATCAAGCCCTAACAAAACTAACTCGATTATATGATGAATCTCATCCAACTCCTCACCGACCAGCGAACCTACAGGAAATTACTCACTTCTGATGGGGAGCATCATGGAATTGGCGATGGAGAAAGGTTGATGATGACGAAGACCGAAGATTCCCCTCTCCAGAGCCCCAAACGGGCTCCAGATCTGGCCTCCCGATGAAGAATAGGAGGCGGAGGCGGCTCTGTATCGTGAAATGCGATGAAACTTTCGCTCTGATTTTTTACGAAGAATTGTGAATTTATAGCATCGGAATTAGGGTCGAGGGTCCCGCGAGGTGTCCACCCTCCACCAGGGCGCTAACTGAGCGTGGGCACCCTGCCCCCTCTCAGGTGGCTTCTGGCTCCATAATTCCCTAAATATTCCAAAATAAATCTAAAAATGTTTTTGTTCCATTCTGAGAACTTTTATTTTTGCACAAAAAGAACAACATGGTAGTTCTGCTGAAAGCAACGTCAGTCCGAATTAGTTTCATTCAAGTCATGCAAATTAGAGTCCAAAACAAGAGCAAAAGTGTTAGGAAAAGTGGATACGTTGGAGATGTATCATTTGCTTTGAGAGAGCTAATAAGCTTTGCAATAAGTATATGAGTTCTTTATGAATGATGTGAATCCATAAATATGTGCACTCCCGCCTTTTCATAATTGCTAGCCTCTTTGATACCATGCATTGCCCATTCTCACCTCGAGGATTGGTGCAACCTTCCCCGGTGCATCCAAACACTATGACATGATACACTCTAACACACATAAGTCACCCTATATCTTCCTCAAAACAGCCACCATACCTACCTATCCTGACATTTTCATAGTCATTCTGAGATATAATGCCATAGAACTTCCACTGTTATGTCACATGACTTATGTGTTCATCATCATATTGCTTTGCATGATCATGTAGCTGACATAGTATTTCTGGCAAAGCCACTGTTCATCATTACCTACATGTTATGCTAGATCATTGCACATCTTGGTACACTGCTAGAGGCATTCATATAGGGTCATCTTGTATAGTAGATTTTCATATTGAGTTGTAAGTAAATAGAAGTGTGATGACCATCATTATTAGGGCACTGTCTCAATGAGGAAAGGATGATGGAGACTATGATTCCCCCACAAGTCTGGATGAGACTCCGTATGAAAAGAAAAAGGAAAAAGAGATAAAGAAAAAAAGAAAATAAAAACAAAAATGAGAGAAAATAGAGAAGGGGTAGTGCTACTATTTTTTTCCACACGTGTGCTTAGAGGAAGCACCATGGTCTTCATATAGAGAGTATCCTGATTTGTCATTTTCATATGCTTAGAACTTGGCTTGTATATTCCGATGATGGGCGCTAGTAGAAAACAAGGCATTGGTCCCGGTTCTGAAGGGTCTTTAGTCCCGGTTCTACAACCAGGACTAAAGGCCCTCACTTTTAGTCCCGGTTGTGTTACGAACCGGGACTAAAGGAGCTTCACGTGGTCGCTGTCGGGCACCCAGGAAGGAGGACCTTTAGTCCCGGTTGGTAACACCAACCAGGACTAAAAGGCAGCCATGCGTCAGCACCAGCCAAGCGCTATTTTTTTTCAAAGGAGGGGTTTAGGGTTTGGAAGGGTTTATGGGTTTCATATTGTGTTTCCCCATTTCCTTTTTGTGTTTACCATTTAATTCTTTTACATTTAGGGTTTTCATTTTCATTTTATGTTTTCCATTCAGCTCGACGGTAGCTACTACATATAGCAATGAAGGATTCATTACACAAGTCGTGTCATGAATAGATAGAGAAGTGACCTCTCTTTCTCCGTGCTCGGTCGAACAACAAGTTTTCATATATCTATTAGACGCTTGTACCTATAGTACAGGTTCATGCATATATACAATACAAAATCACTTACGACCCCTATCTAATTACCAACATTCACTATAAATTCTAGATGGTATTCTCCGGTTTTAGCTATGACCTCTTCAAGGAAGAATCCTGCCAATTCCTGTTGAATTGCTCGTATGCGAGCCTCTGGTAGGAGTTCGTCCCGCTTTCGTTCGATCTAATTTAAAGAAGGGGGTCAATATATATATGAATGAATGAAACTCAACACAATTGATGATAATAAAATAAATTTGAGAATGTTGTTTACGTACTTCAACTTGTTGCAAAAATCTGCCCATCTCACAGGTCGTCTGGTGAATGAACTCGCAAACATAGTATCCACATAAGTTATTCCCGAATCCGTGTCTCAAGCACTTTACGAGAATAGAGTTCAGTCAAAATAATAATCAAGCATGATAGTGGTATTGAAACTACAATCAAAGAGATGTGCTGACCTAGCTAGTACTACTTACAATGAGTTGTTCAAATCGCAGCTCCTCTCTCCATTCACCCTTAGCCTGCTTGGTGAACTTTTTCCAAACCCTGCCCTGCAAAGAAAATGAATAAATGAGTTATTAATTACTTGATATCAGGAAATGAACGAAAGTTGCCAACATAGTGCAATAATGACTGAAATTACCTCTGGAGCATTTCTCTCAGGTTCACGCACAACTCCATGTCTTTACGTAACGAGTACATGAGAAGTACTTCTCCTACGTCAAGCTGAATGACTAGAAGAATAAAGTGGAACATGCGCACGCATAGCTCATCAATTACACTTAACATCGAGTAATTGAAACAAAATGATGTTTACAAGACAGTATAACACTCACCCGAAGTTGTAAGGAAATAGTATTTCCCTTTTGGTTTGTTGTTCAATTAACGCCCTTAGGAAGATCTTCTCTGCATCCTTGTTGTTCTATTTTACTGTACCTTCATGAATAGTATTTGGGTTAATGAACCCGATGTCCCAGATTTGTCCTCTTTGGCATTCGAGGATCTTCTTTCTGCATAATATATATGATGAGGATAATTATACATGCAATGAACGAGTGGAGCTAGAGACTTAGTTATAGAAATGATACTTAGAAAGAAAAGCAACCGACGACAGCTTTGTCGATGTCATCTTGATTGTATAACTGAAATAATTCTTCAAATTGAACGTAAATATCCTCGTCTCTGTTTAAGTAATGCTCATCTTTAACCCCCACAATGATCTAGTCGACCCCTTGCTTTGAGGATTCCAACACTACTGGAATCAGAGAATTTGCCATCTGCCTGATCTTTGCCGTCTGCTTGCAGATGGCAAAGAAACATTTTGCCGTGATATTCCAAAACATAGACGACAAAGAACACATCGATGGCAAAGATACTGTTTGCTATCAGTGCACTCTTTGCCGCTCGCTGGCAGACGACAAAGATGCGCCAGGCAGACGGCAAAGAGACCAGGCGGGCCCCACTGCATCATGGACAACATGGTTGCCATCAGCTAAATCTTTTCCATCTGTCGCACCCTGTTTGCCATCTGCCTCCCCCTGCCATTTGCTAGCAGACGTGGAAAGGGGATGGCCACTTAACGGCCACGGCGCCCAACCCCCTCCCCACCGCATCTCCCCAGCTCCCTCTCTCCCCCACTCCCCACCACTCTCTCTCTCCCCCGTCTCCCCAACCTCTCTATCTCTCCCCTCCCTGTGTCGCTTGCACCACCACCATCGCGCCGCCCCTCCTTACAGCCCCTCCCTGCGCTGCCCACCACTGCTGCGCCCCCACCCCACGGCTCCCCTCCCTGCGCCCCCACCACAGCGCCGCACCTTCTCCCTCCCGCACCCTTGCCTCGCCACCCATCTGCCACCATCGGCCTCCTCGCCGCCTGGCTCTTGCGCCCCACGACCTCCCCGGCCCGCGCCATGCCGGCCTTGCACCTCGCCCCGCTCACAATCGGCCCCCCCGCCGGCCCCTAGCCCCGCCCCACCACGGGCCTCCCTGCCGGCCCCTCGCCTCGCCCCATTGCCCGCCTGCTCGCCGCCAGCCCGGCCCTCGCGCCCCTCCTCTCCACCGGACGCCCCGCCACCGGCAGCGCCGCTCATCTATAAGGTATTTTCACAGAACTAGCAAAATGGCCCGATGCGCGGGCTGTAACTTTGGGAAGTTGAATAATAAGAATGTTATTTCACTATCTTGTGCACTGGTTGATTAATCAAGATATTAAAGATGATATCAAGTTATATAGAAACTATATTTTAGGATAATGCTTGTTCTTGAAGGTTCTCGAGGAAGAGGTTCAAAATTTCAGTAAAGTTATAGTATGAAATCAAGCATAACCCTATAATATTCATACTGATTTGATCACAAATATTGCGAAGGTAGTTTTTATTTGTCAAAATTGTACCTGATAAATATTAAACTAATATCAGAGAAATATATGAAGATATGGATTCTACCTTTTTAGATGAACCTTCCAAACTGTTCCTCAACTATGTTAATCATATCTTTGGACTACTAAAAAACAATCACAACATCTATAATGACAACTTAGTTTTTTTCTGATTAGCAATCATCCATATAAAATTTCTTGAAAACAATATTAACTAACATGGTCGTACAATTGGAATAGGTTAAAACCGCGCTATTTAGTATATGTATGCGAATGAGAAATAAAGGGAACAATCAAAGTAGCAGATACAAATTAATTCTATAATATTATTTGAATATGGGAAATTATGGTAATCTTTAATCAACTTATGTAGTCCTAAGCTTCTTACTCTCTAAATCCCCAGTACAAGTATGCATTTTTTGAACCATAAGAATTTTTTCTAACCAATTGAACTTTAGATATATTATATAGATTACACATCAATCCTTTGAGAATTTGTATTTCAAATGTGTATACTTTAATTTGCACCAAGCTTCATCGTTGCGTCTTAGCAATATTACCGCCTTCCTTGACTATGAAAAACGTATTGCCTGAAACACGACTCGATCATCTCTATATCATCTAAGCCTAGGTAACTTCTCGTTGATCAAGGATCCAAAGTGACATGTGGTGTACACGATTGTACATATATATGATAGTTGTAGTGAGTTAGAATATACTAGCGCCAAAGATGCACGGCGCACGTCGTGCCCGTAGGAGCACCCATGTAGAGAGGAGGCCAGAGGCGAGGAACACCCACCAGGGCGCGCTAGAGGCCCCTAGCGTGGCCTGGTGGGTGGTGCCCACCTCGGGACCCTCTCAACCGACTATCGCCCCTATAAATTATCAAATATTCAGAAAACCCTAGGGGAGTCGACGAAAAACAATTCCAGCCGCCGCAAGTCCAGAACTACGAGATCCAATCTAACACCATTACGAAGGCGTTCATCTTCTTCATAGGTGCCTATTCGATGATGCATGAGTAGTCCACCATAGACCTACGGGTCAGTATGTAGTAGCTAGATGGCTTCCTCTCTCTCTCTCTCTCTGTCTCTCTCTGTCTCTCCCTTATGATTCTCAATAGAATGGTCTCTTGGAGATCTATTTGATGTAATGACTTTTGCGGCGTGTTTGTTGGGATCCGATAAATTTTGAGTTCATGATCAGTTTCTATCCATGAATATTATTTGAGTATTCTTTGATCTCTTATATTCATGATTACTTATAGCCTCGTATTTCTTCTTAGAATATTTGGTTTAGTTAGGCCAACTAGATCGATTTTTCTTGCCTTGGGAAGAGGTGCTTTGTGATGGGTTCGATCTTGCGGTGTTCTTTTCTAGTGACAGAAGGGGCAACAAGACACACATGTATCATTTACATCAAGGATAAAAAGATGGGGTCTATTCCTACATGAATAGATCTTGTATACATCATGTCACCGTTCTTATTGTATTACTCCGTTTCCCCATGAACTTTATACACTAGATGCATGTTGGACAGCGGTCGATGTGTGGAGTAATAGAAGTAGATGCAGAATCGTTTCGGTCTACTTATCTTGGATGTGATGCCTATATAATGATCATTGCATGGATATCGTCATGATTATTTGATCTTCTATCAATCTCCCAACAGTAATTTGTTCACCCATCGTGTGTTATACTCATGAGAGAATCCACTAGTGAAACCTACGGCCCCCGCGTCTACTTTTCCAACAAATTGCTTTCTGATATACTATTTTCCTCTTTTGTTTTCATATCAATAAATCCAAAAACCCAAAAATACCTTGTTGCACTTTTTATTTACCTCTTTTATTTTGTGTTCTTGCAGAACTATTTGTCATACCTATTACAATCTAATCTATCTTATCATCGTTGAGAGCTTGACAACCTCTCTTACGCGTCGGGTTGCAAGTATTTGTTATTTGTGTGCAGGTGATGTTTATGTAGGTGCTTGATCTTCCTCTACGGATTGATACCTTGGTTTCATAACTGAGGGAAATACTTACTGTCGATGTGTTGCATCATCCTTCCTCTTTGGGGAAATACCGACATATTCTCTAGAAACGTCAAACGATAATGGTAAATAAAGTGCAGCAAGATAGCCCAATCCTTTTGTGGCAAAGGACATGCCAAAACGGTCTCTTATAATAAGCAAAGTGTTCTTGAGGGTACACGGGTATTTCATCTAGTCACTTTCATCATGTTGGTTTGATTTGTGTTCACTACTTTGATAATTTGATATGTCGGCGGACCGGTGCTTGGGTGTTGTTATTACATAAACAAACCTCCCACTTATGATTAACCCCTTCGCAAGCATCTGCAACTACAAGAAAAGTATTAAGATAAAATATAACCATAGCATTAAACATTTGGATCTAAATCAGCCCCTTATGAAGTAGCGCATAAACTAGGGTTTAAGCTTCTGCCAGTCTAGCAACCTATCATCTAATAAATACTCCACACTGCATTCCCTTAGGCCCAAATATGCTGTAGTGTCATGTAGTCGACGTTCACATGACACCACTAAGGAAATCACAACATACATATCATAAAAATATCAAATCCATATCAAATTCACATGATTACTTGCAACATGACTTCTCCCATGACCTCAATAACAAAGGTAACTACTCACAAATGATATTCATGCTCAAGATCAGAGGGGTATTGAATAGCATAATGGGTCTGAAGATATAATATTCCACCAAATAAACCATATAGTAATCAACTATGTAATGTAATCAACACTACTAGTCACCCACACGTACCAATCTGAGGTTCCGGTACAAAGGTTGAATACAAGAGATGAACTAGGGTTTGAGAGGAGATGGTGTTGTTGAAGATGTTGATGAAGATTGGCCTCCCAAAGATGAGAGGATTGTTGGTGATGATGATGGATTTGATTTCCTCCTCTGGGAGGGAAGTTCCCCCGGCGGAATCGCTCCACCGGAGGGCAAAAGTGCTCCTGCACAAGTTTCGCCTCGAGACGGCGGCGTTTCGTCCCGAAAGTCCTCTCCTTATTTTTTCTAGGTCAAAATACCTTAAGTACCAGAAGGTGGGCACCGGAGGTGGGATGGGCTGAGCACGAAATGAAACAAACAGTTATAAAAGACAATATACCACATCCAAATCATAAACCAGATGAGGGCCGATGAAGACGGATATCAACAACCAAGAAAATTATAGAAGTATCTATCTAAATCATACAAATAAGATTTTCTTTTTACAAAAAAGATAAGAACAAGAGGCTCACCAAGGTGGTGCTGGCGATGGGACGATGCGGGTGATCGACGACAGTCAGGGCGGGGATGGGAAGGCACTAAGTAAACCACACCTACACATATGCAAACTAAGAAGTTACATTGAGCTCAAATTGCATATAAATCAAATAAACTCCCACATAATTACTCCCAAACTAAAACCAAGAAATCACTATACCTATAAAGCATGAAACGAGCTAAACTAGAAATGAGAGATGAAAGGGTGAAGTTGCTAACCTTTTAGAACCCTTGGATAGATGGGGGTGCCGCCAATCTTGACAAATCTTGGCAAAAATGGAGGATCAACTCGAGCTTGGGGAAGAAAACAGAGAGGAGGGGAGAGAAATTAAGCTTGGACTCGATTGGGAGCTGGCCAACTTTATATATGGAACACTTTAGTCCTGGTTGGATACACCAACCGAGACTAAAGGTCTATCTCTATTGTTGGTTGGTGATACCAACCGAGACTAGAGGGCCCCCCAGGGGTCCTAGCCTGCTGCAACCATGCCGCAACCCTTTAGTCTCGGTTTATGTCAGCAACCGGGACTAGTCCTCGCGATGCCCTTGTCTGCTCCTAGTCGTTGCAACCGGGACTAATGGTCACATTAGTCTCGATCTCAAACCCGATCAGGACTAATGATCCAGACGAAAGGTCTGTTTTCTACTAGTGGATGTCCCTTTACAACTTAGTAACTCTTACTTCCAGTGTTATCTATTGCACGGCAAGCGAATGAGAGTGTGTGTACATATCTAGAACCTGCTAATAATTGATTGGGTGTCTCTGTTTTTGGTGTCTGCGGCATGTCAACACCGACGCGCATCTATATAAAATGGATGCTTTTGGTGGTAGTGCATTATATATTTGTTAAAATTAATTACATAATGTAATTAAGGGGAAAATCTCCCCTTGCCCAAACTGTCGGGCGGTTCCTCCCGCTACCTACGCGACTCCCTCTTGTCCTGGAACCGACGGATCTTCTCAAACCGTCGCATCTCTCCAGGAGATATATATACTCTCTGTAATGCATCAATGAATGCATTCAATCGGTTTGATTCAGAACACGTTATCGCACACGTAGACAACCAGCGAGAGTGAATAGCAAAAGGAAAAGAGAGGGAGTACCTTGCCGCCGTTTCTACGGGAACAATCCGATGGAAGAGGAATTATGCCTTGTGGACAGTGGTACCACAAACTCCATACTGAGGGAGATGAAATATTTCCAAACTTTGAAAAAGACGAATGGAGATATTCTGACCATCGCTAGACGCGATACAGTGATTGTTGGTACTGGACGTGCCATATTCACCCTCCCAAGTGGTACACAAGTGATAATTTAGGATGCTTTATTGTATCCCGACTCATCACGTACCTTGATTAGTTATCGAGATATCCGTAAGAATGGTTTTCATATTGAAACCCATGAAAACAACAAAGAGGAGTATTTACTCTTTACTAAAGATAACGGATATGGCAAAAAGGTACATGAGAAAATTCATTCTCTATCGTCTGGTTTATACTATACATACATCAACCCCGTGGAACTTGTTGCATACAAAGTAATTTTTCAGAATGTTAACGCATTCCAAACCTGGCATGATCGCCTAGGCCATCCCGGAGTAGGGATGATGAGAAAAATTACTAGCAATTCCATTGGTCATAATTTGCTTGAGTCAAAATTTCCTCAATCTTCTGATTTTGTGTGCACATCTTGTGCCACGGGAAAGCTAATTTGAGGCCCTCACACCTCAAAATACAAGCTGAACCACTTCAGTTCCTTAAACATATTCAAGGAGACATTTGTGGTCCCATTCAGCCATTATCTGGATCTTTCAGGTATTTCGTGGTTCTGATTGACGCATCTACACGATGGTCACATGTGTGTCTTCTATCCACACGGAACCATGCATTTGCCAAGATAATGAGGCAAGTCATTAAGTTGCAAGCCCATTATCCTGAAAGTCGAATTAAGACAATTCGAATGGACAATGCTGCAGAATTCTCCTCACGTGCTTTCAATGATTATTGCATGGCTTTGGGGATTGAAGTTCAGCACTCTGTTCCATATGTCCATACACAAAATGGTTTGGTTGAAGCATTAATTAAGAGGATTAAACTCATTGCAAGACCTTTTTTGATGAATTGAAACTTGCCAACCTCTTGTTGGGGTCATGCTGTTTTACACGCTACTGACTTGATACAACTGAGGCCAACTGCATATCAAAGTTCTTCCACTCTGGAATTGGTACGTGGAAATCCTCCAAGCATTTCCCATCTGCGTAATTTCAGATGTGCTACATACATCCGATCTCACCACCACAACGTACATCTATGGGCCCACACAGAAAGTTGGGGATCTATGTGGGTTACAAATCATCATCGATTATCAAGTACCTAGAACCCTTAACTGGGGATCTATTCACAACCCATCACGCTGATTGCATATTTAGTGAGGAAGATTTTCTGGCATTAGCGAGGAATTTCAAGTACCAAAAAGAATGCCCGGAAATTGAATGGAATGCTCATTCCATTTCATCCTTTGAACCACGTACCCATGAGACCGAACTTCAAGTTTGGAAGATCATTAATTTGCAACATCTTGCAAATAATCTGCCAGATTCATTTACTGATCTGAAAGGTGTTACAAAATCCTTAAATCTGGCCAGAAAGAGTGGAGGTACCAATAAAAACCACACAACTCCCTGATCCTAAAAAGAGGGGGAGTAGTATGGCCTCTGACTTGGACTAGCTTCTAGCAAGCAACAAAGGAAATCAAGGAGAAAATCCTTGGAGACAGTAAGTGCAGGTCAACTCAATGTTGACAAACACCCGATGGGTAGTGTACACCCATTGGAAGGGCAACCTCCACAACCCAGCTCTAGTGTGCACAAACTGGCTGGAACATCGGAACACCCAGACTCAATCGTATTGGGAAATCACGAAGAGTCTCTAGGAGTGCAGGAAATTTCTATCAACTATGTTGATTCTGGAGAATCATTTGACCTTAAGACTACGACTGTCCACATATATATTTTGCTAAAAAGATTGCAAATACTCTTCTCACTGATCATGATCCAAGGTCTATCGTCGAGTGCCAAAGGCGCTCCGACTGGCCTAAATGGAAGGATGCAATCCAAGCAGAAATTGCTTCGCTTATGAAAAGAAAGGTATTCACTGAAGCAATACCTACACCTCCCAATGTTTTCCCTATGGGATTGAAATGGGTTTTCCTCGAAAAACGGAATGAGAACAATGAGGTGGTGAGATATAAAGCGAGGCTCGTAGCACAAGGTTTCACGCAAAAACCAGGCATTGATTTCAATGAGACGTACTCTCCAGTAATGAGTGGAACCACTTTCCGATATCTTATATCTTTGGTAGTGCAAAATCGTCTATCGATGTAGTTGATGGACGTCGTGATCGCATATCTTTATGGGTCACTAGATTCAAACATATATATGAAGGTTCCTAACGGAATGTCTATCCCGAATAACAGTGCAAAACGCAACATGTATTGTGTAAAGCTGAATAAGTCATTATATGGCTTAAGAGAGTCGGGACGGATGTGGTACAACCGACTCAGTAAGTTCCTTCTTCAGAAAGGTTACTCCAATAGCACTGATTGCCCATGTGTTTTCATCAAGAAATCCTCTATAGGATTTTGCATCATTTCTGTGTACATTGATGATCTCAACATCATTGGCAACACACCAAACATTGATGAAGCATGCAATCATCTAAAGATGGAATTTGAGATGAAGGATTTGTGTAAAACCAAATTTTTCTTAGGTATTCAACTTGAGCACCTTCCCTCAGGAATCATGGTACACCAAGCTGCCTATATCCAGAAAATATTGGAGAAATTCAATATGGACAAATCCTATCCATCTAATACTCCTATGGTGGTTCGATATCTAGACATAGAAAAAGACCCGTTCAGACCGAGGGATGATGGAGAAGAGGTGTTGGGACCTGAAGTTCCATACCTCAGTTTCGTTGGAGCGCTTATGTATCTTGCAAATTGCACAACACCTGATATTGCATTTGGAGTGAATCTACTTGCTAGACATAGCGCAGCTCCGACTAAACGTCATTAGTATGGAGTGAAGAATATCTTTCGATATCTCCAAGGCACAAAGGATCTAGGCCTATTTTTCTAGTTTCAGAGAAATCTGGACTCTGATATGATTGGATATGTAGATGCCAGCTATTTGTCTAATCCCCATAATGCCAGATCTCAGACCGGTTTTGTGTTCCTATATGGTGGTACTGCTATATCATGGAAGTCTTCAAAATAGTCTCTAGTGGCAACATCTACCAATCATTTTGAAATAATTTCATTATTTGAAGCATCATGTGAATGTGTATGGCTTTGCAGAATGATAAACCACATACAACATTCATGTGTAATTGGTGCGATAGAATCACCCACCATTATCTATGAGGATAATGCGGCCTGTGTTGCACAGATGCAAATATGATACATCAAGAGTAATATCACTAAGCGTATTTCTCCTAAATGGTTTTTGTTGGGGAACATTGCAAGGGAAACAAAAATTTCCTACGCACACGCAAGATCTATCCATGGCGATGAGCATCTACGAGAGGGAGAGTGGATCTACATACCCTTGTAGATCGCTAAGAGGGAAGCGTTAAGAAACGCGGTTGATGTAGTCGAACGTCTTCATGATCCGTCCTGCGATCTCATCACGAGCCGTCCCCCGATCCCATCGTGGTCCTTCCAATCTAGTGCCGAACGGATGGCACCTCCGCGTTCAGCACACGTATAGCTCGATGACGATCTCCACCTTCTTGATCCAGCAAGAGGGAGCGGAGAGGTAGATGAGTTCTTCGCCAGCACAATGGCGTAGTGGCTGCGGTGGTGGAGCTGATCCGACAGGGCCTCACCAAGCACTACGAAATCAATCTAGAGGAGAAAAAGATCTAGAGGAAGAAGAGGGCAGCACATGGCAATTAGGGTTAGCTTTCCCCTCTAAATACTCTAGTATATATAGGAGGGAGGGAGGCGAGGAGACAGCCTCACACCCTCAAGGTTTGGTCGAAATTGGAGGTGGAGGAGTCCTACTCCAATCCTATTAGGAGTAGGATTGCTCCTTTCCACTTGTAAACTCTTTCCACCTCTCCACCTTTTGGGTTTTCCCCCCTAGCCGTATGGGCCTTAGTGGGGGCTTAGTCCATCCCACCAGGGGCTGGTTTGACTCCTCCCACAGCCCATGCGGTCCTTTGGGTCGAGACACCCCTCCCGATGGTCCCCCGACACCCTCCCGGCACTCCCGGTACACTACCGATGAGCTCGAAACTTTTCCGGTGACCAAAACAGGACTTCCTATATATCAATCTTTACCTCCGGACCATTCTGGAGCTCCTCGTGATGTCCGGAATCTCATCCAGGACTCTGGACAACCTTCAGTCACCACCATGCATAACTCTATACTACAAAAAACGTCATTAAACCTTAAGTGTGCAGACCCTGCGGGTTCGAGAACTATGTAGACATGACCGAGACACCTCTATGGTCAATAACCAATAGCGCAACCTGGATGCCTATATTGGTTCCTACATATTCTATGAAGATCTTCATCGGTTGAACCGCTATGTCAAGGATTCAGTTAATCCCGTATGTTGTTCCCCATGTTCTTCGGTATGTTACTTTCCCGAGATTCGATCCTCGGTATCTCTATACCTAGTTCAATCTTGTTACCGGCAAGTCTCTTTACTCATTCCGTAATACCAGATCCCGTGTCTAACACTTAGTCAGATTGCTTGCAAGTCTTATTGTGATGTTGTATTATCGAGTGGGCCCTGAGATACCTCTCCGTCACACGGAGTAACAAATCGCAGTCTTGATCCATGCCAACCCAACAGACACCCTCAGAGATACCTGTAGAGCACCTTTATAGCCACCCAGTTACATTGGAACGTTTGATACACACAAGGCACTTCTCCGGTGTTAGTGAGTTGCAGGATCTCATGATCATAGGAACAGATACTTGACATGCAGAAAACAATAGCAATAAATTGACACGATCATATGTTAGTTTATAGTTTGGGTCTTTTCCATCACATCATTCTCCTAATGATGTGATCCCGTTATCAAATGACATCGCATGTCCATGGATAGGAAACCTTGACCATCTTTGATCAATGAGCTAGTCTATTAGAGGCATACTAGGGACATGGTGTTGTCTATGTATCAACACATGTATATGAGTTTCTGATCAATACAATTATAGCATGGATAATAAACGATTATCATGAACAAGGAAATATGATAATAACCAATTCATTATTGCCTCTAGGGCATATTTCCAACAGTCTCCCACTTTCACTAGAGTCAATAATCTAGCTCACATCACCATGTGATTTACATTGTTATGAATCTAACACCCAATGAGTTCTGGGGTTCGATCATGCTTTGCATGTGAAAGAGGTCTTTAGTCAACGGGTCTGCGACATTCAGATCCGTGTGTACTTTGAAATCTCTGTGTCTTACTATAGACACTGCTACCACGCTCCACTTGGAGCTATTCCAAATGGCTGCTCCACTATATGTATCCGGATTGGTACTCAGAGTCATCCGGGTTGGTGTTAAAGATTGCATCAACGTAACCCTTTACAAAAAACTCTTTATCACCTCCATAATCGAGAAATATTTCCTTAGTCCTCTAGTTACTAAGGATAATCCTGACCGCTGTCTAGTGATCCACTCCTGGATCACTCTTGTACCCCTTGACAGACTCATGGCAAAGCACACACAGGTGCGGTACACATTATGGCATACTATATAGAGCCTATGGCTAAGGCATAGGGGATGACGTTCGTCCTTTCTCTTCCTTCTGCCGTGGTCGATCTTTGAGTCTCACTCAACTTCACACCTTACAAATCAGGCAAGAACTCTTTCTTTGACTGATCCATTTTGAACTCTTTCAAAATCTTGTCAAGGTATGTACTCATTGAAAGTCCTATTAGATGTCTTGATCTATCTCTATAGATCTCGATGCCCAACAATTAAGTAGCTTTATCCATGTCTTCCTTTGAAAAACTCTTTTCAAACAACCATTTTTGCTTACCAGAAATTCTACATCATTTCCGATCAACAATATGTCAACCACATATACTTATCAGAAATTCTATAGTGCTCCCACTCGCTTTCTTGTAAATACAAGTTTCTCGTAAACTTTGTATAAACCCAAAAACTTCGATCACCTCATCAAAGAGTATATTCCAACTCTCAGATGCTTGCTCCAGTCCATAGAAGGATCACTGGAGCTTGCACACCTTTTAGCATCCTTATGACTGACAAAACCTTCTGGTTGTATCGCATACAACCTTTCCTCAAGTAAACCGTTAAGGAAACGATGTTTTGACATCCATCTGCCAGATTTCATAATTGAAAAATGCAGCAACTGCTAACATAATTTCAACAGACTTTAGCATCGCTACGAGTGAGAAAGTCTCATCATAGTCAACTCCTTGAAGTTGGCGGAAACTTCTTTGCGACAAGTCGAGCTTTATAAATGGTGACATTTACCATCAGTGTCTGTCTTCATATTAAAGGTCCACTTGTACTCAACGACCTGCCGTTCCATGGGCACGTCTACCAAAGTCCATACTTGGTTTTCATACATGGATCTTTTCTCGTATTTCATGGCCTCCCACCATTTGTTGGAATCTGGGCCATCATCGCTTCTCCATAGCTCGTAGGTTCATCGTTGTCCAACAACATGACCTCTGAGACAGGGTTGTCATACCACTCAGGAGCAGTACGCGTCCTTGTCGACCTACGAGGTTCGATAGTAACTTGATCCGAAGTTTCATGATCATCATCATCATCATTAACTTCCTCTTGAACTAACGTTGACTCCCCAGAAACATCTTTCTGCATTGCGCTACTCTCTGGTTGAAACAAGGGTTCAACAACCTCATCAAGTTCTATCTTCCTCCCACTCAATTCTTTCAAGAGAAACTCTTTCTCGATAAAGGAACCGTTTTAGCAACAAACACTTTGCACTTGGATCTGAGATAGAAGGTATACCCAACTGTTCTTAGGGTATTCTATGAAGATGCATTTGTCCGCTTTGGGTTCGAGCTTATCAGACATAAGTGTCACATTCCCAAACTTTGAGAAATGACAGCTTAGGTTTCTGCCAAACCATATGGTGTCATATCAACGGATTTAGATGGTTCCCTTTTTAAAGTGAATGTAGTTGTCTCTAATGCATAACCGCAAAATGTTAGTGGCAAAAACGGTAAGAGACACTCTAGTTCGCACCATATCCAATAGAGCATGACTACAACATACAGACACCTACACTTTGGTGTTCCGGGTGGCATGAGTTATGAAATAAATTTTCACATTGTCTTAAGTTCTATACCAAACTCGTAACTCAGATATTCACCTCCACGATCATATCATAGACATTTTAACTTCTCGTCACGATGATCTCAAACTTCACTCTGATTCTGCTTGAACTTTTCAAAAGGTTTAGACTTGTGTTTCATTAAGTAAATATACACTATATCCACTCAAATCATCAGTGAAGGTAAGGAAATAACGATATCCACCGCACGCTACAACACTCATTGGACCGTATACATCAACATGTATCATTTCCAATAAGTCACTTGCCCGTTCCATCAAGCCGAAAACGGGGTTTTAGTCATCTTGCCCAAGAGGCATGGTCCACATGTGTCAACCGATTCAAAATCGAATGAGTCCAAAGATCCATCAACATGGAGTTTCTTCATGCGCTTTACACCAATATGACATTTAGCGGTAGTGCCACAAGTATGTGGTACTATCATTATTAACTTTCTATCTTTTGGCATCTATGTTATAAACATGTGTACTACTACGATCAAGATTCAACAAACCATTCATTATGTGCATGGCCATTGAAGGTATTATTCATGTAAGTAGAATAACCATTATTCTCCGACTTAAATGAATAACCGTATGGCAATAAACACGATCCAATCACGTTCATGCTCAACGCTAACACCAAATAACATTTATTTATGTTCGTCACTAATCCCTAAGGTAGAGAGAGTGTGTGATGTTGATCACATCAACCTTGGAAACATTTCCAACACACATTGTCACCTCAGCCTTAGCTAGTCTCCGTTTATTCCATAGCTTTTATTTCGAGTTACTAACATTTAGCAACCGAATGAGTATCCAATACCCAGGTGCTACTAGGAGTACTAGCAAGGTACACATCAATAACACATATATCAAATATACTCGTGACGACATTGTCAGCCTTCTTATCTACCAAGTATCTAGGGTTGTTCTGCTTTAGCGACTGCTCTCCTCACAATAGAAGCACTTAGTCTCGGGTTTGGGTTCAACTTTGGGTTGCTTCACTAGAGCAGCATTTGTCTTGTCATCCATGAAGTTTCCCTCCTTGCCCTTGCCCTTCTCAAAACTAGTCGTTTTACTAACCATCAACACTTGATGCTCCTTCTTGATTTCTACCTTCGCGGTGTCAAACATCACGAATAGCTTAGGGATCATTATTTCCATCCCTGGCATTTTATAGTTCATCACAAAGCTCTAGTAGCTTAGTGAAAGTGACTTGGAAAACTATATCAATCACTATCTTATCTGGAAGATCAACTCCCACTCGATTCAAGCAATTGTAGCACCCATACAATCTGAGCACATGCTCAACGATTGAGCTATTCTCCTTCATCTTGCAGGCAAAGAATCTTGTTGGATATCTCATATCTCACAACACGGTCACGAGCCTGAGATCCGAATTTCAGCTCTTAGAACATCTCATATGTTTCATTACATTCAAAATGTTTTGGAGCCTCAATTCTAAGTCATAATGCATGACGCACTGAACTATCAAGTAGTCATCGGAACATGCTTGTCAGATGTTCACAACATCTATAGACGACGCTAGAGGGGGTGGCGCACCGATCGGTGCATTAAGAACATAGGACTTCTGTGCAGGAATGAGGACAATCCTCAGATCACGGACCCAGTCCACAATATTGATACCATCATATTTCAACTCTATTTCTCTAGGAACATATTAAAACTCAAGGGAGCTACAACGCGAGCTAGTAATCTACAACATAATTTGCAAAGACACTACAGACTATGTTCATGATAATGAGTTCAATTAATCATATTATTTAAGAACCCCCACTCAAATTGACATCCCTCCGGTCATTCGAGTGATACATGATCCAAATTCACCAACTCAAGTCCGATCATCACGTGAGTTGAGGTGGTTTCAATGGTGAACATCATCATGTTGATCATATCTACTATATGACTCATGTTCGACCTTTCGGTATCTTGTGTTTCGAGGCCATGTCTGTACATGCTAGGCTCGTCAAGTTTAACCCGAGTGTTATGCATGTGCAACACTGGCTTGCACCCGTTGTATGTGAACGTAGAGTCTTTCACACCCGATCATCACGTGGTGTCTCGACACGACAAACTTTCACAATGGTACACACTCGAGGAGAACACAATTTATCTTGAAATTTTAGTCAGGGATCACCTTATAATGCTATCGTCGTCCTAAGCAAAACAAGGTGTATAAAAAGGATTAACATCACATGCAAATCATAAGTGACATGATATGGCCATGAACTTGTGCTTTTGATCTCCATCCTTAAAGCACGAGCATGATCTCCATCGTCACCGGCATGACACTATGATCTCCATCATCTTGATCTCCATCAACGTGTTGCCATCGGGGTTGTCGCGCCCACCATGCTTCTACTACTATTGCTACCACTTAGCGATAAAGTAAAGCATTACATAGTGCTTAATGATTGACACGCAGGTCATACAATAATTAAAGAGTACCCTATGGCTCCTTCCGGTTGCCGTACTCATCGACATACAAGTCTTGATATTCTATACAATACATGATCATCTCATACATCACATATATCTCATCATGTAATTGGCCATATCACATCACAACATACCCTGCAAAAACAAGTTAGACGTCCTCTAATTGTTGTTGCAAGTTTTACGTGGATGCTATGGGTATCTAGCAAGAACAATTCTCACCTATGCAAAAACCACAACGGTGATACATAAGTTGCTTTTCAACCTTCGCAAGGACCGTCTTTTTCGAATTTGGTCCAACTAAAGTAGGAGAAACAGACACCGACCAGCCATCTTTGTGCAACAAAGTTACACGTTAGTCAATGGAACCGGTCTCTCATAAGCGTACGAGTAAGGTTGGTCCGGGACGCTTCATCCCACAATACTGCTGAACCGAAACACAACCAAGGGAGGAAGCAATCTAAGCATCAACGCCCACAAACTCCTTTGTATTCTACTCGAGATCTCATCTACACATAGACGCAGCTCATGATGGCACAGTTGTGGAACGTTGCAACTGAAACAAATTTTTTCCTACGCACACGCAAGATCTATCCATGGTGATGAGCATCTACGAAAGGGAGAGTGGATGTCACATCCCTAGCTAGATGTCATAGGATAGCATGTGTGTGCATCATGTTTCAATTTTGCATCAACATGAAATGGGGGCTAAACGAAACCCCAAGCTCATATTTGAATCAAATTAATTCAAAGTTGTGAAAACTCAACAAATTCAATATGCCCTTACAAAATGTTCCCTATGTCTGATAATTATGGACATGATTACAACAGGGGCCATTTTAATATTTGAACAACTATAGCAATATAAAAATAAATGATAAAGCCTCTGAAAATGCCAAATAAAGCTTTTATTTCAAAATATCCTGAAGCTTTTTATTGGAGTTTGAAATATTCAAACTTGATATTACAAAATATTTGGGAAATTTTATAAAAGTATTTGTACCTGAAAATAAAATAAAACAAATGTCAAAATTAGAAAACAGAAAGTAAAAGATAATAAGGGAAAGGAAACCTACCTAGGCCTAGGCCAGGCCGGCCCACCTGTCCTAGGGAGGTTGTCGTCCTCCTGGCGGCCAGGAGGACGGGCGTGTGGCCGGAGCGCGCGTGCGGGCATGCCTCCACACCGACAGTTGCCTGTCTGCCTCCCCTCGTCAGAGCGATGGGGATAAGCTCAGAGAGCCGTCCCCATTGCCCTTTCCCTCTCACTCACGCTCGCCTCTCTTCCTCTCCCCATCTGTCGCCATGGCCGCCAAAGCTCCGCCGCAGAGCGCCGTCGCTCCAGCCTCTCACCTGCCTCGCTAGGTAGCTCCAGAGCTCCGCCTCATCGTGCTCTTCCTTCTCGCCAAGCCACGCATCTTCAGGACCTCCCCATCGCCGCATCGCCGTCGTATTCAACCTCCGGCCACCGACGAAGAAGTGAAGCTCGTAACTGCTCCAGGCCTTCCCCGAGCCCGCTCTCGACGTCGTTGCAACCGCCGTGAGCCCGTGGTCCTCCCCCCCCTTTTCCCCCTTCAATAGGTCATTCTAGCGCCGGATCCTCTCGGGTCCGAGAGCTCCTCGCCACCGGCGAGGACGTGGCCGTCGCTGCAGGGGCCCAAGCTTGCCCCTGAGCACGTAGTCATGTTTAGGATGATCCCAGGCAGCTCTAGGAACCCTCAGGTGGCTCGTTCGATTAGTAATTAGTTAAATGATTAAACCTGTTAGTGACTGGGTCACTGACTAGTGGGTCCCACTAGTCAGGTTTGACCTGGCCTGGTCAGCTGACCTGCTGACGCCATGATGACGTCAGGCTGATGCAATAAAAGGAATTTGTAGTTTTGAAATAATTCGAGAAAATGTTTAAAACTTGAAAAATTCATATAAATTAATCTGTAACTCAGATGAAAATAATTTATATATGAAAATTTATTAGAAAAATCCAATGAATCTAATGGTGCTATTATCATGCATGTTAGAGAAACCTATGTAGAAGAACATTGACATTTGCTAATAGGTTAATATAAGGAATTTGAAATGAAGAACGATTTTGAACCTATATTCAAACTCACTTCAAATTAACTTGGACAATAGCTGCATCAGATCATCCATACATGCTGCCATGTCATGATCATGCATCATATTGTTGCACCTGCGTGTATTGATTGCTATTTATCTACATTATGGTAGGCCCTGCTTCTAAGGATACCCCCGAGTATTCGAACGAAGGAGAGAACCTTTCCACTACCCAGCAAGGCAAGCAACCCCCTTGATCATTCCGATAATATCCCACTCTCTCGCTCCTGCTCTTGTTTATTGCATTAGGACAAGCGTTCACTTGTCTGTCAAACACGGTAGATGAACCTATTCTTTTGCATGGCCTATCATTGTCACAGTAAATAGCTAAACCTTACAACCTAGCATACCTGGTAGATGCTTGTGCCATGATGTGCTTAGCTTACTTTGCCTACTATGCTTGCTATGCTTAGAGTTGTGTCAGGTCTGTTTCATCTGGGTGATGAACTAGAGTGAAACCATGTTGTTCTGATGTGATAAGCTTACGATGAAGTCAATTTGGTAAAGGTAGCGATGAGAGGCTATGTAGGAGTACAGAGCGGGTTGTCTCATTGGAACCGTTCTTAGCAACTGAGTTCCGTGTTTGTGATCCAAGACTAGATACTACCACACGTTGAAATACTTAATTGACCCTCTCGACTTATCAATCGCTTAGTCCTTAGTCCAGGAGTTGCAAGTAGTTTCTGGTGTTTATGGCATGCCGGAGGCTGTGAGTAGTGCTGACCCTAGGGGTGGGTTACGACGCGGTAGGCAGTGGCATGGTGTACCAAGGGTCACCCGAATGGTGGGCTTGGGAACCCTGCGCACATCGTTTGGGGCCATAGCGGAAATTTCGGCCGGACTTCCGTGCAGGTTCTGTCTCAAATAGGCGATAGCCTGGACTAGAGGTCTTATGTGATTGACGGTCATGGCCGACTCCCTCGCTGGGCTTCCGCTTGAAGGTTGCCGAGGTGCATGGTTTTATGAGCACACAACGATAAGTGGCGAGAGCGTGTGTGAAGAAGTACACCCCTGCAGGGTATGAAACTATTCGAATAGCCGCGTCCTTGGATATGGACTACTTGGAAAACTTATGTTGTTCATAGATAATCAAATGGATAGTCATAAAAATATCAAGACAAGTGTGAGTACCGTGGATAGCACTCTCCCAGGAGAGGGAAGTGAATCCATGGTGGTGTATCGTCATGGAGTTAGTGGACTCATGTGCGATATCTAAAATGAAAACAAAGAGTTAAAATTATGTAGTGTAGGTTAGCCATGAGTCAAAGCTGGAATTGCTGCATAAACTCCACCACTCCCCTTGTTGATACATGAGATGAATAGACTAGGTATGTTTTAAAGACTTGCTGAGTATGTTTGTACTCACGTTTGCTTAATAAATGTTGTAGATAAGACCCAGGACCCATCAGGTGGGTTCTTTCTAGATGTCGACGATGCCGAATAGCTGGTATCCCAGCTACGACCTATGCCCTGTGGCGGGCTGTAGATAGTCAGGCCATGTGCCTTTTTACCCTTTCATCTGTTTGTACTCAGACAGCTTATGCTTCCGCTTGGTTTGTATGAACCTGTTTGTATGACTTGAGTGTCGGGTCATGTGACCCTATGTGTAAGAACATTTTATGCAAGGCTCGTCTGAGCCCCTTAAATAAAAGTTGTTGTATGGTTATGTTGTGATGCCATGGTTGTATCTATGCATACCGGGCATGTCGTGTGTATGTGTGACATGCAATGGTATGTATGGGATCCGACACCTAGTCGTGTGCCTTTAGTAGTACTCTTTACGGGAAATGCTTCCATCGAGCCATGGTAGCTTGCTACTGCTCCGAACACATTGATTGACCGGCATGTATCCTTCTTTGTTGTTGTGTCTGTCCCTTCGGGGAAATGTCTCGTAGTGTAATGGAGTCCCTGTAGCCTGCTACGACTCATCTATGTGCAGTGATGGCATTTATGTCTCATGGCGTAATGGAGTCCTTATAGCTAGCTATGACTCGTCTACACACGCTTGAGGCCGACACCTGCATTACTGGGTTACATCTGCGTGTTTCCGTACGGATGTGCCACTTGGGTCCTATGACTAGTCATGTCGGCCCGGGTTCTGTGTCGTTTGATTTCTAGCGAAATGTTCACATACGTGAGCCAAAAGACGCAAACGATCCCGGCTAAGGTAAGGCTGCAGCCGTGGAGCTTACCGTGCGTGAGGCCGCAAAGTGATGTGATATGTTATAGTCTGAATTCATATGACTTAGGATCGAGGCCCCGACAGCGTTGGTATCAGAGCCTAACTGACTGTAGAACTACCAAGCCAAATCGGTCGAAGATGAGTCTAGAAACACTATAGAAAAGTAGGGGAATTGATTATGGAAAGGAACGTAAGGCTCTTTTTACTCCTCTTCCCAAGTTATTCTTTTCAGAGTCGTTCTCATCTTTTCTATGGGGATAAGAACTAGGCTTCTCATCTATTGCTTAGGATGACGAGTTACTAACCATGGACTACTAGTTAGCTTGTTTGCAAGTGAGTGTCGGTACTTGAGTATTGTTGGTGTGACAAACAGATGGAGAAGAGATTTGAGTCTAGAAAGTCGAGTGGTTATGCTTTTCCAATCTTTTGCAGTTGTCTCAAAATCCTTTTTGAGCAATTACAACCGTTATGTTGTCCAATTTCTGCTAGAATCTCTAATGTCTTTGCATCATTCTCTGTTTCAGATGCCCCCTCGTCCTTTCCGTCAGGTGGTCCGTCTGACCAGGTGCATCTGTGTACCGGGTCAGACGGCCATGTTGGTTAGAGTTATGATGGAGGCTGGCTACCATTGGTACCTAGAGTACACAGTGGAGGAACAATATCGAGATTTCAACTAGAGCTAGTATCTGTGTACTGTTAAGATATATCCTTCATATAACCTGGAGCTGCAGAGCCGCTTCACTGGACTTATGCATTAGGTGTCACCATAGACATGGCAGTTCAGGAGGCCGCCTACACCATGCTGACTATCATGAGGTTTCACCATGGTCTGCTTCAGAACACAGAGTTCTATTATGTTCCTGCTTCTATGGGAGGAGAGGATGGTTATCTTAGTGCAGCCTACTATGATCATTCCCATGAGGATCCTAGGATGCAGGTGACCGCTGAGATGTTGAGAACAGGGATCGTGATGAACGTGCCCTTCGCATAGAGCTTTATGCTACCCGTGCACGTCTTTGGACAGCCCTGACGTAGTTGGCACCTGTCGTGCAGACAAGCTATGGAGATTTGGAGATGCTGACCCCATTGCGGACTCATCTGCCAGCACACGTAGACTGGACCGATGTTGGAGGCATCACCCCTCTTCGAGGACCGCTGTTGCCGCCAACAAGGGGGCAAAGGCCACATCCGTGTCCTTGCGGTATCCAGGGATCACAGGCTAGAGTGTTTCCAAATCCTCAGGTTCAGCTCCCGGGTCACGGGGCTAATCTGTATGAGGCATTCTACGGTGATGCTTGAGTACGTGGATGCTAGTACTAGTATGGTAGTAGTCGTATCGCCACAGTCCTGCGTGTCTTGTGGGATATGACCAAGGTTGAGAGTTGAGTTCTAGAGGTGTAGATAGATAACGTATAGGAAGCTTGTAATGCCTCCGATCAGTTGTGTCATCTCTCTGTAGTTTGTATTCAGCTTGGGCTTGTACTGAACTTTGTCATGGTGTGTATGAATCATGGTGTCATATGGTAGTTGTTATTACCATGTTGTTTGGGTGCTTACCCTGCATGCCATGTTGTCCAGTAAATTCCTTATCTCATGTCTTAGAGTTGATGTCCTCTATGTTTAAGCTGTGGGTTTGTTTTCCCAGCATGGTGGCAACTAGGAATAACCCCGTGTGTTGGGGATATAACCCCATGATATGACCCGCCCTGGAGGCTCCGGGTCATGTTGCTGGCTCGTGAGCCTACCCAAGGGTGAGCTGTAAGACTGGTGGCCCAGGAAGATAGGCGTCTCAAGGTGTGGGCCGTACGACAGCCCGGGACGGAGAAGACCCGGGCGTGTAAGCCGTATCAAAGACAGCTTGGACAAGAAGATAGAGAGAGACTCGGACATACAATAAGACTCGGTTAACAATTATAACGACCCGGTGGTCCTGACCTTCTATATAAAGGCAGACCCGGGGCGATTTAGAGGACTGGTTATCGAGAACTAGGTCAAGCTTCTAGCTCCTTGTAATCGATACACAAGCAATACAAACACAAGCAGGACGTAGGCTATTACCTCGACTTGAGGGGCCGAACCTGGGTAAATCCGTGTCTTTCGTCCCGATCAACCCCTTTGAGTCCACCCTGTTAGCGATGGCCTCGAATCCAAGTCCGTTCACCCGGACATCTGCCATGGTAAATCCACGAGAGTTGGCACCCACCGTGGGGCTAGCGCTTGGTGGTGTTTAGTTCTCAAAGGGCTCTCTCCCAGGGCTCAAGGGATACGTGGTTGGAAGGATGAGCAAGAGTTGCCGCGGCCGGCTCTACATCGATGACGCCGGCTGGGGGCTTGATGCTGATTCTGTGGAGTATGGATTCCGGGTTCCGTTTGGCGGGATCCAGGTTTTCATTGCAAAGGTTGATGGATCTACACCCGGGCCGGACATCTGCACCAACATCGTCGAGCCGGCTCGGCATCTCCAATCTGCGAGTGGTGTGTGGCCTGCCCATGCCCATCCAGGTCAAAAGCATGTTCTCGTGGGCTTCACTCAAGGTATGAACCTAGAAGCGTCTGGGTCACAGGGAACTCTTGTTTGCTCGGAAGATGAGTCCTCCAGTGGGGAGACAGAGTCAGTGTATCGGCTCAGTAACGGTGGCCTTGGGGGCTACTACGACACCTATTCTGAGGTAGAGGGCTTTGAGTCGGATGCTCCGAGACCCCCGGTTCATGTGGCGGTGTTCATGACGGGATCGGCTCCAGCCGCCGATCACACAGCTGCGGGAGCCGCCACAGCGGGTGATAGCCCGCCGCAGCCGGCTCAGGTTCAGTGGAATTGATGGACGAGCTTACAGCTCTCATGGCCACGGAAGTAACACTGGATAATCAAGCAGCCCGGAATCTAGAGGTGGCACGGATTAAGGGCTGGATGGTAGAGGAACGACAAAGGATGGCTGAGCTGAAGATCCGGATGGAGGAAGAAGCGGAGCATATCAAGGCAGATGCTTTCCATCTGGAGCTGGAACAAAGGTCAGCAGCCGCAGTGCACCGGAGGAGGCATCAATCCCGTCTACCAGAACGTTACGAAGCAAGGAACCTGTTTAATACCCCTGGTGGGGGCGGGTTACGGGCACGCCGGAAAGCCGCCCGATGGAACGCCCAGCAACTCATCCACCCCAGCATAACCAAACCTCACCTAGAGCTTTTCCAACACCGGCGGGTCATTACTCTAACCCGGCCGAGAACATGGTGGCGGCGGCCGCCCGGCTTGACACGATTCCCATCCCAGATGAAGCACCCTTTGCGGAGGACGTGCGAAACGCCATTGGATATTTACAGACGGTCATGGCCTAGCAAGAGAGATATGCTCACAGCCGGAGCTGGGTTCACTCTACCCCCCTCCCCAGTCGAAGTTTCAGCCGGCACTACGAGTCACTGGCGTGTTCCAGTAGTCATCCACGTCGTGGACCACCGGAGGATGAGCAGGCGGCTCTAGATGCACAAGCCCTCGCGGACCGGGCGAGGAACAGGCGAGAGGCGAAGATAGCGGCAACCCGTCCAAAGCTGTCGCTTTCCGTCTCAATGGGAGTAGTTAGTACCAGAGCCGTAGGGGTGCCATGTTTAACTCCGGCTCTGAGAAGTAAACGACTTTCGAAAGATTTTAAGGGGCCTCGAAAAGTTCCGAATTACACAGCTGATCTACCCCCTGAGGCGTGGGTTGAGAGTTATGAGCTGGCCATGGAGATGCTGGACGTCAGTGAGGTGGTATGTGCAAAATATTTCATCATGATGCTTGAGGGTCCGGCTCGCACATGGCTGAAAGGTCTGCCGCCTAACACGATAAGTTCATGGGCGGAGCTGAGAGCGAAGTTTATTAAGAATTTTCAGGGGACCTGTAAGCAGCCTATGACCATTGTGGACTTGGACCATTGTGTTCAATAGGAGAATGAGTCGGCCCATCATTGGGTGTGGCGGGTGTCGACCATTATTCACTCTTCGGAGCAGATCACGGCGGCTCAAGCGGTGCTTATTTTGGAAAAGAACTGTCATTTTGTTCCATTGAAACAGAAGCTTGCCCGGCTCAAGCGCATGTGTCAGGATATGGGAGAGCTCATGACGGCCCTGACAAAGTATGCCGACTCAGATAACACCAAGGATGCAGGCTCGGATGATGAGAAAGCCAATCAAGGGAAGAAGAACAATCAAGACAAAGGCTTTGTGAACAATGGGAATCAGAATAAGCGGAAGAACGCTGATGTCGGGTCAGAGCTAGTGGCAAACACCAACACAGAACAGAACCATCCCAAGGGGAACGGAAAATTCAGGCCGTTTCACCAAAGGAACAAAGGCCCTTTCAATTTAGAAGAAGCGCTTAGGAAGCCTTGTCCGGAGCACAGCACGCCTGATAAGCCGGCGTTACATGCGTGGGGTGATTGCTTTATCATGCAGAGATTCAAAAACTAGCATTCCCAACCGCGTAATAACCAGGGCGGTGGCCCGCCTGGCAGCTCACGGCACGGCGGATCAGGGGCTGGATTCGGCGCCGGCGGTTCAGGAGCCGGGCATCCAGGTCAGAATAACCAAGGGGGGCACCAACAACATCCTGGCAACAACATCAATAACAACAACCAGCAGTAGCGCAATCAGTCCGAGTTTCAGAGTAACCCGAAGCAGCTCAGTTCTGGACAGTATCACGTATTCACGACCGGTCACAATAAACGAGACGAGAAGTTGCGGAGGCGAGCGGTTAATGCGGTTGCTCCGGCTCTCCCGCGGTACTTACCATGGTCTGAGTATGACATAATGTGGAGCCGGGAGGATCACCCGCCACGGGTAGATGACCCGGGCCGGCTGGCTCTAGTTGTGGACCCTCACGTGAATGGCTATATGGTGAACAAGGTGCTCATGGACGGAGGTAGCAGTATCAACATCCTTTATTATGATACTTTCCGTTGGATGAAGTTGCTTGACAAAGACCTTAAACCTTCCTCCACCGTCTTTCATGGTGTGGTTCCGGGTAAGTCGGCATACCCAGTGGGCCGGATTTCATTGGAAGTGGATTTTGGCGATGAGTATAATTACAGGGTGGAGTCCTTGTGGTTCGAGGTGGTTAAAATCAAAAGTCCCTATAATGCGCTGTTTGGGAGGCCGGCTTATGCCAAATTTATGGCTAGGCCTTGCTATGTTTATTTACAACTCAAAATGCCCGGCTTAAATGGTACAATTACCATTCACGGTAATCGGAAAACGGCTCTCGAGTGTGAGGAAGGAGATGCGGCGTATGCAGAGTCTAGTTGTGCCCAGGAGGAGCTGAAGTTCTACAAGGAGAACGTTGACCCGGAGGATATGACCCCGGTGAAGAAGCCTACTACGGAAGTTGAGCCGCCACTCAAGTTTTCAGCGGATGATACCAAGGCAGTAGATTTCAATCCGGGTGACTCATCCAAGCAGTTCATCATTGGGGCTCACATGGATCCCAAATAGGAAAGTGCGCTCATCGAATTCATCTGTGAGAATCGGGACATCTTTGCATGGAAGCCTTCTGACATGCCGGGTGTACCGAGAGAGTTCGCTAAGCACAACCTTAATGTGGATCCGAAGTTTAAGCCGATTAAACAGTTTCTACGACGGTTCAACGAAGAGAGACGTAAAGCTATTGGGGACGAAGTTGCCCGGCTCTTGGCTGCAGGCTTTATAGTGGAAGTTTTTCACCTAGAGTGGTTGGCTAACCCGGTGCTAGTGCTAAAAAAGAACGACACCTGGCGTATGTGTATAGATTACATGGACCTTAACAAGGCTTGTCCAGTTGACCCTTTTGCACTTCCTCGTATCGATCAGATTATTGATGCTACAGCCGGGTGTGAAAGTTTATGCTTCCTGGATGCATATTCAGGTTATCATCAGATCAAGATGGCAACAAAAGATCAGGAGAAGACGGCATTTATTACACCTTTTGGGGCGTTTTGCTATGTCTCCATGCATTTCGGGCTCAAGAGTGCCCAGGCGACTTACCAACGATGTGTGCAGAACTGCCTTCACAATCAGATTGGCCGAAATGTTCATGCTTACATAGACGACATCGTGGTTAAATCTAGAAAGAAGGAAACTCTCCTAGAGGATCTGAAGGAAACCTTTGACAATCTCCGGGTCTACAAGATGATGCTTAACCCGACGAAGTGTGTTTTTGGTGTTCCAGCAGGAAAGCTTTTGGGTTTGTTGGTCTCTAAGCGGGGCATCGAGGCTAACCCAGATAAAATTAAGGCTATCACTTCTTTAGGAGAGCCGACGTGCATTAATGACGTTCAGCACCTTGCAGGACGGATTGCTGCGTTGAGCCGGTTCATAAGCCGGCTCGAGGAGAAGGCCATTCCCTTATACCAGATGATGAAGAAGACAGACAAGTTTAAGTGGAGCAAGGCAACGGCTGAAGCACTTGAAGCTCTTAAAAAACAGTTGACTGAACCGCCAGTGTTAGCCGCTCCAGTTGAAAAAGAGCCGTTGCTCCTTTATGTGGCGGCTAACAACAGAGCGGTAAGTGTAGCACTTGTGGTTGAGCGCAAGGAGGCAGGGAAGGAATATCCTATGCAAAGGCCGGTTTATTACATCAGTGAAGTTTTGACAGAGTCTAAGCAGAGGTATCCGCATTGGCAGAAGCTAGTATACGGAGTTTTCATGGCTAACCGCAAGTTAAAACACTACTTTTTGGGGCACCAGATAACCGTGGTCAGTTCTGCCCCATCGGGAGATATCACACAGAGAAGCCACGGGGAGGATTGCCAAGTGGGCATTAGAGCTGGGTCCTCTTAACATCAAATATGTTCCTCGTACGGCAATAAAGTCTCAAGCTTTGGTGGATTTCATAAATGTTTGGACAGAATGTCAAGCTCCCAAAGAGAAGCCAGATAACACATATTGGACTATACACTTTGATGGATCCAAGCAGCTAGAGGGGTCCGGTGCAGGGGTTGTTCTCACCTCCCCCAAGGGTGACAAGTTTTGTTATGTGCTCCGGTTAATGTTTCCTTGTACTAATAATGCAGCTGAGTATGAGGCACTGCTCCATGGTCTCAGAGTCGCTAAAGAGATGAACTTAAGCCGGGTCAGATGTTTAGGCGACTCAGATCTTGTGGCTCAGCAAGTTTCAGGTACATGGGACTCCATGGATCCGCGGATGGAGGCTTATCGACAGGCGGTTGATATCATTGCCGGTCATTTCAAGGGGTACCAGGTGGATCACATCGATCGTTGCAGGAATGAGGCGGTTGGTGCTTTATCACGGTTAGGTTCTCAACGAAAGACGGTACCACCTAATGTTTTTCTGGACGTATTGCATCATCCGACTGTTAAGATACCCTCTGAGGAGGATCTGGCTATTCCTGACCCGAAGGCGGAATTGGTGGCGGCTCTGCATGCTATCCCAGACTGGACTATTCCTTATTTGGTGTATCTGACATGCGGCGAGTTGCCTCAGGAGGAGAATCTGGCCAGGAAGATCACCCGGCATTCTAAGTCTATGACGATTATCAATGGTGAGTTACATAAGTGTAGTGTGATGGGTGTCTTTCAGCGCTGCGTCTCACCGGAGGAGGGCCGGCAGATCTTGAGTGAAATTCATGCTGGCGACTGTGGACATCATGCCGGCTCAAAATCTTTAGTGGCCAAGGCTTTTTGACATGGGTTTTTCTGGTTGACGACTCACAAAGATGCAGAAGACTTAGTCCGTAAGTGTGACGGCTGTCAGAAGTTTGGCCGGCGTGCTCACGTTCCGGCTCAAGAGTTGAGGATGATACCAATCACTTGGCCATTTGCGGTCTGGCGGCTTGATATGGTAGGACCTTTCAAGAGATCCAAGGATGAGAAAACACACCTTCTGGTAGCGATTGATAAATTTACTAAGTGGGTAGAGGCAGAGCCGGTCAGCAAATGTGACGCGGCTACAATGGTTCAATTTATTAAGAAGCTGATCTATCGCTTTGGTTACCCACATAGTATCATTACGGACAATGGAACAAATCTATCCAAAGGAGCTATGAAAACATTCTGTGAGAGCATATCCGACTTGATGTTTCAGCTGTGGCACATCCACAGTCTAATGGTCAGGCGGAGCGAGCCAATCAGGAAATTTTAAGAGGAGTCAAACCACGGCTTCCTTTGAAGCGGACATCCGGATGTTGGGTTGAGGAGTTGCCTTCCATCTTATGGAGCATCAGAACTACCCCTAACAGATCTACAGGTTTTACGCCTTTCTTCATGGTGTATGGTGCTGAGGCGGTTCTACCTAGCGATATCCGGCACGACTCACCAAGGGTGGAAGCTTATGTTGAGACGGACAATGAGGTAGCACGCCAAGATGCGTTGGACGCCTTGGATGAAGCACGAGAGTTAGCAACAGCCAGGTCGGCAATTTATCAACAAGACCTGCGACGCTATCAGAGCCGCAGGGTGAAGACCCGGACGTTCCAGGAAGGTGACCTAGTGCCCCGGTTGATTCAAGATCAATCTAGAATGCATAAGTTATCTCCACCATGGGAGGGGCCTTTTTTGATCAGCAAAAACCTTAACAATGGGTCATATTACCTCATTGATATCCGAGATGAGTCGGAAACTGCGGGTCAAGAGACGTTGCGGCCATGGAATATCGCAAATCTGCGACCATACTTTACTTAGCAGGCGTTGAAAGCCGCTATCATTGTAACTATCATGTTTACATGAGTAAAAGCTAGCATCCCTGCAAGGAATGGGGCCTCTGCTCTTATGTATGTCTTTGTGCAATCAAGATGAAATTTTTCTGGCTCAAAAATTTGAGTTGAAGTGGTTTGTTCACCGTCAAAACGGCTGATCTATCATCCGGCTTTATGCCCTATCAAGCGCTGTTGCAGGGAGGCTTCTTGCCTTCGGGTATATCTTACATCTCCCCTGCACAGTCTGCTTTTACGCTGTTGCAAGGAGGCTTCTTGCCTTCGGGTATAGCTTACATCTCCCTTGCACAGCCGACATTATGCCCAATTAAGCATTGTTGCAAAGAGGCTTCTTGCCTTCGGGTATAGCTTATATCTCCTTTGCACAGCCAGCCGTTATTAAACTGTTGCAAGGAGGCTTCTTGCCTTCGGGTATATCTTACATCTCCCTTGCACAGTTGGCTTTATGCCTAGTTTGGTTACATTAAGCGATGCTGTTGATGGAGGCTTCTTACCTTTGGTATATCTTACATGACCCTAAGACAACAGAGTGTACACCAAATTCCAGTTGCTTATCAACTGAGGCCATCGAAGGGGGCTTCTTACCGACGGGTATTGCTTATCTCACCCTAATGGCCGGCTTTATGCCACTTCTGGTTACTTATTAACCGCGGTTGTCGAAGGGGGCTTCTTACCGACGGGTTCGCTTATCTCACCCTAACAACCGGCGTTTACGCCAAAACTCAGTTGCTTATCAACTGTAGCTATTGAAAGAGGCTTGTTGCCTTTGGGTATAGCTTACATCTCCTTTCAAACAGCCAGCTTTATGTCGTCTCAGGCTAATTATTAGCCGCAGCTGTCGATGGAGGCTTCTTGCCTTGGGGTATAGCTTACATCTCCCATTGATAGCCGGCGTTCGCGCATAAACATTTGCTGTTAAAAGGAGGCTTCTTACCGTCAGGTATAGCTTACATTATCCTAAGACAACCGGCTCCTTAATGGATGCATCCGACAAGAGCCAGAGCCATGTTGCTCCGGTTGACAAAATTTGAGTTTTCAAAAGATATTATCCGGCTCTAATCTTCTGGAGAAGGAATGACGTCTTCAAAGACAAACACCCCTCATCAGAAAAGCTCAAGGTATATTTATGCAAAGGAACGAGCAATCAATGGAGAGCCGGCAACACATCAAATTGAAACACGGAGAGAAGGAAAGTATACACAGAGAGATGAAAATATATACAGCCGGCAACGACAGGGTCATCCTTACTCTGTTACAAAAACTACTCTCAGAAGGAGCAAAAGGCATTGCCAAGTTTCAACCGCTCACAGCGGGTCATTACATGAGTCAGTACATGAGTCTGTGCTCAGAAAGATTAAAAGAACAAATTTCAGTTATTGGCCGGCTCATCTCGCTCCGGTTCTTCCGCTGGCTTTATCTGGAGATTTCCCAATTCCCAATTACAGTCAGCCAGAGCAGCGAAAGACCCTTCAAGGAAAGGGGACGCGTCAAGCTCACAAGGAAGAGGTCCTTACTGCGGGCGGGTGTCAGATCCTTCCACTCGTAGAGAGGCCCGCGGATCCTCTTCTCCTCTGCGTTGTAAGCTGCCTGATAGGTGCTCAAGTCAGCTTCATCCTCCAGCATAGAGGCCAGATAACACGACTCTTTGACACACCAGATGTAATATTCTTCGGTGAACTCTGAGCCGTCATCTTTTTTGGACGGGTAACCATCCATCATTTCGGCCGGCGTTAGCTCGGGGCGAAGGCCAGAGCCCGGCTCAATCCAGGGACGGCTCCTTGGCGGAAGGCGGACTTCTTTAGCTCCTCTATTTGCTTGGGCATTGTGGAGAAGAGTTCCAAGACACCTTTCAGAGCGGTGGGGATCTTCTCCTTGTATTGAACCGTCTTAATCGTGAAAATAGCGCCGCAATAAAGCTGTTCTGCAAAGGTGTAAATAGCCTTCAGGGGTAAAAGGCTATCTGAAACCAATTGCCGGCTTCTGGGGCCTGTATAGGTCAAACAAAGCAAGATGAGTCGCCATCACAACAGATAAATGAGACATGCTGGAAACATGAAGTGAGTAAGAACTTACCAAAGAGAGCGGCTGTCATCTTGGTTATATGACACTTTAGGCCTTGAAGCTCATCCGCCACGGCTATCAGCCGCTGGTTGGCATCATCCGCTCGCTTGGTTAACGCAGCTTTCTCCAACTCAGTAGATTTCTTTAGAGAAGCAAGCTCCGCCTTAATATGGACCAACTCTTCAGACAAAAGCCGACACTTTTCGTCAGAGACGCTGCGGGCCTCTTGTTGAGCCACTAGGTTTGCCTTCATATCAGACAATTGAGAGCTGGCTTCGTTTAAAGCTTCCTATAATACATCAAAATACAGGTCGAGTGTTAAAAGAAAATTTATGCAAGTCTCAAACAGATTGCAAGCAATATATTTGACACTTGGGGGCTAATGTATATTTGATCTTTCAGCATGCAGCGCAGTTCCGGCTCATCTTCTTCGAAGTTAAACCAGAACTTGGGGGCTACACTATGGCTCTTAAATTTTCTTCTAATAGAAGATCCGACTCAACTTCATCATGCTTGAGCCAGACCTTGGGGGCTACGACTGGGAGTTTAAGTTATCTAAAGGAAGATCCAACTCAATGTTTGCAAATTAAGCCGACTCTAGGGGACAATGGCTATGAATTTTTTCTAACAGAAAGTTAAACAATGACCCGGTTCAACGATTGAGTACATTGAACCGGCCCTTGGGGGATAAGCAAGGGTATGGCAACAAGAAGAGTACCTCGTATTTTGTCTTCATTAAAGAGACCAGCCGAAGTTCCAGATCCCGGCTGGTGGTAACCCGGTTTATATACCCGGCTGTCATCTTTTCGTACGAAGAGTCAAAGTTCAGCTTCTTCGAGGCCTTGGCCGGCTCTGTATGCTTGGTCAGCACATGAGCTGGAGGAGTTTGATGACCAGACCCGGTGATAACAACATCTGGAGTTTCAGGGGTCTTGGCAGGAGTCACCGGTTTTGAAGGAGCCCTTGGAGGGCTCTCCATGATGACATCGACAGCAGCCGGTTCTATGGAGGCAGCTGGTGGATTTTCTTCTGCTTCAGCCTCCTCCGGCTGTTCGAGCTCCGGCTCTTGGATAACAGGGCCAAGCGAGGGCTTGTTGGTCCTGCGACGCTTGGCTTGAGCACTACAAAATAGAAGGATCGGCAGTCAAAGATGTTGCTATCATATTAAGAGCCGGATGTCCGGATATCATAGTAAGGAATGCTTACAGCGGATTGATCTTGGGCAGTGGTAGAACTGACGCCGAAGAGTCGCCGGAGGAAGGGGATTTCTAAAAAGAATAAAACAGAAAGATGAGAAAGTGTCAAGTTTGCAAAGGAAAGTCAAAGGAAAAGTAGAGACATAAACCTCTGCGGGGCGTTTCTTTGGAGCCGGAGAATTTGGTAACCCGGACACGAGCTCAGTAGAGCCGGCGCTTCGAGTCTGTTGACGCTCGGCCTGCTGTTGCTTTTTCAAGAGAAAATCGGGAGCCAGGTGAGCAAGAGGGTGAGAAAGAGGAACTTTTCTGATAACCCGCCGCGGCTTTCGGGGGACGAAACATTCTGAGCCAGAAGAAACATAATTTACCTCAGGAGCATTGGCGCGGCTGGTTTCCACTTCATCCTGCGAGTAAAACAAGCATTAATAAAGCAGGAAGGTAAAAGGTCAAGCAAAGCAATTAAAGTATTACCTCTGAGCTGGATGATGGTGGCGGGTCAAACAAATTCTCTTGCGGGGCATCTTTTTAGCCCTCTTGGTCATGACCTTCTTCCTGGATTTCTTTGGAGGGGCAACATATTCCTTCTTCCAGAAGTCTGAGTCGGCCTACAGGAATGACCCGGAGAATGAATAGCAAATCAACAAAGTACAAGCAACATCTAAGAGACGGATGGGAAGTGATTAACTTACACCGGGAGCCGGATTATTGACGCGGAAAGGCGCCAGGCTGATGGCGCTGCATGAGCCGGAGGCTTCGTGGACAAGGCTCCGGATGGCAATGGTAATATCATCCTCTGTTAGTGTTGACTCGCTGAAGCACAATGAGCTGTCATATTTGCCTTCATACTCGCACATAAGCCGAACTCTACAGCTTAAAGGCATGATCCGCCAGGAAATCTAGCAGTGGATAAAATCCAATCCTATTAAACCGTTGGCTAGGAGCGCTTTGATTTTGGCATGGAATGGCTCGTATCTGGCACGCTCCGAGGCTGAGAGCTGGCCAGGAAGCTCTGTGTCTGTCCTAAGCCGGGAGGGGCGGTAACCCGCCAATGAGTGCTCTTTCTCAGGAGAGGTTTCTTGGCAGTAGAACCACGTCTTATTCCAATCCTTTGGGTGACTCGGCATTGGAGTGGCAGGAAAGATGATGTCTCGGCGGCGTTGAATAGAAATGCCGCCCAGCTCCAGACTCGGACCACCCTTCATTTCAGTTTGGCGGTTGTCATAGAAGAACTCTCGAAATAACCCCACGGACGGCTTAGTTTGCAGATAAGCTTCGCAGAGAACTTGGAAATTGCAGATGTTTGAGACGGAGTTGGGTGCCAAGTCTTGAGGATGCAACTTGTAGAAATGAAGAACATCCCAGAAAAACTTAGAGCCGGGTGGCGCGAACCCTCGCTCGATGTGATCAGTGAAGACCACTATCTCTTCTTTCTGGGGAGAAAGCCGGGTCTCTTTACCCGGAACCCGCCAATTGAGGACCTCTTTGGGAGGGAGAGTACCCGCTTCAACATAACTTGCTAAGTACTCCTCCGTAACGCAAGAACCAACCCAGTTGCATGAGTTGGACGCACGAGACATATTGGCGGCTTAAATATTGTGCAAGGTAAAAGGCGTGATGAGTCAAAGCGCAAGCAAATATTTATGACGGCTTAAAGGTTTAAGGGTTCTACGGATAATGTGGAAAGACCCGGTTGATGAGAGCCGGAGAAGCTTAGCGACTCAACAGAGGAAAGGAAGATTGAAAATCGGCTAAGTCCTAAAAAACAGATTCCGTAAACTACTACTATGGCTATGGATCTACAAAAGCGGAGAAAAAGGATTTTAATCCTGACCGAGCGATGAACAGCGGAAGGAAAGAAAATGGAGCGGAGCCATCGCGGTCCACGCATTACGCGTGGCCGGCCCGCGCGCAGCGGCGAGGCGAGAGCGCAATCTAAAGGCACCAACGGCGTTGAGATATACTCGCGGTGGCGGTGGCGGAGCCCGAGCGGCGGTGGCGGAGCCCCGGGTGAAAACCCTACTATGGTGGTGGGCGATCTAAGAAGAAGAAGAACTCACCGGAGATGTCGCGGCGGCGGCGGAAGGTTTCTGGTACGAATCAGGATGATGCGCGGCCCGGTCGGTGTAGCTGCGAAGACGGTGGCGGACGACGAGGACGCTGGAGCGGCGACGACAGGAAGAAGAAGAAGAGGCACGAGCGGGAGGATGAAAAGCTTCGACCCGCACGGTCCTATTTAAGAGGGAATAAGGAAGGTACGAAAATCCAAGCGACGACACCGTTTGACCGAGGCGGACGCCTCGATTCTCAGGATGACTGTTTAATGAAAGATTCGGTGATACATCAGCAGATCTCATGACGTCACGCCGGGTCATCTCCGGGCGACTCGCCAAAATCAGAAGAGAAGGATGAAGTGAGCAAGCTCAATTCAGCCTAGGGCCTAATGTTGGGGATATAACCCCACGGTATGACCCGCCCTGGAGGCTCGGGGTCATGTTGCTGGCTCATGAGCCGGCCCAAGGGTGAGCCGTAAGACTGGTGGCCCAGGAAGATAGGCGGCTCAAGGTGTGGGCCGTATAACGGCCTGGTACGGAGAAGACCTGGGCGTGTAAGCTGTATCAAAGACAGCTTGGACAAGAATATAGAGAGAGACCCGGACATACAATAAGACTCGGTTAACAATTGTAACGACCCGGTGGTCCTAACCTCCTATATAAAGGCAGACCTGGGGCAACTTAGAGGATAGGTTATCGAGAACTAGGTCAAGCTTCTAGATCCTTGTAATCGATACACAAGCAATACAAACACAAGCAGGACGTAGGCTATTACCTCGACTTGAGGGGCCGAACCTGGGTAAATCCGTGTCTTTCGTCCCGATCAATCCCTTTGAGTCCACCCCATTAGCGATGGCCTCGAATCCAAGTCTGTTCACCCGGACATCTGCCATGATAAATCCACGACACCGTGCCTGCCCCCGAGCAAGGCGAGGGAAGCCAGCCAAGGCAAGAGGATCTGCCACATGCGCCTTCTTTGGAAGAAGTGATGCTTGAAGCTGAAAGGAACAAAAGGGAGACCAACAGGTTGCTGGAACGAATTGAGCAGAACACAATGCGCGCGTGCTCCCCACAATGATCACAATGATGGTGTGTCCCTCGGTGACTTCGTCAAGCTATGCCCACCCAAGTATCATCATTCGATCGACCCACTCGATGTAGATGATTGGCTGACTAGCATGTTCCGTAAGATCCTAGCTCCCAATGTATCCAAGGCCAACAAGGTGACCTTTGCTACGCACTTTCTAGAAGGACCCGCCAATCTGTGGTGGGAAAATTATGAAACCATGCGCCCCGCAGGCCCCGCACCAACTTGGGCAGAATTTAGTGCATCATTTCGTACCCATCACATCCTAGAAGGGCTGATGGATTGCAAGAGAGAGGAATTCTACGATTTCACCCAGGGCAGACTGTCAGTGGATGTCTATAGCCGTGAGTTCGGCAATCTTGCTCGCTATGCTCCAAAGGAAGTTTCAACTGATGCTAGGAAGCAGGCTAGGTTCCGCAAGGGACTCAATCCTGAGCTCCGTCGAGATATGCGCCTGCATGAGCGCACAACCTTCCAGGCTCTTGTCAGCAAGGCTATCAATGCCGAGTCTGGACAGACTGACTGTGAGTCCACGAGGAAGCACAACCGTGACTTTAGCCATGCATCTGGCTCGGGCTCCAACAAACGCCGGGTCTGGGTGCCCAATGTAGCTTTGCCGCCAAGATACACCGCGAGGCCATCCTTCCAGCTCAGCCCAACCCTCCAGCCAGCCTATTTGGAGGTCCGTCTGCCAATGTTGCTCCCTGTGCCACCGTGGTCTACTACAAATGTGGAGAACCAGGACACTACTCTCATGATTGTCCTTAGAGCAATGCTAAGCCGGCTGGACGAGGGAAGCCAGGAAAAGCTTTCTATGTGAAGCTAGCTCCTGCTCGTGAAGGAGTGAACTATGTTTCTGCTGAGGAAGCCATTGAGGATCCTGATGTTATCCTAGGTACGCTCCTTGTAAATAGTCATCCAGCTTCTGTTCTATTTGATACTGGGGCATCTCATTCTTTCATCTCAAAAAGTTATGCACAATTGCATAACATGTCCTTTTGTGATATGCCTACTCCTTTAGTAGTTCAGACTCCTGGTTCAAAGTGGCAAACTTCTACAGTGAGCCATGATAATGAGATTCTGGTGGATAGGCTAGTCTTCCTAGCACCTTTGATAGCCCTCAAGTCTTCGGACATCAATATCATCTTAGGCATGGATTGGATGGAAGCCCACTATGCTAAGATTGATACTCATACTAGGATTGTTCAACTTACACATCCATCGGGTGAGATAGTTAACGTCTCCACTCGAACAACCAAGCGCCAACTCTATTCCCTCAATGCTAGCCCTCTTCCAGAACTGGAAGATATTCCGGTAGTCCGTGACTTTCCGAATGTCTTTCCAGAAGAACTGCCAGGAATTCCTCCTGTCAGAGATGTTGAGTTTGTGATAGAGCTCATTCCAGGGACTGTCCCAATAGCCAGAAGACCCTATAAGATGGCACCCTTAGAACTAGCCGAACTTAAGATCCAACTCAATGAGGCTTTGAAGAAAGGTTTCATCTGTCCTAGTTCTTCTCCTTGGGCTTGTCCCGTTCTCTTCGTCAAGAAGAAGGATGGATCGGATCGGATGGTTGTGGATTATCGGCCAGTGAATCTGGTCACCATACAGAACAAGTATCCGCTCCCTAGGATCAACGATTTGTATGATCAACTCGCTGGATCCTCTGTCTTTTCCAAAATGGATTTGAGGTTGGGATACCATCAAATCAGAATTAGGAACGGAGACATTCCAAAAACGGCTTGTGTTACACGTTATGGCCAATACGAGTACACCGTTATGTCCTTCGGTTTAACCATTGCCCCAGCCACCTTCTCTTGCTTGATGAATTTGATCTTCATGGAGTATTTGGATAAATTCGTCATGGTTTACCTCAACGACATACTCATCTACTCGAAGAACAAACAGGATCATGCCGAGCATCTAAGGCTGGTATTGATGAAACTTCGAGAGCACCGTTTGTACGCCAAATTCTCCAAGTGTGAATTTCGGTTGCCAGAAGTGACCTATCTAGGCCTCGTGATCTCTGGTAAAGGTATTGCTGTCAATCCCGAGAGAGTTCAGGCCGTCCTTGATTGGACTCAACCTGAATCGGTTAAGCAAGTTCGGAGTTTCCTTGGCTTAGCAAGCTATTGTCGCCATTTTGTCGAGAACTTCTCCAAGGTTGCGAAACCTCTGACTGAACTCCTCAAGAAAGATAATAGGTTCGAGTGGACTCCACAATGCGAGCACAGTTTTCAGGAGTTGAAAAGACGACTGACCTTTGCTCCCATTCTGGTGCCACCAGACTTCTCCAAGGACTTTGTTATCTATTGCGACGCCTCGCGACAAGGATAAGTTGCATTCTCATGCAAGATCGTCATGTGATTGCATACGCATCTCGACAGTTGTGTCCACATGAGGATAATTATCCAACACATGATCTTGAGCTTGCAGCTGTGGTCCATTCACTGAAAACCTGGCGACATTACCTTCTGGGTAATCATTGCAAAATTTACACTGATCACCAAAGTCTGAAATATATTTTCACCCAGCCGGACTTGAATCTCAGACAAAGACGGTGGGCTGATTTGATTATAGATTACGACTTAGGGATAACTTACACCCCGGGGAAAGCCAATGTTATGGCTGATGCACTAAGTCGGAAGTCTTATTGTAACAACCTGATGCTATAACAAGGTCAACCACTTCTCCATGAGGAATTTCGGAAGTTAAACCTTCACATTGTTCCTCAAGGATTCCTATCCAACTTGGTGGCAAAATCTAATCTTAAGGATCAAATAGTAGCTGTCCAGAAATATGATAAGGGTATATCCCGGATCAAGGGGAATATTGCTAGAGGAAACGCTAAAGATTTCTCAAAGGACGATGAAGGTGTTTTATTCTTCCAGAACCGGTTGGTGATTCCCAAGAGCACACGCTTAAGATAGTTGATACTTAAGGAGGCTCATGATTCTCCTCTCACAATTCATCCGGGTAGTACCAAGATGTATCAGGACCTACGCCAGAGGTTCTGGTGGACTAGGATGAAGAGAGAAATTGCTCAGTTCATTGCTAATTGCGATGTTTGTCGTCACGTGAAAGCAGAACATCAAAGGCCTGCTGGCACCCTTCAACCTTTAGCTATTCCCAAATGGAAATGGGATAAGGTCGGTATGGATTTCATTACCGGATTTCCCAGGACCAAGAGAGGGAATAATGCTATCGTTGTGGTCATTGACCGCCTTTCCAAAGTGGCTCATTTTCTTCCTGTTCAGGAGAGTATAGCTGCTAGCCAGCTAGCGGAGTTATATGTTTCTCGAATAGTCTCTCTTCATGATGTTCCATTGGAGATTAACTCAGACCACGGAAGTATCTTTACTTCCCGATTTTGGGAAAGTTTCCAAACCGCTATGGGGACTCATCTATCCTTTAGCACTGCTTTACACCCGCAATCAAGTGGTCAAGTTGAGCGAGTCAATCAAATTCTCGAAGACATGCTCCGAGCTTGTGTTATATCCTTCGTTATGAATTGGGAGAAATGTCTTCCATTTGCCGAATTTGCATATAACAATAGTTATCAATCAAGCTTGGGCAAAGCCCCTTTTGAAGTTCTCTATGGACGAAGGTGTCGAACACCTCTTAACTGGTCAGAAACCGGAGAGAGGCAACTCTTTGGCCCGGATATGATCCAGGATGTAGAGAAGCAAGTTCGCATTATTCGTGAAAAGTTGAAAACAGCCCAATCTCGTCAAAAGAGCCAATATGATCGCCATCATAAGGCTGTGACCTATGAAGTTGACGAGAAGGCTTACCTTCAGGTTACGCCTCTGAAGGGTACCCATCGATTTGGTATCAAGGGCAAGTTGGCTCCTCGTTACATTGGACCTTTTTGCATTCTTGCTAAACGAGGAGAGGTTGCCTACCAATTGGAACTTACGTCGCATCTTTCCAAGGTTCATGATGTCTTCCACGTCTCGCAACTCAGGCGTTGCTTCTCGGACCCTGTCCGTGAGGTAGACCATGAAGCGCTTGATCTCCAAGATAGCCTTAGATATCGAGAATACCCTGTTCGTATTCTTGATCAAGCTGAGCGTACCACTCGGCGACGGAACATCAAGTTTCTCAAGGTTCAGTAGTCACACCATTCTGAAAAGGAGGCCACGTGGGAAAGAGAAGATCCCCTTTGACTAGAGTACCCCACGCTCTTCCCGACGACTTCAAAATCTCGGGACGAGATTCTTTTGAGTGGGGGTGAGTTGTCACATCCCTAACTAGATGTCATAGGATAGCATGTGTGTGCATCATATTTCAATTTTCCATCAACATGAAATGGGGGCTAAAAGAAACCCCAAGCTCATATTTGAATCAAATTAATTCAAAGTTGTGAAAACTCAACAAATTCAATATGCCCTTACAAAATGTTCCCTATGTCTGATAATTATGGACATGATTATAACATGGGCCATTTTAAATATTTGAATAACTATAGCAATATAAAAATAAATGATAAAGCCTCTGAAAATGCCAAATAAAGCATTATCATTATTTTATATTTCAAAATATCCTGAAGCTTTTTATTGGAGTTTGAAATATTCAAACTTGATATTACAAAATATTTGGGATATTTTATAAAAGTATTTGTACGTGAAAAGAAAATAAAACAAATGTCAGAATTAGAAAATAGAAAGTAAAAGAAAAAAAGGGAAAGGAAACCTACCTAGGCCCAGGCCAGGCTGGCCCACCTGGCTTAGGGAGGTTGTCATCCTCCTGGCGGCCAGGAGGACGGGCACGTGGCCGGAGCGCACGTGCGGGCGTGCCTCCATGCCGGCAGCTATCTGCCTGCCTCCTCCTCGCCAGCGCGACGGGGATAAGCTCAGAGAGCCGTCCCCATCGCCCTCTCCCTCTCGCTCTCGCTCACCTCTCTTCCTCTCCCCCTCTGCCGCCATGGCCGCCAAAGCTCCGCCGCATAGCACCGTCGCTCCAGCCGCTCCCCTGCCTCGCTAGGTAGCTCCAGAGCTCTGCCTCATCACCCTCTTCCTTCTCGCCAAGCCGTGCATCGCTGGGAGCTCCCCATCGCCGCATCGCCGTCGTCTTCAACCTCCGGCCACCGGCGAAGAAGTGAAGCTCACAGCTGCTCCAGGCCTTCCCCAAGCCCGCTCTCGACGCCGCTGCAACCGCCGTGAGCCCGTGGTCCTTTTGTCCCCTTTTCCCCTTCGATAGGTCGTTCTAGCGCCGGATCCTCTCGGGTCTGAGAGCTCCTCGCCGCCGGAGAGGACGTGGTCGTCCCTGCAGCGGCCCAAGATCGCACCTGAGCACGTAGTCGTGCTTAGGATGATCCGAGGCAGCTCTAGGAACCCTCAGGTGGCTCGTTCAAGCTCCGGCTCGACGAGCCCGTGCTCGCCCGAGCTCCTACAGCCGCCGTGCTCACCGCCGACACCGATTCTGGCCATCCCAGCCCCTAGGAGGTGTCGGGATCAACGCACGCGAGCGAGCAGAGTAGATCGGTGCCCTCCGTCGTCCGTTTGGTCGCCGGAGGAGGAATCCCGACCCCCTCCGCTGTCCCTGACGTCGCCGGCGGCTCAACGCCAGCGAGTCAACCAGTTTGACCACCAGGGGTTTGACCCCTGGGTCACTAGCAAGTGGGGCCGAGCCCTTTAGTCAAATCTAGGTTAATAATTTAATTAACTAAATTAATTAAGTTAATGGCCCACTGACCAGTGGGCCCTACCCTAATCTAATTAGTAATTAGTTAAATGATTAACCCTGTTAGTGACTGGGTCACTGACCAGTGGGTCCCACTAGTCAGGTTTGAAGTGGCCTGGTCAGCTGACCTGCTGATGCCATGATGACATCAGGCTGATGCAATAAAAGGAATTTCTAGTTTTGAAATAATTCGAGAAAATGTTTAAAACTTCAAAAATTCATATAAATTAATCTGTAACTCAGATGAAAATAATTTATATATGAAAATTTATTAGAAAAAGTCAATGAATCTAATGGTGCTATTATCATGCATGTTAGAGAAACCTATGTAGAAGAACATTGACATTTTCTAATAGGTTAATATAAGGAATTTGAAATGAAGAACGATTTTGAACCTATATTCAAACTCACTTCAAATTAACTTGGACAATAGCTGCATCAGATCATCCATACATGCTGCCATGTCATGATCATGCATCATATTGTTGGACTTGCGTGTATTGATTGCTATTTATCTGCACTATGGTAGGCCCTGCTTCTGAGGATACCCCCGAGTATTCCAACGAAGGAGAGAACCTTTCCGCTACCCAGCAAGGAAAGCAACCCCCTTGATCATTCCGATAATATCCCACTCTCTCGCTCCTGCTCTTGTTTATTGCATTAGGACAAACATTCACTTGTCTGTCATACACGGTAGATGAACCTATTCTTTTGTTTGACCTGTCATTGTCACAGTAAATAGCTAAACCTTGCAACATAGCATACCTGGTAGATGCTTGTGCCATGATGTGCTTAGCTTACTTTGCCTGCTATGCTTACTATGCTTAGAGTTGTGTCAGATCTGTTTCATCTGGGTGATGAACTGGAGTGAAACCATGTTGTTCTGATGTGATAAGCTTACGATGAACTCGATTTGGTAAAGGTAGCGATGAGAGGCTATGTAGGAGTACATAGCGGGTTGTCTCATTGGGACCGTTCTTAGGAACTGAGTTCCATGTTTGTGATCCAAGACTAGATACTACCACGCGTTGGGATACTTAATTGACCCTCTTGACTTATCAGTCGCTTAGTCCTTAGTCCAGGAGTTGCAAGTAGTTTCTGGTGTTTATAGCATGCTGGAGGCCGTGCATAGTGTTGACCCTAGGGGTGGGTTACAATGCGGTAGGTAGTGGCACGGTGTACTAAGGGTCACCCGAATGGTGGGCTTGGGAACCCTACGCACATCGTTTTGGGCCGTAGCAGAAACTTCGGTCGGACTTCCGTGCGGGTTCAGTCTGAAATAGGCGATAGCCTGGACTAGAGGTCTTATGTGATTGATGGTCATGGCCGACTCCCTCACTGGGCTTCCGCTTGAAGGTTACCGAGGCGCATGGTTTCATGAGCACACAACGATAAGTGGCGAGAGCGTGTGTGAAGAAGTACACCCCTGCAGGGTATGAAACTATTCGAATAGCCGCGTCCTCGGATATGGACTACTTGGAAAACTTATGCCGTTCATAGATAATCAAATGGATAGTCATAAAAATATCAAGACAAGTATGAGTATCGTGGATGGCACTCTCCCAGGAGAGGGAAGTGAATCCATGGTGGTGTATCGTCATGGAGTTAGTGGACTCGTGTGCGATATCTAAAATGAAAACAAAGAGTTAAAATTGTGTAGTGTAGGTTAGCCATGAGTCAAAGCTGGCATTGCTGCATAAACTCCACCACTCCCCTTGTTGATACATGAGCATGAATAGACTAGGTCTGTTTTAAAGACTTGCTGAGTACGTTTGTACTCACGTTTCCTTAATAAATGTTGCAGATGAGACCCATGACCCATCAGGTGGGTTCTTTCTAGATGTCGACGATGCCGAATAGCTGGTATCCCAGCTATGACCTATGCCCTGTGGCGTGCTGTAGATAGTCAGGCCATGCGCCTTTTTACCCTTTCATTTGTCTGTACTCAGACAGCTTATGCTTCCGCTTGGTTTGTATGAACTTGTTTGTATGACTTGAGTGTCGGGTCATGTGACCCTATCTGTAAGAACATGTTATGCAAGGCTCGTCTGAGCCCCTTAAATAAATGTTGTTGTATGGTTATGTTGTGATGCCATGGTTGTATCTATGCATATCAGGCATGTCGTGCGTACGTGTGACGTGCAATGGTATGTATGGGATCCGACACCTAGTCATATGCCTTTAGTAGTACTCTTTACGGGAAACTGCCTCTTTGTGCTTCCACCGAGCCATGGTAGCTTGCTACTTCTCCAGACACATTGATTGACCGGCATGCATTCTTCTTTGGTGTTGTGTCTGTCCCTTCGGGGAAATGTCTCACAGTGTAATGGAGTCCCTGTAGCCTGCTACGACTCGTCTACTTGCAGTGATGGCATTTATGTCTCACGGCGTAATGAAGTCCTTGTAGCTTGCTATGACTCGTCTACACACGCTTGAGGCTGACACCTGCATTGCTGGGTTACGTATGCCCGTTTCTGTACGGATGTGCCACTTGGGTCCTATGACTAGTCATGTCAGCATGGGTTCTCTGTCGTTTGATTGCCAGCGACATGTTCACATACGTGAGCCAAAAGACGCAAATGGTCCCGCCTAAGGTAAGGTTGCAGCCGTGGAGCTTACCGTGCGTGAGGCCGCAAAGTGATGTGATATGTTACAGTCTGGATTCATATGACTTAGGATCGGGGTCCCGACATCGTATCTACATATCCTTGTAATTTGCTAAGCGGGAAGCGTTAAGAAACGCGATTGATGTTGTCGAACGTCTTCACGATCCAATCACGACCCGTCCCGTGATCTCATCACGAGCCATCCCGCGATCCCATCGTGGTCCTTCCGATCTAGTGCCGAACGGACGGCACCTCCGCGTTTAACACACGTACAGCTCGATGACGATCTCCACCTTCTTGATCCAGCAAGAGGGAGTGGAGAGGTAGACGAGTTCTTCGCCAGCACAACGGCGTGGTGGCGGTGGTTTTGGAGCTTCTCCAAGCACTACAGAATCAATCTATAGGAGAAACAGATCTAGAGGAAGAAGAGGGCAACACGTGGCAATTAGGGTTAGCTTTCCCCTCTAAATCCTATAGTATATATAGGAGGGAGGGAGGGGAGGATACAGCCTCAAACCCTCAAGGTTTGGTCAAAATTGGAGGTGGAGGAGTCCTAATCCAAGCCTATTAGGAGTAGGATTCCTTCTTTCAACTTGGAAACTATTTCCACCTCTCCACCTTTTTGGTTTTTCCCACCCCTGGCCACATGGGACTTAGTGGGGGCTTAGTCCAGCCCACCAGGAGCTGGTTTGACTCCTCCCACAGCCCATGAGGTCCTTTAGGTCGAGACACCCCTCCCGATGGTCCCTCGGCACCCTCCTAGCACTCCCGGTATACTACCGATGAGCTCAAAACTTTTCCGGTGACCAAAACAGGACTTCCTATATAACAATATTTACCTCCAGACCATTACGAAGCTCCTCGCGACATCCGGGATCTCATTCGGGACTTCGAACAACCGTCGGTCACCATCATACGTAACTCTATACTACCGAAACGTCATCGAACCTTAAGTGTGCAGACCCTCCGGGTTCGAGAACTATGTAGACATGACTGAGACACCTCTACGGTCAATAACCAATAGCGGGACCTGGATGCCCATATTAGTTCCTACATATTCTACGAAGATCTTCATCGGTTGAACCTCTATGTCAAGGATTCAGTTAATACCGTATGTTGTTTCCTTTGTTCTTCGGTATGTTACTTGCCCGAGATTCGATCGTCGGTATCTCTATACCTAGTTCAATCTCGTTACCGGCAAGTCTCTTTACTCGTTCCGTAATACAAGATCCCGTGGCTAACACTTAGTCACATTGATTGCAAGGCTTATTGTGATGTTGTATTACCGAGTGGGCCCTGAGATACCTCTCCGTCACACGGAGTAACAAATCCCAGTCTTGATCCATGTCAACCCAACAGACACCCTTGGAGATACCTGTAGAGCACCTCTATAGTCACCCAGTTACGTTGCGTCATTTGATACACACAAGGCACTCCTACGGTGTCAGTGAGTTGCAGCATTTCATGGTCATAGGAACATATACTTGACATGCAGAAAACAATAGCAATAAACTGACACGATCATATGCTACGTTTATATTTTGGGTCTTGTCCATCACATCATTCTCCTAATGATGTGATACCATTATCAGATGACATCGCATGTCCATGGCTAGGAAACCTTGACCATTTTGATCAACGAGCTAGTCTATTAGAGGCATACTAGGGACATGGTGTTGTCTATGTATCCACACATGTATATGAGTTTCCGATCAATACAATTATAGCATGGATAATAAACGATTATCATGAACAAGGAAATATGATAATAACCAATTCATTATTGCCTCTAGGGCATATTTCCAACAGTTTTCCCCATAATCTTCAAAAAAGCGGGGAAATAAGCATCCTGCAAGTCAAATCATGTGACAACCTTGCTGATTTATTTACTAAGTCTCTACCAAGTTCTACCTTCCAAAAATATGTTCATGGAATTGGTATGCGATGACTTAGGGACTTGCAGCTGTCAGGGGGAGTCTCTTCTTGAGATATCCTTGTTTTATGATATCACATTATGCTATCTTTGTGAGTTGATATTTCAGGTTCTCATCAAGTTTTCATGAGGAACTTTTGGAGGAGAATCTTTTGAGATGATAGCACTACCCTGACAATCGAGAGATGATTCTACATGGTCAAGCGTAGATTAGGGAGTGTTAAAATTAATTACATAATTTAATTAAGGGGAAAATATCCCCTTGCCCAAACCGTCGGGCGATTCCTCCCGCTACCGACGCGTCTTCTCAAACCGTCGCATCTCTCCAAGAGATATATATACTCTCTATAATATATACTCTCCATAATGCATCAATTTATGCATTCAATCAGTTTGATTCAGAACAATATTTATCACGTGCTTAGAGTTCGAGATTAATTATCGCTCTCTCGAAAGTGGTGTGGGCATCCTACTTTTGGTTCTTGGTGCACTCCCAACAGTTCATGATTTCAAGTGTTCAAAAGGAGAAGGAAACAATTCATAATTTCAAGCAATGTAAGGTGGAGATGCTGAGGAGAAAACTGTTCAGCAAAAACCATGGCAAGTATTGCAGCATTTGGTATCTCATGACATACATTGCGAAGAATTCCCACAAAGTTGGATGTACCAACAAAGTATGCAATAAATCCCAATGTGATAGTGGATAGTGTTACATAGCAAAAATGCTACCAATAAATACGAAATAAAATATCAAAACTCAGGATATGCTTTTCCTTAAAACTCATGTACTAGCCCGATATGCCTAGTAACATCATATATTGTATAATACAACAAATTCAAGTACATGTCTCTGGGGAGGGGGGGGGGCAATTAGGATTTAAACGTGTGATGCCCCAACTTTGAAAGGTATCTAAGTCACGATGAACAAGAACATCACCAATCATTTTAGATATTAAGTACTGCAAGTAAGCAAAACTATCGAGGATATCTTGCAGATAACATGAACTCTTCTTCCATACTGTACCGTCTAGTTGAGTCACATTTCTTTGTGTATCCTTAATAAATGGAGTATCTATCCTAACATGTTTGTTGTCAACTTTCTTATCCACCAGATTATCTAAGGTGTAGTCCGTGGATGCACGAATGCCTTCAAGTGCCAACTCAACTTGCCTCATGGTTGGACGATCCTCGCCACTTAGTTTTATGCACGATGCCGCGGTAGTAGCCACTTTGTTGACTTCCTTACCGCCTTCCTCCATAGCTTGTGAATCTAATATCGGGTTCAAATTGCCTTCTTCAAACAAGGTAACAAAATGGACAACAAGACCCTCACCTTCAGAGGAAGAATATGAAAATGGTTTCTTTCAAGTTAGCAGTTCCACAAGGACGACTCCAAAACTGTAAACATCACTTTTTTCAGTCAGCCGCCCGGTGTAGAAGTACATAGGGTCCCAATATCCCTTGGTACCTTGAGCCCTTGTTATAACCCCAGATTTCTCCATCGGAATGTACCTTGAAGATCCAAAGTCTGCAACCTTTGCTGTCAATGTATCATCCAGAAGTATGTTAGCAGACTTGACGTCTCTATGTATGATAGGTATTGAAACAGTTGAGTGAAGATAGGCAAGAGATTTGGCAGTTTCAATGGCTATCTGCAACCTATCATCCCATGATAGGGATCTTGGTCCTTCGACATGAAGATGTTTAGAAAGGGTACCATTGGATATGAACTCGTACACCAACATTGGGACCATAGTTTCAAGGCAACAACTATAGAGTTTTACTACATTTCTGTGGTTGATTTGTGATAGGATAGCTACCTCATTTATAAAATCAGCGATCTCTTCCTGAACCAGCTTCTTGGGTTTCTTGACGGCTACAATATGTTGGTTCGATAAAATCCCTTTATAAACAATACCATGCCCTCCACCACCAACGACAAGATCTTTATCAAAATTGTGGGTTGTCTTCTCTAGCTCTTCCAAAGATATGATCATTCTATCTGCGATACCGGCACTTTGGGATACCAACTGCTGCAACAATTGTCCACGGTTTTGCTGGAAGAACTTCCGTTTCAACAATTGAGCCCTTCGATGTTTTAATTTCTTGGTAATGAAAAATCCAATGAGAAACAAAAGTACGAGTCCGACCCCAGTTGCAGCCCCTATTACGGTGCTCATACCTAAAAAGATATGCAGTATAGTTACTCATTTTCTCCTACATGTACTATAGTATTTAGGAGAAATGTCCTTATAGTGTTGCTCACCTTTAAAGTATTTGTGTCCACGACCTGTTGGCGAAAACAAGAAGGTAAAGCAAGTAGGAATTAAGTCAACTACTTAATTACATATACAATAGTGTATATATAAAAACGAAAATTAGCCATGCGAGGTGCATGTATTCTAACCTTTGCATCCGTCCATAAGGTAGGCGTTGCCGTCGTAACCCTCACTACAGTGACATGATCAATAGCCTCTGATCCTTTGTTTGCAAAGGCTGTTCTTGCTCCTGAAGATGCTAGAACACTGGAGATGTTGATGTGGCAAGCTCACGTTGTCTAGCGCTCGTGAGCCAATGGGTTGCAACTGCAAGACCTCCCAGTCTAGAACCATGGGGATCTTCAAGCTTGGCGCAAGATATTTTGTCGACGATGACTGCAACAGTTGGGTTGATACCCGATGCTTGTCGAACCACCCTTCCTGTGCAATGAATGCGTAAGAGTGCGATGATGTCTCATCCGATGCACTATTGGGGTCCATCCAATCGATCCATAATTCATGGGGCATTCCATCTCTAGACATAGAGATGCGTGCCTGGCAGCAGCCCATGCCATTGCAGTATTGGTCTTCATCATCGTTAGCACCTCTTGCTGCAGGCGGGAGCATTGAGGCGATGGTGTAGGTGTGATTCTCGGCATTTGGGGAGCAAAAGGAAGAGCAGACACTCAGGATGGTTGGGTTGCCGGCCCCGGACAAGACCGCCTGCACCCCGCACCCCATGAGGATGAGCTCGTTGTTGGTCGACAACGAGTAAGGTACTTTGTCTCCATGACCTGTGCTCTCAAATTCCAAGCTATTCTTGCCTGCGCCAAAGTAGACATCAAGAACTGCGTCGGTGTTGATGACGTGCATGGTGTTGTTATGAAGGGATATGTCAATGACTTGAAGGTTGCCGAGCATCAGTCGCGGGGGGTGTTGGCTCATATCGCATGTGAGGTTAAATCCTGGCATGTAGCACTCGGCTGGCCCAAAGGCCGAACGGGTACGGCACACTCACATTGCCGCACGACGTGCTACATTTACCTGCAAGTGGACATAGAAACGTTGATAATCATTATTCATTTGAGCGATCGATCTCAATGCGGGCATAATTCTAAATAGCATATAATTGTTGTAGGCAGCTTGAGTTTTTCTTTTCTTTCCAATGCTGCAATTTTAGAGTTGACTTCTATGTGCAAAATTATATAGCCAATGCAATAGATGGTCTACCAAGTTTATTAGATCGATTAACCATTAACATCAATATCGATACCCATACTTTATCCCCTAAATAATATCGATATACTTTAGCCGTCACCATCTTAAAAGGACAAGTGTGAAAGGAAGAAAAACATATTCTCCCCAAATTTAGCGGAACCGTTGCTCACGTGTGAGAATGCTGAAGCAGCCACCAGGCAAGTAGGCGTTCCCACGGGTTCCCTGTGTACACTTGCACTGAAACGACCCAGCCATATTGGTACATTGGCCGAAGCACTTCTTTTTTGAATTCGCGCACTCGTCGATGTCTGCACACACACACACACACACACACACACACACATAGAGTAGTGCAATCTAGTAAGTAAGCCATCATGTATAAATAAAGCACGTTAAATTTTGAAATAATTCACGGACTTAACTATGGTAATATTACTCTGAATACATTATCCCAAAATAAATCCAAGCCTCCTTGTGTGTCGGACCGGTGTGTGACCCAATCTAGGTAGTGGCTTGGATGGGACACACGGCTTTAAATGTTAAGGTTTGGTGCGATGTCTGTTTGGTATTAGGTCCGGACTTTCGGCACACCTTCATCAATGGGATATGAGTAGCAACAACGTTGTAAGATGGTGGCTTCAGGCTTATTCACTACCCCAAACTGACCTTTTCCTGACGGCCAAAAACCTTCAGGAATGCACCGTTTTCGTCAGGAACAAGGTAGTACCGTCAGGCATCTCCCGTTGGCAATAGCGTGTCAGGAATGCCCATTATTCCTGAAGGTAGCCTTCAGGAAAGACATTTGTGACGGCGTTCCCTGACGGGCTCCCCGCGCCTCTCAAACCCTATATTCCTGAAGGACTGCCGTCACTAATTGCCGTCAGGAAGCATCCCTTGCTCCTGACAGCTACAAGTCTACCTTCATGAATAAGTGCTACATATCCATGAAGGCTGAGTTTGTCAGGAATAAACATACCTGGCCATGAGGAATCAATTACAGAACCTACAAAAATATGTGCGAAAATTTAGACACGTGGCAGATAATTTCATATCATATGCAAACAATTTTCAAATAACATCCAATTCATAGTTCACAACATATCCGTTATATTGAATTAGTGTTCACACATTCGTATTCAACTCATGTTTCATAGCTGCTCAACTTAACAACTTGACAGGAGTTGTCACCAAGTCCAATACACATACTAGCAGTTGATTCTTGAAGCTCAACTTAAGAGGAGAGTACGTCGTCACCATGTCCAAAAGACACATACTACTAATTGGTTCCTGAAGTTTAACTTAACAGGGCTTTGTCACTAGGTCCAAAAGACACATACTAGTTGATTCCTAAATTGCGAGCGAGGAGAAGCAAGTGACAAAATAAAGGCCACATGCACCCTTGTTTAATATACCCACTGATTATTCCAGTGGCATTCCTAGATGTGTTGGAGTACCATGCTCATTCAGATGAGTAGCATGTGCATTGTCGTCGGCACGAACAAGATTTGTCAACGAAGCAGCACCATCATCTTGGGCTTCGAAAATTGAATTTGTCTACATAAAACCAATGTGGCAGATTTCAGGTAAATTTACAATAGAATAACATCACAGATTTTTAATGAGATTCATGACATAGCAAAAGTTCACACAAGCAGAGTTAATGGCAGCAGGTTTATGCATAGCTCCACACACAGATCCATGACAACAAGTTCACATGAACAAGTTTAGAAACCAAATGAAATTCCAGATCATGACACATGGACGATGTTATCCACCAAGCAAGTGAAGATTTATTTCTTAAAGCCAAATGTAGGTATGCACTTATGAAGAGGTAACAGGAACACAAGATCTATATTAGTGTCCAAGCCTACATACCGGATCACCAGTACTATCATCCACCAACTCATAATGAAAGGCGAGAAGATCTTCAGGTATTTCCCATCCCATTTTGCCATACACAATCTATATTGGAACAAATGATCAATTTTATGTGTGAAACATCAACAAGATCCAAAACACGATCAAAGCAAATGTGTAAAAGAAAAACAATACCTGCAGATGTTTGCTGAGAATGAAATCATTCTTGCAGCGCCTTTCTAATTGAACATTTTTCCTCGATAAATCTTGGTACGACATGGAGTTTGATGGACTTATGTCCTTCTCTCTAGCTTTAGCGAAAACCACCGCCTTCTTTATAGCGCCATTACCCATTGCTAGTCGTCCATGGGGCATGCCACCACCAGAGGAGTACACAATTTCTGGATCCAAATCATGTTCCTCCCAATTTTCTGGATGTGCAACTTTAACAACTTTTATGTAGTCATCCTGAAACCATAAACAAGTCACAATATTTTTGCTATTAATTTCAGATTGACAAGTATTGTAGTTCTTAGGATATAGAAAATGTGAATGAGCTTACAACACGCTTTTGGGCCTTAACATTGTTCATGGGGCCACTTTCTCCGGTCTCGGTACACTTGGTAACTCCTGCCTTCATGCACTTGTAAGTGTTCAGGTTTGTTGCTGCTACAGGCCCGTACTCCTCTCCCTGCATAAGAGAAGAAGCTCTTTCGTCAAACTACCCATACACACTAGTCACACAAAACTGAATGCTACTTACCAAAACAATTTTGGTCTGAACAAATGATCTTGACCCACCCCTATTTTGTGCAATACTTTCTGACTTGAAGCGTGACTGTTGGCCAAGCTCCCTTAGCCCCTTGTATTTTGAGGAGCACCAATAGTCACATATGCTTTCCCAGACTTCATCATCAGTGCACCAATAAAGCTGAGCTTGCATATATTCATTTTTAGCAAGCTGTTTTGTGCATGCATCATGATCTTTCATGGGCTGCTGAAGAATAGCTCGATAATACATACGTGAAGAAACCATCCATCTCTGGCATGTTAGTCAAAATATACAAGAATGCCACCTTTTATTCTTGTGTTGTGAGATCATAATGACCCATATAGCTCAAGCATCGTCCAGGATGTTGAAACATTTCAAGATCGCATGCAGAATGAAATGACAATGCGCCATCATCATATCTAGGTGGTTTGTTTCTAACTGAGTGCACATCCGATTTAAAATAAAGAGATAACAGATTTGTAGCCTCATCAGCAAGGTAAGCCTCAGCTATTGATCCCTCAACACATGCCTTGTTACGCACATTCTTCCTAAGTTTTCCAATACCCCTGAATCAAAGAGAAATCAAGCAATGAAGAAATGCATTTACCAAGTACAAAAGATTTTTTACTTTCATATAAGATGTACCTCTCAAATCGATACATCCATGTATTCTGGACAGGGCCTGCTAGCCGGGCTTGGCGAGGTAGATGAATCATTAAGTGTTGCATGGGATTGAAAAAACCAGGGGGGAATATCTTCTCTAATTTGCAAATAATGACCACAATGTTCTTTTCCAGACTTGCTACAGTCTCCTTGCTGAGTTTTTTAGCACACAACTGACAAACCCAAATGCCTTCAGGAAGAAAACCACGGAAAGCAGCTGGCAGTAAACGCTCAATGAATATGTGGTAATCATGACTTTTCAGTCCAAACAATTTCTTATCCTTCAGATTAACCCCCCCTTCTAAAGTTGGAAGCATACCCATCAGGAAACAATAGCTTTTTTAACCAATTCAAAATGATGACCTTATGCTTCCCCTCAATGCTAAAAAGTGCCCTTGGCTTATCCACCTTGCCATTTGGCTTTTCCACTAGATTCATAGTAGGACGTTTGCAAATCTTGGCTTGGTCTTTCCTCGCTTTGACATTATCTTTTGTTTTATCTGTTATGTCAAAGCATGTGTTCCAAATAGCCTCAGCTACATTTTTTCATTGTGCATTACATCAATACAATGACGAAGAAGCAATTTGTTGAAGTAAGGAAGATCCCAGAAACAACTAACATGTGTCCAGTTGTGTTCTTTGCCATATGTTTTGGTGTTGTCTACTTGGGCTCTCATTTTGGTTTCTACTTCTACAGCTTCCAAATGCCTGGGTGGTTCATCTAATATTATTGTGCCTTTCCGAAATGCATCAGCTTGGGTTCTAAACTCATGGTCCATCGGAAGAAACCTCCTATGACAATCAAACCAGCATGCCTTTCCACCATGTTCTAACCGGAATGGCTTGGTATCACTCATACAATCATAACAACAAAATTTTCCATGGGTACTCCACCCAACTACCATTCCAAAGGCAGGAAAATCATGCACTGGCCATAGATAGGCCACCTTCATCTGGAAGTTTTCCTTCCCATATGCATCCCATGTTTGAACACCACCCCATAGCTCGATTAATTCATCAACCGAAGGTTGCATAAGGACATTGATTTTAGCTCCAGGATGCTCAGGACCAGGGAACAAGAGAAAGAAATATGTACTCAGAACGAATTATGACTTCAGGAGGTAGATTTAAAGGAACCACAAACACTGGCCAACATGAATAAGAAGCAGCAGTCAAACTATAAGGAGTGAAACCATCCGTGGCCACGGCTACTCGCTGATTCCTAGGATCTAATTCAAAGTCTGGGTAATCACTGTCAAGTTTTTGCCATGCTTCACCATCGCGTGGGTGCACCATTTTATCAGAATTAGGACAAGGAGTTTCTTTGTGTGATCGCAACATTTTTGCGGTCTCCTCGTGTGCAAACAATCGTTGCAACCTATCCTTTATAGGAAAGTGCCGCAACACCTTACATGGGATCTTACTTGAACCAGCCTTGTACCTAGGGGTCTTGCAAAAATCACATTTTTTCTTATTCTTATTCTCCTTGTAATACAACATGCAATTTTTTGGGACAAACATGAATTTTATGATATGGCATACCAAGACCCTCTAGCAATTTCTTTGAGTTGTAGAAGTCCTTTGGCAGTGAGGAATTTTTAGGCAGCAACTCATGGATCAGCTGTAGTGTATCATTATAACAAGATTCAGATTGATTGTTCTGTGACTTTATGGTCAACAAACGTGCTATGGCTGACATGGTTGAGTGGCTTGTATTTTCATGCACCAACTCTTTTACACTATCAATCATCCTATAGAAAGCTTGGGCTGATGCTATTGGTTGTTGTTCAATTGGGGGGTCACGCGCAGCTAGATCATTCAACATAGTGTCCATCCGATCAGACTCTGCAACATCTATGTAATTTGTAATTTCAACATGCCCTTCACCATGTGCTGTCCAAACAGTATAATTACGCTTGAAACCAAAATGACACAGGTCTAACTCCACATCATTCCTGTCCTTTCTCTCATAGTTTCGACATTTAGCACATGGACACTTAATCTTTCCATTCTGGACAACACTTGGAGTAGAGAAGGCAAAATCTATGAAATCTTTTGTCTTATTATACCACTCATCAGTTGATTTACTGTGAGTCCAACCACTATACATCCACCCACGCTCCGCCATTCAATAATGCTGTTATTGCACGATTTGGAATATATAACAGTTAATGATTTAATATGGAAATGAAGTAATTATATAAACAAAGTACGACATGTGCAAGAGTGGACATTGGACCTGTCAATGGAGAGTTGCCGTGCAACACTATCACTGCTTAAGCTTGGGCATCTTAGAGCTACACCTTCCTGATTTTGCAGGACCTTCAACAAAGAGAAAACCATAAGACATGCATGCATAAGCTACAGGTTCCTAACCAGGAACCAGGGTACAGTAGTTAAACCTTGCGGGTATTGACATGCATATGCATCACATCTGTATGAATGACAATAATGTTACAAGAAACTTGCAAATGAATTAAAAGCCTAACAATAGGCTGCAACCAGATGCAGTGCATCCTACAAATAAAGTTTCACAATATACTACATAGACAGACAACAACTGAAATATCAATTCCTTTGCACTGGGATCATAAAACAACAATATTTACAACTGAATCATATAATAATGGCAATCTACGGAGCTGCTGCACTCCAATCTTTACAAAAGAACAAAAACAATTGCCTTCTTTTAACCTGGAGAGAAGTGACAAGTACTAAACAATGACCATTAGTTGATGTGGAATACTAATTAATTCTGATCTACTAGAGATTTGACACCCATGCATATATTGAAATAAGTGTACAAGCTACTACCTTTTTTGGTGGTTGGAAGGTGCTGGACTCGGATGAATCAGTAGGACGAGGTAGCTAGTGAGCCGTATCTGGAAAACTAGCGCACGCTGGTTGAGGGGGAGGCCTTCAAGTGGCTTGACGGCGAGGGGGACTGCGGGACGTTGATGCGGCGACGTTGGACTGTGAGGGAGCGCCGGTCGTTGGGGATGGAGGCGGGGCTGTATTGCGAGGGGGCGCCAGTCGTTGAAGGTGAAAGCGCCGCTGTACTTGTTGGACGGGGCGCGTGGTGCGGCTGGACGTCGACGGGGCAGCAATGGCCGGCGAGGGAGGCCCCGGTTGGTTGGGGATGTTTGCGGCGAGGGGCTTGACGGAGATGGCGCGACACTCGGCGGGGAGGTAGACGACGCTGGTGGGGCGGGGAAGCAGCGGTGTGGCCTCAAGCGGTGGTTGTGCGGTGCGGTGCCGGCGGCGGCGGACGGCACGCGACGGCCATGGTGGGATTGGAAGGAGGGCGGAGCGATGCAAAGTAGGGATTGGGAGGAGGACTGTACGCGTACGAGTTAATTTAGGGATTATGACCAGTCGTTCCTGACGTTGGGCCCACCCACGTCAGCTATTGGGGGCACAAACGGCGCGAAAACTCCTCCCGAGCGGCAAAATCGGGCGCGCTGGTAGCGACGAGCCAAAATCGCGATGGGTATTTTCGCAGTTGCGTTCCTGAAGGGAGAGGTGCCGTCAGGTATGTGTGCACAGGGTTATTCCCGACGTGGATCAGCTACCTTCACGAATACGGGGTCACGTTCCTGAAGGTTTTTTCTATTCCTGAAGGTTATTATAAGGCCCGTCAGGATCGTATCCATTTATTCGTGTCGGTACACCATCCACGTCAGGAACGTCGTGGGTTCCTCAAGGTACCCTCGCAACCATCAGGAATATTGTAAACCGTGAGAAAAAATTCAGTTTGGTGTAGTGATTGATGTATCATCTTGTATGGTCTTTATGAATAATCAATAATATAGCTGCATGCATCGTTCAGATGAATAGGCCGGGGGTTCATTCCCCTTTTCTAAAAAAAAATCCAAGGCTCCTTTGATTTGAAAGAATTTTATAGGAATCTTCTATTGGATATAATTACTATAGGAAATTCCTTTAGGACCCTTTCATGGGCAGGAATATAATCCTATTGCTATACATGTTTTATCCCTATCATCCATATTTCAAAGAAAAAAAACATTTACCTAGAATCAATAAAAAATATCTTATCATGTGAATAAAAGAACATCTTTTTTTATTACTATTCGTAGAATTTGAGATACATGGCGTCATATTTCTTATAAGTTTTGTTTGTCTATGATACTCTTTCTTCATCCCTACATTTGGATACGTCCATTTATACTGCAAGTAATTTTGAATGGAGGAAGTATTTCCTATTCTACTCCCTCTGTTTCATAAACATATAACCAGAAGGTCATATAATATATTTAGTATAAACGAAGGGGGATTGAACCATCCAAATATTCGACCCAGTGGATAAGAAAAAAAAGTTTTGGAGTTGTTCTAACCTTGGCATCCGCTGGTGATGTAGGGGTTGCCCTCGTAACCCGTTTTGCAGTAGCACCTGTAGCCGCCTCTTTCCCTTCTAATGCACTCAGTGTGGTTGCTCTTGCTGACCATGCGGGCTGCGTCTCTAGGACACTCCCAGGCCGGCAAGGAAGCAGCGTCTGTGTCGTCGTCGTCGCCGTCGTGGGCAATGACCTCCCAGTCGAGAAACACAGGAACTTCCATTGACGCGGCTGCCTGCGGGTCTGACGACAGCTGCTGCGAGACGCTCCACGGCGAGAACCAGTCGTCTGTGGCAACGAACACGCGCGGCGGCCACCGCCCGCCGTCGTGGCTGCGGTTACTCCCGAAGTACTCGAGCTACACGTCGTAGGACGTGACGGGGAGGAGGCGCTTTCCTCCGGCGGCCACCTCGCGGTCGACCACGACTCGTGCCTGGCGGCACCCGATGCCGGAGCAGAGCATGCTGGTCTCCAGCCTCGACAGCATCTCCGAGCGCCCGTCGTAGCCGTTCGGGCAGAAGGAGGAGCAGCTGCTCATGGTGACGTTCCCGCTCCTCAGGGTCGCCCGCACGTTGCAGCCGACCAGAACGAGCTGGTTCCCGGCAGACGACAGCGCGTACGGCCCGTCGTCGCCAAGGACGCCTCCGCCGCCAAAAGTGCCGCGCCCGGCGCCGTCGGTAGGAACGTCGCCGACGTGGACGACGGTTAACCTGGAGAAATCAGGTTCGATGGGTTCGATTACCCGCAGGTTGCCGAGGAGGAGCCGCCCGTGGTCGCAGGTTAGGTTGAACCCCGGCATGTAGCACCGGCTGTCTGGGCCGATGCCGAACGGGTAGGGCACGCTCATGTTGCCGCACCTGGTCTCACAGCCCGGCAGGCCTATCAGCGGCGCCGCTGGGGCTCCGGACCCGGAGGAGATCACCATGTACGACGCAACGAGCACAACTACCGGCGTCGTGAATGACACGGTGGTTCTCCGTCGCGCCATTGAATCTATATACGGCAACAAGCGAGCTTCACGGTGGTTCCGTTCCGGCAAATGTGCTTCTGCCACACACCAGCCAACTTGTCACTGATCCATCTTAGTTATAAGGTCGCTCAATGTTCCGGCCGGCAGGGAAGCCATCCCGCAGCGTTCACATCTCACCTACCCTTAAGCAACTTCAGTTGAGCATCTCAGCTAGCTGGGAAAGTTGAACTAATTAAGTAAACAACTTCAGCCTAAGTTTCTTTCTTCAACGCATGTTGCATGCATGCTCCCATTATTAATTAACTGCATTCACTTTGTCACCTAACACGCGCATGAATCATTTTTTGGGTTTGATTTTCCCAAAGAGTAGTATGAACAAGTTAGAAGATAGATGATGAAGCTTCTGATTCCTTCGATGCCAAGGAAACGAGAGTGAGCTACCCTATCTTATTCTGTTTATTATTCCTCTTTCGGGCTCATTCGGATAGAGTAAAAGCAAAGCATATGAATTAGGCAATATGAATAGGGAGGCGTCCTCTCGTGAATTATTCTGTGTTCCACACAAAAAGAATCAAATTCATTTGAAAAATACTCTCCACCACGATCAGACTTAGCCTCTTGATTTTCTGATCAAGTTGGTTTTCCACTTCAGCTTTATAATTCTTGAAAAAATTCAAAGCCTCATCTTTTGATTCCAAAAGATACACATGGCAATATCTAGTGGAGTCATGAATTAACGTCATGAAATATTTCTTTCCACCTTTAGTCAAACACCATTCATTTCACAAAGATCTGAATGTATGAGTTCTAGTGGCGCAAGATTTCTTGTTTCCGTAGTTGTATGAGACTTATGAGGTTGCTTAGCTTGTACACAAACTTGACACTTAGATCCCTTGACAATAGTGAAGTTAGGGATTAAGTTCAATTTGGCTAGACGCGTCATACAACGAAATTAACATGACAAAGACGTGAATGCCAGACATTTGATTCACTATTGTTGCAAACATGATGAACAACTTTATTACAAACATCTGACAGAGATAGTCTGAACAAGCCTCCTGACTCATAACCTTTGCCAACAAAAGTTCCATACTTGGATATTAAAAGTTTATTGGACTCAAAGACAAGCTTGTAGCCATCTCTACACAGAAGAGGTCCGCTAACAAGATTTTTATTGACAGAGGGGACATAGTGCACGTTTTTCAGTCGCACGATCTTCCCCGAAGTAAACTTTAGATCGACCGTGCCAACACCACGAACAGAAGCACTTGAACAACTGCCCATCAGCACGGAAGTAGTTCTTGCGGCCCAACATCCTTCATCTCAGCCTCACCAATGACATCATTGGCGATCTTGTCGCCTTTCCCATGTTGACGCTTGTCATAACGGTTAGGGCTGCTAGGGGCCCAATGATCAGGATCTCCGCAGACATGACATACATCTTTCTTCTTGTCAGTCTTGTTCTTGAAGTTGGTGTGTTGCGAAGCGTTGTTCTTCCCATTAAACTTTCCCTTTCCATCAAACTTGCCCTTGTTCTTGAAATTGTGTGGCTGGAAGTTTTTCTTCTGTATCAGATTGGCACTAGAACCTCCCTCAATACCTCGAGCATGTATGTCTTTTGCTCTCGCCTTTTCTTCCACATCAAGAGTACAAATGAGATCCGGAACGGAAAACTCCTGTCTCTTATGCTTCAGAGAGGTAGCAAAGTTCCTCCACGAGGGAGGGAGCTTAGTAATGATACCTCCGGCAACAAACTTGTCCGGTAACATAAAATTGAAGTGCTCAAGTTCTCTAGCAAACGACTGTATCTCGTGAGCTAGCTCAACCACGACGCGCTCATCAGTCATCATGTAGTCATAGAATTGTTCCATGAAATACAACTCAGTGCCGGCATCCGAGACCCCAAAGATGGCCTCGAGTGCATCCCACATATCTTTTCCACTGTCAATTGATGCATAACCATCAACTATGTTCTCACCAAGAACACTCAACAGAGCAGCCTTAAACAAGGTATCTTTTTTCTGAAAAACTTTTTCCTCTTGAGGATTAAGATCTCCTTTAGGTTTGCCAAGAGTAGCCTCATAGCAGCGCATGGTTTGAAACCATAGAACAACCCTCACACGCCACCTCTTATAGTGTACACCCTCAAACATAGGAGGCATCATGGAAACAGCAAAACCACTCCGGGTAAATTGCCTATGATAAGGTTTTTGGATTGTGGAGATATGAGAAATTTACCGAAAGATTTAAACGAAATAAGCAGCTGATAAAACAAGATCATAGTAAAAGAGGCAACACTAGTCATGCGACTTAGAGGAGAGTATGTCACAATAAGAGGAACAAAACTTATTAGGGAAGCTAAAGGACAGTAGGTGAATATTATGTAAATGTGTGAACTATACTGAAACATATGTAGAATAGAAACTAGACCAAATATCTCTAATAAAATCTCGAACAAGAGAAACATGAATACGTACTGAGCGGTGGCAGCAGCAGGGTTGGCGTTGACATCGTCACCGGTCATGTCGTCGAAGAGGTTGTTGACATCAGGGAAGAAGTCTTCGTTTGGGAAGTGATCATCGGAGTCCGTGGCGTCCGTGATGAAGAAGCCAGTAGTCGCGCAGAGCGCTCCCCAAAAACCTTATCACCCTTCTCTCGTACAGGACTCAAAGTGGTGGGGTTTATGAGGTCTACTGTCCCGACCTGCGGTGCACACCGCAAGCCGGGATGGGGAAGAACCTTGTAGCAGCTCAGGGTTTGGAACTTGAGGGTGTGAGGAAGAGGAAGTTTTGGTGTGTCTCTCTGGAGAGGAGCGACCTCCCTTTTATAGGCACAGGAGAAGGAGGCGAATAGGCAGCGATGGGAGGCGAAGCAAAAGAGGAAGACGAAAATGAAAAGCCAGCAGCCGAAGGGTGCATCGTTCGTATTCAATCTCCACTACAACAAAGCCTTTCAGCTCCCGACTGACCTTTCGTATACCATAGACATCGGCTCGGTTCATTCCCGCAACCCGCGGCGCGGCGCTGCGCGGCGTGTTGTGACGAGGCGTGGCGAGGCGGGCGGCGGAAGAGGAGCGCGCGTGTATGTCCCTCTTGTTCTCATGCTCATACATGTGGATAAATATCCTCCCTTATAAGGAGGTCCAACTCCTACTAAACTAGCAATGTGGGACTAAACTTTTGTCCCACCTCTTGTCTTGCATGAATGGGCTCAGTGGGCCTCTAGGATTTATTAGGAATTCTGAAAATTGCTATTGGGATGGCCCATGTTTAGACCAAATTCCAGCAATATTCAATGAGGAATGTTTTCTTGCATTAGGGGGAGATTTCAAGTACCAGAAAGAATGCCCGGAAATTGATTGGAATGCTCATGCCGTTTCATCCGCTGATCCATGTGCCCATGAAACCGAACTTCAAGTTCGGAAGATCATTAATTTGCAACATCTTGCAAATAATCTGCTAGATTTAGATTCATTTAGTGATCTGAAAGTTGTTACAAAATCCTTAAATCCTGACAGAAACGCACCAGAAAGAGTGGAGGTATCAACAAAAACCACTCAACTCCCTATTCCTAAAAGTAGGGGGAGTAGTACGGTCTTTGACCTAGAACAAGCTTCTACCAAGCAGCAAAGGAAATCGAGGAGAAAAACCTCGGAGTCAGTAAATGCAGGTCAACTCAACATCGACAAACACATGATGGGGAGTATACGCCTAGTGGAAGGGCAACCACCACAACCCAGATTCAATGTGCACAAACTGGCTGGAACATCGGAACACCCAGACCCAATCGTATTGGAAAATCATGAAGAGTCGCTAGGGGTGCAAGAATTTCCATCAACTATGTTTATTCTAGAGAGTCCTTTGACCGTAAGACTACGAGTATCGACATGTATTTTGCTGAAAATATTGCAGATACCCTTCTCATTGATCATGATCCAAGGTCTATTGTTGAGTGTCAAAGGTGCTCCGGCCGGCCTAAATAGAAGGATGCAATCCAAGTAGAAATTGCCTCGCTTAACAAAAGAAAGGTATTCACTGAAGCAATACTTACACCTCCTACTGTTTTCCCCGTGGGATTCAAATGAGTTTTCTCTGAAAACAAAATGAGAACAATGAGGTGGTGAGATATAAAGCAAGGCTCTTAGCACAAGGTTTCACGCAGAAACCCGACATTGATTTCAATAGAACATACTCTCCAGTAACGAGTAGAACCACTTTCCGATATCTTATATCTTTGGCAGTGCAAAATTGTCTACCCATGCAATTGATGGACGTCATGAATCTCTGTACCGAATAAAAGAGCAAAACACAAATGTATTGTGTAAAGCTAAATAAGTCATTATATGACTTAAGACAGTCGGGACGGATGTGGTACAACCGACTCGGTGAGTTCCTTCTTTAGAAAGGTTACAACAATAGCACTCATTGCCCATGTGTTTTCATCAAGAAACCCTCTATAGGATTTTGCATCATTTATGTGTACGCTAATGATCTCAACATCATTGTCAATACACCAGACATTGATGAAGCATACAATCATCTAAAAATGGAATTTGAGATGAAGGATTTGGGTAAAACAAAAAAATTCTTAGGTGTTCAACTTGAGCACCTTCCCTCAAGAATCATGGTATACCAAGTTGCCTATATCTAGAGAATATTGGAGAAATTCAATATGGACAATTATCCATCTAAAACTCCTATGGTGGTTCGATCTCTAGACGTAGAGAAAGATCTGTTCAGGCCAAGGGATGATGGAGAAGATGTGTTGGGACATGAAGTTCCATACCTCAGTGTCGTTGGAGCGTTTATGTATCTTGCAAATTGCACAAGACCTGATATTACATTTGTAGTAAATCTACTTGCTAGACATAGCGTAGCTCCCACCAAACGTCATTGGTATGGAGTGAAGAATGTCTTTCGATATCTTCAAGGCACAAAGGATCGTGGCCTATTTTCCAGTTCCAAAGAAATCTGGACTCTGATATGATTGGATATGCAGATGTCGGCTATTTGTCTGATCCCCATAATGCCAAACCTCAGACCGGCTTCGCGTTCCTACATGGTGGTACGGCTATATCATTGAAGTCTTCAAAATAGACTCTGGTGGTAACATCTACCAATCATTCTGAAATAATTTCATTATTTGAAGTATCATGTGAATGTGTATGACTACGCAAAATGATAAATCACATACAATGGTCATGTGAAATTGGCTCGATAGAATCATCCACCATTATCTATGAGGATAATGCGACATGTGTTGCACAGATGCAAACAAGATACATCAAGAGTAATATCACTAAGCATATTTCTTTTAAGTGGTTTTTTCCCATAATCTTCAGAAAAGTGGGGAAATAAGCATCTTGGAAATCAAATCATGCGACAACCTTGCTGATTTATTTACCAAGTCTCTACCAAATTTTACATTTTATAAATATGTACATGGAATTAGTATGCGACGACTTAAGGACTTGCAGGAGTCAAGGAGGAGTTTCTTCTTGAGATATCCTTATTTAAGACACCATATTAAGCCATCTCCTTGTGAGTTTATGTTTCAGGTTCTCATCAAAGATTTCATGAAGAGATTTTGGAGAAGAATCTTTTGAGATGATAACACTAACCGGACAATCGTGAGATGATTCTATATGGTCAAGCGTAGATTAGGAGAAGTGTTAAGATTAAAATATAATCTGTAATTAAGGGGAAATCTTTCCTTGCCCAACAGACATGCGGTTACACACATACGGATGCATGTGTCCCTCGCAACCGACGCATCTCCCTTGAACTGACTCCTCTTCTTGGATCCTCGTGTCTTTTCAGAAGATATATAAGCACCCTATAAACCATCGATCAAGACTACTCCATGATATTGATTCAAACAGGTACGGCATGCATTATCTGCCAAAAGCTGCATGCATGTAATTAAGCTCTAAGGGTATTTACAATGATATATAGTCGGTAGTCTGTAACAATTGCTAAATAGGATTTTCAACGACGTGGAAGATCTGTTCCCATAAACTTCTCTGCAAACCAACGGCCTTTTTGCCGTTGTATGGAAAGTCCGTCTAAATTCACGACGGTCTGTTTCCCTTGCCTAAGAAATTCACGACGCGCACGATCAGAAATTTACATCCTGTGTATGCTGCAATTTTTTTTCATGGTAATACGAGTCTTATTCATATGATAAAGATTAAAATACAAGTCATATAAAGAACGTCATGACAAAATTAAAAAGATACCAGAACATCTTTAAGTTTGACACCAACGTCCATCACCTGCCTCTGACACCACAACAACAAATCACCGAAGAATAGAATGACGGATCACCTCCTCATCCGAGATCGAAGCGGCTTCATCATTGATATGCAGCTTTGCGGATCTTTAATATGGCTCCCAAAAAATGAAGCCATTACTGTTGAACGAATCAGACCGGGGCAACACCCTGAACTCGCCATCGAACTCTAGATCTGAAACTCCGCCACGACTAAGACGCCGAAGGAGGAAACTATACCTGCTATCCATCAATCAAAAACCCATCACACATTTCGTCTTCCAGATGTTATCGATACATACTACAATCTGCATTCGCTCCTGGACTGACCAATAGACAACCTACTTACCGGGCGTCTTATATACTGTTTGTAAAGTGACGTGTACATAACCTATGTCCTAATCACAAAACCATATTGCCAATCTTGGTGCAATCACACGGCTACATGCATGCATGCCCTCGTCCCTGCGTGTCACAAATTGTATTCCAACCGTTACCAACTTAAAGAATAGCTTTGCCTCATTTCAACGAGCTTGGACCATATGTGCAGCATCTTCCCAAAACACAGAACGTGAGCAATATTTCTACGAAGCTGTTGTGCTCGTTTTCATACGAACAGAATGCATCTTCAAGGAATATAAAATGATATGGCCACACATCATTCTAATAAGGACAGTTGAAGGATTATATATATATCACATGTTAAATCAAGTTTATTAGATTTTGCCAATGGGGATCTATGAATAGTCATAGGGTTTGTTTGAAACAGACATCCTTCGCGAGATTATGTATCTTTACTAAAGACACGAAAGTTCCCTTTTGAGTTCAAGCTCAAAAGCACCCGCATGAACAGTAAAATCAGAAGAAATTGACAATATTTCAAAAAATTCTGTTTTTTTTGTAATGAACTTTGACGAATGTTCTAAGTGCTTGCAACTTTTCATCATGAGATCACATTCGTGTATGTTGTGGCAAAAAAGAAAAAAATACGTGTTTCAAAATGCTTTCAAAAGTAGCATTTTCATAGCATCGTTTTTGTTTCTTTGTCACGTTTTCCTCGAATGTGATCTCATGATGAAATTTGGCAGCACTTAAAACATTTCGTCAAAGTTGATTAAAAAGAATTCAATTTTTTTAGAACATTTTGATTTTTTTGATTTTACTGTTCATGCGGGTGCATTTGAGACCAGGCTCAAATACTCCATGACCATAAAGACACATCTTTTGATAAAAATATACTTTTTTCCTAAAAAGACACACCCATAGATGAAATTTGTCTCCTTTGTAACGTCTCACAGTGAAAAGTGAATTGTTAAGGGCAGTTCTAACCAATCCCCAGTAAATAAAGAATGATACAATGAAATAAATCCTTGGTGGAATATATTTACTCCACTAAGTTTTAGTCAGATCCTTTTGTTGAACTGGGCTTGTACCCATTTCCATTTACTCAAAAACAGAAATGCAACAGTCTCAGAGTTCAGGGAACAAGAAAGATAGTAAAGCGAGTTCAACGCACTACCAGGAAACCCACTGCATTCGCTCGCCATCGAAACGAATGTTGTAGGGCGAAAACCTGGTTGCACCAGCCTCTAAACCACCTTATTACATACCCAGATTGGGCACGGCTTCACAGGCCGACATAAACAAAGTCTAGACATTCAAAATCATCGAGCAAACTAGAAACGAAATGATAACCAAGGCAGAACGGAGCGTTCGCCTAGCGAAGGCCAAATGTTGCCCAGACTTCATCACTAGACTAGACCTCCTCCCGCGTCATCATTCACCCTTCTAGACTTCTTGCACAGCTTCATTAGCTTCCTTGTGTTTGACTTGATCATCTCCGCACCTTTCCGCAGCTTCTCCGCATCTCCAGCTGGTTGAAGGTCTGTCTAGTATAGAAGGAAGGAACAAACCGAAAACACAATCTCAAAGGGTGTTTTGTTCAACTTTTTTTCAAAAGTAGACCTGTTGCATGCCAGCCAGATTGCCCAGGCAACTGAGGCTAACCCAATAGTATAAAACTTATTTTCTCCAAGTAGGAACTTGTAGCACCATACAAAGAATTGCCAGTAGTTGTTAGGGCACATAGCTATGCCCAAAATAACCCCAATCGATCTCCATACCACCCGAGCAACCGGGCAAGTGAAGAATAAATGGGAAGCAGTTTCAACATTATTGCAGAAAGAGCAGACCTGGTTACCAGGCCATTTTTTCTTTTTCATTACTTGACTAGTGAGCACCGCATCCTGTGATAATTTCCACATAAAGATCTGAATCTTAAGTGGTAATCGTGCCTCCCAGATCCATTTATAATTGCATCCACTTAAAGGTTTTTTCAACCATCTGTATACACATTTAGTAAAGAATCTAGCATTTTTAGTTAGCCCTCAGTAAACCACATCATTTTCTTTCGAGAGGGGAAGTCTCGCTATATGTTCACGCATCTCCCTCCACTGCCCAGCTAGCTCTGGGCCCAATCGCCGCCTAAAGAATGAATCAGCTGCCACCGACCAGAAACCGTACAATCTGAAAGCACATTTGCTCCCTTGATGGTTTTGATTATTCATGACAACATACATTGTCTCTTGGACTAATACTTTTATCTAGTGTATTTCAGATAAAGTCCACAAAGAAGGTTGGCTACGGAGTGTGGAGCGTATCCCCAAGAAGAAGAAGGAGAAAGAATAGCATTGGCAAAGCTTCAAGCAAAGAGGACTCTACATTTTACTTTGTAAGAAATCACTTTGAGTCCATAGGAAAGCCAATATTATAAAAGGGGGTAAGATACTATTGGTGAACTAGATGCTCAAACGTGCACAAGTGATAGTCACCAAAAACATCCACAAACTCTCCACATACTCTGTCTAAGCCATTCTTGCAAAATCGGTGACACCAACACTTCCCACTCGGTCCCACCGATTCTCAGACAGACCAAGCCAAACCCTACATTTCGGTGCAACCGAATATACCAAGATTCAAAAGTTGTCACCTTTAGATCACTTCGGTACCACCGAGATTCACACATCGGTGTCACCGAGTTGGTCACTTTAGGTGTAACGGTTGGATTTTTGGCGATGTCTATATATACCCCTCAACCACCACTCACTCGCAAGAGAAGCACTCAGAACAGATCTCCACTTATCCCAACTGATTTTCTGAGAGAGAGACACCTACTCATGTGTTGAGATCATGCCATTCCATTCGTACCATATGAATCTTGATCTCTAGCCTCTCCAAGTTTCTTTCCACCCAATCAATCTCTTCCACCAAAGCCAAATATGTGAGAGAGTGATTAAGTGTTGAGGAGTCTATCATCTTGAAGCACAAGAACAAGGAGTTCATCGACATTATCGAGCCTATTACCTTTTGGAGGGTGGTGCCTCCTAGGTTGGTTAGGTGTCACTTGGGACCCTCCTACTTCATGTTGTAGAGTGAACCAAGAAGTTTGTAAGGGCAAGGATATCGCCTACTTCGTGAAGATCTACCCGAGTTCGGCTAGTCCTAGCCACTATGGTATAGTCAAGGTTGCTTCTTCATGGAACCCTCCGTGGGTAGAGCCCTCCGTGGACTCTCACGACCGTTACCCTCCGTGGGTTGAAGAATCCATAAACGTGGACGTACGATAGCACCACCTATCGGAACCACGGGAAAAATCTTCGTGTCTTCAAATTGCATTTGATCTTCCTACCCCTCCTTTACTATTCATGCTTGTCTTTACTTTTTGCTGCTATACTCGTAGACATGCATGTGTAGGGTGTGCTTGACTTGCTATTATTGCTAAAATCTACCAACACTTAAAATTGGGAAAAGGTAGAATTTTATTTGGTCAATTAGTCTAATCACCCCCCTCTAGACCTACTTTCGATCCTACAAGTGGTATCATAGCTTTGGTGTCCATAGCATTGGTTTCGCAACCTAGGAGAGTGTGGCGTCTAGTGAGGGAAATTATCACCGTAGAGATCCGTACTTTGGTGGCACAAATTTTGCTAGTTGGAAGCACAAAATGAAAATGCATATTCTTGGTCATAACCCCAGCGTTTGGGCTGTTGTTCGTGTTGGATTGCAAGGTGAATTATTTGTGGATGGAAGGGAACCGGATTGTGAAGCGACCGCAGAAGAATTAAAGATGTTGCAATACAATGCTCAAGCATGCGACATTCTCTTCAACTGCCTATGCCCCGAAGAATTCAACAAAATTAGCCACCTTAGAATGCAAAAGAGATTTGGGATACTTTGGTTGATATACACGAAGGTACCGAATTCGTGAGAGAATCCAAGTTGGATCTTCTTCAAAGTCAGCTTGATAAGTTCAAGATGAATGATGGTGAAGGAGTCGGTGAGATGTACTCTAGGATAGCTCTCATCACAAATGAGATTCCGTCTTAGGAAGCAAGGAAATGGCCACCAAATTCATCATCAAGAAGATACTTCGAGCTTTGGATGATAGATATGACACCTTATGCACATTGTTCCAAATGACGCCCAACTACAAAGATCTCAAGCCAACGGAAATGATTGGAAGGATTGTTGCTCATGAGATGGCACTCAAAGACAAAAGAAGAGCTTCACAACAAGTCTAGCGGTGCTTACAAAGCCACAAGTGATGCTCCCGCAACTTCAAGCGACAACCTTGTTACAAATGAAGAGATAAGCCTCATGGTCAAGAAATTCGACAAGTTCTACAAGAGTAAAGATAAAGGTCGAAGCTCCAACTCAAGATACGAAGATAAGCGTTTGTCAAGTCTTGACCGAAACTGCTACAATTGTGGGAAGCCCGGACACTACTCCAATGAGTGCACGGCTCCCTACAAAAGGAAAGAAGAGTCACCAAGAAGACGAAGCTCAAGAGATGAGTCACCTCGAAGAGAGAGAAGGAGTAGAGATGAGCGTTATGAAAAAAGACCCTCAAGGAGAAGTAGGGACTCGGAGAAGAAGGACAAGTACACCAAGAGCTATTCAATAAGAAGACATCAAGCTCATGTTGGTGAATGGGTCTTCGGCTCCGAATCCGACAAACACTCCAAGAGAAGCTATCACTCCGACTCTGACTATAGTCAAGATGAAGGTGTTGCCAGACTTGCACTAGTGACAACCGACTCCTACGACATATTTGATTCACCAAATGAAGGGAGTGGATGTTGCTTCATGGCTAAAGGCCCCAAGGTATCACACCCCGAGTATCTTGATTTAAATAGTAATGAGGATGACTTACTACGAGATGATGACTTGCTATTTGAAAAATCTAGTAATGTTAGTCAAGATGAACTTGTCAGTAATCACACTAGTCAAGATAAGACGTATGATGATGATAAGTTGGAAATAGAACGAATAACTCAAGAAATAAACACTCTTAAGTTAGTGCACGAGTCTACTCTACAAGATCATAGAGAGCTTGAAAGAACACATGAGAAGCTTCGCTTCGAGAAGCTCAATTTGGAGCAAGAACATGAGTTCCTTAAAGCTATCAATGACGATCTTAGAAAGAAAACTAACTCTTATCTAGACAAATGACTTATCTTGTCTACATTCATTCCACAAGTTAAGGCTAAGCAAACTAGTAACAAAGGCATGAAAGGTTATTCAACTAGTAGCAATAAAAATGATAAATCTAATGATATTGCTTCTAGTAGTCCTATTAATCGCACTATAACTTCTCTCAGCCAAGTTACACTTGAGCAAGAAACTGAACTTTTGTAAGGGATCATAGAGAAAGGTATCTACAAGAGTATTGCCGGGTGTAAGAAATTTGAGGAAATTGTTCGCAAGCACGGAGGATACCGAAAGAACCATGGCATTGGCTACTTCAACGCTAATGGAGTTGAATGGGAAGAAGGTCAATACACCCAAACCCAAGAGGTTCTCTAGAGAGATTCCAGCTTCTAAGAACAACAAGGGATCTACCTCCAGAGTTCTAGAGGAGGATGACATGAATACATTGATGAAGCTGAGACCACACCTTCTGGTGCACAATGCCAGCCATTTATAGGCTGAGGACATGAAGAAGAGGAAGGACTCGGGTTTGAGAGAGTGGAGAGCTATTGATCCATATTCACATAGGAGGAAGACTACTGTTGACTACAGGTTCTACACCAAAGAATAGCAAGATTTCTATGAGACTGTGTTGCTTGACAGGAGCCCTGCTGTGCGTGACATGAGATATGTGGATTGGAGGTACATCAAGGACAATGAAGATTACTTCCCACATGTGTAGGATAACTTTCATTGCATTGGCCTGGATAAGTTTGTTGGCAAGGAATTGACAACTTGGAATGATGAGATGATCATGCAATTCTACTCCACTGCTCATTTCTATGATGATGGTAGAATTGTATGGATGACTGAAGGTGCAAGATATGAGTCCACATTTGAGGAGTGGGCTGTCATCTTAGGAGTCTCGGAAGTGGAAGATGGTGATATCAATATCTATTCTGAGAACAAGGCAATCCACAATGCCATGAAGAACATGTAAAATGAGATTCCTGTTGCACACCTGAAGTCTCATAATCTAGGATCTATCTATTTCCTTCAGGCTGGTCTTCGCACTATCAACACCATCTTGAGGCATACCTTGTTGCCTAAGTACGGAGATGAGAAGATGATCCGAGGCTACTCCATCAACATGCTGATCCATCTAGATCAACATACCAGATTCAGAGTGATGGACCTGATTGTGGATACTGTGAGGGGAGTTGCTGCTGACCAGAAGCACTCATGCTGCTATGCACCATACATCCAGATGCTTATCAACTCCAAATTGGATAAGCACATCTTTACGCTTGATCGGCCATATTTTCCACTCTTACCGAATCTCGAGGATAAAGTTGTGGTGATGGACCCAGATCATCCCACATTAGCTGCAGCACAGGCATGTGCTGAAGCAGCCAGAGACACTAGTGCTCAGCTGCCCATGTCTAGGAGTGAGCAAATGGATCTACTTGTCAGCTCTATGCTCAGCATGTAGAAGGACATCACCAACATCCTAAAGAAGCAAGAGAGCCTATCGAGGATAGTTGAGGACAAATTTCATGTTCTGGACAACAAGGTTGATGGACTTACAAATACTATGAACGAGCTCAAGAAGGAAGTGAACGAGCTCAAGAAGAAAGTGGATGAATATATTAAAATGCTTAATCGAAAAATGGTAACCCCATTTTGAGCTTAACGATGAGTATGACCTATGATCAAGTATTCTTGCTTGACTCCTTAAGTCAATATACTCTAATATAGGTGACCTAATCACTGCCCACCATCTAGTTGTAAGAATTGAATGGAAAACCCTTCTTGAGTTGCTCTTTGACATTTTCATTCAACTCTATCCTAGATGAAAATTCTTTGCAAATCCTTATGAAAGTTCATTGCAAATCTTTGAGACGCGTTTTAGACATTCTGAAAAATTCCATTTGACAAAGTTGCCAAGTTTCTGTTTTCCAACTCGTAGTCTCCGATCAATGTTGGGGAACGTTGCATGGGAAACAAAAAAGTTCCTACACACACGCAAGATCTATCTATGGTGATGAGCATCTACGAGAGGGAGAGTGGATCTACATACCCTTGAACGTCTTCGCGATCCAAATCGCCAAGCGTCCCATGATCCCATCATGATCCATCTCGCGATCCAATCACGATCCGTCACGTTATCCCATCACGATCCGTCTCGTGATCTTGATCACGGTCCTTCCGATCTAGCGCCGAATGGACGGCACCTCCGCGTTCAACACACGTACAGCTTGATGACGTCCTCGTCTTCTTGATCCAGCAAGAGGGGCGAAGTAGTAGATGAGTTCCGGCAGCACGACAACGTGGTGACGGTGTTGGTGAAGAACAATCTCCGCAGGGCTTCACCAAGCACGACGGAAACTATGACGGAGGATAAAGTAGAGGGACGGGGTTGCCGGCACATGGCTTGGGGATTCTTGATGTTTTCCAGGTGCTAGCCCCGCCCCTTTATTTATATGCTGAGCCCTGGGGTCGAAACTTCGAGAAAAATCCTCCTCAAGGTCGGTTTTCCCGCAAGGCAAGAGTACTCCTCGGACTCTAGGAAAAGATGCCAAGGTCCTCGGCGTCTGGTCCCAGACGCTAGGCTCCCTGGCGTTTGGTCCCTGGCCTCTGCAAAACACCTTTTGCACCTTCCTAAAGTCTCATGGGCTTTACCCCTTGGCCCAAATAAAGTGTTCTTGTACCCCGAACATTTCGAAAAACATCTGAAACTATTTCGGTGAATTCCGGAACTTTTTCGGATACCAAGCACTATTATCCCATATATCAATCTTTACCTCCGGACTATTCCGGAGCTCCTCGTCATGTCCGGGATCTCATCCGGGACTCCGAACAACTTTCGGTCACCAACATAATAAATCAACTATACTTATATCGTCACCAAACGCTAAGTGTGTAGACCCTGCGGGTTCGAGAACTATGCAGACATGACCGAGACACCTCTACGGTCAATAACCAATAGCGGGATCTGGATGCCCATATTGGTTCCTACATATTCTATGAAGATCTTTATCGGTAGAACCTCTATGTCAAGGATTCAGTTAATCCCGTATAATGTTCCCTTTGTTCTTTGGTATGTTACTTACCCGAGATTCGGTCGTCGATATCTCTATACCTAGTTCAATCTCGTTACCGACAAGTCTCTTTACTCGTTCCGTAATACAAGATCATGTGGCTTGTTGTGATGTTGTATTACCGAGTGGGCCCCAAGACACCTCTTCGTCACACGAAGTAACAAAACCCAGTCTTGATCCATGCCAACCCAATAGACACCCTTGAAGATACCTGCAGAGCACCTTTATAGTCACCCAGTTATGTTGCAACTTTTAATACACACAAGGTACTCCTCCGGTGTCAGTGACTTGCATGATCTCATGGTCATAGGAACATATACTTGACATGGAAAAAACTGTAGCAATAAACTGACACGATCATATGCTACGTTTATAGTTTGGGTCTTGTCCATCACATCATTCTTCTAATGATGTGATCACGTTATCAAATAACATCTCATGTTCATGGCTAGGAAATCTTAACCATCTTTGATAAACGAGCTAGTCTACTAGAGGCATACTAGGGACACAGTGTTGTCTATATACCCACACATTTATTTAGTTTCCAATCAATACAATTATATCACGAACAAGGAAATATAATAATAACTAATTTATTATTGCCACTAGGGCATATTTCCAACAGTCTCCCACTTGCACTAGAGTCAATAATCTAGTTCACATCACCATGTGATTTACATTGTTATGAATCTAACACCCAATGAGTTCTGGGGTTCGATCATGCTTTGCATGTGAAAGAGGTCTTTAGTCAACGGGTCCGTGACATTCAGATCCGTGTGTACTTTGCAAATCTCTATGTCATACTGTAGACACTGCTACCACACTCCACTTGGAGCTATTCGAAATGGCTGCCCCACTATACGTATCTGGATTGCTACTCAGAGTCATCTGGATTGGTGTTAAAGTTTGCATCGACGTAACCCTTTACGACGAACTCTTTGTCACCTCCATATTTGAGAAATATTTACTTAGTCATGTACTTACTAAGGATAATTTTGAACGCTGTCCAGTGATCAACTCCTGGATCACTCTTGTACCCCTTGATAGACTCATGGCAAGGCACACACAGGTGCGGCACACAGCATGGCATACTATATAGAGCCTATGCATAAAGCATAAGGTACGACCTTCGTCCTTTATCTTTCTTCTGTCGTGGTCCATCTTTGAGTATCACTCAACTCCACACCTTATAAATTAGGCAAGAACTCCTTATTTGACTGATCTATTTTGAACTTCTTCAAAATCTTGTCTAGGTATGTACTTATTGAAAGTCTCATCAAGCATCTTGATCTATCTCTATAGATCTTGATGCCCAATAATTAGGTAGCTTTATCCAGGTCTTCCTTTGAAAAACTCTTTTAAAACAACTGTTTATGCTTTTCAGAAATTCTACATCATTTTGGATCAATAATATGTCAACCACATATACTTATCAGAAATTCTATAGTGCTCCCACTCACTCTCTTGTAAATACAAGTTTCTCGTAAACTTTGTATAAACCCAAAAACTTTGATCACCTCATCAAAGCGTATATTCCAACTCCGAGATGCTTGCTCCATCCCATAGAAGGATCAATGGAGCTTGCACACCTTTTCGCATCCTTAGGAGTGACAAAACCTTCCGGTTGTATCACATACAACCTCTCCTCATGGAAACCGTTAAGGAAACTATGTTTTGACATCCATCTGCCAAATTTCATAACTGAAAAATGCAGCAATTGCTAACATAATTTCAACAGACTTTTAGCATCACTACGGGTGAGAAAGTCTCATCGCAGTCAACTCCTTGAACTTGGCGGAAACTTCTTTGCGACAAGTCAAGATTTATAAATGGTGACATTCACCATCAGCATCCGTCTTCTTCTTAAAAATTCATTTGTACTCAACGGACTGTCGTTCAAATGGCAAGTCTACTAAAGTCCATACTTGGTTTTCACACATGGGTCCTTTCTCGGATTTCATGGCTCCTAGCCATTTGTCAGAATCCGGGCCCATCATCGCTTCTCCATGGCTCATAGGCTTATTGTTGTTCAACAACATGACCTCTAAGGCAGGGTTACCATACCACTCACGAGCAACACATGCCCTTGTCGACCTACGAGGTTTGATAGTAACTTTGATCTGAAGCTTCATGATCATCATCATTAACTTCCTCTTCAACTAACGTAGGCTCCACAGAAACATGTTTCTATGCTATGCTACTCTCTGGGTGAAACAAAGGTTCAACAACCTCATCAAGTTCTATCTTCTTCCCACTCAATTCTTTCGAGAGAATCTCTTTCTCGAGAAAGGACCCGTTTTTAGCAACAAACACTTTGCACTCGGATCTGAGATAGAAGGTATACCCAATTGTTCTTAGGGTATTCTATGAAGATGCATTTGTCCGCATTGGGTTCGAGCTCATTAGGTGAAAACCTTTTTCACATAAGCGTCGCAGCCCCAAACATTAAGAAATGACAGCTTAGGTTTCTATCCAACCATAATTCATACGGTGTCATCTCAACGGATTTAGATTGTTCCCTATTTAAAGTGAATGTAGTTGTCTCTAATGCATAACCCCAAAACGATAGTGGCAAAACGATAAGAGACATCATAGTACACACCATATCCAATAGAGCACGATTATGACGTTCGGACACCCCATCACACTATGGTGTTCCAGGTGGCATGAGTTGTGAAACAACTTTCACATTGTCTAAAGTTGTATGCCAAACTCGTAACTCAGATATTCACCTCCAGGATCATATCGTAGACATTTTTATCTTCTTGTCACGATGATCTTAAACTTCACTCTGAATTTGTTTGAACTTTTCAAACGTTCCAGACTTGTGTTTCATTAAGTAAATATACTTACATATACTCAAATCATCGGTGAAGATAAGAAAATAACGATATCCACCGCACGCTACAACACTCATTGGACCGTATACATCAACATGTATCATTTTCAATAAGTCACTTGTTTGTTCCATCAAGCCGGAAAACAGGGTTTTAGTCATCTTGCCCAAGAGGCATGGTCCGCATGTCTCAACCGATTCAAAATCGAATGAGTCCAAAGATCCATCAGCATGGACATTCTTCATGCGCTTTACACCAACATGACATTTAGCAGCAGTGCCACAAGTATGTGGTACTCTCATTATTAATTTTGTATCCTTTGGCATCTATGTTATGAACATATGTATTACTACGATCAAGATTTAACAAACCGTTCTCATTGGGTGCATGACCATTGAAGGTATTTTTCATGTAAACAGAATAACACTTATTCTGTAACTTAAATGAATAACTGTATTGCAATAAACACGATCTAATCACGTTCATGCTCAACGAAAACACCAAATAACATTTATTTAGGTTCATCACTAATCCCAAGGGTCAAGAGAGCGTGTGATGGTGATCACATCAACCTTGGAAACACTTCCAACATCGTCACCTCACCCTTAGATAGCCTCCGTTTATTCCATAGCTTTTATTTCGAGTTACTAACATTTAGCAGCCGAACCGGTATCCAATACCCAGGTGCTACTAGGAGTACTAGCAAGGTACACATCAATAACACATATATCAAATATACTTCTGTCGATGTTGCCAACCTTCTTATCTACCAAGTATCTAGGGTTGTTCCGTTTCAGCGGGCGTTCTCCTCATAATAGAAGCACTTAGACTCGGGTTGGGGTTCAACCTTGGGTTGCTTCACTAGAGCAGCAACTTACTTGTCATCCATGAATTTTTCCCTCCTTGGCCTTGCCATGCTCCAAACAAGTGGTTTCACTAACCATCAACACTTGATGCTCCTTCTTGATTTCTACCTTCGTGGTGTCAAAGATCGCGAATAGCTCAGGGATCATCATTTCCATCCCTAGAATGTTCATAGTTCATCATGAAGCTCTAGTAGCTTGGTGATAGTGACTTGGAGAAACATATCAATCACTGTCTTATCTGGAAGATCAACTCCCACTCGATTAAAGCGATTGTAGCACCTAGACAATCTGAGCATATGCTCACCGATTGAGCTATTCTCCTTCATCTTGCAGGCAATGAATCTTGTTGGAGGTCTCATACCTATAACAGGGCACGAGCCTAAAATCTAATTTCAGCCCCTGGAACATCACATATGCGCCGTGACATTCAAAATGTATTTGAAGCCTGAATTCTAAGCCATAATGCAAGACGCACTAAACTATCAAGTAGTCATCAAAACGTGCCTGTCAGATGTTCACAACATCTATAAACGATGCTAGAGGAGATGGCGCACCGAGCAGTGCATGAAGGACATAAGCCTTCTGTGAAGCAACTGAGGATAATCCTCTGGCCACGGACCCAGTCCGCAATATTGCTACCATCATCTTTCAACTCTATTTCTATAGGAACATATAAAAATTCAAGGGAGCTACATCATGAGCTAGTAATCAACAACATAATTTGCAAAGACACTACTGACTATGTTCATGATAATGAAAACAACTAATCATATTACTTAAGAACTTCCACTCAAATTGACATCCCTCTGGTCATTCGAGTGTCACATGATCCAAATCCATCAACTCAAGTCCGATCATCACGTGAGTTGAGGTGGTTTCAATGGTGGACATCATCATCTTGATCATATCTACTATATGACTCATGTTCGACCTTTCGGTCTCTTGTGTTTCGAGGTCATGTTTATACATGCTAGGCTCGTCAAGTTTAACCCGAGTGTTCTGCACGTGCAACACTAGCTTGCACCCATTGTATGTGAACGTAGAGTCTATCACACCCGATCATCACGTGATGTCACGACACGACAAACTTTCGCAACGGTGCACACTTGGGGAGAACACAATTTATCTTGAAATTGAAGTGAGGGATCACCTTATAATGCTACCATCGTCCTAAGCAAAACAAGGTGCATAAAAGGATTAACATCACATGCAAATCATAAGTGACATGATATGGCCATGAACTTGTGCTTTTGATCTCCATCCTTAAAGCCCCGGCATGACACCATGATCTCCATCAACTTGTAGCCATAGGGGCTGTTGCGCCCACCATGCTTCTACAACTATTGCTACCGCTTAGCGATAAAGTAAAGCATTACAAGACGCTTAATGATTGACACGCAGGTCATACAATAATTAAAGAAAACCCTATGGCTCCTGCTAGTTGCCGTACTCATCGACATGCAAGTCGTGATATTCTATACAAAACATGATCATCTCATACATCACATATATATCATGTAATTGGCCATATCATATCACAACATACCCTGCAAAAACAAGTTAGACGTCCTCTAATTGTTGTTGCAAGTTTTACGTGGCTGCTACAGGTATCTAGCAAGAACAATTCTCACCTACGCAAAAACCACAACGGTGATACATAAGTTGCTTTTCAACCTTCTCAAGGACCTCCTTTTTCAAATCCGATCCAACTAAAATGGGAGAAACAGACACCCGCCAGCCATCTTTGTGCAACGAAGTTACACGCCAGTCAATGGAACCGGTCTCTCGTAAGCGTACGAGTAAGGTTGGTCCGGGCCGCTTCATCCCACAATACCAGTGAACCAAAACACGAGCAAGGGAGGAAGCAATCTAAGCATCAACGCCCACAAACTCGTTTGTGTTCTACTCATGATCTCATAGACCTAGCTCATGATGCCACTGTTGGGGAACGTTGCATGGGAAACAAAAAAATTCCTACGCACACGCAAGATCTATCTATGGTGATGAGCATCTACGAGAGGGAGAGTGGATCTACATACCCTTGTAGATTGCTAAGCAGAAGCATTAAGAAACGCGGTTGATGTAGTCAAACATCTTCACGATCAAAATCGCCGAGCGTCCCGTGATGCCATCATGATCGATCTCGTGATCCAATCACGATCCGTCCCGCGATCCCATCACGATCTATCTCGTGATCTTGATCACGGTCCTTCCGATCTAGCACCAAATGGACGACACCTCTGTGTTCAACACAAGTACACCTTGATGACGTCCTCGCCTTCTTGATCCAATAAGAGGGGCGAAGTAGTAGATGACTTTCTGCAGCACAACGACGCGGTGACGGTGTTGGTGAAGAACAATCTCCGTAGGGCTTCACCAAGCACAACGGAAACTATGACGGAGGATAAATTAGAGGGACGGGGTTGCCGGCACATGGCTTGGGGATTCTTGATGTTTTCTAGGTGCTAGCCCCGCCCCTTTATTTATATGCTGAGCCCCGGGGTCGAAACTTGGAGAAAAATCCTCCTCAAGGTCGGTTTTCCCGCAAGGCAAGAGTACTCCTCGGACTCCAGGAAAAGATGCCAAGGTCCTCGGCGTATGGCCCCAGACGCCAGGGTTCCTGGCGTCTCGCCCCTAGCCTCCGCAAAACACATTTTGCACCTTCCTAAAGCCTCATGGGATATACCCCTTGGCCCAAATAAAGTGTTCTTGTACCCTGAACATTTTGGGAAACATCCGAAACTATTCCGGTGAATTCTAGAACTCTTCCAGAGACCAAACACTATTATCCCATATATCAATCTTTACCTACGGACTATTCTGGAGCTCCTCGTCATGTCCGGGATCTCATTCGGGACTCCGAACAACTTTCGGTCAACAACATAAGAACTCAAAAATACTTATATCGTCACCAAACATTAAGTGTGTAGACCTTGCGGGTTCGAGAACAATGCACACATGACCGAGGCCTCTACGGTCAATAACCAATAGCGGGACCTGGATGCCCATATTGGTTCCTACATATTCTACGAAGATCTTTATCGGTGGAACCTCTATGTCAAAGATTCAGTTAATCCTGTATAATGTTCCCTTTGTTCTTTGGTATGTTACTTGCATGAGATTCGATCGTCGGTTTCTCTATACCTAGTTCAATCTCATTACCGGCAAGTCTCTTTACTCGTTCCGTAATACAAGATCTTGTGGCTAACACATTAGTAACTTTGCTTGCAAGGCTTGTTGTGATGTTGTATTACCGAGTGGGCCTCGAGACACCTCTTCGTCACATGGAGTAACAAAACCCAGTCTTGATCCATGCCAACCCAACAGACACCCTCGGAGATACCTGTAGAGCACCTTTATAGTCACCCAGTTACGTTGCAATGTTTGATACACACAAGGTACTCCTTCAGTGTCAGTGAGTTGCATAATCTCATGGTCATAGGAACAGATAATTGACATGTAGACTGTAGCAATAAACTGACACGATCATATGCTACGTATATAGTTTGGGTCTTGTCCATCACATCATTCTCCTAATGATGTGATCCCGTTGTCAAATAACATCTCATCTTCATGGCTAGGAAACCTTAACCATCTTTGATCAATGAGCTAGTCTACTAGAGGTATACTAGGGACACAGTGTTGTCTATATACCCACACATGTATTTAGTTTCCAATCAATACAATTATAGCATGGATAATAAACGATTATCACGAACAAGGAAATATAATAATAAATAACTTATTATTGCCTCTAGGGCATATTTCCAACAATCAAATCTTCTCGGTCTCACCGATATTGCAGACCTACTGCAGAAACATATATCGGTGCCATCAAATTTTTGCCTCGGAGCCATTGATATCCATGCACTTTGTCTGCTCCGTTTCATGATAAACTCAATGATTCCAAAGATGTAGGGGGAGAAACATCAAGAGATATAATCTCAAATAATCAAGGATACCTACATAAAAGTAGGAGAAATTCTCAAAAGTTTTTCAGATCTTAAGGTGGAGAAAAACGCTTTTCAAGGAACCCTTGTCAATACTTTTAATGACCCTATATCTCTAGGATCCTTTCCCATTTGATGATCCCTGTTTTCTGTCCCTTGTCCGACCTTTTTGGAAATTAATGCGAAAGGCGGAGAAATATTAAAGCTTCAAATCTTATACTCATACCAAAGGGGAAGACACTCATACCTAAGGGGGAGATATAATACTAAAGGGAAGAATATCTAAGCATGCATGCTTTAGAGGGAGAGATGGTCATGAAAAGTAGAAGTGTAACCTTATCGTATAAAGGGGGATAAATATCAATGATCCCTTATCACACAAACACTTATTAAGGAGAAGAGAGAAGTTGAATTCGATTCTTATGCTTTAGACTTTTCTCATCCCTACCTTCTCTCAATATCTACATATTATGACTCAAGGAGAGAGGAAAACTTTCACAATATGATTCACAATGGTGTCTCAATTGGTGTCTAAGGGAGAAAACTCTAAACTTATTTGGAGACATATCATTCTAAAGAAATCATCTCTTATATGCCCTCCATATCTTGGTACACTTGATTCCATTTGCATTTGCACTATCAAATACACTTGTGTTGCCTAGCATTGTTTTCTCAAGTGTGTTCCTACTGTTAAATGCTCAAGGAACTCAAGGTAAGTATATGCATCATATTCTTGTTCAAGATGACCTCTTGTTTCTTGCACATATTGTTTGCAAAAATGAGTCTTGAACATGATTTCATTTAATTCACATATATTTGATGCATATTGCCAAGATATACATAATTGTTCATGTCCTTCCTACCATGTGTGTTTTCATGCATTGAAAAGCAACTATCCTTAAAATGGATTGCACACATCTAGGGGGAGCTTGTATTAGTCATGTATCTTTCAAAGTCTTCATATATCCTTGCATATCTTAAATTGAAGTTTTGGTTGTATGTTGTCATCGATTACCAAAAAGGGGGAGATTGAAAGAACATTTGCTCCCTTGGTGGTTTTGATAATTCATGACAACATACATTGTCTCTTGGACTAATACTTTTATCTAGTGTACTTCAGATAAAGTTCATAGAGAAGGTTGGTTAAGGAGTGTGGAGAGTATCACCAAGAAGAATAAGGAGAAGGAATAGCATTGGCAAAGCTTCAAGCAAAGAGGACTCTCCATTTTACTTTGCGAGAAATCACTTTGAGTCCATAGGAAAGCCAATACTATAAAAAGAGGGTAAGATACTGTTGGTGAATAAGATGCTCAAACGTGGACAAGTGATAGTCACCAAAAACATCCACAAACTCTCCACATACTTTGTCTAAGCCATTCTTGCAAAATCGGTGACACCAACACTTCCCACTCGGTCCCACCGATTCTCAGACATACCAAGCCAAACCCTACCTTTCGGTGCAACCGAATACAGAGTCGATGGAACCGAGTTTAGTTGGCAAACATTCTATTGCCTGGTTGCACGAATTCGGCACCACCGAGTTTGTTGCATCGGCGCCACCGAGTTTTGCCATCTGACCGTTGCCCACCTTTCCGTGTCACCGAGAGTTCTATATCGGCTTCACCGAGATCCAAAAGTTGTCACCTGTGGATCACTTCGGTACCACCGAGATTCACACATCGATATCACCGAGTTGGTGACTTTAGGTGTAACAGTTGGATTTTTGGAGATGTCTATATATATACCCCTCCACCACCACTCACTCGCAAGAGAAGCACTCAGAATAGATCCCCACTTATCCCAACTGTTTTTCTGAGAGAGAGCCACCTACTCATGTGTTGAGATCAAATCATTCCATTCCTACCATATGAATCTTGATTCTAGCCTCCCCAAGTTGTTTTCCACCCAATCAATCTCTTCCACCAAAGCCAAATCTGTGAGAGAGTGATTGAGTGTTGAGGAGTCTATCATCTTAAAGCACAAGAGCAAGGAGCTCATCGACATTATCGAGCTTACTATTACCTTTTGGAGGGTGATGCCTCCTAGATTGGTTAGGTGTGACTTGGAAGTCTCCTACGTCGTGTTATGGAATGAACCAATAAGTTTGTAAGGGCAAGGAGATCGCCTACTTCGTGAAGATCTACCCCGAGTTAGGCTAGTCCTCCGTGGACGTAGGCCATTATGGTATAGTCAAGATTGTTTATTCGTGGAACCCTCCGTGTGTAGATCCCTCTGTGGACTCTCGCGACCGTTACCCTCCGTGGGTTGAAGACTCCATAAATGTGGACGTACGATAGCACCACCTATCCGAACCACGGGAAAAATCTTTGTGTCTTCAAATTGCGTTTGTTCTTCCTACCCCTCCTTTACTGAGCTATAGGTTATGCCTGTAAACTTCTTTTCAAGCTGGCGAACGTCCGGCTAACAACAGTTGCACAATCCATTTCCACACAGACTGGTCCATGGTAGTACTTATTTAGTACAGATAACCCATGTAAAAGAGCAGCAAGTTCGGCCTCCTCAGTATCATGACACGTTTGTAAGCGTTGTCCGCAACTTAAGGCGGCAATTCCCAGGTGGTCTCCGACGACATCCAGCCACTGACTCTCCCGTACTGGGGAGAAACGACGCATCCGAGTTCAATTTCCATGTACCCTCCTAAGGTGGATCCCATGAACACCTCCCTGTCTTAGAGCTGCCATGTTTACAATCTGATGGGTCTGCGTGATTTTCATCACTAGCAGAGTCGACCTGTTTGCTGCTTGCACACGCCCCTTGAGGTTGCTTCCCTTTTGTGATTTCAGCTCGGCGCAACTCGAGCTGCTGGTCGTTTTGATGACCGATTAGGTGGGTCATACCCATTCCTTCAGAGTTCACAGTCCCAGTTGCACTGATTTCCTCTATGTATTTCATCAGGAACTAGACAGACTAGCTGATGGTGGCCTTTCCATCAGCACGCACGCAATTATCTCGCGGCCACCAAGCACGACACAGCAGGAGCAGGATCCTTCTTCTTTCATCCATATCACTTTTACACAGGAGATTCTGTAACCAGTCATTTCCAATTAACCGGAATTGGTCTTCCACCGGTAACTCCTAGTGTAGTCTCATCTCTTCCCTAAGCGCTTTTGCTTTTGTGCAGTTTATCACAACATGGAATTCACTTTCTGTTTCTCTTCCACAGATGTTACAGGTACTATCTGTTTCAAGTGTTCTTTTGCACTTGTTCTCCTTTGTGGGGAGAGTTTCAGTCGCCACCCTCCAAGCAAAGATCCTAATTTTCTCTGGGACCTTCGCCTTCCATATGATGTCCCATATACTCCGATTATTCACATCATTACCGGAGCTTGAAGCCTTCATACTGTTTTGTTGCTTAAGGTTTGCACCTAGCCTGTATGCACTATGGATAGTGAATAAACCGGAGTTCTCCTGGTGCCAAGCCACAACATCCTGTGACATGCTCATTGGGATCTTAATTTTACATATTTCCTCGACATCATATTTCTGAAAAAGTTGGTGCACAATGGCCACATCCCATTCTTTCTTCCCTGGTTTCATTAGCTGGTTTACCCACCTCAATCTCGAACGTCTTTTGAATGCTGTCAGCCTGTCACTTTCAGACCACTTTTCCTATGGACCCATTGGTCCCTCTGAATTTGGATATTTTCTCCATTTCCCACTCTCCAAATTAGTCCTTTTTTCAGTAATTCCAAGCCATTTTTATGCCCCTCCATGCTTGCAAGGCATCCGAGGCGAACACTGTATCCAGCAGCTCCCCTCTTGGGTAGTATTTAGATTTCAAGACCCTTGCACATAGACTGTTTGGATTTTGAAGAAGGCACCAGCCTTGTCTCGCAAGAGTGCTTGATTGAATATTTGCATATCACGAAAGTCGATTCCACCAGCCCTTTTAGGCTTGGTCATATGGTCCCAGGCCATCCAATGGACTTTTCTTTTCTCTCCTTCTCCCCCATCAAAACTCTCTGATCACACGTTCATACTTGTCACAAAATCCCACCGAAAATTTGAAAACCCCCATGGCAAAGGTAGGCAGCGCTTGTGCGACTGACTTTACATGGACCTCCTTGGCAGCAAAGGACATATGCCTCCCAGCCCAATCGATACATCTTTTTAGGAATTTGTCCATAATAAGCTGGAAATGAGTATCTTTCATTCTTCCATCAGGGGTTGGGAGCCCCAGGTATTTGTTCTCAAACGTAGACGTACACAAGGATATCCTTGATTTCTTCTTGTATAGCTGTGGGGCAGTGCTCGCTGAATAAAATCGAGCATTTGCTACTGCTCAAAAGTTGACCCGTACATTTCTGGAACATAGTGAGAGCTCTCTTAACTACCATGGCTTGTTCATTCGTGGCCTTAAAGAACATCAAACTATCATCTGTGAACAGAAGATTTGAGATCCATGGGCTGTTTCGTGCTACTTTCACCGGCGATACGCCACCAGCCTAAACCTCCCTATTGAAGATGGTGGCCATACCATCAGCAATAAAGAGAAACAAATAAGGACTTAGTGGGTCACCTTGTCTGAGCCCTCGCGAGGGGCTGAATGATTCTAGCACTTCCCCATTCATCCTTACAGAGAACCGAACAGACTTAACACACCTCATAATCCAGTTGATCCACAGAGCACTGAATCTCATCTTTTCCATGGCACCCTCTAGAAAATCCCAATCCACTCTATCATACGCCTTAGCAAGGTCCAGCTTATATGCACAGTGTGTGTTGTGAGGATTTTTGCTATGCTGAATCTTGTGAAAGCACTCAAATGCAATGATTGTATTGTCTGTGATCATCCTTCCAGGAATAAAAGCGCTTTGTGTTTCTGAAATTAACTCATTCAACAGGGGTCTCAATCGATTAACCAGACATTTGGATATTACTTTATAGATCACGTTGCATAGGCTTATCGGGCAAAAATCTTTGAGACTCTGAGGATTCTCCTCTTTCGGAATAAGGACAATTGACGTGTCATTAATTCCTTCTGGCATAATCCCATTTTCAAAAAACGTCTGCACAACAGCAATCACATCTTTCTTAAGTATCTCCCAGTTTCGCTGAAAAAAACGTGCCGGGAAACCATCCGGAGCAGGCGCCTTAAGAGGGCCGACTTGGAACAAAGCATCACTGATTTCCTTTTCCGTACATTCCTTTGTCAGACTCCTATTCATCTCCTCCCCAACTGTGTGGGGTAGCAGGTCAATTAATTCAAAAGGAGCCACTCCTTCCTCTTTGGTGTATAGATACTTGAAGAACTCAGTGGCCAACTTATTCAGGTCCTCCCTCTTTTCAATCCATACCCCATCCTCCTTTTTCAGCTTCCTTATGTTGTTTTTCTTCTGCCACCAAGTTGCCTTACGATGGAAATAACGCGTATTTTGATCTCCCTCTTTTATCCATGTGGCCCGAGATCGTTGACGCCACATGGCTTCCTCCCTTAATAGGAGTTCGTCCAATTCTGTAGATATATTTTTGATCTCGTCCTCATTTTCCCCTTGTTTCGACTTTTCCATGAGATCCTTCAGTCGCTGCCTCTTCTTTTTTATGTTCCATGTTACATATCCGAAATCCTTCTGGGACCATGCTGCCAGCGATTTCTAAACTCTACCCAACTTATGTGCAATATCTGCAAGTGATCTTACTGATCCTTCGCTACTCCAAGCCTCCCTAACAGTGTGTTCCAAAGTATTAACTCTCTCCCACATCATTTGATACCTGAACCCTTTTTTCTTGCTAGTATATTGGTTGTTTGCCAGAGTTAGTAACAGAGGAAAATGGTCAGATCTTGAGGTCACTATATGTTGCACCTGACCATGAGGGAACATGTCCATCTATTGTGGTTGATGCCACACCCCTGTCTAAACGTGCTCTAACATTCCTCCTTCCACTTTGTTTGTTGTCAAAGGTCCAGTCTGGACCCCTATATCCCAGATCATGAAGGTTGCATCACCCCAACACTTCTCTGAAATTACTCATGTTCCTTTCAGACCTTTTAGCAGCTCTGAAATGTTCACCTTGCCACATAGTCTCATTAAAGTCACCTATCATCAGCCACGGTTCCTCCGATCTATGTTTAATTCTTCAGAGTAGATTCCACATATGATGTCTCTCGTGTGCACGTGGCTTGCCGTACACAAAGGTGCCTCGCCACAAAGGGCCATGAGGGTCATTTCGGATGTGAACATCAATATACCGTGGTCCATAAGAGAGCAGATTTATTTCAATGCCATCGTCCCCCAAAAGAGGGTGATGCCGGCCCCTTTTGCCTAAACCATCATGGGTGATACAATGCTTAAGTCGTATTCTTCCTCTTATTCTTTTGATGCTCTCCTCACACTGCCGTGTCTCTGAAATGAACACGACAGAGGGGCGATGTGTGCGCACTAGGCACACCAACTCCTGAAATATTCTGGGGTGGCTCAAGCCCCAGCAGTTCCATCACATGATCGTCATTCCTCCTGACGGCCGCTCTCAGTCGCGCCCGTCAGTTCCCCGGTAGCCCCAACACCGGTTGCTTCCCTTCCACCTCCCTCTCCTTTAGTGCTCTCCTCCTCTACCCTCTCAGAACCTCTCTTTTTCTTATACAGGTCTCTGCTCTCAGCTTGCTCACTTTCTCTCCCTACATTGTGTACATACTCGTTACAGGAAGCCCTCTTACCCAACACCGAGTCCACATCAGCAGAGCTCTTTTTCACCCTAAACTGATTGAGGTACCTTTCGTTGATCTTTGCCTTGTTCTCCTCGGCTCGGTGTGCCATGAGAGCATTTGTGAGAGCATCAGTGCCAGCGCCCTTGGTCTCTGTGTTCTCACCCTTCTCTGCCATCGCGTCGCCTGTCTCTGAGCAGATTGTAGCAGCGGCAGCAGCAGGTGAGGCCTTGAGCACCATGTCTGGCCCAAAGCCAGGGAGATATAGGGGGGGGGGGGGGTCCCGCATCCATGACGGTGTGCATGGGCGGGGTTGTGTCGGCGTCGGCCCCCGCCATACCATCTGTGGGTGGTGTTGAAGGTGTGATCACGACTGCTGTGGCTAAAGCTGGGGTAGGAGCCACAGCCCGCACGGGCGGGGTTGTGTTGGTGCACGGGCGGGGCGCAGGACCGGTTGTCGATGTCGTGGTGTTCTCGCCCACGATAGTCTTCCTTGAACCACTTGGCACCGGCTCGTCGCTCACCAGTAGCGCACTCACCGCGACGATCGCCGCTTGCACGGCAGGGTCGAACAGGATCGCATCTGGGACTTTTCTGAACCTTACCCTCTGCTGCAGATGTTCGATGTTCGCCTCCGCCTTGTCCTTCCCGGTCTTTTCCCATGCCATCTTTGTCGGGGCAGTCCAAGCTTCGTCGTACACCTCAGAGCCGAAGTGCAGGAATCGCCTGGCACTGCAAGCATCCGGAGCCACGAAGCCTCCTTTGCTCTTGCTCATCTTGAAGGGGGGCGCCCTCATGGCGCCTGTAAACCGCACTGTTTGGTCATCCACCGGAAGCCTACAGTCTTTCTCCCCATGGCCTATGTGCCCACAATACATACAAAAAACGAGGAGCTCCCTCATACTTGACCTCTAAATCGATCAACTCATCTACCCCTAGTTCCTTAGTGCTAATCTCACGCAGGAGAGGTGTGTTTACATTGTGTTCGATACGCAGGAGAGTAAAATCTATTTTTGAATTGTGCATTTCGACGAATACGTGCTAGGCACCCCCCGCGACGATGGTGACCAAGCCGGCACGTCTAGAGAACACACCGGACATGCCGATCACGGACGTCGGCGAGTTGATGGTGAAGGTGAGGCACGCGCCGGATATGACCAGTGCGAAGGTGCAGATGAGGACGACGACAACACCTCATAATGATCCAGCAGGACACGGTATGTCACAGCCGTGGGTGCACAGCCATCAGCCTGCATTTAGCGCAGCACGGCCACAACTTCAGCGGTGGCACCAATGTGGGTGTGTGCCTCCATGAGCCCGAGGTAGGCGGAGGGGTCTGGCGTGTGCACTGTGTCCGCAATCTCGCGGGACAGCTCGGCAGCACGGGAGAGGTCGCCGGCATTGGCAAAGGCACCCACAATGTAGCGGTAGGACGCGGTGTCCGGCGCGATGCCGACCTCCAGCATGTGCGCAGAAGCATCTCGGACTGGCCGCTGCGGCGGCGGCGAGGAGGGTGTTGTAGGTGGTGAGGTCGGGGCGCTACTCAGCGCAGAGGCACCGTTGGTGGGAGCAGCATTCCTGTTCCACCCCCAACACCGACGGTTCCTCCGAACGCAGCCGCCGACGTCTGCCCGCTCGATCGGCGCACCTTTTACAAAGCAAAACTCGCGGCGCGGCCTTGACCTGCGCGGACCCGTTAAGCCAACGGTGACTTGCCGCCGTGCTGCTCCACCGCGCGCGGTGCCTGCACGCCAACTGTTCGACGAATTTACTCACCCGCATTCGGAGTATTTCTCTGAATTTGACGAGCCTTGTTTTGCAGAGTTTGCGGACTGTCAGACCAACGGCAATTGAGAGAATCTACCAGTTTCAGCTTCAAATCCGGCCAGAGTGTACGAGCCCACCGTGGATCGGGCGGTTTCTCCTTGGACTTGCTCGCCTGCCTGCAGGTGAAGTTGTCCTTTTCCACCTCCTAGATGCAACTGATGCTCTGCTATTCCCGTTACATCAATCGCTATTCTACCTGTGGTTGTTGGCCTTCGGAAATGTTAACTAAGGCTGAAAATTGGTGTACTGATTTAGATACAGTCAAACTCTCTTAAAATATTGCAAACAGCCTGGACATCTAATTAAAGGATTACAACGGTGCTAATCTTTGGGTTCAGTGGATGTGAATAATGAACCTGGGTTGATGGGTGCTTGCACGATTAAATAATGCGAATAGCAGCTCACCAAACCGGCCAATATGTGGCTCTTATGATTTGCAACATGTGACTTTTACCTTTGACTGTATATTTCAGATTGAATAGGCCAAAGGTCATGACACAGATGAATATGATTTGCCTGGTGTTAGCGGTTCAAGTTCTGTATTTCACTGTATATGTAATTCACCCGCTATAAACTATTGATTAATCATTGAATGTTCCAAGTACTAGAGGTGTTGGCTGTACTCATTGACCCTTTCTTTCTCTTCTTTTGCAGCTTGTCTGTTGACTAACCTCCCCCTTGCAATGGATCTCGCATCCACTCCTGCACACCGCATCACTTTTGTCTGCAAAAGGTAAGATATCTTCATCGCATCCCTCTAGTTCCATGTCTAGTTTCCATACTGGTTGCACTTTTCTTCCGTGCTGATAAAGTACCAAACTAAGTTTTCTGTGTTCTTTCATCTTTGCGTGATTTTTGATTGAACGACTGAATAAGTACCATCATCCTCGTGCTATTTCAGAGAGAGAACGAAAAGTTAAAATGAATTCCTTCAATCTTTTTTTCATTCTGTAGTCTGTACCTAGATCTTGTCTACCTCCTCTTTATTCGACCTAGTCTCCAAGGGAACGTAAGTAAATTATTTTGATTCCACTTGAGAAAAACTGATCTTCTTGAAGTATCTTCTGGAAAGAGGAAATTCCTTTGTTTTATGATAAAACCTGCTCTTCTTAAAGCAACTTCTGGAAACAGAAGATCCAGAGTAAGTACTTCTGTAATAATTTTTGTTTTCTCCTTCACATGGTTATAATGTAATCTTCTGTTAGTTTTTTACAAAAATATTCTGACTTGAAGTTGTTGTTCTTGAAACAACTTCTAGAAAGGGGAAATTGCTTTGTGTCGTGATAAATCTGATCTTCTTGAAGCAACTTCCGTAAACAGAAGATCCACAGTCAGTTCTGCCATAATCTTCATTTCCACTTTCTCATGGTTATAATTTAATCTTTTATTATTTCTAAGTTTTAAATATTCTGACTTGTTTCTAGAATTGCAATTGGTGGTACATCTTTCACACTGAGCTTGGAATCTATTTAATTTCCTTTCTTGTCAACAGGTAATTCTCTTTTTCCTTACTGTTGATGAACTTTTGAGCACGTATAACTAAATAAATGATTGTGGTTGATGTTGTGAGTCTTCTAAATGTCAAAATCTACCCTTCAATGTCACCTGATATTCTTTTTCTTTCCCTGATAAATCTGCTTGCAGGGCATTCTTCTTGCCATTTTGGTAACTGGGGGCACCAATTCTTTTATCAGTATTTTGCTTGTGCTTTTCTTAAACTGGTGACAACAATGGCGGCCATGGGTAGTTGGTTTGGTGCTGCTATTGGCACGGTTATAAGTCCATTCAGAGATATTTTCTTCAAACATGCAATGTTTTGCTTCAACACTGGCAAATACGTGAGAGATCATCGCAGGGATACTCAGACTTTGATTGACAAACGAAGAGGTGTCCAAGGCGAGATCCGAACTGGCATCCCAAATGGCTTGATAGCAACAGATGCTGCAGATTCTTGGCTGGAAAGGGCAAATAAAGCTATATCTGAAGAAGAGACCAACCATGGGCGATATGAAAGCAGAGACAGACCTATTGCTTGTTGCTCTCTCAATTTCTGTGCCAACTACAAAATTGGCAAGAGAGCCCATGAGGCGGGGCATGAAGTGGGCGCGTGTCTCACAGTTGAACTCCCTAATGTTACTGTTAAAGGGCCACCACCTTCTGTCAAAGAAATCCCCATCCAGTCTTCTCAATTGCCAAGTCAAGAGAGTATTCTCCGGACTGCTTGCGAGAGCATTCATAATCAAGTAGGAATGATTGGAATATGGGGTCCAGATGGAGTTGGGAACACACACCTCCTCAAGAAGATCAACAACTCCTTTGTTGGATCTGACCCTCCATATTTTGTTATCTTTGTTACGGCCTCCAGAGGATGCTCTCTACAAAATATCCAAGCTCAAATCATAGAGCGTCTCGAAGTAAGTAATGATGATGTTGTGGCAGCTTCAGCTACCAACATATCGCAATTACTCAGGAGAAGAAACTTTGTCCTGCTGGTGGATGACCTTTATGAGAAACTAGACCTTCAAGCAGTTGGTATTCCACATCCACTTGGAATTGTGGACCAATTCAAGAGGAAAGTGGTAATCACGTCACAATCAAAAACTGTATGTGATCGAATGGGTGTGAATGAATATATAGAAGTGCCTGGTTTGGGTGAGACCGAAGCACTCGAGCTATTTGCACAAATTGTTGGTCATGATGATATTGATTCTGATCCCGGCATCAGGGCCCTGGTGCATGATCTTGTCAAGGAACTAAAAGGTGTGCCGGCAGAATTGGTACATTTTGGGAAGCGGATGGTAGGTGAAAACAATCCAGGGGAATGGGAAGATGTCATTCGTACAGTAAGGAAATCGAACCTTCAAAAGAAAGACCCAACTTTGGTAAGTGTATTGTACATCTATAAACTGAAATTTTGTTATGTATTTTCTATATGGTCATAATACCTTTAATAACTAGAGTATTAATTAACATTTGTTTTTCTGGCCTTGAAGGCAGGAAGGACTTTGAGAGATCTCGAGGATGCCACCAACAACTTGGTTGCAAGGAGCAATGATGTCCGTCGCAGGATTGAGGCTTACGAGCGGGAGTGCATGACATCCACGAAGGAGGTGAACAGATGGCTGGAAAAAGTGGATACCATCATTTCTGATGTGGAGATAATCTTTGCGGGAAACAAGTTGAAAAAGGATGTTACTATGGAAGCAATTGAGAAGGTTACTGAGGTCAAAGAATGTCTCAGGTTTTGTCCCAGTAAGGATAATGTTGGGTTCGAGTCATTGCCTCCTCCTGCTCAAGAGATACCTGGTCCCTCTATGTCAGCCGAGAACCGTAACCTTAAAGAGGCTCTCCGATTCATTAAGGATGACCCTGTGGGGATGATTGGAATATGGGGTCCAGGTGGAATTGGCAAAACATATCTTCTGAACAGTATCAATAATACAATTGCTGTTGCTGGAGGCATGTCATTTAATGTTATCTTTGTGACGGCATCTAGGGGGTGTTCAGTAGAGAAGATCCAAGGAGATTTCCTAATGAAGCTCAGAATGAAAGCAGATGGTAATGTGGAATCTCAAAGCCAAAAGATTTTCAATTTCCTAAAAAACAGAAGCTTTCTTGTACTGTTGGATGACCTTTGGGAGCAGATTGATCTGCAAGCAGTTGGCATTCCTTATCCTCTTGGAATTCTGGGCCAATTCAAGAGGAAAGTGATAATCACGTCACGATCAGAAAACATATGTTATCTAATGGATGTGAAGGTTCCCATAGAAGTGCCTCGTTTGGAAGATGGTGAAGCACTCCAGCTATTTGAAAAAACGGTTGATCAGGAAAATCTTAATGAGGACCCGCACATCAGGGCCCTTGTGATAGATCTTGTCAAAGAACTAAAAGGTCTGCCATCAGAATTGATACATTTCGGGAAGGTATTGCGAAAGAAAAGAGATGCAACACAGTGGGAAAATATCATTCAGGCAGTAAAGAAATCAAACCTTAGTAAGGATGACCCATTGTCTGTGGTAAGTTTTTACACCAAAACTGAAGTTCTTAAGAATTTATAACTGCTCTTAAATGCCATTTTTTACCATTAGTTAACATGGGAAATTTATGCCTCAAAGACAGGAAAGATTGTGAAAGATCTTAAGGCAGCCAACAAAAACTTGCTTGCAAGGAGCGATGACATCCATCGTAGGATTGAGACTGCTGAGCGACAGGGCAGGACATCCACGAATGAGGTGGAAGGATGGCTGGAAAAAGTGGCTATCATCAATTCTGGTGCACAGGCAATCTTCAATAGTTACGAGTTGAATAAGGATATCAGAATGGAAGCAGCTGAGAAGCTTTCCGAGCACCAGGAATGTCTCAGGGCTTGTCCTGATAATAATAATATTGCACTTGAGTCTGTGCCGGCACCTGCCCAAGAGATACCCGGTCCATCAATGTCTGTTGAGAACCGTAATCTTCAAGAGGCTCTCAGATTCATTATGGATGACCCTGTGGGAATGATTGGAATATGGGGTCCAGGTGGAGTGGGGAAAACATATCTTCTGAAAAATATTAATAACTCAATTGTAGGTATGTCCTTGCATGTTATCTTTGTGACAGCCTCTAGGGGGTGTTCAGTGCAAACCATCCAAGGAGAGATTATAAAGAAGCTCGGAATGCCAGAAGGTGGTAATGTGGAATCTCAATGTCGAATCATTTACGAATTTCTGAAAAGGAGAAGTTTTCTTCTACTGTTGGATGACCTTTGGGAGCAAATAGATTTGCAAGCAGTTGGCATACCATATCCCCTTGGAATTGTAAACCAACTCAAGAGAAAAGTGGTTCTTACAACAAGATTAAGAAAAGTTTGTGGTGAAATGGAGGTGAGGACAGAATTAAAAGTCGCGTGTCTGCAGGAGGAGGACGCATGGCGGTTATTCAAAGAAAAGGTCAGTCAGGGAACTCTTTCTTCAAGTCCTCGTATCGAAGCACTTGCAAGAAAACTTATGAAAGAGCTGAAGGGTTTGCCATTAGCTTTGATAGTAATCGGAAAGGCGATGTATTCAAAAAATGATCCGATTGAATGGGAATATGCCATCCAACATATGCGACGGTCATGCTGTGACAAAGATAACCCCTTGTCCATAGAAAATATTTTTGGACAACTAAAGTTTAGTTACGATAGTTTACGGAATGACACCTTGAGACATTGTTTCTTGACTTGCGCACTGTGGCCAGAGGATTGGGAAATTATCAAAGCTGACCTCGCACAATGCTGGATGGGCTTAGGTTTATTGGATGAGCATGATATTCAAGGTTGCTATTCACAAGCATATAGTCTAATCGGTGACCTTAGAGATGCATGTCTACTAGAAAACTGGGGAAATTGGTATGGTTTTGTTAAAGTGCATGACATTATTCGTGATATGGCTTTATGGATCTCTTGTGGCTGCGGTGAGAACAATAACAAGTGGTTTGTCCGTGCAAAAGTTTGCACAAAAGAAAGGTTAAGAATCCCTTGGAGCAAAGCTGAGTACATTTCATTGATGTTGAATGAAATGAGGAAACTTCCCCCGTTTCGTATTGCTCATGGTCCCATGAAGTTGAGGACATTATGTCTTCAAAATAATTATTTCGATGGAAGCATAGTTGAAACAATCAAGCATTTCACTTCATTGACATATTTGGATTTGAGGACGAACCTTCTCAAGGACATACCTGCAGAATTATGCTCCTTGGAAAACTTGGAGTATCTGGATTTGTCACACAATCCGGACTTATACCAATTGCCTTACTGCTTCAAAAACCTCATTAGGCTCAAGTTCTTGTATCTACAATGCACTGACATCCGAATAATACCCAAGGAGGTTGTATCTAACCTTAATGATCTGCAAGTGATTGATTTGAGGACTTGGCGGGCATATCGTGGAGGAGGCTCTGTCAACTATAACCCTGCAATATTCCTAGAGTTGGGCACCCTAGATCAGTTGAATGCAGCTGGTATTGAGACCGATGGTTTGTCTGAGTATGAATCACTAAGAGATGCTGCTAGCCTCCCAATCAGGTCTTTAATTGTGGGGAGTCTCAGGGAAACACGCGCATTCTGCCTCTCTGGTATTCTTTCAGTTGACTTTGCACAACAGACCTTGTATGAACTGGAAATTATATTGAGCAACATGGAGGGAATAATAGTAACACAAGAACCAAACTACCGGTTTGGTAATCTGAATAAGCTCTTACTGTGGTCTTTGGTGAACTTGAAAGAGATCACGTGGGTGGGAAGACCTCCGGCATCTGTGTTTCCAAGGCTCACTTGTTTGGATGTGAATAGCTGCTACAAGTTAGAGAACCTCTCCTGGGTGATTTACTTGCCTTGTCTGGAACAGCTTGAGGCACGTTTCTGTAACAACATGAAGGAAGCATTTTCGAGGACAGGGCACCACGGTGAAACCATGAACACGGATCAAGAGAGTTCAATGGCATCAAACGGTACATTTCCTAGCCTGAAAGAGCTGCGCCTTTCAGACAACCCGAAGCTGGTCACCATCTGCGATCCTGACGTGACGTTCCCGTCCCTGGAGCAGCTGGTGCTCACCAAATCTCCAGAGTTGATTAGGCTCCCTTTCCAGACGAATAGCTTGCCACTGAAGCTGTGGCAGCTACGGCTGGATAATGTTGAGTGCTGGGACAGACTGGAAATGGAAGACGGCGTCAAATCTTTTCTGCGCCCCTCCCTTATATTTTGGCCTCCCGCTGAGTAGTGCTTTGTTGACAATGTACAAGTACAACCGAAGTGCAATTTACACTATATCAGGATATTTTTCTTCTTTTCATTTTCTCCGTTGGAGCCCTTTGTAGATTTCTCTTCCAATAATAATAAAAAAAAGAGTGAAGCACCATGGTCAGTGCCTATATTTCCATGCTTTTTCTCTGGGTAGATACCATACGCATGCTAGCTGCAAGGTGCGTAGTATTATCATTGCTAACAAAATGATGCAAGGATATGCAATTGTGACAGTACCTTGTCAGATTGTGCAGCGGAGGTTGGGATAGTAAACCTGTAATGCAGTATATGCCTTTTGCTTATGTCCTGGAGTTTAAGAGGCTATTGAAAGTTGAAAGTTGTTGGTGCTGCCTTTGTGACTACTGATTACTAGATGCATGGGCAGTTGTATACTAGTTTCAGAGTTCCAGTCCACTGCTGCTGGTACTGAGCAATCTTAGCATGGGCTGTATACTAGTTTCAGGCTGGGTAGATTTGCAGAAGTTCTGTCTGAAGCCAACGTGCAGCTAGCAGCCAGGACTGGAACTCTGAAGTCTATCCTAGATTCGAGATGAAAGCTGGGAGGAGCCTGTTGTTTATTCACGCGCCTGATTGCCGATGCCGAGGGTGCAGGGACATAATGGCCAGGGATGTTATTATTCATTATCGAATAAATAAATCTCATCTAGGGGTGTCATCTTGCTTATACATATCATTATACTGGAAGAAAATGCTTCAATTGCCATTCTCTATAGGGAATTCTGTTTGAAAATGCTTAAAGTTGCCATTCTCTATAAGGAATTCTGTTTGACCAATGTTTGAAAATGCTTATTATTTGATGTTTGACAACCAAATTAATTGATATATGTCGTGCAGGTACCAGGTATTTAGGAATTAGTTTCCGTCTATTAGGATTATTTTTGAATTTTTCGAATGACTGTTTAATAACTGGTGGATAATTGTGAACCAGAGATCAAAGGTTGCTGCTGCACACTCAAGACTCCTGGATGCTGCTGCTGCCTGAAAGCTATTCTTGGTTCCTGTGCGAGAGCTGTGTTTCAGAGCTGAGGTGCTTCTGCACCCGTGTGTACAGTAAATTCGAAAAAAACATCAAATAATTAATATATATATATATATATATGAAAGTCAGGTGCTTGAATTTTTGTATGCTAAGATGTCATTCGAGGAGCTCGGTAAAGATAAAAAGAAAACCAGAGCTTCAAAATGTCCAAAGCCGCACCAAAATCCGAGCTCCGATTTATTTGTGTACTGAGGTCACAAATTTTGTAAGCACCTAGAAGAGTCTCTAATTTTACAGTAGGAACGAGTAGCAGCAGATGGAAGTAAAAATGTTACAAGGATAGCTCTAAAAGTATAGAAGGCACGTAGGCCAACAACAGGAATAATAGCAAAACACTAGAGCTCTAAAAGAATAGCATTCGGCAGCAAATTGAAGAGAGTGGTGTGGGCGTTGGATATCATCAGGTCTGCTGCGTCAGCATCCTTAGCTCTATGAAGCAGCTTGCAGTGCTGTAAAAAGCCAATCAGTTGGCTGCTTAGGGAACACATGCTCCATAGTAAAATTATTGCAAACGGTCCACAGCGACCACGACCACATAGCAAAAGCAAAACAGAAGATGTGTTTAGTATGTATGGCTTGAAACAGGTGCAAGGAAAAATTTCAGAACTCCATTGGGTATTAAACCGTGAACCAACCAACACAGCTCCAGAAAAATTAGCCAAAACGCATCTACAAAGGATATATATTAGCTTGACATTTTCATTCTGCCTACAAAGAGAATTAGTTCATGCTGCATTAGTCGTGCTTTGGTATTTAAGATCACTGGATGGCAGGCGACCCCTAATCGCTTGCCAAAGGAAAACTCTCATCTTAAAGGGGACGTGTGCCCTCCTGACATCTATAGACTTCAGAGACCTCTGCACTGGACCAGACTTGACCAAAACTTTACCAGAGGAAGTATGGGACCTTGAAACCTGGTTGTTGTCTTCCAAGTAAGTGGGGAGCCCTCTCAGAGTGTGGAACAGGGCAGTGCGGGAATGCCACATCACCATCTCATCCAGGGAAAGCAAACGACGTAGAGCAAAGTCCCAATTATTAGCATTGACATAAAAAATGTGGGCATCAGGGTTCGAACAGTGGAGGCCACCGGTGTTGTGGTGCGACAACAAAGAGAACAAGATACAGACTTTTTGGTTTAGGGGGGCCATCTCTAGTACACCAAACCGTCCAAAAACGAGTGGAAGATCGCCATTACCTACGATGAACCCTACGGCCTCGTTTGGTTAATCCACTGTCCAAGTGGATTGAGGTGGATTGGAGAGGAATGGGGTGAAATTTGTACTAGATGGGATATAATCCTCGTCAATCCATGCCAACCCCTCATTTTTGGTGGAACCGAACAAAGCCTACATGGGTTCTGAAATTTCTCTCGGGCTTCAATGATGGCTTTCCAGGACAGGGGGGCACCTCTGGGGTTAGTGTAAAGAGGATCTCCATGCATACTTAGGGCAAACAACTCTCCCCAAAGAGTATCATTCCCAGGTTAGGACCATTTCCATCACCACTTTATAATGAGGCACTTGTTCATGATTGAAGCATTAATTATACCGCCCTAAGTTTGTTAGTTTGCACACAGATTTCCATTTAATCAGTCTATATTTCTTTTTATTATCCGAAAAATTCCAGAAGAAGGTCGATCCGATGCTTATCGAACCCTTCATGGGTTTCATCGGGCAAACAGTAAACCCCGTTTTTTTAGAAAAGGAGGATTACCCTCGGCCTCTGCATCTCGACGATAAACAGTAAACCCCATGGTACACATTATTGTGGAATTTTTGGCCAAGGAAGCCCATTCATACCAAGGGGGTCAGTAAACCACTATACCTAGTCCTCATCTGTAGTCACGGTATTCTGGCTTGGTAACCAAATCCTTGCAACCATGTCCACTATACCTATATACGCTTTCTGCTCCGGTGCTCCCCACTTGGATTGAACGCGGAGGGGAGGGATACAAGGACGGTTGAGATCTTCCAATACCCTTTCGGAATGAGGGGCACGATCGTCTTTTCATCGCGTGTGTATAGCCCTGGGCGAGCCTTGTACGAGCCCGTGCGGCCTGGTCGGTTCGTATGCTGACCGTATATTCGTATTCATATATGCGGGCGTTTCGTTTTCGCGTGCGCATACAGCGGTCGTGGGATAGCACGTAGCGGCCGAAATTGCCAAAACTGTCCCATCGTATAAGAAGGGGGTAGCCGCCTCTGGTCACATCGCCCCCACCATTTCCTCCCAATTCGTCTCCCTCGCTGCATCGTCTCCCGCTACCCCACTGCGTCTTCTCGCTCTCTCCCATCGCAAAGTCTCCCTCACCTTCATCTCCTACCTCTTTCCAATGGAGGACGCTCGTCGCGCTGTCACCGCTGCGGCCGGGGATGTGTTGGAGGAGAAGCCTGGCGCGGTGACCGCGGTAGAAGCGGTGCAGGACATTGGCGACGTCAAGGGCGGTGTGGGACAGACCGCAGCCGTTGTCGCTGTTGCGGATCTTGAGAAGAAGGTGTCGGAGTAGGAGGTAACGGCCTTGAGCGGCGCTGCGTAGGCTAGCGACGAGGAGGTAGTTCTATTTCCTGAGACGATGTTTCCTTGTTAGTTCTAATTTCTAGAATGCAGGGTTGGATTACTTGGTTTTTTAGATGGTGTTTTGTAGATGGGGTCTTCTCTAGATGGGGTTTTCCGGATGGGGATTTCTAGATGGGGTTTTCTAGATGGGGATTTATATATGGGGGTTTTCTAGATGGGGTTTTCTGGATGGGGTTTTTTGTAATAGATTTTGTCCTTAGATTTGTTGTGATTAATTCGTGCGAAAATGCTACAGATATTTCAATGAGGTAGGGATCTTTATACTTGAATGCTTCATAGATAAATGTGTTGGAAATATGCACTAGAGGCAATAATAAAATGGTTATTATTATATTTTCTTGTTCATGATAATTGTTTATTATCCATGCTATAATTGTATTGACTGGAAACACATTGCATGTGTGGATACATAGACAACACGTTGTCCCTAGTGTGCCTCTAGTAGACTAGCTCGTTGATCAAAGATGTTCAAGGTGTCCTAGTCATTGACATGAGATGTCATTTGATAACACGATCACATCATTGGGAGTATGATGTGATGGACAAGACCCAAACTATAAACATAGCATATGATCGTGTCAGTTTATTGCTATAGTTTTCTGCATGTCAAATATCTGTTCCTATGACCATGAGATCATGCAACTCACTGACACTGGAGGAGTACCTTGTGTGCATCAAACACCGCAACGTAACTGGGTGACAATAAAGATGCTCTACAGGTATCTCCAAGAGTGTCTATTGAGTGGGCATGGATCAAGACTGGGATTTGTTACTCCGTGTGACAGAGAGGTATCTCAGGGCCCACTCGGTAATACAACATCACAACAAAGCCTTGCAAGCAAAGTGACTAAGTGTTAGCCATGGGATCTTGTATTACGGAACGAGTAAAGAGACTTGCCAATAACGAGATTGAACTAGGTATAGAGATACCGACGATCGAATCTTGGGCAAGTAACATACCGAAAAACAAAGGGAACAATATACGGGATTAACTGAATCCTTGACATAGAGGTTCAAACAATAAAGATCTTCGTAAAATGTGTAGGAACCAATATGGGCATCCAGGTCCCGTTCTTGGTTATTGACTGTAGAGGTGTCTCGGTCATGTCTGCATAGTTCTCGAACCCGCATGTTCTACACACTTAACGTTTGGTGACGATATAAGTATAGTTGAGTTGTTATGTTGGTGACCGAAAGTTGTTCGGAGTCCCGGATGAGATCCCAGACATATGTCGAAAATAGTCCGGAGGTAAAGATTGATATATGGGATAATAGTGTTTGGTCTGCGGAAGGGTTCCAGAATTCGTCGGAAATAGTTTCGGATGTTTCTCGAAATGTTCGGGGTACAAGCACACTTTATTTAGGCCAAGGGGTAAAGCCCATGAGGCTTTAGGAAGGTGCAAAAGGTATTTTGCGGAGGCCAGGAGCCAGACACCAGGCGTCTGGTCCTCGAGTCCGAGGAGGACTCTCGCCTTGCGGGCAAACCGACCTTGAGGAGGATTTTTCTCCATGTTTCGACCCCAGGTGTCAGCATATAAATAAAGGGGCGGGAGTAACACTTGGAACACATCAAGAAACCCTAAGCCGTGTGTCGGCAACCCCATCCCTCTAGTTTATCCTCCGTCATAGTTTCCATAGTGCTTGGCGAAGCCCTACGGAGATTGTTCTTCACCAACACCGTTACTGTTGGGAGACGTAGTAGTAAATCAAAATTTTCCTACGTTCACCAAGATCTATCTATGGAGAAACCAGCAACGAGAGGGGAGAGATTGCATCTTCATACCTTTGAAGATCGCTAAGCGGAAGCGTTACAAGAACGCGGTTGATGGAGTCGTACTCGCAGCGATTCAGATCGCGGTAGATCCGATCAAGTGCCGAACGGACGGCACCTCCGCGTTCAACACACGTGCAGCCCGGTGACGTCTCCAACACCTTGATCCAGCAAGCAGGAAGGAGAGGTTGGGGAAGGGCTCCAACAGCAGCACGACGGCGTGGTGGTGGTGGAGTAGCAAGGTATTCCGACAGGGCTTCGCCTAAGCGCTGCGGAGGAGGAAGAAGAGAGGTAGGGCTTCGCCGTGAGAGAGAGAGATCAAATCTTGTCTCAAAACATCCAAAACCTCAAGTATATATAGGAGGAGGGACGTGGAGGGCTGGCTTGGCCTCTACTCCAAAGAGGAGATGGCCGGCCGAATTAAAGGGAGAGTCCACCTCCCACAAGGGAGGTGGATCTCCTCCTTTTAAATCCTTTTTGCCTTATCTCCTTATCTCCAGCCGCATGGGCCTTTAGCAAAAGTCTTGCCCAGCCCAATAAGGGCTGGCACACTTTATCTAACAGCCCATGTGGTCCTTTGGTCGTCACACCCCTCCCGGGGGTCATCCGGCACCCTCCCGGCACTCCCGGTACACTACCGATGAGCCCGAAAACTTTCCGGTGACCAAAACTGGACTTCCTATATATCAATCTTTACCTCCGGACCATTCCGGAGCTCCTCGTGACGTCCGGGATCTCATCCGGGACTCCGAACAACCTTCGGTAATCACGTATACCTTTTCCCTATAACCCTAGCGTCATCGAACCTTAAGTGTGTAGACCCTACGGGTTCGGGAGACACGTAGACATGACCGAGACACCTCTCCGGTCAATAACCAACAGCGGGATCTGGATACCCATGTTGGCTCCCACGTACTCCACGATGATCTCATCGGATGAACCACGATGTCAAGGATTCAATCAATCCCGTATACAATTCCCTTTGTCTATCGGTATGATACTTGCCCGAGATTTGATCGTCGGTATCCCCATACCTTGTTCAATCTCGTTACTGGCAAGTCTCTTTACTCGTTCCGTAATACATCATCCCGTGGCTAACTCCTTAGTCACATTGAGCTCATTATGATGATGTCTTACCGAGTGGGCCCAGAGATACCTCTCCGTCACACGGAGTGACAAATCCCAGTCTCGATTCGTGCCAACCCAACAGATACTTTCGGAGATACCCGTAGCGTACCTTTATAGCCACCCAGTTACGTTGTGACGTTTGGCACACCCAAAGTATTCCTACGGTATCCGGGAGTTACACAATCTCATGGTCTAAGGAAATGACACTTGACATTGAAAAGCTTTAGCAAACGAACTACACGATCTTTGTGCTATGCTTAGGATTGGGTCTTGTCCATCACATCATTCTCCTAATGATGTGATCCCGTTATCAACGACATCCAATGTCCATGGCCATGAAACCGTGACCATCTATTGATCAACGAGCTAGTCAACTAGAGGCTCACTAGGGACATGTTGTGGTCTATGTATTCACACATGTATTATGGTTTCCGGTTAACACAATTATAGCATGAACAATAGACAATTATCATGAACAAGGAAATACAATAATAACCATTTTATTATTGCCTCTAGGGCATATTTCCAACAGTCTCCCACTTGCACTAGAGTCAATAATCTAGTTCACATCACCATGTGATTAACACTTACATCACCATGTGATCATATCATCATGTGATTAACACCCAATAAGTTCTGGGGTTTGTTCATGTTCTGCTTGTGAAAGAGGTTTTTAGTCAGCGGGTCTGCGACATTCAGATCCGTGTGTACCTTTGCAAACTTTCCATTTCATATTTGTAGATACTGCTCCCACGCTCCACTTGGAGCTATTCCAAATGGCTGCTCCACTATACGTAGCCAGATTTCTACTAAGAGTCATCCGGATTGGAGTTAAAGCTTGCATCATCGTAACCCTTTACGATGAACTCTTTATCACCTCCATAATCGAGAAATATTTCCTTAGTTCTCAAGTTACTAAGGATAACTTTGACCGTTGTCCAGTGATCCACTCTTGGATTACTCTTGTACCCCTTGACAGACTCATGGCAAGGCACACACAGGTGCGGTACACAGCATGGCATACTATATAGAGCCTATGGCTAAAGCATAGGAGATGACATTCATCTTTTCTTTATCTTCTGCCGTGGTCGGGTATTGAGTCTTACTCAATTTCACACCTTACAATACAGTCAAGAACTCCTTCTTTGACCCATCTATTTTGAACTCCTTCAAAAAACTTGTCAAGGTATGTCTTCGTCGAAAAAACTTATCAAGCGAATTGATCTATCCCTATAGATCTTGATGCTCAATAAAATAGTAGCTTTATCTGGGTCTTCCTTTGAAAAAAAACTTTTCAAACAACCCTTCATGCTCTTCCAGAAATTCTACATCATTTCCGATCAATAATATGTCAACTACATATTCTTATAAGAAATTCCATAGTGCTCCCACTCACTTTCTTGCAAATACAAGTTTCTCATAAACATTGTATAAACTTAAACACTTTGATCACCTCATCAAAGCATATATTCCAACTCCGAGATGCTTGCTCCAGTCCATAGAAGGATCGCTGGAGTTTGCATATTATTAGCATCCTTACGATTGACAAAACCTTCTGGTCGTATCACATACAACTCTTCCTCACAGAAACCATTACGGAAACCTTGTTTTGTCATCCATCTGCGAGATTTCATAATCGAAAAATGCAGCAACTGCTAACAAAATTTTAATAGACTTTTAGCATCGCTACAGATGAGACAATCTCATCGCAGTCAACTCCTTGAACTTGGCGGAAACTTCTTTGCGACAAGTCGAGCTTTATAAACGGTGACATTTCACTATTAGCGTCTATGTTTATTTCAAAGGTCCATTTGTACTCAATGACCCGCCATTCAACAGGCAAGTCTACCAAAGTCCATACTTGGTTTTCATACATGGATCCTTTCTCGGATTTCATGGCTCCTAGCCATTTGTTGGAATCTGGGCCCACCATCGCTTCTCCATAGTTCGTAGGTTCATCGTTGTCCAACAACATGATTTCCAAGACAGGGTTGTCGTACTACTCAGGAGCAGTACGCGTCCTTGTCGACCTACGAGGTTCGATAGTGACTTGATCCGAAGCTTCATGATCATCATCATTAACTTCCTTTTCAACTGAGTAGGCTCTACAGAAACATCTTTCTGTGTTGCGCTATTCTCTGGATGAAACAAAGGTTCAACAACCTTATCAAGTTCTATCTTCCTCCCACTCAATTCTTTCGAGAGAAACTCTTTCTCAAGACAGGACCCGTTCTTAGCAACAAACACCTTTTGCGCTTGGATCTGAGATAGAAGGTATACCCAATGTCTCATTAGGGTATTCTATGAAGATGCATTTGTCTGCTTTGAGTTCGAGCTCGCTAGGTGAAAAGCCCACTTTCACATAAGCGTCGCAACCCCAAACATTAAGAAATGACAGCTTAGGCTTCTGTCAAACCATAATTCTCATGGTGTCATCTCAACAGACTTAGATGGTGCCCTGTTAAAGTGAATGGATTTGTCTTTAATGCATAACCCCATAACGATAGTGGTAAAACGATAAGAGACATCATAGTACTCACTATATCCAATAGAGCACGACTACGACGTTCGAACACACCATCACACTATGGTGTTCCAGGAGGCGTGAGCTGTGAAACAATTTCCACATTGTCTAAAATTGCATACCAAACTCGTAACTTAGATATTCACCTCCATGATCATATCATAGACATTTATCTTCTTGTCACGATGATCTTTAACTTCACTCTGAAACTCCTTGAACCTTTCAAACATTTCAGATTCGTGTTTCATTAAGTAAATATCCCCATATTTACTCAAATCATCAGTGAAGGTAAAGAAAAACAACGATATCCACTGTGTGTTTCAACACTCATTGGACCACATACATCAACATGTATTAATTCCAATAAGCCACTTGCCCGCTCCATCATATTGGATGACAGGGTCTCAGTCATCTTGCCCAAGAGGCATGGCTCGCATGTCTCAATCGATTCGAAATCGAGTGAGTCAAAAAATCCATCATCATGGAGTTTTTTCATGCGATTTATACCAATATGACATTACGTGGCAGTGCCACAAGCATGTGGTACTATCATTATTAACTTTGTATCTTTTGGTACCAACGTTATGAACATGTGTACTACTACGATCATGATTCGATAAACCATTCCGAGTGGGTGCATGACCATTAAAGGCATTATCCATGTAAACAGAATAACCATTATTCTCTAACTTATATGAATAACCGTATCGCACTAATCATGATCTAATCACGTTCATGCTCAACGCAAACACCAAATAACATTTATTTAGGTTTATCACAAATCCCGAAGGTAGAGAGAGCGTGCGATGGTGATCACATCAATCTTGGAAATACTTCCAACACACATCGTCACCTTTCACCTAGCTAGTCTCCATTTATTCTGTAGCTTTTATTTCGAGTTGCTAACACTTAGCAACCGAACCGGTATCCAATACCCAGGTGCTACTAGGAGTACCAGCAAGGTACACATCACTAACACGTATATCAAATATACTTCCATCGACATTACCAGCCTTCTTATCTACCAAGCATCTAGGGTTTTTCCGCTTCAGCGAACATTCTCCTCATAACAGAAGCACTTAGTCTCGGGTTCGGGCTCAACCTTGGATTTCTTCACTAGAGCAACAACTGGCTTGCCATTCTCGAAGTTTTCCCTTCTTGCCCTTGCCCCTTTTGAAACTAGTGGTTTCACTTAACCATCAACACTTGATGCTCCTTCTTGATTTCTACCTTCGTGGTGTCAAACATCACGAACAACTCAGGGATCATCTTATCCATCCCTGGCATGTTATAGTTCATCACGAAGCTCTAGTAGCTTGGTGGCAGTGACTTGGAGAACTGCTTTAATCACTATCTCATCTGGAAGATTAACTCCCACTTGATTCAAGTGATTGTAGCACCCAGACAATCTGAGCACACGCTCACCGATTGAGCTATTCTCCTTTATCTTGCAGACAAAGAATCTTGTTGGAGGTCTCATACCTCTCAACATAGGCACGAGCCTGAGATCACAATCTCAGCTCCTAGAACATCTCATATGTTCCGTGACGTTCAAAACGTTTTGGAGCCTCAATTCTGAGCCGTAATGCATGACGCATTGAACTATCACGTAGTCACCAAAAAGTGCCTGTCATATGTTCACAACATCTACAGACAACGCTTGAGGGAGTGGTGCAGTTAGCGGTACATCAAAAACATAAGCTTTCTGTGCAGCAATGAGGACAATCCTCAGATCACGGACCCTGTCCGCATTATTGCTACCATCAACTTTCAACTTACTTTTCTCTAGGATTGTATCAATAAAACTGTGGAGCTACAGCGCGAGCTATCTACGACATAATTTGCAAGGACATTTTTAGACTAAGTTCATGATAATTAAGTTCACTTAATCAAATTATTAATGAACTCCCACTTAGATAGACATCTCTCTAGTCTTCCAAGTGATACATGATCCATGTCAACTAGCCCGTGTCCGATCATCACGTGAGACGGACTAGTCATCCATGGTGAACATCTCTATGTTGATCGTATCTTCTATACGACTCATGTTCGACCTTTCGGTCTTCCGTGTTCCGAGGCCATGTCTGTACATGCTAGGCTCGTCAAGTCAACCTAAGTGTTTCGCATGTGTAAATCTGGCTTACACCCGTTGTATGCGAACATTAGAACCTATCACACCCGATCATCACGTGGTGCTTCGGAACGACGATCCTTAGCAACGGTGCACAGTTAGGGTGAACACCTTTCTTGAAATTTTATTGAGAGATCATCTTATTTACTACCGTCGTTCTATGCAAATAAGATGTAAACATGATAAACATCACATGCAATCAATATAGTGACATGATATGGCCAATATCATCTTGCTCCTTCGATCTCCATCTTCGGGGCACCATGATCATCACTGTCACCGGCACGACACCATGATCTCCATCATTGTGTCTTCATGAAGTTGTCTCGCCAACTATTACTTCTACTACTACAGCTAACGTTTAGCAATAAAGTAAAGTAATTACATGGCGTTTATGATTGACACGTAGGTCATACAATAATATAAGACAACTCCTATGGCTCCTGCCGGTTGTCATAGTCATCGACATGCAAGTCGTGAACCCTATTACAAGAACATGATCAATCTCATACATCACAATGCATCACATCACATCCTTTTGGCCATATCACATCACAAGGCACATGCTGCAAAAACAAGTTAGACGTCCTCTAATTTGTAGTTGCAAGTTTTTACGTGGCTGCTATAGGTTACTAGCAAGAACGTTTCTTACCTACGTCAACACCACAACGTGATTTGCCAATTGCTATTTACCCTTCATCAGGACCCTTTTCATCGAATCCGATCCGACTAAGGTAGGAGAGACAGACACCCGCTAGCCACCTTATGCATCTAGTGCATGTCAGGCGGTGGAACCGGTCTCACGTAAGCGTACGTGTAAAGTTGGTCCGGGCCGCTTCATCCCACAATACCGCCGAATCAAGATAAGACTAGTAGCGGCAAGCAAATTAACAAACTCGACGCCCACAACTGCTTTGTGTTCTACTCGTGCATAGATTCTACGCATAGACCTAGCTCATGATGCCACTGTTGGGAGACGTAGTAGTAAATCAAAATTTTCCTACGTTCACCAAGATCTATCTATGGAGAAACCAGCAACGAGAGGGGAGAGATTGCATCTTCATACCTTTGAAGATCGCTAAGCGGAAGCGTTACAAGAACGCGGTTGATGGAGTCGTACTCGCAGCGATTCAGATCGCGGTAGATCCGATCAAGTGCCGAACGGACGGCACCTCCGCGTTCAACACACGTGCAGCCCGGTGACGTCTCCAACACCTTGATCCAGCAAGGAGGAAGGAGAGGTTGGGGAAGGGCTCCAACAGCAGCACGACGGCGTGGTGGTGGTGGAGTAGCAAGGTATTCCGACAGGGCTTCGCCTAAGCGCTGCGGAGGAGGAAGAAGAGAGGTAGGGCTTCGCCGTGAGAGAGAGAGATCAAATCTTGTCTCAAAACATCCAAAACCTCAAGTATATATAGGAGGAGGGACGTGGAGGGCTGGCTTGGCCTCTACTCCAAAGAGGAGATGGCCGGCCGAATTAAAGGGAGAGTCCACCTCCCACAAGGGAGGTGGATCTCCTCCTTTTAAATCCTTTTTGCCTTATCTCCTTATCTCCAGCCGCATGGGCCTTTAGCAAAAGTCTTGCCCAGCCCAATAAGGGCTGGCACACTTTATCTAACAGCCCATGTGGTCCTTTGGTCGTCACACCCCTCCCGGGGGTCATCCGGCACCCTCCCGGCACTCCCGGTACACTACCGATGAGCCCGAAAACTTTCCGGTGACCAAAACTGGACTTCCTATATATCAATCTTTACCTCCGGACCATTCCGGAGCTCCTCGTGATGTCCGGGATCTCATCCGGGACTCCGAACAACCTTCGGTAATCACGTATACCTTTTCCCTATAACCCTAGCGTCATCGAACCTTAAGTGTGTAGACCCTACGGGTTCGGGAGACACGTAGACATGACCGAGACACCTCTCCGGTCAATAACCAACAGCGGGATCTGGATACCCATGTTGGCTCCCACGTACTCCACGATGATCTCATCGGATGAACCACGATGTCAAGGATTCAATCAATCCCGTATACAATTCCCTTTGTCTATCGGTATGATACTTGCCCGAGATTTGATCGTCGGTATCCCCATACCTTGTTCAATCTCGTTACTGGCAAGTCTCTTTACTCGTTCCGTAATACATCATCCCGTGGCTAACTCCTTAGTCACATTGAGCTCATTATGATGATGTCTTACCGAGTGGGCCCAGAGATACCTCTCCGTCACACGGAGTGACAAATCCCAGTCTCGATTCGTGCCAACCCAACAGATACTTTCGGAGATACCCGTAGCATACCTTTATAGCCACCCAGTTACGTTGTGACGTTTGGCACACCCAAAGTATTCCTACGGTATCCGGGAGTTACACAATCTCATGGTCTAAGGAAATGACACTTGACATTGAAAAGCTTTAGCAAACGAACTACACGATCTTTGTGCTATGCTTAGGATTGGGTCTTGTCCATCACATCATTCTCCTAATGATGTGATCCCGTTATCAACGACATCCAATGTCCATGGCCATGAAACCGTGACCATCTATTGATCAACGAGCTAGTCAACTAGAGGCTCACTAGGGACATGTTGTGGTCTATGTATTCACACATGTATTATGGTTTCCGGTTAACACAATTATAGCATGAACAATAGACAATTATCATGAACAAGGAAATACAATAATAACCATTTTATTATTGCCTCTAGGGCATATTTCCAACAGTTACCACGTTGTCGTGCTGCCGGAACTCATGAATCTACTACTTCGCCCCTCTTGCTGGATCAAGAAGGCGAGGACGTCATCAAGCTGTACGTGTGTTGAACGCGGGCGTGCCGTCCGTTCCGCGCTAGATCGTGATTGGATCGCGAGACGGCTTGTGATTTGGATCGTAAAGACGTTCGACTACATCAACCGCGTTTCTTAATGCTTCTGCTTAGAGATCTACAAGGGTACATAGATCCACTCTCCCTCTCATAGATGTTCATCACCATGGATAGATCTTGCATGTGCGTAGGAAATTTTTTGTTTCCCATGCAACGTTACCCAACAAAATGCTTATTAGATTAGTGGTTGAATGCTACAGAGATATTTGCTTGTTAGATTTGTGCTTCAATTGTACATATATATGGTTTTGTGTGTCATATGTCGAAAAGGAATGCAGTAATTTTGAAGGAGAGGAGATAGAATATAATTTTGAAGGGATGTATTAATCAATTGATTCCTGTTGAAGGCACAAAATTATATTCTATCTCCAATTTGTTGGAGATAGAATCAATTGATTAAGATGTCACTTGATTCCTGTATGGTATATCAATTTGTTGTTTAGGTGACAACTGCAATTAAAGACGTTACTAGTAGGAGATATATGCATTTATAGTTTACTATCATATTGCATAATGTATCCTATTGCTTCAACAAAGTTTAAGATGTTATATCCAACTAGTGGCTTAAGTTATCTCTACTTTGTTGGAGATGTATTGCATATGTTGATTGCGAGAAGGTAGACGTGATGTGATTACGAGAAGGTAGCATGCTGGTTTTATGGGTTAATATTAGTTTCTTCCTTCTCTTTTGATAAATTTTGAGTTCTCACATGTAAAACTAGATCATGCCATGTATGCTATTGTGTGGATGGAATCAAATGAGTAGAGGCTGTACAGTCTGACCACGTTTTTTAGCAAGATGATGAAACAAAAAATTAAATTTGTAACACGCCAGGAAATTGTGCAAAATGTGTTTATAATCATATGTATTCGGCTTGAGTGTTAATATTTGAGTCCTGGCATCACCACTGCATGTAAGGATCTGGTATAAGTATCTGGAGATTTATGTAAATACTACTCCCTCCGCAAACTAATATAATAGCGTTTAGATCACTATTTTAGGTATCTAAACACTCTTATATTAGTTTACAAAGGGAGTACAATTTAAGGCAGTACACTATTCCATTGAAGGAGAAGGATACTGAGGGCAAGAAGAGGAAGCTGGACATGACTGACTTCCATGACCCATATGATCCAGACTCTAACGATGACGAACCCTATGAGGTTTAGCCCTAGTTGAAATTTTCTTTGTTAATTTGGTTCCTTTCACATGTTTTACTATATGAATGCATAATATATTAATGTAATTTATTTGTGTGTGCAGTATCACTCTGATGATGATGTGGACAAGGGGAACATCGAGTCCTTCATAGCGAAGGAAGTCGAGAAGATCAAGGCCAAGGGATCATCTATGTACACCATGGGGAAGAAGTTCGTGTGCCCCTACTGTATCACCACTAGTAGAAAACAGGGCATTGGTTCGGTCGGGCCAGCCCATTAGTCCCGGTTCAGTCACGAACCGGGACCAATAGGGGCAACAGTCCCAGTTCGTGAGGCCAGGGGGCGGGCTGGCCACGTGGGGCATTGGTCCCGGTTCGTCGGACCCCTTTGGTCCCGGTTTCAATCACGAACCGGGACCAATGTGCCTCGCTCCTGGCCCACACCCATTGGTCTCGGTTCGTGTCTGGAACCGGTAAAAATGGTGGTCCTTTAGTCCCGGTTCCAGCCACGAACCGGGACCAATGAGATGCCTATATATACCCCCTCGCCGGCGAGCAAAGCACTCCACACACTGCTCTGTTTTTTTGCCGGCGAGGGAAGAGCTTTGTGGTGCTCTAGCTCACCTCCTATGCACATGAGGTGTTTGATGAAATGCCCAAGCCAAACTTAAGCTTTATCCTCTCGAAGCTCCTTGTCCAAACTCCATTTTCATCAAGATTTGTCTAGGTTTGGCGGTCCGTCCTGTCCCGTCCCCGTCCTGAAACCGCCGTCGATCGCCCGCGCGTGGTGAGCCTCTTGATCTTATCTTCTTGCTAAAATAAAATATACTTACTCGTATGATTTTCTTACTTTTATTATTGTTTGTTAGTATATAGTGCCATGGTTATGGTATCCGCCCACGTCGGCCCTCGTCCAGTCTATGATTCAGATGTGGTATATTATCTCTTATATAACTATTTCACATATCTAATGTCTATGACAATTAATTATGCCACCAACTTGACATAGATGTTTTTATCTATAGGAAGTAGTTGAACCAGAAATTCCAACCAACTATGCAATTCTGCTCTACAAGTTAACTAAAGCTGAAAAAGAAATCGATCATTTGAAAGAAAAATTGAAAAGAACTGAAGATGACAAGATGCGATTGGAGTTGCATGTTGCCGATATCATTGACGATCACAAGACCAAGATGGATGCAATGCGCTTGAAGCTTAGAAAGATTAGAAAATATGCCATTCATACTGAGGCTTGGTATCATTATGCCGTTGGATCAAATGGTACCTTAGTAGCGGTTATGATTGCATTTGTTGTTGCATTTAATTTTTTTACATAGTTTTGATGTATGTTTTAATTAGATGCTCTAGAGACCTATATGTTCTTCAATAATGACAACTATGTATGAACTGTACGAATTTATTTTGGTCATTATTGTACTTTGGCTTTAATGTGATGATGGATTTCTAATAATTTGGTCACTTCTGTATTCATGATATGTTGTAATGGTTTTTAATAAACTTTATTATATAACACACGTAGATGAACCAGCAATGGATGTACGGTGACCGATGCACCTCCGAGTATATTAAGGGCCTGCATAATTTTCACGAAGCGGCTGAGGCAAACAAGCAGAATGATTTTATGCCTTGTCCATGTACTGTCTGTGAGAATACGAAGTCTTTCTCCAACTCTAAAACACTTCACTTCCACCTGCTTCAGAAGGGTTTTATGCCACACTATAATGTTTGGACCAAGCACGGAGAAAGAGGGGTTATGATGGAAGACGACGAAGAAGAAGAGGATGATGACAACTACCCTCCCCCCGAATATGGTGATGCTGCAATGGGGGAAGCTGAAGATCAAGAGGAACCAGACGATGTGCCCGATGATGATCTTCGCCGGGTCATTGTTGATGCACAGAGAGAATGCAAAAGTGAAAGGGAAAAGTTGAAGTTCGATCGCATGTTAGAGGATCACAAAAAAGGGTTGTACCCAAATTGCAAAGATGACAACAAAAAGCTCGGTACCACACTGGAATTGCTGCAATGGAAGGCAGACAATGGTGTATCTCACAAGGGATTTAGTTCCAAAGGATAACGAATTGTCCGACAGTATGTACGCAGCAAAGAAGGTTCTATGCCCTCTAGGATTGGAGGTGCAGAAGATACATGCATGCCCTAATGACTGCATCCTCTACCGCGATGAGTACGAGGAACGGAACGCATGCCCGGTATGCAGTGCATTGCGGTATAAGATCAGAAGAGATGACCCTGGTGATTTTGAGGGCCAGCGCACCAAGAAGAGGGTTCCTGCCAAGGTGATGTGGTATGCTCCTATAATACCACAGTTGAAATGTCTGTTCAGAAAAAAAAAGCATGCCGAGTTGATGCAATGGCACAAAAAAGACCGTAAGAAAGAGGGGAAGTTGAGAGCACCCGCTGACGGGTCGCAGTGGAGAAAGATCTAGAGAAAGTGGAGCGACTTTACAGGTGACCCGAGGAACGTATGGTTTGGTTTAAGTGCAGATGTCGTTAATCCTTTTCGGGAGCAGAGCAGCCAGCATAGCTCATGGCATGTGACTCTATGTATGTATAACCTTCCTCCTTGGTTGTGCATGAAGCGGAAGTTCATTATGATGCCAGTGCTCATCCAAGGCCCTAAGCAACCCGGCAATGACATTGATGTGTACCTAAGGCCATTAGTTGATGAACTTTTACAGCTATGGAATGGAAGAGGTGTACGTGTGTGGGATGAGAACGAACAGGAGGATTTTGACCTACATGCGTTGATGTTTGTAACCATCAACGATTGGCCTGCTCTCAGTAACCTTTCAGGACAGACAAACAAGGGATACCACACATGCACACATTGTTTAGATGACACCGACAGTATATATTTGGACAAATGCAGGAAGAATGTGTACCTGGGGCATCGTCGATTTCTTTCGACCAACCATCAATGTCGAAAGAAAGGTAAGCATTTCAAAGGTGAGGCAGATCACCGGAAGAAGCCTGCCCTCCGTATTGGTGATCACATACTTGATATGGTCAATGAATTACAAGTAATATTTGGAAAGGGTCCTGGCAGACTATCTGTTCCAAATGACGCTGACAAACGTGCACCCATGTGGAAGAAGAAATCTATATTTTGGGACCTACCCTATTGGAAAGACCTAGAGGTCCACTCTGCAATCGACGTGATGCACGTGACGAAGAACCTTTGCGTGAACCTGCTAGGCTTCTTGGTAGTGTATGGGAAGACAAAAGATACACCGGGGGCACGGGAGGAACAACAATGAGTGCATGAAAAAGATGGCATGCATCCAAAGCAGTATGAAGGTCCTGCCAGGTACACTCTTACCAAAGAAGAGAAGGAAATATTCTTTGAATGCCTGCTCAGTATGAAGGTCTTGTCTGGTTTCTTGTCAAATATAAAGGGAATAATAAATATGGCAGAGAAAAAGTTCCAGAACCTAAAGTCTCATGACTGCCACGTGATTATGACACAACTGCTGCCGGTTGCATTGAGGGGGCTTCTACCGGAAAATGTTCGATTAGCCATTGTGAAGCTAAGAGCATTCCTCAATGCAACCTCTCAGAAGGTGATCAATCCAGAAATCCTGCCAAGGTTAAGAAGTGATTTGGTGCAATGTCTTGTTAGTTTCGAGATAGTGTTCCCACCGTCCTTCTTCAATATCATGACGCACGTCCTAGTTCATCTAGTCGACGAGATTGCCGTTCTGGGCCCTGTATTTCTACACAATATGTTCCCCTTTGAGAGGTTCATGGGAGTCTTAAAGAAATATGTTCGTAACAGTGCTAGGCCAGAAGCAAGCATCTCCATGGGCCATCAAACAGAGGATGTCATTGGGTTTTGTATTGACTTCATTCCTGACCTTAAGAAGATTGGTCTCCCTCAATCGCGGTATGAGGGGAGACTGACTGGAAAAGGCACGCTAGGAGCGGACACAATAATATGTAGGGACGAGCATTCTTGGTCTCAAGAACACTACACAGTTCTACAGAATTCCACCTTGGTGACCCCGTATGTCGATGAACACAAGAATATTCTGCGCTCCAAACACCTAGAGCAGTGTGACGACTGGATTACATATGAACACATCAGGACTTTCGGCAATTGGTTGCAAACACGTCTCATGGGTGACAACACTATTTCTGATGAGCTGTACTCGTTGGCCAGGGGACCATCCTGTTGCGGAACGTTGCATGGGAAACAAAAATTTTCCTACCCACACGAAGATCTATCCATGGTGATGAGCATCTACGAGAGGGAGAGTGGATCTACATACCCTTGTAGATCGCTAAGCGGGAAGCGTTAAGAAACGCGGTTGGTGTAGTCGAACGTCTTCGCGATCCAATTCGTCGTGCGTCCCTCGATCCAATCACGATCCGTCCCGCGATCCGATCATGATCCGTCCCACGAACTTGATCACGATCCGTCACACGAACTTGATCATGATCCTTCTGATCTAGCACCGAACGGACGGCACCTCCGCGTTCAGCACACGTACAGCTTGATGATGATCTCCACCGTCTTGATCCAGCAAGAAGGAGTGGATAGGTAAAAGAGTTCTCTGGCAGCCTGACGGTGCTCCGGCGATGGTGGTGGACCAATTCCGGCAGGGCTTTGCCTAAGCACTGCAGAAAACCGATCTAGTGGAGAAACTATGCACTGGAGGAACGGGTAGCACGTGGCTGAAAATCAAGTGCAAAAACCTTAATACCACCAGTATATATAGGAGGAGAGGAGGAGAGGAGGCAGCTTGGCCACCAAGCCAAGCTTGGTTCGGCCGAAGTGGGAGGTGGAGGAGGACTCTCCTCCTCCAATCCTAGTAGGACTAGGATTGCTCCTTTTTGCCTTTTTTTTCCACCTTTTCCTATTGGGGTTTTTCTTCCAGCCACATGGGCCATGTGTGGGAGTTTCCACCAGCCCACTAAGGGATGATATTCACTCTACCACAGCCCATGAAGCCTCTTGGGTCGAAATACCCCTCCCGGAGGTCTCCCGGTACACTACCGGCACTCCCGGTACACTACTGATGAGCCCGAAACTTTTCCGGCGACCAAAACGGGACTTCCTATATATGAATCTTTACCTCTGGACCATTCCGGAGCTCCACATGACGTCTGGGATCTCATCCGGGACTCCGAACAAACTTCGGTCACCACCATACATAACTCTATACTACCGAAACGTCACCAAACCTTAAGTGTGCAGACCCTGCGGGTTCGAGAACTATGTAGACATGACCGAGACACCTCTACGGTAAATAACCAATGGCGGGACCTGGATGTCCACATTGGTTCCTACATATTCTACGAAGATCTTTATCGGTCGAACCTCTATGTCAAGGATTCAGTTAATCCCGTATGTTGTTCCCTTTGTTCTTCGGTATGTTACTTGCTCGAGATTCGATCGTCGGTATCTCCATACCTAGTTCAACCTTGTTACTAGCAAGTCTCTTTAATCGTTCTGTAATACAAGATCCCATGACCAACACTTAGTCACATTACTTGCAAGGCTTATTGTGATGTTGTATTACCGAGTGGGCCCTGAGATACCTCTCCGTCACACGGAGTAACAAATCCCAGTTTTGATCCATGCCAACTCAACAGACACCCTCGGAGACACCTGTAGAGCACCTTTATAGTCACCCAGTTACATTGCGATGTTTGATACACACAAGGTACTCCTCCAATATCTGTGAGTTGCATGATCTCATGGTCATAGGAACACATACTTGACATGTAGAAAACAGTAGCAATAAACTGACACGATCATAAGCTACATTTGTAGTTTGGGTCTTGTCCATCACATCATTCTCCTAATGATGTGATCCCGTTATCAAATGACATCTCATGTCCATGGCTAGGAAACCTTAACCATCTTTCAATCAACGAGCTAGTTCACTAGAGGCATACTAGGGACATTGTGTTTGTCTATGTATCCACACATGTATCCATGTTTCCAATTAATACAATTATAGCATAGATAATAAACGATTATCATGAAAAAGGAAATACAATAATAAACACTTTATTTATTGCCTCTAGGGCATATTTCCAATAGTCTCCCACTTGCACTAGAGTCAATAATCTAGTTCACATCACTATGTGATTTACATTGTAATAAATCGAACACCCATGCAGTTCTGGTGTTGATCATGTTTAGCCCTTGGAAGAGGTTTAGTCAACGGGTCTGCAACATTCAGATCCGTGTGCACTTTGCAAATATTTATGTCTTTCTCCAAGATGTAATCGCGGATGGAGTTGAAGCGTCGCTTTATGTGTCTGGTCCTCTTGTGAAACCTTGGTTCCTTGGCGAGAGCAATGGCACCAGTGTTGTCACAGAACAGGTTCATTGGATTCAGTGCACTGGGCACTACTCCAAGATCTGTCATGAACTGCTTCATCCAGACACCTTCCTTCGCCGCCTCCGAGGCTGCGATGTATTCTGCTTCGCACGTAGAATTGGCTACCACGCTTTGCTTGGAACTGCACCAGCTTACCGCTCCCCCGTAAGAATAAATACGTATCCGGTTTGCGACTTAGAGTCGTCCGGATCAGTGTCAAAGCTTGCATCGACGTAACCCTTTACGACGAGCTCTTCATCACCTCCATAAACGAGAAACATTTCCTTAGTCCTTTTCAGGTACTTAAGGATATTCTTTACCGCTTGCCAATGCTCCATTCCAGGATCACTTTGAAACCTTCCGGCCATACTTATGGCAAAGTTGACATCGGGTCTTGTGCACAGCATTGCATACATGATAGAGCCTATGGCTGAAGCATAGGGGATGACACTCATCTTTTCTCTATCTTCTGCAGTTACTGGGCATTGAGTCTTACTCAACTTCACACCTTGTAACACAGGCAAGAACCCCTTCTTGGACTGTTCCATTTTGAACTTCTTCAAAACTTTATCAAGGTATGTGCTCTGTGAAAGTGCTATTAAGCGTCTCGATGTATCTCTATAGATCTTAATGCCTAATATGAAAGCAGCTTCTCCTAGGTCCTTCATTGAAAAACTCTTGTTCAAATATTCCTTCACGCTATCCAGCATTTCTATATTGTTTCCAATCAGCAATATGTCATCCACATATAATACTAGAAACGCTATAGAGCTCCCACTCACTTTCTTGTAAATACAAGCTTCTCCGTAAACTTGTATAAACTCAAACGCTTTGATCGCCTCATCAAAGCGCTTATTCCAACTCCGAGATGCTTTCACCAGTCCATAAATGGATCGCTGGAGTTTGCAAACTTTGTCAGCATTCTCTGGATCGACAAAACCTTCGGGTTGCATCATATACAACTCTTCCTCAAGGAAACCGTTGAGGAACACTGTTTTTACATCCATCTGCCAAATTTCATAGTCGAAATAGGTAGCTATTGCTAACATGATTCTAACAGACTTAAGCATCGCTACGGGTGAGAAAGTCTCATCGTAGTCAACTCCTTGAACTTGTGTCGAGCTTTATAGACGGTGACATTACCGTCCGCGTTTGTCTTCTTCTTAAAGATCCATTTGTTCTGAATGGCCTTTCGCCCTTCAGGTAATTCTTCCAAAGTCCATACTTTGTTTTCATACATGGATCCCATCTCGGATTTCATGGCCTCTAACCATTTCTTGGAATCCGGGCCCATCACTGCTCCTCCATAGCTCGTAGGTTCATTGTTGTCCAACAACATGACCTCCAAGATAGGGTTGCCGTACCACTCAGGGGTAGTACACGGCCTTGTCGACCTACGAGGTTCAATAGCTGCTTGATCCAAAGCTTCATGATCATCATCATTAACTTCCTCTTCTACCATCGATGGTTCCATAGAAACATCTTTCTGTGCTGCGCTACTTTCTGGTTGAAGCAAAGGTTCAATAACCTCATCAAGCTCTATATTCCTCCCACTCAATTCTTTTGAGAGAAACTCTTTCTCAAGAAATGTTCCGTTTTTAGCGGCAAACACTTTGCCTTCGGATCTGAGATAGAAGGTATACCCGATTGTCTCTTTCGGGTATCCTATGAAGACGCATTTCTCCGCTTTGGGTTCCAGCTTTTCAGGCTGAAGCTTTTTGACATAAGCATCACATCCCCAAACTTTAAGAAACGACAACTTTGGCTTCTTGCCAAACCACAGTTCATATGGCGTCGTCTCAACGGATTTTGATGGTGCCGTATTTAAAGTGAATGCAGCTGTCTCTAATGCATAACCCCAAATCAATAGTGGCAAATCAGCAAGAGACATCATAGAACGCACCATATCTAATAAGGTTCGATTACGACGTTCGGACACACCATTACGCTATGATGTTCCGGGCGGTGTCAACTGTGAAACAATTCCACACTGTCTTAAGTGACTGCCAAACTCATAACTCGGATATTCACCTCCTCGATCAGATCGCAGGAACTTAGTCTTCTTGTTACGATGATTCTCAACTTCACTCTGAAATTGCTTGAACTTTTCAAACGTTTCAGACTTGTGTTTCATTAAGTAAATATACCCATATCTACTTAAGTCATCAGTGAAGGTGAGAAAATAACGATATCCACCACGCGCTGTAACATTCATTGGACCACACACATCAGTGTTTATGATTTCCAATAAGTCACTCGCCCGTTCCATTGTTCCAGAGAACAGCGTTTTAGTCATCTTGCCCATGAGGCATGGTTCACATGTGTCAAGTGATTCAAAATCAAGTGACTCCAAAAGTCCATCAGCATGGAGCTTCCTCATGCGTTTTACACAAATATGACCTAAACGGCAGTGCCACAAGAAAGTGGTACTATCATTATCAATTCTACATCTTTTGGCATCAATGTTATGAACATGTGTGTCATCACTATCAAGATTCAATATGAATAAACCCCTAACATTGGGTGCATGACCATAAAAGATATTACTCATATAAATAGAACAACCTTTATTCTCTGATTTAAATGAGTAACCGTCTCGCAATAAACAAGATCCAGATATAATGTTCATGCTTAATGCAGGCACTAAATAACAATTATTCAGGTTCATCACTAATCCCGATGGTAATCGAAGAGAGAGCGTGCCGACGGCGATCACATCAACCTTCGAACCATTTCCCACGCGCATCGTCACTTCGTCCTTTGCCAGCCTTTGTTTATTCCGTAGTTCCTGCTTTGAGTTGCAAATGTGAGCAACCGAACCGGTATCAAATACCCAGGCACTACTACGCGAGCTAGTAAGGTACAAATCAATAACATGTATATCATATATACCTTGTTTGTCGTTGGCCGCCTTCTTGTCAGCCAGGTACTTGGGGCAGTTCCGCTTCCAGTGACCAGTTCCTTTGCAATGAAAGCACTCAGTTTCTAGCTTGGGTCCATGCTTGGGCTTCTTTGCAGGAGTAGCAACTGCTTTGCCATCCTTCTTGGTTTTACCCTTCTTGCCCTTGCCCTTGACTTTGCCATTTTTCTTGAAACTAGTGGTTTAATTGACCACCAACACTTGATGTTCTTTCTGGATTTCAGACTCAGCAACTTTTAGCATCGCAAACAGCTCGGCGACTGACTTGTTCATCCCATGCATGTTATAGTTCATCACAAAGCTCTTGTAACTAGGTGGCAGTGATTGAAGAACTCTGTCAGTGATCGCCTCTGGCGGAAGGGCAATTCCCAACTCCGCTAGACGAGTTGAATACCCAGACATTCTGAGTATATGTTCACTGATAGACCCGTTCTCCTCCATCTTGCAAGCATAGAACTTATCGGAGGTTTCATACCTCTCGATCCGGGCGTTCTTCTGAAAGATAAACTTCAACTCCTGGAACATCTCATATGCTCCATGACGTTCAAAACTTCTTTGAAGTCCCAGTTCTAAGCCATACAATATTGCACACTGAACTATTGAGTAATCTCCAGTACGTGCCTCCCAAGCGTTCTTAACGTCTAAGGAGGTCATGTCTTCTGGTTGGTCACCAAGCGGTGCATCAAGGACATATGATTTCTGGGAAGCCGTGAGGATAATCCTCAGATTACGGGCCCAATCAACAAAGTTACTTCCATCATCTTTCAGTTTAGCTTTCTCTAGGAACGCATTAAAATTCAGGGGTGCTACTGCGCAAGCCAATTATCTACAACATAAATATGCAAAGTTCAATTAGACTATTGTTCAAGATAATGAGTTTAGTTAATCAAATTACTAAAGCTCCCATTTAAATTGACATCCCTCAGATCATCTGAGTGTCACATGATCCAAATCCACCAACTCAAGTCCGATCATCACGTGAGTTGAGGTGGCTTCAATGGTGAAGATCATTATGTTGATCATATCTACTATATGACTCATGTTCGACCTTTCGGTCTCTTGTGTTCCGAGGCCATGTCTGTACATGCTAGGCTCGTCAAGTTTAACCCGAGTGTTCTGCGCGTGCAACACTGGCTTGCACCCGTTGTATGTGAACGTAGATTCTATCACACCCGATCATCACGTGGTGTCTCAACGTGACGAACTTTTGCAGCGGTGCACACTCGGGGAGAACACAATTTTATCTTGAAATTTAAGTGAGGGATCACCTTATAATGCTACCGTCGTACTAAGCATAACAAGGTGCATAAAAGGATTGACATCACATGCAATTCATAAGTGACATGATATGGCCATGAACTTGTGCTTTAGATCTCCACCTTGAAAGCACCGACATGATCTTCATCATCACCGGCACGACACCATGATCTCCATCATCTTGATCTCCATCAACGTGTCGCCATCGAGGTTGTCACGCCCTGTATGCTTCTACTACTATTGCTACAGTTTAGCGATAAAGCATTACATAGCACTTAATGATTGACACGCAGGTCATACATTAATTAAAGACAACCCTATGGCTCCTGCCGGTTGCCGTACTCATCGACATGCAAGTCGTGAAATTCTATACATCACATGATCATCTCATACATCATATATATCACATCATGTAATTGGCCATATCACATCACAACATACCCTGCAAAAACAAGTTAGACGTCCTCTAATTGTTGTTGCATGTTTTACGTGGCTGCTACGGGTTTCTAGCTAGAACGATTCTCACCTATGCATAAACCACAACGGTGATACATAATTTTCTTTTCAACCTTCTCTAGGACCGCCTTTGTAGAATCCGATCCAACTAAAGTGAGAGAAACTGCCACCCGCAAGCCATCTAGGAAACAAGTTGCGTCAAGGGAACAGGTCTCTCGTAAGCATACGAGTAATGTTGATCCGGGCCACTTCATCTCACAATACCGCTGAACCAAAATCCGACCAAGGGATGAAGCAATCTAAGCATCAACGCTCACAAACCTTTTGTGTTCTACTCGAGATCTCATCTACACATAGACCTAGCTCTGATACCATTGTTGGGAAACGTTGCATGGGAAAAAAAAAATTCCTATGCACACGAAGATCTATCCATGGTGATGAGCATCTACAAGAGGGAGAGTGGATCTACATACCCTTGTAGATCGCTAAGCGGGAAGCGTTAAGAAACGCGGTTCGTGTAGTCGAACGTCTTCGCGATCCAAATCGCCGTGCGTCCCTCGATCCAATCACGGTCCGTCCCACGATCCAATCACGATCCGTCCCGCAATCCGATCACGATCCGTCCCACGAACTTGATCATGATCCGTCTCACGAACATGATCACGATCCTTCCGATCTAGCACCGAACGGACGACACCTCCGCGTTCATCACACGTACAGCTTGATGACAATCTCCACCGTCTTGATCCAGCAAGAAGGAGTGGAGAGTTAGAAGAGTTCTCCGGCAGCCTGATGGCGCTCTGGTGATGGTGGTGGAGCAATTCCGGTAGGGTTTTGCCTAAGCACTGCAGAAAACCGATCTAGAGGAGAAACTATGCACTGGAGGAACGGGTAGCACGTGGCTGAAAATCAAGTGCAAAAACCCTCAATACCACCAGTATATATAGGAGGAGAGTAGGAGAGGAGGCAGCTTGGACACCAAGCCAAGCTTGGTTCGGCCGAAGTGGAAGGTGGAGGAGGACTCTCCTCCTCCAATCCTAGTAGGACTAGGATTACTCCTTTTTGCCTTTTTTTCCACCTTTTCCTATTGGGTTTTTTCTTCCAGCCACATGGGCCTTGTGTGGGAGTTTCCACCAGCCCACTAAGGGATGATATTCACTCTCCCACAGCTCATGAAGCCTCTTGGGTCGAAATACCCCTCCCGGAGGCCTCCCGGTACACTACCGGCACTCCTGGTACACTACCGATGAGCCCGAAACTTTTCCGCCGACCAAAACGGGACTTCCTATATATGAATCTTTACCTCCGGATCATTCCGCAGCTCCTCGTGATTTCTGGGATCTCATCCGGGACTCCGAACAAACTTCTGTCACCACCATACATAGCTCTATACTACCGAAACGTCACCAAACCTTAAGTGTGCAGACCCTGCAGGTTCGAGAACTATGTAGACATGACCGAGACACCTCTACGGTCAATAACCAATGGCGGGACCTGGATGTCCACATTGGTTCCTACATATTCTACGAAGATCTTTATCGGTCGAACCTCTATGTCAAGGATTCAGTTAATCTCGTATGATGTTTCCTTTGTTCTTCGGTATGTTACTTGCTCGAGATTCGATCGTCAGTATCTCCATACCTAGTTCAACCTTGTTACTGGCAAGTCTCTTTACTCGTTCCGTAATATAAGATCCCGTGACCAACACTTAGTCACATTGCTTGCAAGGCTTATTGTGATGTTGTATTACCGAGTGGGCCCTGAGATACCTCTCCGTCACACGGAGTAACAAATCCCAGTTTTGATCCATGCCAACTCAACAGACACCCTCGGAGACACCTGTAGAGCACCTTTATAGTCACCCAGTTATGTTGTGACGTTTGATACACACAAGGTACTCCTCCGATATCTGTGAGTTGCAATCTCATGGTCATAGGAACATATACTTGACATGTAGAAAATAGTAGCAATAAACTGACACGATCATAAGCTACGTTTGTAGTTTGGGTCTTGTCCATCACATCATTCTCCTAATGATGTGATCCCGTTGTCAAATGACATCTCATGTCCATGGCTAGGAAACCTTAACCATCTTTCAATCAACGAGCTAGTTCACTAGAGGCATACTAGGGACATTGTGTTTGTCTATGTATCCACACATGTATCCATGTTTCCAATTAATACAATTATAGCATGGATAATAAACGATTATCATGAACAAGGAAATACAATAACAAACACTTTATTTATTGCCTCTAGGGCATATTTCCAACACATCTTCGACTGTATTGACTTATAAAGGGTACGAGATAAATGGGAATACATTTTACACTATCGCCCAAGATGAAAAGAGCACCAACCAAAACAGTGGTGTCCTCTTTAATGCAGCAACCAAGAGGGGAAAGGACACATATTATGGTTACATAGTGGACATATGGGAACTTGACTATGGACATGATTTCAAGGTCCATTTGTTTCAGTGCAAATGGGTCAATCTGTCAAGAGGTGGGGTACAGGAAGACCCACAGTACGGAATGACAACAGCGGATCGGAACAATCTTGGGTACACAGACGAACCATTCGCCCAAGCCAATGATGTGGCACAGATTTTCTATGTGAAGGACATGTCTACCATACCGAGAAAAACAAAAGATAAGGAAGCGAATACATCATACGATGAGCCAAAATGCCACATAATTCTTTCAGGAAAAGAGACATCATGGGATTGGAGGGCAAGGCAGACATGTCTGAAGATTATGAAAAGTTTCATGAAATTCCCCCCTTCAAAGTCAAGGCTGACCCAAGCACCCTGTTAAACGATGAAAATTATCCATGGTTACGGCGCAATAAGCAAAGGACACACGCGAAGAAGAAGTGAATACTTTCTCTCTCCACAACTATATCATTGCAGTGACATGTGAAGAAATGAAATGCCTTTTGTAGCCCATGAGTTTTCGTCCGAAACCCTAATACTTCGAAAGAGATTCTCCGTTTTGTACACGAAGTGCATCCAGTTTTTGCCGTAACCCTCTCAACTTTTTATGACATGCTATGTGGGTGAAATGATGATACCATGCCAACTTTCAACATTTTCAGAGTTCATTTGAAGTGATTTTCAATTTCAGGGTCATTTAGCTCAAAAACAATTAGTAAGTGCATGAAAAATACCAAATGAAGTCAGAAAGGGTTGAAAATTGATGATGTGGCTTTGAATGGTGCATTTTGAACACACAAAAATTCTGGAGTTCAATTGAGTTCAAAAAATGAAATTCCTTCGTAACAGATGAGTTTTCGTCCAAAACCGTGATACTTCGAAATAAATTGTCCATTTTGTACATGAAGTGCATCCAGTTTTTGTTGTAACCCACTCAAATTTTTAGCACATGCTATGTGGGTGAAATGATGATATCATGCTAACTTCCAACTTTCAGAGTTCATTTGAAGTGCTTTTCAATTTCGGGGTCATTTAGCTCAAAAAATTAGTAAGTGCATGAAAAATACCAAATGAAGTCAGAAAGGGTTGAAAATTGATGATATGGCTTTGAATGGTGCATTTTGAACACACAAAAAGTCTGGAGTTCAAGTGAGTTCGAAAAAATGAAATCCCTTTGTAACAGATGAGTTTTCGCTCGAAACCATGATACTTCGAAATAGATTGTCCATTTTGTACACGAAGTGCATCCAGTTTTTATCGTAACCCACTCAACTTTTTAGCACATGCTATGTGGGTGAAATGATGATACCATGCCAACTTTCAACCTTTTCAGAGTTCATTTGAAGTGCTTTTTAATTTCTTTCAAAACATCGTAGGAGTGGAGTTCAAAAAAGAATCAGCTAAAAAGCTTTTATAAACCTCTAGTATTTTTGAAACAATAATTATATAAAAATTATGCAACTAAAATTATCAAAGTATTTTTTGTTCAAAACATTAATAGCAAAAAGAATATAATGATAAAACACACTGGAAATAAATAAAGAAAAAAATAAATAAAGCAAGAAACAAAAAAAATAATGGAAATTATGCAACTAAAATTATCAAAGTATTTATTTGTTAAAAAGAATGAACTAAAATAACAGAAGAAAAAAATTGGAAAAAAATTAAAACAAAAATAAAGCAAAAAAACAAAAAACAGATTTTTTTTAAATCCCGCCTCCTGGGCCACCATGACCTGAATACGACTAGAAACCCAACAGCTAGTTGGGCCAGGATTCAGACCCGTAGAAGGACCAATAGGCCCACAGGCAGAGGAGAGTGCAATTAGGCCCGTAAGCCTGCAGTTGAGAGGAGCTCGAGAGGGTTGGCTTAGGAGCGCTTATAAACCACTCTCGAGCCCTCTCGGCTAGCGAGGTGGGACTAAACATTTGTCCCCGGGCAGCACCACCTTTTGGTCCCGGTTGGTGGCACCAACCGGGACCAATGACCCCCTTTAATCCCGGTTGGTGGCTCCAACCGGGACCAATGCATCCCTTTAGTCCCGGTTGATGCAACCAACCGGGACCAATGCTCTGTGTATATAAGCGATAGATTCGATTTTTTCAGATTTCATCTAGCACTTGCCCCCGACGACGCCGAGCACATCAACGTCGCCAGGCTGTCCAAGCTCACCGTCGACGCCCTCTGCCCCGACGTGCGCCCTGCCCTGACGTCGGTGCCGCTCCCTGACGCGCTCCCTGCCCCGACGCGTGCCTCTGCCCCGACGCACCGCCCTGCCATGAAACCCGCCTCTGCCCCGACGCGCCGCCCGTGCCCCGATGCCGGCGCCGCTCCCCGACGCGCCCCCTGCCCCGACGCTGCCCCGCGCCACAGCCCTGCCCCGACGTCACCGCCCCTCCTCCCCGTTCAGTCTGGCCGCCCCCCTTTCCTCCCTCCTCCCTCTCCCTGTTCATTTTGCTGATTAATTTTGATAATATATAGATGATATATGATAGTGAGATGATGATGTTGATGATAGCTGATGATGTTGATGATAGATGATGTATGCTTTTTTTTGTTCATATAATTTTTTATAGCATTTTTTGTCCATGTATATATGTGTGTGTATATGGATGGATGGATGGATGTATATATATAGAAAATTATCATATGATATAAAAAAATCATAGATTCCTGTTTTTTTCCATGGATGTATGCTAAAGAAAATTATGAAAGAGTTTATGGGAGGTTTGTGTCAAGAGGTTCAATGATTTGTCAAGGCAAAAAATTGAACTAATTAAGGTATCCCATGTTTTCATATATATGATATATGTATTTTATTGGCAGAAAGTAAGTTGTCGAGGCCACCCCAAGCCCTAGAAGTGTTGTCGAGGCCACCCCAAGCCCTATAAGCATTGTCGAGGCCAACCAATTTACCAAGTTAAATGAGTTAAAAGAGCGTTGTCGAGGCCACCCCAAACCCTAGAAGAGTTGTCGGACATTCATGAGAGAGGCGGTCCGGACGTCGGACATTCATGTTTGTATATTAATTGCCATGTTGTAATATTTGCAGAAACTATGGATCCAAGAGATGAAGAACAAGAACAGTTGTTGGGGGACATAATCCACGGCGAACGTGATATCTTGTCGTATCTCAACTTCACCGATGGTTTGGAAGGAGTGGATTATGATGGCTCCGGTGATCGAACTATGGAGGAGGAAGTACATGATCATGATGGCTTCGATGATCGAATGCCGGAGGAAGAAGGATACCATGATGACGGCTCCGGTGGCCGATCAGAGGAGGGAGCTATGGCAAAGTCCGGCGAGGTATATATATTAATTAAGCCTGTGCTGACTCTAGCTAATTGATGCATTAATTGTTTTGGTATGTACATATATTAATTAACTCTTCTTTCTTCTATTATAGCCCTCCGGATCGAGCCAAACTTCGGTAACGAGACGAGGCCCGAAGAAGAGGTTGCGCAAGGATGAAAAGTTCACGATCGCAGCACTCGCGGACGATGGCCATCCGATTGAACCCTAGCGAACCAAGAACACATTTTCTGCGCAGTGCGGAGCTATTGTTAGGGACAACATCCCGGTCAGCATCAAGCAATGGAATAAGCCTAAGTACGGCACCCCTGATGGTGATTATGTCACCGATAGACAGAAAGAAGATCTTTGGACCGCGCTGAAGGCAAATTTCACCCTACCGCGAGAGGAGGATCCGAATAAGCCAGTTATAGAGCCATGGGTCAAGGCGTGTGCTCTTAATAAGATTGCAGATCTATTCAGGAGGTGGAAGAATGAGTTGAAATCAAAGTTTGTCGACAAAGGGAAGACTCCAGCATTCGTCGGCGATATGAGAAGATAGGAGATTACTGGCCCGCATTTGTGGCCTACAAGACATCGGAGAAGAGTAAGAAAATGTCAGAGACAAACAAGAACAATGCTGCAAAGAAGCAGTTTCACCATCACATGGGGTCAGGTGGCTACGTTAAAGCCCGACCGTTGTGGGACAAAGCTGAGAATGACCTAATTGCTAAAGGGGTCTAACCACAGACATATAATTGGCCAGACTGTTCAAGGACTTGGTTCTTCGGGGTTGGGGGAACTTTGAACCCTGAAACAGGGAAGTGCTATTGGACGGACGAGCAACTTGCAATACTCGTGAACAACCTTCAGAACTATATCACCGTAGCGCAGGAAGGGACGTTCATTCCTGACAGAGAGAAGGACGAGCTGACTGAGGCCCTAGGAAATGCTGAGCACCCTAGACGAACACGAGGCACACCAGGCTCCGTTCCGTGGAAGGTTGGGTTTCCCGATGCAGGTAGTTACAAAAGCCGGGAGAGAAAGAGGAAAGCGGAGCTGAGCGAAATTCAGAAGCTCAATGCAAGACTACAAAAGCTAGAGGAAGCTGAGAGCCAGCGAGCTGCCGGCCAACCATCTCAGCGGCACAAAGCTACCCTAGAAGCTACTACCCCGGCATCTCAGTGGAGAAGCAGTGTCGCTTCCACGGAGCCCGTTCAGCCCGACTTCACATCTCCTAGCTACCCCGTGGATACTATCACGGAGGCTCAACATTGAGAGCTTATGACGAAATGCCGAAACCTCACTTTCAAGGCGGTTGTCGGCTCTGTTGCACCTCCTCAACCCAACGAAACTTTTCACTGTCATCCGATTCCACATGGCTATGTTGTTGTGATGGTGGATGAAGTAATGCCGGAATTTGAGGAGCTCGAGCTTGACCACTGTACAGGTGAAGGAGAGAATAAGCTGGTTCGTGACCTGAGGAGTACATGTCTATGATAGAAGGAGTACATCAAGCTTCCAAACTAGACACCTCCGCCTCCTCCTTCTCCTCGGGCGAATCAGGGTACTCTGCCTCCTCCTCCTCCTCCTCCGGCGAGTGATCAGGGCACACCGCATCCTTCTCCGGCTCCTCCGGCCAAGGGGGCACTCCGGCTCCTCCTTCGCCTACTCCGACATGTCGGATTAGTACGCCTCCTCCTCAGCTTCGTCGGCAACGGCAAAAGACACACGTCGCCGCTATGGCTCCTCTGGCGCCTAGTAAGCAACGACGGAAGGGAGTTGCCGCCGCTCCAGCGGCTAGCATTACAAGCATAGGCAGTAGGGGATACAGATATGGTCCATCTCTCAAGCCTCTGGAAAAGTTACCATATGAGAGGACCGAGTCTGAAAACAAGGAGATAAGTCAGGCCGAAGTGAGGGACCATTTTGAAAAGAAAACTCCAGCTCCGAAGGAGAAGATAGATCCGGTGAAAGTGATGCGCACTATCGATGCCCTGGAGCGACCACCACCGCCTCCGCTGGATTCCAACTATGTTCGCACTCTTAAAAAGACATATCAAGATGCGCGACGATCGGGAAGTACTTCCAGTGATGCAAAGTTAGCAGAACGAAGAAGTGGGAAAAAATCCCCAGCTCAGCGAACAGGCGAACCAATCGTGCCCCCGCTTAAGGTTTCTAGCGATATCGTCGCTAATCATCTAGGGATGGTCCCCGGTACCAAACCTGGTGATTACCTGAGCGATGATGTACTGTTTGAGCAGTTGCAGGTGGACGAATTCAAATACCGGTACGGTCATCCTCTCGTCAAACCCGATCATCCTCCTCTAACAACGATGATGCGAAGATTCCATGAATGGTACATGCAAAGTTGTCGCGAGTCTGAGAAGGATTCTTTGGTACTGTTAGTTAAAGATCAGCACGACCTCGTTGGAACTGAAATGTTGAATATTGAATTTGAGGAGATATGGCAGTTATACAATCAGAAGGCCATTGACAAAACAATCATGACTTGCTACTGTCTATAAGTACTACTTCTGTAATTAAGTCTCTCTATGTATATAGCTCAGCTCTTTCATTGCATGTATATATAATTATCCTCACTACTATACTATGCAGATTGAAGATCGTCAAATGCAGAAAAGCAAAAATGTATGACATTGGGTTCATTAACCTAAATGTCATACATGAGCATAATATAAAACATTGGCCCACAAAAACCGAGGAGAAATTGCTACAATCGTTGCTTAAAAATCAAAACAAAGGGACAATACTCTTTCCGTACAACTTCAAGTGAGTGTTACTGTCTTGTGCATATTCGGTTTCCCTTATTACTCGAGGTTTATAGTAATGTAATTGATGAGTTATGCATGCATGCGCAGTTTCCACTTTATTCTGCTAGAGATTCATCTTGAGCGGGGAGTAGTAATCGTCTTAGACTCGAAACGAAAAGATCCCCAGAATTATGCGGACATGACTAAAATTCTCCAGAAGTAAGTTCAATCGATCATTATCGCATCATATTGGCAACTTTAATTTGTTCATTTCCTGATATCAAGTAATTATTTTCTTTGTCTGGCAGGGTTTGGAAAGAGTTCACAACAATTGTTCCGGCACTGCCTAAGGAGCTGCGATTTACACACCCGAAAGTAAGTTCTACTAGCTAGTTCCACGCATCTCCCATTGATTCTAGTTTTATCAATACCATTTATCATGCTTGATTATCAGTTTGATTGAACTCTATTTCTCGTAAAGTGCTTGTGGCAGGAAGACAAGACTAATTTATGTGGATACTACGTTTGCAAGTTCATCTACAACGCGATGGCCCCTAAGCGGGGCTACTCTACAAAACAATTTGAAGTGCGTAAGCAATAATATTCACAATTTTATTTTATTACCATATATATGTATTGACCCCCTTCTTCAAATTAGATGTGGCAGATGCGGGATGAACTCCTACCACATGATCGCATACGAGCAATTCAAGAAGAATTGGCGAGATTCTTTCTTGACCACATCATCAATAAAGCCGGACAATACCATCTGCAATTGGACATAAGATGTTAGGGATTGTAAGAGATCTTATATTTTATATATGTAGCTAGTAGCGTCCAATATATATACGAAAACTAGTTATACGACCAATCTCTCGGAGAAAGAGAGGTCGATCACTTCTATCTCTATATGTTCATGACGATCTTCTGTACTTAATGGTTCCTTCATTTGCTTACTAGCTAGCGTGTCGAGTTCTCTCTATAGTAGCTAGCGTCGACCAAGCACGAAGAAAGAGAGGACACTTCTCTCTATCAATTAGCTAGCTATAACAATATAAAGCCCCTAAATTAACTCTCTAAAAAACCCTAAACCCCCCTCGCTTTCAAAATAAAACAAGCAACTGCCAGATGCTGACACGTGGATGCCTGTTGGTCCCGGTTGGTGTTACCAACCGGGACTAAAGGTACTCCTGCCTGGGCTCCCCGTAGAGGCCACGTGGAGCCCCTTCTGTCCCGGTTTGTAAGAGAACCGGGACTAAAGGTTTTTGGCTTTAGTCCCGACACTTTAGTCCCGGTTCTGGAACTGGGACAAATAGGCCTTACGAACCGGGACAAATGGGGGGGGTTCTACTAGTGCACAAAGAGAAAGCCCAAGGACAGGCTCTATGAGCACCTTATCTCGCATGCATGGAATGCATCGATTGGTTCGACGGCTACAAGGTTCGAGGACAGCATGGTGCCCTCCTGAAGGCTTTGTATCCCAACTAGGCCTACACGATCTTTCTCATCTGAAGCTGCAAGTGCCACTCATCATCAATATATGTCATGATATTTTACTTCTGTTAATATGCATGGGGTTGTGAACTGTTGGAAACTTCGTTTGCTTTTGTATTATGTTTATATATGGTTGTAATGTAGTATGTCTTTGAACTTGATGCCCTGTTCAGATGACCTGGATGGTACTAATCTAGGAAGATATCTAAATTTCTGTTTCATGGAATTTATTTCTAAGGTATGTTTCCTTCTTATTAGATTACAAAATGAATCATCATTTTAAAAAAAGTGTGTGAATATTGGAGTGAAATATAGAAGTGTAAGAATGTAGTTGTTAAAAACGGTGCTTGCAAACTGTAATTAGAAGTAATGGATTATTGTATGAAATGAGTGAAATATAAGACAAAATATTATCATACATTCATGAATTTAAAAACTGCAATAAATAATAAAAGGGAAATTTTGAAAAAATAACGAAAAAGAAATATAGTAGTGTAAGAAAATGTTTGGTAGAAAGGTGGTTGCAAACCAAGAACATTCGAATTAGAAGTGATGGATTTTTGTATGAAATGATCGAAATATAAGAAAAGATATTATCATACATTCACCTATTTTAAAATTGTAATAACTAATAAAAAGTAAAATCTATATAAGAAAAAGGAAAAAAGAAAAATTCATAGAAAATGGGCCAGCCCAACCATCTACACGGATGTGCGGTCCAGCACGCTGGTCAGGCTGGCCTGGGTCAGCCACCAAAATTGGGCCCAACCACTGTGCTGCACCGAGAATAGCTGATGGGTGGTGGGAGTTTAGTCCCACCTCGCTGAGCGAGAGGCGCGCACACCTTCTTATATACCTGGCCGGGAGAGCGTTGTGGCACGAGCCTCTCTCAGCCAGATAGCACATCATATCTCCGCCTACCTCTATGCCTTGTGGGGCGTACTGGTAGGAATAATACATGTCCTGCGGGCCTGCGTCCTGGCCCATATTGCTGGGCTTCTAGTCGTATGCACGCCGTGGGTTGTGAAATTTCCGGTTAAGTGGGTGCGTATTTTTTACATTTTTTGCATATGTCACTTGCTTATTTTTTTAACCATCTCCAAATCACCCCAAATTTAAGTGTGCGAAAATGAAGTTGTTGTTCCAGGAAGTCTAGTGAAGAAAATCAAGAGCTTGAGTGAACTGGGTGTTGTACAATCAAAAACAACCATTGGTAAAAAGAAGAAGAAGAAATTGAGTGGTAGGAGGAAGCAGAAGTGAATATTTGTTGAAACTTGTGTATTGCTACTATGCTGTTGAAATTTGTTGAAAATTTGTTAAAACTTTTCTATTACTTTGATATGATATGTATTTGTGTAATACTATTCAAGTTTGAGACAAAATTCAAATTTGAGCCGAAATTCAAATTTGAGCTGAATTCAAATTTTAAGTTATTTGGTATGTGCTATTGGTGTTACAATGATTTCTAAACTATTATTCATGTTAGTTCATTAATCAGAGCAATTTTATTATGTGAAACTCTGGACATGACAAATGTGCTCCACATGAGCTCCAAACCCCTCCAAAGCAAGGGAAAATAGACCCATTTGTAAGCAAGTTTTTTTCGACCTTCTCTAAATGAGCCAAAAAAGGAAACTTGACATCTAGTGTGTGTATATAAGACTCCGTCCTAAGATTAGATCGTTTCAATAAAGTATGACATGTTTAACACTTAACCCTAGCTCACTTCTCTTGAAAACTCCACAACCTCATTCTTGGCGGCCATCTTTTGTGAAGGTTTTTTCATGAAAATATCCATAGTCCAGGTATCTTAATTTTCCTAGATACTTAGTCACATAGAAAGATGATCGGCACAAGTTTTATATATTTTTTGAATTTTTTTGAATTAGTTATGCTCAACCCTAACCGTTGAAAACCTCTCAAAATCCCTCAAACCCCCACAAAACCTCATCAAAAGCCCGCACCCCTCCGGGCCATTGGATTGCTGTGAATGGACGATCTGGATCAGTCACTAGGGCTATATCAGCGATCCGTGGGCTGCACTCTGATTTGCTGATTCAAAGATGCTGGATATTATAACATGCAGCACCCTGGACCATTGAATGGATGTGAATAGAAGCAACGGTCTGGATCGGGAGCCACGTCATTGGTTGGTCATTTTAGCCCTTTTTTACGTTGGATAAGATTGAGCAAGCCTGCCATGTATTGTTGGGCTTAATTAAAGCGGCCCACCCGTTGGACCGATGGACACCACGCTGGCCCGATTTGAGCAGGCCTGAAAAGCATGCATGCATGCGCGCGCAGCCCTGCGCCGCCCGCCCTCGCAGTGTTCGAGCTCATGTCACTGCTTGTCTCTTCTAGATGCCTGAACATCGCTAGCCGCTACATGCATGGCATCGAGCTCATCTCTCCACGCATTTTTTAGTGGCCAGTGTGCTACGCGGGCTGTTGGCAATACTACCACGATGCCACACTTCCATGCGCATGTACACATAGGCTGGCTCGATGCTACATTGCCTGTTTCCCATGCCATTACGAGGGGAGAGGAAAACAAAATAGTCGTCGACGCATGCATGCACGGGCGGCACACGCACAGAACGAGCAGGCGTGAACCTCTACCAATGCCACAGAGCGTGCAGCGCTGAAACGTCGCAACCTGGCTATTGATGCTGCTTTCGGTTTCCCATGCGTGTACACACACCCTTACCCTCCCCCGATGCCACCCAACATCGCCCGCTCCTTACTTCCACCCGGTGTAAACACGTCGCACTAGGGCTATTAAGCCACCTATCATCTTCCTCCTTCTCACCCATCCTCTCCCATCTGTATCCTCTTCTCACCACCACAAACAACCCCAAAACCAGGCCGCCGCAGCCATGCAGTACACCAGGCCAACCTTCTGCTTTCCCCCCACCGTGCTAGAGACGCACTACCCCGCCGACGTGTACGTCGAGAATACACTCCGTGTGTGGTCGATGTCAAGATGGAGGGGCGCAAGGGATTTCACCAACGCCTTCCTTGCGCTCGGCTTCGGCCACCTCCCCTGAGGATCTCCAAGGATGTACCGAGTCTAGGAGGTCATCAACAACGGGGTTGTGGTTGCTATCCTTGCCCACTTCACCAACTCCTTCGACATGTTCTACCTCCTCGGTCGTGTGTTCTGGTGTGGCTACGAGTTCATCGCTTTCACCACCCACAACATCTTCATGGACTACACCAATATCTTACCCACCACGGGGCGCATGCACACTCTGCCGTACCCCATCGACAACACCCCAAAGAAGCAGTGAATAGCGCCCGAAGGAGTTGGCCATGGAGGAGTTGGCCTTGGAGCAAGCAAGCAAGCTGGTGGTGTTTTATCTTATCTAGGGTGTCGTTTTATTATTGTCGTGTTGGGTTGAACTATCTATATAAGTTGTAATGGCACTATGTATGTCGTGCTTGGGTTTATCTATGTTAGTTGTAATGTTCTACTATCTACCTCATGCAATGCTACTACTTGTGCTACTATATTGATGTGTTCTATCTAGTTTTTGTTTTTTCTATCTACTTGATATTGGTCAATTGATATATGTGCTCAATGTTCTATCTAATTGATCTATGTGTTGCTAATACAAGGAGGATTCCACTATGGACATGCAAGTGTATGTGTATCTAGGCACTGGCTAATAGGGCCACCCTAGCTAGTATGTGTAGGGTGCAAAAAACAATTCTGGATCCGCAACCATGGACATGCAACTAAGACATGAATATAATTTAGTTCATGCAAAAAATTATTGTATTAACTCAAATGCCCAAAATAAATATTTCTGTGCTCAATATTGTTTTGAATTTTACCTTTGGCCAATATTTTCAGAGCAAAACAGGAACATTTTCTTGGACATATTTGAATTTTAACTTGATCATTTCCAAAAATGATTTCTGAGGCTTTCACATATCCCCATTTAATTTGGGTTTCATGGAACCGTATACATGCATGAAAACAATCACAAAACAATAGTGGACAAGCAACAAAAATGTAAAGAAAAAACAAAATAACTTACAATACATACAGCCCAACATTTATTAGACTGAAAAATTTGGTCAAAGTAAAAACATGTAAAGAAGTATATGTTTGTTAGAGGTTTATTTGCCGAAGCAACATTTTATTTTGAGGTTTTAGTCGAAGCATTTTTTTCTAAACATGGGTGCCTCAATGCTATAAAACAGGGATGGTGCCCCTACGCGGGTGGACTGGTCTCTATTTGGGCCTGGTTATTTTCTCACGACCAAACATCTATTCGGCAGCAAGATTTTTTTAATATTAGAAACTAAATTGGGGGGGTACACTCTGTTAACTGAAGAACAAGAACAGAGCATGGACACTGAATATTTCTACTTCGATTCAGTTACATGAACTTGGCATGACACACAGATCGCATCCTCTGCCCTGACAGACCTAAATGCCCCCTATAATGACGGATGAACAACAAGTAAAACAAAAACAGAACAATGATACAACAATAGAACCCCCCTGCCATGAAATTTGCTTGGTTCTGCAAATCGATCATCTCCATTAGATTTTTCTTGATCTTCTTCAGTTCCCCGGTCAGTTCAGACTCCAAGTGTAGTTCAGCATTGCGCGCATACCTCGCCATCGGCACGACTCTATCCGCCCTCTGTCCGAGCTCCCCAAATTATCCATCTGCGGCACCCCGCCCAAATTGAGCTCCCAGGTTGTGGCCCCGCTCGAATCAATGTAGCCCTAGAACTGAATCCTCTCAACATATTCATCCATCCACTCGAAATGGGTGCATTTCTTCACGATCTGAAAACAACAATATGAACCCTAAATTCCAAATTCGGGGAAAAACAAAATATGGAGAAAGCAGAGCAAACGGTAGTGAATGAACGGGCTAAGAACTGACATCTAACCTTGCCATCACTTCCTGCCATTGTTTTGCTCAAGCAGTTCACAAATTCCCGCCCAAGATTTCCATTATCATCAGTCCTAGTGACCAACCGTTTCAGAGACTCTGGGCATAGGCAGTCAGGACACCTTGTGAGCGGCACTGGACCATACCGACGCCATTTTGAGTGCGTGGCGGAGGAGGTGGACATGTGCACTAGGTCATCGGAGAAGAGGAAGAATGGGGAAAGGGGAAGCAACGGGCGGCGGCGGGCAGATGGGCACGTGCGGTCGTCTCTTCTAGCTCCGAAGAGATGGGTCCCATGCTTAGTGGACAAGTGGTGGGTCCCATGCTTATGTGGATAAGTTGTGGGTCCATCCCCTATCAGCTAATGAGGGCATCCATTCAGCTTAAGGGCCATGTCATGTCTGGGCTATTTCCTCGCTCAATCCCGCAACCCGCGGTGCAGCGTGACGAGGCGTGGCGTCGCGAGGCGAGCGAGGAGGAGGAGTGCGCGAGGGCCTCTTCTCTTCTCACACTCTTACAAGTGCTAGAGCAGCTCACCTTATAAACAGGTGTTGCTCTCTCTCTCCACTAGCGGTATGGGACTAAACTTTAGTCCCAACCACACCACTCAAAACAGCCAACACACATGGGCCATGAGAATTTCAGATTTTGGATGGGCTTTGGGCCAAAGGCCTCATAGCAAAATCCAGCAATCCCCCATAAATTCTCATTGGCACATCTCATCATTTCTTATTTCCAAAACATTGTTTATTTACCGGTTCTTGATGGAGACTGTTAAGTTGAACTTCCATTTAGAAATTTATGCTACACTAGATCACAACTTGAATAGTGGACTATGCCTTGAACTACAAGTTTTCTGCGAGTCTAGTTTCACACAAATCCTTGACCGATACTGGGCTACCGCAAAGCTTCCCTGCGGGTGGAGCGTATACGTCATACTCCAACGCCTTTCATGAATTTATTAGGGAACAACCAATTCTCATAGACTGCGATGTTTACAGTCAAATTCATATAGGTGTGTTCCTCAGGAGATGTTCTGCATGACAACATCTCTGCTTACCCAAATAATCCACTTGGAACACATTAAGATAGGTATCAACCCGCCATGCAGATTATGAGAGTATTGCATCTTCACGGAGTGTGATAGCAAATATGGGGATACTCTCCTTCTAGCTGTCCAATAGCTTGTCTCCCACTTCTACTTCACGGGATCTCCGATCACATAGAGTGGGTTACCACTATGGACAACTCATATGGTGGGTCTCGAACCCATCTCCATCGATGCATTTTCTGTCACATTACGTGATAAACCCTTTGTGAAGGGATCTGCCAAGTTTTTAGTCGTTTGGATGTAATCCAATGCACTAACTCTGGAGTTCTTCATTTTTCTGACATATTTCAATCTCCTCTTCACATGCCTTGAGGACTTCATATTATCTTAGAACTGTTTATCTTTATGATCACAGTTTGATTATCACAGTTCATCAGGATGGTGGGTATTGGTTTTTCAACCATAGGCAAGTCCATCAAGAGCCAACGAAGCCAATCTGCTTCAACAATGGCTATGTCCAATGTTGTGAGTTCTGCTTCCATAGTTGACCTCGTTAAGATGGTCTGCTTGCAAGACTTCCAGGAAACATCTGCACCACAAAGTGTAAAAACATAACCACTTGTGGATTTAATCTGATCAGCGTCAGATATCCAGTTTGAGTCACTATAGCCCTACAGTACCCTCGGGTACCCGGTGTAGTGAATCCCATAGCTCATAACTCTCTCAAGCGCATGCCAATGATCATCTCTCGGGTTTGATACAAACCGGCTTAGTTTGCTCACAGCAAACGAGATGTCAGTCCTCGTGGCACTCGCCAAGTATATAAACGAGCCTATTGTCTGAGAATACCTCAGTTGATCTCTAGCAATTCGTCAATTCTTTTGAAGCAACAAACTAGCATCATATGGAGTTGGAGAAGGCTTGTAGTCGCTATACCCAAAACGTCTCAAGACCTTTTCCACATAGTGAGATTGGAGCAGTGTAATCCCACCATTCTCATCTCTCAGCAGCTTGATGTTCAGTATAACATCAGCTACTCCAAGATCTTTCATCTCAAAACAGCGAGAGAAGAAATCCTTAACCTCCTTGATTAGATCAAGGTTGGTTCCAAAGATTGGTATGTCATCGACATACAGACAGAGAATAACTCCTTCACCCCCACCATGGCGATAGTATAGACACTTTTCAGCTTCGTTTATAACAAAGCATGCAGTAGTTAATGTTCTTTCGAACTTCTCATGACACTGCTTAGGAGCTTGCTTAAGGCCATATAAAGACTTCAATAACTTGCACACTTTCCCTTCCTGACCAGGTACTATAAAACCATCAGGCTGATTCATGTAAATTTCCTCATCCAACTCTCCATTGAGGAAAGCCATCTTAACGTCCATTTGATGAACGAGAAGACCATGTGAGGTAGCCAGTGATAGTAGCACCCAAATAGTGGTCAGTCTAGCCACAGGTGAGTAAGTATCAAAGAAGTCTTCACCTTCTTTCTGGGTATAACCCTTGGCCACAAGCCATGCCTTGTAATTTTCAATTGTACCATCAGGTCTAAGCTTTTTCTTGAACACCCACTTACATCCCACGGCTTTACACTCATAAGGACGATCATTGACTTCTTAGGTTCCATTAGCTAAGATGGAATCCATCTCGCTACGGACAGCTTCCTTCCAGTAGTCAGCATCAGAAGATGCATAGGCTTCTGAACGAGTCCTGGGTGTGTCATCCACGAGGTACACAGTGAAATCATCACCAAAAGACTTTGCAGTCCTTTGTCTCTTACTCCTTATAGAAGTTTCATTGTCATCCTCCTCGAGATTCTTAATGTGTTCCATCGCAATGGTGGGTTCAGGAATTATAGAAGATTCCTGAGTAGATAGAGTAGGTATATCTTGATTTGATGAGCTGAGCATATCCTTCATAGGAAATATGTCCTCAAAGAAAGTCGCATCATTTGACTCCTTAATCGCATCAACATGCATTTCAGATACCTCAGATTTTATTATCAAAAATCTAAAGCCAATGCTACGAAAAGCATAGCCCAGAAGAACGCAATCCACGGTTTTTGGTCCAAGCTTGCTCTTCTTAGGAATCAGTATATTGACTTTCGCCAAACAACCCCAAGTACCTAGATAAGAGAGTTTCAGCCTTTTCCTTTCCCATTCCTCAAATGGAGTAATGGTTTTATTCTTTGTGGGAACTCGGTTTAGGACTTGACATGCAGTCATTAGCGCCTCCTCCCAGAATGCCTTGGAGAGACCCGATGTGTCTAACATGGCGTTAACCAAATCAGTTAGAGTTCGGTTATTTCTTTTGGCCACCACATTTGACACAAACGGGAACCACCAACGAGATTTTTATTGATGGAGGGAACATGATGAACGTTCTTCAGGCGCACGATCTTCCCCGAAGTAAACTTCAGATCGACCATACCGACGCCTCGAATGATGGCATGTGACCCATTACCCATCATCACGGGGGAAGTCCCTATGACTCAGAATCCTTCATATCAGTATCACCGATGACCACATTAGCGGACTTGCCGCTCTTCTCATGTTCGCGCTCCTCATAGCGGTTAGGACATCTCGTAGCCCAGTGACTGGGATCACCGCAGACATGGCACAGTCCCTTCCCCTTCTTATGAGAATTCTTCTTGAAGTTGGTAGATTGTGACGTCTTGTTCTTTGCAACAAACTTGCCTTTGACCTGAGATTTGTTCTTGTTGTTATGAGGCTTGTTGATATGGAAGTTCTTCTTTTGCACCATGTGAGCACTAGAAGCTCCCTTAACAGCTCGAGCACGTGTGTCTTTTACTCTCGCCTTCTCTTCAACATCAAGAGTTCCAATGAGATCCAAAACGGAAAACTCATGTCTCTTCTGTTTCAGGTAAGTAGAAAAATTGTTCCAGGAAGGTGGAAGCTTGGCAATGATGCCTCCGGACACAAACTTGTCTGGTAACACACACTTGAAGTACTCAAGCTCGTTCGCGAGAGACTGTATCTCATGAGCTTGTTGAACAATAGAGCGCTCATCAGTCATCTTGTAGTCATAGAATTGATCCATGACGTACAACTCGCTACCAGCGTCCGAGGCCCCAAACTTGGCCTCGAGCGCAGCCCACATGTCCTTGCCATTGTCAAACGACATATACGAATCCACAATGGAATCGTCAAGAACACTCAGAAGGGCTCCCTTAAAGAGGGTATCGATCTTCTCAAAAGCTTCCTGTTGTGCAGATTAAGATCGCCCTCGGGCTTACCCTTGGTCGCATCATAGCAGTACATGGTCAGAAACCAGTAGACTGCTCTTGTGCGCCACCTCTTATATTGCACCCCCTTGAAGGTAGGCGGCTTCAGATGCGCAACAAAATCACTTGGAGTAAATTGCCTATAATCAGGTTTTTGGACTGTTGAGTATATGAGCAAATTACTACAAGATTTAATCGGAATAAGCAGCAAATAGATCATGACAGCAAAAGTATAGATTAAACTAATCATGGAGACTAGCATAGTTAATGAATAGAATGAATCTAAGGCACAAACTAGACATAGGAATTCTAGTATGATCTCAAATAGGAAGGACAAGATGGCATACGGTGCAGAGGGAGTAGAACCGCCAGTGTTGACGTTGTCACCCATGTCATTGAGGAAGAGGTTGCCGAGGTCGGAGAAGAAGTCATCGTCGAGGAAGTCATTGCAGCCAGCAGTCGCGCGAGTGTGCTCCCCAAAAACCTGATCGCCCCTCTCCCATACATGATCACGAAAGGCGGGGTTCCGGAGGCCTGTTGTCCCTTTTTGCGGTGCACGCCGGAAGGAGGGATGGAGAAGACTTGGATGGCAGCACAATGACCTAGAACGGTGCGAAACCATATGTTGTGGCGGTGACTAGGGTTGGCAGAGACCTCACGTATATATATGTGCGGCGGTGGAGAGACGTGGGATAGACCCACGTCTGAATAATCCCACAGCCCGCAGTGTGTCATGATGATGCGTAGCGTGGCGAGCGAGGAGGAGTGCGCGAGGGCCTCTTCTCTTCTCACTCTCTTACAAGTGCTAGAAGAGCTCACGTTATAAAGGGGTGTTGCTATCTCTCCACTAGTGGTATGGGACTAAACTTTAGTCCTAACCACACCACTCAAAACAGCCAACACACATGTGCCATGAGAATTTCAGATTTTGGATGGGCTTTGGGCCAAAGGCCTCATAGCAAATTCCAGCAATTGTCTTGTTCGGAACTATGCAGGGGAGGCTGTCTGAAGCCAATGATGCAACTGCGAGGACTTGGATTCCAAACATCGAAAGCTTAGCTCTTCTCAAGCCAACGATGCAGCAACAAGGACTAGAATTCTGAACCTCAGAAACTCTATCTGAAGCCAACTACGCAGCAAGGACTAGAATTATGAAGCTCATTGTAAACTCGAATCAATGTATCTATTTGAAGTGTTCAAGGTTACAAATTTTCTGTCTGTCGTGGGTGCTGTCAACCAAAATAAACTTGGGTTTATGGAGGAGAACTTTTGTTTTTTCAAAGAGGGGATATAAAAACAGTGGTCAGAGGAAGCAGATGATGTGGTTCAGAAACAAAATCAAAATGAGAGGCATTGCAATGGGTGGTGTTGGGTCTGGGAACGACCACGTCGCCCCAAAGCCAGCCACCCGAGGCAATTTCTAGCGCCAGCCATGTCCCAGATTTTTTTTCAAAACTAGTACCTTTTTTGTACCAAATTCGGAAAATGTAAGTCGATTCTCCAAAAATCAAAAATATCACCCCGTCGGCCTCTGCTGGGCCGATGAGGGGCCTGTCATCTAGAGGGAGGCCGAAGAGGGCCCATCGTCCCAAGAGTGGCTGAAGAGGCTGCCGTCGGCCCACGGCAGGGCGAAGAGGGACCGTCGGCCTCTAGGAGGCCGAAGAGCCCCTGGATAAGGCTCGACGCCGGGTCCTTCTTCTTCCTCCTTGATCGCTGCTCATCCCCTCTCTCTCTCTCTCTCATTTTTCTTGTCCGAAATGCCCCCCCCCCCTTGATCTCCTCCATCCTCCACCCATTTTCCTATTCAATCCACTGAAACAATAGATTGTGTCCATCTCCCCCGCCGTACGGTCTCATTTTTTGTCATGGGGTAGTGTGTTGTTCATTTGGAGGAGACATGGTGGGGTGGTGGAGGTGTGAATGGTGAGAAGGTGGAGTGCTGAGGAAGAAGAAGGTGGAGAGGAAGAAGAAGGGCACACACGCGTTGAAGGTATACCTTTTCTTTGTTAGTTTAGGCTAGTTTTTTTAATGTACGTAAAATTATTTTATGTAGTGTAGTGATTTTTGTGTATGTGTTAATAGTGTAGGTTTATTTAGTTTAGTTAGTGTAGTCATTTTCAGTGAAAGCTTGCTATTTTAGTGTAGGTTTATTTTAGTGTAGGTTCATTTTAGTGTAGGTTTATTTAGTGTACGTAAGTATATTTTAGTGTAGTTTATTTTAGTGAAGTTCATTTTAGTGTAGGTTTATTTAGTGTACGTAGGTGTATTTAAATGTACGTTTATTTTAGTGTAGATTTGTTCGTTGCGAATAATGATAAGCTGGCAATGTCTGACAGGTGAAAATGTCTGAATCCGTAAATTTCACTGTGTATTACGACCCTGGTAATGTTCGATATAATGAGTTGGGGGTTGATCTTAGCGAGTTTAAGAAATGCGTCATGACACTTTCAGACCCGGACAGACTGGACATTAGGCAGTTGAAGCACTGGTTGACTACTAGTTTTGGCCTGGATGCTGAAGTTTGTTCCGTCAGTATTCATGCATTGTGGACCAAATCCTATAAAAATGTCAAGTGGGAGTTGATTCCGATAGATAGGAGTCAGCATTGGTTGTCTCTGTTAAGTCGTTCCAGAGACCGAAGAATCCATCTGTATGCCCTAGTGCAATCAGTGGCGAAGCAGGAGATTATCGTACAACTCAACGTGGGGTATGAACCAGGCCAGAGTAGTCAAGTGGCTAAAATATTTATGTATCCGGGTCACAGCCACCAGATGTGGATGCTAGCCAAGCCGAGAAAGAGTCAGATTATGTGTCACACAATGTTAGTGGTCATGATACTGGCAAGAGTATTCAGTCGATAGTATTAGCGGCCTCTGGTGTTGCTGATGGGGATGAGGAAGGCGATGAAATGCAGAGTGTGGTGGAGGAAGAGGACGAGGATGGGATTGCGGAGGATCTTGATTCTGGAAATTCCAAGGATGAAGTGGAGGTACCGATTCTGCTGCATGGGATCAGGACATATCCGCCGGCATTACTGTCAACGATGGCCATGAGACTCCATGGCAATATAATCTGAACCAAGTCCAGATCGGGGTTATGTTTGACACAAAGAAAAAAATGAAGTATGCGGTGATAAAGTGGGCTATGTCTATGCAGAGGGTTTTCCGGACACACATATCGGGTCACTCTTGCCCTTCGTCGATGTAGAACTCTACCCCTTCATCGATGTAGAAATCCTGCCCGTCGACGATGTGGTAGTCTTGACCTTGGTGCTCGGCATGAAGAGGTCGTCTTCGTCCTCACTATCTGCTGACCATAAATCTGAATTATTCACAGCAATCCTGAGGTAAGCTTCACCATTATGCAGTTGCTTTTGCCATATGTCGTGCAACCTGAGAAGTTCTTTACGTATCTCCTCAAAAGTCATGGAAGGCCACCCACTCCTAGCTAATGAGTGAGCCAACTCATTCATTATGGTGTCACTACTAATGAGTTCCTCCCATAGAACTACTCTATCATCCATCTTGAAATTGGCAGCTAGACGGCAAAGACGATCGGACATACCAGAGTGAAAACTACGATCAAAAGGATAATGAGGATGAGACATCTCCACGAAAGGATGGCGGGAGCAAAAGGGAAAGAAAGGGCCTGCTGACCCACCTTACTACGGATGTGGTTATATAGGTTCACAAGAGAAGATGGCGGGAGAGAAAGGCGGGAAAGAAAATGGTGGGAGAGAAAGGCCGAAAAGAAAATGGCGGGAGAGAATGGCGGGAAAGAATGGCGGGAATGAAAGTGGCGGCAGAGTATGGCGGGAAAGAATATGGTGGGACAGTAGGACGGGGAAAGAAAATGGGGGATAGTAGGGCGACACAATACGATCATTGTGGCAGATAGCTGAAAACAACAACTAGCTCCTGTTCACGCTCTTTTAAGGTTAGGAGCACCAAATTGTTGACTTCAATAGATGATGCCAGCAGAAAATTACCGAAACCTTCCTTCTTCAACACCATTCTGTCACACAAGCCAATGAAGTAGGAACAAGGAATACTCACAAATATATCATCATCTTCAAAATCCAAAGTAATTTCAAGAGTTAAAGAACCAGTCCTAGGAATTGACACAAATTCCTTCAAACTCCTCACAACCATGGTAGGAATAACATGACAAAAAAACATCAAGTTATATGATATTCAGTGTACAAATTTACAGCATTATGCTACAACAAAGAAAAAATAAATACAAAAAAACCGAAACCAAAGCTTACCATATGTTGAGAAATAATATTCATGGAATCCATCCTATGAACAAAAGGAGTACACAATATGTAGTTGTCATCAAAGAGCTGCCGTGACATGACATACATTTGATGATAATTCAGAGTGACACCACGACTATAAAAATAGTTGTCAACAAGTTCCCTCTGAGTTTCACTCAGATTCTCAAGAGCTACAAAAAATAATTTCACAAACTGAGCAGAACAACAAAACGTATAAGCTGAAACAAAACTGAAAATCAGCCAAACAAAAAACTTACCAACAAAGGGTAAAGGAAACAACATAACACCATCCCGATTAAAATCGACACTAATCATAGTTCTATAGTGCTCAAGCCTAACAGTCATCATGTCACGGTGACGGAGACCATAATCATTCACAAGTTCCTCCCAGGAAGGACCATGGAATTTACTGCTCATCCGACCATGTCTGAACAAAACATGGTATAAGTTACCCTCGCTATTGTGAAGAGCAAGATCAATATCTGAGTCACCCCTCCAAATAGCTAAAGCTTTGCACTCCTCAATGTACCGAGCAAGATGTGATCTAACACTGCACGAAATATACTACAACAAGAATGGAAGCAAACATCATAATCATATAAACCAACGCATTAGAATACATTCCAACCAAAACAACATCAACCATATGCCACAGTCAGATAAACAAGATATAGAATCTTACAACATGCCTTGAACATCGACGATCCAGCACCACAGTGAAAACAGATGGATCGGAATCAACTTCAAAACAAGGGCCACCTGGAACTCGGCAAAATGGGCAAGCCATTTACCTGCAAACAGACGGTGACCAATAAGAACTAAATCCACAACCGAGTTGAAAGTTGACATTCTATTTGAGTTGGAACCTAAAACAATTACAGTAGGCCTGTGGAGAGCGCCCTGATCTATTGTTTCCGTGGGTTGGATACGGAAATGGGTGGACGAGCGAAGAGATCGGCGCGACGGTGGAAGCACCTGAGACCAACGGGCGTGGGAGGTGGAGATGGGGAGCCTGGAGGACGGGAGAGGGTGAAAGGAGTGGTTAGAGGAGAAAGAAAATATTCCTTGGCCTTATCTAGGGGCCCATCGGCCTCCCACTGGCCGATAGGCAGCTCTTCGTCCTGGTGATGGACGACAGGCCCCTATTCGGCCTCCCTCTGGCCGACAGGCCGCTCTTCGGCATGGTGGTGGCCGACAGGACCCTCTTCGGCCTCCATCTGGCCGACAGGCCCCTCGTCGGCCCAGCAGAGGCCGACGGGGTGATATTTTTGATTTTTTGAGAATCAAAATACGTTTTCTGAATTTGGTACAAAAAAGGTACTAGTTTTGCAAGAAAAAAATCCACGTCCCACACGTCCCCCAAAGCCAGCCTCGCACTCAAAGGCCGGAGCCACCTGCAGCTCGAAAGCCACATACATGTTTTTTTCGTATTCTAGAATCTTTTTATTAAGTGTAAAGATAATTATCCATTTTATGTACTTGCACAAAAAATAGGCAAGCATGCATTCTAAAAATCTTCGCCAACTTTATAATTCGGAGACACAAACACCAATTATATATACACAACTCATCTAAGTGGCACATTTTAATTCGTAAGATTTATGATTTGGTTATTTTCCACTTTTCCTTGATATATAGTATTTTGGTTAAGTAAAAATGAGGCCTCAAAAAGGAAAAGAAAAAACTATGTCATACTCATTGTAATATATGCTTCAAGTTTACTAAAATTGTATTTTCCATAACACATATTAAAATTATATACTCCATTTGACCAAAATTAATTGACACAACCTCTATACAATATTCTTTATACACTATATAGAGATTCCGTCAATTAATTCGGATCGGAGGGAGTAACAAAAATATGCCTTTTGATATTTAGTTTTATCATTGCGTACTTGGTGCATATAACAAAAAAACTACAATATTTAAAATCATACGCAGAAAATAAAATTCAATTACAAATAAAAATAATAATGTTTATATAAATAAATGGTATGTGTTTGTAACTCACCCAAGGACCACTAAACTGTTAGACACTAGATGACACCCCGCGCATTGAGGCACGAACTCTTAAGAAAAATGACTTATACTACAAACTGAGCAATATCAGTTGTGATTGCTAACTAAATATTTGAAAACTACTTTATAAATGAGAAATATTTATAAATTGGTCAGACTCAGAAGCCTAAAAAGTAATGTCACTATACATCTAGATTGTAGAAAATAACTATGTTGTTTAATGTTTTGCCTGACACGCTAGAAAAAGGTTTATGCAATTCTTAACAAAAGTATGAATTGAATTCATTTTATCTATCAATATATGTGTTATTTTTTGAAATTTTCATTGCCATAATGTCCAATTCATAGGACATTTCATCGAATATTGCATACATAAATTTGGAAAAGGATACAAAACCATTTTGATCTTGTTAAGACGATTGATCTTTTATGTACTTTGTTCAAGCCTCAAATAATATGCATCTTGGAAAACCAATCAATTCAAATGAACATTGCTAAGTAACCATGTTGAGAAATACAATGTTTATCACAAATCTGAGAACACTCAAAGGAACAAAACATGGATAGGACAAAATTGTTGAAAAGGGATAAAAGGGGTTTAATACATGTTGAGTGCACTGAAGAATTTGTAAGGCAAACAATTATTGAAATATGTACCATATGTAAACAACATAAATGTAGTGGATCGTATTCCAAAGAGAAACATGTACATATCTGAACCCTGCAAAGTATATAAGAATTGAGCAATCAAATGACTATCAAAGTACTTTGACTGTACGCAAAGTTTGAATAGTACAGTGAGCAATAAGCTGTAGGAAAAGGAGGACTTCAGAAATTAAAATTGATCAACCAAAATTAAATAGGTAGTATTGAAATGGTGAAACCACAAAAATAATGAATTAGCTTGCACCATAGTATGTATATGACTATTGGAACGAACAATTCAGCAAATTATAAACCATCACTTTAGCTCAAGGATTGACGACGCTTTCGATCAGGATAATATGCATTTTTATATATTATTACTATTAAAATAAAAACATGATTAATTGAAATGTTAGAATCCATAATATGTTTCATATAAATTCAATCACAAGTTCTCCTTTAATAACCTTGATAATGCACATAGATACATAGAATTATCCTTGCCAGTGGAAGTTAAACATTTTTTACTAAACTAAAGGAGAAGACTAAAATCGTTCTTTAGCAACGGAAGGTGAACAACATAAAAAAATTCAAACCAACTAAAAGGAGGAAGATACGTTGGCTGCACCAATGGTTTCAAATTATAAACTAAAGTGAAATGAAAAGGAATGCCATCAAACTAATGCTGAAGTGGCATGCAAACAACTTTATCTAGGAAATCTCCAAGAAGAGAAATATACATGGTCTACTCTAAAATAAAGCCTTGGTGAAAGAATGGACTGAAAATATATGAAGAAAACTTATATGTTTTGCAGTCAGCCAATGTAAGCGCATAATGCATGCCACTTTGTCTTCCTTGATCAGCAATGAAGCATAAATCACAAATTTGAGCTCTTCAGAAAATTAAGCATGCATAGTAGAAAAGACACCATGCAAAATATTTAAGCAATACTTCAATATCTTCTTCATTAACCTATCAATGAATATTGATTAGGCTAGCTTCAGGCAAAAATCTTGCAATCTTTCTGAATTAGAGCAATTACAAATATGAAAACATAGCAATAAAGTGAAAATTGGGGTGTGAATGGGCGACATAGTTATCTGAGAAAATAATGGCATGTCAAGTGTTGGTTTTGCGTGTAATGCAAAATATTATTTATGCTCCAGATTGCATCCCTGGAAGAATTGCAGTCAAATAAGGCAAGGAACCTGGCATCTGGTAGTCTACATCCTACCACAAGGGGGGACTTTTCTTATTGGGATATATATGAATTCTCAGAAAACAAAAACTTTTAACCAATACACAGAAGGGGGAGGCAATATACCCTAACGTGACGATGCCATAGCAGCGAGAGCTTGACTCCACTGCACTTAAGAAGAACCTTCTGCCTATGCGGAAGGAACTTGTGTCGCTAATACTTGTGATCTGCGTTGTGTTTTTCCATGAAGAGGAACACTTGCACCCAATGCGGGCAAGAGGGTTGTCAAGCCCCTTGAACTTGTTACTTGCAAGTAGATAAGTAGTGTAGTTGATAGTTGGATAAATATAAATTGCAAAATAAATAAAAAGTAAATAATGACAGCAACGAAATAATAGCATTTGTAAATTTATAAGTGAATAGACCGAGGTGCCATAGTGTTCTCTAGTGGTATCTCTCTCGAAGTAGGCATACGATGGGTAAACAAATTACTGTTGGGCAATTGGTAGAAAAGTGCATAGTTATGTGATATTCACACAATGATCATGTGTATATAGGAATCACTTTCAAAAGCAAATAGGCCGACTCCTGCCTGCACCTACTACTATTACTCCATCCATCGATCGCTATCCAGCATGCATCTAGAGTGTTAAGTAAAACAGAGTAATTCTTGGAGAACAATGACATGAGGTAGACAAATAGAATCCAGTTAATACCCTATCGTTTTATCCTTAGTGGAAGCAATACAAAGACGTGTCTTGTCCCGTACTTTGTCACTGGGATATAGATCAATCTAGTTGGACAAACCAAATCAATAGAACAGAGAGATTTATGAAGCTATAATAATCATGAAAATAAGAATCATGAAAGAATTCGGAGAATACTCAAATCTTTTTCATGAATAATATGAACATAAACCCGCAATTCATCGGATTCCAACAAACGCACTGGACAAAGTGATTACATCGAATAGATCATCGCAAAGATGCAATGAACTTTGTATTGAAGAGAAAGGAGAGAGAGAGAGAGAGAGAGAGATGAGGGAGTCAGGGATTAAGGGGTCCTCGGACTACCGGCCTATTCCTTATGGGCCGGACTCATGGGCCATTCGTTGGAGGATTAGACTTACCGAATACCCCATGACCAGGGGGAAACCTCGGGAGTCGTGGCGTTCCCTTCAAGCTTAATATGATAGAATAGGCATGTTTATTCCTTCGGTAAGCAACCGACTATGTGTAACCTATAGGGACCACTAGTATCTATATAAGCCAGACGGTTTAGTTCATAGAGGTAGGTGAACTCATGTAGGGTTTAGCTACTTGATATCGAGGTAGATCGACTCTGTAATCTTCATACACATTAATACAACCAAGCAGGATGTAGGGTTTTACCTCCATAGGAGGGCCTAAACCTGGGTAAACATCGTCTCCTTTGTCCCTGTTACCCATCGATTCTAGATCCACAGCTCGTGACCCCCTACTCAAGATCTGCCGGTTTTGACACTAACATTGGTGCTTTCATTGAGAGTTCCGCTGCGCAGTCGCTAGAGGAATCGATGGCTCGCCTTATCATCAACGATGAAGTCTGCAGTAAGGGTGTTTTCGTTCCTGGTCAGATTTTCACGTTTGGCAGCATCGTGTCGCATGCCGATCCAGTCGGCCATCTTGGCTAGGTCGAAAGTTTTATCCCCGATCAGGAAGTCAGATTCGGGAACCTTGAGTTCGTCGCCGACTCCTGGGGATATCTCGTTTTAACCAAACTCTTAGCTCTCATGGAGGAGCCCTGAGGCCCTGACGCCTTAACGTCGGAGGTAGCAGGTCCCACCGCTGAGGTGGCCTCTATCCCTGGGTTGGCCATAACACCCAACCTAGCTAATATGCCCGGATCAGCCACAGCCAAATACAACCCGGGCATGTCGTCGAGCAACCCTGGGAGCTTGGCGCTGCGGATTGACCCCATGCGCTCTAGTGACATGGACCCCGCCGACACCTCGTCATTAAATGAGTTGCTTGGTCGGATTCAAACCATGGGCGTGACCAACGGCCAAACCTCGGTCTATGACAGGCTCGGGTTTAAACTCGATGATAGGGACATTCATACCCCACCGATAACTCACTTAGTCGCCACCGCCGAGTGTCCGGTCGGAGGCTCGTCCTCTCAACAATCGGAATTAAAAACAGTTTACATCCTAGTTTTTGACCGTCAGGATCTCTCCTAAAATCCGGATTCCGGAACCCACACCAGAAATAGTTTGGGATCGGCCATCGATCTAGCGCATGACCTAGAACCCGCACAGAGGGGTCCTGTTCATAATATGGACTCCGAACCCGCCAAGCAGGATCCCACGATGACACGGGAGGCAAACGCCATGATCCCGGACTCACATCCTGGCGAGAAACTAAAATTTTCCCCGCCCACCACCCAAGTCGAGTACTCCTCAAGCAGCACAGGAGTGTTGGGTAACGCAATAGAAAACAAAAAAAATCCGACCTATGCACCAGCCCAGGACCACTATGGAGACTGCAAACAAGGTTTGATCATTTCGTTACCGACTCGTAGTGCCGCGGAAGTAGAGTCGATGACGAACGGCGGTGCAGATCCCCGCAGCTAGGATTTTACAACCTCCCAACCACGAGGATGTATACCCTCATCTGCCCCGCGGACAGCCCTCCGGGAGGCGGTCGGACAGTCCCCCGGATGGTGTCGCGGACAGCCCTTCGGGAGGACCTTCAAAACATGGACTGTCACTCGGACAGCCCTTCGGGAGGACCTCCAAAACTCAGACGGTCACACGGACAGCCCTTCGGGAGGCACTCTCGAACTAAGACCAAAACTATGATCTCTCTATAGAGTTGCACACATACGGTGTCATCTATCCGGCAGGGCTTCGCCGTCCAGAACTAGTTCCCACCGGAACCCAGACAGCCTTTCGTCTCTACGAAACTCTTTTCGTGGGAGGGAGAGAAGAAGCCATATAATGCATGGCATGTGTATGAGAATTGGAGTGGGGATGGAGAGATCCTCTCCACCACCTTTTATAGGGGAAGGAGGGGTGGTGGTGGCTGAAATTTCAGCCACATGACAAGCACCCACAAAACAAGGAAGCTTGTTCCCACAAAACATGGAGAAAACATGTTCCCCTGTTAATGGTGTTCCCCCATGGGGCCCCACCTTTCTCCCAACACTCTCCACCATTTGTGGAGGCTGCCCCCACCATGGGGGGGTCCAACACCTTTTGTCCAGCCACAAGGGGCTGCCCCCCAAAAGGGAGGCACCCCAAAACAGCCCCACGAAACGTGGGATCTTGTCCCCTCGCGCTGGGACAAGATGTTTTCTGCGACTATTACTTCTGAAAAATTCTGGAAGGTCCCAGAACATTTCCAGCACCCTCTAAAATTATCTGGACACGCTCCAGAACATTTCCAGTATGGTGGTTTAATTTAAAACCATCTTCGTTTACCCGGTAAACAATTCCGGCAGCTCCAAAAACTCTTTCCGGTTTTTTTCTCCGAAAAATTCTAGAAATTACCAGACCGATCTGGCAACCTCCAAAACATTCCCGCTGCGTGCCAAAACCTTTTTGGATCAATGGTTTTATCCGAAACAACTTTTTGGTTTTACCGAAACTTTTTCGGTGTTCTCTCCGGAACTTTTCCGCTGTCTCCAAAACTATTTCAATGACTTTCTCTCGGACTCCTTGTGTAGTATTCAGCAGATAGATGGCCCTTAAGCGTGTGACCCTATAGGTTCGGTGAAGCATAGACATGACCCGGAACCCCTTCCGATCAATGATCGACATCGGAGTCATGGACACCCATATTGACCCCTATACCCACACGAATGAATATTCGAGTGAACCTCCAGTTGTCGTGTGCTATTCATGTTGCTTCGCGATATGTTACAAATACCCGAGGTGATACATGTTGGCATCCTCGTGGATCAACAACTTGTCCACTATGCCAATTACCTCATTATCGGTGTTGTTCTCTTTTCTTGTTCCCGTGTTCCGGCATCCCCGTGATCAAATCACAAAGTGTCTGGCCAGACGATGATGGATATCGTAACACCGAGAGGGCCCAGAGATATCTCAACATCGTCGGAGGAGCAAATCCCAATCTTGAGCTATCAAGTTACTTGACATACTTTTCCATGAACCCGTAAGCCGCCATAATAGCCACCCATTTACGGATGACGTTTAACAAACCCCAAAGTTCATGAAGCAAGCATGAAGAAACTCAATACTCTCATGGTCTAAGGAAATATGCAAACATTAACTTCTCTGCGTTATTAACCATTAACTTATGACAAATGTATCTCATAGCATAACATCAATTCGGGTCGATTCAACACAAATGTTCTTCTAACATTGTGCCCTCAAAATTGCCGGCATAGCCATGCCCATGATCAGGAAAACAGGATCATCATACAATACTTGAGCCAGTCTTAGAGGCTAGACTAGGAATACAATTTACCGTTTATTATTCCACACATGCATATGAGTCTTCCTTCAAGCCTCGTGGTTATTGTAGACTCGAGAACCATAGTAGTTATAGCATGGAACATAAACCTAATTATGAATAGGGAGATAATCAATAACATTTATTATTGCCTCTAGGGCATATCTCCTACAAGGAGATCCCAAGTTATCGGGCTTATGGGAAGTTAAACATTAGCCAGGGGAATCAGTCCATCATTATTGGGTAGACTCCTCCTTATTAAAGACAGAGTACCAGACTCTAGTGCCCAGGAGATAATAGCAACCTGCAGGCACAATTGCCATAATGAAGGAATCCTCAATGCCCTAGCCCGTCGTCACATTCATGACTTGACCGAGCTATCGGACATGGTACAAAAATATTGCGCTATGGAAAGCACCTGGCAAGACGAACATTTGTTTTTGGAGCCGGTCCCTGCCGAACACCCTAGAGGAGCTCGGAAAAAGCGAATACCTTCGAAACGGCCAGCCGAACACGAACCCATCGAGAAAAAGAATAGACCCCCTACGGGAGTCAGAACTATCCTTGACGGACTATTAGACAAGCCATGCCCTATACACTCTGTATTACTGAACACAAGCCTGAGTCACAGCCTTAGAGCTTGCTGGGTCGTTAGGCTGGTCGCAAAAAGCGGAGAGGCCATCCTCGAGGCCCTACCTCCAAGAAGACGTTCAACAGCGCCACCAGAATGCAACACCGAGATCCTGATGATCTACGAAACATTTTCCTCCAGGAATAAGAGGAAGAGAGCTCTTCGAGAACTCGAACAAATCTATCAGGTGGCAGCAATGAATTCATGGACAAACACACCTATCACCTTCGGAGAAGCTGATCGACCAATCACCTGCCCCGTCCGAACACCTGCCGCATTGATCCTCAACCCCATCGTCGATGGTTTTAGGTTACAAAAGGTGCCAATGGACGGCCGAAGTGGTTGCAACCTCATTTACGAGGATACCTTGGAAAAAACACAGTTCGACCGATCCCGCATCCAACATAGCAACACAACCTTTCGTGGGATCATCCCTGGGAAAGAGGCACGTTGTTCCAGACGCGTTACCCTCGATGTGGTATTCGGCATGCCCGAGAACTACAGATCCAAAGAACTTCTCTTTCATATCGTGCCCTTCCACAGTGGACCATGCTTTGTTGGGGCGTGACGCTTTCGCAAAATTTCAGGCTATACCACATTATGGGTATAAGAAGCTCAAAATGCTGGGCCCAGACGGGTTGATCACAATACAAGTGACCTGAATAGAGCCATTCGAGCCGAAAACAGAACATCAATGCTCGCCCTCGAGGCACTATCTGAGACCTTTGCAGCAAAGGAATTGACCGCACTCCGGTCAACAATGGACAAGGATGATGTGGTCCTTAGCAAAAGGCCCAAACCCACGTCCTTTAAACCTGCAAACGAAATCGTCAAATTTTAGCTACATCCAACAGACCCCAATAAAACAACGTCCATCGAAGCTCAGCTGGACCCCATGGTGGACGAAGCACTGCGAACATTTTTATGAGAAAACTAGGATATCTTTGCCTGGCATCCTTCAGATATGCCAGGAATCCCACGATGGCTAGCAGAACACAATATGAACATAATCGTAGGCTTCAAGGCCATCAAACAGGATCTACACCGATTTTCCGAACCCAAGCGACAAGCTATGGGCAAAAAACTAGCAAAATTGCTGGAGGCCAGATTCATAAGAGAAATCAAACACCCCGAGTGGTTGGAAAACCTGGTGATGGTACCGAAGAAAGATAAATCCTCGCGACTGTGTGTGGATTTCAAAGACCTTAATAAATCTTGCCCCAAGGACCCTTTCCCTTTACCATGCATAGACTAGATTATTGACGCCACAGCCGGACATGACTCATTGTGCTTCCTCGACGCTTATTCTGGATACCATCAGATCAAAGTGAAGGAATCTGATCAAGCTGCACCTGCATTCATCAGCCCCTACGAGCCATTCTGCTTTAACAGAATGCCTTTCGGGCTAAAAACACAGGTGTATGATTCAAACATGTCTCAAAAAACAAGTCGGTAAAACAGTCAAGGCATACATGGACGACGTGGTCATTAAGACCAAACCCGTTAGCCAACTGATAGATGGCCTCAAAAAACTTTTGCTAGTCTATGGGCATATGATATATGGCTCAATCCGGACAAATGTGTCTTCGGAGTTCCCGCTGGTAAACTACCCGGATTCATTGTTTCCCATAGAGGAATAGAAGCGAATCCTACTAAGATTCGCGCCCTATCTCAACTTGTGATTCCTATAGAGCTAAAGCACGTCCAAAGGCTGGCGGGCTGCATGGCGGCTTTGAGCCGCTTTATCTCCCGCCTTGGTTAAAATGCTTTACCGCTCTACAGGCTGCTCAAACGGACCAAAAACTTCGTGTGGACTGATGAAGCAGTGGTTGCGCTAGAGGAAATTAAAACACTGCTGACCAGCAACCCCATATTCATGACGCCAGGTGCCGATGAACCAATGTTACTGTACATCTCGCCACCAATAAAGTGGTTAGTGCGGTGCTCGTCATCGATTGAGAGGACGAAGGTCACAAATTTCGGGTGCAAAAGGCAGTCTACTATGTGTCAGAAGTGCTAACGCCATGCAAGTCCAGATATCCGCACTACCAGAAGATAGCCTATACAGTGTTTATGGCATCACCAAAGCTCAGACACTACTTTCAAGAATGTTCAGTCACGATGGTATCTGAAGTACCCCTGAACAATATAATCAATAATAGGGACGCCACCGGCCGCATAGCCAAATCGGCCATCGAACACCTTCCTTTCGAAATTGCCTTTAAGCCACGACGAGCTATTAAATCTCAGGTGTTGGCCGATTTCCTTGTCGAATGGACAGAGGCTGAGCTCCCCAGAGAATATAGTACATACTCCCATTGGAAGATGTACTTCAACAGATCGAAGACACTGGCCGGACTAGGGGCTAGAGTTATCCTCACATCTCCCACGGGTGGCAACATCCGGTATGTGTTGCAGATCATGTATGCCATTTCCAACAATGCGGCCAAATACGAAGCACTATTGCATGGACTTCGGATGGCAGCATTGATGGGCATACAATGGCTTGAAGTACGGGGAGATTCTAATCTCGCCATCTCTCAAATCAATGGCGAATTCGATGCTAAAAACCCAAAGATGGCAGCATACAGAAATGTCGTTCTTAAAATATCCGCACGGTTCGAGGGGATAGAATTCCACCATGTCACTAGAGACAGCAATCAGGCTACTGACATACTCGCCCGTATGGGGGCCAAATGTGACCCCGTCCCAAAAATCACCTTCCTTGAACGTCTTTTCAATCCATCGGTGGTATGGCAAGACGAGAATAAGGGCCCTGGAGCCATTGGTATGGAAGAGATTGTCCCGCCTATAAATGAACCAGATGAGCAAATCATCGGTGGTTCCATAATTGAAGAAACGCCTTCGACTGATGAGGTTATGGAAGTAATCGCACCATGGACCGAGCCCTTCCTTGCCTACCTTCTCTGCCAAGAACTCCTCGACGATCAGATGAAGGCGAGACGCATAATTCGGTGATCCAAGGCCTGTAAGGTCCAAGAGGGTGAGTTATATAAGAAAAGCACTACTGGGATACTCCAAAGGCGCATATCTGACGAAGAAGGAAGGCAGCTTTAGGACGAAGTCCACAAAGGCATGGCCGGCCACCATACCGTAGCACGGGCCTTAGTAAGCAAAACCTTTCGTGTCGGATCCTTTAGGCCCACCGCTCGGGTGGACGCCCAAGCACTTGTCCAACATTGTGTTGGATGTCAAATATTCACAAATCAAAGCCACATGCCCCCGACATCTCTTCAGACTATTCCGATCACCTAGCCTTTCGCGGTCTGGGGGCTGGATATGGTCGGACCACATAAAGGGGGGACCAAGAAAAATAAATATCTACTGGTCATGGTCGACACATTCACCAAATGGATCGAAGCAAAACCAGTAAGATCAGCTAAGTTCGGACTGGTAGTCGACTTTACATCCGGCATGGTACACCGTTATGGTGTCCCACACAGCATAATAATGGACAATGGATCAAATTTCACCGCCCAAGAGGTAAAGTACTGGTGTGCAAACATGGGCATCAAGCTCGATTATGCGTCGGTGTAACACCCGCAGACCAATGGACAAGTCGAACGGGCCAACGGCTTAATCATGAGTGGTATCAAACCATGTTTGGTATGACCTCTTCATGAATCTGAGTGCAATTGGGTAGAGGAGCTTGCCTCTGTTTTGTGGGGTCTGCGTACCACCCTGAATCGATCAACGGGATACACACTGTTTTTATGATCTATGGGGCAGAAGCAGTCCTTCCCTGTGATATCATTCACGACGCACCTAGGGTGCGCATGTACGAAGAAAAGGAGGCCAAGTTAGATCGGTAGGACGACTTAGACTCCTTGGAAGGAGAGAGCGAGATAGCTCGGGCCCGCTCTACTTTCTCTCAACAGCAGGCTCGGCGCTACCAAATCAGGGAGGTTAGAGCGAAGGCATATAATGTGGGCAAACTCGTCTTACGACTCCCAGAGAAACAGAGTCATAAACTCAATCCCAAGTGGGAGGGCCCTTTCATAATTGATGAACTACTTACAGGAGGGGCTTACCGCCTCCGCAACCCGCCAGACAATCGCCTCGAACCAAATCCATGGAACGCAGCTCGTCTTCGGCGTTTTTATGGCTAGACTGGTGTCGACATATTTCTTACCTTTATTTTCATTTTTTGTTTCATATTCTTTCCCTTCCATTTTAGCTTTACAGGATTGGATATCATTTCCCAGCATGTGTTCGGCTAAACCGAACTTGTGTTAAGTTTTTTGGCATACATCTTCAAATGTCCTATCCGAAAAAATACCTGGGGGCTTCTTCTTGAAGCCGATTATTATATATTCTATGCACCGATTCACATGTATTGTTCATGCACACTTCTCTTATCGTTTTTAAGCCAGTATATTCATCAATTGGACCTAAGATTTTGGCCAAGATGGGTTGCCTCGCTCCTGTGCTTACCCTCTATATTCCCGATTGTTCGGCTTGAGGGTAAAGGGAGCACCTCTGCGATTGTTACGACCATATCATCCGGATACGTACCTCAGACGGGTGAAGCCGAAAGCTATAGCTATCTTGAGAAGAAAATTGGTCAGCTATCACGGAAGTAAAAAACTTGTGGTGGTTATCACCATTACCTGGGATTATTTTCCCAAAAAATCCATTATCCGCATACTAGTAGTATACGGCCATGATATCTACGATCTACGTAGCAACCTGAAGGAAGGTACTGATAGAGGAACTATTTTCTTCGGAACATGTTTCTTACGTTAAGTAGTAATATAACATATCTCCCTAGGCATGTTCTGTCTGTTCGCACTAAACGGCCACATTGTCTGGTTCCTCGAAATAAGTTCCTTTTATCGAAGGACATTAGATATGGAACACTCCCAAGCTCTTAGCGAGGGAGGTCGAAGCCGATGGCCGGTTAAGACAACATTTACAACATGGAGGGAGCAGTTTTTGATTTAAAGTACATAGTTACATAGAATCAAACATCTGGCTGCTGGTCAAGATTATCTATGAAGGTATCCAGGGTGCAATCTTCTTGCGAAAGACGAGCGGCGGGCATCACTTGGCCGAGAACCAAATGAAGTGGCACTTCTTGCCCACCGGCCCTACCAGCCCAACCCGAGCCATATGCTCTGGGTTGAGTATGGTAAAGCGGGTCTTGACCATTACCCACGCCTCCCACGCTCCCTCTCGACAAGCCGATGTCTTCCATAACTCAAAACAACATCGGGCTCCTCTAAACCGATCAGCCAGTTCGGACATCCCTTCTGAAGGCGTCTCGGCAGGCCAGAGCGCTTTGGTCATGATCCTCATGGCTCTCCAAGCCCGCTCATGTACGACGGACAATTCCTTCAGTAGGTTCCCTCGGAATGATCTGATTTCTTCCTCGGGCCGCCCGGTCAGGAGACCTAGACATGAGACGAAGCATGTCCCTTACACTTGATATAATAAAGGTACTTTTCAGAGTTATGAAGATATAAGTGCACTTATAGAACATGCCCCTTTGTAATCTCTGGTTCTCTTCTTGGGCTTGAGCCAATTAAGTTTTCGAACTCTCAAGTTCTTCGGGTTGCCGCTGGTTTTCCGGCTTAAGTTGGTTCTTTTCCTCAAGACTTCGGTTCAATATATAGCGGCTAGCCTCATGCTGGTATTCAGCATACCTCTAAGATTCTCGGGCTGCATCCAAATCTTTCTACAACTGCCCTATGGACTCAGCTGTTATAAAGAACTCTCTCATCAGCATGGGAATGTCGAATAATTCAGCAAATTGACATACTCACTGTGCGCCTCTTGGGTGAAATTCTTCACTTGCTCAAGCTCGGCCTTCACGGTTTGTACCTGTGTTCGGCTTACCTCGACTTCCTTGGCCAACTTCTCATTTTGCTGCCTTGAGGCCTAATTTATAAATAAAACAATATAGAGATCCTTAACTCGGCCGTTCCGACCAAATCAAGGCTTGGGGGCTACTGGATTAATATTTGTGTTCGGTTATTAAAATCAATTACTCACCTCCAGGCTGGATGATATTAGTTTGGTGGCTCTCCCAAGCCTAGCTCGGGCAGCTCCGATGAATGCGTCCACCAAACTTAGGGCATTAAACTCTTGTTCGGAAAATGCTTGGTGGTGCAGGGCTTCCTTTTGCCGTTGGTTACTCATCGCAATCTCTATCTTGGAGTTAGTAACCGAGACGTCCCCAGAATCTTTAGTGGGCTGATCCGTCACAGGGGCCTCCGCGTCAAGTTCAGCCTAAGCACAAGACCTTGATTCATGATGGTTGCCTGGCACCTCGGCGAGGTTTCCATAAGAAGGTGGTTGTACTCATCTCCTGAGTATTCCAACACGAGATTTTGTGAGTACTTATCGCAATAATGACAATGGCCGAACTAAACGGTTCAATAAAGTACCTCTTGGTTGAGTGCATGGTGGTCCCCGCGGTTGACTCATGAGGAGGATTCCTGTTGTTGCTCGGTTCGGGCCCTGCTGCCGTAGACGACGTTCGACGTGTGGACCAACAACCCTTGGGAGTAGAGATCGGCACACTCGGGTTGGCAGGGGTCGCTTGCCCTTTATGGGAAGACACCTTCTTTTTACTAGTAGTGGAAGAAGGAAGTGGTCCAGGTGATCGGCTAGAAGAGCCACCTTGGAGCCGTCAAGGCTCTCCTGGTAAAAGACCCCGTCCTCGTATTCAATTGATAGCTCCGAATCATCATGAAATCAGGGATCGTCGTCGTGAGAATAACTCTCTGGTTGAGGCACCGGACAACTGATTGTCTCGACCTAGCGCCTCCAACTCTGTTTGGACAGATTGAAAGTTTCGATCGGAAGGATTATACATAAATATTTGAACTCGGAAAACAAAGCTAAAGGCTTACTGAGGGAGTCCTGGATTATGGGTTCCTCAGATAGCTGGCCCATTGTTCATGGGCTAGACTGTATGGGCTGCGAGGTAGGCATCGGATGATCGAGGACCACCTGCGTCAGGATGGAAGCTTCAAGGAGTCAAGGCGTGTTCTCCAAGTTATTACTTGTAGTTAGGCAGGTTATCTCTTCGACATGTGACCGACCATGTGTAAGCCAAGGATGCCCCCGGAATCTACATAAGCCGGAGGGTTTAAGGGCATTGGGGCAGGATAACTCATCTAGGGTTAGACATACGATCTTGAGGTAGATCAACTCTGTATTCCCATACACCATCAATACAATCAAGCAGGACGTAGGGTATTACCTCCATTGGAGGGCCCGAACCTGGGTAAACTCGTGTCCCCTTCGTCTCCTGTTACCATCGATCCTAGTCTCACAGTTCGGGACCCTTATCTGAGATCTGCCGGTTTTGACGCCGACATTGGTGCTTTCATTGAGAGTTCCTCTGTGAGTGCCGAAGGGATCGATGGATCGCCCCGTCGCAAGTAGCGAGATCAGTATCAAAGAGGCTCCTTCCCCCGACCAGAATTTCACCGGCAACGACATTGTCACACGCCGGCCTGGTCAGTCATCATGGTCAGAACGAAAGGTTTCCCCCCAATCAGCGTATTAAGTTCGAAACCCTAGAGTTCGTGGCTGATTCACGGGGAACACTCATTCCGATGGAACCCTCAACCTTCAAAGGAAAACCTGTAAATTCGGATGCGTCGACGTCCAACACATCAGGTCCCACGGTGGAACGGAACACGGATCCGCTACGGCATAACTCTGGAACCATCACACTGCTTGACGAACCCACTCTTATCAGCGACACACATCCTACCATCGCCTCATTCTTAAACGAGTTGTTCGATCTGATCAAAGCTATGTGTATATCGGATGACCAGGTTCCGATCTATGATCGGTTCGGGATCAGACCCGATGACAGGGAGATTCATGTCCCCCTGGTCACCCACCTTGTTGCCACCGTCGAGTGTCCGGTCGCGGATTCTGCCCAACAGCCGGAACTGGAAACCGTCTATACCCCCGTCCACGATCTCCAAGACCCCGTTGGAGTATCAGAGGTGGGGAATCGCTTTAAAGTCGGACCATCACCGGTCCAAGGTGTTGGGGAACGTTGCATGGGAAACAAAAAATTTCCTACGCACACGCAAGATCTATCCATGGTGATGAGCATCTACGAGAGGGAGAGTGGATCTACATACCCTCGTAGATCGCTAAGCGGGAAGCATTAAGAAACGCGGTTGGTGTAGTCGAACGTCTTCGCGATCCAAACCGCCGAGCGTCCCGCGATCTCATCACGATCCGTCCTGCGATCCAATCATGATCCATCACACGGACTCATCACGATCCGTCCCGCGATCTCATCACGATCCGTCTCGCGATCTTGATCACGGTCCTTCTGATCTAGCACCGAACGGACGGCACCTCCGCGTTCAACACACGTACGGCTCGATGATGATCTCCGCCTTCTTGATCCAGTAAGAGAGAGCAGAGAGGTAGACGAGTTCTCTGGCAGCGCGACGGAGTTGCGGCGATGGTGGTGGAGGAATTCCAGCAGGGCCTCGCCTAAGCACCGCTGAAAACAGATTTAGAGGAGAAAACGATCTAGAGGAAGAAGAGGGAAGCACGTAGCAATTAGGGTTAGCTTTTTCCTCTAAATCCTCTAGTATATATAGGAGGTAGGAGGGTAGGAGGCAGCCTCAAACCCTCAAGGTTTGGTCTAAAGTGGAGGTGGAGGAGTCCTACTCCAATCCTATTAGGAGTAGGATTCCTCCTTTCCACTTGGAAACTCTTTCCACCTCTCCACCTTTGGATTTTTTCCTTCTCAAACCACTCCAGCCGCATGGGCCCTTAGAGGAGGCTTCGACCAGCCCACCAGGGGCTGGTTTATCTCCTCCCACAGCCCATGTAGCCTATTGGGTCCAAATACCTCTCCCGATGGTCCCCCGGTACACTATCGACACTCCCGGTACACTATCGATGAGCCCGAAACTTTTCCGGCGACCAAAACAGGACTTCTTATATATCAATCTTTACCTCCGGACCATTCTGGAGCTCCTAGTGACGTCTGGGATCTCATCGGGGGCTCCGAACAACCTTCGGTCACCACCATACATAACTCTATACTACTGAAACGTCATCGAACCTTAAGTGTGCAGACCCTGCGGGTTCGAGAACTATGTAGACATGACCGAGACACCTCTATGTTCAATAACCAATAGTGGGACCTGGATGCCCATATTGGTTCCTACATATTCTACGATGATCTTTATCGGTCGAACCTCTATGTCAAGGATTCAGTTAATCCCATATGATGTTCCCTTTGTTCTTCGGTATGTTACTTGCCCGAGATTCGATCGTCGGTATCTCCATACCTAGTTCAACCTCGTTACCAGAAAGTCTCTTTACTCGTTCCGTAATACAAGATCCCGTGACTAACACTTAGTCACATTGCTTGCAAGGCTTATTGTGATGTTGTATTACCGAGTGGGCCCTGAGATACCTCTCCATCACACGGAGTAACAAATCCCAATCTTGATCCATGCCAACCCAATAGACACCCTCGAAGATACCTGTAGAGCACCTTTATAGTCACCCAGTTAAATTGTGATGTTTGATACACACAAAGTACTCCTCCGGTGTCAGTGAGTTGCATGATCTCATGGTCATAGGAACAAATACTTGACATGCAGAAAACAGTAGCAATAAACTCACACGATCATATGCTACGTTTGAGGTTTGGGTCTTGTCCACTTTTTGGAGTTCTCCGAAGTGGTACAGAAGTATTGCGTCATGGAGAGCGTCTGGCAATCCGAGCGGTTGTTCTTGGAACAAAAATTCTCCGAACACCCCAAGGGGGTTCGAAGAAAGAGGGTACCCCCAAATCGGCCAGCTAGGCATGAACCCGTCAAAAAAAGAAACAAGTCCCTTTCCGGGACCGGCACCGTTCTCGACAAACTTTTAGATAAACCTTACCCCATTCATTCCGTGTTGTTGAACACAAACCCTGATCATAGCCTTCGAGCTTGTTGGGTCATCAGGCAAGTCGCAAAAAGTGGCGAGGCTATCCTTGACACACCTCTGTCGAACTGGCGCCCTCCTTCGCCAAACGGATTCGATGACGAAGTCCTGACGGTCTATGAGATCTTCCCCTTCGGGAGCCGGCGTAAAAGAGCTCTTAGGGAGCACGAGAAAGTTTACCACGTCGCAGTTACTAGCCCATGGGCAGACGTACCGATTACTTTCGGGGACACTGACTAGTCGCTCATCCTTCCCGGTCATTCACCGGCGACTCTAGTCTTGAATCCCATCATTGATGGATACAAACTACATAAGGTGCTCATGGACGGCAGTAGTGGTCTAAACCTCATTTACGAGGCCACTCTAGAGAAAATGCAGTTCGATCGATCTCGCATCAAACATAGCAACACAGCCTTTCGGGGAATTATCCCAAGTAAAGAGGCACGTTGTTCCGGATGTATCATCCTGGACGTTGTGTTCGGCACGCGCGAAAATTACCGATCCGAAGAACATCTCTTCCACATCGTCCCCTTCCCCAGTGGCTATCACACCCAGTTAGGGCGCGACGCCTTTACAAAGTTTGAGGCCATACCCCATTACGGGTACATGAAACTCAAAATGCTAAGACCAAATGGAGTGATCAGACTTGCCAGTGATCCGAGTATAGCCCTCTGGGCCGAAAACAAAATGACAACGCTCGCCCTCGAGGCATTAACGGAAACTTTCGCCACCCAGGAATTGATCGCTCTACGGTCGACGGTTAATAGGGACGACGTGATTCTCAGTAAAACGCCCAAATACACGTCCTTTAAACCCGCAGAGGAAGTCATCAAATTTCAGGTGCATCCAACGGATCCCAATGTCGATCGGAGCCTAGCTCGATCCCCTTATGGACGAAGCATTATGGAATTTCCTCCGTGAAAATTGGGACATTTTCGCTTGGCATCCTTCCGATATGCCCGGTATCCCACGTCGGCTCGCCGAACACAGCTTGAACATTATTCCAAGCTTCAAGACCGTGAAACAGACCCTGTGCCGCTTCTCCGAACCCAAACGGCAAGCCATGGGTGAAGAATTAGCAAAATTGCTCAAGGCCGGATTTATTCGGGACATCAAACACCCCGAGTGGCTAGCAAATCTGGTGATGGTACCAAAGAAAGACAAATCCTGGTGGTTGTGTGTCGATTTCAAGGACCTCAACAAAACATGCCCCAAGGACCCTTTTCCCTTACCACGCATAGACCACATCATTGATGCCACAGTAGGACATGGTTTGTTATGTTTCCTCGATGACTACTCCGAATACCATCAAATTAAAATGAAGGAATCCGATCAGGCGGCTCCCGCATTCAGCACCCCTACGAGCCATTTTGCTTCAACACGATGCCCTCCGATCAGGGGCCACGTACCAGCACATGATTCAAACCTGCCTTGTCACACAGGTCGGAAAGACTATTGAGGCATACGTGGATGATGTGGTAATAAAAACCAAACACGTTGATCAGTTGATCGACGAACTCCATCGGACTATCACGAATTTGCGCGAATACGATATACGGCTCAATCCGGAAAAATGTGTATTCGGAGTTCCCTCGGGCAAGTTGCTTGGATTCATCGTCTCCCATAGAGGAATAGAGGCAAATCTAGCTAAAATCCGTGCACTATCAGAACAAGCAACCCCCACAGAGCTGAAGCATGTCCAGAGACTAGCCAGGTGTGTAGCCGCGTTAAGCCGCTTTATTTCCCACCTCGGAGAAAAAGCTTTGACGCTCTACAAGCTGCTGAAACAGACAAGCAATTTCGAATGGACCGATGAAGCAGTGTCTGCGTTGGAAGAAATCAAAAAAATATTGGCAACCAATCCCAAACTCATGGCATCAGGCACCGGTGAGCCCATATCATTATACATATCGGCCACCAACAAGGTAGTCAGCGCGGTGTGATGTCTACTACACAACCTTCTTCTTGTAGACTCGTGTTGGGCCTCCAAGTGCAGAGTTTTGTAGGACGATAACAATTTTCCCTCAAGTGGATGACCTAAGGTTTATCAATCCGTGGGAGGTGTAGGATGAAGATGGTCTCTCTCAAACAACCCTGCAATCAAATAACAAAGAGTCTCTTGTGTCCCCAACACACCCAATACAATGGTAAATTGTATAGGTGCACTAGTTCGGCGAAGAGATGGTGATACAAGTGTAATATGGATGGTAGATATAGGTTTTTGTAATCTGAAAATATAAAAACAGCAAGGTAACTAGTAACAAAAGTGAGCACAAACGGTATTGTAATGCTTAGAAACAAGGCCTAGGGTTCATACCTTCACTAGTGCAAGTTCTCCCAACAATACTAACATAGTTGAATCATATGTAAATCTCTCACGTGCGACAAAGAGTCCACTCCAATGTCACAAATAGCGGAGAATAAACATAGAAATTATTGTAGGGTACGAAACCACCTCAAAGTTATCTTTTCTGATCAATCTTATGAGCTATCCCTATAAGTGACACGAACAGCCCTAGAGTACGTACTAAGATAACACCTTAAGATACACATCAACCAAAACCCTAATGTCACCTAGATACTCCAATGACACCACAAGTACCCGTGGGCTTGATTATACGATATGCATCACACAATTTCAGATTCATTATATTCAATCCAACACAAAGAACTTCAAAGAGTGCCCCAAAGTTTCTACCGGAGAGTCAAGACGAAAACATGTGCCAACCCCTATGCATAGATTCCCAAGGTTACAGAATCCGCAAGTTAATCACCAAAACATACATCAAGTAGATCAATAGAACATCCCATTGTCACCACAGATATCCCATCGCAAGACATACATCAAGTGTTCTCAAATCCTTAAAGATTCAATCCGATAAGAAAACTTCAAAGGGGAAACTCGATTCATCACAAGATAGAGAGGGGAAAACTCCATATGATTCATCTATATCAATAAAGCTCGCGATACATCAAGATCGTGTCATCTCAAGAACGCGCGAGAGAGAGAGAGAGATCAAACACATAGCCCCGAGGGTGAACTACTCCCTCCTCGTCATGGAGACCACCGGGATGATGAAGATGGCCTCCGGTGATGGTTTTCCCCTCTGGCAGGGTGCCGGAATAGGCTCCCGATTGGATTTTCATGGCTCTGGAGGTTTGCAGCGGCGAAACTCCCGATCTAGGTTTATTTTCGGAGGTTTCTATATTCATAGGAATTTATGGCGATGGAAACAAGTCAGGATGGGCCACGAGGGAGTCACAAGCCTAGGGGCGCCCTAGGGGGGCGCCCTTGTGGCTTGTGACTGCCTCGTAGATCTTCTGGCCCAACTCCGATGCTCCGTGGGTCTCTTTTGGTCCATAAAAAATCACCGTAAATTTTTATTTTGTTTGGCCTCTGTTTGATATTCCTTTTCTGTAAAACTCAAAAACAAGAAAATAACAGAAACTGGCACTAGGCTCTGCGTTAATAGGTTAGTCCCAAAAATAATATAAAGTTGTGGTAAAATGATTGTAAAACATCCAAAAATGATAATATAACAGCATGGAACAAGCAAAACTTATAGATACATTGGAGACGTATCAGCATCCCCAAGCTTAATTCCTACTCGTCCTCGAGTAGGTAAATGATAAAAACAGAATTTTTGATGTGAAATGTTGCCTAACATTCTTTTCTTGTTTGTATAACATGGACATTTGGACTTTGTAAATAATTCAAAGCAATTGTCTAGTTTTAACATAATGACTTCAATACTCAAGCATGTCAACAAGCAACCATGTCTTTCAAAATATAAACATTAAAGAAAGTTATCCTTAGCCCATCATGCTCAATCATTGATCCATTCATGAAACACACTCAAATATTAGCTATGCCCAATGCTCAAGTACGATCATAGTGCCCCCTAGTTGGTGCTTATAAGAGAAGATGGAGACTAAAACCAAAAATAAAAATTGCATGAAGTAAATAGATAGGCCCTTTGCAGAGGGAAGTAGGGGTTTGTAGAGGTGCCAGAGCTCAAGGTTTATATTGAGAGAGAAAAATATTTTGAGTGGCATGCTTTTCCTATCAACGAAAACGACGAAGTAGCTCACAATACTTTCCATGCTAGATACATTATAGGTGGTTCCCAAACAGAATAGTAAAGTCTTTACTCCCCCTCCATCAATCAATCACACTCCATGACGAGCCGAATCCACGGGTACCGTCCATACCAACAACATTCCTGTGGGAGTTTTGTTTAATTATTTGCATTTTTTTTATTTCGGGATTGGGAATCCCTATTACCAGCCACTTTCTCGGGAATGATAGTGAATCAACACAAATGATGAGAATAACCCACCTAGCATGGAAAAATATTGGATACTCCCCACCGTTTCATGAGCGGTACGGGCACACAAAAGAGAAAAATTATTTTGAAGATTTAGAGATGGCACATAGAAATTTGCTTGGAACGGCATGGAAATACCGCATGTAGGTAGGTATGGTGGACTTATAAGGCAAAACTTGATTTAAGGATTTTGGATGCACAAGTAGTATTTCTACTTAGTACAAATAAAGGCTAGAAAATAGATTGGGAAGCAACCAAACCGAGGAACGAAAACTCACATAAGTGAGCATTGAGTCATAACTGAACACCGAATAATGCAGCACAAGTAGGATGTAACTTCATTGCATAACTATTGACTTTCGTGCATGCATAGGGAATCATAAACCTTAACACCAATATTCTTACTAAACATAATTACTCACTAACATGACTCACAAATTACTATCATCATGTTTCAAAACTATTACAAAGAATTAAGTTTAATTTGTCTCATGATCTTCATGAATATTTTTATTATATCCTCCTACTCTCAAAGGATATGAGCAGTCAAACAATTAAGGAGCTATGTGAGGACTCTCTCTCCCTTAATAAATATTTTCAGATCTTAAGTACTTTATTCAAACAGCAAGCAAAAGAAAAATAGCACGCATCATGTGAACTAATAAAAATTTAGGCTCAACATAGGCTAACCGATAATTGTTGATGAAGAGAGGTGGGATGCGTAGCATCCCCAAGCTTAGATGCTTGAGAGTTCTTGAAATATTTACTTAGGGTGTCTTGGGCATCCCCAAGCTTGAGCTTTTGTATCTCGTTCAAATCCTCTCATATCATGGTTTCACCTATTCTCAAAAACTTCATCCACACAAAACTCAAAAAGAACTCGTGACATAGGTTAATATACATAATAATAAATCAACTCTTGCATAATAATTTTCAAACATTAGGTATTATATACTATTATTTCCACAATTTATATCTACCAATATAGGCTATGAAAAATATAGGATAAGTAGATAACGAAACTATGACAGCAATCTGTCTAAACAGAACAATCTGTAGCAATTTATAAAAACAGTGTACTTCTGTAACTTAAAAAATTATTAGAGGTTAGTTTTTACTCCCTCAGTTAAAGATCATAGTGTAGCAGTTCAACTGGACAGGACCCAAAATTAGATGAGTGGATTTGTCTAATCTCCAGATGCATCATCTCAAATTGATATATGCTATTTTATAACTTCAATTTTATCTTATTCAACTTTTTTGTATTATGACATAATAATACAAATTCAAGTCGTCAAGAAAAACATTAGTCTATTTCGCATAATTGCTCGTTAGCTCATTTTTTATAACAAGATAGACCCCATTTTTTAGTTTCGTACAGGGCCCTCGATTTTGCCGGTCCGACCCTGCTCTGCTCTGGACTCTTCCAGTCGCTGACGTACGGCCAACGAACGCGCACTCGTCTCGTGTCCGTATGGACATAAATTTAAACCAGAAATGCCTATAGCGAGCGCACGGACATGACTTGAGTCTGGGTGGACGCCGTTGGGTCGGCATTTTCATCCATCTCGATTCAAAAGACGAAATGCATCGGCAAGTTGGAGTTGCCATAAGCAGCGGTAGCAGTACGTACTAGCACGAGGAGAGCCATCCGATGCGTGTTGTGTCCGGTGGATATGAGCCGGCTCCAAGCAGGGACAGGATGTCGCCGAACAAGATGAGAGGCATTGGGTGGTGCTCTGCTGCTCGCCGGCGTGGCGCTGGGTCTGGGATGGACCACGTCGCCCCAAAGCCAGCCACCCAAGCCAACTCCCTCCCAGAGGACGGCGGTGCCCCGGGAATCCAAATTCCAATCCAACCCACCCTGCCCGCCACATGCGGCCTCTTCCCCTTCCCACCGCTCCGCTGCCCCGTGCTTCTTGCCATGGCGGCCGCCTCGCCCTCAAGCCGCTCCAGTGCCGCCGCGGCCTCGTGCGCTTCAGGGCGTCGTCGGAGACCCAGCCGCCGCCGCGACCCTCCAGAACACAGATGATCATGGACAAGATTTCCTCCGCCGGCGACGAGGTCGGCGGCGCCGGCGGGGCGTACTCATACGACGCGCTGAAGAGGCTGGACCAAATCTGCTCCAGCATATGCTCAGCTCCCCAAGAAGTTTCTTCCTCCAAGGCCCCTCCCCAAATCGTCACCCGCGTCCAAGGCCCAGCACCGGCGCCGGCCGATCTCGGCGCAGAGACCTTCGACGTGCTGGTGTGCGGCGGCACGCTGGGCATCTTCATAGCCACGGCGCTCAGCTACAGAGGCCTCCGGGTGGGCATCATCGAGCGGAACGCCGTCAAAGGGAGGGAGCAGGAGTGGAACATCTCGCGGAAGGAGCTCATGGAGATCGTGCAGGTCGGCATCCTCTCGGAGGCCGAGGCCGAGCAGGTCGTCACCAGCGATTTCAACCCCAACCGGTGCGGCTTCGAGGGTAAAGGCGAGATTTGGGTGGAGGACATCCTTCACCTCGGGATATCGCCGGCGAAGCTCGTCGAGATCATGAAAGCGCGCTTCATTTCTTCAGGAGGGGAAATCTTTGAGGGGAAAAGTGTGTCTAGCATTTCAGTCCATGATGATCTTGCGGTGCTGAATTTGAGCGACGGTGATCGTCTGCGCTGCCGGCTCGTCGTGGACGCCATGGGCAACTTCTCCCCGATCGTGCGGCAGATCCGCTCCGGCAGGAGGCCGGATGGGCTGTGCCTTGTCGTCGGTGCCTGTGCTCGTGGGTTTGAGAAGAACACAACCAGTGATGTTATCTTCAGCAGCTCGTCAGTTAAAAAAGTTGGAGATTCAGGACGAGGAGTGCAGCTGTTTTGGGAAGCATTTCCTGCTGGCTCTGGCCCGAATGATCGTACCACATATATGTTCACATATGTTGATCCTCAGTTCGGGAGCCCAAAGCTGGAAGAACTCCTGGAAATGTTCTGGGATCTCATGCCTGGTTACCAAGATACAGTTCTTGACAACTTGGACATAAGGAGAGTCATATATGGGATCTTCCCGACTTACCGGGACAGCCCGTTGCCGGCGGCGTTCGACCGTATCTTGCAGGTCGGCGACGCCAGTGGGATCCAGTCACCCGTTTCCTTCGGAGGGTTTGGAAGCCTGACAAGACACCTCGGCCGACTGTCGAACGGCGTGTATGAAGCGGTTTCAGGAGATTTCCTGGATGCACAAAGTCTGAAGCTGTTGAACCCTTACATGCCGAATCTAAGCGCGTCATGGCTGTTCCAAAGAGCAATGTCGACGAGGCCGGGGACGGACATCTCGCCGACTTTTACCAACGAGCTCCTCTTTGCAAACTTCCAGTCGATGCAGAAGCTCGGGGATTCGGTGCTTCTGCCATTTCTCCAGGATGTGATACAGTTTGGACCCCTGGTGAAAACTTTGGGCCTGGTCATGATCAATCGGCCTCAGATCTTGCCTGAAATATTCAGGCAGGTTGGGGTTGGTGTCATCCTCAACTGGTCTGGCCACTTTGTGATGCTTGGTTACTACACGTTCCTTTCCAGCGTTGTCGGTCCGGCTGTTGCGCCTTGGGTGAAATCTTTGGCGCCGAGGGAGAGGTATCAGTGGGAGAGGTATCTTGAAGCATGGGAATATGGAGCCGGGTTAGACTACCGTCAAGAGGAATGAAGCTCCATTAAACAGGAATACTATACTTCATCGGCAAAAACATAAACATGGGAGTTTGCTTTCTGATTGGGTCAATGATCAACTCTGATATTACAAAACTCCCTTTAAGAGATAGATACACTTGCTGGGTTAAAGAACTGACTGAGGTGCTGCGATAATAATAATAATGATAATCAAGTTTGTATGTATTCTACCGTTCTGCATTGGGTTCAGGCTGGTCGCATTTTCAAAGCTCTGTCTGGAACCGACGGTGCAGCGAGGACTAGAGTTCTGAACCTCTCAAGCTGTGTCTGAAGCCAATTATGCAGCGAGGACTACTGGAATTCTGAAGCTCCCCTGCATTGTAAACTTCATATGGACGATCGGAGGAGCCAGGTTTTAATTGATGCTCCTGATCACTGATGGTGCGTTGTATCTTACTTTTGCGTTTATAGAGTTTATGCTGGAGAATGCTACAGTCGGCATTTTCTACAGGGAACTTATATCAGGTTAATATGTACTTACTTACTATACTTCCTCGGCCGGAAAAAAAAGAAAAACAGGTTCATTTGCTAGAGTTTGTTATTGAGAGATACACTTTTCTGGATTGAACAACTTAGGTTGCTAGTATGCTCCTCTTGTATGGAACAGTAACCATGGAGTATTTTGGAATGGAAATTAATGATATTTATCATTCAAAAAATATATATTACACTTCGCTTGGACCATGATGAATGGATGGATATGAAATGTGGGACGCTAAGAAATTTGAAGGAGGAATTTCATATAAAAGTTGAAGCATCAAGCGTAAATCCAGCAGATTGGAATATCCAGAAAGGGTTGCTACATCCTTTCATTCCTAAGTTCCCGTTTATTCCAGGTATTCGCGCATAAATTTACTATTATGAACCCGATTCTGTTATTTTTCTGGAATATACTGCTTGTGCACCAGACTTTGTTTTTTACGGTGAACATATCTCTATCGATTGCAACTTAAGCTATAAAATTAGTAAAATCCAGGAAAATAAGCAAAATAAGCTATACTCTTAGCAAGATAAGCTAAAAAAATCTGAAAGCCAGGAAAATTAGATGAGTAAAAAAGTAAAAATAAAAATAGAAATAAACGAAAAAATAAAAAGTCGAACAAAACTGAAAAACAACTGGAAAAAATATATGAAAAAATATGCTCTATCTTTCTATCGAGTGGAACATTCCCAGTCGACACGCGTTAGCAGTCCGTGTGGAGAACCAACCTGTGGTCGGATGGTTAAAGGGATTGTGGTATCCCAAGTCCACCGGGGTTCAAGTCCCGATGCTCGCATTTATTCCTGAATTTATTTCAGAATTTTCGGCGATGACGAGGTGCCTAGGATGACTTCATAAATTTCAAGATGATATACCGGTTCAATCTCTCGGAGGTGCTCATAGGAGTAGGGTGTGCGTGTGTGCGTTCATATGTGTGAGTGTATGCGCGTGTATATAAATGCTTGTGTCTGTACTGGGTTAAATAAAAAGCAGTCCGTGTCCCCTTGTGCGCTCGCTGGACTCTTTCGTGGGGTTAGTATTACTCCCGAGTCTACTTAGAAATAAAATTGAAGGGAATTTGAAGAAAAAAAAGTAAAGTTAGAAGAACCCCTTACTTGAAAACTAAATCACAGCCGCAAGCCCAAGCTCACCGTCGGCACATTTCCAGCCCAACACAACAGACTTACTTGCGGAGCCCGTCTTATGACCCGTGAAGCATTTCTTTTGCGCTCCGAAACAAGGGCAAGTGCTAGCTTTTCGGTAAACCTTATTCAGCGCTTATACCGCTAGGTTTTACATTGATATGCTTATACCGCTAGGTTTTACTATTGCCCAGCCAGATTTTTCTTTATTTTCGCATGTTGTATGTTTGTTTTTCCTTTTTCGGCCGGTTTCCTAAAAACTTTACTGTTTTCCTCTTAAAAAAATTCCTTCTACATTTCATGAACTTTCTTTTTCAAATTTGTGAAATTTTTATAAAATACGAAGAATTTCAAATTATTTTCCATTTCATATTTATCAAAACCACTAACGTTTCTAAAATCGTTGAACATTTTCCAATCTTTTGCAAAGATTTTATATTCCTGAAACTGTATTCAAATTCACAAATAATTTTGAAAACCTCCATCAATTTTCAATTTTGTGTTTTTTTAAATTTCACAAATATTTTTAAAATCCATTAAATCATTTCAGTTTCGCTAGCTTTTCTTGAACTCACACACTTTTCAAAATTTGTCGGAAAAATCCATTATTCTTTTTCAATTTCACGATTTTTTTGTGATTTGTTTTTAAAAATTATTGACAATTATTGAAATTAGGGAAGTATTTTGAAAATGATGAAATAATTTCAAATTCAGTGAACGTTTTCCAGTTTTGTGAACATTTTCAAACTCTTTGAAAATACGTAAACATTTTTCGCATTCATAGACGTTTTTCATTTGTGAACATTTTTGGAATTCGTGAGCTAGTTTTCAAAAAAATTGAATATATTTTTTCAGATTCGAGAAATATTATCCTATTCGCAAAGTTCGTCGATGTTTTGTGAAGTTTTAAAATTTTCACAAACATCTTTTAAAACGCATTCCCTCCGTAAAGTAATGTAGGAGCGTTTAGATTACTACTTTAGTGATCTAAACACTCTTATATTAGTTTACAGAATGAGTACTTGATATACGAGAAAAAACAATGTAAAAACAGGAAGCTTGTTTCTGATCTAGTACCTAGTACGCTACCTCTTTTTTTTTGTGTGGTTTTTGGCGATCGCACAAGAGGAGAAAGAGTGAGAAAACCGTGAGCCGGACGCGTCTCTCGGAAAGTGAAGAAACCGCACTCCATCCAATCCACGTACGGGAGCCGATGGATGGATATGATATGAACCAGGTGACACCTCATGATGAGCAGAGAGCAGGAACGAGACGGCATGGGTGATGGGTTATTCTTCCTTCCCTCTCCTTTCGCCGATGTGGTGCCATGTGCGCCCATCTCGCGGTCTCCTTCTTCCCATACAAACACCGTACAGGCCATGCACGCCTCGGTGGCTCCATCCATCTCCTTCGGGGCGGACGCAGCAGCTTTTGTCTGCCCGGTCGTCGGCGGTGGCACCGGTCGACACGATCAACTTCCCGGGATCGGCAGAGATCCTGCCTGCCTGCTCGCAGCTCGCCCCCCGGCGTGGCCTGCAAAGTTCCTTCGTGCCTCCCAGACAAGCTCGGCTGGCGAATTCTTGCGTGATCGCTCTTCTCAGTAATCTAGCTAGATGCCCATATCGGTAACCAAAGTGGGGAAAAGTCTGGCCACCCCTTATTTTGTGTCCGGTGCAATCATATTCTTCAAATTTCATATCTCAAATTCGTATCATATCATGCAACACAAAAGGCGTGTATTATCACATATAGATAAATTAAGAAAATGATTTCCTTCAACCGACCAATCTTACGGGAGCGTCCACCGCCTCCGTGTCCGTTGGATGGGCTTAGTCAAACGGTCAGGAGCCAATTCCTTTGTGGCAACGTTCTACAACCGGTTCATTGTTTCAGAAAGAGATTCTGGAACTAAACCGACCTAGAACTGGATCCCGTGACGGCTAGATCCCGCAACACGACCCATGTTGCAAAAAAAATCCTGAAACATGATCCATGTTGCAAAAAAAAATCATGCAACACGACCCATGTTGCGAAAACAAATCCAACAACATGATTCATGTTGTACAAAAACTACAACATAACATCTATTGCAAATGTCTCTGTAACAAGGCCGACGCCTAGTAGCCCCGATAAATTAGCAGCCTGCTACTCATCGTCAGAAGTGTAGACGACCTTCGAGCCTGCAGTGCCGGACGGACCAGCCTCCCGGTCATGGTCACACCCCGTAGCTCCGGCCTCTTGTACGACTCGATGTCCGCGAAGAATTCGCTATGCTCCACCTGCGGCTTGCTGAGGAAGCATCAGTTGGGATCCACCTTTGGCTCCGACTAGATGGTGCCAAGAATGGCCCTTCCTCCGTCGTCTTCCTCCGCTTGGGCTACGTCATATTCCGCTTTTGTATCACCCATGCCAAATCCAACAATAAGATGTGTCTGCTCCGCCTCGCCTTCCTCCTCCTTCATCTCCGCGTCTGTGCCTACTCATTATCCTCAAGATCCAAAAATACTAGAGGCAGACCACCGCAATCCAACCGGCGCTAGGACCCAAGTCTGCTCTAGAAGCTGCAACCGACGCTCCGAACTGCCTTTTGAATTCATCATGACCCTTTCATATATGGGAAGACCGGTGCAACATCAAATTGCTTCCCATGAAAAACTGTGAATTTTTCATAGCACATTCTCACGCCATGTATGCATGTGAACAAAGAGAAGAGCGATCGAAGCTACCTTTCTTTTAGATTTTCACAGGGGCACGCACCTGCCAACCACTTCCCTGTCGCTCGATTGCCTTGTGATTCGTGAAGTAGTTGGATTCCATACGAGCTCACACTAAGTTTTAAATTTCAATCATCAAAACTTGCAAGTTTCCATCTAAACTTGTGATTCTATCGCTCGCTCTTACCAAGTTTGTATATAAAACTTTTAGGACCTTTTTTTTGTCAGCCACCATCGTATCAAATTTTCAAGAGTTGAGACTTCACATTTATTTTTCAAATTTGTCAAATAGTATTACAAAATCTATTTGAAAGCCATCTTCACGAGAAACACAAATATGAAAACAAAACTTAATTTGATTTTCTAACGAAAGACATGAAAGTTTGAAAATCGAAAGACAAAAGGGACACACGAAGGACATGGTGCATCCGCACCTGCATGGTACAAATCTTCTCCCCCTTTCAAGAAATCTACTCTATGTGCACTACATTACGTAACCGAGGGAGTACAATGCAAGCATCAACCGATCCCCAGTCGTAGTACATAGGAAGATCTGTTTGAAAAGGTAGCGAAATCGTTTTTGGTTACTACCCAAATTGTTTCCTTTGAATTCATTACGAAACTTTTACGTATGGAAAAAAAAAATCAGTACATGTGCAACCTGCTCCCCAGGGAAAACTGCAATTTTTTCGTAGTAGAAAACATTCTCGCGCCATGTATGCATGTGAACGAAGAGACGAGCGATGGATGCTGCCTTTCTTTCTCCGAGCTACTCCTGCTAGTGATTCTTAGGCTTTTTTGTGTTCTTGTTGAGAAAAGTAAGTGATTCGTACGTTTAGGCAATATGCATTCATGCCCCAAAGGTCGCCCGAGTCCAAGAAGAACTTGCGACTTTGAACTAGGCACCCGTCCAATGATGGGATGCTACTCAGGATACTCCGGCGAGATGTCACCACGGTCTTCTTCCTCCTCTTGAACCATGTGCGTGGTGCACTGTATCCAGGCCGACTGTGTCCTGCCCTCGAGAAGCGAGAGGAGATCGGCCGTACGAGATCCTGCTGGTGAGCCGACGATGTGGTCCACGTCCTCTGCCGGTCAGTTTACCTCGGTGAATTGGTGGTGCACGCTAGGTCACAGATCAACCATGCATGACTCATTTGGAAGCTACTGGCAATAGAAAAACAGAGGTATCCTCAATATCCTCGTGCGCTTGTTGTCCAAGTAAAAGTATGCATCCCACACCCCCACATGCGAGGGTTTGCACTAGTTGTCGACTTGCCGATCGATTACCCGGCCAGCAGCAGCAGCACTCTTCGAGTACTTTACCACAGGCAGACACAAAGCTCAAAGGACACAAGGAAACAGATCTCTCGGTCAGGCAAGTGACACCTCCGCTCTCGTTTGCAGTTTGTCAGTCAGATGGCTAGCACTGCACAGTGTCGTGAGTTTTTATTCCGTTTTCTGAGCTAGCCGTTGTGTGTCTGCCTCACCGGTGCTCGATCGTCGGCGTGCCTTTCAGGTCACACAATCCACTTGGGAACAGGAGAGCCCGGCCTCAGAGACATCGGCCAATTTCCTCATACGGTCAGCGTGTTGGTTGTACATTGACAGGTTAAAATTGGACGGAAAGTCTGGATTCACACTTGGTTTGTAGAACGTTTTTGAAACGAATGCACGAATAGCTACTACTGTAGTATTGCATGCTCCTTTCACACGTTGGCTCTGGGACGACGCGGAGAAAGACTTTCAGAAAACATCCTTTCACACAGGTGTTGGCTCGACAAATTGCGCCTGGCTATGCATGATGCAAAGTGAAGGCACTAATTTTAATTGGTAAACCCATGGGAAAACCTCAGCAATTAAACTCCCAAGCCACCGCAAAGTATCCAAGAAAAACTACTTCCTCCGTCCGGACGGGTTTATTAGGTCAATCTTATTTTGTGCTAAAGTTTAACTTACAAATTTAATTAATAAAATGTAAACTATATGTCATAAAAATTATATTGTTGGAAAGCTCTTTCCAGTACAAATCCAATGATGTATTTTTTGCATCATATATTTATATGTATTTCTAGTAACATAGATGATCAAAATCTGACACAAAATACAAAAAGACCTAATAAACCCGTTCGTAAACCATTCTCGCTCCATGCATGCATGTGAACAAGTAGGCGAACGATCGAAGTTGCCCTACTGGCTACTGGTTTGTCCGAACTACTCCTACTTTACGTCGTTTGGCATGCACGCACGTCCCATAGGTCGCCAAGTTCAACACATAGCCGGCATCAATAATGGAACGAATCCAACTCGGGATTCCTACGTCCTCTTTTTTCTTGTACCATCTGCATGGCGCACCACGGTGTGGTACACTTGTATGCTGCCTGCCCGGCCCCGGGAAGGAGAAGCAGCCGAGCCGACCCCACCATCTTTCTCGAATCGGTCGTGCCAGATTCCGTTGGCGGTGGAGCCGACGATTTGGCCCACGCATCACCCCCCGCTGTGGAGTACTTTGTTCCGGTGTGGTAGTGAAGTGGTGGTGTGTAGGTCGCAGAACGACCGTGGCTGCCTCGTTTGGAAGAGAAGAGGTGCATGCACGCCCATCGATCCGCACATGGAAGCAAAGCGAAACTGTCGTCACCCGAGCCGACTGACCCGATCGTCGATCCGCGTGATTTCCCCCGAGCAGATTGCACCCGCTGTCGACTCACTTATTTGCCGATCGATTGGAAACCCGGCCAGCAGCGCTGCAATTCCTTCCGTTCGTCAGTGTAATCGATGGGCAGACACAAAGCTACAAGGAAAAGGTGAATTGCATGGACATGTGAAGGAAAAGGTGAATCGTTTTTTCTCACTTACGCGTGACATACTGGGTAATTTACGGCAATTTTACGGGTTAATCTAATGACGGATGACTAGAAGTTATCCTTGCTTTATTATTTATATATATTAACATTATATTATATTATTAGGTAAAGATAAAGATTACAACTGCACTTTTTATAAAAAAATAAAACAAACGCGCAAGGGCCAAGGTTTTGATCCCGCATTGAGCAGATTAAATAGCGCCCTAGCTACCGCCACGTCACTCATCCTTTCATATTCATTAGCAAGTGTACACTATTTATATTTCACACATTCCGTTTCTTTTTGTATATATTTTTTCAGATTTTTTATCGTTTTGCATATAATGGATATTCTTCGGGCCGTATGCATTGGGCGTATCGTATATTGAAAAGTTATACATATATTACATTTTAATAAAAAGAAAATTGTCATTGTATTTTTACAAAAATCCAGTCAGGTCTTTTTCTGACAACCACGGAATATACGCGTGATTAAAAAAATGTGTAATATATATTAGACGATGCGTAAGAAGGTATAAGAGAATTCCCGTGTGCTTCCGAACACAGAACGTTGAGAAGCGGAGTGGCACCAAGCAAGCGCCTCTAGCGGCTCGACCTGGGTTGTTGTTATTATTTAAAAAAGTAAATAAGGAATATATGCATGATTAAATAAAAAATAAAGTTTTTTTTTGCAAAAGGACATGCCACGCCAGTCCTGTCAGGCGGGCCCCAAGGGCCAGATACACGATAAATGCATGCTTATAGGCTTATTAGTCCATTTTATAACGATGAGGTCGAGTGGTGGTACTGAATTGCGTCATGCAGAGATAGGATACTGATTCGTTACACGGTGTGTAAATATGATATATTCATGCAATTAACGGTGCGTAAACGTGGTATATTCATGCAATTAACTCCCTCTCCTCTGCTGATCACCAGTCCGTCGGTCGGGTAGCTAGCACCGCGGCATGGGGGTTATTTTATTTCCCGTTCACTTTTGTGCCACGCCGCTGTGATCTGGCTGCCTCTCCGGTCGGGTGGTGATTTCCATGTGTATGCGGCGATGTCGATCGCGGTCTCCTTCCACCCCGACACCTACTCGCTCCACGACTCGATCGATCTCCTCCGGCCTTTTGCGCGCGCGCCTCTCTCCTATCACACGATTATCAGCTCTGCTCGGGAACCGGAGGAGATCATGGACCCGCCCGATTTTCCCATATGCTACCGTCTTAGTAAGTGAGAGGTTAAAAGTTGCGGAAAGTTTGGATGGTTTCTAGAACGTCTTTGGAACGAATGTAGGATTGGACTTTGAGACCAGGCGCGGAGAACTTTAAAAATTGGATTTGCTATTTCTAATCTAGATGAGTTAACAAAGTCTCATCTCACTTCTACCCTACTTGATCTAACCAAACAAAAAAAAATATTCTCACGAATCTTCGCATAAATTTTAACGGTGTAGGAGTTAGATAAGACATACTGATTTCTTATCAGAGCTACATACACCTATGAAAAATCCTTTCACACTTTCACTCGAGGAGTCGAGGTCAAGGACTTGTTGAGCCTGGTCATGCATGATGCATGACGCTAATTAATTTATATTATAAACCCACCGCAAAGCATCGGCAATTATTCCCAAGCCAGCGTACGGCAAAACGATTATCAGCACAAGTCTAACCCAATCCCAATCCGTTTCGGAAAAGAAAAAACAATCCCAAACATTTTAATAAAAAGAAAACTGTCATTGTATTTTTACAAAAAATCCAGTCAGGTCTTTTTCTGACAACTATGGAATATACGCGTGATTAAAAAATGCTTAGTACACGCTCCACATCATTTGACCTATCCTCGCTAGTACATGATGCAGGTCGTTTGTACATGTGATCGATCCATGGGTCTAGCGTCATACAATACAACTTGTTTACTTCAAACATGCTCGAAATCCCTCCGCTCCACAACTCTGTTTTTGGAGTAGCCGGAGTCAACTCAGTACATTATTAATTCCATGTAGGTTTGCATGTTGAGATGAGTCTTGTTTTCATGCATGTTTCATGATGAAATGATGTTGTTAAGAAAGATATGATAATGAAGTTGGGTCTTTTCTCATACAAGTTGTGTGATGATTTGACATATTTGCATGTTAAGAGAAATTGTTAGTGAAGACTAACTAACTGAAGGCATCGCTGTTGAGAAGTTCCAGACCACTATTTGTTACCTCCGGAAAAAACCCTAGATCGGTAGATCGGATGATGACGGCATTCTTGTGTCGTTTTCCTCTTGGGGGCATCATTTTTGAAGGTGTACACGGGTTCGAGAGACCAGTGGACGGCATCTTTGGTGGACCGGTGCTTCATCCTACACATTGATGGTGGTGTATCTCGGCGGCGTGATGCAGTGGAGACTTGGCGTCTGATGTGTGGCGAGGGACTCGCGCAGGAGCGCGACGTTGTCTGGCGTCGATGGCAGAGAGGTCTGGCAAGGTCGATGCATCAGTTCTGCTCTGAGGATGGATAGATGAAAGATGGAGGTGACGCCCTTGCAGCGTGCGGTGCTCACTGGGAGTGTGCGGATCGGTATGTGCCCCAGTCTAGGTAGTGGCTTGGATGGAGCATCCGGATTTAGATGTTAGATTTTGATGTGATGTCTGTTTAGTATTAGGATCGGACATTCGACACCTCTTCATCAAGGGATAAGAGTAGCAACATGCGTTGCCAAGGAGACATGCGACGAGATGTCACCGCAGTCTTCTTCCTCCTCTTGTCCCATGCGCACGGTGCACCGTATCCAGTCCCATGTGCACGGTGCACCGTATCCAGACCGACTGTGCCCTGCCCTCGAGAAGCGAGAGGAGAAGAGCCGATCTCACAATCTTTTTCTCAAATCGGCCGTACGAGATTCTGCCGGTGACGGTGAGCCGACGATCTAGTCCACGGCCTCTGCCGTTCAGCTTACCATGGCCCGTTTGGAAAGACACAAGTCGGGACTAGTAGATGCTAGTACATGCTAGTAGTAGAAAAACAGAGACATCGATCGCGTACGTGGCCCTTCCCTGCGCTGCGTCGTCTTCAAGATCCTCATGCGCTTGTTGTCAAAGTAAAAGTAGGCATCCCACACCACCACATGCCGCCAAGGTTTTATAATGGCATACGGATCTGGAGGAATTGAAGGATGAGAGCAACCGGATCCTGACTCTTTTTTACTATATGAACCCTTAGAGAATCTTATGTTGTCCAGTGATTTTCCGAAAAACTTATTTCGTGGTATGACTCTCTACACTCACGTCAAATAATCTGACGTTTTTAATACAATGAATGTCGCCAATCGGTCTGACGGAAATAAATCCGACGTGGAACGCATCTACGTGGCAAGAAAAGTCAAAAACGTCAAATGCGTTGGCGTCTATAGCCCGTGGACATGCCGGTGCATACGGCGGAACATCCCCTCTCTTCCTGTCAGCCTTCTTCCTCCTCCCGCGTGCACCAACCTCTGGTCCGGCCATGCCCCGGCAGGGCCGCGGTAACTCCGCCCCGGCTGCGCCCCAGAGGTGGGCTCGCCGGTGGCTGGAAGAGCTCGGAGCTTACAAATGGCGGCATGGTTTTAGAGCAACTTCAACAGGCCGATCCAAACGAACGACGATTTTGTTCGTTTTTTGTTCGTTTGGGTCGGCCAGGCGGACACGGACGTCCGCTTCTGCGTTTGGGTCGGCACGTGCCTCTAACGCTGGCCCGACTCATTTTGATGGCGCTAGAAAAAAACGCATATATATTAAAAAAACATTAATTAAACATTTTGCGTGTCGTCTCATAGTTTAGGTTGTTTTTATTTTTCTTAAATGCAAATGTGACGCCGGCCCGGCCCAGTGGAACGTCGTGTTACAGAGCGTGTTCATGTCGGACGCACGCTGTGTCGGCGCAGGCAGTGCCGCCGCCTGGGCTGCCGCGGCTTGGCACGCCTCCTCCTCCTCCTCGGCCTCACGCTCGAGCATTGCGAGGTGCTTGCCCTCTTCGCGCTCTTCGGCTAGCCGGATCTGGCGTCAGTGCTCGAGGTACGTCGCCTCCTGCGCCGGCGTCGCCCCCATCCAAACCGGTGGCGCGAAGACCCACTCGCGCACTACTCCCTTCCAGGTGTAGCTCTCGATGGGGGGTGGCTCCGGCTCGCCTTTGACGCGGCGTCGGGGAGGGGACGGCAGGGCCGGCGGCGGCAGCACGCAGTCGCCCGCCGCGGAGAGGACAATGGCATGTGCCATTGCCGCCTCGTACCGAGCCTTCTCTTCCTCCTCCGCTGCCGCCCTACGCCGCTCGTCCTCCTCGCTCTCCCGGTAGACGGCAGCAAGGGCCGCCTGGTAGGCGTCCTCCTTAGCTTGTTCCTCCTCGCGGACGACGAGCACGAGGAAGCGAGGCAACGGGGCGAGTCGATTGCGTAGGCAGGGTCGCGGCGCTGCTCCGGCGTCAGAAGCGCCCGCCGGCGCCGCACCTCATCCGCATGAGCCCGAGCCGACAGCGGCGCCGTCGGCACTGGGATCCTATCCGGATCCAGATGCCAGTCGTGCGGCAGGGTGGAATCGAGGTACGGGAGAGGCACGCGGTGCTGCCAGTGCCACTCCGCCTGGTGCACTGGCACGTTCACGCGCTGCCTCTGTCGACGAGGCGCCGGTGCCGGCGGAGGCGGGAGGAACTAGGAGGGGAAAGGGATATGGCAGGGGCCTTGCCCTTGGCCTTGCTGCTGCTGTCGTCGGAGAAAAGCCCCATCTTGTTGTGGTTGTGGTGGCTAGGGTTTGTCGACAACGGGGAGCAGAGCTTGCTAGATGTGGACAACGAGTTTGGATGAGGACGGCCCTGCCGCACTGTCGGCTTAGAAAAGGACGGCCACCGTCGCTGACGCGTGGGCCCGTGATCATAAATTAAGCTGACCGCGTGGACAGCGGGTAGTTGGACGGTCGCCAGGTTGGGACGCGGCGGACATTGAGAAGGCGCACGAGGCGTCTGTTCCGCGTCCACGCCGACGAATTTGGGCCGCAAATGCATCGGCGCGGACGCGAAGCGGACGTTATTTGGGTTTGGGTCGACGCATTGGGCCTTCATTTTTATCCGCGCCGATTCAAACGGAGTGTGACGGACGAAATGAGTTTACCCCATTGAAGTTGCTCTTATAGATAGACAATAAAGAAAAACTAGGAGAGGAAGACAAAGTATGCTTCTCCGGAAGGTCTGCAAAAATGAGTACATAA